>CM037092.1:28976920-30271920 GCA_020916435.1 Oxytropis ochrocephala
CAAATAATAAGGAAAGAAAAAGCCAAGGAGAATTCTACTATATCCATTGAGTTTTTGGTGGGCATGATACCTTATAAGCAATATTAGTATAATATTTAAAGATAAAAACACAATGGGTATAATACCTACAACATATAAGGTATCAACATATATATATTTGTGGGGCTGGCCCAAGCCCACAAAATTGGAAGGGTCAAAGTTTCATTTTTTTGCAAAATAGCAGAAATCTAGGGCCCATGGGCTGGCCCAAGCCCGCATGGGCTTAATGGGCTTTGGGGCCTTTGTGGGCCTTTGGATGGTGGCCCATTTGGCACATGGCCCACGTGGGTTTGAGATGGGCTGGCCCACGTGGGTTTGAGATGGGCTGGCCCACGTGGGCCAAACTGACGGCTCTAATTAGACCCAACAAAACTCAATGGATATCTGAGTGAACTCAATGGATATCTGAGTGTTCACCAAAAATCAATCTTCCCAAAGTGGGGAAAGCTACGAAAGAGATTGTAAAGAATTGATATAACCAAACTCCCCCCTCTATAAGTTAAACTAATTATAACTTTTATGGATGCTTACCGAAGGAAAAAAAATAGGGATATTTATGTAATTTTAGAAAGCTACTTCTTTCATTCCTTTCAACATTTCCTTTTATTTTCTCTCAAACTAAACAACTAAACAATTATTTCATTTTCTATTTATTTTCTTCTTATTCTCCCTTCCTTTAGGTCAACTCGATCCAGTCTTGATTAAATCTCATCTTAATTTTACTCGATGTGCATTTAATTTTTGGGTGATGCTTTTCCCACGTCCCCTCCTACTCAAAACACACTCCATAAGGTTGTGAAATGACCAAAAGACCGACCACAGCGTCTTTTTTTTTTCAAGAAATTTCACGTGTTCGCATAACCTTGTTCGAACCCGTTCGAATGACATCGTTCGCGCGAGTTAAATATTGACTTCACACCCTCTTGTGCGTAATTTCACCTGTTCGAACGAGGTCATTCGAACGTGTTCGCATAACCTTGTTCGAACCCTTTCGAACGACATCGTTCGCGTGAGTTAAATATTGACTTCACACCCTCTTGTGCGTAATTTCACCTGTTCAAACGAAGTCATTCGAACGTGTTCAAACAAGGTCGTTCGAACCGTCGTTAAACACGTCCTCACAGCCGCTTCACGAGGTTATTTTTTTTTGGAAATAAAATTTGTTAAGAGGTGTGAAAGAGTAGGAGGGGGAGTGGGAAAAGTAAAACCCATAATTTTTTAGGGCCTTGGCTAGGAGTGTGCTAGGCGCTAAAGCACGGACTAATCTAAATTTAAAGTTGTGTTAAGCAAAAATATAAGGCGTTTGCTTTTCCCACACCCCCTCCTACTCAAAACACACCCCCATAAGGGTTGAATAAAGAAAAGACCAAAAGGCCAGCCAAAACCTTTTTTTTCACGAAATTTCACCTGTTCGAACACAGGCCTTTGAACAGGTTCGAACGACATCGTTCGTGTGTGTTAAATCTTGACTTCACACCCTCTTGTGCGTAATTTCACTGTTGCAAGATGTGTAAATGCGAACAAAGTTCGCATGGCGGTGTTCGAACACCCTATTTTATTACAAAAAATGGACTCTCACACCACATTCACCTTTTTACCTGTCCGGTTGACCTCAACCGAATATATTCGGTTGCCCATCCCTGAATCGGTGAAAACACGCACTCTACTTAAAGGTATTTTTGGAATATTTGGAGTTAAGGGGTGTGAAAGAGTAGGAGGGGGTGTGGGAAAAGCAAAACCCAAATATAATCAATAGTCCAAACTTGTCTCTTTTCTTTATTCCTATAGTCTAAATGTGTGTCCAGCAAAAGTATAATTTGTATGGAAATATGACGGATGAAAAACAATATGGCCAATTCTTTTTCACTCCCCCACTTACTTTCCAACTCTCCCAATTTTTCTAAAAATCCCAAAATGGTCTCACTCTTTCACTTCTTCCCCTTCCTTTTCTCCCTCACTCTCACCACTGTCACCACCTCCTTCTCTCTTATTTTCCATTGGACCTCCCTCTCCCTCCCATCACCACCACCTCCTTCTCCCTTCTCCTTCTATGTTTTTTGCAAACAAAATTCTACAACTAGGTACCGTCTGGTACCAAAGTGTCAAACATGTATTTTTTTTGTATTGTCTTATACGCATCTGGTACCAAAGTATTGACATTGTCTAGTACCAAGAAGAGGCAGACCTAAAGAAAACTCAGGGGGGTCACTTGAACCCCCTAAAAAATATCCATTTTCTCCCTGATAAAATAATTTGACCCCTCCCCCCACCCCCCCACCCCAAATTATAATTTTGCACTCAGCTAAGAATATTAGGTTGTGTAACCAAATGGAGGATACATGGATAACTGATTGTCTAGTGACTTACATTGAGAGAGATGTATTCAGTAACATTGACGCTCAACTTATTATTAAAAATTTCAAAATATGCAATCATGTAGAAGGAAATTATGAGTTGTAAAATTTATTTATTTAGATATATTAAATTTTTATTATTATATTTTTAGCGATGTGTTCTTTTAAAAAAAATTGACCCACCAAACCTCAAGTGTTGGATCCGCCAGTGCTACCAACGTACTGACTGTGTTGAAAAATTCACGTATGTTACTAAGGTACCGAAGCAAACGAAAACGCAAAACAAAAAAAAACGACAACGCACTGTTTTCTTTCAAAAATGGTGAATGGTATGGGAGAAAACAAACTTGCTAAAATGATATATTGCCAAGTTGTGAAGGTGGAGGATAGTATTGGTGAAGAGGGGTATAGGTAGCAGGTGGATGGTGAGGAGATGGAGGTTGGGGAGAGTGTGGGAGGAGGTGGAGAAGAGGGAGGTAGAAGGGTTTTTTTAATTTTAAGAGCATTTTAATAATTTCCTTGGTTTAAGAGGAGTGGGGAGTAAAGAGGGTAAGTGGGAAAATAAAAGGCGAAACAACAGCATGGAGCGAACGGTATGTTTATAATTACTTACCCGGGAGGACCAGATGACAGGTCTGTGCTTTATTCATATGGCACACATGTTGCTTGCTAGATATGGGAGGGAACAATATGTTTATAATTACTTATTTTGTTTTTTAGAACATTTTTTGTTAGGTAATTATGTACGGTTAACCAAGTTTTGTTTATAATCATAAACGTAGGAACGTGAGCCGTTGAAGATCCACAACCACAGTGTGAGGGGCTTTGCTATGCATCCAGAAATTCAAGGTTACATACAGGATTTTGGGTTGTTGAGCCAGAAATTCAGGGTTACATACAGGATTATGGGTTGATGGTCATAGACAGTGGATTTTGAGTCGTTGAAAAATCATATAAAATCTGTCAGCATTAACAGTGGTTCGGTTCTTAACCTTTGAACTGGTTCGGTTGTTAACCATCGAACCTTATCAAAACAAATTTGGGGGTGTGCCTCACAAGATAACGTACTCGGTAATTAGCCACCGAAATTAGCCACCGAACCGGTTCGGTGCTAATCTACCGAACTCTCCTTATCCCCCCAAAAAATTAAAACGTACGCATTTCATTAAGGGTAGTTTTGTCATTTCACGTAGGGGTGAGCAAGACCCGACCCAACCCTAAGGCCCGTCATGTCTTCGTCCCATTAAACCCGCAAAATATCTGGTTTGTTCGGGTCTAAGGACGGGTTAGGGTTAGGTATAACCCATCCCAACCCGTCCTTTTACTCACTCCTCACTTTAATTTTTAACTCAATTACATTGGTAATAAGACTTTTAAAAATAAACTATTCAATTTGAATTCGATGTTAGTTTAAGTAGAAACATTATTGTAAAGTAATACTGTAAAAGTCATGTTTAGAGTTAGAATACATGATAAAAATACTAAAAAGATTTTCAATTTATCACTTCTTACTTTTAGTCATTCTTGAGTAATCGGCTAATCGCTTTATAATTTTGTTTCAATTGTCCTTCGGACCAACCCGGTCTCGTCCTAAAATAGACCCGTTCTTACTTTGTCCCTAAGAACATTGGGTTTGTTCGGGCCTAAGGACAAGTTAGGGTCTAAAAAATGACCTTATATAAATTTAGGGCCGGGTAAATGACAAGTGTAACCCGTCTCTTGCTCACCCCTAATTTCACGCATCTGGGGGTGTGCAGTGAGTAGCCCGAGTGTGTAAGAAGCATGGGCCATTACCAAACTCAAATGATGGCTAGTAGATGGCAAATCTCTTCCAAAGGATGGCTTGCTTCAATTTAGCAAATTGCTATTTACACCCTCTTTTTTATATTCCATTCCGCATTTTAATTTTAATTATCTCCCTAACTTCTAAAGGGTATATAAAATACATCATCTTACTATTAAAATCTCTCCTTAATCGCATGCATATCATTTAAAAGGATTGACATTGTTATTGTCATATTAAAAAAGGGACTTTCTTTCAAAAAAAAAATGGCTTGAAATTTAACCAAATTCTTCAGTATTATCTACTATAGATACTTAATATGTTGGGGTATTCTGTGAATAGGAACACAAAAACTATAGGTACTTACTAAATTAAAAATTAAACTGTACAGATATTTTACATACATGCTATGTCTACTGAAAGGTTCTTTTCAAACATTTCATTATATTGAGTTAAAGAATTCTTTAATCTCAAAATATTTAATGTGTTGTTTTACTCTCTAATTATTAAATTATATTTAATTCTTTTTTGACAAAAAATTATATTTTATTCTTATATTTAACACAAATCGTGTATTTTTAATTTTAATTTTAACTAGGGACCAGAAACTTCAAAAGTTAAAATAAACAAAAATTTCAAATGCACTATTACAAAACAAAATATCAGAAACCAATAAAATTGAACTCAATAGCTACTTTGTCAGCCAAAACTCAATAATACATCATGCACAAAACTTGTGGCTATGGTCCTTTTGACCAGAATAACAACTGCAATCCAGCACCTCCAGAAAGGAAAAAGTCACTGACATTTTTGAATAATTAAACAAATACACCCTCAAGTTGCTAGCTGAAAATTCTAACTACTCAATTCCTCTAATAAAAACTATAAATCCTAACTGCTTAATAACTTGATGATATGCAACCTACTATCAAAATTTCACTGGAATGGTTAAAGAAAACACGACTCCATATAGCCCAGCAACCTAAGACCTGGCATCAAAAAGACCCCAGTCATAAACCTTGAAGCTTGTAACAGCAAGTTTGAAGACTTCATTCATGGGCATCAATCCAGCTTGTGTAGCAGGAACAGCTACACCAGCACCAACTGTGTCCGCACTTTCGCTGAAAGGGCTGCAAACATAAATAGAATTAAGTCAATTCACAATGTGCAATAAAATGAAAGCAGACAATATGTTACTTCTTTTTCTGATTTAACCTCTAATCTGTGTTGGGAACTGACATTGGTCGATTTAAAAAGCCCTAGGGAAAGCTTATTTAGAACTTATTTGAACTTATCTCATGAAATAAACACTTTTATTAGTTTTGTAAACACGTATAAAAGTAACTTGTAACATGCTTATATACTATATTCAGCTTATTTTAATGAGTTCTTTAGAATAGCATATAAATAAACTAGACTTAATTTTTTCTTTCTAGAATAGCTAATTGAATAAGCATTCAATTGAACTGATGACCTAAAGATGCCCTTTAAAATTATCAATTTTAACATTTACATGGGAAAATAAATTATTTAAAATTTGAATATAAGAGTCTGAATCAAACCAGATTACTTCATCAAAAAGTCAATTGAAACATCCCAATTGCAAGACAATTTTCCAAAGAGTTAATTGACAAGAAAAACATAATCCAAACACTTACTTTATAGCAATGGGTTCATATGCAGTCACTAGTACATCAGTATCAACTCCTTTAATGCGCAAATTCGCCAAATAAACCTGAAGAAAAGAACAGTTTCGGAATGATTCAAAGACTGGCCATTGTTGGAATAACGTCAAATTAGCACTTGCAAAAGTTCAAAACATGCCAAGCAAAACAGAACATACTTTTACAATATTTTGTGCTTCCCTTCCTTGTCGACCCTTAGAAATTGCCTGCCAAAAGATGACAGTAAGTAAAGGGTAAAAGTGCAATGGCATAAACAACTTACAAATGGTCATACACAATATATAATAAAGAATAATTTTACAGAAGAGCCACATGAAAAAGACCAATTTTCTCTTCCAAAAGTAAACAAAAAGGTAGCTGCTGATTTACATGCAAAACTATATATTGTAATATTCCTATCATTTGAGTGAGAAGAGATTAACATCAGAAATGTAAACAGCTAAAGAATATAGTAATTAACCAGTACAAAAATTCTGTTACTAGAAAAGGAGGTCCATTCCCTCAAATTTTGCGGTATCCTATCTTTGTAATTGGTGTTTATCCCTGTTTCTGTCTAATAAAAATATCAGTTTCTATCAATTGGTTAGGGGTGTGCAAAAGACACCGGTAAACTAAAACCTTACTGAAAACCATACTATACCTTTAAGAAAAGTCCACACCACTTTAAAAAAAATCCAGACCACTTTATATGGTAAGAAAACTGGAACACCGGTATTCCATTATCAAAATACCGGTACACTGAGTGGTACTTCATTCTGATTCTAAAGTGGATGGTTCCAATCTTTTCCTCTCCTCCCATCCCACTGAAGAGCATGATATGTTAAGCACTGTTCTTGCGGTGGTTCCAATCTTTCTCTCTCCCATCCCACTGATTCTCTTTCTCTTCCTTCTTCCTCTACTCCCCTCTCCCAAATCAGTCTCCCACTTCCTCCCCTTTTCTCTCTCCAAGCTCTCTCTCTCTCTCTCTCTTTCTCAAAGATCTCTTTCTCTCACTGATCTGTTTCTTTCTCTCAAAAAAACACACGACCTTCATATATATATATATATATATTCCAGGTTTGTTAAAGCTTTCAATTGCAAATTTTATTTCTCCAAACCAGTAATTTAGTAATTCTGAACCAAATTTTAACTTGTTTACAAAAATGAACCAGTATATTTAGGCTAGTAAACCAAAACCATATTTTAGAGTGGTGTGGGATGGTAGTAAACCATTTTTGGAAGTAAATACCTGTTTTCAGAAATGGTAAACCGTTTTTTAGACCCAAAAAACCGGTTTAAAATCGGTATACCGGTTTGTAAACGGTAAACCATTTTCCTGAACTAAACCGGTTTGGAACCAGTTTTAAACCGGTTTGAAAATGCAAACCGGTTTTTGCATAAATGGTAAACTAGAATTGGATTTTAAAGAGGTATGGGATGGTGTGGTATGGTTTTTGTACCATGCACACCCTTATTGGTGATAAGCTTCCGCCAGTTAGTATCAATTGGTATCAGAGCTTCTACATCTAAGAAGTATCACACTGGGCACAAATAGAGGCACACATGGGGACCGGAAAGAGGATTGCAAGAATTGAGGCAACAGAGAAAAAAGGCAGCACAGCGATGGTTGCTAGTGAAAGCTCGTGTCATGAATACAAGGCTGTGGCACAAGAGATCCTAAATAGGATGGACCAAATTCTTGGGAATCTAATAAAAATGTTGAGTGGAAAAGGGAGTGAGTGCTGGGCACAACATACACAGAAGAATTGAGATTGGCTAATAAGCCATGTAAAGAATCACTAGGAGGTGGAAACACTGACTTCTCAAGATGGGAGCCAAGAATGAGTGGCTTGGAAGTAAGCAACTGATAAAGAAAAGGAACAAGAATTGGGAGAAACAGGAACTTTGGAACTGAATTCGGAACTAGAAATCAAAAGCAAAGATGAAGCTTTCAAGTTCAAGAACTAGAACTGTGGTGACGAAGGAGAGACTGATAATGGTGAAGCAAAAATAGTGAAGGAAACAAAATTGGCAATAAATACGATGGAGGAACTTGATCATAATGAAGAGACGACAACTCTATAGCATGCACAGTAAAAGTTGTGATAATCATCTTTGAGTTATCACAGGGGACGTAAAGGCAGAACTTGAAGCTCTACCCATGAACCACAAGACGGAGGAAGAAAATCAGAGGAAAAGAGAGAGAAAAATGTGGGTTTCAAAGGTCATATTACCAAATGGAGAACAAAATTAAAAGGGGAGAGGTTTTTGAAGAAGGAACAATGAGAGAGAGGAAGGGGCAGCTGACAACCATGGAGGTTCGAGTTTCTGCCATGGTGTGACTAAACCATGGCTGTTGTTGGAAGTTCGAACCACAGGACTCACCTTCTGCCATGGAGGGGGATGGATCATCAACAATAGTGATACTTGGGTCAAATATGATAATCTCGTTCAAATAGACATAGCCCAACCAAATGGCGATAAATATATACTTGAATATCTAAGGAAAGTCATAAAACAAGCTAAAAACTATGCTTCAGCTGTAAACCAGTCCTCCTAGTATCACTACAGAGGAAAAATTCATAGGAAATCTCAGACCAACTCTGAATAATAGGCAGGGAAAATGCATACTTAATGTGAGATTACCGAAGGCTGGGTAGTTATCAATTTATCAGTATGGAGGAATAGGTGGCAACCAAAATGTCCAAATTAAAATGAAAGATACAGTACTCTAAAATTGGAAAAGATAGATGTTACAAAACAATTACTGAAGTAATCATGTGATAAATATGTGATCTAGTAATATCAAGGTCTTGTCAAAAAAAGTAATAACAAGGTAATAGTAAGAAATAAAATAATTGATAAGCAGGTATCAGTTATTTTCACATTCATAACATTGCGTTTGCACGTCATCAATCTGTGAATACTGAAGATGGTAAGTAAAAAGGCATCCAAGTGGATTGCGATATCTAATTGGTCCACCATAGAAGCATAAGAACAATGTATGAACATTAACGTTGAAATGACTGAAAAGAAAGTGACATAAAAATCAAAACAAGTATAAAAACTTTACCATTTGGCCCACTGCAGTCGTTACAACAGCGGGTATATTATTATACATCAAACCAGGTGCGTCAACAACTCCTGACTGCTCAATAACCTGCAGTAATTTAAAGGGAAGAGATTGTCATAAGCCACAAAAACTCCCGCAACAAGTAAGATATTAGAGGAACTAAGCTGAAGTTATCCTCCCTTATAGAAAGTTTTGTTCCTTGTGTGTTGAGAGACAATACATGCATGCACACACACACAGAAATTGCAGCTATCACTTATCACTCAAGCATCAGAAGTGTTATTGATGTAATGCTTAAATAAATAAATGCTTAAACTTTTGGAATTATTGGTCCATGGCATGGTATTAGAGCCTCTATTATGACCAAGTGATCTGGATTGTGATCATTACCATTTGGAGTCTTCAAATAAGACGTTTAAAAACCTCACCAGGTAGATAGGTCGGTCTATGCATTGTCTACTCTTCAAGCTCGGAAGGCTCTTGCGTGAAGAGGCATGTTAGAGATATAATATAAATAACTTATATATCTTGAACTGGCAACTTGAGTATTTGGAATGGTTAGTTCATGACAAAAAGGAGGAAGTTTTACACGCAATGTTATAGTCTGTATGCAGAATGCGGAAATGGAATCTACCAATAATTGATGATGACAGCAAAATCTCTTGATAAAATTAGAATACATTCACACAGTCAAAGATCAATTCCCAATCAGTGTTTTAAAAGCCTAAACAGACCAAACGCTTCAACTTGGAAGCGGCCATATCTACAGTTCCTGTATTTGAGCAGTTGTTTAAATAATTGAAGTATGACCCGTAGGTCTTGCTTATTCGATGCCCGATTTAGTTATTACAATATTGTGCCTAACAAGAGGCAAGGACAGATAATATTAAGCCTGAGCTAAACGTTTAAATTAGGCAATGTGGCTAGTGTCAATACCCAATAAACTTCTACAAAGAAGCTTTGATACATAAAATAGAATAAAAATTGAAAACTATAGCACACTTTAATGGAAGACCAACCAAGCCCCCTAAGCTCAATTTTCTCACTACGGCCAATAGTATGGCAAAACTATTGAAGCCTTCGTAACACACGCCTACTCTAAGTTTCACCCACATTCTGTGATCATTGACTGTCGGTGGTGGCATAAGATTAACAAAACAGAAACCAGTTTCTATATACCAATGAAATGCAGCACTCCATTTGTAATGTGAAGAAACAAAAATGAAATGAAGACATACCACAGTTCCTTCAGCTTCCTGCTCCCTAGCAAGATCTTGAAGAAACCATGCAGCACTTCCATCATCAGCAACATCAGGCTTAAACTCTAGAAGCTCAAAAATCAAGCTTTCATCACGGCTTGGGTCCGCAAACACCTCCTATATAAACCACCGAGACAGAAAATCAAGTTAGCATAAGTATAAAAATCAAACAGAACATAGTACAATATAACCAAAGCGAAAGCACCAACAACCTGATGATCAGGGACTTGTCGAATATCGCTAACATCCTACAAGGAAAAAACCAAAACCATAGTTTCAGGAAATCCATAATTGAATTGTCTGCTAAATGGTTTGTGCAAAGAAATTCAAAAAAATTAACAAATTTGCAAAATGCAAAGAAAAAAGAAATGATGTATGACCTGAAACCTGTTGGGGAAGGTGCTTAATATATTTCCCCCAAACAACTGATGCTGATAAGCTATATCTGCTGCCATTTTTGCGCTAATGAAAAAACAGGGGAAAGCACCACAGCATATATTAGCCATTTATATGAAGCAAACTAAAAAAAAAAATCGATGTTTATTTCAAGATTATTGTTTTCGTGAACGATAATTAACCCAAAAAGAACATAGCCAAGCTTAATCACTGTATTAACTATCCTATTCTTCGTTCAAAAAAAAAAAAGAAGAAACACTTGAAAAAAATACAGTTGGGGCTACAAAAAAATCTAAATCAAAGTAAGAGAGAATATACCTGGTAGTGGGAGGAACGAAGTGCGAGAGAGACTGTTTGAGAGAAACCAAGGAAGCAGAAGGCTATATATATAGTCTTTTGTAATGCGTAGAATTTAAGCTTGGCGTAAAAACTAAAATTGATTTACGGCCTGTTTGGTACGCAAGAGATGTTGAAGAGAGAGTCACGTGTGATCCACGTGTTTTTTAGTTCTCCGCGAAACAAGAGAAATTTGAACTTTACAAACGCTGTAGTGGTGGCAAAAATAGAGCAGGAACGATTCACCCAAATCCCGAATTCACCATAACAAGACAATTCATCCAAATTCCCAATTCCCAAATTAGTTAAACCGTAAAAATTGAAATCAAGAAAAAGGAAATTGAAAACGAAATCAAAGAGGGAAGGAAAACAAATTGAAGAAGGTGGAAAACGAAAATTAAATGAAGAAGAAGAAGAAGAAGGAAAACGAAATTCAACCTTGAACCTTGAAGAACAACAACGTCCGACGGAGAAGAAGACCAGGCAGTGGCACCGGAGCACAGAGAAGGGCGGCGGAGTAAGGTGGAGACTGACTAAGTGCGTGTGTTTTTTGTGTGCGCATACGCGCGTAACAGTTGAGGAGAGTGAGTTTTTTTTTTTTGGAATCCACACATGTTGAGGTTGAAGAAGTGCAGAAGGGTAAGGATACTCTAACTTTTTGGAGGGAAGTTCCTCTAACTTTATATATATCTTTTCTTACTAATACATTCTCTCTCATCTTATTTCTCTTCATTTTTATTTTTATCTCTCATCAAAAAAGCACTAAAGTTAGGAAAAGTTAGAGGAGGTGAAGTTAGAGGATCCTAATCCCAGAAGATGTATACACATCCACGTGGCTTTGGTGTAATTTGAATAAATGAAAGGCTTAAATATATGTTCGGTCACCCCAAAATATGGCCACTAATCCACTTAAGCCCTCTTAAAAATAAAAACTTTAAAATGAACCTTGCAAATACCAAACGTTTACAGTTAAACCCCTATGTTAACTTTCCATCCAAAAAATATGAGGTGGCTAACGGTGATGACATCAGCAATGATGTCACTGCCACGTGTCATCATCTTATTGGACCTCTATGTCACGTGGCACTGAATGCCACATCATCACCCCATGTCACCATTGCCACGTGGCACTAACATGTGTCATGTCAGCAACCAATAGATAGTTGCCACGTGACACTCAATGGCAACGTGGGGCAAGTGAAAATTGTAGTCAAATTTTAAAATAATTTAATTAGATTAAAATTCATAATTAAATTCTACTCCCTCCGTTTTTGTTTATAGAAAAAAACGGCAAAACACATATATTAAGGAAAGACAAAAAGTTGATATAATGTTCCCATTTTGCTCTTATTTATCTTGTTGCGTTTACTAGAATCCGAAAAAGTTATTTATTGGTAAGAGTAAAAGTAGAGTTGTAAGTAAGCATAAAATTTGGTTTATTGAGTGGGAAAAAAACTTTGACTTGTTTATATTTAGTAACAAGAAAAAGTAGGTATAATTTCTTATATTTAAAAACGGAGGGAGTATTAAACTAAAATTAAATTCATTAGGTAATTTAATTGCTGAAATAAAATAGGATTAATATTTTTTTCGATAAGAAAATAGAATTAATATTTAAATAATTGTGATGGGAAATGCATTGTAGAATAAATAAAATAAATATTTAACTTATTAAATTAAGTGATTAAAATAAATATTTAGTTAATTTAATATTTAATTAGATAATAAAAATAAATATTCAGTTAATTAAATTTTAAAAAAATTAGCTAATTAAATTGATAAATAAATCATATTTTACTTTTTAGTTCAAGAGTATTTTTGTCTTTCAAAATAAATATCGTCTCTCTTCTCTTTTTTTCTCAAATCAAACTAAGAGAAATCAAACTAAGAGACACATCTCTCTCCTCTATTATTTGTCTTCTCTTTCCAATAAACCAAATAACACTCCTAATCTTCCTTCTCTCTCTCTCTCTCTCATATTAATCAAGACCTGATTACGCAAGGAAATATTGTGGTTGAGAGTCGAGTAACAAACATATTCAGGTGGATACTTGGGAGGAACTCTTTGCGGAGAAGAAAACATCACATCTCCAAACAGGCAGAAAATAAGTGATAAACAAGGAGCTTAAGATTCTGAGGTGCTTATGAGAGGGTCAAGCGACTTTGATGATTTAGGATGACTCACAAGAGCAAGATGCTTTAGATAAATCTCAAGATTTCAGAGTTGTTAAGACCAAGTCTCAAAGGAAAAATATGAAGAGGAAAGAGCTTCATATCAAGAAGTTTGCTACCTACTATACCTGTTCCGAGGGAGGATCATCATCTCAACATCAATGAAGGTCATCTTATTCCGTCTTTTATTAGTGATAATTTTTTAGGAATTGATATTTTCTTCCATTTTACCTCTTTTGATAATAGCACGGGTTTAGCTCTTGTACACTTTTTTATTTTTTAATAAATTTCTGGGGTGCTACAGATGATGACTACAGTTAGGGTGACAACATAGTTGGGATGCATTTCTCTAGAGTGATTCTTTTGCATCCATGTTTGCTTAATTCAAAATAACAGAAACAATACATGTTTAAGCTACATTATAGGTCACACTTGCAAGGGTATGAGCAACCAAATTAATTAGTATTCCTCCTACCAAACTTTACATAAAAGTTGTTACTAAACAAAGACTTTGTTTTCAATAAAAAAAACTAAACAAAGACTTGTACCTCATGATAATAAAACCAAATTCACTAGAGGTAGTCCTACCTTGAAATAAAAGTATCAACACAACTATGGCATCCATGCAAAAGACAACTTCCTACATATTTAACTCTTTCATCCATTGAATAGCTAGGAAGATATCTCATGTATCCCCTTTGTCCACAACTGTAATGGGTAGATACCAATGAATTCATACGCTTAAGAACATTCCAAGCTCGTCCTTAAGATCCAATGCCCACGTTATTGGAGTCGTGAGAAAATGATGCATCAATATTACACTTAGCAAGGCCTGAAAGAGGTTTTGTTCACTCCAAAGTAGAAGGAGGTCGACATCAACGAGCTTAGGACCAGGGACGGATCTACTTGTCGTTAATTGGGGGCATTTGCCTCCGCTTGAAAAATTATTTTTGTTGGAAATATATATATAACATGTTGCCCTCATAAAAAATAAGAGTTTCCCCCATAAGATAAATTAAATGTAGAAATTCACAAGAGATTATAAAAGGAAAATAAATTAGTACAAATTTTACCTTTTTGGTTATGTAATTTGTAGAAACTTAGGTATTTTAAGATTTTTCTATAATGAAATTATATATTTTATAAAAATTTATAATATTTTTTTCCCCACTAATTAAAATTTCTGGATTCGTCCCTGCTTGGGACCAATTGTGATAAAGAAACGTGCCATGTCAAATAATAGAATTAACATCTTCATTTTGGTCCTCCCACACCTCTAGATTTCTGTTACGCCACAAGCTCCAAATTGTTATGGCCACACTTAGCGACCGATTATAGCGATCGCTTTATTAACTAATTTTAGCAACTAATATAGTAACCATTTTTAGTGATTAAAGTAGCGACCACTTTTGTGACTGGTTTTAGTTACCGATATAACAATTATTTTTAGCAACGACATATAGTGACTGATTGAACCACTGAATTTAACTACCAATCTAATTAATAACCGAACTACCAACTGATTTAGCGATGAAAGTAGTTGCCAAATTACCTGTACTTTGTTACTGATTAGAGACCCATTTCTTGATCAATTTAGTGAACAAATTAAACAAGTATTAATTTTTTTTTACTTGCTAATTTGATTTCTAACACGTCGATGATTAAACTTGGTTGATTTATGTTAACTTCTTTGCGCAATAAAAACACTTCATTACGTTAAAAATGTCAATATACTTAAATAAATAACAAAACTACTATTTTAAACTGAGTCGTACAAAGTGTAGTAATCAATTTTAAGTCATAACAAGACATCAATTGTTTTCATCAACTATTCATTAAATCGAGGTTGTTGAAACTTCATCATTTTCATCAACTCATCCTGTTATTTTTGCTCACAAGTTTTCTTGGTATTTTCCACATGATCAGTAGTCATGCGCGTGTACACGTACGATTTGTTATGCAAAAAACAATTAAACAACGATAAAAGAAAACAAGTTTGTTATGTTATGCATGGGTTGTCAAACATGAAACTATTAATTATATAAGCATAAAACCACAAAATTGAGTAATAACACAGTATGTTTATCAAAGTGAACTTGAAATAATATAAAATAAACTGAACACCTAAAAGCTTAAAAGTAGGACATGGCACTAATATGTGTTTTTCTGTAAAGAAATAGATTGCACTGTACACCTAAAAGCTACTCCAAGTGACAGTACTCTGTTTCTTCAATTTCCAAGTCACTAGAGCAGCACCAATATAAACACAGAATCCCGTGGTGGATCTCCTAGTGTTAGTGCAAGAAGCCCAGTCCGCATCGCAGAAATCATGTACCTTCAATGAAGAAGCAGTAGGAAAGAGAAGTCCTTGCCCAGGCGCCTTCTTGAGGTAGTGTAGAACATGAGTTACAGCCTTGAGATGAGGAGTTCTAGGCTTGTTCATGAATTGACTAAGTCTGTTGATAGGAAAGGCAATGTCCGGTCTTGATATAGTGAGATAAATTAATCTGCCAAGGAGTCTTCGGTACTGTGTAGGATCTGATAATGGTTCACCATCAGTATCATTTAAAGTAAGGTTGATTTCCATTGGAGTAGGGACAGGTTTGGCAGCTAAACATCCAGTGTCATGAAGTAGTTGTAAAGTATACTTCCTCTGACATAAAGAAATTCCGCGGGGGGAATGAGTTATTTCCAACCCAAGGAATTAGTGTAAATCACCCACTACTTTGAGCTTGAAATGTGTTTCCAAGAAGTTTCTGGTTTGCTGGAGCAAGACAGAATTGGGACCGGCAATGAGAATGTCATCCACATACACAAGAAGAACAATGAGACTGTCACCATTGCCCTTGGTGAAGAGACTAGTATCAGCTGATGATTGTTGGAATCCATTGAGGAGGACAGTTGAAGAGAACTTTGCATACCATTGTCTTGAGGCTTGACGAAGTCCATAGAGGGACTTGTGGAGCTTGCAAACCAAGTTCTCCCCCTTAATGTGATAGCCTGGAAGGAGTTTCATATATACCTCTTCATCTAAATTTCCATTCAGGAACGCATTATTGATGTCGAGTTAAAGGAGGGACCATTTCTTTTGAGCTGCAATGGCAAGAAGGATTCTCACAGTGGCAAGCTTTGCCACGGGTGATAATGTCTCAATGAAGTCAATACCCGCTTGCTGAGTGTAGCCCTTGGCCACTAAGCGAGCTTTATACCTATCAAGGCTACATCAACTTTATACTTAACTTTGAAGAGCCAACGACATCCAATGGGTTCTTTGCCAGGTGGGAGGGTTTGCACAGACCAAGTTTTATTTGTTTCAAGGGTTGTTATCTCTTCAGCCATAGCTTTGCACCATTCGGGTATCTTGACAGCTTGATGGAAGAACTCTGGCTCATAAATGGCAGAAACATTCATAACAAAGTTGTGGTAGGAGGGTGAAAGGTTAGCATAACCAATGTTATGTTGAATAGGATAAGTAAGGTTGCAGTCATAATCATTTAAGTATGCAGGAGGGTGATGGTCTCTTGTGGATCTACGGAGAGGTGTTTGAGGAGGATTGACAGGCTGTGGAGCGGTAGAAATGACAGTGGAGGGTGGTTCTTGAGGAGCGGCAGAGATATTTGGTTGTGTTCCAAGGTCTGCATTTGAGTTGGTGGGTGGAATTGGTGATATGTCAGCATCTGGAGTAGGTTGAGATGGAGAAGCATCAGGCTGGTGACGTGAAATATCTGTAGTTGCAGTGGCATATGTAGAATCTGAGGATGGTAAATCAAATAGTGATGGAAGGATAGTAGTACTTGGATCATGGTGGTATAGGTCAGTGATATTATGATCTTTGAAGGGAAAAATGGATTCTTGAAAGAGGACATCTCTGGATATGAGGATTTTTTTATGGGTGAGGTCAAAGAGTTTATATCTTTTGTACCCTTGAGGATACCCTAAGAAGATGCAGGGGATGGCTCGAGATGTAAACTTAGTTTTGTGAGCAACTATGGCCGAGGCATAACACAAACAACCAAAAACCTTGATGAGGTTGTAATCAGGTGGTTTGGAGTGGAGGACTTCATATGGAGACAGATTCTGCAGAGTTGGTGTAGGGGTGCGGTTGATGAGATAAGTAGCAGCTGCAACACATTCTCCCCAATATTGCAAAGGGATGGCAGCTTGAAACATCAATGATCTTGCCAAATTCAACAGATGCTGGTGTTTTCTTTCAACCGCAACATTCTGTTGGGGTCTATGAGGGAAAGAAAATTGATGTTCAGTGCCCTGTTTCTGCAGAAATTCAGTCAACAAAAACTCTTTGGCATTGTCAGTACGTATGCATTTAATTGTTTTTCCAAATTGTGTGTGCATATGCAAAGAAAGATTTTATTAAGTGTTGTGCATCAGATTTGTGTCTCATTAAGTGAACCCAAGTGAATCTAGAATGGTCATCCACTATGGTGAGAAAGTAGTGAAAACCATCGTGTGTGAGTTGTGAGAAGGGCCCCCATGTGTCACAATGAATGAGATCAAAAATAGCATTAGCAACATGATTATGAGTAATGAAAGGGAGCCTTTTTTGCTTAGCTAAAGGACATATAGTGCATGAATTGGAGTCAACATTGTCATCAAAATCAAAGAAAATTTTATTGCTCAAGATTTGTAGTACAGAATCAGAGGGGTGTCCCATACGGGCATGCCACAATTTTGTCATATTCACATGTTTTTTCACAGCATTACAAACAGAATCATTGAAAGAAGCCAAAAAAGGTAAAGTTGTTCCTAATACATGGTTGCTAGAGTCAGAAATACAATTTGTAAAAGGAAATAAGCCTTGCACTAATTCACATCTTCCAATCACTGTCTGATGCAGTTTGTCCTGTATTATACAAGAATCATCAACAAAATGCACATCATATTTTTGTGAATATAAGAGTGCTCCTACTGAAATTAGATTAACATTGAAGGTAGGGATAAAAAGAACATTGTCAAGAATGAAATTAGGGCCCAGTTTTACACGACCTACAGCAACTACTTTGATTCTTTGTTGATTAGGGAGTGTAACATAAGCATTGTGTAACAAGGTGTGATCAAGAAAGTGTGTGAGATCATTGCATATGTTAGCAGAAGCTCCAGAATCAACTAACCACAAATGTCTAGCAAGCCTAGGTAATTTAGCTAACACAGATAGGGATATGCCAAGACACAAGTTACCTGGGGTGTCACTCTCGGTGACACTTGATTTGGCAAGTTGAGATTGAATGTAAGTGAGTAATTGCTGATATTGCTCAGGAGAAGGTGCTCCAGAAGATGATTCCTCAGCTACATGACCAACAGAAGCCTTGAACTTGCGGTGCCCAGGAGGAAAGCCATGCAACTTGTAGCATTTATCTTTAGTATGGCCAAACAAGCCACAATGAGAACAGAGGGGCCGGTCACGGCGAGAAGACTGGGAAGAACTCTTGGAATCGGTCTGAACAACTCAAGCGAGAGGAGAAGGGGTGGCCGGAGTGCCAAGATTACCTACATCACGTTGTTTTTCTTCCTGAAGAACAAGGGCGAAGACTTGGGTGATGGAAAGGGAGAGGATTCATCACCAAGATTTGACCGCAGAGGCTGCTATAGGTTTCATTGAGACCCATCAAGAACGTATACACATATTCTTGGTTGAGGTGGTCGACTAACGGTTGAACTCTGCCGCAGTTGCATGTGTGACCGGGAACGCAGTTGCTAAGTTCCTCCCAAAGAGTCTTGATGCGGTTGTAATAAGCATTGACGGAAGACGAACCTCAGAGTGCACCGTGGTGAAGTCACGGTAGAGTTGAAATACACGGGGACCATTTTGCTGCTGAAAGCGAGTCTCAAGATCCAACCAAAGATTCCGAGCGGTGGAGTGATAAACGAAGCTGCCGGCGAGCTCTTTGCGGTCGATTGAGGATCCACGACGCCACCGTATTATTGCAACGGCCGCTTGGGTGCGAGGGTCGTTTTCACGGAGTGTTAATCGTCTGCGTCGATTTAACCCGTACTTATTTTTGGAGCTCAGGGCCCAAACCATGGCTCTCTTCCAGGAGTTGTAGTTGTCACAGTTCTCAGCAAGAAGATGTGTTGCGAGAACCTGTCCGGGATTGTCGGAGTGGTAGAGAAAGAAGGGGTTGTTTTGATCAACGATGAGTGCCATTAAGGTGAATTGAAGAAGCAAGAGAGCTAACGAAGGACAATAATGGCGAATTGAACAGAGAATTGATGCGAAGAAGAAGACTAAGCAACGAAAGGGGTGAACGAAAACCCTAGAAATTCTTTTCTTCTGATACCGTATTAGAAACAGCAATTGTAACTGAAAAAATTCATTGAATTGAAAAAACTGTTTACAAAATGTATAGAAACCTGATTATATACAGAGATATCAAACTAGAAGAATTCAACTAAGATCCCTAAATCGGTACAACCAAACAGCTAACCTCCTCAACTACTATCTAACTGAATGAACTAACTTAAGAAAGGGAAAGTAACTCATCTATGTCTAACCATAGTCAATTGCCTAGAACTCGGGTTAACAAGGTCAAATGGTCAAACGTAAAAATAAAAATGAAAGGTGACCAATATTTAATAGAGGATTGTCATGAGACAGTTTAGTTTTTTTTTAAAGAACATTTTTTTGGGCAGTTTGGATAACAGTTTGGGGTTAACAATTTGGCCTCAACAATTCGAAAAAAGTTTAAAATTTAAAAAATTCGATTAAGAATCGAACTATTAAGACAGTTCAGTTTGGGTCGGTGAACTGCTAAGACAGTTCGGTCGAACTGCTTGAACAATTCGGTGTGTAAGAACTAAAGGGCAAAAAAATCTGCCCATAGTTACAATTTAAGCTGCTAAATGAAATGAAGTTTTGAAAATATGGAAAAGGCTAAATGTCACTTTTATTCATTTATCTTTGTTATAGGTTTTATTTTGGCCATTTATCTTTTTTTGGTCTGTTTTGTTTCCTCATCTTTCATTTCCGTTTCATTTTGGTCGCTGCCGTTAGTTTCTTTTAACAGGCGCCACACTTGCAGTTAACTACTGACGTGGCGTCTTACATGTCGGTGCTGACTTGGAAATTATTAAGTGATGTGGGATATAAGGGAACAAATTGATAAACACACAAAACACAAAATCAATCACTACAAGAAAAACAGGTTTTTTGGAGGATTTTTCCGCCAAAAACACCCAATTCTGCCGCAAATATGGGTATTTTCGGCGGATGTTTCCGCCGGTAAAAGGCTCGTCGCAACGTGTTTCCGGCGAAATTTCCGCCGGTAATTTCCGGCGGATTTAAGGTCATTTGCGGCGGATTTTTGTGGGGGAATTTTCGGCGGAATTTCGACGGAATTTTGCGCAGAATTTTGGTGTTTTTGGCGGATTTTTCAGCCGCAAATATATATATATATATTTTTTTAAACACAGGAAAATCCGCTGCAAACGAAATCAATTTCACCGGAAATGTTTTTTTTTTTACAAAAAAAATTTCGCCACAAATGCATTTATTTCCGTCAAAAATGCACGCGTTTTTTTCAAAAAAAAATTAAATTTCCGCGGGTAATGCGTATGATTCCGCCGAATTAAAAATATAAATGGATAAACAAATTCAAATATTCATAACCAAGTTAAATATGTTAAATATGTCTCATTGCTTTCTCATTGTCTTTCGTTTTACATTTCACGTCCATGACAGTGTTAAATATGTTATCAAAAAAATTCTTCTCTAAAGTTTGGGAGAGGAGTTGAGAATGAGTTGAGAAGTTAAGAAAAGAGTTGAGAAATTTGAGTGAAGAAATTTGAGAATCAGTGAAGAAATTTGAGAGAAGTTAAGAGAAGAGTTGAGAATGAGTGAAGAAATTTTGAGAGAAGTTAAGAGAAGAGTTGAGAATGAGTGAAGAAATTTGAGAGAAGTTAAGAGAAGAGTTGAGAATGAGTGAAGAAATTTGAGAGAAGTTAAGAGAAGAGTTGAGAATGAGTGAAGAAATTTGAGAGAAGTTAAGAGAAGAGTTGAGAATGAGTGAAGATTTAAGGTGAGAAGGGATTAAAATGAGTAAAATTCGGATTTGAAGCGTGAACCGAGGAAACGTTTCCGGCGGAATTGAGTACACTTGCTGCGGATTTGAAATTAAAAAATCCTGCCTATTTTCGTTGTTGCGTTTGCGGCGGAATGGAAGGCGGTTTCAGCGGATTTCAAAATTTTGAAAGGTCCCGCCCATTTTGCTATGCGCGTTTGCGGCGGAATGGACCGCCTTTTTGGCGGATTTTTTTTTTGTCCGAAACTTTACTTTAACTTTATAATCCGCCACAAATGTCAAAAATCCGCCAAAACGTTTCTGGCGGATTAAATCCGCCAAAACATACAAAAATCCGCCGGAAAGTTTTTGGGGGATTAAAATCCGCCAGAAAGTTATGCCTTGGAAATTCAGTTTTTCTTGTAGTGAATTACCATCTTCATATTCTTCGGCCAGCCACCAGCCCACCACCACCACCTCCGACGAGCCGCCACCACCACCACAATAAACAGTGACATCTCCTCTCTCTCCCTCTCTCTCTTTCTCTCTCTCCCTCATCAAGAACACCAAAAACAACAATAATTTCTAGAATTCTCAATTCTTCACCAAATCAAGCAAATGAATAGTGCATTTCATGCGAAATTTCACAAGCAACTAGAATCTATCACCAATTCATTGGCACAAAAAATCGGAAGAACTTAATCAAAAACACGATTCTCAGAGGCAGACTTGTTTTTTGTTTTGCAAATTGGGGAAACATTCAAAACTCAACCAAATTTCACCAAACCACTTGCAATAGACTTGAAATTGATGCAGTAGTAACTGAGTGTTAGCAAAATATTTCAACAAAAATGATAAGAATTGAGAACGAAATGAAAATGTAGATTTGCGTTTTACAGTTTTTTGGCAGTTTGAGTGACAAATGGGAAGAGAGAGAGACGATGACACTGTTGTGGTGGTGGTGACTCGCCGGAGAAGATGAAGATGGTGATTGATTTTGTGTTTTTATCAACTTGGTCCCACATGTTATTTAAGTTTCATTTCGGTCTCTTATATGCCACATCACTTAATGAGTTCCAAGTCAACACTGACATGTTGTTACCTCAAAATTTCGACAGTGCATTAAATAAAGCTTTAAATGGGGCTGACTTCATATTTAATATTGTTCTGTGGGCCATAGGTCAGTATTCAAGTCAGTGCACCATGATTTCGACAAGAAAGGCAGACAAGGGCAAGGAGTGCAAGCGATCTTCGACAAGCTTAGCTCTCAAAGCCACGAAGCAAGGAATATTCGACAAGCGAGGACGCAGCATTTCGACAGAGTTGGGCTCAACATTTCGTCAAGCGGCCCGACAACAACTTCGATCGAAAGTGCGAGCGACAAAAAGTAGTGGCGGTTACTCTCCGTAGTTTTAGGAGGCAGTTACCCTTTCCCCCACGATTGTTCCTAGGAGTATAAATACCCCTTTGTAATAGGAAACAGGGGTCACCACATTCTACAAAAAACTCTGGGAAACTCAACTTCCAAGTCAACGAGAAACACGAGTGAAACAGATCATTGTATGTGTTGGTGAACCACTTTTATTTCTTCATGTAATCCAAAGTCTTTACTTTCTTTTTACGCTTGTGCATTTATTGCTTTTACTTCGCTTTCAAGTTACTTCTCTCTACCATTCTCTGTTCTTACGTACTTCAAAAAAACACAAACTCAATGGCAATTGTCAAAGAGATTTTCTAGTTTGATCTCACAGTCTCGATATTGAAAACTAGTGATTGTTTGCTAAAAACACCAAAGAAACAAATTGCTTGCGCGGTGGGACCTTTGCCATTAATTTTTTTTTTGTGTCTTTTCTGTCAGTATACGTGTTTGTATGCACTTGAGGAGTGGTAGGATGGTACGCACCAATTCTAACAACGCCTCTAGTTCCAGCCCTGTGATATCACAAGTGCAAGGAACAACGGTAGATTCTGCCAATGTCAGCGTTGGAAATGTTACAGGGACTACGGCCCCAGTGACATCAATAACCGTTCCCACGATGTCAATGACCAATGTTGGTTCGACATCGTCTATGGCCTTGCCACAAAGCATAGGACTTCCCTCTAGTCCTTATGTGGCAACAGGAAATAGTTTGGAGACATGTTTCCAGAACATAAGTCTACCACCATACCCTTTTGGGGTGTATGGCATGCCTACGGGAATGCCACATGTCTCGACCTTTTCTCCTTCACACGTCTCTTACGAGGCGTGCTTGGTGAAATCCTACCAGATTAACCAACGCGTCCTTGTTGGCGTTAAGACAACAAGTAGACGAAAGCAATCATGATATGGTTAATATGCTAACTCAACAAATTGGTACTGTGTTCAATCCTTTGATTCAGAATACAAATACCAGTTACCAAATGTTAGCAAACCAAATGGGTAGGATTGCAAATTTCTTTGGGGCTCCTACAGAAACAATAGGCGATTACCCAATGGTGGGAATAATGCGCCTAATACCCCACGAGAGATCGATTCTTCGCCGAAGCCCGAGCGCTTATGGGCGAACAACAGGGGTGGAAACCACGTCCCCGAAGTGGTCATGGTAAATCGAAACCAAAATGCCGACGAAGTTGTTCGACAAGTGCAACGAAATAACGTTTGTGCTCAAGACAACATAGCCACCTTGGTAGAAACCATAATGGCGCAGAATGGCCTTAACGTGGGTTTACAGGGCCTAATTTCATATCGCCACTTTGTGTGAATATATCTTACTGACGTAATTGCGAGGGGTTGGAAAATCCCTAAATTCACTAAGTTTGGGGTGACACCAATAAGTCCATTGTCGAACATATTGCCTTGGTACATGATCGAGGCGGGGACATAGCCCAAAATGAGAGTTTGAAAATGAAATATTTTCCAAATTCTCTAACTAAGAATGCCTTTACGTGGTTTACCACTCTACCCCCGGTTCCATATATACATGGGGCAATTAGAAAAGGCTTTTCATGAATGAGTTCTACATGGGCGATCGAAAATTAGTCTTAAAGAATTGGCTAGTGTTCGACGTAAAGTGCTGAAGCCATTGATGACTATCCCGAATAGGTTTAGGTCATTAAAGGCTAGGTGTTTCACACAGTGCACGAGCATGAGCTTGTCGAAATGGCTGCGAGCGGCCTTGATTATTCAATCGAAAGAAATTGGATACTTCTCATTTGAGAGACATGGCCCGATTAGCGGATGATAGAGTTCGGCAGTCGAAAGGCTTAAAGAGGAAAAGGCTAGAGTGAGTAAATACAATAGAAAAGAAAACTCGGTTGGCTTTCACAAGAAAGAAAAGATAGCCTATGTCGATGAGCAATTCGACTTTGCGTTTAGTGATGTCGAATCGAGAGGAGATAGACGTGGTTTGAACTTAAGCCTCAGTCCTCCCTATGCACAGAAATTATTAAGGCACATGAATGGGAATAATCCCGTGGAGCCAAAGAATGATAGATTTGTGCCTAAGACATACACTTTTGATGTTACTAAATGCGATGAGATCTTTGATTTATTAGTAATCGATGGCCAAATCATAGTGCCAAACGGCACGAAAGTTCCTCTCTCGAGCAGAGGAAGAAAAAGGGTTATTGTAAGTTTCATAATTTTTTGGGACATACAACTGACCGTTGTGTTCTTTTCAGGGATATGGTTCAGAAAGCAATCGAAGAAGGAAGGCTCAAATTTGGGGACAAGAAAAATAAAGCACCTATGCAAATCGACGCTGACCCACTTCATCAAGTGGAGGCTATGTCTGCAGAAAACCGGTTGAGATGAACATCAATATGGTGGATGCAAAAATGGCGGATTCTCCAAAGCCTATCAAACCCTCTGTTGACAAAATCAAAAGTGTAGTGCAGAAGGATGTTACTGTACAACATGTCACTCAGGAAGAGTATAATGAGAAGGTGCAATCTGTGTACCCCAAAGCTGAGGAAGAGTTGATAGACTTCTGAGCAGTGCAAACCGAACTCAAGTCATGTTGTACCCAATATGCGATCTTTGTGTTCGATAAGGAGGCGACTAAAAGTGTCGAATCTTTGTGAGGTTCGACAACCTCTAAAAAGGAAATGGCCGGACAAGAGGCCAAACTTTAGCTTTAAAGAGGGACCTTCCTTACAAGGTCAAAAGTTCGAACAAGGCTTCGACAAGCAAACCACAATTTGCTGGCAAGAGCGCAGGCAAGAAGGAATTCGTGTTATCTGCCTCTGCTAAGCCATTTATTCCAAGAGCAGATCTCTCCAACGAAAAGTGGATACACGCTGGGTGTAGACACTATAGAATCTTTGCTCGAGAATCTTTGAAACGGTCAAGCCACGTGCACTGGTGAGGCCGCGAAATATAATTATAAGAATAATTATAAAGGGAAGAATCCCATGACTAAGACCCAATGGCGTCGTTATCGGTAGCTTCGAAGAAGAAAGCGAAGATTTGCGCATTTACGACGAAAAACGCCAGAAGGTTCAAAAATGGCTAAGAGTATGACATCTAGAGCCGTGGGAGCGACGAAAGTAAACATCGTTGCTGCCAATCAGGTAAAGGTTGGAAATAAGGCTAAAGGAAAATCTATTGTGATAGAGGAACCTAGGAGGCCTGCATTGGAGAGAATTTTTCCTCCATTAACATCATTGAAGAAGGAAAGCGCTTACGTTCGACATGGATGAAGACGTTACCTCGGTTTGAAGACTCGAAGCGGTTCGACGTCTATCCGCAGCGTGGTGTCCATTCGCGCTAGTGAGTATGACGCCATCCGCGATGCAAATGATGTCGAAGACGACTTCATTGGAGATATGGCTAATCACAAGCCAATGTGCTATTATGTCATGAACAACGGCTGCGTCGAAGAAGCGGATGGCCACTTTCGAAAGGCGACGCGAGGCATGCAACATCATCCGAAGCCTTTATGCGTCCCAAGCCAAAGTTAATGGCGTGGGTGTCAATAAAATATTGGTCGATGGAGGTGCTTCTTTGTCAATCTGATGCCTCGTGCCATGCTGCATACAATAGGGATGTATGATCTGAGACCTTAGGCCCCATAATATAGTGTTGACTAATTATGAGGGTAACGGCTGGTCTTTGGGGCCGTTGAAGTGGAAGTGGTAGTAAGGCCTGTCGGAAGGACTACCATGTTCTTTGTCATCGCCTCAAAGCAAGCTATAATCTGCTCCTTGCGCGAGAGTGGATACATGGGGTAGGAGCCGTCCCTTCAAGCCTACACCGTAGCCGGTAATGTGGAAGGAAGATGGTCTTGTGGAATATGTTGAAGCGGACCAAAGTTATTTCCTTCTTTTCAGACGTAAATAATGTCACCAAGGAAAATTTCGAAAAACAAATGGCGAACATTGCGCCATGTTCATCTTCGAGTCAAGCATATATCTCTTCAGATAATGTGCTTTCCTCTGTTCGCCTATACCCAACACATGGCTTTGTGTGGGAAAGAGAGGTGATAGAAGGTGCAAATGTCTATCCCGAGGTGTGTTACCTCCAACGGGATGGGACACCGACTCTTAAAAAGTTTTAGATGTCGATTGCTCAATGCTTGGATAGAATTACGACTATGGCCAGAAAATAAAGTAAAACGGCTTTGGAAGCCGAAATAAACCAACAAACAATGGCTGTCGAAGCCATAACTTCATCTGAAGAAAATGGTGAAGTCATAGATGGCAAGCTTGATTGCATTTATGATGACGAACCATTAGGTTTTGAAAAAGACCCTAAAGATTCGACAAAGCGCATGCAAGCTCAAGATCTAGTGGAGGAAGTGGATTTGGGAGATGGCCTAGTCAAAAGGCCAACATACATTAGTGCACACCTCGATCTTGCCGCTTCGAACCCAAGTTGTTTCACTTCGCAGGAGTTCAAAGATTGCTTTGCTTGGGAGTACAACGAAATGCAGTGCAGTCGAAGTGGTGGAACTTCAAATACCTATTCGACCGGAAGGAAACCAATAAAGCAAACACCAAGAAGATTTGCTCCTCCAATATTGGCTAAGATCAAAGAAGAAATTGAGAGGTCGTTCAAAAGCAAATTCATCGAATCGCGGTGTATGTCGATTGGCTAGCTAATATTGTTCCCGTAATGAAGAAAAACGGAAAACTTAGAGTTTGCGTAGATTTTAGGGATCTAAATAATGCAACACCTAAGGATGAATACGCAATGCCCATGCGAAAATGCTAATAGATTCAAAGAAAGCGAGGATTTGATTATCTCGGTATGCTAGATGGCTACTCGGGGTATAATCAAATTTTCATTCTTTGAGAGGGCGTGTCAAAACAAACTTTTCGATGTCCAGGGCATTGGGTGTTTATGAATGGGTAGTAATGCCCTTTGGGTTAAAAATGCTGGTGCCACTTATCAAAGAGCAATGAATTCTATGTTTCATGATTTTATTGATGATTTTATGCAAGTATACATAGATGATGTGGTGGTTAAGTCATCCTCGAAAAGTGGTCATTTAGACCATCTTCGACGTTCTTTCGAACAAATGAGGAAATATGGATTGAAAATGAATCCAACCAAATGTGCTTTCGTGGTATGCGTGCGGTGAATTCTTGGGTTTTGTAGTGCACAAGAAAGGCATTGAGATCAACCAAAATAAGACTAAAGCAATTATGGAAACGAAGGCTCCTTCGACCAAGAAAGAACTTCATCCTACTACTGGAAAAATCAATTTCCTTCGCAGATTTATTTCAAATCTAAGTGGCAAAACACAAGCTTTTTCGCCATTCTTTGAGATCAAGAAAGAAGATGCGTTCAAGTGGGAGCGTGCTCACCAAGATGCTTTCGACGCAATCAAGTCTTATTTGGTCAAACCACCAATTTTATTGCCTGTTATTAGAAACAAATTGCTAAAATTGAACATAGCAGCTTCTGATAACACAATAGGTAGCATGTTAGCGCAAGAGGATGATAATGGTGTCGAAAGAGCCATTTATTACCTTAGTAGGGTTTTGATTGATCTTTGAAACTAGGTATAGTCCCATAGAAAAACTATGCCTTTGCTTGTATTTCTCTTGTACAAAATTGAAGCAATATATAAAGTCAGCAGATGTTTATGTTTATTCGCATTTTGATGTAATTAAACATATGTTGTCAAAACCAATGTTACATAGTCGAATTGGAAAGTGGGCTCTGGCTTTGCTAGAATACAACTTAACGTATCGACCCTTAAATCAATCAAAGGACAAGTGGTTCTTGATTTCATAGTGGACCACTCACTGTTGTCGAACATGAAATACATTCGTTAGACATACGTCCTTGGAGACTATACTTCACTGCTCGAGCCATAAAAATGGAGTGGGTATTGGAATATTAATTATTTCCCCAGAGAACATTCCAACGAAATATAAATTTAAAATTCGAGACTCTTGCTCCAATAATGAGGCTGAGTATGAGGCCCTAATAGTAGGCCTTCAAATTTTACAAGTGCATAAATGAGCACCTTATTAAATATTTCGTCATTGCCAACACATTGCTAAAAAGGTTTACATTTGTACACCTAGAACATTTACCACGAATTGAAAATCACGTGGCGAATGAGTTAGCACAAATTGCCTCAGGCTACAAGGTATCAAAACAAAGCTTAGAGGAGCTAATTGAGATAAAAGATAAACTAATCTCAGAAGACTCTCTCTATAATACTACTACTTCGACGCTATTGTCAACACCAAAAATTGGGGGGGCAATAAGTGCAAATGAAATACGCGTCGAAAAATGCCACATTTTCGACGATGTTGACTTAGCGAAATTTTGCTATTAACAACATGGTCGATGATGATTGGCGCAAACCCATTGTAGAGTATTTGCAAAATCCTACAGGGGACTAATAAAAAAAGTAAAGTCTGAGCTCTAAGCTACGTGTTAATTGGAAACGAATTGTACAAGAAAACTCCTGAAGGGGTACTACTAAAATGTCTTAGTGAAAATGAGGCATATTTAGCGATTCGATACACACATGATGGAGCATGTGGCTCACATCAAGTAGGCCACAAAATGAAATGGTTGTTATTTCGACAAGGAATGTATTGGCCAACCATTTTAAAAGATTGCATAGAATTTGCTAAAGGTCGCCAAGAATGCCAAAGCATGCCGAATCGAAAGATGTGCTGCAAATGAATTGCATTCTATAGTGAAACCTTGGCCATTTAGAGGTTGGGCTCTAGATGTAATTGGAGAAATAAAACCAACGTCGTCGAAAGGCCACGGTACATCTTGGTAGGGATTGATTACTTTACTAAGTGGGTAGAGCGTTACCTTTAGCCAACGTTGATCAAGAAGCGATGATAAGGTTCATTCAAAACCATATCATTTACGATATGGAATACCGAAAACCATTACTACGGACCAAGGTCTTTGCTTTTACCGGTCGGAAAATGGTAGATTTCACTTGAAATTGGTTTCAAGTTGTTGACTTCGACACCATACTATCGCGCAAGCCAACGGTCAAGTAGAAGCCGCAAATAAGATCATTATTAACTTGATCAAAAGCACGTTGGGCGTAAGCCTAAAAGTTGGCACAACTCTCTCGACCAAGTGTTATGGGCTTGTCGAACGTCGCCTAAAGAGTCTATAAACACTACCCACTTACGGTTAACATTTGGGCATGATGCGGTGTTACTGTTGAAATTTGTTTACAATCAACAAGGATTCAGAAACAATGTGAAATCCCCTTTGATCACTATTGGGATATGATGATTGATGAATTAGTTGATTTAGACGAAGAAAGGTTGTTAGCTTTAGAGATGCTTATCCGACAGAAGGAAAGAGTAGCTAAAGCCTACAACAAAAAGGTTAAGTGAAAGACCTTTGAGGAAGGAGAGTTAGTGTGGAAAGTCCTATTACCTATGGATAAAAAAGATAGAGTTTTAGGCAAATGGTCACCAGGGTGGGAAGGCCCATTTCGCGTGTTGCAATGCTTTTCGAATGACGCTTATGAAGTCGAAGAGCTAGGTGACGAAAATAGAATCTTTAGAATAAATGGCAAGTATTTAAAGCGATACAAGCCAACGTTAACTGAGATAAAAATTGAGCAATTGTAAATAAACGAAAATTGTTCATAAATGGCAATGCATAGAGAAATGTCAAAGTTACACAGCCATTTTTAGAATCCTAAATTATTACAGTCTCAGAAGTTCGACAAAGTGGCCTTATGCCTCTCCATAATGCTAACACTCAAAGAGATAGAAGTGTCGAGAAGGTGCTGACTCTTTGTCGAGGCTCGGCAAGAATGGCTTGATGCTTGTCAATCTTCTCCAAGTGCTCTATAGCTGCCGATTGCCTTGTTGTTTTTGGTGGGCGAAGAAGCGTAAGACTCATTCTTTCGGGCGATCGAGCCCTTCGATGCTTAGCGTTTGACAGTTGAAGTTGAAGTGTCTTTATCTCTTCGTCAATACGTGCGATCTCTGCATTCCATTCAGCGATTGCTTTCTCATCGTTGGCAGCTTGGGTCTCGAGAGCCTCGATGTCATCTTGATCGGCCTTGAGAGAGGCGAGTTCCACTTCACAGAGTTGAGTCTCTTGAACCTTGCGCTTGGAGGTGGTCGACCGTTGGTTGATTAGAAGAGAAAGTTGCTCAAAGATAGGGCCGAATTCCATGAAGAATGAAAGGATGTTTTGAGGAGGGTCCAATTTGGTGATCTTGTGAATGAGGGATTTTACCTCAAGATACACAGATGGGTCATTCTCAATGGTTGCCACCAAATCTCCTTCTAACACCCTCGTCTTTGTGAAACCGCGAAGCAGGCTTTCGACCGTCTCCTGATTGATAGAACTTAGAGAGTTGTTCGAAGAACTGCAAATCAAGCGGCTCGACGAGCTCTTAAGACTCAACATGATCTTCAAGGCTGCCAAGGGATTCGTCTTCTTTAGCTCAGCCAATTCTTGATCGCTAACAGCGCTGTTGGATGACTCTTTGGCAGAAGCACCTTGATCTGCAGGTTCCTCCACTCTAGGCCCCTCTGGTTCTTGATCGATCATATTTTCTTCAGGAATTTCGACGGAGATAGCCACCACTTCCTGTCTTTCGACTTCTGGAATGTTAGGCTCTGGAACTTGGACGTTCTCTTCGACAACTGCTTCTACAACCACATTGGGAACAAGCTCTTGAAAGGAGGAATCCTGAGGTCGTGCAGGGCACGAAAAACCTCTTCAAAGATCACACCTTGAGGCGAAGAAGGAAAGGAAGCATTGGGCCGACAATTCTGCTTTCGGCAACCTCAACCAGAGATGCAACGCCAGGATTCTCGACGAGCAGTCCACCTACCACTTTACAGCAAGTAATACCACTTAAGTTAAAACGGGAAAAGTGAGATCAAAGAGTTTCGAAATGGCGCCGAAAGGAAAGTTACCTCGTGTACCTTAAGCCTCTTGATTGGAGGAGAAGAAGGTGATTCAGAAGGCTCGGTGATGGTGATGACTTGAGCTACCCTTTGGGATTCAGGTAGGGCCCTTTTCTTCGACCTCTGAGTGAGGGGGATGTTGTCATCACTTTCAGTGTCCTGCAGAAGAGATCAAGTTATGGTACTGGTGAGGCCACAAGAAAGTGAATGATAAAATCGAAGAGAAAGTTCGACATGAAGTAAGGCGTATCTGACAGACTTCGGAGTGGAGGAATAACCAACTTCTTCTTGGCTTTAGGCTTTTGAAGAGTTTTAGGTTTGTTTGGGTTGTCACCTGGAGGGAATATCCAACATGAGTAAAAGCCATAGTCAACAGACAACTTAAGATAGATGGAGAGTGCCATACCTTTTTTGGAATGTTGTCTAAAATGGGATTTGCTGCCACTTTCTTCGTAGCTTGGGGAGAGGAGGTTGATGTGGTAGTTTTGCCCACCTTGACCTTCAACTTTGTTGCGGTTTTTACGAAAATGTCGAAAACATTGGTAAGCAATTGGAAATGAAGCCAAATTATAAGTAGTTAAAGCTTAAAAAGCTTTGGCGTCAAAAACGTTTACGGTGTTGTTCGAGGGAAGCGTCTACCACTTTCTTCACAATGTTGCCAGTAAAAGCATCAATGGCTTCCCCAACAGCTTTAGTATAATAACCGGTCCACCATTCATGAAATTTCACAGTACATGAAAACCTTGGATTGAATTTGAGAGGTTCAAAGTTCAAAGCTTTGTAGTGAAATTTCTTGAAAGCTTGTTTATAAGCAACTTCGATTCTGGGCTTAAAAACTCTCGCCTGTGAAAGCATACTGGTGCAGGGCGAATTTGACAAAGGCCAAACTACCTAGCAAGATAACTTGGGAAATATCTAGTAATTCCCAAACTATTTTTTGTCTTGCCAGGTGAGCCTAGTAGAGAGGACAAAGAGGAGAGAGGTAAGCTTGCCAAATCACAGTTAACTTCCTCAAATGAGGATCGACAGCGGAGGAAGAAGGAAATGGTTGTTTAAACCATGCTTTGGACCACAAGATCTTTGGACAAAGGGAGCCATTGAATGCATGAAGGTGGTACAGTTCGGAAGATTTCAAATAGGCTAGAAAGGATTCTTCTACAGGAGGGTTGCTTGCTTAGGCCTAAATCTGCGCTTAATCGAATCCGCCCGGTCTTCTTTGTTTCTCCACGCTTAGTCGAAAGCGGACTTGGGGATATACAAGTTTAGTCGAGACTCGAAAGTGGCCAATGACCACACAACCGCAATGACCATAGTGGGCCAGAAGCCAAAAACTTGGTGGCCGGTTCATTCTCCTTCAACTCTATAACAGCATTATCAAGCTGCTGATAGAGAGAGCCTAAAATCAACTTGGCCAGGTTGATGTCTTCTCGGTCATGGAGTTGACATGCCAAGGGGCGTAAGTTTTGGAAACTTGCGAGGCGTGTGCGTAAAAACGAAAATAGATAGCCACAAAGTTAGAAAGGCTACATGTTCCATAACAGACACTTCCTCAATGTCCTTATGGTGCTCAGCAATGTAAGGGGAAAAGGTGGCATTGGTGAATTTGAAGCCGTATGTATTGTCAGGATGTGTGGGATCGAAGGTCTCTCCTAAGGGTTTCAGACCTGTAATGGCGTACCACATCTAGCGAGTGGGAGATAACATGCCACATTTCAGGTGAAGGCTATGAGTGGAACAGTCCCAGAACTGCATAGCAGCCAAAAGTAGGGTGCTATCGTACTTGGGCCCATACCTAGACAATTGGATCAGGTCGAAGATGCCTTGTTTTTTCCAGACTTTGGCTTTCTTAGCTTCTACTCTATCAAGCCAGTCTAGGTAGTTTTGTTGGTCGAGCCTAGGAGCAGACCTAAAGACCCTAGAAGGGTTAGCCAGAAACTCTAAATGAAAAGGGGTTTCAGCAAAGAGTCTAGGTTGGAGACGAACATGGCTGGGGAAAATCTCAGAAACTTCAGTTGTTTCTAACAAGATGTCAGGAAGAGGACCCAAATAGGCATGAGTGTAAATCTCAGCAGAAGGGATTAATACCTGGGTTTGCCATTGAGTAGATCGTTCGTCGTTGATGTCAGGTTCATCAACGAAGCCATCTAGGGTTTGGATGTTTCTGGGTTCATCGTTCTTCTTTGAGCTCTCAGGTCGCGTCATTACAGCAGATGATTAAGCCATGAGTAAGGAAAAGTGAATACAAGGTGGAATATGGGTGTAGATTAAAGAGAAAAGACGAAAGTTTGAAACTTTAGTGAAAGTTGGGGTTTTTGCAAAACGCAGGAATGAAGAAAGCAGAAGGACTTCACAAGGTTTCAAACTGAGGAAAGAGGAATCTGAAGGGTTGTGGCCGTTTATATATGTTTGGAAGTAAACAGTTATTGGCACGTTCGCCATAACCCGCACGTTTGCGACGTTTGGGAGAAGTGATGGCCCACCAACTATGCAACGTGTGCCAATAAAACGGTTCGTTTCACCTGCGCAAGTAATGATGGCTGTCTTTTCGACCACTGTTGAAGTGCAAAAGGCGGCAAAAGTGACCATTGCACAGTATTCAAAAAATGCCTTTTCTTAACTCCTTTCCTTATTCCGTCGAAAAATCATTTTTTGGGGGGCAATCTGTTACCTCAAAATTTCGACAGTGCATTAAATAAAGCTTTAAATGGGGCTGACTTCATATTTAATATTGTTCTGCGTGGGCATAGGTCGAAGATTCAAGTCGATGCACCATGATTTCGACAAGAAAGGCAGACAAGGGCAAGGAGTGCAAGCGATCTTCGACAAGCTTAGCTCTCAAAGCCACGAAGCAAGGAATATTCGACAAGCGAGGACGCAGCATTTCGACAGAGTTGGGCTCAACATTTCGTCAAGCGGTAGACAACGAATTCGATCGAAAGTGCAGAGCGACAAAGTAGTGGCTAAGGTTACTCCCCGTAGTTTTAGGAGGCGATTACCCTTTCCCCACGATTGTTCCTAGGAGTATAAATACCCACTTTGTAATAGGAAGCAGGGGTCACCACATTTTACAAAAACGCTTTGAAAACTCAACTTCCAAGTCAACGAAAACACGAGTGAAACAGATCATTGTATGTGTTGGTGAACCACTTTTATTTCTTCATTTAATGCAAAGTCTTTACTTTCTTTTTACGCTTGTGCATTTATTGCTTTTACTTCGCTTTCAAGTTACTTCTTTCTACCATTCTCTGCTCTTACGTACTTCAAAAAACACAAACTCAATGGCAATTGTCAAAGAGATTTTCTAGTTTGATCTCACAGTCTTGATATTGAAAACTAGTGATTGTTTGCTAAAAACACCAGCAAACACATGTAAGATGCCACATCGCCAGATTAATCACAAATATGGCGTCTCATATGTAAAACTAACAACGGGGAACAAAATGAAACAGAAATGAAAGACGAGGGATTAAAACGGACCAAAAAAATATAAAGGATCAAAATGAAACCTAAAACAATGATAAATGACCAAAAGTGATATTTTAGAATATACTGACATTTTTTTGGGTACATAGACGGAGTGGTCACTACCACTAAAAACTCACACACACACAATTGTGAGGTTGCCGGTTCGAACTCGAAACGTGATATCCAACCTAACAATTTCGACATTTACCAGTTGAGTTAGACTTTACGGATAATATACTGACATTTCTGCCTCCCTATAAATGTATCCTCATAATATCATCCTTCAGACTCTTAATGTGGGCATTAGAAGTATCTTGGCAAATAAAAATAAGGCTTAAATATATGTTACCCCCTGCAAATATACTCATTATCCATTTACTCTCTGTACAAAAAAATTCTTAAAAAAGACCTTGCAAATAATAAATGTTTCTAGTTACCCCCTTCTGTTAGATTATGTTAACATATATTTGCAGGGGGTAACATATATGTTTCTAGTTACCCCCTGCAGGGGATAAATAGATAATGAACATATTTGCAAGGGAGTAAATGGATAATAAGCATATTTGTAGGGGGTAACCTATATTTACACAGGGGGTAAATGGATAATAAACATATTTGCAGGGGGTAACATATATTTACACTTAACGCTGTCAACATAATCTAACAGCAGGGGGTAACCGTAAACGTTTTATATTTGCAAGTTCTTTTTTAAGAGTTTTATTTTTACAGGAGGGTAAATGGATAATGAGTATATTTGCAATGTGGTAACATATATTTAATCCTAAAAATAATTCACTAAATGTCAGATTTATTTTTGCCAATAACATGAAATAGTATAATTGTTTGCTTCCTAGAGATATCATCAATAACGAGTCGAACACATAGCATATGGGCTCAACCAGTTCAGGCCCAATCCACTTGAAGGCACAGCTGAGTCTTTGGTGAATTAGCCTTGCTACTTCCGGGTTGTGCGGAACCCAAACCCGGTGCTGGTGGATACACGCGGATCCTTGCTGACCCGATGTATATAACGTGATTCTTTCTCTCTCTATTCTCAGAAAAACAAGAAACCGGTTTGCATTCTTGCTTCTCTCTTCGTATTCCTCTTCTCTCTTCTCTCTCAGAAACCCTAGCTCGGTTTGAGCTCTCACTCCGGCGATTGAAGCTTGAATCGAGCTGGGAAATGGCTGATGATGAATGCTAATGATGATTCAACACCAAACCCTTTGGTTTATGGTGAATCTTGCAAACCTGAAGCTTCGACCCTCTCTTCTCACTTCGTTCACAAACCCTAACCTTTCACTTCTGTTCTGGGTTGTTTCTTCTGATGATTTCTGCCTTTAATCACTGTATATTAAAGGTAAGAACTTTCTTTCTTTGATTTGATTCGAAACCCTAACTTCTTGGTTTCACAATCCAAACCCTAATTAGATTTTGATTGATTCTTTGCAGGTAAACAGAGATTAGATGCAATTTGTGTTCAACCGAAGGTAACAAATCACACCTCAATCTATTTTACTTGTCTGCTCTTAATCTTTTACAAAACCCTAATTTTGGTTTACTGTTTCTGTTGCATACACCACTAAGATATGATGATTGCTGAAACTCTGTGATTTCACCACTAGAAATCACTCACACAGAACAATAGAGGGGTAGTTACTTCCTCTTGATTATTCTTGTGACCCTTTTCTTTGTAACTTTGTTGCTGCAAACCCTAATCCCTTGATTTTCTTGTTTGCACACAACACCGATGAGGATGATATGATTCTTGGAAACTCACTTTTCCGAGAACTGGATCAAATGACATACAAGGTAATCCCTTCACAATTTAGACCTTCTTCTCCTTCTTTCTTCAATTCACTTTAGTCACAAAAGTGAATTCTAATCCTTCTTTCTTTATTTTGCAAGGTACAATCCCACTTGATTACCTTTACAAACTCAAGAGCTCAAGGAAGAAGACAATGGAGCATACGGTTGTAGATTCAGGGAGTTAGAGCAAATAGAGATTCTGTTTAAACTGTAAACTGAAAAACTTTATTGATTATTTGAATGTATGTACATATTTACAAGCACTGATTTACATATATATACACTTAGTAGGCACCAACTCGGACATGTTGGTTAGGAGGTAGTTAGTTAGTTACTAACAGCCTTCTAACCAAATAAACTGTTTTAGGTTTCACAACTTAACAAACTCTTGATTTTCAATTGTTTTAGTTTGTTTGTTAGTTGTAAGTCCCAACGGCTATAATTTTTGAATGTTAGGGTTTTTATATTACAAACCCCAACAAATTCTTCCTTTCATGTACAGATTTAATGCAGAGAAAAATCTTGAGACAACATTTTCTACTACTTAATTTGAAAAAGTATAATCAAAAGTTAAGTGGGACAAAGGTATCAAGAACACTAATATACACAGACAGCCCACAATTTTATTCTATATCCGTGAGATAGAATTTCCTTTATGTTTCTCAATGTGCCATAATTGTTTCTAAAATTCTTAATGAAAGCTAGTTACAAGCTCCAACAAAACTTTTCACGGCACCTTCATAGTGTAGCAAAATAAGTATCATGGTTTTCACATAGCAAATGTAATAAAACACTTAGCAGTTAGTTAGAACAACAACCATTTTGAATTTAGAGTAGACATTGTTTGAGGAAAATGGAATGCAACAGCTAATCACAAATATGGAACTACCAAGCCAATTTGGATAAACTTTTCCGTGTAGTAAAGAAAAAGTTGAAATGATCTAGCAATTTCTAGGACCATTCTAATTAATAGTAGTTCTTATATTTAGAAATTTGGGCTTAACGCTAACTCGTCCCACAAAACTGGCTTGTGAAGTAAGGATTGACTAAGCCTTAAAAGGATTATTTAGGTCATATTTCTCGTCAATATGGGACTTCAACACAATCCCTGACGCTCAAGATTTGGACATCTGAACCGTGGATTGACGTGGGTGGAATAACACAATCTCAACAAACCCGCTCACACCCAGGGTTGGACATTTGGAGAATTGGCGAATGGGTGGAATAATAAAGATGTTGGCCCAATAAAATAAACTCTGTTAGCATCTTAAATTTGGGCTTAGGGCCACTCCACAAAACCAACTTGTAACGTAATAGTTGCCCAAGACTTTGAAGAATTACTTAGATCATATCTCTAGTCGATGAAGGACTCCAAAAATAGTTTCCCTCATATGCTGAAATCAGCTTCTGCACCTCAACTGTTTTAAAAGTTCTTTCAGTCAAGTTCTTCATAAAGACAAAAGCTCGTAATGGTGTTTTTATGACTTAACTTATTCCCATTGCAAAGCTCCTAGAAGCTAAAATGTAATCCAAAGTATACTAAGTTATAATCATAAACTACGAGAATAAGAAGAATACGGCAAATATAAAAAACAAAAACAAAAAGTAAAAACTCTACACTGCAAATATCTCTTTAACCCTTTTCCATATCTAGTAGACCAACTCCCTTCAATAGAAGACACAGGATTAAAGATTCTCAAAATATCAGATAAGAAAATTAGGAACGTAACAAAAACTTTATTAATATGAAATTGATGTGATTACATGATAGAGAGTTCTTATTTATAAAGCACTTAAGCTAATCTTAGCCGATATCCTTCTGATATAGAATTTTCACAACATACAAGGAAACAACTATAAAAAAATTTGAAAAATGACATACGTTATTTAGAGTATGAAATATGAAAAATCAAAATTCAAAATGCATTTAATTTTATTGCGAAGACTAGTTGTTCCACATCAATAAGCCACGGGCATAGGACCAAAGAGAAGCCACGAAAGCAACCTCGTCAGTCGTCACATCTCTGAAGAAATGGATTTCGCTAAAATGCACACGTTGCACCTCAACCAAATCCATTATCCATAAAGGATTGAAGCTCCTTCCTCCAATATGTACTACTATATTAGAACTTACAAGTTTTTAATCGTACCTCTTGGGAGTAATAAGTACCTTTTAATTGCAAGTATTAGAACCCAAGTAGTAGCAGAGATCTTTTCCTTGATCATCAAGAGCAATGCTGAGCTCAAAACAGTTTTCAATATCTGAGCATGTAATCCTTTAAAATATCCCAGTATGCCCTCCCTTTTCCATATTCCGTAGATCACTTCAGGCACAGTTTTTGGTGTTTTTATACGTGTTACGGAGGATTCTTCATCCGGGTCTGCAGCTTGAATGATGACTTTGCACCTAAAATGCAGAAAAAAGATCTCAGAAGTGTCCTAGAAACGAGTTCATAGGTAAACAATAAACATAAGTTGGAAGGAACAAGTATACACATTCTCAAAAAAAAAAAAAGGAACAAGTATACACCTGATAGCAGGATATGTTAGACAGGTAGCAATACTCTTCGAAATTGCACCTAAAAGAAAGGCCATAAATGCAGACAGGGATGTTGAAGATACTCCTTTCACATCTTTATTTTGATTATTCTTCAGTACTCGACTTTTCAGCTGATCAAACACTGTATACTGTAGTACATGATATTTCTGAATTAAGCCATATTGATCACATATGAAGCCTTCGGATCAAATAATGTAACTTAACAGAAAGAACATAAATAACAGTTCAAGTTCATACAAATCAGCTTGACCTACCTGAATTGCAGGGTTTGTGGTCAGCAGCAAGGAAATGCTAAGGCCATCAAATGCATCACTCCATGTGCCTTCTGTAAGGGTTGTCAATAGCCCTTTAGACTTTCCAAAGGCACTTGTCTGCATCCTTGAAGAGGCTGTATCCAGGGGCTACAAAGTCATCAGTAAGATACTCTTGTATTTAGACATCGAAAGTTTCATAAGATACACTGGCTCTCAGACTCAGACACAACATAACAAAGAACAAACATAACAAATAATAGACTTACATAATTTATTATAACTAATTCTTCCTTAACATCTGTGATAGTAAACTAAGTATTAGAAACTTGACATTTTTTTTTGGTATAAAATGATTGAATGTGTTTCATTCAAGCGATGAATCAGATCCTCTCCTTTTGGTTCCACTTTCGAATTGTGAATCACCAAAAATAACATCATACCATAAAGCGTAAACATAAAATACTTCAATCACAATTTTTTGCTACCCAACTCAGCAACAATATATGATTATTGGGTATGCTCAAATCAAATTATCAAGAAACACGGCAACACAAATATATCCTTATTGGGTATGCTCAAATCAAATTATCTAGTAATAGTTAATGCCACGATACCTGCGTAGTAATGGCTGTGCAAGCGCCAGCAGCAGCAGCAATTGCCAAGTTTGCTGCTGTTCCAATGGATTTATAACCACTTTTTTCTAGATAAAGTCTTTTAAAGTAGCTGTAGCCATAGAAGTAGATAAACTGTGAAAAAAATGATTGGAGATTCTTCGTTCGAGGCCCACAGTAGAGAAAGCACCTGCCGGGTAGATATTGCTTCCCATAACACATCAGAGAGATGCCTGAAAAATAAAGACAAGGACACCAAAATTAATTATATACAACCAAGAGATACAATCTGTTAGCTAATTTTGTTACACAATTTTCAACAAGATCAATCAACCAACATACTCAGCCAAGTACAGAATGATATCTTTTATGCAATTTGGCACACCACAAGAAGAACAAGTTAATCATTTGTTAAATTTGAATGTCTCGTGCTTCACTCCAGTGTTAAACATAAAAGGAAAAATCAATTATAGCTTTAAAACACTATATTGATCCTTATAAGACATAATTTTCCACAACTTGGTCCCTCTACTTCCAATTTTCTCAATTGAATGTTTTGATTTGATCCAACCTGATGCTTTTGTACATTCTTATAGCTTTAAATCTAAAATGAAGACTGGTCAAACAACCAGAAGGTCTTTTTAGTCATATATTAAGAAAAACCCCAAGACCTTAGATAAAGGTTTCTGGTTTTCTTCCTCTGAGAATTAAGAAATGCAATTCAAATCATTCAAGGATTTGCTTATAAAAATGAGAAATGGAATAAAACCATGCTAATAATTTTAAAGCCCATGACTACAGACTCTTTGGATAGGTGGCATGACAAAATGAGACATTTGTGCTACAAATAATGTTTTAAAAACCAGATCAAATATCGAACAAATGAGACCTCTATATCATGATTCAATCGCATTAAATTGCTCAAACCGAGATGAAACTGTAGTTGAACCACCGAAACATGTGCTCTTCATGATTTAACCGGTTAAATCACCAAGTTGGTTCGGTTTTTAAAAAATGGTTACAAAGTAAATATTTGAAACTTGCAAAGCAGGGCAATCATGCAGGTGGTGGCCAATAATACAATGACTAAATTCAAATGAAACTCTTTTCTTTGACGGTAGATATAAAGAAAACCGCGGGAATAAAACTCCTTTACCACCACAACAATACCACAAGCAAAATTATCCACTTGTATGCTAGAAATCAAATAAATTTCCACAACAGAAAAACACAAACATTTTTCCATCAAAAGAGGAATAAAAGCACTCTTTTTATACAGCAACAATCAAATGATCACACACCGACCAATCCAAACAACACACAACTACACAAGCGATAATAACAAGGAAGGAAACCAGGAATTGAAAATCAAGGATCAAATGAAGAATAACAAGCGAATTTCGAATGACACGCAAAGGGATCAAAAGGGAGAAGGAAAAGAAAGAAAAAGAGATGGAAATTGACCTACTTGTACTTTCGGTTACCATGAGAACGTGCTTCGGCTTGGTACTTGGTTTTGCAGGTATCAAGCGGGTAAAGAATTGTTGTGCTAAGTAGTGATCCTATGGCACCAGAAGTTGCCTCTGCCAACGATTCCAGATCCACGTTCATTTCTTTGTTCTTGTTCTTCTTCTTTCTCTTGGAATTGAAAGTCGCGGGTGCCAAGGTGGTGTGTGGGTAGGTGAGATAATAATAATAAAAAACTTGTGTCAATATATAGTGATATATATATACCTAAGATTAGATCGATAGAGATAGATATATTGTCAAAAAAAGATCGATATACATAGATAAAAATATAAATTTATCTATCTATATCCCTCTTTATTTACCAAAAACAAAATGGATATATATATATATATATATATATATATATATATATATATATATATATATATATATATATATATATATATATATATATATATATATATATATGGAGTAATTACAGAGTGAGAGAAAAATCAAATTCTCAATGGTGAATCATTAATTATAATCGTAGGATGTAATATAAAAATTCATCAAGATTGAGATTTAATACTTGGTTTATTCGACCTTAACCACTCATAACATTTTACAAAATATCTCACCGTCAATTTTAATGGTTCACCATGAGGATTTAATTTGCTTAGTGTGCTTAGTGTGTGTGTATATATATATATATATATATATATATATATATATATATATATATATATATATATATATATATATATATATATACATATACCTTTTTTTACTTAGTGTTGTCAATGCATCATCACTTTCATTGATGCTAAACTGAGATGAGAAGACGACGATGACTTAGTCGAAAATACGCTTGTCGAGAACGCAAGAACAACGAAGCGCGCTAAAAACATAACACAAGATATTATTGAAAGTTGGTTAAAGCGGTTACACCGAAAGGGCTTTTATATCCCTTGATAAAAACAAAAGACTAAACTAACCTCACAACCGAGGTAGTATTAACAACAAGTCCTAAAGCCGATTGTGAAATTATATATTTACAACATCCTCCCTTAATTTCACAATCAAAACCACAATTACAGTAACTTGAACTATGGCTAGTCGAAATCAATGAACCAAACATAGTCCAAAACTTCAGCACTTCGAATATTCACTTTGACGCTGTCGAAAACTTTAACACCACAGAAATCAACTTCGACACTATCGAAGACTTTAACACCTTGGAAATCAACTTCGACGCTGTCGAAGACTTTAACACTACGTAAATCGATCGAGCAGCAACGCTAGATCATTCCTCGACTTCACAAACCGCTTCGGCCTTCAACGCTTTGGTGAATATGTGCGCTACACGCATTTGAGTGTTGCGATGCAATGACTTCAAGTACTTTCTTCTCAACCTGTTCCACGCGGGAAGTGGAATTTGGTCTCTATGTGCTTGCTTCTCCCATGTGGCGAGTTCTTGGCAAGCATTATTGCCGATTTGTTATCAATCATGAGTTTGATTGGCTCCTTGCTCTCAAGCTTCAACTCTGTCATGACTGATTTGAGCCAAATAGCTTGGCATGCAGCAGTAGCACCTGCTATGTATTCTGCTTCGCAGACGACAATCGACCATTGGTTGCTTCCTCGAACACCATGAGATTGGTGCTCCAAAACACATGAAGATGTAACCCGTAGTGCTCCTTACATGTCGACCTTATCCCCACACCAATCGTAGTCGGAATACCCAAGTAACTTGCGGTATTACGATCTGGTTTAGTAGGAAACAACAAACCATACTTCAAAGTTCCTTCAAGTACCTTAGTATTCTAGTAGTTGCCGAGTAGTGTATCATCTTTGGCTTCTCCATAAACTTGCTAACAACACGATGAGCATAGCATATATCCAGTCTACTATTACACAGTACCTTAACGAACCAACCAATTGCTTAAACAAGGTCGGATCTACACATTCTCCATCAATATCGATCGTCGAGTTACGATTTACCTCGGTAGTGTTAGAAACGAGCTTGCAATCAAACATTTCAAACCTCTTGACACTTCTATTGCATATTTCTTACGATGTAACACTATTCCTTTAGGAGTGTAAAGGAATTCCATTCCCAGAAAGTACACAACTCTCCCTAGGTCACTCATTTCAAACTCGGGCATCAACCTTTCCTTCACAGTCTTCACCTCGATTTCACGATCCACGTTAACGATGTATGTCATCTACGTAGAGGCAAACTAGGATCATTTTACCTCGACTAGATGTTTTCACATATATTCCATATTCGACACTACACTTCTTAAAGCCACAGCTTCCAAAGAAGGCATCTATTTTCTTGTTCCAAGCTCTTGGAGCTTGCTTAAGGCCATATAGAGCCTTGTTCAGCTTAAACACCATTTGCTCTTTCCCTTTTATCTCGAAGCAGGGAGGTTGTGTCACATACACCTCTTCCTCTAGTGCACCATTCAAAAATGCCGATTTAACATCTAGATGCAGTATAGTCCATCCCCTACTGCATGCTAGAGCTATCACTAATCTTATTGTCTCATGTCTAGCTACAGGCGCAAACACCTCCTTGTAGTCTAGACCTTCCTTCTGCAGGAATCCACGAGCCACAAGCCGAGCTTTGTGTCTTGCCACTGATCCATCGGGCTTAATTTCACTTTGAAGACCCACTTCACACTAATCGGTTTCTTACCTGGAGGTAGCACAGTTAACTCCCAGGTTTTGTTCCTTTCAATTGCACTCAACTCTTCCATCATTGCAGCCTTCCATACTTTATCTTTCACTGCCTCAGTATGACTAAGTGGCTCGATGCTCGACTACTAGTGCAAACCTGCGAGAAATCACCATCATTGTCTATCAAATCGTAAATGCGCAATTAGCTCATAATCAGTGAGCCGAGGTGGTAAATTTCTCTGTCTCTGTGGCACGCCTGTGGCTTTGAACTTCATCATCGGACCAGTCGTCGAGAATCATTCCTCTTAACATTTCAACTTCATGCAGACCAGGTACCTCTCCCTGTACTGGTAGTTCACTATAATCTTCTTCAAGTATTGCACTATCAATTTCAACCGATGTCACTCCATTTGAATTCCAATTCCACCTTTCTTGTTCTTTTACAATCACATCTCTACTAACTTCCACTTTATTGGTTGTCGGACAATACAATTTGTAGCCACCTGTTGAATGATATCCCACAAATATCATTGGAGCACTCTTGTCATCTAACTTTCTTCCTCCTAGCATCCGGTATATGCTTGTAGCATAGGGTGCTGAATACCTTCAAGTGACTTACATCGGGTTTCTCACCACTCCACATCTCCAAAGGCACCTTATTCTTCAACCTCCTTGTCGGACATCGATTCAAGATGTATCTGCGCAGCCTGCCACACCTCACCCCATAGAGTGTTTGGTAGTTGCATCTGTTTAAGCATGCATCTTACCATATCAAGTATCATCATATTCCTCCTCTCATTACTCCATTGTGTTGGGGTGTATAGGGTGGCGTGACCTCATGTTCTATGCCCCTCGTCACACAAACCTTTTGAACTCTCGGTGGAGTTGTACTCTCCACCACCATCACTCCTTAATACTTTCACCTTGCAGCCACTCTGTTTTTACGCATATGCCTTGAACCTTTTAAAGCGATCAAAGACTTCACTTTTCTGTTTAATCAAATACACCTGATCATTCTTGTAAACTCATCAATGAAGGTCACAAAATATTTGTTTCCTCCCAAAGAGGAACCTCAAAGATCCACACACATCGAATGTACCACACCCAAGGCAAGTGTTGCTCTTGGAGGTAATTCGATCAAAGGGTAACTGGATTGTTTACTCTTCATGCACACTTCACCACGATCTTCACTTTGAAGGTTCTGCATTTTCTTCTCAAGTGGAGCCTTGAAGATCATTTTCTTATTTTTATCAAGCGGGATCATCACATTATCCTCCATATTCACTTTGAATACCCACTTTTCTAGCGGTTGGCCAACACTCATCAAGTTGTTTTCACCCCCGGTACATACCACACATCCTCAATCAACACCTTTGAGCCATCACTCATTTGTACGAATGTCACCCATACCTTCCTGGCACATCAGTACTCACCATCAAAGACATCTGATCTTTGTTCTCTTACTACCATCGAAATTGATCAACCACCTCTTATTTCCATCAAATGATTTGAAGCAGCTGTGTCCGAGGTACCACATGTCTGTAATCACCCCTTCTTCATTTGTTGTCACCATCAAGATCACGGGTTCCTCATCAAAATCCCCCTTGCTATATGTTAGCTTCTTCCTTCTTTTTCTCTTTATTCGACCAGCACTCATCGGCAAAGTGGCCGAATTTATCACAATTGAAACACTGAACCTTTCTTTTGTCGAAATTTCCTTTCTTGTTTGGATTCTTAGAGTTCTTTCCAGGTGGTCCTCCCTTATCACTATTATTACTGCTACTACCAGTTTCTTTCTTATTGTTCTTAGCAAGCCACTCTTGTTTCTTTTGTTTCCACTTATTCTCCTTCCAATTCGATTTGTTTCCCCCACCTTTATTAAAGACTTGTGCTTGCAATGCCTTTTGTTCAGTTTCAACTTGAACATCCCTATCAATTACAAGTGTTTCATGTGCTTCTAAACTACTTTGCAATTCATCTAATTTCATTACACTAGTGTTCTTGGATTGCTGGATTGCTACCATGATAATATCAAATTTTGGAGTTAAGGAACGAAGTACCTTTTTCACGATCATTTCTTCAGTTACTGTTTCACCGTTCTGCTTCATTTCGTTGGTAATCGTAACCACACGCGTGATATAGTCTGCAATTCTTTCATCACTCTTCATGTTCAGATTTTCGTATTGTTTCCGTAGTGATTGCAGTTTCACTTCTTTCACAGTAGCATCTCCACCATAACTTCGAACAAGAATATCCCACGCGGCCTTCGCCGTGGTTGCCTCTGAGATTTTTTCAAACACCTTGTGATTTACGCACTGATGAATGTAGAATAAGGCCTTCTGATCTTTCTTCCTCGTCTCCCTTTGCGCATTTCTTTGTGCCTCTGTTGCACCTTCACCTGCGGTGTGTAGCCTCTTCCACCGGTTCACACACATCTTGCGCGCCAAAAGAACTTTCATTTGAATTGACCACCGATTCCAATTTTTCCGTCAAACACGGGAAGCTTCGTGTTCAAGCCACCGTTCTGCTGCGTTCATCTCTCTCACTCTCGATCACTCACTCTCTCGTCGTTTCCTTTCCCCCACGAAATCAAGAAAGAAAGATTTACGTTTGATCTTGATTTGCAATCCGATGTGAATTACAAGAACAAGATCGAATGCACACACCTCACCAAGAATCACTTCACTCGTGTTTCCCAAGATCCTCTAAAACGCACTCTAGATACCATGTCAATGCATCATCACTTTCATTGATGCTAAAGCGAGATGAGAAGACGACGATGACTTAGTCGAAAATAAACTTATCGAGAACGCAAGAACAACGAAGCGCGCTAAAAACGTAACACAAGATATTATTGAAAGTTGGTTAAAGCGGTTACACCGAAAGGGCTTTTATATCCCTTGATAAAAACAAAAGACTAAACTAACCTCACAACCGAGGTAGTATTAACAACAAGTCCTAAAGCCGATTGTGAAATTATATATTTACAACAAGTGTATATATGTATATTTTTTTTTGTTTATATTTGTAAGTAAAAAAAAGATATTTTGTCAAACAAGGAGATAAAGGGGCAGCAGGATCGTCAACGTGGGTTATTAGAGGCGATTCAAGATAGTTTTGACAGATCTTCCTATGAAGGGGTATTGTTTCACATGGTTCAAAAGTTTGGGAACTCTGAAGGCCAAGGAGGGACGTTTAGACCGTATCTTGGTGTCTCAAATCTGGTTAGATGCTTTTCCAAATAACTGCTTTGTGAATGGTGTTTTTGATAAATCTAATCATCCTCCACTTTGGTTAAGACTGAATGTGTGGGAACGTAGAGTCAGCACCATGAATTCAAGTTTGAAAATAGTTGGCTTGAAGAATCAGAACTCCCATCGATTGTTGGTGATAGTTGGCTTGCAAATGAAGGACTGGACTTCCTTTCTAAAATAAATCATTGTACTAGTGCTGTTGGCGCTTGGGGAAGGAAGCTTAGGGGACGGTAGCGTGATGAAATCAATGCTTGTCGTAGAACTATTGATGAGATCCGTTTGATGCCAAGGGAGTGACGATCCTTTGTTGATTGAGACTAAAAATCGTCTTATTAGCTCAGGAGGATGCTTTTTGGTAGCAACAAGCAAATGTTTTTTTGGCTTTGTGATGGGGATACTAATTCTCGGTTTTTCCATGCAATGGATAGTGTGAGAAAGCGTAGAAACCACATATCAAAGCTTATCCGTGAAGATGGGAGTGAGGCTACGAAGCAACATGATCTATGTGATGTAGCTAGAGGTTACTTTGAAGATCTCTTTCAACTCAACATTGGAGACTATATATAATGAGGTGGTATCTCATGTCAAAGTTTGTGTGACTGGTGTTGATAATCAACATTTCATGAAACCTCTTAAGATTGAGGAATTTAAGCAAGCTCTTTTTCAAATGCATTCCGACAAAGTGCCTGGATCGGATGGTCTTAATCCGGTGTTTTTCAAGAAATTTTGGAACCTTTGTGGGGTGGAATTTTTCAATATGGGTATAACTTTGGCTAGATAGCGGGAGTTCCCCTAGTCTCAATGATGCGAATATTGTTCTCATTCCAAAGTTGGATAACCCAACAACCATGAAAGATCTTTGTACTATATCCTTATGCAATGTCATTTACAATATTATTTCCAAGGTGTTTGCAAACAGGCTTAAAATGATTCTCCCTCAGTGTGTATCCATGTAGCAATCAGCCTTTGAAGATGGTCGTTCTATAATTGATAATGTGTTAGTAGCTATGAACACTCCATCCTTTGAAATGCAAGGCGAAGGGTAAAGTTGAGAGAGATGGCTCTCAAGATTCATATTAGCAAAGCTTATGATCGTGTGGATTGGGGTTTCTTACAGTGTATGCTTTTGAAGTTGGGTTTTGATGCACAGTGGGTTCATTGGATTACTATGTGTTTGGAAATTGTTACCTACTCAGTTATGGTTAATGGAGAGAAAGTAGGACCTATCACACCAGGGAGAAGACTCAGGCAGGGTGACCCACTGTCACCTTACCTTTTCATATTATGTGCGAAAGCGAGAGGTGACATCCTTAGAGTGAGAGTGTGTAGAGGGGCACCGTCCCTCTCACACCTCCTTTTTGGTGATGATTGTTTTCTATTTGTAGAGTAGATAACAGGGAGAGCAAAACCCTCAAGGAGATTCTCCACACCTATGAGAGAGCCTCGGGGCAGGCTATCAACTTACAGAAGTCTGAGATCTATTTCAGTAGAAATACAACAGCCGAGCTGAAGGAAGAAGTGACCTCTATCTTGGGGGTTACAGAGTGCTTAGGGACCGGGAAGTATTTGGGTCTTCCATCCATATGGTAAGTAGAAGCAAAAGCCAGGTGTTTGGTTTTATCAGGGATCGAATTTGGAGGAGGATTCAAAGTTGGTCGGGGAAACATTTATCAAAAGCGGGTAGAGAGGTTTTGTTGAAGTCTTTGGCTCAATCCATTCCCACATATTGTATGAGTACGTTCATGCTTCCATCCCACTCTAGGCGATGAGATTGAATGGATGCTAAATTCTTTTTGGTGGGGTACAAATAGAGGCAATAGAAGAGGAATGACTTTGTTGAGTTGGGATAAGCTCACAGTATGGAAGGAGTTTGGATGTTTGGGTTTTCGTCATTTCCATAGTTTCAACTTGGCAACGCTAGGGAAGCAAGCATGGAACCTTGCAAGTCGTGCATAAACTATTGTAAGTAAAGTGTTTAAAGCTAAATATTTTCCAATTTGTGACTTTATGGGGACTCGTTTGGGACATAACCCCAATCATGATCCTTGGTTGAGGGGGCGAAGTGATAGTTGTATTCAGTCACCTATGATTGAAGGCACTAAAGCTTTACGTGTGAAGGATTTGTGGGATGATGATAGCAGAGATTGGAAGCATCATTACTTAGATTTGTTGTTTAATTCTCAAGAAGCGGCCCTTATTAAAGTGATGCCACGATTTAATCTCAAAGAACAAGATATGATCTATTGGTGGCGTAGCAAGAATGGACAATACTCGGTCCGGTCAACCTATCATGCATTAACGGAGGAATTTATTGATAACTCAAATCTACGGGTTGACAGTGCTTGGATGACAATTTGGAAGAGTAGAACACCACCGAAAGTGAAACTATTTTTATGGAGACTTGCACGAGGGTGTCTTCCTACTCCATGGATCTTCGGAGAAGACATGTTGACTGTGAGGAAATTTTCCCTATGTGCGAAGATGATGTGATAACTGAGTGGCATGCTTTCTTCGCATGCAATCGAGCTGCTACTGTATGGGAGGAGTGTAGTATTTTGGGCGATATTACTTATGCGATGGCGATTCTTCGGTTTTTCGTAACTATTTTTGGTTAATGCGATCCACGGCCGAAAGCAAAGAAGAAACAAGTGTATCATGATGCTTTGGGTTTTTGGCGTCGTCGCAATGAGAAAGTTTGGGACGGTGTGGTGCAGCCTGTGGTACAAACTGTTAATATGGCAATGGATTTGTTTCAAATTCAACATTGATGCAGCTCTTTTGAACGGTGACAATAAATTAGGCATTGGTGCTTGTATTCGCACGTCAACTGGGCACCTCTACAGAGGTAAAACCCGGTGGTTCATAGGTGTTCCAACACCACAAGAGCAGAGACAATGAGACTTTGGCAGACCTTACTCTGGTTGCAGACATTGGGGATTTCTTCTGTTTCCATAGAACTGGATTGTCTTTCAGTTATAAATGGCTTGAAGTCACACCCTTTACCGAATACCGAGTTTGGTACTATAATGACCAATTGTAGGAATTTTCTTGTTAATTTTCCAAGCTTTCAGGTTAGCTTTATTAGAAGACAAACAAATCTTGCCGCTCATAGCCTAGATCGGGCATCAAGATTATATGCTAGTTCTCACGTTTTTTTTTCATTCCAACCTTTTTGAGACTATTTTGAATAATGAAATTATATGAATTTGTTCTTGTAAAAAAAAATGAAAAAAATTAATATGATCTTTTTTTGGTTAATTTAGACGAAATGACAAATAAGTATAACACAATCAAAGTACCATCGCTTCGTATATGAAGTTGGTGTATTTAGTTTAAATTTGGAGCAAAGAAAATTCGGACCAAATACATGTACATTTTTACTTATATTTTTGTTTAGAGAGAATATATATTATCGAATTTTATTAGACCGTGTAAAAATGATTTATACTAACAACTAAATAGAAATCATTCATCGTATCGTAATATTTACCAAAAAATAGAAATCAATATTTCGTATAGTTATTAGTTTAATTCTTAAAAGTCATATACATACATATATATATATATATATATATATATATATATATATATACACTAGTATAATTTACATCTCGCACTAAAGACGGAATCGAAATTCATTTGTTTAGACAATCGTAAGGTAATTACTTCAACTATTTTAAATATTTATATAATAGTAGCTAGGAAATTAAATTTAGATATATATATATATATATATATATATATATATATATATATAATTATATATTATAATTTCAAATGGGATGTTGGGTTTTGTCTAGGAAAGGATTTTGTTTCTGCCTTATAATGTTTTGTAATAATTAAATGAAGGAAAATTAACATAAAAGTATTCAAACAAAGTACTAAAAGCGAAAATTGAAATCGATGAAAATATGATTATCATCTAATGTATTCGAATGAGTATATAGAAAAACACATTACTATTACTAATGCCAGAAGGAAAATAATATACGATAATAGAATGTCTCATCTATTTTGTAATATATCCTTCATAATTTGTTTTATTAAGCGTGTAAACTTGTGGGAATTTGATTTTATTGTTATAAGCAACACGGGTATTTATCTCATTTTATCATAAAATTTTAAATTATTTTTGGCTCCTTTAAAAATGCAATTTTGTATGTTTTTGTGTGTTATATGACACGTCGATTTCTTTGTACAGAGCTAGGTAGCCGACTTTGGTTAAGAATTGCACTAAATTCGGGAGGATGGGTTCGATTCCTGTTATGACATTTTTGGTATTTATTTCAAAGAATTAACTTGACCAATCCAACTTAGGTGGAGATCAAGTGTAAGTGAGAAGGTGATGTGGAATAAAAATTTTATTGATGTAATTAGTGACGTGTCATACTATGTGGATGGTGACATGGAAGATCCATGGTTATATATAATAGAGATATATTATGAAGTTTTATTAGTTGATGGTGTAAAAAATTCTTACACCCGATGATACATATTAATTCAATTAATATTTTCTTGTATTTGACTTTAACTAATGAGTTTTAATTATAATACAATGTTAGTGTAAACTTTTAACACTCACATCCAATCACAATTCATTGTATGAGTGTCATACAACATGGTTATTATTTGACTCACTTATTTTTATGATGTTTCAACTTGTTGGTCCATGACATAAAACATTTACACCCTTTTCGTCCTTATTATAAGAAAAATTTATAGTTTTAGGTTCATTGGATAACTAAATGTATTTGGCCAATATTATAGGTCGATATCATCGCTATTCAGAATCTAAAACTAAAATTTTCTAATAATATAGATCAGTAGTATAAACTAACAATATATATATATATATATATATATATATATATATATATATATATATATATATATATATATATATAAATTAAATCTTGGAGTAAAACTTATCTGTAAGGTTTAGCTCTCTACAGGCAATTGTCAAAGTTGTTAGGTTGTATATCATGTCTCCAGTTCGAACCCAGGACCTCAAAATTATGCGTGTGAGTTTCAAGTGGCATTTGCCACTCTATATAGAATTAAAAAAAATATTAAAAAAAAAATCGACAAAAAACTATTAAAACTATGTTAGACAAAGTACTACTTTTTTTTGTGGACTAAAGGCAAACTACTATAACTACAAAAATTTGTGAAAAGATGTGTATAGAAAGTAGCATTAGAAAACAGAGAAAAACGTTAATAAAAATTGGATCAGTTAGTAAGAAGTTGAATCACTTTCTATAATAGCATGAGTTCAACTTTTCTGACAACGTGAATACCTTTTTGATAAATGATCTGTAAGTAGATTTGTAAATGTTCAAAGAATTGTGAGACCTACCCAACCCTAATGAGCCTATAGAACCTAGCTCTCCTAAACTTTAATATAAAGAAGAAAAAAACAGAGAAAGAAAAAGAATTAAAATTGGGTACAAAAGTTTTGGAAGGAAAGGAGGAGAGGGATGGATTGTGAGTGCGGACAAAGAAGGGTCGCATCTGGCATGTGTGTATCACAAAAACACGGAACAACACTAACTAAATAAATGCCACGATAGATAGATAGATATCCCAATGAATAAAACGTGAGTGGCGTGCTAACTGCTAAGCTAGCTGCTCAAACTTGAAAGTCTGCTTAGCGTCTTTACCGCGTCCGCATGTGCCCTCCGCTCCCAAATTATGTTTTTTTGTAAAATAAAATGAGACGGAAGAAGTATTATGGAGAGCCTTATGGAAAATTACATATTCCCTCCGCTTCTAATTTTAGTATTTTTAGTCTTTTATTTTTGTGCCAAAACAATAGTATTTTTAAAAATTAATGTATAATTCAGTATACTCTTCATATTTATTAAGTATCTTAGAGTTCCAAAACATTAATTAATTGTTTGTCTGACTTTTATTTTGATTTCAATTATCTCAAAACAGCTATAAAAAAGGTATTTTTGCTGTCTAACTAGGAAATCAAGAGGTACATTAAAGGGGCTTTATATATCCTATAAAAGAGCCTAACTGTATTTGATCGGGTAGAAGAGAAGAATGCTCGGATAGGTGATAGCCTCTTCAGGATTATTCTAATGATTATGTAAAAGCATGATGGTTTCTCTCGGACCGCCCTGGTCCTCGATGTATCGATGCCTTTCTTTACTTGATGAGCGGATAGGCACTTCTTATCTTATTTTTTTAATTTAATTTGTGCCGAGGTACGAGGCCAGGAAACCATAGGATGAATGGAACATTGAACCCGAAGTATAATATAAGAAGAATATGGTGCAGAGGTGGAGTCCTTCCTAAAGTCCTCACACGCCATTTCATTGTGGATTTCTATCATAAAAGTTGTCGTCACGTGTTGAATACCGGATGAGTTCCTTTTCTCTACCTTCTCGTACGAGTAAAATCTGCTTATTACACGGTGATGAATGAATTATACAATATATAAAACAATGGACTGTGAAAATTACAATTTTATCCTCCATAATAACTTTACTTTTTCATCCCCATCCCTTTCCCAAACGGGGACGGGTTCCCCGCAGGCACCCATTTCCGCCACAAATTTTTAGGAAAAATGAGAAAATATATTTATGATAATTGATAAAATAAAACCATAATTATTATATTATGATAAAAAAAAGTTAAAAGTGTTAGAATAGACTTTTCTATTGGAAATAGATCAAAATTAAAAATAATCAAAATTTATGAAACAAAATGATTGAGTATATATGCATAAAATAAAAGAAAATAATTAATTAATATTTTGTTGAGCGGGTTCGGCCGGGGCGCGCGGGGGGAGAGGGGTATCTACATCGCCGAACCCCGCCCCGTCTCCGGTCAAATTAGGTTTTCCCCGTCAAACTCGAGACGGGGTCGGGTGGGTACCCACAGGTACGGGTTTCGTTGCCATGCCTACCTCTTTCGAATACATTTTATCAAATCAAACTACACTATATAAAAACAATGAGCTATGTAATTTACAATTTTGCCCTTCATAATAACTTTACTTTTTCATTTCTCTCAATATACATTATTTAATTTACTTTTTCTATTCTTTCTCCACCTTTACTTTTTCCATTTGTCTCTCCAACTACAATTACACTATATAAAAACATTGGACTGTGTAAATTACTATTTTTTGCCTTTCATAATAACTTTACCTTTTCATTTCTCTCTCTACATTTATTTATTTTACTTTTTTTTATTTCTCTCCCCCCTTCAAATACACTATATCAAACTACACTATATACAAATAATGGGCTATGTAAATTACTATTTTATCCTTCATAATAAATTTAATATTTCATTTCTCTCTCTCTATTTTATTTTTTCTATTTCTCTCTCCAACTTCAACTAAAACAATGGGTTGTACTTCGCAGCTACATGAGCGTGAGTTCAACTCATTTTCGTCAATGATGACCTCTTTTTAGTGAGTGATATGTAAATACATCTATAAGTCTTTCGAAAAGAGTGAGAAACACAGCTATGATCTTTGAGTGATTCTACGAGCACAACTTACCTAAATTTTATATTATCAAAAAAACAATGGGATGTGTAAATTTCTCTCTCCATATTTATTTATTTTACCTTTTCTAGTGTGATTGAATTCTGTCCAAATATATTTATAGAAGAATACGATATTACATGAACGTATTTATGCGAAGTATAGTTAAAATTATTAATTAGTGTGAGTGTAAGATTGACAACTGGTTTATTTTATCCATATATATATATATATATATATATATATATATATATATATATATATATATCGTATATTATTAATTATTCGGATTCGATAGATTATTGTTTCCTTCTATTAAACAAGCCACAGAAAGGTTACAGCTAATATGGGAGACGTATATGTCGCATTTTGAGAAAATATTAGTCGGATCCAGTCATTCACCCATATGTTTTCACTAGCATTTCTGAGCATTCCATGAAAGAAATTTTTTATTATTTAGACATGAATTAATTATGATAACTTAGCCTAGCTATAAACACTCCAATAATTGAGATCTATAAACTAAATCTACTCTAAATTCATATTTTTCTTGCTTATAAATAACAGAGAGTGAGGATCCTGAAGATAGCGTTTAGGACCCACCAATTCTCGTATCTACTTGTATATTAGGTATATGTTTTTGAACTATCGTTTTCATGTATAAAATTATTGGATGAGAATATAATACTACCTCTGTCTCAAACATATGTACTTTTCATGCTTATATTTTTGGACAGAGGTGTTGAGTTTGTAATCAAAACCCTAGTTTAAGCTAAAACAGTTTATAGCCGTTGTAAATAAACTAATTGGGCAGTTAGAGTTATTAACTAACTCTAACCAACTAATCTAGTTTGTTAATAACAAACTTGGTTGTTAAATTTAACTAACAACCATAGTCTAACAAACTATTTTTCAGATCAAGATATATACAATTTGTACATAGAAAAAATACTTACAATCAATGAATAATGAAATTTACAGTTTATGAATTTACTCTAAGTCTTTCTAGCCTCTTTCGCTATACTCTTTCTTTACAAATAGTTTTACGCAACTATCTCCATTTTCCAGGTTACGTTTGCATGTACAAGTCAAAGCGTGAATGTACCTTGCAAGAACAAGTGAAAGCAGGGATTAGACTTTGAATTCGATGATCAAATCAAAGGAAAGAAAAAGAAGTGTTAAGGAAGGGTTTGGTTACCTTAGAAATCTCGAGAGAGATTTAGGAAAAGGATTCAGTGTGTGTTCATCTCAAGAACTTCGAAGAACAGTCATGCGATAGAATGATATAGAGCAAAATTAGGGTTTTGCGAAATTGCTAAGAGATTAAGGGAAAAACACGAGAGGTGTGAGTTTTTACTGATTGAAGCATTTGGAACCTTTAATTGAAGTTTCTATACGATACTGCACAAAGATGAATTAGGGTTGGGGTTTCAACCAAAATCTTGATTCGGTGAAATTGAAAGATTAAGAGCAATAAACAGAGTAAAGAAGAAAGGGTTTTACCTTGAGGCAAGCTTGATTGTGAAAATCAAGCGTAGGTTCGAAGATTAAAGAAAACCCAATGATCGCGAAGTGAGAAGAGGCCATCTAGGTCTCGGATCGGGTTGTTTCGAGCTAAAACCAAAGGGGTTTTAGTTCATCATAAACAGATTGTCATCATTGACTGAAACGGAGGGTGGGCTGCTGCTTTGCAATCACCAATGACGGTGAGAGCAACGATAACCACAGGTTTCCGGAGAAGGAGAAGAGAGAGAGAGAAAGCGGAGAATCAAGAGAGAAGGAAGAGTTCTTGTTTCTGGTAGAAAGAAAAGAGAGAGTGAAGCTTAAGTATCTCGGGTCATAAGAAGATCCGCGCGTTTCACTTGGAAACGGGTTGGTATGTGATTGGTAACAAACAAATTTGTTTGGTGTAGGCTGCAAGCCTCATTGGAGTTAAATTGAATAGAAGCTGGGCTTCTTATTACTGCACCTCCCCTCAGTTGTTCATACCCCTCCTGCAAGTGTAAACATAAAAGAGGTTAAAAATTCAACATGGTATTCCCAGAGCTTTAAAAACGATCCAGGGCAAAATTATCTGATCTCTACTCTATTCTTTAACTTTCTTTAAAGTTTTCTTTCTCTCTTGTTTTTTTTCTCTGCCTAACTGTGTGTGTGTGCAAGTCTTTGCGCAGCAACGAAAATTCAAAATGAGTAACAACATTCAATCACATGCAAGTTTTGGTGCACAAGTGCCTACCCTAACTGGTAAAAACTGGGATAGGTGGTGCCACCAAATGGAGGCAGTGTTTGGGTGCCAAGGTGTCCTGAAGGTAGTTAAAGATGGTGTTACACCACTTATAGCTACCTCTACTGATGAGGACAAGACCAAACATGAGGATGAAGTCCAGAGGGACTGGAAGGCACTGCATCTAATCCATATTGGGTTAGATGACAGTAACTTTGACAGGATTAGAGGAATTAAGAGTTCCAAGAAGGCTTGGGATACTCTTGACTCCTATTACAATGGGGCTACTGAAGCTAGAAAAGAAAAATTGGAAGCCCTTAAGGCTCAATATGAGACCCTTAAGATGAAAAGTGATGAGGATGTTGTGACCTACTGTGGTCGTGTAAAGAAAATTACTAATGCTATGAATCTTAATGGCCTAACACTAACTGATGAAGATGTGTGCAGGAAAATCTTAAGATCACTGACCAAGAAGTACTATGTGTGTGTCAATGGGTTGGAAGACACACTCAAGGAAGAGGACTTAAAGGTGGAGCAGCTCAGGAGCGAGCTTGAGGCTAAGGAAATGAGACTCAACACGGTGATGGAGAAACGATGATGATGATGATCTTGCTTTCTTCACAAAAAGGCAAGGGTAAGAAGGGTTCTAAGCCGTGTGCAGATGAAGTCATCCTCTAAACCTAACTCTAGTAAAAGTAAGCCTAAATCTAAACCTAATTCTAAGAATAAAGTGATTCTAAGAAAAGGATAAGTCTAAAGTTCAATGTTATAGGTCTGCGACAAATATGGGCATTATGCTACAGAATGCCCAACTAGAAAACCTAAATCAGAAATAGAAGCAAATGTTGCAAAAGAGGATTCTGACTCTGATAGTCCAGTAGTATTTAGTGCCATAAGTGATGACTCTAAACTGAATACTAGGGCAGAAGTTAAGGTAACTAACATTGAACTTAAGAAAAATAAGGACTATATTGCACTAATAGTAACTAAGAGTGATGGAACCAGTATTACAGAAATATGGTATTTGGATTCTGCCTGTTCAAACCACTTGACAGGAAATAAAGAGTGGCTGGTGGATTTCAACCCTCACAAGAGAACTACTATTAGGTGTGCAAATGACAGGTCCCTTCAAGCAACAGGTATGGGGAATATTCTACTTAAGAAAGAGGATGGCCAGGTAGTCACCATACATAATGTCTACTATGTCCCAGGTATGAGCTGTAACCTACTTAGCCTAGGTCAACTTGTAGAGGGAGGATTTTCTGTCATTATGAAGGATTTAAAACTCAAAGTTTTTGATAAAAAGGATAAACTGGTGTTAACTTCTCAACTAGCTAAGAACAGAACTTTCAAGACCAGTATTAGTACTATAGAGGCAGAATGCCTAAGTGCTACCACTGATCTTGAAAGTGTTCTATGGCATAGGAGATATGGGCACCTAAACTATAAGAGTCTTCTAAATCTTAGTTCTAATGGCCTAGTGGAAGGTCTACCTAAGATTGAGAAACCTAACAGTGTGTGTACCACTTGCATTGGGTAAACAGCCAAGGAAGATGTTTAAGACAGATTTAAAACTAAGGTCTAAACATCTTCTTCAAGTTGTTTACACAGACATATGTGGCCCATTTGATGTGATTTCAAAGGGAGGGAACAAATATTTTTTATCTTTCATTGAATATACTTCAAAAGAATTTGAAAGTTTCTGTACAAGTCAAGGAATTGTTCATGAGGTTACTTCTCCCTACACTCCACAAATAATGGAGTTGCGAGAGAGAAGAATGAACAGTCTGGACATGGCCAGAAGCATGATGAAATTAAAAAACCTCCCAAAAGACCTATGGGGTGAAGCAGTATCTACTGCTGTTTATCTACTAAACAGATGTCCTACTAGAGGTCTAGATGATAAGGTACCTGAGGAAATGTGGACTGGGGATAAGCCTAGTGTCACACATCTAAGGGTATTTGGATCACTAACCTATGGACACATACCTGATGCTAAAAGAAGGAAGTTAGAGGATAAAAGTAAACCTATGGTACTAGTGGGTTATCACCCTACTGGTGCTTATAGGCTAGTTGATCCTATGACAGGCAAGCTTGAGATATCCAGGGATGTTACTATACTTGAGGATGAGGCTTGGGATTGGGAGAAGAAGGAACAAGCAAGTTCTACTGATCCTAATGTGAATGAGGAAGGTAACACAGTGTTACCAGAACATCATCAAGGTGTTGATGATGAAGACAGTGATGAAGAACCTATTGGAGGTGATGTGCAAGTTGAGGAACAGCTTGTTGAGCCAAATTCACCTGAAGTGGCTCAACAAGAGGCTGTGATTGCTAATAACCCTATTAGAGCTGCTAGGGTCAGGAATCTACCTAGTAGGTTGGCTGACTATGATCTAGTAAGGGATGATGAGGTGAATGATGATGGAGATATCATCCATTTTGCTATGATAGCAGATTCTGAGCCTCTAGACTACATTGAAGCTCTTAAGAAGAAAGAGTGGAAGGTAGCTATGCTAGAGGAATTAAAATCCATTGAGAAAAACCAAACTTTGACCTTAACTAAGTTACCTAAAGGAAAGAGAGCTATTAGTGTAAAGTGGGTGTTTAAACTAAAGCTTGATCCTAGTGGTAACATAGTTAAGTACAAGGCAAGGTTGGTGGCACGAGGTTTTCAGCAAAAACAGGGCATAGACTTCACTGAAGTCTTTGCCCCAGTTGCTAGACATGAGACTATAAGGTTGGTGACAACACTAGCCTGTAGTAGAGGCTGGGAAATGTACCACCTAGATGTGAAATCTGCTTTCTTAAATGGGCCCTTAGAGGAGACAGTTTATATAAACCAACCTCCTGGATTTGTGGAAAAGGGCAAGGAAGACTATGTATATCATTTACATAAGGCTCTCTATGGACTTAAGCAGGCACCTAGGGCTTGGAACAAGAGAATAGATGGATTCTTTGTTCAGAAAGGCTTTACTAGGTGTACTGCTGAGTATGGAGTCTATGTCAGAGGTGACATTAACTCTTACTTACTAATTGTGTGCCTATATGTGGATGACCTACTTGTAACTGGAAGTTGTGCTAAAGAAATAGCAAAGTTCAAACTAGATATGAAAGAGGAGTTTGAAATGACAGATTTGGGAAAACTGACCTATTTCCTTGGGTTAGAATTCCTAAGGGTCAATGAAGGAATTGTATTGCATCAGCAGAAATATGCTACTGAAGTCTTAAAAAGGTTTGAGCCGGAAAATTGCAATCTTTTAATTAACCCACCAGGAAACTTAACTAAGAAAGAAGAAGAAGAGGGCACTAAAGTTGATGCAACTTATTTTAGACAAATTGTGGGGTCTCTAAGATATCTATGTCATAGCAGACCTGATATTTTATATGCTACTGGTTTAACTAGTAGATTTATGAACTGTCCTATGCAAATACACTTAAATGCAGCTAAACGTATTTTAAGGTATATAAAGGGCACTACTAATTATGGTCTGTTTTTTCCAAATGACAGGGCTAAAGGGAAAAATATCCTAATTGGATATTCAGACTCAGATTGGTGCGGAGACAAAGTGGACAGAAGAAGTACCAGTGGCTATATTTTCCTATTTCAAGGAGCAGCTATATCCTGGAGCTCCAAGAAGCAAGCTATTGTGGCCCTATCTTCCTGTGAAGCAGAGTACATCTCTGCTTGCCATGCTGCTACCCAAGCAGCTTGGCTTGAAACTCTCCTAAAGGAAATCTGTGTAAACCTATCTGAACCTGTTAAGCTCTATATGGACAACAAGTCAGCAATAAGCTTGGCTAAAAACCCTATCTCTCATGGTAGGACTAAGCATATTGAAACAAAGTTTCATTATATTAGAGATCAAGTCTCTAAAGGGAGATTAACCCTAGACTTTGTTCCCACTAGTGAACAAGTTGCTGATATTTTTACCAAAGCCTTAAAGGGTGAATTATTTTCTAAGTTAAGAAGGCAATTGAATATCATCTCTTTCTAAAACTCAAGGAAAGGGTGACCTAAAAGCTATGTCTAAGGGCTTGTCTTAGACTCTAAGTTTCTGGCCTTACAGGGGGTTGTCCTGTTTTGTGTTATTGCCTTAGTTTTCTTAACTTAGAGCTAGCTGAACTTAAGGTAGGGGTTGTCTACCTAAGTTGCTTAAAGTGTTTTGATTAAGGTAGGGTGTTGAGTTTGTAATCAAAACCCTAGCTTAAGCTAAAACAGTTTATAGCCGTTGTAAATAAACTAATTGGGCAGTTAGAGTTACTAACTAACTCTAACCAACTAGTCTAGTTTGTTAATAACAAACTTGGTTGTTAGCCTAACTAACAACCATAGTCTAACAGCTATTTTTCAGATCAGTATATATACAGTTGTACATAGAAAAAATACTTACAATCAATGAATAACAGAATTTACAGTTTATGAATTTACTCTAAGTCTTTCTAGCCTACTGCTATACTCTTTCTTTACAAATAGTTTTCTGCAACTATCTCCATTTTCCGGGTTACATTGCTCATGCATAAGTCAAAGCGTGAATGTACCTTGCAAGAACAAGTGAAAACAGGATTAGACTTTGAATTCATGGGATGAAATCAAAGGAAAGAAAAAGAAGTGTTAAGGAAGGGTTTGGTTACCTTAGAAATGTCGAGAGAGATTTAGGGGAAAGGATTCAGTCGTGTTCATCTCAAGAACTCAAAGAATAGGTTCATGCGATGCGATATAGAGCAAAATTAGGGTTTTGCGAAATTGCTAAGAGATTAAGGGAAAAACACGCAGAGGTGTGAGTTTTTACCTGATTGAAGCATTTGGAACCTTTAATTGAAGTTTCTATACCTGATACCTGCACAAAGATGAATTAGGGTTAGGGTTTCAACCAAAATCTTGATTCAGTGAAATTGAAAGATTAAGAACCGTAAACAGAGTAAAGAAGAAAGGGTTTTACCTTCGAGGCAAGCTTGATTGTGAAAATCAAGCGTAGGTTCGAAGATTAAAGAAAACCCGATGATCGCGAAGTGAGAAGAGGCCATCTAGGTCTCGGATCGAGTTGTTTGTGCTAAAACCAAAGGGGTTTTAGTTCATCATAAACGGTTGTCATCATTGACCTGAAACGGAGGGTGGCTGCTGCTTCAATCATCGGCGACGGTGAGAGCAACAGAAACCCTAGGTTTCTGGAGAAGGAGAAGAGAGAGAGAGAGAGAAACGGAGAATCAAGAGAGAAGGAAGAGTTCTTGTTTTACCGGTAAAGAAAAGAGAGAGTGAAGCTTAAGTATCTCGGGTCATAAGAAGATCCGCGTTTCACTTGGAAACGGGTTGGCCATGATTGGTAACAAACAAATTTGTTTGGTGTAGTACCAAAGCCTCATTGGTTAAATTGAATAGAAGTTTGGGCTTCTTATTACTGCACCTCCCCTCAGTTGTTCATACCCCTCCTGCAAGTGTAAACATAAAAGAGGTTAAAAATTCAACAAGAGGAAGTATGCTATAGTGGTGAATATGTATGTAATTCGTATGTCAAACAACCACCAGATCCTCTTCATTTATGTATTTGAAGCTTGGATTTTGGTTTGTGAATATTTTTATTGTGCCCTTCCCTTTTTGATATGCTAATTCCACTCTTATTAGTTTGATTAAGTTAATTGGTTGAGCGATTAATTCTCTCTACATATCAACTTTAACACTTTATCTGTTGAACTAAGTATAAAATGGTTATGCGTGTCTTTAGAATTCAGGTTTCATCTATTGAAATAAATATAAAATTCTTATTCATCTTATATATATATACGATTTTGTACTCTCCCTGCCACATCTCTTTTTGTGTGTTTGTTTATTTCTTCAGAAGGAGAAACTTATACGAATTGCGTCTTTTGAATTAAGGGCTCATTTGTTTCAAACTTACTCCCTCCGTTCCTTATAACTTGTCGCTTTTGGAGAAAAAATCTGTTTCTATTTACTTGTCATTTTTAAAGTCCAATGCAACATTTATTGTTGTTTTGTCAATTATGCCCTTAAGTAATTATTGTATTGAGACAAATAGAAGAAATGAGATAATAAATGATTAAGGGTATTATGGGTAAAAGAGAATTAATTGTATCAAATGTAACAAAATTTATTGAGCTCATTGGTATGTGTAAAATGCCAAAAAATGATGACAAGTATATAGGAACGGAGGGAGTAATTATGTTCTTTTAAGATAATCAAACTTAATTTATGTTCAAAATAATTTACTTTTATGTTCATCCTTCAAATATTCCCTAATCTGAAACCCTAATTGCAACTTTCTCGCCCCCTTTTGTCGCGACCCTTTTATGTAGTGATCAAGGTAGATGAGGACGCGAGGTGGTGCAATTTGGTCACAAAGGAGACAATCGTCTTCATCAAGGACATAACCAGTATCACCAGTGGTTCTTTATTGTGGTTGCGGGAGAACAGCGGTAAGACACATTGCTCAAACTCCAACTAACAGAGGCAGGCCATTCTACACCTGCTCGATCCACAAGGTATTGTGAATATATAATTTGGCTTTGTTTTGGGGGGTTTTTTATTCAATTTTCGAATGTCTCAATTTCTGAATGTGTACATATATGTGAATTTTGCAGGATGAATTTGGTCACTGTGGGTTCTTTGTCTGGATTGACAAATTGATTGAAGCCCTTGAAAACGATAAAGCAGTTAAAGCATATGGAATGGAACAGGAAAAAGACTGTGAGATACCAAGGAGAGCGGTGAGAAGAGAGGACGAAAGAGGCAAAATGTGGATGGCTGAAGTTGACTCCAAACAATTGATTGTATGGGGTTGAAATTAAGATGTTAGGAATGTTTTCATTTTCCATAGTTGTCATGCAAATGTTATGTATGATTGGGTTTAGGAGACTATTTTAGGTATTAAGTGATGTTAGAACTTCAATTATCTTTTTTTAGCCAGCGCTTGGTTGGTTTTCCGTTCTCTCGATTGTTTATCTAATTTTTGTTAGTTAGATTGGATTTTAGGTTTTTTGTCTAGCCTTTGAGTTTACAGCAGTGGTTTAGAAGTGCATTGGGGGCTCTCTCTACTATTGTTTTGGTTTGAGCTTTTACGATAGCAAGGTTTGGTCTAGTCACATGCCTTCAAGGCTCTCTGTCTTTTTCCTTTTTTTAATGAATTCGGGAAGTCTACCTGTTTGTAAAAAAAAAACCTTAATATATAGGTCCAATATTGACATCCCTACAAACTATCCAACTTAAATTTCATTCCACAATACTTGACATACCACTACATTTTGCCCCAAAAACTACCTAACCACATGTAGTGGTTTAAAAACCCTCATCTCAACTATCAAGAACAACTTGCATAGTGGATGAATATAAAATCGTTCATGTCAAGACTAAAAAATTACTTGCAGCTATGCATAATATTGTTGGCTTAACTTTAAATCAATCATTAAGTAAACAATATATTAACATATTTTAAAAAAATAAAAATTATTCACATAAGCTTCAAGAATAAAAAGATAAAATTACTAAACTTTGACAATACAACGAGTTTAGATTTTCGTCAACGTAATATTTTTTTTTTCCATTTTTGTCCCTATATTTTCAAAAACCATCAATTTTGGTCCCTAAGTGTTTTTTGTGTTTTAAAATGTGATCTTTTTTTATTACGTGGCCAAGTTGACGTTTCTCTTCCAACGTGATGCGACAAAAAGCAAAAAAAATTCAATGTTTAAAAGTTATGGTTTTGGGAATTGTAGGGACAAAAATAGAAAAAAATTACATAGACTAAAATCCAAATTCTCCCTACAAAAATATATCAAATTTTCGTCCCAACAAATTCCAAAAGCATCACTTTTAGTCTGCGTAATTATTTTATTTTTTTGCCATGTCAAGCTAAAAAGAGACATCTGTCTGGCCACATAATAAAAAAAAATTGCATCTGTTTTTCAAAAAGAGACTAAAAGTATTGGTTTTAAAAATTTTGGACAAAAAAAATTTAGGTTCTTCATACCGCTATGAATCGGGAAGAAAATAATGACATTGGAATTGATGACGAGGTTAGCCATAATTTACATGTCTAAGGGAAGAATGGAGGCATGTATTATAATAGTTAGTGGTGAGGATGTACAATGAATGGATTATTAATAGATGCATGGAGGATATATAATAATGTTGGTGGTGAAATTATTATTGTTAATAATCAGCACGAGATATCTAGATGGAGTCCCCGATGATGGTGAAGATGTTGACGACGATGTTTTTTATCCATCATATATGAATTTAAACTATCAATGTTACAATCGTTTCCTAATTATGTTACATTTGTTTCAAACATTTATTAATAATTGACTATTTTTATATGAACTTTGATATTATTTAAAAGCCTTTTTTTTTACGCATACGGGTAATAACTTTGATATTATGTTACATTTGGCAATGAATTTTGATACCCTTCTAACTTATCAATGGGTTTATGTTAGTATTCAATCAGAAAGAACAATTGTAAAGATATAAATGTCAACACAACAATAACTCCTCAACAAAAGAGATGAACCCCATTATCTATTGTCTATATTTAAATAAAAGATGATTGGAATTTCATAGGAAAGCTTTAGTTTGACGACAAAAGAGAAAAATAGCATACTCATACAAAGACAAACGAAATGAAAGCAAAAGGGTACAATAAGTAAAAGAATGAAAGATTAACATACAAGTCAGGATGGCCGAGTGGTCTAAGGCGCCAGACTCAAGTTCTGGTTCTCGTGAGAGAGCGTGGGTTCAAATCCCACTTCTGACAAAATTTTAATATTTCAAGTATTTTCTCAAAAAATGTTTCGGCTACTTTATTTTGTCCATTAAACAGTGGTGGACTCATCATTGGTCATGATCTCCAAAAGGGTTTTTTTTTTGGTACCCCCACCCATTCCCCTAACACCCCCACCCAAATTGAAATCCCCAAAATGCCCTTTGTAATCTATTTTTTTAAAAACGCATCGTATATATATATGTCATTTGGGACACATATATACGATCACGTAGAAGTTTAACAAGATCGTATATATGCCACGAAGAAGTATATACGATTGGTGGTTTAACTACCAATCATATATACTTCTTCGGGGCATATATACGATGCGTTAACTCTGTGATCGTATATATGTCCAAAATGACATATATATCGATGCGTCTTAAATTTTTTTTTTTTTAAAATTGTAAAAAAATTTAACGGGTCATGATTTCGCTTTCAAAGTTGATCTACGGTGTAGATTGCACGCCAAAATCAACGGTTGATAATCTTTTACCTCATCTATAAATACTCACTCCCACCATCATTATTTTCACACCAAAAATTCAACTTCCTCCTTCTTCTCACACATCACAAGTGAAGATGATGCGAAGCTTTCGCTAATGTCATACTACGAGCCTTCTTCCTCACTCTTGTTCATTCTAATATGGGGTTTGTTGATCATCGTGGTATCATCTTGAAAGATGATGGTGTAAGTTTCGATGGGAGAGATGTTGTTTCGTGTAGGTTAAAACACGATATATCATTTTCTCGCTCTTAGCGAAAACTCATCGCGATGGTTCAACCAGAGAACGCAGCGAACATGAGATAATTCGTATCGCTTATCTAAACCCAAACGACTAGTGGAGGTATTTACCGGTCTACCATGGATGTCAACAAATGAGGATGATGTCCGAGACATGATGTCCATTCATATTACAATTAAATGGAGGAGTTACATTCATCTCATGCGTCGAAACCGTAAGGACCGTCACGAGATCCTTCGTCGATTAACTCCACCACCTCGTAGTTTATATTGTATTTTCATTTTATCTATCTATTTTTATTCAAGTTGTTTATGTTTTATCGCTTGTAACTTTGTTTTATTGAATCAATGAAATAAAAAATTTATGGAAACTCGTAAAATAAATAAAACATCCAAAAAGTTAATAATATAATAAAGTGCCAAAATAATATCAAATACATCAAAAACAAATAAAAATCCCTAACGGCGTCCACCTCGCCCTCGCCCCGTCGCCTAAGCTCCCGACCCACGTCATCCGGTCTTTGCCATCCCCACCATCCTATGGAGTGTCCGACACTGGCCGGTGCCATGCGCGATGTCGCCGCCACGAATCCTCTCTACAAGCCCTCACAAGCTCCCTAATCCAACATGATCGTCGTAGCGTATCTCGGGGAGGTGTCCGGTGAGCTCTAGGTGATGGTGGAGCCGGTAATAGTCTGGGGATAGAAGCCCTGACGTACCACTCTAAGTAGTTACGTCTGACCGATCCGGCCTCGAGCAACCCGAGTAGTCGCGCAGGATGTCCTCCACAGATGCCATGAAGTGGGCGATCCCAAACACGCAATCGCGATGACTCGGACGGCCACTAAGAGGTCACGCGTGGGATGATCTGCGTGTACCCAAACCGACGCAGCACCTATCGTGGCATGTAAGCAACTCAAAATCACCCGGTGATGAAGCCCCAGATAGGGAGATCTCGCTCAAAAAGATGCTACCACCACCTGTGCCTCAAATGGCCGCCACCAGACATCCTCCGCCTAAGCTCATCAAGCATCCTCCTGTAGTGGTTTGAGCTTGGTGGTCGACTTCTTCTTCCAGTAGCGCCAAAGAGTGGCTCCGCACCCGGGATATGACCGGGCAACCTATCCACCATCCGGAAATACCACATAATCCAAGCACAAATGCAAAAATAAATAACATATTTAATTCACAAAAATTTACCAAAAGTCGGTCACGATTTAACAAAAATACAAGAAGTTAAAATGTATACCGAAATAGGTGGCATACCACTCCACACACTGCTGCGCGTAGTCCGAGATGACGCAGATGTTCAAGTCATGATACATGGCGGCTAGTGCACTGCACCCCATGCATAGCCTCCAAGAACCTCGACTCGGATCATCCAGTAGATCAACCACTTAGCCTCGGCCTGCTCTCGGTCTTCGTGGTGAAGATATCAGTAGGTCGGAAGGCGGCGTAAAAGCCCGACAAAGAATCGTGATGTCACCCCTCCTCCAAGTTACGCTCATAAACCTGCTCCACCATTTGAAGTCAGAATATGGACCCCACGGGTGTTGTTAGCGGCTTCAACCCGTGACACACCTAAATATGTCTCGGCAAGTGCGTGTGGCAAACTCCGAGCTAACGGTGAGGGGCGGGAGGTGTGGCATAGTTCCCCGGATGGGAAGGTGCGTGAGACAAGAGACGCGTCCATCAGTGATCGCCATCTCACCAAATGGCAAGTGAAATGACGAAGTGTCTGCGAGTGCCACCTCTCAATAAAAGCCGACAAAGAACTCATGGTCTCATCGTGGCGTGGCGGCCCGGAGAAGTGGGGCCAATCTCGAGTCCCCGACCACGTGGTGCGTCAAGTAGGTCGAGGGTAATGAAGATGAAGTCTAGTATGGACTTTGTTGCCATGAGCCCATACTTTGACAACTCGCGATACTCTGAAATAAAAATAAATAAATAATGTAAGCAAAAGTGCGGACTATGTGACTTAAATAAATTATTTAAGCAAAAATGCAAAACTTACCGGTCAATGAGTATAGAATCTGAGACATGATCCGCCAAGTCGGTGAAAAGAGAGGGTGAGGCTCTCCCGAGGCTCCTCCCGATCATCGCTGAGGCTCCTCCCGATCTCTGCTTTGAGGCACCTCATGATACTCGGACATGGATCGGTGCGAGTAATAAGCATCACCGGAGTCTGCTGCTGCTGATACTCGGGAGGTGGGGATGGTAATGAAGAGGTTGGGGATCATCTTGGGATACTGGGATGATATCGAGGAGTAGCCGGGAATGATCTTGAGAAACCGCCTCCCTATGCCAATCCTCCCGCCAAGCGTCTGCTGCAGTAATCCCCGAGATAGAAAGCTCCAGTGGCCGATCTCGAAGTAGCTCAGCCGATACTCACCGCCTCAGTGATCTTGAGTGCCTCGTGCTCATACTCACCGCTCAGTGTGCTGTCGCCTCTCGCTCCGTCTTTGAAGCATGGAGTGATTATGCCTCCGAGTCCTCGTACTCGGAGCGATGATGACTCCCCATCTCTCTCGGAGAGACCTCACGCCTCCTCTATGCCTACCTGACACCGCGCAAGCGAAGAAAAAAATTAGTAAAAAAAAAAAAAAAAATTGCTCATCGTATTTACATCAAAAAACGTGTATATACGATGCTTACTTTTTGCTCGTCGTATATAGGGTGTTCTGGACGTATATGCGAGTGGATGATTTTCTGCTAATCGTATATACGCCTCAATAGGGGTATATACGGTGAGTAAAAGTGTTAAATCGTATATAGAAGTGCAGTGGGGTATATACGATTGGTTGATTTACGATCGATCGTATATACGCCGGCCGGGCGATATATCACAGTGAAAGGTGGTCAAACGTAGGTATGACCAATTGTGTGAAGAAGTTGTGATTTTGTAAAGAGTCAGGGGTATTTTGGTATTTTCACACGGTGGGTGGGGGTGTTAGGGGAATGGGTGGGGGTACCAAAAAAAAACCCTCTCCAAAACCATTCACGAGACCAAAAAGAACGACATTCCAATTGCACTTAATTCGTTGACCCAAAAAAAAATTGCACTTAATTCTTTGAAAAAAAAAATTATACTTATTTTATTTTTACGTGATTAAAACATTTGTTTGTTTTTCAAATGGACGTATACTGGTCGGTGCCCCAAAAATTGAGACTTTTTCTTTTAACAGACACCAAAAAATTGAGACTTAAAATGGGGCTTTGTGAATAAATAAATGGGAATTATGCTACCCCCTCTTAAAGAATGTACTATATTTGAATATAAAACTTTTTATTTTGAAACTTTAACTAGGGTTCTAGCAAAATCACAAGCTGTATTTGAATAACAATTCTCTTTTGTTAATTATCCTGATCAATGTCCTGAACTATATAGGTCTGTGTAATGGTGAGAATAAGAGAGAGAACTAAAAGTTGTAGATTAATAGTTCCAATTTTATTTTTTTGTAGATTAGTAGATAAAATTATATAAAAAAATTTAAAGTAAATATATACAAAATTAAATTTAGGACAATCTCAAAAAAATTATATTAAAAACTGAAATTAATTCTTATTTGAAATTATATATTTCAATTAATAAAATAAGCTAAAAAGTATTTTTGAAAAACTGTATATGATTTTGTCATTTTATATTATTTATAATATCATATTATAATATTATTTGGTATTGTAGAAAGTGCAATTCAATACTTGTAAGGGCTAGTTTGCAAATCTGTAAAGTTGTATACACCCCTACGGGTGTATTATACACCCACACGGGTGTATAGTTGAAATAGAGTTAATTGGCGCCTAGTGGCAACTTTGCCGATGGTGTTTGTTGTGTAAAGTCATGCGCTTTAGTGGCAACCACCAGTAGTGCCGTGTCTTTGTCATAGTGTGCTTAGTGGTGGCAGCATTGTAAATAAATAGAAGTGTGTTGTCAAAGCAATGTAACAGTGAATGATTTTGAAACAATTCTGATCGTACCTTGACCAATGAAGTGTTGCTGTTGCTCGCAATGTTGGCCGGTCGTTGAAGGATTGAACGGACCGGTCTTGGCTGCACGCGGGTGGTACCTACAATGACACTCTGACGCTCAAGTCAGTGGTGTTGCTCGGGTAGGGTATCACGAGGTAGGAAAAACGTACCTGATACTGTGGATGGAGGTGGTACTTATACCAGAGGGATGTCCCGACCGTTGCGAAGAATTCGGTCGGTCCCCGCAGATTGCGCCCCAAGTAACGGGCTTGGGCTGGTTCGCTGGTGTGGGCCGCTGGTTCTATTTCTATTGGAACCTCTTGGTTTTGCTAACGCACCCGGAACAGTTGCCCTCAAGCCTATGTCGCTTAAGGGCGGGCTGAGGCTTGAATCGTTGCCCCTAGTGGAGTCGTGTCGTCCGCATTTGGCTGGAGGTTGGGCGGTCACGGTCGCCGCAGGGTATGATCGTTGGGACGGTCGTTGCAGTCTGTCGTCGGCCGCGACGGTTGGATTGTTGTCATTTATGACGTGACGCTTGGTGATCTCGAGGCCATTCAATGGCTGATTTAATGCGAAGGTGAAACGTTGCGACGTTTCGTCTCCCGATCCTTCTAACGCTTCGGGGCTGTGCTATAAATATGCCCCCGAGAAATCATTTCTCACGTTACTCTGAAGTGCTCTCCCACCGACCGATCTGTCCGTACTCGACATTATTCGAAGCAACTGGTGTTTAGCGCGACTTAGCCTCCTCGGTCGATCCCCAACATTCTTTCAGGTATGAGTCAATCTTTCTCAGTTTTAGCTTATTTGGTTTTCCATTGTAGATTCGCGCCTTGTGGTGGGGGGCATCAGGTCCGGGGACGACCAGGTCGCCCCCTCTGCATGAGCATGTGACTCGGCCGACCTGACGCGTATTCCTCTTTCATAGGTGCTTTTATATGCCACGGTTGAAACAAACTGTACGTCTTCCCGGGGGGTCATCGCAGTCTCTGGCTCAAAACATGACGCGGCCAGCCCAGGTCGTAACGTGCGAAGAAAGTTCTAAGTCGTCATCGAGCGACCCGAGTTCCAGTTCTCCAAACAAGGGGTCGGTCAGCTTAGGCAGCTCCGACTCCAGCTCTGCCAATTCTAAGACTAAATCGTGGTCTCCTCCACCACCATCACCTTCCCCGGCCTACAATGCAGGAGAAGATGAGGTGGTAGACATCGAGGGTGATGGAGCGCAGGATGCTTCCCAGGCCGTTGAAGAGGAAATATCGGCCAATGCCGAGGAAGGCCGAGTTGAAATTGCGGCTGAAGAGGTTGTCGACCGTCCTATCAAAAGCTCCTCTAATAGGGAAGCCAACGCTGATGGAGAGCCGGTCGAAGGAGAGGATGACGTTCTGCCGGATGTAGCTCGAGATCGAGCGGACATGTCCTGGGTATCAGAGACCCTTCGATCCAATAGGAGCGTGATTGCGGTTGGCCACTGGGCGCTGCCGGAATTACAATGTCATTTCAGAAACTTACCGGGCTGGAGGGTGAGGGGGATGAAAGAAGGTGAAGACATAGCGACCTACTCGGACAACCTCAAATTCACGATGCATCGGATCGTGTTCGAGAAGATGGGGATCGTTCCTCCCTTCACCGAGTTTCAGTGTGATGTCTTGTGTTACATTGGGGTCGCCCCATCGCAGCTGCACCCAAACACGTGGGCATTCCTGAAGACCTTCGAGGTATTGCTGGGCCGGCTTAATAGGCCGGTGTCGATCCAGCTGTTCTTTACAATCTTCGAGTTTAGTTGGCTCAGGGAGAAAGCCAACAAAGAGAAGAGGGAGCAAGTGTCCTTTAAAACTCAGAAAACCCAACACAGATATTTCAAGGCGTTTTCAGAGTCGCTGGGAGGAGCGTGGAAGAGTCACTACTTCTGGATCGTTCCCACTAAGGAGGCTGACCAAGCGATCGCCGAGACACTGCCTGATGGATCGATCGGTGATCCTTACTTTCCGATTATGTGGAACGAAGCTCACTTTTTCAGACGCGTTGGTGACTATATCTACGCCACCAAGGATTTGAGTGCAGTCGACCTGGAGTCTCTGCAAATTATTAAAGCATTATCGAGCCTCATGCCCCCTGATCCCATAGGCGACATACCTTGTCGGCCGTTCACGCTTTTGGTCGGCCGTGTCCTTGAGGCTGCACTTGGTTCGATTTTTCCTTGTCTTTTTATCTCGATTGTTGACCGTTTCGTTTAACCTTTGAATCGTTCTGTTTTGTAGGAAAAATGGCAGGAACAACTTAGGCTTCTTTGGAGAAGATGGCTTTGAAGTCTTCATCAAAGCCTTCGTCCTCAAGACCGGTCAAGCAGGTGGTCGACCTGGACGGCTCTTCACAGCAAACCCCTCGTAGCCAAGGCAAAAGCGGTGGTCGCAAGGGTCGCTCCCCTCAGGACCAGGACGGTTGGAGCCCCAAACGCAGCAAAACAAACCAGCTCGTGCAGATTCACGAGACTCCTGACGATGAGATTCCCGTGATTCAGATCGATAGCTTGGGAGAGACCGACTTCGAGCGGTTCAAGCGGGAGCCCATGGTGGTCTGTGCTTCCTTGTGCATGGCGGTTGGTAAGGCCATGCAGCAGCTGACAGATGATGGGGAGAAAAAAGCTGCAGGTATATTAACTTTCTAGCCCGCCTTCGATTTAACTTAAGATCGGTCGATCGAATGATCTTATCTATTTTTGTTGCAGAGGCCCGAGCTGAAAGGGACCAGACCCTCGCCAGTCTGGAGATTGTGAAGAAAAAACTTGAGAAGGCCTTGACTTCAAAGAATGCTGCCTTGGAAGCCAAAGATCAGGCCGACGAGGACCGGGCTAAGGTGGTGAAACGGAACAAGGAGCTAGCTGCTCAGGTGAAAGAGCTCAAAGGGGAAGTGGACGACCTGAAGAAGGACAATGCTGAAATGGAGGACCAAGTCCAAATGGTGGCCGGCCTTGCAAAGGATGCAGCGATTGAACAATTCCAGAACGCCATCGACCAGGTGCGCTTGCTGAATGCCGATCTAGACTTCAATGTTGATGACCGGGTGTTGAGGCCCGAGCACCGTGTAGAAGGTAACGAGATTGTGCTCGCGGGGCAAACTGATGAACAGGGGAACGTTGTTCAGCAACGCTCTGTCGTGTTCGACCGCTCTTGATCCTGCAGCCTTCGTTCCGAAGCCCGCTTGCGAGCAGTGTACTTTTTGTAAACTTTGACCAGCCTTCGGACATAACAATATTTTTGGCCTGCCTTCGAGCAGTAGGGCGCTCGGTTCCGACTGGGCGTCTTGTTTTGTAATGAATTACTTTTAACCTTGCTCATTTCGTTTGCTTGAATTTACTTACCTTATTCGTTCGCACTTTTCTAAGTTACGAATTCTAGGCCGATCATGGGCCGCTGTTTTGGGCCTTGCGAAGGCTCTCATTTTAGGTCGATCGTCGACCAATTCGCGCTTTTCGAAAGCATTCGTTGTAGACCGCTCAGCGGTCTACGCTCGTTGGTGGGTCATTGCTCGACCCTTTGGTCATTCGATGACACTCGTTTTGGGCCGTTCGACGGCACTCGTTGTAGACCATTCGTTGGTCTACATTTGTTTGGGCCAGCTCGGTGGCACACGTTGCAGACCGTTCGTCGGACCACGTTCGTTTGGGTTGACTCGGTGACCCTACGGTCGCTCCTCTGCCACGAGCATGATGAGCGACCGGGCATACATTCTTTGCAAAAAAGTAAAGTACAGATCTGGTTTCAAAGGTCTGGCCTCAGTAAAAAACCTAGTGGGAAAAAGAGCGCTTGCATGTCTTTCATTAATAGATAAGTCATTCATTACATTTAGACATAGTATTTTCGAAGCTTATCCGCATTCCATGTTCTGGGGATGGTCGCCCCTTCCATGGTCTCCAACTCATACGCCCCCTTGCAGGTCTTTTTGACGACCCGGTATGGACCTTCCCAATAAGGGGCAAGCTTTCCTTGTCGGGCGTTTTTGTTTCCAATGTCAGCACGTCTAAGAACGAGCTGGCCGATCGAGAAGTCTCTCTTTTGAACACGAGCGTTGTACCTAGCTGCGACCTTCTGCTTTATCAATTGTTCTCTAAGTGATGCTTGGGTGCGCAGTTCTTCGATCAGGTCCAACTCTTCTCGTATGGCTTGGTCGTTGTCGACCTTTGTTGGGGATTCAAAGTTCTCCAGTTCAGCTCGCCCATTTCTATGGGTATAACAGCATCAGTTCCATAGACAAGCCTGAAGGGCGACTCCCCGGTCGATGAATGGGGGGTCGTCCTGTATGCCCAGAGGACAGACTGCAGTTCTTCGACCCAATTCCCTTTTGCTTCGTCTAGCCTTCTCTTTAAACCACGCAGGATGACTCTGTTGGCCGCTTTAGCTTGGCCGTTCGTCTGTGGATGCTCGACCGAAGTGAAACGCTGTTTCACTCCTAAGTCGGCCAACATTTCCCTGAACCTCTTGTCCGCGAATTGGGTACCATTATCTATTACTAACTGCTGGGGAATTCCAAAACGGGCTAGCACATTCCGGCCGAAGAACTTGCTCACCTTTGCTGACGTGATAGTCGCTAGAGGCTCGGCCTCAATCCACTTCGTAAAATAATCAACTGCCACGATCAAGAATTTGAACTGGCCAGGGGTAGGTGGAAACGGGCCTAGCAGGTCCATGCCCCACCAGGCGAACGACCAAGGTGAGGTGAGACTTTGGAACTCTGAAGAAGGTGCGACATGGACGTCGACATGCACTTGACACTTTTTGCACTTCTGGACTAATCTCTCTGCGTCTTCGTCCATGGTCGGCCAATAATAACCGGCTCTAAGAGCTTTCTTTGCTATGGATTGTGCACCTTGGTGGCTCCCACAAACACCCTCGTGGATGTCTCTTAACACATGGTCGGCTTCGAGCGACGACAGACATCTCAGCAATGGAGATGAGAATCCTCTTCGATACAACTTCCCTTCTATTACCGAATACTTGGTCGCTCTTAACCTGATCAACTTTGCCTGCTTTTGGTCGCCCGACTCTTCTCCTTCTACAATGTACCGCATAATGGGGGCGATCCAATCATTATCTTGGTTGACGCAAAGAACAGCCAGTGAGGGGCTTGGTTTGGTCGATATGCTCGGCCGATTTAAAGTTTCCTGGATCAAGCTCCTGTGATTTCAAGGGGTTTTGGTGCTTGCTAACTTTGAAAGGATGTCTGCTCGGACATTCTCAGTTCTCGGCACATGCCTTACCTCCGCCCGGTCATATTGCTGGAGCAGCTCCCTTACTCTGGCCAAGTAGCTCTGAGAACGTCGTCCTTAGCATCGTACAGTTCTTTGATTTGTGAGACGACTAGTAAGGAATCTGAATGCAGTTCCACACGATCGACGTTGAAGTCCTTGGCGAGCTGTAGCCCGGCTATGCATGCATCATACTCGGCTTGATTGTTGAACGTGTGGAAAGCAAAGGTCAAGGATACTTCCACTGCAAGGCCTTCTGAATTCTCCAAGATCAGGCCCGCTCCACTGCCTTTACTATTAGAAGAACCATCCACATGCAAAGTCCAGGTCGTCGTCGGTCGATCGTTCTGAGTTGGGGTCATTTCGGCTATGAAATCGGCCAACACTTGTGCTTTTGCGGCCGACCTGGATTCGAATTTGATACCGAACTCGCTGAGTTCAATTGCCCATTTAATCATACGTCCCGCCAGGTCTGGTCGATGAAGGACTTGCCTTATTGGTTGGTCGGTTCTTTCCACGACCTGGTGGGCTACAAAATAAGGCCTCAACCTCCGGGCGGCCACCAGTAGTGCAAGGGCTAACTTTTCGATCTTCTGATACCTTTGTTCCGGTCCTTGCAGCACCTTGCTGATGAAATAGATCGGGTTCTGTTTCAGGTCGTTCTCCCTGACCAAAACAACGCTCAAGACTTCTTCTGTTATGGCTAAGTATAGATACAGGATTTCCCCCGGTGACGGCTTAGTCATGATTGGCGGGTTGGTCAGGGCTTCTTTCAGTTCATCCAACGCTCGCTGGCATTGGTGGGTCCACTCGAATTCCACGTCCTTCTTTAATAGTCTGAACAGAGGAAGCGACTTGCAGGCCGCCTTGGGTATGAATCTTGACAGGGCAGCGACCATGCCATTCAATTGCTGAATCTCTTTCTTGGAGGTGGGCGGCCTCATATCGGCGACCGCCTTACATTTATCGGGATTGGCTTCGATCCCCCTTTCTGTCAGGTGAAAACCCAGAAACTTGCCGACCCTTACACCAAAGGTGCACTTTTCTGGATTCAGCCTTAGTGAGTTCCTTCTGGCTTCCTCAAAGACCTCTCTTAGGTCGTCTACGTGGTCTTGGTCGGTCTTGCTCTTAATGATCATATCATCTAAGTACACTTCAGCTACCCGGCCTATCTGTCTCCTGAAGACCTTATTCATCATACGCTGGTAGGTCGCCCCTGCGTTCTTTAGGCCGAAGGGCATGACCTTGTATTGAAAGTTTCCACGATCGGTCATAAAGGCGGTCTTGTGGCGATCTGAGGGATACATCGTGATCTGATTATAACCAGAATAGGCGTCCAAGAAAGACAGGAGTTTGTAGCCCGAGGCGCCATCGACCAGCTTGTCAATGTTGGGCACAGGAAAGACATCCTTTGGGCATGCCTTGTTCAAGTCGGTGTAATCCACGCACATACGCCACTTGCCATTCTTTTTCTTCACCAGCACGACATTGGACAACCAGGTCGTTTATTTAATCTCTTCGACGAAATTGGCCTTTACTAGGTCCTCAACGGCCTTTGCTGCTGCCTGAGACTTTTCTTCACTTTGCGTCCGCCTTCTCTGGGCGACCGTCTTTGCTATAGAACTTCATTTTCAGATGCACCGTGGAGGCAACAGCGTCCAGCTTCCCGAGGGTCGGTCGGCCAATGATACACTGGTAGCAGGACTTGATTGGGAGGACCAAAAACGTCGTTCTGACTGTTCGGTATAAGGTGCTTCCTTCCGTATCATCTCCGAAGGTGACCAAGAGCTCTATCGTCCCCAAGGGGTAAGTGGTCGACCCGTTGAAACCCGTCAGCGGGGTTGGATCGGCCTGCGGGATGATCTCGCTCCGATCTACATTAAGCTTATCGATCAACTCTTCAAACATAATGTCAGACGAGCTTCCTTGATCAACCAAGAGTCTTCGAACCTCTGTGTTGGCCATAACTGCTGATATTACCAAGGGAACATAGTTGTTCGTCCTGCCATCGAGCAGGTCTTCATCTCCAAAAGAAATGGGCGGCCTATTCGAGACCGGTCGCTCGGCTGAGGTCGTCCCCACCATAAGAATGTCGTTCCACTTCCTCTTTGTGGCTTTGTTGGAGTCCCTGCGATCCAAAGGGTTCCCACCATGAATTACCATAGCTACATTGCGGCTTTTCGATTGCCGAGTGTCTCGATCTTCTTCAGACCCATCTTTGTCTTGGGCGGTCGTTGTAATGACGACGCCCTTTCCTCTGTTCTGGGCAGGTCCTCCTGTCTTTTCTTGAGGTCGTTCGTTCTCTTCAGTCCTCACATACCTACTCAACTTACCCTTTTGGATAAGGTCTTCAATATCATCTTTCAGGGCCATGCAATCGTTGGTGTCATGTCCCTTGCTCTTGTGATAGCGGCAATATTTCTTGGTCGGCCGCGCCCCCTTTTTGAGCACGAGAGGGTCAGGCCGCTTTACACCCACAAATTCGTTGTTTTGGCACTCCATGTAAATTTGTGCAATAGGCGTGTTCAAACGAGTGCGCTGCTCGTATTTTTTCTCTCTATAGTCCGGCCTGTTGTCTCGGAGGCCTTCCTGCCCCTTGGCCGGTCTATTCTGATCTTCTTTAGGACGCGCGCGGGCGCCCTTTCTTGCAGCCAGAGTTTCTTTGTAGGCCATATGATCATTGGCCCGCCTTAGGAACATGCTGAGGTCCTGATAGTGATTCAGGGTGAACTCTTCTGCGAACCTATGGTCCGGTCTAATTTCGCGCTTGAGGTATTTCAGCTTGTCTTTATCAGATAGGTTGCGAATTATCTCGGTCTCAGTGTTGAAATGGTCGATATATTGCCTTAGTGTTTCATTGTCTCCCTGAACGACCGTGTCCAAGTGCTCCTCGTACCGGTATTGGCAACGGTTGGTTGTGTAGTGGGCTAAGAAAATTCTTATCAGGCCCTCCCACGAGGAGACGGTGTTGGGACGTGTTCCTGGGTGTATTAGCAAATACGAGGACTGCCAACAGCAATTGGACCTGTGGCCCAGCCCATCTCGATCGGCCCAAACACGCTGCTTGGAGCGCAATTCGCGCCGCCGAAATCTTCGCAAAGCGGTCGGACCTCGCGGTATATATACGCCATTCGCATATGGCTTCAGGTACGTTCTCTAACCTTGTGCTATCTGCCCGAGCGACCTCTCACTAGATCGTCGGAGTGTCTTTGCAGGTACCACCCGAGGTGTTCAACGCGTGAAGCCAGGACCGGTCCTCTCACACATTCAACGACCGGCCCATTTGACGAATCAATCAACACTTCAACTCTTCATTGGTCAAGGTACGATCAATTGGCGACCACAGTGGGAGACGCCCGGTCGAAGCCGAGCGCCCAAATACTTGACTGCTCGAAGGCAGCATTTGAATTGTTGTGCCCGAAGGCAAGTTAAACAGTTACAAAAATTACACCGCCGCAGCGGCTTCGTAAGAGAATGGTGGCCGGGCGAACGACGTTGCCTTGCTCGTCAACTTCTGCAGGCAACATGATCTTGTTGTCTTCAACATAGTGCGTAGGCTTTATCATTTTGTCATCAAAATTGATCCTCAAGTCTGGGTTCAATGCCCGCGCTGGCCAAGAGCATTGTAAAATTGCTCAATTGCGCCTCTCGACCGGCACAGGCCACCATTCGGATCTTTTCCTCCAGCTCGGCCTTCTCTGCCACCCAATTGGCCTCTCGCTTCCCCATGGCCTCGAGATCGGTTTTCAGAGTTGTGACCTGAGCAGCGAGCTCCTTGTTCCTCTTTGCAAGCTTGGTACGGTCGTCCTCCCCGTTTGAGGCCTCCTTCTTCGATCAGGCGAGCTTGTCATATTTTTGCTGCGCCTCGGCTAAAGCCTTGTCCTTTCCCCGCAAAATTCAGGTCGAGGGTTGTGATCGGTCGAACAAAGGTAATATGAAGAGTACAAGACTAAGAAAATAAAATTACCATCAGCTTCGGCCACCAGCTCCGCCATGAATTTCTCGACCCCCATGCAGAGAGAAGCGCAGAGCGCCATGGGTTTCTTTCTGTACCGTTCCAAATCGGCCGGACCCAAGCTTTCTAGCGAGATGATAGGAACCTCCTCCGTCGCAGGGGTCGAACCCCGACCATCATGCTTGGCCCGTTTGGGGGAGCGATCGGTGCGTGCGAGAGCGGCCGGGGCTGCCGACCGGTTTCTTCCTTGGCTCTTGGGAGTGCAGGGCAACTTGGAAGACGACTGGAGCATCCGCCGGCCGAGGACCTTCGTACCTCTTAACTCCTCCTTCAGGCTTCAAAACGGAAGCGAGTAAATCCCAGTTTTTGCCGGCCATTCTTTCTGCAAAGTACCGAGTCATGAGTTAAAAGAGAAAATCAATAACAGAATATAAGGACAAAAGAGTTCAAAAGCGAACCGATCTCGGCCTCCAGGTCTTGGCCTTCGTACAAGACGAAGGGTCGGCACGGTATGTCGCCCTTGGGATCTGGACGCATCATGCCCGCCAGCGCCTTGATCATATCTAGAGACTGCAGGTCGGCCTCCCCCAAGTCTTTGACAGCGTAAATGTAATCCCGGTGCCGCCTGCAGAAGTGAGCCTCGTTCCACATGATGGGAAAGTAAGGTGGGCCGAGCATTCCGTCCGGTTGGACCTCCGACACGGCCTTACCAGCCTCCTCAGTGGGAACGATCCAGAAATACTGGCTTTTCCAGGCCGCTCCCAACGACTCCTGGAACGCTTTGAAAAACCGGTGGTGAGTCTTCTGCATCTTGAAAGAGACTTGCTCCCTCTTTTCCTTGTTAGCCTTCTCCCTGAGCCAGCTCAGCTCGAAGAGGGCAAAGAAAAGCATCATCGACACCGGCCGACTCAGCTTGGTCATCAGCACCTCGAAAGTCTTTAAAAACGCCCATGCGTTTGGGTGAAGCTGAGAAGGGCGACCCAATATGGCGCAGACGCGTCGCGTTGGAATTCGGTAAAAGGAGGGTAATCTTCATCTTCTCGAACACGAGCCGATACATCGTGAACTTGAAGTTGGAAGAATAAGTCGCGATATCTTCGCCTCCTTCATGCCTCTTACCTCCGGCCCGGGTGAGTCTTCAAGGCGCGCTCAGTAGATCGGGCAAAGCATCGTGGCGGATCGTAATAATGCTCCTGTTAGAGCGAAGAGTTTCGACACCCAAGACATGTCGATATATCTCGAGCTACATCGGCTGGACTTGGCCGACCGCCGTTCGACCTCCGACGTTGGCTTCGGACCGAGTATCGACTTCGGGCCGAATCACCTCTTCCTCGTGGGCCACTTCATCTCGGCCGCCTTCGGCCTCTACCATCTCCTCGTCCGCGACTGGGACGGCGCTAGGCTCTTCATCATCAATGATCACCACCTCCACCTCTTCCTCTCCGCCCGGTGGGGTGTTGCCTGATCGCCGCCAGAATGAACGGACCTTGACCCAGAGCTCTTTGTACTGGTCGACCCTCGGCCGGAGGAATGGGAAGTCGAGCTCGTACTGCTCGAGGAACCACTCGAAGAGCAAGAACCTTTGTCGCCCGAAGACGACTTGGGCTCTTCCTCGTGGAGATTGGGCTCGCCCGGCCTCGACATGTAATGAGCGAAGGATTGCGGTGGTTTTCCGGGAATACGGGCGGTCAATTTCGTCCGTGGCATGCAAAAACACCTGTGATAAAGGGAACGAGTCAGGTCGGTCGAGCAGAACACTCATGAGAGGGGGCGATTTGGCCATCCCTCGACCTGACACCCCCTATCACGAGGCGTGGATAAGCAAAAATCAAGTAAAAACTCAGGTTTAAAAGGTAAAGGGAGAGATCGATTCATACCTTAAGCAGGGGTTGTAGATCGGTCGCTAGTAGACAGAAACAGCTTTGGATGCAAGTCGGCGGCAGACAAGTCGGTCGTTGGCAGAGCAATTCTTGGAAGTGTGAGAAATGAACTCAGCAGAAGGACTATTTATAGTGAAGATTTCTGGCGCGAAGGGGACCGGGATACGAAGAGTCACAACGCTTCGTCTTCTCGCCAATGGTTGTCTCCGCACAGACCTCTAAACACCAAACGTCGCGTCTTAAATGTCGGTAAAGACCAACCGTCACGACAAAGACGGCCGACGGTTGACAAGCGGTCGACACACCGCCTCTACGAGAGAAAGCGAGCGGCGCGTCCGCTTGGCGTCAAGATAACTTCACTCCTGGGCATCGATTCAAGCCTCGGCCGCTCTTAGCGACCTAGGCTTGGGGGCAATCGTTCTGGGTGTATTAGCAAATACGAGGATCGCCAACAAACAATTGGACTCGTGGCCCACCCGTCTCGGACGGCCCAAACACGCCGCTTGGGCGCACTCGCCGGCCGAAATCTTCGCAAAAGCGGTCGGACCTCGCGATATATATCGCCATTCGCATATGGCTTCGTGCACGTTCTCTAACCTTGTGCTATCTGGCCCAGCGACCTCTCACTAGATCGTCGGAGTGTCTTTGCAGGTACCACCCGAGGTGTTCAACGCGTGAAGCCAGGACCGGTCCTCTCACTCATTCAACGACCGGCCCATTTGACGAATCAATCAACACTTCAACTCTTCATTGGTCAAGGTACGATCAGGACGCAACGATTCCCACCATTCTAACGCCTGGCCGTCCAACGACTGAGGAAAGAGTCGGCATTTCATGGTCGACCCCAATTCCCTATAACTGCAATAGTTGTTGAAGTATCTGATATGCTTATCCGGATCTCCACGGCCATCAAACTTGTTCAGATTGGGCGGTTTCCTTAAGTCTCTTGGAATGCGGTAGCGCCTGATCTCTCTTGTGAATGGTCCATGGCCGTTCGGGACGTCACTCGACCCAAAGGGCTGCATGGTGAGGCACGCCTCGTTGCCCGTCATTCCGTAGAATCCACCAGCGATAGGTTGGCCAAAAGGTGGCAGTTGAGGGGGGGTCTTCTGGGTCGCTCGCTCCTCCCCCTTCTTGGTCGCTGCGAGACGTCTCTGATTCCCCGTCTCGATAGTCTTCAAACTCATCATGCGAATCCTAGGATCTACTTCTCGATCGCCGGGAACCGGACGACTCGCAGGAGGAATACCTGGTGGGCGAGCGACCGGATTCAGGATGGTAGCTAGAATCTTCGTATCCATAATCGTAAGAGTGGGAACAGCGTCTGCGCACGTTCCTGCTTAGGGGCAACCTGCGCGCCTGGAGCCATAGTCGAGGTAGGATAGCGCTCGGGCCTCCCACTGTGGTCGCCAATTGATCGTACCTTGACCAATGAAGTGTTGCTGTTGCTCGCTGTGTTGGCCGATCGCTGAAGGATTGAACGGACCGGTCTTGGTTGCACGTGGGTGGTACCTGCAATGACACTCCGACGCTCAAGTCAGTGGTGTTGCTCGGGCAGGGTATCACGAGGTAGAAAAAACGTACCTGATACTGTGGATGGAGGTGGTACTTATACTAGAGGGATGTCCCGACCGTTGCGAAGAATTCGGCCGGTCCCCGCAGATTGCGCCCCAAGTAACGAGCTTGGGCTGGTTCGCTGGTGTGGGCTACTGGCGTGGGCCGCTGGTTCTATTTCTATTGGAACCTCTTGGTTTTGCTAACGCACCCCGGAACAAATTCTTTCCCTCCAATTTCTGTTAAGTTTGTTACAACTCTCTCTTCTCTCTCTCTCACTGCGCAATCAAGAAATCATCACCACGAAACGATCCTTTCTCTTCCAAAAATTGGCATCCAGAGCGGTGGTTCTTGGGCACGTAACGACAGTGGTTATGGCGGCGACGCAAGGAAGCTCCTCGAACGGCCAATTCCCGGCGAAACTCCCGGTGTTTGACGGCACCAATTATGAAAGGTGGACGGCACAGATGAAAGTGATCTTCAGGTATCAAGATGTGCTTGATATCGTGAAGAATGGTGTCACTCCACTCGAAGGAACGGTAACGGAGGCACAACAAACTACGTATCGTGATCAAATGAATAAGGATAGCAAAGCGATCTTTCTCATTCAGCAATGCGTTGACGCGAATGTACTTGAGAAGATTATCGATTATGAAACGGCGAAGGAGGCTTGGGACACGCTTGCAACCACGTATGTGTTGCGCTTGTGTAATAGTATAGATTTTCGCAATTATAGTGCAAGTATACACATCGTACAAGTAATAAAGTGGATGAGAGTAAGAGATCGTTCCCACGAGGATTGATAAGCTTTCAAAGTTCAAATTTCAAAACACAAGAGAATCAAGTAACAAATCGGCAATAAGAGTTGGTTTTTAAAGCTAAAGATGTAAATAAAATAAGGAAACTAAAGTTGGTTGTGAATATGGATGAGAGATGAGTTGAGTTGTTGCATGCGAGATAAATCCTTCCTAGCCGGCGTTATAACGCTTAGACGTTATGACGCTCAAATGTTAATCTGTGTAGACGTGGCCACGCCCTCAACAGCTGTTAGCAAAGAGTGTGCTTTTCAAAGACAAAAGCGCCGAGTTTCAAGTACAAGAAATCCTATGTCTAGGTTCTAAATAGGCCCACTCCTGTATTTTAAGTACCCACAAACAATGTTCTATGAACTATTATCCATTCTATGTCTAGACTCGGATAAAGATGCCTAAATGTCTTTAGTGCATTGTTCATTCATATAAATCTTTGATTTCTTTTCATAGACCATGTCTGTACCTATGAATCTACCCATTTTAAGAGGCCAACCTCAAAACAAGTTTTGAAAATATTATTACGCAAAGATTTAAAACGGGCAACGTTAACACTTCATAACATTAACTAGAAATTCATTAAAAGCAAATCAACAACTCAACTACAAGGTGTTTAGCTCATGCTGAGCATCTTTACAGAATGAAAAGGATTTAAAATCCTAATACCATACATAACAGAAAAGAACCTCAGTGCAAAAGATACACCTAAGTAGCTTTTAAGCATATACGCTGTATAGACGTTACAACGTCTGAGCTTTATAAAATGCAGAAATAAAAAAACTAAGTTCAGACAAGCAAAATACAGAAGTCTGTTTCCAGATCTTCTTTACAAAACTAGTTCTGAATTTAATGGAGAGATGGTGAGGAGATGAAGATGAAGTGATTCTGAAGTTGGTGGAAGAGATGATGATTCTTGAGAGAGCTGAGCCTTCCTTAAATAGCCACCTTGCTTACGCGTGCTGATGTCATTTGCTCACCTACCAGATCTGCTTCTTCTGCCTGACACTGTTCAGAGCTACAGTGTTTCCATACGTCAGCTCATGGGGAATGGGAGATCTTCTGACTTTTATATCTTTGACTATCATTGCTTAGCGCGCCAAAATTAAGATCTTTCACCCTTTCTCTGCTGCACTTCAGTAGACGTGGTGAGGGCGTGGTGACGTTCAAAGACTAAATTTCCCGCACAAGCACACGAAAGCATCAAAACGCTCTCGAGGCACCTCTTGGTGCCTAAATGCATATATTTATCACTTCATTCATTTATTTACTAAAAACTCAGAAATTGCATAAAACTAATTTAATAACCCTTGTATTGCTAGAGAACTTGCATGACTTATTCTTTGAATGAGTGTAAATAACTCATATAAATATGAGTTATCAGTATGCCGGTGACAAACAGGCGAAGAAGATGAAGATCATGTCTCTACGGTGTCAACTCGGTTTGATGAAAATGGAACCTAATGAAACTGTAGCATAATTCATCAACAAGTTAGTTATTCTGACTAATCAAATGAAGAGTTGTGGTGAGGTGGTTAATGATGCAATGAAAGTGGAAAAAGTGTTAACCGGTGTAACCCCGAGCTTTGGTAGTGTTGTGTCTGCCATAGAGCAATCTAAAGACCTAGAGACATTGAAGTTAGAACAATTGCTAGGATCTTTAGAAGCACATGAGATAAAATTGAAGAGTAGGGAAAGTGGTAAGAAAGAAGAAAAAGAAGCTGAGAGAGCACTGTTTGCTCAATCTCAGAAAAAGAATGGTGATTCTTGGAAGAACAAGAAAGGTAAAGGGAAGTGGAAGGGAGGTGATAAGAAGGGAAATGTGAAACAAGACAATGGCAAGAAAGAGGGTGAAAGTAATGGAAAGAACAAGAAGAAATCGAAGGAACACATCCAATACTATAATTGTCAAAAATGGGGTCACTTTGCTGATGAGTGTGTGAATCCAAAGGTGCCTAGGAAAGTGAATGATGAGGCACAATTTGCACATGACTCTGATGATGAAGCAATGGTCTTGATGACTCTGGTTGATACAGAAGCTGGCATGGTGATTGAATGGTGGTATTTGGACACAAGATGTTCAAATCATATGACATGGCACTTGGAATTGTTCTGTGAGATTGATAGAAGCATCAAGAGGAGGATTAGATTTGGTGATGGTAGAACTGTAATGGCTGAAGGAATTTGCAAGGTAGCTATCAGAAGAGAGGATGGAAGAAAAGTTGTACTGAGTGATGTCCTCTATGTTCCAAAGATGAAGAGCAATTTGTTGAGCCTAGGACAATTGCTAGAGAAGGGTTATTCTATGACCATGAAGGACAACTACATGGAGGTTGCTGATAGTGAGAATAAGGAGGTGCTGAAGGTGTTAATGTCTAATAACAGAATCTTTAAAGTAGGTGTAAACTCAATTGAGCAGAAATGTATCATTGCTCAAACTGAGAACACTATGTGGAATTGGCATAAAAGGATGGGACACTTGAACTTTGCTAGCTTGAATATGCTACAGAAGAAGAATATGGTGTATGGCTTGCCTCAAATTGAAGAGCCAAAGGAGGTGTGTGGTAGATGTTGTGAAGGGAAGCAACCAAGGAAATCGTTCAGATCTGCTATACCAACAAGAGCTACCGTGAAGCTGGCCATAGTACATTCTGATGTATGTGGCCAATTTGAGGTGAAATCTCATGGAGGTAACTCTTACTTTGTGTCATTCATTGATGATTTCACTAAGAAAATGTGGATCTATCTAATACAAAAGAAGAGTGATGTGTTTAATACGTTCAAGCAATTTAAACTTCTAGCAGAAAAACAAAGTGGTTGTAGTATTAAGTTGCTTAGAACTGATGGTGGTGGAGAATACACATCACAAGAATTTGAAAATTTCTGTAAAACTGAGGGCAAAATTCATGAAGTGATGGCTCCTATACCCTCAAAGACAATGGCACAAATTTCGAGGAGAAATAGAACATTGTTGAACATGGTTAGATGTATGTTAAGAGAGAAAAGCCTTCCACATGAATTCTGGGCTGAAGAAGTACACACTGCCACACATATATTGAATAGAGCACCAACAAAGAGACTTGATGGAATCACACCAGAAGAAGCATGGAGTGGTGTGAGACCTAGTGTGAAACATTTTAGATTATTTGGTTCACTCTGCTATAGACATATTCCTGAACAGAATAGAAGGAAACTAGATTCAAGGTCACAACCTATAATTCTAGTTGGCTATCACAGCACAGGCGCATACAAATTGTTTGATCCATTCAATAAAAGAGTAGTGATAAGCAATGATGTAATAGTTGATGAGTTGAAGGAATGGAACTGGGAGAAAGCAACTGGAAAACCTTCTGGTGATTCAGTTGAGATTCAACTTGAAAGTGATCTAAGTGAGAATGATGTTGAGTTGAATGAGCCTGATGCTGCAATAAATAATGATGAAAGAGAAGAGCCATTGAGAAGGTCTGATAGAGTGAGACAACCACCTGTGAGATTACAAGATTATGAGGTATTCCCAGCTAGTTTAAGTGAAGATGTGTCTGATATGCTGCAACTAGTGTTGATGGCAGAATCAGAACCAATATCACTTGAACAAGCTCTATCAAATCCAAATTGGAAAGAGGCTATGGAGGATGAACTGAGGTCTATTCAAAGGAATGATACTTGGGAAATGATGAAATTGCCAAGCAACAAGAGAGCCATTGATGTGAAATGGGTCTACAAGACCAAGATGAAGCCTAATGGTGAAGTAGCAAAGTATAAGGCTAGGTTAGTTGCAAAAGGATTATCGCAACAACCTGGACTTGATTTCAATGAAATATATGCCCCAGTGGCAGAATAGAGACTGTTAGACTTATTGTTGCATTGGCTAGCTTGAGGAAGTGGACTTTGAATCAACTTGATGTCAAATCTGCTTCCCTCAATGGACCTTTGGAAGAAGAAGTGTATGTGAAGCAGGCACCTGGCTTTGAAAGGAAGGGAATGGAGGATAGAGTAATGAAGTTGAAGAAGGCCTTGTATGGTCTTAAACAAGCTCCACGAGCTTGGAACAAAAAAATAGATGCCTCTTTGCAGAAATTGAGCTTCACTAAGTGTTCAACTGAACATGGTGTGTATGTGAGGTTGAATACAGCTACTGGTTTGATAATAGTGTGCCTATATGTTGATGACTTGCTCGTGACAGGTGAAAATGAGCAAGAAATCATGAAGCTCAAAAGCCAAATGATGACTGAGTATGAGATGACAGATCTTGGCAAGCTCTCCTACTTTCTTGGCTTGGAATTTGTATGTTGTGACAGAGGAATTTTTCTGCACCAGAGAAAATATATTACAGATGTATTAAAGAGGTTCAAGATGATGAATTGTAACTCTATTAGTACACCAGCAGATCCAAATGTGAAGTTGCAGAAGAATAGTACCGATGAAGCTGTTGATCCAACTATGTTTAGACAGCTGATTGGTTCACTTAGATATGTCTGCCACTCTAGGCCTGACATAGTCTACAGTGTAGGTGTTGCAAGTAGGTACATGGACGAACCTAGAAGGTCACATTTAATTGCTGCTAAAAGGGTTTTGAAGTATCTCAAAGGTACCATCGATTGGGGTGTTCTATTCCCTACTGCAGAGAAACAAGTTTCTGCAGAACTGATAGGTTTCACTGATGCTGATTGGAGTGGAGATATAGAAGACAGGAAGAGCACTTCTGGATATATCTTCATGATGGGTGATGCTCCAATAGCATGGTGTTCTAAAAAGTAGAATGTGGTAGCTCTCATCGAGTGCGAAAGCCGAGTATGTAGTCGCCAAGGTAAGTCCAAGTCGACCACGGTGGCTTGAAATGCCGCTGAATGAGTTGAAAGTAAAGTGTGAAGGTGCTATGAGATTGAAGATAGACAACAAATCGGCCATTGATCTAGCAAAGCATCCTATAGCTCATGGAAGGAGCAAACATATAGAGATCAAATATCACTTCTTGTGTGATCAAGTGGCTAAGGGGAAAATAGCAGTGGAACACTGCAGAACAGAAGAATAGTTAGCAGACATGCTAACTAAGGCTTTGAAGACTAGCAAATTTGAAGCAATGAGATGCAAGATTGGAATGACAAATCTCACAAGTTTGAATTAAGGAAGAGTATTGTAGAAAGTGTAATTCAATACTTGTAAGGGCTAGTTTGCAAATCTGTAAAGTTGTATACACCCCTACGGGTGTATTATACACCCACACGGGTGTATAGTTGAAATAGAGTTAATTGGTGCCTAGTGGCAACCTGCCAGTGGTGTTTGTTGTGTAAAGCTGTGCGCCTAGTGGCAACCAGCTTGTAGTGCCCGTGTGCTGTCATAGTGCGCCGAGTGGCAGCATTGTAAATAAATAGAAGTGTGTTGTCAAAGCAATGTAACAGTGAATGATTTTGAAACAATTATTTCCCTCCAATTTCTGTGAAGTTTGTTACAACTCTCTCTTCTCTCTCTCACTGCGCAATCAAGAAATCATCACCACGAAACGATCCTTTCTCTTCCAACATTTGGTTCATCTCAAGCACATGATAGATCAATATATTGCTTTACTAGAACTACTACTAGCATCATCAAGACTCTGTAAACAGCGTGCACTAGACCATTCATGGTAAAGATTCGACCCATTTTAGTTTTTATTCTTGACACAATCATTACACGCTTTCCACAAGCTCCATAAAGTCATACACCATCCCACTTTTGTTTCGCTATTGGGAGCCTCCAAAACTTTAAAAAGAATAGTCAATGAAAATTACAAAACTGACATCATAATTTTTAATCAAATTTGCAATTTCTAAAGCGTTCCAACAAGCAGTTGCTTTAGGACAGAATATAAAGAGGTGTTGTTCTATTTCAATAGCACCCGCACAGACAATTAGACACAACTGTGATGTGCCTACGGATAAGATTGGACTGAACAAGTAAGACATTCCGGCACAAACGCTACAAAAAGTGTTTCACTGGTCTAATTTTCCTAAGAAATAAACTGAATCAACTCATCCACTGGCCGGGTCTAGAATTCACGTAATTTATTTTGACATAGCATTCACGTAATATTTTTTCATAATAAGGACCTAGTGCATTTCATTCATAATCAAAACATCAATACATGAGGGAACTTCAAAATATTTTTGAGGCTAGCTGACAACAAAGCCTCAACTACAAGGAAAATTCAACATGAGAGTTACAACTGAAAAAAGAAAAAATGTTCTTACAAGCATTAAGAATCAAGCCAAACTCATTACAAGGAAAACACTTTGAATTAAAACCATCAACTACAAACTTCGCATCCATCTCAAAGAACACATCCTTATAGCCCAATTCACATACCCAATTAATAGCCAAGAACAAGCCTATAGATTCACCAAGGATCACATCCGTAATGGGAGAATACCAATAAGTTTTGACTCTAATAAAGTTCCCACCATCATCCCGAAGGCAAATGCCGATCCCCACCTTATTCGTAGATAACAAAAAGGAAGCATCCACATTGCATTTAATTAAGCCAAGGGGAGGCCTTGCCCAAACTTCAGGCGCGACACAAGCTGCTGGCCAGTTAACATCCACAACGTTAGAACCTGCATTACGAACAATATACCATTCATAGTTGTAGCGACCGAAAAATCCGGGAAAGGATTCTTCGAAAGTTCGAAAGGAAGTCGCCACCGAAATTCTAGTTTAAGGGCAAATTCGGAAAATCCCTTTAGGCTTTAGGACGAGGCATTGTTAGGGTTCGGGAGTCGTTATGTGTGGGGAAGGTATTAGCACCCCACGACATCCATTGTCTAATTAATTTAAGATTTATTTAATTATTACCCTTTTATTTGTAGAGGAAAAGACTTATTTAAGTTTTTGGTTTTTAGTGCTTGACAAGAGTTGAATCTTGCTCCTACGTACCTCCGGATGCAATGGAGGAATCAAAGCTACGTAGTTCTTCCCGAAAAAGGTTTGTGGGTTGGTGTTTTTAGTGTAGGGTCCTAGGATTCCTTGAACTGCATGTACCATCGATTCCTAGGACGCTGACTAACCCGATTGTACAACTGACTTAGTCCCCTACTTTTTGAAAATGATTTTTGAATTTTTGAAAAGAGTTGTGAGATGGGTTGATTTTAGAATAGGTATTCTAGAACTCCTGAACTGTACAGCTAATTAGTTCTAGCACGCTGACTAACCCGGTTGTACAACTGACTTAGCCGTTTATTTAATTTCGAGAGAAAAAGCATTTATTAAGTTTTCGTGGTTCTTGGTAATCAGATAACTCATTGGCCCTAAAAATAATGACTAACCCACTGTACAAACCAACTTAGTCTTTTATTTGATTTTTACGAATAAAATTAATTGTTTCTTTCGGTTCTTAGAGTCTATTTTATTTTGACAAAGGTGTTTAAATAGTAAAATGTGGTGTAATAAGCTGCAGCTGGATTGTATAATTAAAATCAAGTGCGGAGAGCGAGCCAGTTCATATTGAGGACCGAGTAGCGAATGGGCTTTGAGTAAGTAGAGAGTTGTGGTAATTAAAGGGAGGTGTAACTAATAATCAATGTTAAAAAATAAAAACAAAATACTAAAAATAGAAACAGCATATAAACCTAAGACCTAAAAATGAAAACCCTAAAACTGATCCTCCCTTACCCTTGTCCAGCGGCGCCGCAGGGAGAGGAAGCAAGTCCTTGGCGAAATTTTCGCCTCAGTTCACGGCGAGGGAGAGAGCAACACCCAGCGAGATATTCGCAGCTTCCATTGAAGTGGGTCATTCGGTTTTAGGATGAGGGAGAGGGAAGGGCGACGGCGTTTGGTGATGATGGAGGAGGACGCCGGCGATGGAAATCCCGCCGGTGAGAGCGTGGGAAGCTTCGCCTCCTCTCTTCCGTTCTTCCTTGTTTCTGCTTTTTTTATTTTCTTTCGTTTTTGTGTTCACTGATCTGTATCTGATATGCGTTTTTTAGGCTTCTGGGTTCGGTTTTGGTGGCAGTTCGTTTGAAGGCAGCTTCAGTGGCGGTGGAATGGTGGTTATTGGGTCGGATTGCAGGTGAGCTCACGAGGCTCACCGAGAGAAGACGACCGAGGGTCGCCGTCGCGAAAAAAACGTGCAGAGGTTAGATTTTGATTCTTTTGGCTGTCATGCAGTTTTCGTAGGCTTTCTCTGGTCTATTTCTCTTCTACTCTTATTATTCTTCACACTTCTCCATCTCTCGATCCTATGGCTTGTATGCACTATGTTTCTTTGTTGCATATTTTTGTATCTGGTCATTTACCTATTTTCTCGGCTTTCGATCCTATAGTTTGTATGATACTATTTTAACCAAAAACTATGGCAAATCGAAACCTATTATTTCAAGCGAAGCCTAATATATTTCTATGAACACAAAAAGACTTTAACTGATTGTCAAAAAAGCCATCTAATAAATCCTCCATTATTATTCCCAAAGACTTTAATCTGATTGTCAAAGAATCCTATGAACTCTATTATTGTTTTTTTTTTAAAACCTGACTTGTTCTTAAGCTAGTCAGTTTTTTTTATGAAACAACCTATTTGTTTTGAACATGGTTTTTTTTAGAAAAGAAACATCAACCAGACTGACCTTTACTCCAGCCTCTGTTTTGGCTCCTTGTGTATGTTTGAATGACTGTAACCAACTGCAACTGCTGTTGTATGCTACCTAGCCACTACTACTTCGTTCTTTAGATCTCAACAAAAGTTTCAGAACCGTGTTTAGTGGATTAGGGTTTCAATGTGAAACTCTAATCCTATTTTTTGGTGATTTTCACAGTCTCCTTCTGCCTTGGTTTCTGTGTGTTTTTGACTGCTATTGGACTGTTTATTTATAGTTAAAAATTAGGTCAACACATTAATGATTTGGATTGTGTTTTGGTTGATTTTCAGGTTTGGGCTTGTATGAGCTGGATACTTGGTGAGCAAGGAGGGAAACTAGGATTAGGGTTTAGAAGGCTGGGAGCTATATTGCTCCCTTTTTTTTATTTTATTTTCGGATTTATGCCTTTTTTATATCTTTTGTATCACTATTTTTGTATTTTGGACTTTTGGGACTATTAAATGCTTTTAAATTGTAAATTAAATTAAATTGAATTTTTTTGGCAGTTTTATACATATTGGACTCTTAAACATTGTAAATTAAACTAAATTAAATTTTTGACATTTTTAAAATGTATGTATGTTTAATTAAATAAACAAAATAAAAATAAAAATAAAAATAAAAATAATAAAAGGGAGTCAGGCCAAATACAAATACGAGAACGAGCCGGACTAGACAACTGTGTTAAAACGAGACCAAAAATAAAAGAAATGGGCGTGTTAACTAAAAAACCCCAAAATTAACTCGGAATCGCATTATTAAGTCTGAGTTTAAATCAAATTTTGAGAAAAATGACCTTAGGTAGACCTGTTCACGTACGACTAAACTCGAATACAGATATTAAATTGAAGAACGCACGAAAAGATCGATCATTCGCGTGCGTGCCTAATTTAAACAACGGCGCTTCGATTTAGCTGAACGGAGTGACTGGAATTGGTTTGGGTTGGTAACCGAGACTTTACACTAATAATTCTCGTAATCATGCGACTCCGAAACACGCCCCTAATAAAAATAGACGACTAAAGCAAGAAAAAGAAGACGGACAAAATTGGGGTATAACAGCTGCCCCTCTTTTCTTAATATTTTACTAGAAAGTGCTGAGCTCTAGAACTTTCGTAGTAGAAATAGGAATAAAGATAAGATAGACGCTAATTTTGTCCGTTTAAGGGGGAAGTAGAAGGTTTGAGAGATAAGAGGGAGTGGTTAATGCTTGGCGCATTAACCGAGAGTTGAATGAAGGGTCAACAAGGACCTGAAGGAGCACTAAGGCTCTGAAGGACCACTCAGGGTCTGGAAGGCTGCCTAGGCCTTAATTGAAGGACCGTCGTGGTCTGAAGGAGCGCAATTAGCTACGGTACTAATTAAACGGTCTGAGGGGGCCTTTATACTCGAGCGACCATGATGGGTCAAGATCAGATCTAGAACTGATATGTTGACCATGAAGGACGTCCACTGTGTCTTAGGCTGACACAACTAGTCTGAAGGACCACTCGGGGTCTGCAAAGGTCCGTCGGGCTCGACTCCGGCGTTGCGACCTGGGCCACTTAGGGCACTGCTCTGAAGGAACACTTGGGGTCTATAGGGATCAACTTGGTGATCCGTGATATGATATGAGATCAACGCTTAAAGCGCTGATTTTAAAGGAACAAAATATAGGGATTGACACTTGTCATGTTTTTTTTAAAATGACGAAGCAACCTACGCTTGGTGTATTTAACAATGCGATGAAAGGTATTTGCTTGTATATGATGTATGCACATGTAATGATTGATATGTGGTGGGATGATGAATGAAATGTGGGATGACCCTTTTTTTTTTTTTTTGGCAATCTCTTTTTTACTGTTTCATCAACTCGCGGGACTTCCAGTGTGAGATATGAAGCCATCTTGTTTACTTGTACTGCTGGATCGACATGCTGGTGATCGCGAATTGTTATAAGAGCTATTCGTCTTCTGCAATGACTGCTTTTCGTAGGAGATTATGTCATTTCTGTGATTAGCAAAAATTTCGTAATGATAGTAATGCTTATGATTATGCCACATGTTTCACAATTCAGTATCATTTATCATAAAATATCATTTCAAAAAGAGAGAGAATGAAAGATAAGGGAAAGTGTTTGATGTTAATGTTGGAAGCCGAGTATGCAGAAGGCACACTGACTGAAGATTACATCAGTAATCGAGTTGAAAGAAACAGAAGAGCCAAAAATACTAAGCAGATTTGTTGGTAGCTAATCTCTTTGAGATAACACCATCGGTTACTCATGTTCACCACCTTGATCCCCTCATTGTCCGATTCTCAGAAGTGCTGTGTGCCTCAGTATTTTGGTCCAATCTCTTGACCCTAATTTTTGCCTGGATCGCCCTTTTGGGTTTTCGATCCATCGGGACGCTCTAACTTTTGCCTAGGCCGCCCTTTTGGGTTTTCGACCTAGCGAGCTTATTCTTGCTTGGCTCATTTTTATCGTTTCTTTTTTTCTTGACTGCATCTGAGCTAATTGGGAGGTCCTTACCGTTGTGAGAATTAAGGCTCTTCCAGAGAACAATTTCTTCACCACGTAAGGTTCTTCATAATTCGAGGTTGAGAATCCTTTTGGATAGGTAAGATTTTCTTGGGCACCAAGTCTCTTTCTTGAAATTGTCGAAGACAGACTTTCTTAAGCTTTCCTTGTTCTTATCTGATACAGCTGGTCATGATATGGGGCAACCATTTTGTTCTTTGAGGTTCAATGGGAGCACTTCTTTCATTGCGTTGGGTTGCCCCTGTTGAGGTGTGAAATGAGGTCTAACCTCCATGTGAGGCCAAAAGGAGTGTTTGCGGATCGCATTCTGCGGGATCTCTTTGATATTCTTTGTTTGTAGCTGCAACTGCCTCATTCACCTTTGGGTGGTATGAGGGGCTATGAGCATGACCTGAGGTCTACCAACACCCTACCACCGTTGTTTGTGACGATCTTTTTGGAAGGCCGTAACGGCATACCAAATGTTAACTATCACAGATCTTGTTACACCGGTGGGCGTTTGATAACCTCTTATGACTTGATGTATCCATGCCATGACGTCGATCCAAGATTCGAGTGAATTTTCTTGGTTCACTGTCCTTAATTGTTGTATTCTTTTTGTCTTCTTTCGTGCCCAAGCTTAGTAGATTTAGTTGTTTCCACCTAGATTCTCATAGGGCCTCCCAGTTATCTTCAACATTTTCCTCAGTCTGATTAACGAGGTGATCAAGGTTATGATATGAGTTACCGATATTGCTATTTTCAAGAATTTTGATCTGCATTAGTTGAAAGTGAAAACGGATAGAGGAGAAGCCAAAGCGAACAAATGATAGAGATAGAAGGAGAATTTATTAGAGAATTCAAAATGCTATGTTATTAATAATTGATCGTACCTCGATCACCAAGTGTTTGTTGTTTGCTGCTCCTTCGTCCGGTCGCTGATGTTGGTGTGGAGACCGGTCTTCAGAGCACCTCGGGTGGTACCTGCAAAGACACTCCGACGCTCTAGTCAGAGGTGTGCTAACGGGCAGGGTATCACAGGGTAGGAATTACGTACCTGAGTATGAATGAAGGTGGTATTTATACCACTGGGGCGAGCTGGCCGTTGCGATAAATACGGCCGGCCGCCGAGAATTGCGGATCAAGACACGGTCTTGGGCGTTCTTCATTGATTGGGCCGCCGCCCATTGCTAATCGCACCTTGTATTTACTAATACGCCGGAACAGCTTGCCCCCTCAAGCTTAGGTCGCCTGTAGTGCCGAGGCTTGAATTAATGCCCCAGCAAGGCGCGTATTCTGTCTTCATCGGGGATCGGTCGGTCGTGTCTTCGGTGGCATCCGATCGCGGCGTGGCGTTGGGCTTCGACCGCCATTAATGCGTAATGATTACGGTGACTTTTGCGCTGCCTCGAGACACCTTTCGGGCTTCCCATGCAACGGATGGGAGGGAGACGAGCAGCAGTCCGCGACAAGCCACACCGTGGGCCTCCTATAAATAGGACATCCGTCAAGACTTCTTCCACACCAAAACTCACGCCTCCGCCACCAAACGTTACAGTGGCGACACGAGAGTTATCACGCGAGGATTTTCTCGCCCGCCTCCTCTCTTCTCTAGTTTCGCTTCTTCGTAAGCCGCTCCTCTTGGCTTTTCTTTCTTTACTTGTGTTTTATCGCTTTTCTTTAGTTTTCCACGCCTCGTGAAAGGGAGGCGTCCGATCGGGGACGACCACGCCGCCCCTTCTCTCGAGCGCTACTGCTCGATGCCGACCTTGACGTCTTCGTCCCTTCTCGGTGGATCTCGCGAACAAAATGCATCGCCGAATTTCTCGGTGCTCCCAAGTGAGTCTTGCGCTCATGGCGACGCTGGCCCCTAGCAAGAACCGCAGCGGGCCGAGTCCGTGTCCTCCGGAGGGTCGCCTGACCTTCCCAAGCCTTTGAAGAACAGAGGCGTTCCCTGCGCGTCGCGCTTCCTCGTCAAGCTCTTCTCGATTCTTGCTCGAGCGATAGTGTTTCGCTATCAACCTCGACGAGTCATCGGTCATGGGTCCCCGCCCCACTGGAAACAACCGTGCCACCACCGGAACAATCGTGCCGACGGCGAAGGTAGCGACCAATTGATCGACATAGTGGGCGGCGAGGAGATGGGTGAGGTTACTCAATCACCGCGGGAGTCTTCATGAAGGTGATCGACTTGGAAGCCGACCTCCGGGCCCGAGCCGATGCATGTTGAAGAAAGAGCGGCGTTGGGGAAGAACGCCGGCGAGCGATTGAGGAGGCCGCCGCCCTGCGCGGTTCTTTGGCGGACGTACGGAGGAAGAGGCCGGGCAGGATGCCGTTATTGATGTGAATGATATTTCCTTGGTGTCTGAAAAGATGAGGACTTTTAAGAGTTTCATCGGTCCGGAGGCCCCCTGTATCGACGACCTAAATGCCCTCTTCACCAAGCCGGGATGGAAGGTGAAAGGCATGCGTGAAGAAGAGAACATTGCGACCGTCCCTCCAAAATTGAAGTTTACTATGCATCGTGTCGTCTTTGAGAAGATGGGGATCGTCCCCCCCTTCACTGATTTTCAACAGGACGTGCTCAACTACTTGAATGTCGCCCCATCTCAGATTCATCCGAACGGTTGGGGATTCATGAAGACGTTCGAGCACTGTGCGGCGACGGTTGGGTCGAAACGTATCGACCAAGCTTTTCTTTGCCTTATTCGAACTGAGTTGGCATGGTGAGTATGGCACCAACATGGCCCGCAAGGAGCAGGTGTCTTTCAAGAATCAAAAGTCATTTCCCCGCAAGTTCTTCAGGGCTCGGATTCGTTGTCGGGCGGGTGGAAAAACCAGTACTTCTGGGTCATTCCCGGCGCGGAGGCCGCTAAAGATATTGCGGAGGTTCTTCCGGACGGCACAGCAGGGGGCTCTTTCTTTCCCATCTCATGGCGGGCGGCCCACTTTACTCCAAAGCCGGGCGATTATACTTTCGTTGTATCTTCATTGGACGAGGAGGACACTGCCACCTTGGGTATGATCACGGAGCTGTCCGCTCTACTGCCGCAGAATCCTGAAGGGGATATCCCCTGCAGGCCGTTCTGCCTATACGAAGGGGATAAACTGGTGTCCGAGCTCGGTCGGTGAACTTTGACTTGATTTAATTTGATTGCTTTTTCGGATCGGCTTACTAACGCCTTTATCTTTTTGCAGGGAAACTTTGAAGATGTCAACCTCGGATTGGCTTAGCCTTGAGAAGCTCGTCACCTAAGCGCCAAAAGAAGACTCCTCGCCCCGCCTCAAGAACGCTAAGAACACCCCAAGCCGATAGGAATGTTGGGGAGGTCAACAAGATAGGAATGCTTTGGGGCGGCCTCGTGGTAAGGGATCGGTCGCACTCCACTCAAGCGTCGAGAGGAGGAGGAGGACCATCGGGTTGATTCCCCATTTTTGAACTTGAAGACTTCGGTGATGCTTTGAAGTGGCGCTTCAAGAGGACCCCATGGACTTCGTGGCGACCGCCAAGTCCGCCAACAAGACGCTTTAAGGATTTGAAGAACAATGCAAAGACGTAAGTCGCTCATTATGCTAATCGCTTTCGGTCGGATGTACGTTGTTCGCTCGTTAACCTTGTTTTCTATTTCAAAGCCGAATCGAGCGGGATGCGCCGAGCGGAAGGTCAAGGAGCTCGAGGTGGCCGAGCGGAGACTCAAAGAGCTTGAGCTCGAGATCGCCGCCCTAGAGCAAACTAAGATCAAAGCTAGCGTCGAGAAGGACAAGAAGATGGCGGCCGAGGATAGGGCCAAGTTGGGGGCCGTAAATAAAGAACTTGCAGAATCGGTGAAGACCTCGAGGCCGAGGTCACTCAATTTGAGGAAGTCAAGCGCACCCGCCATCCGTGAGAAGGTTGCCGAGGTAGCTTCGATGGCGAAAGGCGCCCCTTTACCGGTTCGACAATGCCGCGGCCCAAATGAAGTTGCTCGCCGCCCGAGGCATTCAATAATACGACGTTCGTGCGCGCACGGCACCACGTGGTCGGGGGTGAAGAGATCATCTTGCTCGCGAGGTTTGATGATGATGGCAGCGTGGTCCGCAAGCGGCCGGTGATCGTTGGCGTGCTAAGAAATGATTAGCTCTTTATTTTGCCCGCCGCGAGCGGTTTGTTAAATGTAATTTCGTTGCACTCCGCCTTCGAGCGGTCGAACAGATTCTGCGCCCGGCTTCGACCGGGCGTCTTGCTTTGTAATGAATTTTAGCTTTTTAACTTTCTTTCCGCAAATTTATTTCTATGCATTTTCTACGCGCTGCGCTTTAAGCCGATCGTTAGCGATTCGCGCTTTGTTTAAAGCGCTGTGTGGGCCGCTCGGAGCCCTTTCAATAATTCGAATTTGGGGCCGTTCGTCGGCACTCTTTGTAGGTCGCTCGACGGCTCTTCAACCAAGTCCAATTCTTCCCTTAAAGACCGGTCGTTGCTGATCATTGTTGGGGGTTGGCCTTCCTCCGCTCACTTCGCTCATTTCTATGGGAATTACCGCGTCCATTCCGTAGACCAATTTGAAAGGTGACTCCCGATGCCGATGAGTGGGGTCGCGTCTATATGCCCACAGATCGATCAAGCTCTTCGATCCAATTCCCCTTTGCTTCGCCAAGTCTTCTCTTCAACCCACGCAGATGACTCGTTGGCCGCCTGACTTGCCCGTTCGTGCGAGGGTGCTCGACCGGCGAAGCGCTGCTTTCACTCCAAGCTCTGGCCAACATTCCTCCGAATTTTCTATCCGCAAACCGGGTGCCGTTGTCCATTATCACCGCCGGGAACTCCAAACCGCGCTAGGACGCTCCTACCAAGAACTTGTTGACTTTTGCCGGTTATGGTCGCCAGAGGCTCGGCCTCTATCCACTTTGTAAAGTAGTTCATCGCCACGATCGGGAACTTGAATTGACCGGTGCCGGTGGAAGGGACCGAGCAAATCCATCCCCACCAAGCGAACGACCATGGTGAGGTGAGGCTTTGCGCTTCGATGAGGGGGCGACGTGAACATCGGCATGTATTTGGCATTTCTTGCATTTCGCACCACCTTCTTGCATCCTCATCCATGGTCGGCCAAGAGTACCCGGCTCTGAGCGCCTTCTTCGCTATTGATCGTCCGCCTCGTGGCTGCCCCATAATCCTCATGTATATCTCGTAGGACATGGTCGGATTCGCCGACGATAAACACCGAGGAGCGGGCATGAGAATCCTCCTATACGCCTTCCTCCGATCACGAATAATTGGTGGACCGTAATCTCAAGGTCTTGGCCTTCTTTGGATCTGGCCGCCTCACCCAATGTGATGTAGCGCAGATGGGAGCGATCCAATCGCCTCCTCGCTTCCATAGTGAGGATGGCCAAGGGTTGGCTAGGCTTAGTTGAGACGCCTACGAGCCAAGGTTTCTTGAATTAAACTTCTATGGTTGCCCGGTGCCTTCGTGATCGCTAGCTTTGACAGATGTCGGCCGGACATTTTCTCGCCCTCGGCACGTGTTTGACCTCTCCCCCGGCCGAATCGCTTCGAGGAGCTCTCTAACTTTGGCGGTAGTTCTTCAACACTTCGCCTTTTGCATCGCATAACTCTTGGATCCGGGAGACGACCAGTAAGGAAATCTGAGTGTAGCTCTACCCGGCCAACGTTGAACTCTTTTGCAAGCCGCAGCCGGCTATGCATGCCTCGTGATCACCGTTATTGATGTGTGGAACGCGAATGTCGTGGGACACTTCTACCGCAAGTCCTTCAATTTTCTAATATAAGGCCCGCCCCACGCTTTGCTTTGTTGGAGGAGCCGCCCACATGCAATGTCCACATTGTGTCCGGCCGCCGCTCGTGTCGGGGTCATTTCGCAATGAAGTCGGCCAACACTTGGGCCTTAGCGCCGATCCGACTCGAACTTGATGCCGAATTCACTAAGTTCTATTGCCCGTTTGATCATTCGCCCCGCCAGTGTCCGCCGATGGAGGATCTGTCTTATGGGTTGGTCCGCCCTACCACGACACCGGTGAGCCACGAAATATGGTCTCAAGCGCGGCGGCCACTAGTAGTGCAAGTGCTAGCTTCGATCCTCCGTATCTCACTCGTCCTTGCAACACCTTGGCGATGAAGTAGACCGGATTTTGCCTTGAGTCATTTTCTCGACTGGACGGCACTCAATACCTCTTCGATTATGGCTAAGTACAAATATAGAATTTCCCCGGCTCTGTTTTGTCATGATGGGTGGGTTGGTCAAAGCCTCCTTCAATTGTTCTAGTGCCGCCGGCACCGGGTCGGTCCATTCGAACTCTATTCCTTCTTCAAAAGTTTGAATAGGGGCGACTTGCATGCAGATTTAGGTATGAATCTTGAAAGGGCAAATGACCATGCCATTCAACCGTTGGATTTCTTTTTTTGTGGTGGGCGGCCTCATATCGGCGATCGTGTGGGAATATGCCACATACACTTGAGTGCAAGTATACACCGTCCCAAAAACAAGTAGTAAAAGATCGAACCCACAGAGATTGAAAAACTCACTTTTAAATGATATAAAGTAATAAAGTGTAAAGTCACAAAGTAACAAAATAATTTTGGATTTTGTTTGATGATCACAACTAAGTTAGAAAGAAAGCAAGTAAAGAATGTTGATAGTAAAAGAGAAAAGCTAGTTGGAATGTCTTCATCAAGTAATTTACTTAAAAGTGTATGATGCAAGATGTGATGCAAATTGCCTCAATGTCATTGCATTAGCTATGTGCCTTTCGGTCACTTTCTTGAGAGTATCATTACCACTTTTTATGATCCTTGTTCTATGCAAGAAAGAAAGGGGTGTTAGTGCCTATCTTGCCTCCTAACAAGTATCACTTTGCTTAAGTGAATTCACTCTTGTATTTTAAGTACCCACAATTATCCTATGGACTATACTATCCTATGTCTAGGACTTAGCATGGTTTTCACAAAGTTTTCTTTATGTAAAACACTCACCCATATTAGTTCTTGAGTTCTTAATTGTAAGCCATGTCCGGTCATTTACAATTCATACTTATTCTAAGTGATCAAGTTTAAAATAAGTAATAAAAATATTATCAAGCAAGAACTAAAGTACAAACATACATACTTGCAACATACTTACTTAAAAGCTCATTAAATGATTAGAACATTCCAACTAAGAAAGGTTTAGCTAACAAGAGACATTGCAAGATATATATAAACCGAATAGACCATGTTTATATATATAGAAATCACAAAAGAGAAACAAACAAGAGTAAAGTTACAAATGTTGAAAACCTTTGTATGAAGTCTTCTAGCAATGCACTAGCATTACTCCTTAGCACTATACAAACACTATGAAAATGAGTAAAGGAGGATTTGTCAATTCCTTCCTCTTCCTCTAAAAATATAAAAACTAACTATGTATATTGAAATTTTGATCTAACTTATGGATTGTGATATATTTCCAAATGAAGATGTGAGGTCCTTTTATAGCCTTCAAGTGAGGTGCTTCCTTCCTTCATGTTGAAGTCATCTTGAGTGGATCATAGTCTGTAGTTGCTTTCCAGAGGTTTATCCATGTTGAAATCTTTGACTTGATCTTGTAGGGCGGTTCCATGGTGATAGAACAAGTGTCCCTATATTGGTGACTCTTCAAAGCTATGCCTATAGCTATGTGTGAATGGTAGGCGCCTACTATACATTGTTGGATGGCATCGGGGAAGCAGTGCAGAGGTCATCACATTGCATGTGGATGCATATGAAACAGTCGCTTATTCACCAAGTTGCGCAATTGATGCGAGGATCGCACAGAGCATTGATGCGAGACAACATTGAGACCGCACCAACAAAAACATCAAACATACCACAATATATCCAAAATGGCCTATAACTAACTATAACCATTCAAATCACTCAAGATATCATATATCACACTAAATACTATATAAACTCTTTATTATTACTTGAAAGAGAGCAAATACTAAGTTTAAACATATGAAATACTCTATATAAAATAGAGTTATCACACCCCAAACTTAAACCATTGCTTGTCCGCAAGTAATGACAAAGACAAACTATTAAAAACTATAATTCTAGAAGATAGATCAGTTTGATTTGGATTTTTATGAGGAGTTCCTATGAACTTCATTTATCAACAATTTTTCTTGTGCCTTTATTTCTTCAAAACTACCAAAGCTATTCAAACTCTTTTGTGTGTGTGTGAACCCACCGAGTTGAGATTGGTTCCAAGACTAAGTGAAAAATTTCCTCCTAGCCTTTGAAAGGATTGGTTCATCTTTGGTCACACCAAAATATTTTTCAAAAGAGAGTTTAGACTCACAAAATTTTCTCAAGTGTTGGGAGTTTTTAAAATCAAAGGGCTTGATTGAATCTTTCAAAGCTTTTGAGCCAATGCATTTTTCTATTTTTTTGTGTGGATCTTTTGAGCAGATGCAAATACTTCTTTGAAGTGTTTTTGTGCATTGATTTTTTCTCAGATTTTGCTTTTTCTTCAAAGCACGCTTTACATTGATGCAAACAGACCGATAATGCTTTTCTTTTCTAGCTCATATTACCTTCCTCACCGACCTCCGTGATGCAAATGCACTTTGGCACAGTCTTTGACCTCCAGATGCATATATTTTTCTTTGCACTTTGGCACAGTTCGGCTTTATTGAACTATCCTCCGTGATACATTTATTCCTGCATGGCACAGTCTTTGACCTCCAGATGCATTCATGTACTTAGGCACGGTATAGTTTCAAAAGATTCGAGATATGGCTTGTCCACATTTTTGTATTCTTTTTCTACATTGTTTACTCTTATACTTTTGAAATTCAGCCTTTGTTTTTCATAAAACACCCCCAAACTTAATTCTTTAAGCTCTTCTTTCTTTTAGTAAAGCTTTGTTTTGACCTAAGCTTACCAAAAATTCCTTGCATCAGATTGATCTTTTAAATAGCAAGGTTCTTTTCACAAACTCGCTTTGAAGTGTTGAAGTGAAAATAATTTTGGTTTTTCCGAGAAATAAGGCTTCTTTTTCTCTTTTTCATCATAAAAATTCCATCCATAGGGCTTTCACCATATTTTTGAAAAACTGATCTTTTCTACTAAAATATTTAGATACTACTTTGTTAAGTACATCTAATATTTAAACAAACTAAAAACTATTTAAAACATATATATTTACTATCTAAAGCATATTAATTTAAACACACAACATATTAGATAGAAAACATATTAAAACATAACATAACATGCAAATCCCCCCCCCAAACTTAAGGGGTTGCAGTGCCCTCACTGCAAATTTGTTTAGAAAAGACAAATCATTTGTTCAAAATAGGGGAGAGGGATTAGTACAACCAGGGAAATAGTTTCAGATAGAAAAACAAAACAAGCATTAGTAGTAGTAGGTGAAAGCTTTGTAAATTGATACTCATTTCTTTGCTCCACTCCTAATTCTGGTGCTTTGCCTGGATGGAGGAGTGTGTTTCACCTTCTGCTTCTTCTCCTTGGGCTTGCTTGGTGTTTCTTCTGTAGGTGCAGATGCACCTCCTACTTCTGGTGTAGTTGCAGGAATTGGTTCTTGAACTGATGCAGGTGCATCAGTTTTGACTGCATCAGATTTCTTCCTCTTAGGTGTTAATTTTGCCTGCCTTCCTGCAGGTTGCTTGAAGAACTTCTGAGTATTGTGCAATGCTTCCCTCTTTTGTTTAGCCATTTCTTCCAGAACCATTTTAATTGTTGCCTCATCATGCATGCTTGTTGTCATTGTGATCACGCAAAGCAGTAAGTGATGCAGAGCATCACTCTGCATCTCAACAGTTTGAGTTACTGTCTCCTTTGCAGATGATTCTTCAATTTTATCTTCTTTGTCGAGTCCTTCTTCTTCTCTTTCTTGCAAAACCTCTTTCTCAAGAGCAGAAACAACATTAGAAATTATGTTGCTTGGGTCAGAAGGTACTTCTTGGTCTGTTGGCATAACAGGGGTTGGTTGTTTTGTGTGAGTTGTTTCTTGTGTTTCTTTTCTTGGAGAGGGTGGTGGAGGGGTTGTTTGTGGTGGTGATTGTGATAGGACTGGTGGATCATTGAGGGAGGGTAATGGTGATTTTGGAATGGAGGAGGATTCTTGGTTTGGTGAGATGATGGTTGTTTTGGTTACTGGTGAAGTGATAGGTGTTTTCGGTCAGTTGATGTTGAGGGTTGTTTGGCATATTTCTGCCTAGCAATTTCCTCTAGGATCACACCTCTAGCTTGTTCCTCTTCTTCTTCATCAATTTCCTCATCCCTCTCTTCTTCCTCTTCTTCTTCTAACTCCTTATCCATTTCTTTTAATTCCTCATCCTCAGCTTCAGATTCAGAATCATATAATTCCTCCACAATAGGTTCTACCACAACCTTCTTCTGTACCTTGAATTGTTTTCTAGTCACCTTTTTCTTGGTGCTAGCTTCCTCTACCTTCTCCTTACCTTTTCCTTCTTCTTCAGCCTCTTTCTCTTCCTCTTCTTCACCTTCACTTCTCAGTACCCAACTTGGGAATTCAGGGGCATTCACTTGGCCCACAAGATCAAAGATCTTATCAAAGACCAATTGAAGCTACCATGTTGATCATTCTGAATTTCCAGACAGCCCTCTCGCTTCGCATGTAATGCTCTTGCATTGCAGTGCAGGCCTCTTACATTTCTCAACTTTTCCTTCACTTCAAGACTAAATTACTGTGGGGAAATTTCCTTTGTTCATTAGCAAATATAGGGACTCCTTCTTTCATGCATAGCTCAAGAATAAGACAAGGGAAAAACAGAAATCCTTTTGACTTATTTGAACATGCAAGAATTTCCCTAGCAATCAATCTACCTATGTCTACATGTCCTCGAGAGAGAATTGTATCTAGCAAGATCAATCTCTCTTTGGTCATAGCATATGTATGTGATGTAGGCGCACTGAATTGGCTATGAACAAATGCCAATTACCTAATGCATTTACCAAATAGTTACTTCTAAGCTTAATCTCATTAGGTGTGAATTTCTCCCAAATGCAGACTCCACAGTATAGCAATCCTATTCCTTATTTCTTCCATTTCTTTCTTAAAGGCATTTGCCACTCTATTTTCAAATTCATTCCCATTATAATTCAAAGATATAATGTTCATTCAATTTCTTTGCATGGAAGTGTACAAGTTTACCTCTCACCATGGAAGTGTAGGAATGTTCTCGCTCCTTCTTGTGGTGTGATGCCAAAGATAGAATTCTCTCACTATGTCTTCAATATAGCCCTCTTGGTAGCACGAAGTGGTCCCAATTGAGATTGGCCACTGTTGACATGAATGATGGGCTTGCCTTCTTCAAATCATACCCTCTCTCGGGCAATAGATGCATGTTCCATAGATGAACATTGTCATCAGTTCTGATTGATGATTCTTTGGCTTTCCCTTTCCTTGATGATGATGATCCTGCATGCATGGCTTTCTTCTCTTTTTGGGGAGTTTTGGCCTGCCTGCCTGATGATTTCTGTGCTGATTGCTTCTTCACCATTGTAATGAATTTCTAGGTTTTTGATTGCTTGTGTGTTTTGGAAAAGATTGGATTGAGAATGAGAAGATTGATTTGTGTTTCAGATGAGAGAATTTGCGAATGAAGGGGTAACGGTAACAATGAAGGCTTTATGTTTCAGAAGAGGAAGTTAGTGGAGTTATTAGGTAGCCGTTAGCATTGCGTCTTTGCGCATGCATCTTGCCAAGTGTCTTGCTTTGGCTACCAATGTGTCATTTAATCTTGCTTAACCTCTTTTGATCTTCCCAAGCCTTATGATTCACACTTAACCAATTTTCTTCAAGTTTATAAATTTACGATCACAGGGCACATTTTCCTTCAATGCAGTGCACTTGATGCAATTTGCATTAGTTTCTGATTTACGCAAAACAACTAAAAACATAAAATTGCACAAAAATAATTAAAAACAATGGGTTGCCTCCCATTAAGCGCTTGTTTTAAGAGTCTTGTCACCTGACTACCTCTTTTCACTTAGAGATTTTGCAAATGGGTGGTGGTTTTGTCTCTCACCACATGTTCACCATAGTACATTTTAACTCTCTCGACCATTCACCTTGAAGACAGATTTGAGGTTTTATCAAATAAGTCTACTCGCTCCATGTGGATAAACCTTTATCAACTTAAATGGTCCCGACCACCTTGACCTTAGTTTTCCAGAAATAGCTTCAACCTAGAGTTGTATAGCGTAACTAGTCCTCCTTCTTTCAATTCTCTTAGAGAATTTTCTTGTCATGCCATTTCTTAGTTTTAGCTTTGTAGATTTCAGCATTCTCATAAGAGGTTTGCCTAATTTCTTCTAACTCATCAAGCTCTAACATTCTCTTTTTACCGCCTTGTTCAAATTGAAATTGAGCTTCTTGATAGCCCAATAGGATTTGTTTTCCAATTCTACAGTAAATGACATGCTTTTCCATAGACTAATTTGTAAGGGGACATTCCTAAGGGTGTTTTGAATGCTTGTTCTATATGCCCATAAAGCATCATCCAAATGTAAAGACCAATCTTTCCTATTTGGACTTACCATTTTTTCTAGCATTCTCTTAATTTCCCTATTGGATAATTCTCGCTTGTCCACTAGTTTGAGGATGGTAGGTCAGTAGCTATCTTATGCTTAACTCCATATTTAGCTAGAAGGTTTTCTATGATCTTATTGCAAAAGTGTGAACCTTCATCATTAATGATAGCTCTAGGAGTTCCAAATCTAGTGAATATATTTCTTTGCGTAAACTTACTCACCGATTTAGCATCATTATTAGGTAATGCTACTGCCTCTACCCATTTGGACACATAATCAACACTACTAAGATATATAAATTGCCAAAAGAGGGTGGAAAAGGTCCCATAAAATCCATGCCCCAAACATCAAATAATTCAATTTCTAAAATATTTGTTCTAGGCATTTCATGCTTATCGTAAATATTTCTGTTCTTTGACATTTATCACAATATTTGACCAATAAATATGAATCTTTAAATAAAGTAGGCCAAAAATAACTGCATCAGTAATACCTTAGTCTGCTGTTTCTAGTGCTTCCAAAGTGTCCTCCATAAGGTGCGAGAATGGCAATGCGAAAGCAATCGCTTGTTGCTCCTCTTGTATGCATTTCCTTATTAATTGATCAGGGCACATCTTGTAAAGGAATGGATCATCCCAATAGTATTGCTTAACCATGTGGAAGAACTTTCTCCTTTGTTGATATGTCATACTCACTGGTACTACTTTGCTTGCAAGGAAATTTACAATATCGAAACCATGGTGCGGATGCATTTGATGCTCCCGCATTGCTTATAGCAAATGCGCTTTCATGTTTTGTATTGATCGTGATTGCCAATAGTTTTCATCCGGAAAACTCTCCTTGATTTCTTCTCCTTGTGTACCAAGTGATTTTCCTTCAATCCTTGATAAATGGTCTGCTACTTGGTTTTCTACTCCTTTCTTGTCTCTAATTTCTAGATCAAATTCTTGTAGGAGTAAAATCCACCTTATCACCTCTTGGCTTTGCATCCTTCTTTGAAATTAGATACTTAATGGCAGAGTGATCGGTGTAGACAATAATTTTAGTGCCAACTAAGTATGATCTGAATTTTTCAAATGCAAATACCACGACCAATAATTCCTTTCTCTGTGGATGTAGTTCACTTGAGCTTCAATTAATGTTTTGCTAGCATAATATATGGAATGAAAGACCTTATCATACCTTTGCCCTAGGATCGCTCCTACCGCAAAGTCACTAGCATCACACATTAATTCAAATGGCCTGCTCCAATGCTGAGTTACTATAATTGGTGCTTTGTCACCAATGCCTTTTAAGCTTGTCAAAAGCTTCTATACAAAAGTTATCAAAGATAAATTCTACATCATGTTGCAAAAGCATGCATAATGGTTTTGAGATTTTTGAAAAATCTTTGATAAACCTTCTATAGAAACCAGCATGGCCTAAGAAGCTCCTGATACCTTTAACTGTATTTGGTGGTGGTAGATTCTCAATGACATCAACTTTAGCTTTGTCTACCTCTAGACCTTTCTTTGAAATCCTATGTCCTAGCACTATGCCTTCTTGCACCATGAAATGGCATTTTTCCCAGTTTAAAACTAAATTTGTTTCTTCACATCTCTTGAGAATTTGTTCCAAGTTTGTTAAGCAAACTTGAAATGTTTCTCCAAAGATAGAGAAATCATCCATGAATACTTCCATTGATTGCTCAATGAAATCTGAGAAAATAGACATCATGCATCTTTGAATGTAGCAGTGCATTACATAAACCAAATGGCATTCTCCTAAAAGCAAAAGTACCATAAGGGCATGTAAAGGTGGTTTTGTGTTGATCCTCAGCTCAATGGCTATTTGATTATAGCCCGAGTAGCCATCTAGGAAACAATAAAATTCTTTCCCTGCTAATCTATCTAGCATTTGGTCTATGAATGGTAAAGGAAAGTGATCCTTTTGGTAGCTTTGTTGAGTTTTCTGTAATCCATACAGCATTCTCCACCTGTGTGATGCTTCTAGTTGGTATCAACTCATTCTTTTCATTGGCTATCACCGTCACACCCCTTTCTTTGGTACACATTGGACAGGGCTTACCCAAGCACCGTCTCGATATGGGGTATATGATTCCAAAGATCTAGCCACTTAATTATTTCCTTTTCACAACCTCTTTCATGATAGGATTTAGTCTTCTTTGACTCTCTATGTCGCTTTTGGAATTTTCTTCCAAAATGACTCTATGCATGCATATAGAAGGACTAATTCCTTTGATATCCGCCATTTGCCAACCTATAGCTTTGGTATGCTTCTTGAGAGTACTAATGAGATCACTCTCCTGCTTTGATGTTAAATCGTAAGCAATGATAATGTAGTAAAGTCTCATTTGTTCCTAAGAATGCATACTTAAGGTGTTCAGCAATATCTTCAATTCTAACTTAGGAGGTTGTTCTATTGAGGGTAAGTTCTTCTTGAGAGTTGGATCTTCAAGATTGAGTGGTTCATAAGTCCTAGCCCATACTTCCTTACAAGAGTTTTCTATTGGCGATTCTCTCTTTTCTAGTATTTCAAAGATCTAGCAATGCAAACGCATCTAATGCATCCGCATTGGCTAAGTGATCATACCGCTTGTAAAATTGTTTTTCTACCAATTGATCTAGAGAGAATAAGGATGAACACTCTTCCTGCTTCCTCCAAGGATACTTCATAGCATTCATTACATTGAATTTGATCTCTTGATCATTCACTCTCATAGTTAGTTCACCTTTCTCGCACATCAATTATGGTTTTACCAAATGCTAGAAATGGTCTACCTAGGATAATAGGCACTTCCTTATCTCGCATCAAAATCAAGGATAACAAAATCTACAGGAATACAAATTTGTCTACCTTAACTAGGATGTCTTCTATGATACCTTCGTGATAGGCTATTGATTCATCACCTAATTGAAGTGTCACAGTGGGTTGGTTTTGCATTTCCTATTTCTAATCGGTCAAAAATAGATTTAGGCATCAAGTTGATGCTTGCACCTAAATCACATAAAGCTTTACTACAAGATAGGATTTTCCTATAGAAAATGGAATTGTAAAACTACCTCGATCCTTCAATTTCCTAGGGATCTTATTTTGCATAAGCAAACTACAATCTTCTGTCATGGCAATCAAGCTTTCAAACTCACCTAATCTTCTTCTCTTAGTAAGCACATCCTTCATAAATTTTGCATAATTTGGCATTTGTTGGAGGGCTTCTACTAAGGGAACATTGATGTGTAATTGTTTTAGTACCTCTAGGAATTTACCAAACCGCTTCTCCTCATGTGCTTTTTTCACTTTTGAGGGTAAGGAGGAGGAGGGTATTCGTGTACTAACTTAGGTAGTGGACTTTGAACTTACGTGATGCATGAGCACTAGATGCTTCGCATTGGTTTCTTTTTGATTTTTGGCTTTTTCTCCCTTTTCTACACTTTCCTTCTCGCTTAACTCTACCAAATCCTTACCACTTCTCAATGAAATAGCCTTAACTCCGCTCTTTTCCTTTGGTTTGAGAAGGAGTAGCTTCAGATTTGAAGGTAAGGCACCTTGTGGCCTTTGATACAGAGTGTGGCTAATTGACCAACTTGATTCTCTAAGTTCTTGATGGAAGCATCTTGGGTTTGTCTAGCGCTTCTAGATTCACCTATGAATGCTTTAAGCATGGTTTCTAGAGAATTCTCAAGTGGTAGGTTGAGAGTTTCTTTGGTTATTTTGAGTCGGGAATCTGGTGGGTTGGTTTGTGTAGTTGGAGCGATTTCTAGTGTGCAGTGCACTATTGTTGCTCCATCTAAAATTTGGGTGATCTTTCCAACCAGGATTATAAGTGTTGGAATAAGGGTTGTTATTCCTATTATATCCTACATAATTTACAGAGATAGGGTTGCTAGAACACTCCTCATACAAGTGACCTCCTCCACAGTACACACAACTAGGTGTGCCTCGGAGGTACTTGTTCTCATCACAGAATGATCTTTGTCTGGTGATGCAGCTGCATTAGATGCAGTAGCATTGCCAGAAGTGAAGTTTTTCATCAAATTAGCTAGAGTGGCTACTTGAGCAGATAGGGCAGATATATCATTGATTTCATGTACCCCTGATGGTTTCTTTTGGGCACTTACCCTCTCAGTAGGCCAACTAGAGCTATTAGCTGCTATTCTATCAATTAATTCACATGCTTCATTGTATGATAGATTTAATAACACTCCTCCAGATGATGCATCAAGCATTATTCTGGTTTGAGGTTCTAAACCATTATAAAATGTTTCCATTTGAATAATAACAGGTAAACCATGATGAGGACATTTTCTCAAAAGTTCCTTCCATCTTTCCCATGCTTCAAATAAAGACTCAAACTCTTTTTGTCTAAAAGATGTAATATTATTTCTTAACCTGGCATTTTTGATAGGTGGGAAATATTTTCCTAAAAAATTTTCAGCCATTTCATTCCATGAATGAATAGAGTTAGGCTCTAAAGAATTTAGCCAAGCCTTGGCTCTATCTTTCAAAGAATATGGAAATAACCTTAATCTAAATGCATTTTCACTAACACCAGGTAAAATAAAATTACTACATACTTCTAGAAATTGCCTTAAATGCAAATGAGGATCTTCATGAGGAGATCCTCCAAATTGACCAATAGTTTGAAGCATTTGAAACATCATAGGTTTAAATTCAAAATGCATGGCATCAATATGAGGTCTGTTTATACTAGTTTGCATGTTTTGATGGTCAAACTGAGCATAATCCCTCATAGGTCTATCTCTATCATTAATCATACCTATGTGATCCATGTGGATGAGATTTTCTCTATGAACTTCTTCTTCAACAGGACGTGCTCAACTACTTGAATGTCGCCCCATCTCAGATTCATCCGAACGGTTGGGGATTCATGAAGACGTTCGAGCACCTGTGCGACCGGTTGGGTCGAAACGTATCGACCAAGCTTTTCTTTGCCTTATTCGAATCGAGTTGGCATGGTGAGTATGGCACCAACATGGCCAAAGCGAGCGTGTCTTTCAAGAATCAAAAGTCATTTCCCCGCAAGTTCTTCAGGGCTCGGATTCGTTGTCGGGCGGGTGGAAAAACCAGTACTTCTGGGTCATTCCCGGCGCGGAGGCCGCTAAAGATATTGCGGAGGTTCTTCCGGACGGCACAAAGAGGGGCTCTTTTCTTTCCCATCTCATGGCGGGCGACCCACTTTACTCCAAAGCCGCGATTATACTTTCGTTGTATCTTCATTGGGCGAGAGGACACCGCCACCTTGGGTATGATCACGGAGTCGTCCGCTCATCGCCGCAGAATCTCGAAGGGGATATCCCCTGCAGCCGCTTCGCCATACGAAGAGGGATAAACCGGTGTCCGAGCTCGGTCGGTGAACTTTGACTTGATTTAATTTGATTGCTTTTTCGGATCGGTCGGCTAACGCCTTTATCTTTTGCGGGGAAACTTTGAAGATGTCAACCTCGGATTGGCTTAGCCTTGAGAAGCTCGCCACCGGAAGCGCCAAAAGAAGACTCCCCCCCTCTCTCAAGAACGCGAGAACACCCCAAGCCGATAGGAATGTTGGGGAGGTCAACAAGATAGGAATGCTTTGAGGCGGCCTCGTGGTAAGGACGGTCGCACTCCACTCAAGCGTCGAGAGGAGGAGGAGGACCATCGGGTTGATTCCCCATTTTTGAACTTGAAGACTTGGTGATGCTTTGAAGTGGCGCGCTTCAAGAGGGACCCCATGGACTTCTGTGGCGACCTGCTCAAGTCTGCCAACAAGACGCTTAAGGATTTGAAGAACAATGCAGCACGTAAGTCGCTCATTATGCTAACTGCTCGGTCGGATGTACGTTGTTCGTTCGTTAACCTTGTTTTCTATTTCAGGTGCTGAATCAGAGCGGGATGCGGCCGAGCGGAAGGTCAAGGAGCTCGAGGTGGCCGAGCGGAGACTCAAAGAGCTTGAGCTCCGAGATCGCCGCCTAGAGCAAACTAAGATCAAAGCAAGCGGCCAGGAGAAGGACAAGAAGATGGCGGCCGAGGATAGGGGCCAAGTTGGGGGCGTAAATAAAGAACTTGCGAACTGGTGAAGACCCTCAAGGCCGAGGTCACTCAATTTGAGGAAGTCAAGGCAGCCGCCATCCAGGAGAAGGTTGCCGAGGTAGCTTCAGTGGCGAAAGGGGCGGCCCTTTACCAGTTCGACAATGCTGTGGCCCAAATGAAGTTGCTCGCCGCCCGAGGCATTCAATACGACAGTCGTCTGGTGCAGCCCGACCACGTGGTCGAGGGTGAAGAGATCATCTTGCCTGCGAGGTTTGATGATGATGGCAAGGTGGTCCGCAAGCGGTCGGTGATCGTTGGCCGTGCTAAGAAATGATTAGCTCTTTATTTTGCCCGCCTGCGAGCGGTTTGTTAAATGTAATTTCGTTGCACTCCGCCTTCGAGCGGTCGAACAGATTCTGCGCCCGGCTTCGACCGGGCGTCTTGCTTTGTAATGAATTTTAGCTTTTTAACTTTCTTTCCGCAAATTTATTTCTATGCATTTTCTACGGCGCTCGTTTTAAGCCGATCGTTGGCCGATTCGCTTTGTTTAAAGCGCTCGTGTGGGCCGCTCGGAGCCCTTTCAATAATTCGAATTTGGGGCCGTTCGTCGGCACTCTTTGTAGGTCGCTCGACGGCCTACATACGTTGTGGGTTCACTTAACCCTTGGGCCATTTCGATGGCACTCTTCGTAGGTCGTTCAGCGGCCTACCATGGGTGTGGGTTAACACTTAACCCTTGGGCCATTTCGATGGCACTCTTCGTAGGTCGCTCGGCGGCCTACCATGGGTGTGGGTTAACACTTAACCCTTGGGCCATTTCGATGGCACTCTTTGTAGGTCGCTCGGCGGCCTACCATGGGTGTGGGTTAACACTTAACCCTTGGGCCATTTCGATGGCACTCTTCGTAGGTCGCTCGACGGCCTACCATGGGTGTGGGTTAACACTTAACCCTTGGGCCATTTCGATGGCACTCTTTGTAGGTCGCTCGGCGGCCTACGATCGCTCGTGGGTTATCACTTAACCCTTGGGCCACTTCGGTGGCAATACGGTCGCTTCGTTATGCGACCAGGTCACTAGTTGTTGCGAAATTTAAAACAGATGTAATTTAATGGACGGGCCTCTGTAAAAAACCCCAGTGGGGAAAAAGAGCGCCCGCCTGATATTTATTCATTCAATTGATCAATCGATTACAAAATGGGGTACTAAACATAAATCGCTTTAACTTGTCACTATTCCATGTCCCGGGATGATCGCCTTCCATGGTTTCTAATTCATACGCCCACGGCCGGTCTTGTTTAGACACGTGCGACGGCCTTCCCAATTTGGGGCTAGTTTTCCTTGGCGTGCATTCTTGTTGCCAACGTCCGCTCGCCTGAGGACCAGTTGTCCGATCGGAAAGTCCCTTTTCTGTACACGGGCGTTATATCTGGCAGCGACCTTCTGTTTGACTAATGCTTCTCTGAGGGATGCTTGATTGCGCAGCCTCTTCAACCAAGTCCAATTCTTCCCTTAAAGACCTGGCCGTTCTTGATCATTGTTGGGGTTGGCCGTCCTACGATTCAGCTCGCTTCATTTCTATGGGAATTACTGCGTCCATTCCGTAGACCAATTTGAAAGGTGACTCCCTGGCCGATGAGTGGGGTCGTCCTATATGCCCACAGATCGGATCAAGCTCTTCGATCCAATTCCCCTTTGCTTCGTCAAGTCTTCTCTTCAACCCACGCAGATGATGACTCATGTTGGCGCCGGCTTTGCCCGTTAAATCGAGGGTGCTCGACCGAAGTGAAGCGCTGCTTTCACTCAAGTCGGTCAACATTCCTCCGAATTTTCTATCGCGCAAACCGGGTGCCGCTTATGCATTATCACCGCTCTTGGGAACTCCAAACCGTGCTAGGGCGTTCCTACCAAGAACTTGTTGACTTTTGCCGGGTTATGGTCGCCAGAGGCTCGGCCTCTATCCACTTTGTAAAGTAGTCTCACCGCCACGATCGAACTTGAATTGACTCGTGCCGGTGGAAAGGGACCGAGCAAATCCATCCCCACCAAGCGAACGACCATGGTGAGGTGAGGCTTTGCGCCTCGATGAGGGGCGACGTGAACATCGCATGTATTTGGCATTTCTTGCATTTCTCGCACCAGCTTCTTGGCATCCTCATCCATGGTCGCCGGTGAGTACCCACTCTGGCGCGCTTCGCTATTGATCGTCCGCCCGGTGGCTGCCCATAATCCTCATGTATATCTCGTAGGACATGGTCTGATTCGCCTGACGATAAACACCGAGGAGCGGGCATGAGAATCCCCTCCTATACGCCTTCCTCCGATCACGAGAATAATTGGTGGACCGTAATCTCAAGGTCTTGGCCTTCTTTGGATCGGTCGGCTCCTCACCCACCCAATGTGATGTAGCGCAGATGGGAGCGATCCAATCATCTCCTCGCTTCCATAGTGAGGATGGCCAAGGGTTGGCTAGGCTTAGTTGAGACGCCGGCGAGTCAAGGTTTCTTGAATTAAACTTCTATGGTTGCCCTGCCTTCGTGATCGCTAGCTTTGACAGATGTCGGCCGGACATTTTCTCTCGTCCTCGGCGCGTGTTTGACCTCCGCCTTGGCCGAATCGCCGGAGGAGCTCTCTAACTTTGGCGAGTAGTTCTTCAACACTTCGCCTTTTGCATCGTATAACTCTTGGATCCGGGAGGCGACCGAAGGGAATCTGAGTGTAGCTCTACCCGGTCAACGTTGAACTCTTTTGCAAGCTACACCCGGCTATGCATGCCTCGTGACTCACCGGTTATTGGATGTGTGGAACGCGAATGTCGTGACACTTCTACCGCAAGTCCTTCAATTCTCTAATATAAGGCCCGCCCACCGCTTTTTTTGTTGGAGGAGCCGTCCACATGCAATGTCCACATTGTGTCCGTGGCCGTTACGTGTTGGGGTCATTTCGCGCAATGAAGTCGGCCAACACTTGGGCCTTAGCGCCGATCCGACTCGAACTTGATGCCGAATTCACTAAGTTCTACTGCCCATTTGATCATTCGTCCTGCCAGGTCTGGCCGATGGAGGATCTGTCTTATGGGTTGGTCCGTCCTTACCACGACCTGGTGAGCCACGAAATATGGTCTCAAGCGCCGGGCGGCCACTAGTAGTGCAAGTGCTAGCTTCTCGATCCTCTGGTATCTCAGCTCTGGTCCTTGCAACACCTTGCTGATGAAGTAGACCGGATTTTGCCTTGAGTCATTTTCTCTGACCAGGACGGCACTCAATACCTCTTCAGTTATGGCTAAGTACAAATATAGAATTTCCCCCGGCTCTGGTTTTGTCATGATGGGTGGGTTGGTCAAAGCCTCCTTCAATTGTTCTAGTGCCCGCTGGCACTGGTCGGTCCATTCGAACTCTATTCCTTCTTCAAAAGTTTGAATAGGGGGAGCGACTTGCATGCAGATTTAGGTATGAATCTTGAAAGGGCAGCGACCATGCCATTCAACCGTTGGATTTCTTTTTTTGTGGTGGGCGGCCTCATATCGGCGACTGGTGTGTGGAATATGCCACATACACTTGAGTGCAAGTATACACTGTCCAAAAACAAGTAGTAAAAAGATCGAACCCACAGAGATTGAAAAACTCACTTTTAAATGATATAAAGTAATAAAGTGTAAAGTCACAAAGTAACAAAATAATTTTGGATTTTGTTTGATGATCACAACTAAGTTAGAAAGAAAGCAAGTAAAGAATGTTGATAGTGTAAAAGAGAAAAGCTAGTTGGAATGTCTTCATCAAGTAATTTACTTAAAAGTGTATGATGCGTTGATGTGATGCAAATGCCTTTGAATGTCATTGCATTAGCTATGTGCCTTTCGGTCACTTTCTTCAGAGTATCATTACCAAATCTTATGATCCTTGTTCTATGCAAAGAAAGAAAGGGGTGTTAGTGCCTATCTTGCCTCCTAACAAGTATCACTTTGCTTAAGTGAATTCACTCTTGTATTTTAAGTACCCACAATTATCCTATGGACTATACTATCCTATGTCTAGGACTTAGCATGGTTTTCACAAAGTTTTCTTTATGTAAAACACTCACCCATATTAGTTCTTGAGTTCTTAATTGTAAGCCATGTCCAGTCATTTACAATTCATACTTATTCTAAGTGATCAAGTTTAAAATAAGTAATAAAAATATTATCAAGCAAGAACTAAAGTACAAACATACATACTTGCAACATACTTACTTAAAAGCTCATTAAATGATTAGAACATTCCAACTAAGAAAGGTTTAGCTAACAAGAGACATTGCAAGATATATATAAACCGAATAGACCATGTTTATATATATAGAAATCACAAAAGAGAAACAACAAGAGTAAAGTTACAAATGTTGAAAACCTTTGTATGAAGTCTTCTAGCAATGCACTAGCATTACTCCTTAGCACTATACAAACACTATGAAAATGAGTAAAGGAGGATTTGTCAATTCCTTCCTCTTCCTCTAAAAATATAAAAACTAACTATGTATATTGAAATTTTGATCTAACTTATGGATTGTGATATATTTCCAAATGAAGATGTGAGGTCCTTTTATAGCCTTCAAGTGAGGTGCTTCCTTCCTTCATGTTGAAGTCATCTTGAGTGGATCATAGCCGTAGTTGCTTTCCAGAGGTTTATCCATGTTGAAATCTTTGACTTGATCTTGTAGGGCGGTTCCATGGTGATAGAACAAGTGTCCCTATATTGGTGACTCTTCAAAGCTATGCCTATAGCTATGTGTGAATGGTAGGCGCCTACTATACATTGTTGGATGGCATCGGGAAGCAGGCAGAGGTCATCACATTGCATGTGGATGCATATGAAACAGTGCTTATTCACCAAGTTGCGCGAGAATTGATGCAGATCGGTCAGAGAGCATTGATGCGCATAAAGATTGAGACCGCACCAAACAAAACATCAAACATACCACAATATATCCAAAATGGCCTATAACTAACTATAACCATTCAAATCACTCAAGATATCATATATCACACTAAATACTATATAAACTCTTTATTATTACTTGAAAGAGAGCAAATACTAAGTTTAAACATATGAAATACTCTATATAAAATAGAGTTATCAGCGACCGCCCTACATTTGTCTGGATTAGCCTCTATCCCCCTTTCGGTCAGATGAAAACCCAAGAACTTGCCGGCCCTAACTCCAAAGGTTCACTTTTCTGGGTTTAGCCTTAGAGAATTTTTCCTTGCTTCTTTAAAGACTTCTCTTAGGTCGGCCGCATGATCTGGGTCGTTCTTGCTCTTAATGATAATATCATCAAGGCAGACTTCAGCTACTCGACCGATCTGCTCCTTGAAAATCTTGTTCATCATCCGCTGGTAGGTCGCCCCAGCGTTCTTCAGACCGAACGGCATAACCTTGTACTGGAAGTTGCCACGATCGGTCATGAAGGCGCTTTGTGTGGCGATCGGGCGGGTACATCGTGTCTGATTGTACCTGCATAGGCATCCGAGAACGACAAAGCAATTTATAGCCCGATGCCCCGTCGACCAATTTATCAATACTGCGACCGGGAAGGCATCCTTCGCATGCCTTGTTCGTGATCCGTAGTCGACGCACATGCGCCACTTGCCGTTTTTCTTCTTGACTAGCACCACATTTGACAGCCAGGTCGTGTATTTTATTTCTTCAATGAAATCGGCCTTGACTAGGTCGTCAACAGCCTGAGCTGCTGCTCGGGATTTCTCTTGATTTTGGGTTCGCCTTCTTTGGGCTACCGGTCTGACATTTTCATCTACTGCGAGCTGATGACATGCAACTTCTGTTGGGATGCCGGGCATGTCAGATGCTTGCCATGCAAACAAGTCTGCATACTCCTTAAGGCAGGCTGTGAGATCCTCGCCGACCGCCGTAGGCCGCGTCCCAAGCTTGACCGTCTTCTCTGGGTCGTCCCCTAGTTGGACGTCAACTAGCTCTCCATGTGGCTCGGGCCTCTTCAGTCTATTCTTTAGCTCGCGGGCTAATTCATCATCGCCGTCCTGCGGGTCGCTATCGTGGTCATACGCGCCCAAGTCGCCAAGGTTAACTTGGTGCCTTTTCTCCGCTTTCGTGGGTCGAGATTCTATCTTGCTCATTGCGGATGTCTTGATACAAATAATGGCTTTTCTTGGCCGCTTCTAGGTCGGCCAATAAGGTCACCACTTGATCGTCCTCTGTCGTAGAACTTCATCTTCGTGTGGATCAGGAGGCTACTGCCCCCAACTTCCCTAGTGGTCAGGTCGGCCTACAATACACCGATAGCGAGGATTTGATGGGTAGGACTAGGAATGTCGCCTTCACCGTCCGGGTATTTGGTGCTCGCTCTGAGTCATCGCCAAAAGTGACCAAGAGATCTATCGCTCCCGAGGGGTAAGTGATCGCCGTTGAACCCTCGTTAGGGGTGTTGGATCGATGCGTGGAATGATCTCACTCCGGCCGACATTGAGCTTGTCGATCGACTCTTCAAATATGATGTCGGCCGAATCGCCTTGGTTGACTGACTCGGCCCATTTCGGTATTGGCCATGACCGCCTGATTACAAACGGGGCATAGCTATTGGCCCTTCCGTCCAAAGAAATCTTCATCTCCAAAGGAAATGGGCAGCTTTTCTTGAAACCGGACGCTCGCGCAGATGTAGACCCAACCATCATAAACTCGTTCCATTTTCTTTTTATAGCTTTCTTCAATCCCTTTTCTGCGGGGTTTCCACCTTGATCACCATGGCCACTCTCCCCATTGGTTGGACATCCTGGACGCCCTCTTCGAGGTGTCTTTGTCCGCTATTGCCTCTATGGTTGCTTTGCGATCGCTTCTTTGCCCTTTGATTGGGGCTTATTCCTCCCGGTTTTCTCTGCAGTCGTCCAGGCACCTCAAATTTCGGACATACCGCTTCACTTCCCTTTTGGATGAGATCCTCGATGTCATCCTTTAGGCCATGCAAATCATTGGTGTCGTGTCCCTTGCTTTTATGGTACCGCAATATTTTTGGTAGCCCGTGCGCGCCTTTCTTGAGTACCAACGGCTCGGGCCTTTTCACATCGACAAATTCATTGTTCGACACTCGGAAAATATTTGGGCTATGGGAGCATTGAGCCTCGTCCCGATGCTCATACTTCTTGGGCAGATCTCGCTTGTTGTCCCGCTATTGTCTTGATTTCGCCCGCTTGTCGCCGTTTCTCTAGGCCGCACGCGGCCGGCCTTTCTGGCAGCGAGGGTTTCCTCATAGTGCATATGGGCGTTGGCTCTACGGAGGAACGTGCTGAGATCGTCGATATGGTTCAAAGTGAACTCTTCAACAAATCGTGGTCCCACGATGCCTCTCTTGAGGTATTTCAACTTATCCTCGCTCGGTTAGGTCGCACTTGATCGGCCTCATTGTTGAAACGCTCTATGTACCGCCTTAACGATTCATTGTCCCCGGGTGATAGTATCCGTGTGTTCCTCGTGGCGATATTGGCACCGGTTGGCGCAATTTGCCAAAAGATTACGATCGACCGCTTCCCAAGAGGAGATGGTGTTCGGTCGTAATGACCCCCACCATTCTAGAGCTCGTCCGTCAAGTGACTGTGGGAACAACCGGCACTTCATGATGGAATCCAACTCCTCAGAGCTACGATGAATTGTTGAAGTACCGATATGTTTGTCGATCACCTCGCCACAAATTTGTTGAGGTCAGCGGCTTTCTAAGGTCCCCGGGAATACGATAGCGTCTAATCTCCCTCGTGAAAGGGCCTTGGCCGCCGGTCGAGAAGTCATTCGGTCCGAACGTCTGCGTTGTGAGATATGCTTCGCCGGTCGGCATTCCATAGAATCCACCGCCGGCAGGATGTCCATACATAGGGGGCCCTTGGAACGAACGGCCTATGTTTCTGATGGAGTGATGTCTTCTCGCCGCGGCGTGAAACATCTCTCGATTTCACCGCTTCGATATTCATTCAACTCGTCGTAGGGGTCCCACGAGCGGCTTCTAGAGCGCCTGGAGTCGGAGGATTCGCACGAAGAATATCTTGTGGACGAATGGTCCGACTCGGGCCGGTAGAGTGAATCTGAATAATCATAATTATGTGAAGGGGAACGGCGATCGCGCTGCTCTGCGGCGGTGATCTGCACGCGCCGAACCCTTCGAGCCGGGATCGACGAGAAGTACTTCCTCGATGGTGGGCGATCCTTCGAGGGGGGCTCCTGGCTCTTCGTGAAGGGCGAGTTTGGGCGGAGGACGCTCCATGTCCCGTCTCCTGACGAGCGGGCATGGACCCTCTCTCGAGCCGAGATATTAGATTATCCCGGTCGGCTATGAGTCAATTTTTGGTTTGGAGTAATTGGAGAACGGCCTGGGTGACGTGCTCGGCAAGGGCTCCATGATCCCGCCTCTGCCCGATTCGTTCGGATCTGGCGATGCTCTCGTTCCAAGTCGCTCCTTGCCTCGCCTGGATCAAGGTTCCAGCGAGGATTGCCTTCGGGATTCACCGATTGTCGAGGCACGCCCTCCGGTGTGCTGCGACGGACGGCGCCTTGACCGGTAGGGTCGTTACTGCGTGGATGCCCGCGTAGTGATTTTCTTCGCCCATCTTTGAAGTGGGGACGGCGCTTCGGACTCAATCGTGGTCGCCAAATGATCGTACCTCGATCACCAAGTGTTTGTTGTTTGCTGCTCCTTCGTCCGGCCGATGTTGGTGTGGGAGACCGCCTCTTGAGCACCTCGGGTGGTACTGCAAAGACACTCCGACGCTCTAGTCGAGTTGTGCTAACGGGCGGGGTATCACAGGCAGGAATTACGTACTGAGTATGAATGGAGGTGGTATTTATACCATCGAAGCGAGCCGGCCGCTGCGATAAATACGGCGCGGCCACGAATTGCGGATCAAGACACGGCTCTTGGGCCGCTTTTGATCGGGCACGCCCATTGCTAACTGCACCTTGTATTTACTAATACGCCACGGAACAATAATGATACTGAAACGAAACATGCGTGCCCTTATTGAAATGTCCTAAGGCCTTGGGCAGAGCCATAGGATTTGCATTACGTAAAATTACTTCAATTGAAAATCACAAAAATCAACATCTCTCAGTTCTTGAACTCTTTATTTGCAGGAGAAAAGCGCACATGATTGATGGCACCGTCTTCGGTACTTTGATAACTCTCACCAACTGCCATTTAATCATCACCTTCCTTAAAGTTCAGCTGCTTTGTGTCAATGAGGCCTTGAACGATGTGCTTTAAGGGATAACAATTTTCAGCTGAGTGACCGACTGCTCCGGCGTGGAACTCACAACTGGCTTTTGGGTCGTGTCCTCTTGGGAATGGAGGCTGAACTGGTCTCATCTGAACTGGTCTCATCTGGCTAATAAGTTGGCTGCACAGGTCAGTGTATGACATTGGGATGGGGTCGTATTGGGATGGCCTTTGATGGCTCGATGGTGCTGAGGAATTATAGTGCGAATTTCCTTGATTCTTTACTATAGCGTAGACTTCCCCCTTCTTCTTATTGAACATTGTAGGAGTCCCGTCAGAATTATGAGTGATCTTCCCCGTCCTCATTGCATTTTCTACTCTTCCTCCTATGGTAACCATGTCTGAGAAATTTGAAGATACCCCCTACCAGTTTGTCATAGTAGGGGGATGAAAGAGTTTCCATGAACATGGCAACCATTTCTTTTTCTAATAGAGGTGGTGCTACTCAGCGCCAACCTCTCCAAATACTGGCATATTCCTTGAAGGACTCGTTGTCTCTTTTGGTCATACTTTGCACTGTGCCCTCTATCGGAGCCATATCGATGTTATATTTGTACTCGCTTAAGAAAAGCATCGCCGGATCTTTCCAAAGATTGGATATGAGCACGTTCAATCACGTATACCACTCGAAGTCGCCCACTAGACTGTCTTGGAAGTAATGAATAAGCAACTGATCATTGTGCGCAAACTGAGCCATTTTCCTGCAGTACATAGTCAGGTGACTAAGAGGACATGTTGCCCCTCGATACTTATCAAAGTCTGGAACTTTGAACTTATGAGGAATGACCACATTGGGTACGAGACATAGGTCATATGCGTCTCTTATTTCCACCTTGGATCCTTCCACATCTCTTAGACGCTCTTCTAGCATTTGCAGTTATCTCTTGCTTGGGGATCTTCAGCCTGGTAGCCTTGAGAAAGACCAACCACATTGTGAGGAACATGGCAAATATGATTCTTGAAGTCAGGTTCGAGAACTTGAAAAAGCCCTTTGGTGGTGCCAGAAGTTTTGTGCTGAATTTGTTCTGTCTCATCCCCAACATTGTTTCCTGCTATTCCATCTTGGTTTTGTGCAGCAACCCCAGAAATATCTTCTTCATGGACAACACCCATGGTCGGAGGCGTGTAATCTGGTGGTAGACCCCATTGAGGCCATTGCACACCCTGAGTGTTGGGACCAGAGTTATGTGGACGGGGTATGCTTGTGGTCTGGTTATTGGTGCCCCCAGTCGAAATGTTGTCTCCCGCATTCTTCTCGGTGAGAAGCTTCAAAATCTCGGTCATCTGATCTTTCAAACCCAGCATGTCATTCATTTGTTCCTTCAGCTTTTCAATGTCATCCTTCAACACTTGATTGTCTTGGTTCTCGGCCATGTTCCTTGCTTGAGAGCGAGTCCAATAACGATGTTGATGAACCAGCTTGCCTTTTTTCTGTTTTTTTTTCAATGCATGATGTTAGTATGAAATTAGTATGAAATGTAAATGAAATGGTGATGTATGCGCATGAAATGTATGTGTATGAGATGTATGAGATGATAACATATGATTTGATTTTATCACGTTGGGGAGTTATAAACTTTCATTTGGAGAGTAAAGAACAAAATTTAATTTTGACTTTAGCATGCATGGCTTCTCTCCAAAATAAAACTTTTAACTCCCCGACGCTTATTTCAATATTTTTGTAATGCAAAAAAGAAAAAATGCATGTAATATACTTTCTAAAAAACTTTGCGAAAATAACAATTTTGATTTTTTTGGATAAAAGACGGTATGCATTAATGTTTGTTTGAATGCAAGGGTATAGAGCTCCTTCGTGACCCTAGAAGGGTACCCTATGGAGTGGGTCTAAAGTTTTCTTTATAGTGAACCTCACAAGGATGGTTCTAAATAATCCTACACATGGTTCCTAGAGCCAAGGACCCCAGTCAAGAACACTGACCCCAACAATAGGCAAGCTATTAGAAGGGATAGCATCCTCAAAAGGAATCAAACTCTAGGTGAGATTTTCGTGACCACCCAACGAGACGTACGTCCCGCAGGCCATCACTACGCAATCTCGTTCTAACTTAGATTTATGCTCGAGTCCGGGTAGAGGACTTTTTCTCGCAAGTGTGTGATGTGTATAGGTGCAAATGTGTGTAGGAGCAATTTAAAAACAACCCAAAAGTCAAGCAAATGACAAACAAACATACATACAAATATCGTCTTCTATCCTAGGGTTTACACAAATAAATAATATAATTATGCAAAAGCAAATAAATAAATAAAAGGGTAAAAATTGAATTAATCCTAATTTAATTAGACTAGGTTTTGACTCTCTAAAAATAAATAAGTCCCCAGTGGAGTCGCCAGCTGTAGCGACCGAAAAATCCGGGAAAGGATTCTTCGAAAGTTCGAAAGAAGTCGCCACCGAAATTCTAGTTTAAGGGCAAATTCGGAAAATCCCTTTAGGCTTTAGGACGAGGCATTGTTAGGGTTCGGGAGTCGTTATGTGTGTGGAAGGTATTAGCACCCCACGACATCCATTGTCTAATTAATTTAAGATTTATTTAATTATTACCCTTTTATTTGTAGAGGAAAAGACTTATTTAAGTTTTTGGTTTTTAGTGCTTGACAAGAGTTGAATCTTGCTCCTACGTACCTCCGGATGCAATGGAGGAATCAAAGCTACGTAGTTCTTCCTGAAAAAGGTTTGTGGGTTGGTGTTTTTTAGTGTAGGGGTCCTAGGATTCCTTGAACTGTACAGCTCACTGATTCCTAGGACGCTGACTAACTCGATTGTACAACTGACTTAGTCCCCTACTTTTTGAAAATGATTTTTGAAATAAATAAATAAATAACAGATAAGTAAATAGATAATAATATAATAACATGGTATATATATATAAAAAAAAAGATGAGAACCCTATTTCCTATTCCCATCTCCATAGCGCCGCATCTTTATTAAGCAATGGGAGAGAAGAAAAAAACTTTCATATTGAGAGAGAGAGGAACGAAGCTTCAGGGGGAGAGAGGGAGGTTGTGAGAGAAGGATGGGGATTCAAAGAGAAAGTAAGAAAGGAAAGAGAAGGAACGAACCGAGAGAGAGGGGGTGTCTACCGGAGGAGGGTCGCTGTTGTGCGAAAAGGTGATGTGCAAGTGTACACAATCGCAACAAGTAATATATTGATAAGTAAAGTTCGTCTCCACAGGGATTGGTATTAATTTTAGAGTTTAAAAAGGAATTACACTTAGAGAATCAAGTAACAAGTAATTGAGTAGCAAATTTCAGTTAAACAGAGATTGGTTAAGGTAACAAGTTAAAAGGTAATTAAGATACAAGAGAAATAAGTTGGATTGCTTTCACTAAGTAACTCCTCGTAAATAAGACGTTATAACGTCCACACGCTATAGCGTTAAGCGTTTACCACAAATGTTTTGTGCTTTTCACCACTAGCGCTGTGGTTTCATTACAAGATGCCTATGTCTAGGTTCTAAATAAGTTCACCCCTGTATATTGAAGATCCCACAGCTTAAGCTTTATAAACTATTGCAACTTCTATGTCTAGAGGAAGCAAAAATTGGTTAAATGTATTTACCCAACCTTATCGTTCATATTAATCCTTGAAATCTTTCCATGGTTCATGTCTAAATCCACAGAAGTACTTGTTTTACGTGGCCAAATATAAAACAAGTCAAAAGAATTATAACACAAGGATTAAAACACAAAACGTGAGAAATTATATACGTAATATTAAAGGTTCATTACAAGTTCTAGCAACCCAACTCAAGGAGTTTAGCTCATGTTGAGCATCATCAAAATAACACAAACAAACATACTTGCATTACCGTAGGTAAGAAGGAAATTACAAGTGCAAAAGATACAATCTTGAGGTCTCCTAATCATCCATGCAAAGATGATGCATCATCAGCTTCACACCGTGAGAAAATGCAGAAAATTACAAAGTAAGAAAAATAAAATTCAAAAGCTTCAAAAGTGTATCAATGGAGAGCCAAGGTATCAAGTTCTCTATCTCCCTTTTTTGCTCTCCAACTCTCGGTCACTCTAGAAGGGAAGGAATTCAGCATATCTCTAGTCTCCTAGCATGAGGTACAAATCTTCTCAAAAGTCAATAAAGTTGATGTTTGCTTTTTCACCAACTCTACTATTCCTCACTCATGCGATGCCAAGTGTCCACAAATATCCAATAAAATCCGGGCATGTCAGCAAGTACAGTGGACACAAGATATGGAGCTTGGATTAATGAGCTTGGCGCCAAAAATGCACTTTTACTTTAGATGCTCAGCTGATCTACCTTCTTGACGCTATAGCGTTAGACGCTACAGCGCTAAACACTGCACTACTCACAAAATACATCAAAACATTCACAAGGGCACCAAATATGCTAATTTCATAGCAAAGCAGTGTTTAGCCCTTTCTTTCCTAATATTAACAGAAATGCAATAAATACTATACTATTATTACTTGAGAACTTACTTAATTTAATGATTAAAGGTATAATTAACTCATATAAATATGAGTTATCACACCCCCAAACTTAAACCATTGCTTGTCCTCAAGTAATGACACTTGCAAAGACAAAACATACTGACACTTATTCACATAACATAACACATGACCTGATCAGTTCTTCATTTCTAAGCACACTCATTCAAATATATTCTCAATGGCTTAGTAATTCAGATTCACACTCACACCAACACACCAATGCATTTTAATCAACTTCTAAGCTTATTACTGCTCAATAGTGTGTGTGTGATCTCTGACTCATCTCAATTCCTAGCTAGATTCAGATTTTTCTTAGCCTTGGGAAGAGTGGCCTTCTTTTGGTGACACCAAAATTTCTTTCAAAACAATGACTAGACTAACATTTTCACACAGACTTGAGGGATTTCAGACATGACAAAGGGCTTGATTAGATACTTCAGGCCTGTGGCTAGTGTTCCTAACCTAATGACTAAACAGAGACGCTATAGCGTTTGATGCTATAGCGGCTGAACAAAATTTGACAACTTTACAGACTGTAACCCCCTCATTACTGAGTTCCTTTGGCACTTTTTTTTTTTTACGTATGTGGCCTTTTTGGAACAACCCATCTTTTGTTTCAGGCAGCTCCAGCCTTTTACATATATATACTTTATTTACAATGACTTTCTTCGTCACTAACCACCCTAAGACCTTTGTACCTAGCCTTTATGCAATCCAAGCACCCCCAAACTTAGCTTCTAAAGCTCTTCAAGTTTTTAGTCAAGCTTTGATGTCACCTTGGTTAACCAAGACTAACCTAAGCATCAGATAGTCCTAGGCTAACTAAGTTTTTCCTTAAGCAAAAAGATTTTTATGTGTAGGAGCAATAATAAACAAAGATTTTATCTAAAAGCATGGCTCTCTTTACTCACTCACACAATCATCACTAAAACTAGCCCAAAGAGAATACATTCAATGACTATAGTTAAAAATTAAAGCATTGAAACGAAACATTGATAACTTTAGGTCCTCCCCCCACAACAAAAGTGAGCAGTGTCCTCACTGCTCTAATGGATTAGGAAGAGGCCTAAGACAAATACAATCAACACAGAAACAAACAAAACAAGTCTGTTAACATTTGTGAAGCGCAAGATGCACGCTTATAGCGCTTCACAATTTATTGGAACATACACTATAACTAAAAACTACTACAATGAGAACATTAAAATCATTTCTTGATTAGACCGGACTGGTCCTTGAACTGACACGACTTGGTTGAGGAGGCTTTGCAGCCTTTTTCTTAGCAGGGCTCTTCACCTTCTTCGTATGTGGCTTCTTGCTCTCTTTTTGAGTGCATCTGCAGAGGCCTTTTAGTGACCCTTTCTTCTCGCTTGAGGTGGCTCCTCGCACACCTCTTCCTCAATCAACCAATCGGGGAACACAGGGGGTTCCATCAATTCTTTTCCCTGGACAACTTCTCCATCACGCCTTTCTCCCACTGAATTTGGCCTTTACAAACTTGCACACGTGCTTCTTTTTCTTTTTCAACCGATTAAGCGCTATAGCATCGACGCTATAGCGCTAGAACTTCTTTTGCTCGGGTTTGAACACGGCAGGGATGTCTCCTTGAGGAGTTCTTCTTTCATCACGAATCTCAATTTCCACTTCAGCCTGCTTACACAATTCAGTAATTAAACAAGGGAAATAGAGATTACCATCAGTTTTCAATCTACTTTTCTCAATCTCCCTTGCAATAATCTTTCCCACGTCAATGCTTTCCCCCTCCAAAATAGCATCCAACACAATTAATCTGTCCTTCTCCACATTGGTTGTGTGAGAAGTGGGCATGAGTGAGTGCTTGATAAAAGTGAACCACATAGCAGCCTCATCCACCAGGAATTCCTTCTTCACCTTGAACTCTGACCCAAATCTTTCCCAAGTTGCTTCTTCCACACAGATTCTCTTCTTTACCTCCTCCATTTCATCACAGCCCCAAGTATCAAGCTTTTTCTCCAACACCTTTTCAGAGTAGCCCAATTTGAAGTGCTCATTGATTGCACTTGGACTGAAATCCACCATCTCACCCCTAACCATAGAATAGGTTTGGGGCTTTCCCTTTCGAGGAGGAGGAATACCCTTGTAAAACTCCTCACCAATGGCACCACAAATTCTCCTCGGTGCTTGATGAATTTCTCGCCATCCTAACGCTCAGAACGGTGAGACGTGAACACATCGGGGGCTTTTTCTGCTTTGAAACCCTCTCCGCTATGAAATTCATTTTCGAACGCTTGCAGATCATCCTTTAGGTCCAGAGGCTTTGATGGACTTGGTTCTGATGCTTTGGCTTTTCTATGGGGTTTTGAGACTGAGTGCTTCTTCACCATTTTTAGGGATTTTTGATAGAATGAAAAGGATTTGTGAAGGAATGAAAAATTAGTTGCAGAGAGAGAGAGAATATGAGTTATGGAACGATGGGGGTTAGAGAAGAAGAAGAAACAACGGTTAGAAAGAAAGAGAAGGGAGTGGTTGAGTGAGAGGTTATTGGGAATTGAATGAAGTGACCGTTGTTGATGGGGCGGAGTGACTAGAGCTGGCAAAATGGGCTGAGCCCGTCGGGTCGGGCCGGGCTAGCCCAAAATATGGGAGGGCTTGGGCCGAAGAAAATGGGCCCATTTTTATACCCGGGCTTTTTAGGCCGGTCCACAAAAGCCCGAGCCTGTGTCGGGCTAGCCCGGTCGGGCCATGGGTAGCCCGCAAGCCCGCGAATAAAAAAAGGGGTATATTATTGCTGCCCAACCCAAAATTAGTAGCCCAATTTCAATTTAAACAACAAAGACCATGGACAAAAAAAAAGAAACAAAGACTCAAGAAGAATCCCTGATATTTTCAGTTTCTCATAGTCAGACCCTCTCTCTATTCTAGAAAATACAAAACTCATACTTGGAGTAGGAGAATGCTAATTAATGATACAATGCTGCTAGGAAAATTTTGCACTACTGCTGTGCTGAAACATATTTGAGGTTTTTTTTAATACGTTAATACTTTAGAATATTTTAGATGCTACTTAATTTTATAATTTCTTACTATTAGAACATCTTTTAAATTCCAAATATATATATATATATATATATATATATATATATATATATATATATATATATATATATATATATATATGTTATTGGATGCCAAATATTGAAAGGGAGATTTGTTTGAAGGTCACTAAAATGCATTGCAAAATATTGAAATATGGTTATGGATGCAAAATGTTGAGATACATGCAAACTATTATTGGAAAATGTCGAATACAGAACGTTACTGGATGCCAAAATGTTGAAAAAATCGTTTCTTAGTTCTTACATGACAGTTTTGTTAAAAAATCGCGCGCAATGCGGGCTAGCCCGAAAAGCCCGTAGCCCGTGTAGGGATGGGCTTGGGCCGCAAAGGGTGAGCCCGAATTTCAATGCGGGCTTTTTAGCCCGATCATTAAAAGCCCGAGCCCGATGTGGACCGGCCCGATACGGGCCGGGTAGCCCGTTTTGCCAGCTCTAGGAGTGACTGAAGTGATTGGGGGTTTTCACACGTGGGCGCATAGGGTGAAGCAGTTGAAGTGAACAGAGCGCGCGTGCCACGTCAATGATAACTGTCCCCTTATTTGAAATAAAAAATGTTTCCTGCTGCCAGCTACCACCTTTTGACGCTATAGCGTCAATGTCACACACTATACCTTCAATTTCCAACTTCCTCAACACAATAATCTTCCCTTCTGCACAATAAAAATAAAAATAAAAGAAATGTCGATTAGTGAAACCTTGGGGTGCCTCCCAAGAGCGCTTGTTTTAAGAGTCTTCAGCCAGACTTCTTCTTTTGATGTTAGGGATCTTGAAGATCAATTGAGGTCTTGTTCCTCATCACATTGTCACCATAGTACTGCTTGATTCTTTGACCATTCACTTTGAAAGTAGTGTTGGTTGTTTGATCATATAAATCTACAGCACCATGAGGGTAGACCTTGACCAATTTGAAAGGTCCAGACCATCTGGACTTAAGCTTGCCAGAAACAATTTTAACCTTGAATTAAAGAGAAGCACTTGGCCTCCTCAATCGAGTTCTCTAGTCTGAATCTTCTTGTCATGCCACACCTTGGTCTTCTCCTTGTAGATAGTTTGAACTTTCATAGGCGGCATGCCTAATCTCTTCAAGCTCATTCAACCGCAATAGCCTTGCCTTACCTGCCCTATCAAAATCAAAGTTGAGCTTTTTGATGGCCCAATGAGCTTTGTGTTGTAATTCAATAGGGAGGTGGCAAGCTTTTCCAAACACAAGTCTATAGGGAGACATTCCCAAAGGTGTTTTGAAGGTCACACCTGTAAGCCCATAATGCATCATCCAAATGGATTGACCAATCCTTTCTTGAAGGTCCCACCATCTTTTCAAGCATCCTCTTGATCTCTATTAGACAATTCACTTGCCCATTTGTTTGTGGGTGATAAGCGGTGGCAATTTTATGCCTCACCCCATATTTTCCCAAGAGAGACTCAATCAACTTGTTGCAGAAGTGAGAACCCTCATCACTGATAATTGCTCTAGGTGTCCCATATCTGGTGAATATGTTCTTCTGAAGGAACTTGCTAACTGACTTGGCATCATTATTGGGGAGAGCCACAGCTTCAACCCATTTTGAAACATAATCCACAGCCACCAATATGTACAAATTCCCATGAGAAGGAGGAACGGGACCCATGAAATCCATGCCCCACAAATCAAAGAGTTCAATCTCTAGAATGTTGGTTAAGGGCATTTCATGCTTGTTTGAGATGTTCCCAGTCCTTTGACACTTTGCATAGCTCTTCACCAATTCCTGAGCATCTTTGAATAATGTAGGCCAGTAATATCCACATTGCAGCACCTTTGCAGCTGTTCTGGTTCCTCCAAAGTGTCCACCACATGGTGAGGCATGACAATGCTCTAACACTTGAGGTTGTTCTTCTTCTGCAAGGCATCTTCTTATCACTTGATCTTGACATTTTTTGTAAAGAAAAGGTTCATCCCAATAATAGTCCTTTACTATATGGAAAAACCTCTTTCTCTGTTGATAGTTTAGATCTGCAGGCACAATTCTACTCACCAAGTTATTCACAATATCTGCGCAAACCAAGGAGCGGTATCATCGGGCGCTATAAGCGTCTTGCGTTATAAGCGGCAGCAGAGCTATAGCGTTACACTTTTGCACGAATCATCACAACAATTTCTCATCCGGGAAGATTTCTTTAATTTCACCCTGTGATGTACCTGCACCTTCAAGCCTAGATAAATGATCAGCAACCTGGTTCTCCACCCCCTTCTTATCACGAATTTCCAAATCAAATTCTTGGAGGAGAAGAACCCATCTAATTAGCCTTGGTTTTGCATCTTTCTTAGAGATCAAGTACTTGATGGCTGAGTGATCTGTGAAAACAATAACTTTTGTGCCCACCAAGTACGATCTGAATTTGTCAAATGCAAACACCACAGCCAATAGCTCTTTTTCTGTGACAGTGTAATTTAATTGTGCTTCTACAAGTGTCTTGCTTGCATAATATATAGAATGAAAGATTTTGTCATACCTTTGGCCAAGCACAGCTCCCACAGCATAGTCACTTGCATCACACATTAACTCAAAAGGTTTACTCCAATCAGGAGTGACAATAACAGGTTCATTGCCAAATGCTGTCTTTAATTTCTGAAATGCTTCAAGGCAAGCTTCATCAAAATTGAATGTGGTATCATGTTGAAGGAGTTGACATAGAGGCTTTGAGATCTTTGAGAAATCTTTAATGAATCTCCTATAGAAACCAGCATGCCCCAGGAAACTTCTTATACCTTTGACACTTGAGGGGGGTGGCAATTTTTCAATAACTTTAATCTTAGCCCTATCCACCTCTAAACCTTTCTTGGAAATCCTATGCCCTAGCACAATTCCTTGTTGCACCATGAAGTGACACTTCTCCCAATTAAGCACAAGGTTTGTTTCTTCACACCTTATCAGTATTTCTTCCAAGTTGTCCAAACACATCTGAAAACTATCCCCAAACACAGAGAAATCATCCATAAAAACCTCCATAGATTTTTCAATGAAATCAGAGAATATGGACATCATACATCTCTGGAAAGTTGCAGGGGCATTGCACAATCCAAAGGGCATTCTTCTAAAAGCAAATGTGCCATAAGGACATGTGAATGTGGTCTTTTGTTGGTCTTCAGGGACAATTGCTATTTGGTTATAGCCAGAGTAGCCATCAAGAAAGCGAAGAATAGTCCTTACCAAAGAAGTCTGTCCAACATTTGGTCAATAAAAGGGAGAGGAAATGGTCCTTCTTTGTGGCCTTGTTCAATTTCCTATAGTCCATGCAAATCCTCCAGCCAGATACTGTCCTTGTAGGAATTAATTCATTTTTGTCATTTGTGATCACAGTTACACCACCTTTCTTGGGCACACACTGCACAGGGCTCACCCATGCACTGTAAGAAATAGGATACACAATTCCCAGCATCTAACCACTTGAGGATTTCCTTCTTTACTACCTCCTTCATTATGGGATTAAGCCTTCTTTGTCCTTCAATGCTATGTTTAGCATTTTCCTCCAACACAATCCTATGCATGCAGATTGTAGGACTTATCCCATGTATGTCGACATTTGCCAACCTATTGCCTTCTTGTGTCTCTTGAGTTGAAATGAGCTCCACCTCTTGGTTTTGATTCAAACTAGCAGAAATGATGACAGTAAAGTCTCATTTTCCCCCAAATATGCATACTTGGTGCTTGGGCAATTCCTTCAACTCTAGATCGGTGGTTTCATAATGGAAGGCACACTCTTCTTTAGGTTTGAGTTCTCTTGCTCTAGTGACTCATATCTTCTAGCCCAAACCTCATTCACAACTTGCTTTTCTTCTTGAAAATCCTCTTCTTTCCACAATTCATGTTCCTCAGTATTGTTAAGCACCTTTCCCAAGTGGTTGTTAGTTTTTTGAAAATGTTTTTGCACCACTCGTCAAGAGAAACCACAAAGGAACACTCTTCAAGATTGACATCCGGGAGCTTTAATGCATTGAACATTGATCTTAACTTCTTGATCATTAACTCTCATTGTCAATTCTCCTTTTTGTACATCAATTAGTGTCTTCCCTGTAGCCAAAAAGGGTCTACCCAGAATGGTAGGCACCTCTGCATCTACTTCAAAATCTAAAATAACAAAGTCAACAGGAAAAACAAATTTATCTACTTTAATTAAAACATCCTCCAAAGATTCCTCGGGATAGGCAAGTGACCTATCGACTAGTCAAGGCTTACAGTAGGCACAGGTCTGCAGTTCCTATGCCCAACTATGTGTAAATGGACTTAGGCATTAAGTTAATACTAGCCCCTAAGTCACATAAAGCACGACCAGAATAAAAATTTCCTATGGAGCAGGTATTGTGAAACTACCAGGGTCCTTTAATTTTCTGGGGAGTTTATTTTGCATCAACATGCTACATTCCCCAGTCATTGCCACCGTTTCAAATTCTCCCAACCTTCTTTTCTTTGTCAAAACATCTTTCATGAATTTGGCATAGTTGGGCATTTGTTGTAATGCCTCAACTAGAGGAACATTTATGTGCAATTGTTTTAACACCTCAAGGAATTTATTAAATTGTTTGTCCTCATGTGCCTTTTTTAACCTTTGAGGGTAAGGGGGAGCAGGATATTCAGGCACCAATTTAGGTTCAGGTGTTCTGTTTGCATTTGACGCTATAACGTCAGGTGCTATAGCGTCAGGAAAATTCTTTTCATTTTCAACGACACTTGACTCTAAATTCTTGGGTGCAGTACTTACCTCCTTACCACTTCTGGTGGTTATTGCTTTCACTTGCTCCTTGCCTGGTGCATGAGATGAAGCAGGTTCAGTAGTTGATGGGAGTCCACCATTTTGCCTTTGAGTGAGAGCAGATGCAATCTGTCCCACTTGATTCTCCAGAGTTTTGATGGATGCTTCATGAGTCTGCATAGTTGTTTCTACGACCAGCGATGAATGATCTTAGCAGAGACTCCATTGAATTGTCCATAGCGCGGAGCGATGCTGGCTTGGAGGTTGTTGTTGTTGTTGTTGCCTTGAAAGCTTTGGGGAATAGCAGAGCATTTGTGCTTGTGTTAGCATTATTTCCTCCCCATCCGAAGTTAGGATGGTTCCTCCAACCGGTGGTTGTATGTATTGGAATAAGGGTTGTTACCACTTATTGTAACCCACATAATTAATGACGAGGATTTGTTGTGCATTCTTCATAAAGATGAGCCCTCCACAAGATACACAACTAGCTTCTCCCGGGAGGAGCTTGTTCAATTGCATTCTACAATGACTCTTTTAGGCGCTATAGCATCGGGCGCTATAAGCGTTGGCGATGTTAATTCCTTTATCATGTTTGTCGAGTTGCCACTTGGGCCGAGAGAGCGAAACCTCACTCACTTCATGAACCCAGCTACTTTCCTTGTAGAATTCACCTTTGGTAGAGGCATGAAGAATCAGCAATGGCAATGCGCTCTATGAGCTCACAAGCTTCATTATATGATGAGTTAAGAATTACACCTCCAGGATGAGGCATCTAACATCGACCTAGTAGGTTCTTCCCACCCATTGTAGAAAGTCTCCATCCCGAATTACTATAGGAATTCCATGATGTGGACACTTCCTAAGCAATTCCTTCCATCTCTCCCAAGCCTCATGTAATGTCTCACCTTCTTTTGCTTGAAGGATGTGATGTCATTCCTCATCCTAGCATTCTTGTTTGGTGGGAAATACTTCTCCGAAACTTCTTTGTCATATCTTCCCAAGTTGTGATGGAGTTGGACTCAAGGAATTCAACCAAGCCTTAGCTCTGTCTTTTAAAGAATAAGAGAACAGTTTGACTGAAAGCATCCTCACTCACCCCTGGGATAATGAAATTACTGCACACTTCTAGAAAGTTTCTTAGATGAGCAAAAGGATCTTCTTGAGTGGACCCTCCAAATTGTCCAGTTGTTTGGAGCATTTGGAACATCATGGCTTGAACTCGAAGTGAGTAGCGATCCACAACAGCTGTGATGCTTGTTTCCATGGAATGTGGATCAAACACGACATAATCTCTCATTGGCTTTGTCTCTCATCATTCACCATTTAATCAGTCCTTGATTAATGAATCATCTCTGTGCAGAAAGCACTCGTTATCAACTTCAGTATGGGTAAAAGGACCTTGCCTTCCACCTCTTGGACCTCTTCCTCCTATTTGTGAGGGAGTTCTTCCCCCAATTGAGACTCTACCAGTATGATGAGAGTGCTCAGACATAGTTGGTCTGAGTTGTTGTAGCCTTTGTTGGCGTCTTAGCCTTCTGAATCTTCTCTCGGGTTCTGGATCAAACTCAAAAGTAGGTGGTTCTGATCTGGGCATACGCTATAACGTCAAACGCTATAGCACTTCCTGTAACACACCACAGACAAATGCCAAGGTAAAACCTCCCTAAGGATGTAATAATTTCTAAACAATAAAAATTAAATGCAATCCCCGGCAACGGCGCCAAAAACTTGTTGTGCGAAAAGGTGATGTGCAAGTGTACACAATCGCAACAAGTAATATATTGATAAGTAAAGTTCGTCTCCACAGGGATTGGTATTAATTTTAGAGTTTAAAAAGGAATTACACTTAGAGAATCAAGTAACAAGTAATTGAGTAGCAAATTTCGATTAAACAGATTGGTTAAGGTAACAAGTTAAAAGGTAATTAAGATACAAGAGAAATAAGTTGGATTGCTTTCACTAAGTAACTCCCGAAAATAAGACGTTATAACGTCACACGCTATAGCGTTAAGCGCTTATTGCAAATGTTTTGTGCTTTTCAGGTCACTAGCGCCGTGGTTTCATTACAAGATGCCTATGTCTAGGTTCTAAATAAGTTCACCCTGTATATTGAAGATCCCACAGCTTAAGCTTTATAAACTATTGCAACTTCTATGTCTAGAGGAAGCAAAAATTGGTTAAATGTCTTTACCCAACCTTATCGTTCATATTAATCCTTGAAATCTTTCCATGGTTCATGTCTGAATCCACAGAAGTACTTGTTTTACGTGGCCAAATATAAAACAAGCTGGGAAGAATTATAACACAAGGATTAAAACACAAAACGTGAGAAATTATATACGTAATATTAAAGGTTCATTACAAGTTCTAGCAACCCAACTCAAGGAGTTTAGCTCATGTTGAGCATCATCAAAATAACACAAACAAACATACTTGCATTACCGTAGGTAAGAAGGAAATTACAAGTGCAAAAGATACAATCTTGAGGTCTCCTAATCATCCATGCAAAGATGATGCATCATCAGCTTCACACCGTGAGAAAATGCAGAAAATTACAAAGTAAGAAAAATAAAATTCAAAAGCTTCAAAAGTGTATCAATGGAGAGCCAAGGTATCAAGTTCTCTATCTCCCTTTTTTTCTCTCCAACTCTCGGTCACTCTAGAAGGGAAGGAATTCAGCATATCTCTAGTCTCCTAGCATGAGGTACAAATCTTCTCAAAAGTCAATAAAGTTGATGTTTGCTTTTTCACCAACTCTATTATTCCTCACTCATGCGATGCCAAGTGTCCACAAATATCCAATAAAATCCGGGCATGTCAGCAAGTACAGTGGACACAAGATATGGAGCTTGGATTAATGAGCTTGGCGCCAAAAATGCACTTTTACTTTAGATGCTCAGCTGATCTACCTTCTTGACGCTATAGCGTTAGACGCTACAGCGCTAAACACTGCACTACTCACAAAATACATCAAAACATTCACAAGGGCACCAAATATGCCAATTTCATAGCAAAGCAGTGTTTAGCCCTTTCTTTCCTAATATTAACAGAAATGCAATAAATACTATACTATTATTACTTGAGAACTTACTTAATTTAATGATTAAAGGTATAATTAACTCATATAAATATGAGTTATCAGTCGCCGGAGGGAACTGCGTGGTGGCGCAGCACCGGCGTGAGCTCCGACGGAGGGAGGTGGACTAACAGGAAGCAGTTTGAAGGCGTTTTGACGCGATGGTTCTGGTTCGAGGTGGTTCGCCGGAGTGCTCGCCGGAGAAGATGGCCGGAGCTCCGGCGAGCGATTAACAGGTTATTCTCCTCTCTTTTCTCATAGTTTTTTCGATCTATTTCAGCCTAATCTATTATTCTTCTTCCCTTTTTCGTTTATTCTGTTCCTATCCTCTGATCTTCCTAGTCTTTGATTTGTCTTTGGCTCTTTTTCTTCTTTCTCTGTGACTGAATTGTTGTTTGGTGGCTGGATATCTTAAAGACTGGGACTTGAAACTGTTTTATGAGCCTCTTGCTTTTTTCCAACAAAAACTAACTTAGGCCTATTTTATTTCTGAAACTCTAAACCCCATTTTTATCCATCACTTTGCCTAATTTCTACTTTTTTAGAAGTTCACAGAACTGGATGCTAAGTTTATTTAAATTTGTCTTGTTTTATAACAAACAGAAGGTCTATAATCATCGTTGTTCTTAACTTTTGAGTTCTAAACTAAATTTAACATGAAACACTATTTCATGGCATGTTTCGTTAATTTAGAGAATTGTTCACATGGTTATAATACAAAACACATCTTGTTAATGCTTATTTTTAGTTCTAATAGTGAACTAGTTCTAGATTTAACACTTTATATGAGCATCTAAAAAAATATTGGAATTTTGGATACCAACCCACAACTCCAGCTTCTGTTTGTGTCTCCTAATATTGCTCTATTGCTGTTAGCTGACTTTGATCTACTGCCTGGGCTGCGTCTATGACTGCCGTTGTATCTGCTTCTTTTGATCTGCTGCTGTTACTTTACTCGAACCCTTTTTCAGATCTCAGATCTAAAAAAACGTGTTTTTGATGACTAGGGTTTCAATGTGAAGCCCTAATCTTTATTTCTCAGTGATTTTTGCAGCTGTCTTGTGTGTTTTTAGACTCTAGGTTGACTGTTTATTTATAGGTAGAAATTAGGGTTAACATTAATTGTTGTTTGACTGGGCTTTTGCAGATCTGATAATTTGGGCTTGCTGAGCAGTCTTGGAGAGCAAGAACAGACCCCAAAGATTGCTGATGTCGCTCCTTTTATTTAATTTTTGTTTTTTATATTTTTTGTATTTTTTATTATTGTTTTTTTTTGTATTTAAGAGATTGGGACATTTTGGATACTCCTAAATTGTAAATAAAATTAAATAGATTTTTTGACATTTTTGGACCAAATATTGTTTAAATAAATTAAATAAACAAATCAATTAAAAAAAAGATGTCGAGCCAAATACAAAAGCAAATCGGACCCGACTAAACAAACACGCTAGAACGAGGCCCAAATGGAAAAAATAGACCCGTTAAGCGAAAGATACTAAAAATTAAATTGGAATCACATTCATAGGCCTAAACCATAATGGTAAGCCCAATTGCGAGACAAACGACTCATGTAAGCCCAATTAGATTCAACTAGGCCCAAATACTGAGATTAAACTGAAGAATGCGTGAAAAGATCGATCATTCGCACGTATGCCTAGCTTAAGTAATGGTATTCTAAAAACTTATAATACGAATTACATAAAACAAGCGACTAAAAGAAGACGGACAAAATTGAGGTATAACAGCTGCCCCTCTTTATTAGTATTTTACTAGAAAGTGATTAGTTCTCGAACTTTCGTAGTAGAAATAGGAATAAAGATAAGATAGACGCTAATTTTGTCCGTTTAAGGGGGAAGTGGAAGGTTTGAGAGATAAGAGGGAGTGGTTAATGCTTGGCGCATTAACCGAGAGTTGAATGAAGGGTCAACAAGGACCTGAAGGAGCACTAAGGCTCTGAAGGACCACTCTGGGTCTGGAAGGCTGCCTAGGCCTTAATTGAAGGACTATCGTGGTCTGAAGGAGCGCAATCTGTAACGCCCCAAAAATAATTCAAAACGTTTATTTAATTAATTAATTAAGTAGTGTTTGGTGGGTTGTTTTAAAATAATAATAGAGTAATTAACTTAAAGGAAGAGTGGTGAATAGTAAAGAAGTGAGTGGTAATTTAACTAGGAAAAAGGAGTAGCGTTAGTAATCAACCGGGTGGTGAGAAGGGCCCAAGTTAAGAGAACACATGACTTAAGCTAGGGTTAGTTATTAGAAACTTGGAGAGAAAGAAAAGAAAAGAAGAAAGGAAGAGAGGGAGCGTGCGAGAGGGAGAGGGAGAGACGACTAGGAAAAAACAAAGAGAGAGAGAGAGAGAGAGAAGGAGGAGAAGGAGTTGGCGCAAAGGGAAGGGGGGTAAAGAGAAGAGGAGATCGTCGTGTTGCTGTAGTTACTCGTCGGTGCTCTCATACGTCTTCTACGGAGCTTACGTATTCGAGGTAAGGGGAGTCTCGCATTATAAGGGTTTATATAATGGTCAGTATATGGGAGGGTAGTCCTATGACACCTAGGCGGTATTAGTTATTACGTTTAATTATTTTGTTGAATTTTTGGTGTTGTTGTGGATTTAAGATGAGTTGTGATGCTTGTTGTCGAGGATTTATTGATGTTTGTCGTTGATGATTCGTTAATGTTTGGTGTCTAATGAGTGGTTGAAGAATTGAATGATTTATGGATGAATTTTGATGTTGTAATATAAAATTGATGATTGTTGATGTTCTTGAGGAATTATTGAGATGATTGCTGAATTTTGATGTTTGTGATCTGAATTGATGACTTTGATGTTGTTGATAAAATGTTAATTGTTCTTGATGAACCACTTAGTGATGAGGTGATGAGTGATTTGGTTAATAAAATGTGTTTTTGGTGTTGAAGATCTGAATTTTACTCGCACAATTTGATGTTTCTACGCTGCCCAATCGCGCCACACTTGCGCTTAAGTTGCGCTCGCGCAAGTGTGCTCGCGCAACGGCATGATTTCCTCGCCCAATCGCGCCTCTCGTCGCGCTCGACTCACGCTCTGGAGCGCGAGTCACTGCTTTTTCATCATTTTTCTTTAAAGTCTTTCACGTTTTTGAAAAATTGATATCTTGCGAACCGGGAACCCGATTGAAGTGTTCTAAGATGTGTTGGAAAGCTTATTCAGAGGCCTAACTGAATATTCTATTTTTAAGGCAAAATAAAATGTTTTGTGGTAGCTGTTATACGAATGAAATGCTGCTGTGTGCCTAAAAGTAAAGTGTTGTAATGTTTTTGAAAAAAATTGATATCTTGCGAACCGGGAACCCGATTGAGGTGTTCTAAGATGCGTTGGAAAGCTTATTCAGAGGCCTAACTGAATATTCTATTTTTAAGGCAGAGTAAACTGTTTTGTGTTGCCGTTAATACAAATAAAAATTTGTGATGCTATGTTTATATAAATGAGTCTCGGTGAAATGTTATACTACTAGTGTGATAATTGACTATGGCTAGATTGTGGTTTACCACTAAGGTCAGAATTTCTTTCGCTGGTGTATTTACAAGGGCATCACTGAGAGTCTTGCAAAGGTGGCCAATGCCTGTGCAAGTAGTATCGATTACACCGAGTAATCCCATAGTCAATCGGGCCACTATTTTATAACACACTAAGCTAAAAGACAACTGAAAATATATCTATATATGATCAATGATGATGAGAAAAAGTATGACTGTGATGATGTTGCTAGATGGTTTTGACGAATATGACAAGTTCACTCTATGAGTGATTATGATGATGTGATATATATATATATATATATATATATATATATATATATATATATATATATATATATATATATATATGATTTTGATGACTATGATTTAATACCCTCTATGAGTGTTTTATGGTTGCGATGATAATGATGATGTTCATGATAATGATACAATTGCGACGATGATGATGATGTTTATGAGGATGATGATGTTTATGAGGATGATATAAAAGCGATGATAATGACATTTTGGGGCGGGTATGGCCAAAAGCGACGTTGGAGAAAGTTGTGTGGTGATGTGTAATTGTTGAATTCTGTTGATTGATTTGATGAGTGATGCATAGAGTCTCATACATATCATACTGCATTCGGCGACGATATGGGTTGCGGCCGGAGCTATGCTCAAAGCGATAAGCGACGATTGTATTTTTGCAACGATGGTACCTCATGCATATGTCCGGCGACGTGGGTTGCATTTTCATATATGTGCATTTGAATGATGTAGTTGTTTGTGATGTGTTTTGATGTTGGTTGCCGATGTTGTTCTGTGATGGTTGTAATGCGACGTTAAGTGTGCTGTGGTAGTTATAGATATTGTCCTTTAATATATTGATTATTATTTATGCTCTTATCTTTGCTTTGAAGACTCACCCTTTATGCTTGGAATGTTGCTCTATTGTGGCAACGCCTGCAGTGACCGCGAGTGAAGGTTCTCACGCCTTTTTTATTAGTCTTTGTTGGGAGGTTGTCGAGTCGCTCTCGACGATCTTCAGTAGCACCTAGGGGCGTAGTCGGATTTGTTAATGAATCAATTAATCGTATGAATTCTTTATTTTGATGATTATGAGGCGTGTTTGAGTGGACTAGTGAGTCATCGTTTATTTCCATTGTGATAAGATTATTTTGAAATTTAAGTTTTGTGACGATTGCGTTGTTGCACAAACTTTGATGGTGCAGACGATGAGTTTTTACTTATGACGATGTGGCATTTCCTTTTCTATCAAATAAATTTATATTTTTAAAAATGAAATTACTCTGATAATGAAGTGTAAATTAAGGGGTAGAAAAGGGGTGTTGCACAATCAGCGACTGTACTAATTAAACGGTCTGAGGGGGCCTTTATACTCGAGCGGCCATGATGGGTCAAGATCAGGTCTAGAACTGATATGTTGACCATGAAGGACGTCCACTGTGTCTTAGGCTGACACAACTAGTCTGAAGGACCACTCGGGGTCTGCGAAGGTCCGTCGGGCTCGACTCCTACGTTGCGACCTGGGCCACTTAGGGCACTGAAGGAGCGTAGTGCTCGAAAGGACCACTCGAGTCCGAAGGATCAACACAGTGATCTGTGATATGATATGAGATCAACGCTTAAAGCGCTGATATTAGGGGAACAAAATATAGGGATTGACACTTGTCGTGTTTATCTGAAAACTTAGTAAGTACATTCAAAAATGAGAAGGTAATCTCCATTTGTCGTATTTAATAATGCAATGATATGCTTGTATGTGATGTATGCGCATGTAATGATTGATATGTGATGGGATGATGAATGAAATGTGGGATGACTCCCTTTTTTTTTTGACAATCCCTCTTTGACTGGTTCATCAACTCGCGGGACTTCCATTGTGAGATATGAAGCCATCTTGTGTATTTGTACTGTTCGATCGACATGCTGGTGATCGTGAATTGTCATAAGAGCTATCTGTTTTTTGCAATGACTACTTTTTGTAGGAGATTGTGTCATTCCTGTGATAAGCAAAAATTTCGTAATGGTAGTAATGCTTATGATTATGCCACATGTTTCACAATTCAGTATCATTTATCATAAAACATCATTTCAAAAATAGAGAGAATGAAATAGAAGGGAAAGTGTTTGATGTTAATATCGGAAGCCGAGCATGCAGAAGGCACACTGACTGGAGATTACATCAGTAACCGAGTTGAAAGAAATAGAATAGCCAAAATACTAAGCAGATTTGTTGGTAGCTAATCTCCTTGAGATAACGCCATCGGCTACTCATGTTCACAACCTTGATCCCTTCATTATCCGACTTTCAGAAGTGTTGTTTGCCTCAGTATTTTGGTCCAATCTTTTGACCCTAAATTTTGCCTGGATCGCCCTTTTGGGTTTTCGATCCATCGGGTCGCTCTAACTTTTGCCTAGGTCGCCCTTTTGGGTTTTCGACCTAGCGAGCTTATTCCTGCTTGGCTCATTTTTCTCTTTTTTCTATATCATTTCTTTTTCTTGACTGCATCTGAGTTGACTGGGAGGTCTTCACCGTCGTGGGAGTTAAGGACGATTTATTCACCACGTAAGGTTCTTCGTAATTCGAGGTTGAGAATCCTTTTGGATAGGTAAGATTTCCTTGGGCACCATGCCTCTTTCTTGAAATTGTCGAAGACAAACTTTCTTAAGCTTTCTTTGTTCTTATCTGATACAGCTGGTCATGACATGGGGCAACCATTTTGTTTGATGACTTCCTTTGTTGCGTTGGGTTGCTCCTGTTGAGGTGTGAACTTAGGTCAGAACCCCATGTGAGGCCAGAAGGAGTGTTTGCGGATCGCTTTCTGTGGGATCTCTTTGATATTCTTTGTTTGTTGCTGCAACTGCCTTATTCACCTTTGGGGGGTATGGGGAGGGACTATGACCTGAGGCCTACAAATAGCTCTGCCGCCATTGTTTGTGGCGATCTTTTTTTGGGAGGCCGTAAGGGCAGACTAAATCACAGATCTTGTTACACTGGTGGGCGTTTAATGACGTCGACCCAATTAGACAAGCTTCGAATGAATTTTCTTGGTTCATTGTTGTTGTATTCTTTTTGTCTTCTTTTGTGCCCAAGCTCAGTAGATTTAGTTGTTTCCAGCTAGATTCTCATGGGGATTCCCAGTCATCTTCAACATTTTCCCCAGTTTGATTAATGAGGTGATCAAGGTTATGATATGAGTTACCGATATTGCTATTTTTGAGAGATTTTTTTTTACTGCATTAGTTGAAAGTGAAAGCGGATAGAGGAGAAGTCAAAGCAAACAAATGAGGGAGATAGGAGAATTTATTAGAGAATTCAAAATGCTATTTTATTAATAATGATACTGAAATGAAACATGTGTGCCCTTATTGAAATGTCCTAAGGCCTTGGGCAGAGCCATAGGATTTACATTACAGAAAATTACTTTGAATTGAAAATCACAGAAAAATCGATAGATCTCTCGGTTCTTGAACTCTTTATTTGTAGGAGAAACGCAAGACATGATTGACGACACCGTCTTCGATGATTTTGATAACTCTCACCACCGCTATTTAATCATCACCTTCCTTAAAGTTTAGCTGCTTTGTGTCAATGAGGCCTTGAACAATGTGCTTTAAGGGATAACAATTTTCAGCTGAGTGACCGACTGCCCCAGCGTGGAACTCACAGCTAGCTTTGGGGTCGTGTCCTCTTGGGAATGGAGGCTGAACTGGTCTCATCTGACGAGGAGAAATCACATTGTTAGGGTTCGGGAGTCGTTATGTGTGGGGAAGGTATTAGCACCCCATGACATCCATTGTCTAATTAATTTAAGATTTATTTAATTATTACCCTTTTATTTGTAGAGGAAAAGACTTATTTAAGTTTTTGGTTTTTAGTGCTTGACAAGAGTTGAATCTTGCTCCTACGTACCTCCGGATGCAATGGAGGAATCAAAGCTACGTAGTTCTTCCTGAAAAAGGTTTGTGGGTTGTTGTTTTTTAGTGTAGGGGTCCTAGGATTCCTTGAACTGCATGTGACTCACTCGATTCTAGGACGACTAACCCGATTGTACAACTGACTTAGTCCCCTACTTTTTGAAAATGATTTTTGAATTTTTGAAAAGAGTTGTGAGATGGGTTGATTTTAGAATAGGTATTCTAGAACTCCTGAACTATACAGCTCATTAGTTCTAGCACGCTGACTAACCCGGTTGTACAACCGACTTAGCCGTTTATTTAATTTCGAGAGAAAAAGCATTTATTAAGTTTTCAGGGTTACTGAACTGTACAGCTCATTGGCCCTAAAATAATGACTAACCCGGTTGTACAACCGACTTAGTCTTTTATTTGATTTTTAGGAATAAAATTAATTGTTTCTTTCGGTTTACGAGAGTCTATTTTATTTTGACAAAGGGGTTTAAATAGTAAAATGTGGTGTAATAACTGCAGCGGGATTGTATAATTAAAATCAAGGTATGCGAGAGCGAGCCAGTTCTTATTGAGGACTGAGTAGCGAATGGGCTTTGAGTAAGTAGAGAGTTGTGGTAATTAAAGGGGAGGGGTGTAACTAATAATCTGAATATTAAAAAAATAAAAAAATAAAATACTAAAAATGGAAACAGCATATAAACCTAAGACCTAAAAATGAAAACCCTAAAACTGATCCTCCCTTACCCTTGTCCAGCGGCGCCGCAGGGAAGTCCTTGGCGAAATTTTCGCCTCAGTTCACGGCGAGGGAGAGAGCAACACCCAGCGAGATATTCGCAGCTTCCATGGAAGTGGGTCATTCGGTTTTAGGATGAGGGAGAGGGAAGGGCGACGGCGTTTGGTGATGATGGAGGAGGACGCCGGCGACGGAAATCCCGCCGGTGAGAGCGTGGGAAGCTTCGCCTCCTCTCTTCCGTTCTTCCTTGTTTCTGCTTTTTTTATTTTCTTTCGTTTTTGTGTTCACTGATCTGTATCTGATATGCGTTTTTTAGGCTTCTGGGTTCGGTTTGGTGGCAGTTCGTTTGAAGGCAACTTCAGTGGCGGTGGAATGGTGGTTATTGGGTCGGATTGCAGGTGAGCTCACCGGAGGCTCACCGGAGAAGACGACCGGAGGGTCGCCGTCGCCGGAGAACGTAAACAGAGGTGATTTTGATTCTTTTGGCTCTGTCTGGTTTTCGTAGGCTTTCTCTGGGTCTATTTCTCTTCTACTCTTATTATTCTTCACACTTCTCCATCTCTGATCCTATGGCTTGTATGCACTATGTTTGCTGTTTGCATATTTTTGTGGCTGGCTGTTTACCTATTTTCTGGCTTTCTGATCCTATAGTTTGTATGATACTATTTTAACCAAAAACTATGGCAAACTGAAACCTATTATTTCAAGCGAAGCCTAATATATTTCTATGAACACAAAAAGACTTTAATCTGATTGTCAAAAAAACTGATCTAATAAATCCTCCATTATTATTCCCAAATACTTTAATCTGATTGTCAAAGAATCCTATGAACTCTATTATTGTTTTTTTTTTAAAACCTGACTTGTTCTTAAGCTAGTCAGTTTTTTTTATGAAACAACCTATTTGTTTTGAACATGGTTTTTTTTAGAAAAGAAACATCAACCAGACTGACCTTTACTCCAGCCTCTGTTTTGGCTCCTTGTGTATGTTTGAATGATCAGAACCAATCGCAATCTAACATGTATGCTTTGCTAGCCACTACTACTTCGTTCTTTAGATCTCAACAAAAGTTTGAGCATCAGAGTTAGTGGATTAGGGTTTCAATGTGAAACTCTAATCCTATTTTTTGGTGATTTTCGCAGTCTCCTTCTGCCTTGGTTTCTGTGTGTTTTTGACTGCTATTGAACTGTTTATTTATAGTTAAAAATTAGGTCAACACATTAATGATTTGGATTGTGTTTTGGTTGATTTTCAGGTTTGGGTTTGGGCTTGTATGAGCTGGATACTTGGTGAGCAAGGAGGGAAACTACGATTAGGGTTTAGAAGGCTGAGAGCTATATTGCTCCCTTTTTTTTTATTTTTTTTTCGGATTTATGCCTTTTTTATATCTTTTGTATCACTATTTTTGTATTTTGGACTTTTGGGACTATTAAATGCTTTTAAATTGTAAATTAAATTAAATTGAATTTTTTTGGCACCTTTAGACATATTGGACTCTTAAACATTGTAAATTAAACTAAATTAAATTTTTGACATTTTTAAAATGTATGTATGTTTAAATAAATTAAATAAACAAAATAAAAATAATAATAATAAAAGGGAGTCAGGCCAAATACAAAGACGAGAACGAGCCGGACTAGACAACTGTGTTAAAACGAGACCAAAAATAAAAGAAATGGGCGTGTTAACTAAAAAACCCCAAAATTAACTCGGAATCGCATTATTAAGTCTGAGTTTAAATCAAATTTTGAGAAAAATGACCTTAGGTAGACCTGTTCATGTACGACTAAACTCGAATACAGATATTAAATTGAAGAACGCACGAAAAGATCGATCATTCGCGTGTGTGCCTAATTTAAACAACGACGCTTCGATTTAGCTGAACGGAGTGACTGGAATTGGTTTGGGTTGGTAACCGAGACTCTACACTAATAATTCTCGTAATCATGCGACTCCGAAACACGCCCCTAATAAAAATAGACGACTAAAGCAAGAAAAAGAAGACGGACAAAATTGGGGTATAACAATAGTACAAATTGTTACATGCCCAAACAATAGTTGCAGCATCAACACTCTTATTTTCCCACACATGCTCGTTCCAGCTTTGCCAAAGCCTCCATAAATTCACGCACCAAGCAATGTCATATATTGCATTAAGAGATGATAAGACCAAAAAAAATATTGCAGCAAAGCGGTCATGTTGAACCGCACAACTAGAAACAACATTATAGATGCAAATTACACTCCAACACGCCACAACTTTAGAGCAAAATATAAATAAGTGTGTGAGGGACTCTGAAATCCACTTCACCAAGGGAAAGAGTCTTCAACTTCAATATTATGTCTATACACCAAATTGGCCCGATTGGGAAGAACATCACAGAACAGCCTCCATAGAAAATGTTTCACCTTAGGGGGAATCTTCAACTTCAAAAGAGCACGCCAATTGCGGTCAACCTAAAGATGGTTGGTATCAAGGACCCTATCCATGAGAATTTTGTAAGAACTCCGAATCGCATAAAACCGGAGGACTCCAGCCACCAAAGACGTTGGTCCGAGTCAACCATGCTAAAGAGTAGCGTCTTCAACACTAAACCTGCAATGAGGGAACAAACAAATGATTGATATGGTTAGCATCGCAGTTCTTCGAGCAAGCCTCCAACAAATCCAAAACACATAGAAACAGATTGAAATGAGGTGAATCGACCTCGGTGATGATAGACTGATTTGCCATCCATCTCTCACCAAAAACATTGATGTGGGACCTGTCACCTATCATCCACCTACACCCTTCTCTAAGCACCAACTGAGCTTCATGGATACTCCTCCAAACAAAACTAGAGTCACTTCCATTGGAAGCATGCATATAGTCAAACTGAGGATAGTATTTTGACTTGTAAAGTCTCACCACAAGAGAGTTAGGACTATGCATCAACCTCCATCCTTGTTTCCCCAACAAAGCCACATTCAAAACATAGAGTTTCCGAAATTCATACCACCATGGTCCTTATCAATACAAAGGTTATCCTAGGATAAGCATCAAATACCTTTCCCAGTGGCACCACTGCCACCCCACCAGAACCATAAATCAAACTTTGAATTTCGCCTTTAAGGGAAGAAGGCAATAGAAAAAGGCTCATGAAATACGTCGGTATAGACTGAAGAACAAACTTGATCATAACTTTCTTCCCCGCCTTAGACAAGGATCAACCACCCCAGGAGTTAATTTTATTCCAAATCCCGTCCTTAATAAATTTAAAGAGTGGTTTCTTGCTTCGCCCTATTATAGAAGGTAAGACCAAATAGAGACCGGTCCCTAAGCACATCGGCACCGCCAATCCATTCGCTATATTACCCTTCTTTGCTTGCATAACATTCTTGCTAAATAAAATTTTAGACTTCTCAAAATTGATCTTTTGACCCGAAGTCTGCTCATACACATCCAAGATACGCATATTCTCCATCTCTCTCACAGAAGCCCTGAAAAAAGTAAAGTTGTCATCTACAAACAACAGATGAGAGATAGTAGGGACGCTCCATCAAATGTTAATCCTGTGGAGATTTCCTCTAGCCATATGCTGGTGAATAAGAGATGTCAAACCTTCAACACAGATAATAAATAAATACAGAGATAACAGATCCTCCTGACAGAGTCCCTCACCTGCAAAAATAGGTCCCACATGCTCCTGGTTCACAATAATAGACTAGCAAACAGACTGACACATCTTTATCCATCCCACCAAATATCATGAAAACCAAGCTTCTTTAAAACCAACAACAAATAATTGCAATCGACTCTATCATATGATTTTCTCACATAATATTATTCGGCTGAGAACCTTTTCACGTAATAAATTTTCAACTAGAAAATTCATTGATAAAAAAGTAAAAAAACTCAAGTAATAAAAACAGAAGTTAGGTGATCTTTAAAAATTTTATAATAAATATTTATATATAAAAATAAATAAGTGCGTGGACATTTTTTAATTTACTAAACATATCTCTTTCTTTCTTTTCAATTTCTACTTATTTTCCCTCAAAACAACCAACCTAAAAAACAACTCATTTTCTACTCACTTTCTATGGTCTTTCTTTCCTACCACTTTCCTTTCCCTTACTTTTCTTTACTCTCACGTTCTTTGGTGAACCAAACAAAGCATTAGTTTGACGACCATAGAGAAAATAGCAGTGTTAAGAAAAATATAAAAAACATGAAGAAATTAATACAAAAAGAAAAAGAACAAAAGAAGAGAATACAAGTAGGGTGGCTGAGTGGTCTAAGGCGCCAGACTCAAGTTTTGGTTCTCGTGAGAGAGTGTGGGTTCAAATCCCACTTCTGAATCATTTTTACTTTTGAATTATTTTTCCAAAAAAGTTTCTATTTTGATACTTTAACTAGGGTCCTAGCAAAATCACAATCTCCATTTGAATATCAAAATTTCTTTTGTTAATATTCTAATCAATGTCTTGAACTATATGGATCCGTTTGATTTGCAAGCAGGTAAGTACTGGGCTGGACAGTACAGAATTGGACAACATGCTGTCTAGTACACTGTTTGGTGAACATTGGACAACACAAACAAAAAAAAATGTAAATTTTACTATTATTCTCTTTATACGGTTTATAATGATTTTATATAGCATAATTATAATATAATTAGAAAATTATAATGAAAATAATATGAGATAGAGAGGTGATAACTCTATTTTTTATAGAGTTATTCATTCATTTAAACTTAGATTATTGTTTATTTTCAAGTACATTAATATATAAATATAGCTCATTTATTAAGAAACAACATTTTAAGGATTCAAAAGGATTAGGACAATGAATTAGGCAAAATGCACATATCTTGTTAGGTTTGATGTTTTGTTCAGTGCAGCTACTTCAGGAGTGTCCACACTGTCTGCACTAGGAGTGCCCACTCTGCCTACACCTGCTAAACCAGCACTTTAATTGCACCAAAACATCCAAGGACCAATTTGATGCTTCAACACTTGATATGTGACATCATGCCTAGTCATATGGAGCAGATCCACTTGCAGAATTCGGCGACCACTATCAAAGACAAGTTGAGAAGCTCACTTACTCAAGAACATGTGTCACTTCTTTATTGGACCACCCCATGTGAACTTCATGCAAACGACCAACTTGAGCAACTTGCTTGATGGGAGGTCTGCAACTAACCATGGTTACTGATCTCAGATGATATTTCGCGCCAAAGGAAACCCTCCAAGGGAGGAAAGCTCACTTGCCTATAAATAGAAGCCATATCTTCACTTGAAAATCATCCTTCATCCAATTCTTAAAGGATCACTTAGTTTATAGCTTAGGTTTAGTTTTTATTTAAGTTTCTGAAGAGAAGAAAGGTAAGGAAGTGCTTGACAACCACTCCCTTCACTTCTACTTGGAGGAAATTTGTGTAAGGAAATCATCTTGTACTTCAACTTGGGAAACTCATGCAAAAGATCTCCTATTTGTGTAATCTCTATCCTTTTGAGTTCTTTTGTTATATTACTCATTTGATTATGCTCTTTGCAGATTCTCTCTATTATAATATGAGTTATGTGAGCTAAATTCTTTTAGTTGAGATGTTGTAGTCTTGTAATGAACTTCTAAGTAAGTACATGTGGTTTATGTAGTGTATGCATTTTAACTCTTGTGTAGTACTTCTTTCAAAGCTTATTCTGGAATTGATCACTTTAGAATAGGTAGACTTGTAGCAGCAGACATGGGTTACATTTAAGAAATCAAGAGTTGATAAGAATGAGTGTTTGTAACAACATCTTTGTTAAACTAGCTTTAATAAGGAATTGCTTGTTAAAACCGTGTTAAGTCCTAGACATAGGATAACATAGTTCTTAGGGTGATATAGTGGGAGCTTAAGAGACAGGAGTGAACCTATTTAGCATGCCTAGACATAGGAAGCTTGTAATGAAATTCTGAAGAAAGTGACTGAAAGGCACATACTATTGCAGCTGCATCCAGTGTACCCACACTGCATAGTCCACTAAAACTCTTAGAAGTGATTTACTTGGTGAAAACATCTTAACTACTTTATCTCACTGATTCCTTACACACATTTATTGTTTTTATTCACTTTGAACACTCCAACCAACTGTGAATAGTGTAGACACACTAAGTGTACACTCTGAACTTTACAAAGCTTTACATAATCCCTGCGGGTTCGACATTTTCTTATCATTATATTACTTGTGTGACTATGTATACTTGCATACTATTTTCCACACCAAGAGGTTAGGGGAGAGAGAGAATAAGAGATAGAGGGAGGAAAGAGAGGTCAATTAGAATATAGGCAAAATAGCATCCAGGGTCCCTTAACTTATTTTCCATTTTCGCTTAGGTCCCTTAACTTTAAAAGCTAATGTTTAGGTCTCTTAACTTTTAAAAACGTTTCATCGTAGTCCCATTTAACGTTAAAAGCTAACGTTTAAGTCCCTTAACTTTTAAAAATGTTTCATCGTAGTCCCATTTAATGTTAAAAGCTAACGTTTAAGTCCTAGTTGTTGTTAGTTTAAAAACGTTAAATGGGACTACGATGACACGTTTTTAAAAGTTAAGAGACCTAAACGTTAGCTTTTAAAGTTAAGGGACCTAAACGAAAACGGAAAATAAGTTAAAGGATCTCAGATGCTATTTTGCCTAGAATATATATATAGAAGATGGGAGGTAGAGGGAAGGAGAGAGAAAAAAGGAGAGATAAGAATGAGATGGGAGAGAGGAACGGAGAGTGAGAGAGAGGATAAAGGAGAGAGACAGACGGAGAGAGGGGGAGAGGGAGAGAGGAGTAATAGTATGAGAATATATATAGAAGAGAGATGTGATGTAGAGAGAGATGGAGAGAGAGAGGGGAGAGTGGAGAATGAGATATGAGAGAGGGAGAGGAAGAGAGAGAGGGATAGTGGGGATAGAGAGAGAAAGAATAGAGGGGAGAGACGATAGAGAAGAGAGTAGAGAAAATATTATTATGTATGAAATAAAAATAGTATTATTTTTGGGATGGACAGAAGGTTATACTGTGGAACAGTAAGTTGTACTGAGGTTTTGTGAGGGCACAAAAAATTGGGGTTTTGTCCAGTCCCTTGCCTCCAATACTATTCAATCTGTGAATAGTTTTTCAAATCAAGCAGTCTGAAACGGAATTGTCCATACATGTCCCCTCGCTTTTAGTAAATTAGACGCACCCTAAAGTATGTGGTGTAACAGTGAGAATATGAGACAACTTTTATTTGTAAAAAAAAAAGAGACAACTTTTTTTTGACAATAGAATAAGATAAAACAAAAAAAATTGTAGATCAATAGTCCAAAAACAATGTAGATTAAATTTTAGAAAATATCAAAAAAAAAAATTAAATTTAGTTCATATTTAACACTGTACATTTAAATTAATAAAAAAATTAAAAAATATTATTGAAAAACTATATGTGATTTTGTCATTTTATATTATTTATGACATCATATTATACTATTATTTGGTTCATCTCAATCAGATGGTATAACAATATACTACTATGAATCCAGCCTTGGGCATGCAACAATGTTAAATCTCTTGAGTGAGAGCTTTGACACCCATTGTGGTATTACCCGGCTCGAGAGATTAGTCTCTGCAGTTGTGCGTAGAAGATACCCGCAGTTTATACCAAAAAAATATACTACTATGAAATTCATTTTTTATATGCTACTATAGCATGCCTCTCTATTGATTTTTTTAGTCGCATTTAGTTGTTGATTTATTTATAGAATTCATATCGTTTCAATCCCCGCAAATATAGTAAGTATTCGTTTTGGTCGTTGTAAATTTTTTTAAAAAAATACCCTTACAATTTATAAAAGTATACTTTTTAGTCCATATTGCTGATGTGTCACATTTTTATCCTAATTTTACTTCCCCAACATACATGAGCAAGAGTCAAAAAAGCTCTAGAGAAAAGAAGAAAGTAGGGAGAGGAAGAGAAAAGAGAAGAGAGACTGAGGAAGGAGACAAAGGGGCAAAAAAACAAAACGATATGTACGGGGATGGAGGTGGTGCTCGCAGTGGTGGTGGTGGTGGTGGAGAGGACGAGTGTGTTGGTTTTCCAGCGAAGAAGGAGGAGGGAGAGGTGGAAGAAATAGAGAGAGGGTGATACCAAGAGTGGCGTTGAGAGAGGGAGAGACAGAAAGAGAGAAAGAGATCAAAGGTGAAGGTTGTGGTGGTTCACAGTGGTGCTGCAATGATGCTCGTAGTGTAGCTTCATTTCTCAATGTTCTTCACTTCTCTATTTTTAATTATTTAATCCTTGTTTTCTTCTCTTTTTCTTACATTTTCTCACCGAATCAACTCAACATTCTCTATTGTTTATTGGTGGTTGCAATAAGACTGAAGGAAAGAAGTTGCGACATGCATTGTTGCAGATTAGGTGTATTATAGCATGCATTTTTAAGAATAACTTTGTTTTCATTTATTTGTCGTTTTCAAAGTTCAATACAACAATAAATTTTGTTTTTTCAATAAAATATCTTTAACTATTTATTTCACATCGAGAGGAATGAAATAATAAATAGTTAACAATATTATAAGAATAATATAAATAATTCCATTTTATCAAAAAATAAATAATTCCATAAAAAGTAACAAAAAAAATTATTAATTTTCTTGACATGTAAAAATGAAGTTAAATCGACGTCTATTGTGAAAAAAAAGCGAGTATAAATGATTTTTTTTTCATTTTTTAAAGTTCTCATTAGCTACTTCTCTCCACGATCATATTTATATACCTTGTCTTTTTTTTTCATTTTGCTATGGCAAATATAATATTTCAAATGGGTAAATTCCACAGTTTTTTTTCATAATATTTAAAATTGAATAGATTATACAAACGTAATAATAATTATATAACAAAATGTAGGTCTGACTTAATACTTAATGTGTTTTCAGGGCTAAAGCAAATTTTGAAATAAGGCCTAAAATAGTATTACTAATAATAAAATTAATATTATTAAAATTAATAAAAAGTAATGTACCCAAAAAAAATTAAAAAAAGTACTAATTATGACATTATATTCTTTAGTTTGTTGTACCGAAACATTTTGACCTTCGCTTTAGCGAGTTAGGATCATCTCTATTTGTCAAAAGAAATGGAGGGTTCATTTAATATTAAGGCTAAACTGCACTTTTGGTCCACCCAATTTTATCAAATTTGCAATTTTGGTCCTCCTATTTTATTTTTGACAATTTTGATCCCTCAATTTTATCAAATTCTCAATTTTGGTTCCCCTATTTCGTTTGTCACAATTTTGGTCCCCCAATTTTATCAAATCTACAATTTTAGTCCCCCAGTTAAATTATCATCCGATTTTTATATCACGGCAATGTTGACGTGTCAATAATATTGTGGCGTGGTCGTCGTGGCGTGTCAATTTTGGTCCCCAATTTTATCAAATCGCAATTTTAGTCCCCTGTTAAATTATCATCCGATTTTTATCACGGCAATGCCGGCGTGTCAATAATATTGTGACGTGGGCGTCGTGTTGTGCTACAACACTTAATGATTACGCCAAAGACGACATGTATCCGCCACCTATGCATTTCTGCCAAAAATTGGATAGCAATTTAACTAGGGGACTAAAATTGCGGATTCCATAAAATTGAGGGGCCAAAATTGCGACAAATTAATAAAATAGTAGGGTAAAAATTGCAAATTTGATAAAATTAAGGGATCCAAATTGCAAAAAATAAAATAGGGAATAAAACTGTAGGTAAGCCTAAAATTAATTTAAATATTGTAGTAATTTTACTACAGAGATATCATAGCTAACAAAACTCAATGGAAATAATAGAATTCCCCTCCTCTTATATATGCTGCAACTGCATATTACTCAAAGAAAACGATAACATACATCCTAGTGAGCTTGATGAGACATGGTCTCTACTAAGGTTGTCGTTTTCATGAGTATGTTTTGGACCGCTGAATTTGTTGGTGTCATCTACAACGTTTACCCCTTCTAATGCACAAATGTTATCCCTCTTGCATCAACCTGAATGGTTCATGGGACTTCAAGAGGCTTTGATGATTAGGATTAGAGTGGATTATTGTCTGCTAATGGTTTGGAATCTGATGCAAAAGTGGTCTTGGTTATTTGACACTCATTTAGCTTAAGCTCCTAATGTCATAATTACTTTACATTCATTGTATGGGGGAGTTAGGGTGTGCTTGATAAGGCTTTGTGTGTAGCTACCTTCTTTGTATTACGTGTATTCTATTTTTAAGATGCCGTTGTAATTCCGGCTCATCGTGCTCGCTTTTTGCCTATGATTTTCAATAAAATTTCAATTATCGAAAACAACATGAACAACATGGAGGAGACACAAAATGAAACTGGTCCCCAAGTTGTTATTTTCGATTTGGGACCTTTCACGAGGTCAAGGATACTTGAAGAAGAAAATATGTTTCATGAACAAATATTTTGTTGTGATTGTCAAGTCTTAATTTGGTTGACAATGCAACATGTGTGTCACGTGTGTATCACATGGATGGTTGAAATTTAACAATGCTAACACTATATGTACTTGTCATCATTTGCATTATTCGAAAATGAATGAGTCTGCTGTACAAGTCCATTAACATCATAAAAAAAGTTGTTATTATCATTCATTCCCATAAATAATCTGATTTTTTCACTACAAGTTATTTACGAATTTTTTTTTCTTCACTTACCGCATTAATCACAAGTATTATTTCTGAGGGATGTTTTTTTTATACCCCCACCTTATTCCGAAATTATCCCTGGCATAATTTTCCAATTTTGACTTTGCGTTGAATTCTACACTTCTGGCCCACTTTATCTGCCATCGTATATACGTCAATGGAAGGTATATACGATTGCATTAAATAATGAACGTTGACTTGGAAAAAAGTGCATCGTATATATGTCCTTCAAGACGTATATACGATTGCATTATTAAATGTTTTGTTGACTACCCATCGTATATAGCATAAATACGATCAGGCTTTGAAGAATCAATCGTATATACGTCTGGGCCACGTATATACGATGTTAGAAATTAACCCATCGTATATACATGGTTAAGGAGGTATATACGGTGGTTTTTTTTTAAAAAAAAAATTCAAACAGATATTTGTGTTGTTGGAACAGATATTGACCCGCCTGCTGCAGATGTCGACTCTCAGTTGGCTGCTTTTGATATTGATACTACAGCGGCATTCACGACCGATACAATATATTTTTCACTCAACTTTTTGTTAATCAAGTTTGATAATTATTTAACCAATTACTTAAGTACGTAACATTTATCTATTTATTTGCAGGTATTTTCTACACACGAGGCTATGGAGGAGTGAGTCAAAGCTGTTGGTAGAAGTATTGGAGTAGTGGTAATAAAAGTGAGATCCGACAAAACAGGAAAGAGGGGGAGACGAGAGAAGATTGATTTTGGCTGTGAGAAGCAAGGGCGGTTTACTAATGATTCACGGGTTTTCGGTTCTAAAAGAAGAAGTTGTCCTTTTAGATTGAAAGCTACTTGCACTCTTCGCCGTGGGGGTTGGACTGTGACGGTTAAGTGTGGTAGACACACACATGAGTTGCTTAAAACTCCCATTGGTACTAATGCCTTTGGGTGTCTGTCTAAGGTGCAAAAGGATCTGGTTAATGAGCATGCTGATCTTGATGTTGGTCCGAAAGCTACTATTACTGCTTTGAAGAAGTTAGATACGGAGAATGTGACTACTCTTTGTCAAGTTTATAGCAGCGCGTCAAACACAGGTCTACAAAGAGGGTCCTAGAACGGACATTCGGAGGTATTGAGATTGATTGCATCACATAATTATCTATGTAGGAGTAGAAAGATTTGAGTGCGATGTAAATCGGTGATATCATGTGGGCTCATCCCACTTCTATAAAGTTACTCAAGTTGTTTCCGAAAGTTTTCATTCTTGACTCAACCTACAAGACCAACAGATATAACTTGCCTCTACTACAGATTGTGGGAGTCACAAACACTGAGATAAGTTTCCACGTTGCATTTGCGTATATTGGGCAGGAGCTTGCTATTCATTTTTCTTGGGTATTGCAGCAGCTGAAAGGTATATGTGACTTGCATTCAATTCATCCTCAGGTTTTCTTGACTGACAGAGATCTCGGCTGTATGTCTGGTATTCTTGATCTCGGCGAAGATTAAAGAGTTGGTGCACAAGGATAGGCGGGAGGAGGTCCTCACTCTCTGGTTCTGTATTATTGATTTTGTTGATGAGTCGGAGTATTTATCTAATCTGAAGTTTTTTGAGGCTTCTTGCTCTGATAAACCTGCTCTTACTAAATATGTGCATGACACATGGTTGACACTTTGCTGAGAGCGATTTATCTCAGCACGGACTAACCATATCCCACACTTGAGGAATGTGACGACCAACAGGTATTTTTCGCATTTATTATTTCTATCCGTTGCCTTTCTTTGACACTTGTTTATTATTTGTATCTGTTGCTTGAACTTTTTTGACACGTGGACATAATTTTTTTCGTCGTTTAAATTTCTTTGACACTTGTTTATTATTTGTATCCGTTGCTTGAATTTTTTTGACACGTGGACGTAATTTTTTTCGTCGTTTAAATTTCTTTGACACTTGTTTATTATTTATATCCGTTGCTTGAATTTTTTTGACACGTGGACATAATTTTTTTCGTCGTTTAAATTTCTTTGACACGTTTATTATTTCTATCCGTTGCTTAAATTTTTTTAACACGTGGACATAATTTTTTTCGTCGTTTAAATTTCTTTGACTCTTGTTTATTATTTCTATCCGTTGATTGAATTTTTTTGACACGTGGACATAATTTTTTTCGTCGTTTAAATTTCTTTGACACTTGTTTATTATTTCTATCCGTTGCTTGAATTTTTTTGACACGTGCACATAATATTTTTCGTCGTTTAAATTTCTTTGACACTTGTTTATTATTTCTATCCGTTGCTTGAATTTTTTGACACGTGGACATAATTTTTTTAAATCGTTTAAATTTCTTTGACAACTCGGTTTATTATTTATATCTGTTGCTTGATTTTTTTGACACGTGCACATAATTTTTTTCGTCGTTTAAATTTCTTTGACACTTGTTTATTATTTCTATCCGTTGCTTGAATTTTTTTGACACGTGCACATAATTTTTTTCGTCAATTAAATTTCTATCTGTTGTTTATTATTTAAGAGCGGAATCTTTGCATTGGAGTTTGAAGAGACAATTGAAGATTTCTGAGGGTGATTTATCTAAATGTTTCATATCTATTGATGACATGCTGACAATTCATTTTGATCAAATCATCGGGATTTTCAAAGAAGCATTAACAGAATTGAAGTCAAGTCCAATATTCCACTGTTTAAAAATCTTCAAGGTCTTGTTTCTTTATCTGCATTGGGTCACATGGTTAAAGAGTTTGAAAGATCGAAATCTGGAGTTGGATATGACAAAGGGCGGTGTCGGTGCATTCAAAGGAAGACACATCTTCTTCCTTGTGCTTGTGAGATATGTATTTTTCATGCCTCTTGAAAAATGTATTCCGCTGAATGTTGTTGATGATCACTGGAAATATTTGAGCTTGGATGCAGTAGATGATAAATCCACTCAGAATAAATCATCTGGCTGTGATATTTCTTACCAGTTTGATGCTATCTTGGCAAGATTTAATAAAGTGAGTGAGGAGGATAAATTTCTTATTAAGAGGCAACTTAATGAGATAACATTCCCTTCTACTTCTTCAATGGTTCCACCTAAATCTAAAGTCAGAACAAAAGGTGTACCAAAGAAGAAAAAACAGAAATTATTTGATGCTAAGCGTGATCCTTCCGGGTGGGAGCATGTGGATGAGAAGGTAAAAATGACTGAAGAATATGGGGCTTCTAATTTAAAATCAACACAGTAGTCTTCCAAAAATACTACATAGCGGTCTTCCAAATTATCTCAGGGTGCTTCGAGAGGTTTATCACAGACAGCTGAGACTAAAATCCATTTACTGTTTGTTCCACCACACGTGCACAGTTATGTTCAAAAAATAGTTGATGTTGAAGGTGACGGTAATTGTGGTTTTAGAGCAGTCGGGGTTGGACTTGATATGGGTGAGGATTCTTGGCCTCTGATTAGGCAAGATTTAATTCAGGAAACGAAGGAAAGGGAAACAATGTATTCAACCATGTTTGCGAAACAGATCGTTAGAGCTTCGCAAAGCATTAACTATTGAATCCTACGGACGTCAGCCGGACTCGAAGTGGTTTGATTTGCCAGAGATGGGGTACATGATTGCAACCAAGTATAATGTTGCACTGGTTCAGATTTCTTTGACTATGAATTTTACTTATCTGCCTTTGAGAGGTACTTATGGTTCATCTAAGTTTAAAATCATATCTTTTATGAACAAGGAAAATTTACACTTGCTGCATCTTTGGATCTCTCCCACCTGTCAATTGCCTCCTATTGCCCCGCAATAGTACCAGCACCACTCATCAGAGTCTGCTTCATGGTTGGATCCGTATGCAGGTCGTTTTACCCTCTGGCAGTCTATGTGTCCTTCCGTGCAGCGTTTCACTCCCGGTGATACGTCTAGATGCGTCAATTTAGCCGATGATTCTATTGACGACTTATAGATTCACACCTTTTTTTGTATTACACGTGTATTTATTGAAGTGACTAAGTTGCACAAGAAAGGGGGATTGAAGAAGGTTGAATGTTAGTTCCACAAACAACAAGTAAATATAACAGTAGTGAAAGATAATTAACTTTGATGATTTTAGATGTCTATTCCTTATAGAAAGAGTGTTGTTTTCAAACATTGATTAAGGTAAAAATCATTTAAGGTTAAGATTCTGGTTACAGAAGGTTGATGTATTTAACCTTCTGTATTGTCTGAAAACTGAGATGAGTGTAAGCAAATAACAGGAAAAGCAGATAATGACACAGTAGAGTTATAGAGGTTCACCAAACTATGACTACTCCTCTTCCCACGTCCACGTGAGAGTTTCCACTATTCTCCAAATAGATTTTACACTTGCTTTAGCTTCAACTGCTAAAGACTTTCACCTCCACTCTCTTTTGATCACACACAAAAGACAAGTGCTAACTTACACAGCTTCACCAAGCTGTCTCAACCTACTAGAAAACTCTCTTCTAGTTTCCTAAAGGTATTCTTTCCAAGTAGAATCACCAACAACACTCACATCTCACTAGGTAGTTTGTTGAGAAACTTACACAGTATTCCTTACAATAAGAGGTTTGGGTTTGGGATGATTTAGGAGCTTGTTGATGGATAAATACAATGTATTTCTAATAGCATAACAAGCAAACACATACTCAAGATAATATTTCCCAATTCTGAACTTGTAGTAGCTTTGAGTGGATGAGAAGGTTGGATTACTTTGAGATGCTTGATCTGTGAAGGCTTCAATTTAATCTCATACTCTGTAATTGTGAAGATCAGCAATTTATATAGACTTTACACTTTGAATATAGCCGTTGAAATGTTGAGGAGAGCCGTTGGAAATTTGTCCTAGGCTTGTAGATAGGAAATGATGTTTTTGAGCTTTAATGGTAGCATATCAACCTTCTGAAGCAACCTTTTGTGCTTTATGCATCATGGCGATCCTTTTATGACATGCATTATACTTCCTTTTCCACTTTTATGTCAGTTCATGCCTGTTCATGTCTTTTGCACAATATTTACATGCTTTTACTTCGAGCTTCTAAAGCTCATTTATCATGAACAAACATGTTTTTAAATTACAAGGAATCAAGAAGTTCCTTATTACATAGGATAGTTTTTCAATCATCATTTATTTCTAGAATACATTTTTTATGCGCATTTGATCATTGATTGAGACATGAATGTGTTTCCCGAAAATGTGAAGCTTGAATTCTTCTAATCTTCTTTTAACCTTCTTGAGCAATCAACCTTCTTTAACATATTCTAGAATAGGTCAACCTTCTTTTGACTTCAATCAAACTTTCTGTTGACTATTGGTCAACCTTGTGTTGACTTTTAGTCAACCTTCTGTTTGACTTTCAGTCAACCTTCTGTAGAAAGTTACTTTTTCTTTTAAGCTTCTTCAATCAACCTTCTTTTGAGGTAACCTTCGGTAATCAACCTTCTTTAAGGTAACCTTCTGTAGGTAGCCTTCTTTTGGCACATTTGATCTTTGAAAAACACTTGGTTTATTTGTAGAGCCAAGATTTTTTGCTATGATACTTATTTCCTGTTCTTATACACACTTGATTGAACTTGTTAAATCATAATAAGTTTTAGAAAACTTAACTCATTCCTTTAAGTTTGTATCATCAAAACATGGAAAGAGATTTTCATTTCTACAATCTCCCCCTTTTTGGTGATGACAAACTTGAGAGTATGTTTTAAGTTTTCTGTTTCTCAGGAGTAGACATTTTAATACCCATTGAATAATTTTAACACATGCATAACAAAAGGATATTTATCATGTAATAAGTGCAAAGAAACATGATTACATAGTTTTGATAATTATCAGTTACAAACGATAAAATAGCACAAAATATCATGTCCAAAAGATAATTAAACAGTCAATAGAAACCCCAAACTATCACTAAACTAAGTAGCTAAATAATCTCCATTTTCCCCCTTTGTCAACAAAAAAGGGAGGGAAGGCAGGGGAAATTAAGTTGCTACTTGGTAGGAGAGGAATCATCAGAGGAGTTTGAGGATGAAGCGGGTTGAGGAATGTCATGGAAAGGTTGAGGAGGAGGGAAATTAGATGCTCGCAACATCGAAAACCATAGTAGGTACTATGTTCTGCATCATCCATTGCTGGTAGGCATAGTTTCTCTGTGCTTCAAGCCTATTTTCTTGCTGGAGTATTCCAATTCTCATCAGAAGCTTGTTGTTCTGCACCCTCATCTTCTTCATTTGCTTCTCATGGTGTGCCCTCATCTTCTTCATTGCAGCCAAAAACTCCTTCTTGTCAGCATAGTTGAAGGAATCATCCTTATCAACTGATGGTTTACTACTCAGTGGTGCTTTGTCAGAAGAGGAGAATGGTGCATTCATTGTTTGGCCAAAGGAGCCAAGAGATCCAAAGTGTGTGGGAAAATCAGAAGGTAGTTTTGAAGGACCTGAACCTTCAGGCATTCTTGGTACAGAAGAGTCATAGATGGGAGAAAACATGAATCTGTGGATATTTTCAGAAGCAAGAGTATTACCAGGTGAAGTTTTACGATTGTCACACCATTGTGAGAATAAATTAGCCATTTGTTCAGTTGATCCTTGAATGTCCTGATGGAGAGGTGCAGGTGTAGATTCAGCAATAGGATCAATAGAAGGTGTTGGAGTGTGAAGCAACTCTGTGAGAGCAATGGAGGCCATGATTTCAAGACTTGTGGCTTGATTTTCAGGATTTTCTGGTGTAAGTTGATCTTCAATGTCCCTAACTACCTCATGAACAGCTTGGGAAATAGGAGACAGTGGACTTGCATATTCATTTCTCTATTCCTCATTCATTGGTGATTGTTCTGCAATAAGCTCCCCCTGAGCTTGATCCTCTGTTATACCTTCTGCAGTTCCATGTTCCTCATGAGAGGAAACATATGGAACTAGAATAACTCCTTGAGAGAAAGGATAGTATGTAGCTCTATCAGAAAATCTGGTATCATTATCAGAAGGTTCTATATGAGAATTTTGTCCTTTTTCACTGGTAGGAATGGTTTTAGAAGCTTGGTTTTCTTGTTCCTCAAAGGTGTGGGGCATGTACAACACTAAGTCAGTACAGGGTTCATCAACATTTTCAGAAGCTTCTACTTCCATTTGTACAGGGGTTTGATCTTTTTCACTGGGAATTTGTGATTCATTTAGGTTTAAAGAGTTTTCAAAAACTTCTTTCCAGCCTTGAGAAGGTTCTGTTTCAAATAAATCTTCAAGTGAGGGGTTTGGTGGAGCTATTCTTATGGGCTCAGTTGTGACAACTTTCTCAAAACATTGTGACTCCCCCTGAGGAGTTGCCATGGGTGTATCTTTTGAGATAAGAGGGGATGTTCTAGTGTTTTCAACAAGTGGTTCTGTGTTTAGGTTTGGTTCAGGGATTGGTTAATTTTCATCAGTGTTAGGTTTAGAGAAAATTTCTAATTTCTTGCTAAATGGTTTCAGTCCCATTTGTTTTTCACTCTTAGACCAGAAGGTTGTTTTCTCTTGGATGGATTCTTCCTTAGTGAAAGGGATTTTCTTGAATCTAAACAATTTGGTTAAGAACATGCATGCCATATGTAACACCCCCTTAAATTCTAATACTACTTAGCAATTAAATCAGAGTTTTCAAAAACCACTCAAGGAGTGCTACATTTTTCTACAAGGACTTAACCAAGCAAAACAATCAAACACAACAAGTCACATTTGCGCAGCTAAAACAGTGGTAGTGTAATGTACATTCAGTACCTCGGCCAAGAAGGAACCGAGCTCAACAAGTCATATGTTATCAGTTACAACATAATCAAAATAATACAAGTCCAAAAGGCATAGGTCTACAACACAATATAACCTACATACAGACCACTACACTACTCGGCCCCCAGTGTTACACTACCAGAGCAAAATGACGACACCAACGACTCTGAGTGAGAACTGACCTCTACTCAGGGATACCTGCAAGTTGCCACATGAGAGCAACATAAAAGCAGCTAGGGTGAGTCTCTAAACACATATAATAAGGTTTATGACAAGTATTATGCTAAGCAAACACATATAAACACCTCGGCACAACACACAATTAACACGATTATTTAGTGCATGAGTTATGTGAATGATGCAGACACATACTTCCAGGGTATATGCATGATGGATGCATTAAGACCGAAGTCTTCTGCTATCACCTTCGGACCGAAGTCCTTAGGACCGAAGTCCTCTGCTATCACCTAAGGACCGAAGTCCAAGACCGAAGTCTTCTGCTATCACCTTATGCTTATGATTTATGCGACGCCATGAACAATGCATAACACACAACATATACATTATTCAATTAAATCATAACACCATTTCAGTCACTCACCAATTAGACTGCAGCCTTTTATTCATACTAGGACCCAAGTCCTCTGCTCACCTCTAGGACCGAGGTCCTCTGCTTTCACCATTTTCATTTATTCAATGCCCCTCAGGGACTTCAACGTTTAATTAATTCTCTACTCGTAGCCCTACGGCCAAAACAACTCTCATACGTCATTACGACACTAAGGCCGACATCCCCATAACAGCCTACAGCACTAGGATTGTCGCCCTCAACTCACCGATCACCTCGGTTCCAAGTGGTGGACCAAAGAGTCCCCACAAGGACTACCCTACAACTTAGGACTAAATGTCGAATAGGGACTAAAATAACTACGCTACTTAGCCCCTTACGCACTTAGCACTCAAGCATCACCAAGCACCTCTGCTTACACTTCCTTACCCTTCGTCTCCTATACATCATCCCTTACGCTTCGTCACCTATATTCAACACTTACGCATTGGCACATATACGCCTCACTTCGACAAGTACAATTCGATACCTATACTTAGTCCAACGCACTCTTATACTTTTACGTACGCTCCTTCGACTCATGTATATATGTCGACACACACATCTCTCGACACTTACACACTTCGACGCACACACTCAATCTCTCGACACTTACATACTTCGACGCACACATCTCATCTCTCGACACTTACATGCTTCGACACACACATCTCCTCTCTCGACACTTACATACTTCGACACTCACATCTCTCAACACTTACATGCTTCGACGCTCACATCTCTCGACACTTACATGCTTCGACGCTCACATCTCTCGACACTTACCTATTCACTTAAGTTCCAGCTTACGTATGGGAAGGTAACTTCACCTCGGCAATCCTAAACCGACTACTCCATTTAACTCAACGCATACTCGACGCCTTATGTTATACGTTTTCAGCTACTCCTTCGTTATCCTAAGTCTATTCTTTAAGGACCTCTCCAAGATTATGTCACCCACCCTCACTCACTCTCGCTCACTGGGACTGAGAGCTTCCTCAGCTCCCATTTCACTCCTTCTTCCTTCGGATGACCAACTCTCTCATTCACTCTACACCACTCCACTGAAGTGAGCCAAACACAACATCAAAACATAAAAACACATCAGGCATGCAAAACAACTCAGCAAACATAGCTACAGTCTACCCACACATAACCATTCATCATAATACATGATTATACGTGAAAAAGAGCCCCCTAACCTTGTTCAGTTGAGTAGAACACTATTTCTTCACCGAAATCCTCTAGTTAACACTCGCAGCAAAAACTTCTCCCTTGAACTTGAGCTTCTTCTTCGCTGGAAGCTCCTCCTTCTCTCTAGAAAATGATCTCACCTACCAACTTCTCTCTCTTACTTTTCTTAGATTCCTTTTTGGTGGAAACATGCACCCTCTCCTACGACACTTTTATTTAAGGCACACACTTGGGCCTCTAATGACTCATGGGCCTCCAATGGCTCTTGGCCTCTACGTCCACCTTCTCCATTTACTTAAGCATCTCCTAAAGAAATAAACTCCTAATTAATACTTGGCTTAATTTAAAAAGTTGTAAACCTTAAATAACTCAACTAAATAATTAATTGAACTATTTTGGGTGTTACACCATATGGTAAGGATGAGCTTTTCCTAATGGTTTTACATATATCAATCATATAGTGAAAAATGATATATGGCAGGCTTATCTTAGATCTAGTGAGCATGTGATAAACTAGGAGTAAGTCAATAGGTTTTACCTGTTCAAAGCTTCCTGCTCTAGGGATTAAGGAGTGAACTACCATATTATGCATGATTCGAGCTTGATCCTTCAATGCTGATGATCTTAGCTTTTCTTCAGGATTCTTCATCAGTTCTTTCAATACTTCTTCTTCTTTGATTTCTGTTTGATCATACCAGTTCTTCCCATACAAGCAAACTCCATCAATAGGAATTTTTAGGGCATTACCAATCAGAGTTGGGGTTACTGTAATGGTTGTTCCTTTAACCTGAGTAGTGAAAAAGGATTTTGTTTCACTCACATTCACACAGCCATAGAATTCCTTCACCATGTTGGGATAAATGGCTTCTCCTTGAGACAGAACATTTATCCATCCTTGTGTTTCAATGTGAGAGTGTATATTCCAACCAGAAGTTTTCAATTCATCTAGCAGATAGATTCTTCCAATAAGAATGTTTCTCTTTCCCCATTTTTCTTTATCAAAAACTCGAGCGGGAATAATTTCTTCAAATTTTTCTTCAACTTCAGAAGCTTGATCATCAACTTTTTCTTTTCCTTTGTTTCCTCCATAGTTGATCTTAATCTTGGGCTTTTTAGAAGAAGATTGAGGTTGAAGAGGAGCATTTCTTTTAAGTTCGAGCTTTGATTCTGCCATCATTTCCGAAAGAGTAGAATCATCATCATCAATGGTGATTGGTTGACTTTTCTTTGCACCAGGGCCTGTTATGGCCTTGAGAGAACTTGATTTGATCCTTGTGGATCTCCGAGAATGAGTGAGTGATGATTTAGATGACATTGGTTCTGCGGGAGGGGAACTTTGTGTAGGAAGAGGTTTTGAAGCATTTAAGATTGCTGGTGGAAGGTCATTGGTTTGAGGAGTATTTGTTTTCCTCACACAAGGAATTTTAGTTCTCACCATTGAAGAGAGAAGAGAGTTTCGTGAAGAAGAGAAGAGAGAGAGGAAGAAGAACGCTTGAGAGATAATGAATGTGAGCGGTTTTGAGAGTAAGAGAGAGATATGGAGATACTAGCCGTTGTGATGGGATTGTTGTAGTTACGAATTGACATAATTGTCATAGGGGACAATTTTAGTTACTTTAGTAACTGGATATCTATCGGATTCCGTGTTTCCTTTTTAAATTCAACCTTCTGAATTTGATTTTCTCCAAGTGAACCTTCTCAAGATATGAGAAGGTTGGGGTTTTTGACATATTTTTCTCCTAAGGACATTTTAAAATGTGCAAAGCCTTTTTAATAAAATTGAAGCTTTCTTCTAACAAAGGCTTGGTAAATATATCAGCTAATTGATGCTTGGTGTTTATAAAAATAAGTTCCACATCCTTCTTTTGAACATGATCTCTAATAAAATGATGCTTTATGTTAATATGTTTAGACCTTGAATGTTGGATGGGATTTTTTGATAAATTGATAGCACTAGTATTGTCACAATAAATAGGAGTGCATGTGTACCTTATAGAGTAGTCCTCCAATTAATTCTTGATCCATAAAATTTGTGAACAACGACCCACAGAGATGAGATACATATTCTCGCTTGGTGAGTTGATAATGCAATTGAATTTTGTTTTCTACAAGACCAAGAGATTAAGGATTCTCCCAAAATTTGACATGATCCACTAGTACTTTTTCTATCAATTTTGTCACCAGCATAGGCAGCATCACAGTAGTCAGTTAGGTCAAAATGAGTATTCTTTTTATACCATAGACCAATACTAGTTGTTCCAACTAAGTATCTGAAGATTCTTTTAACAATGATAGTAGATGAGATTCTTTAGGAGAGACTTGGAATCTAGCACACAAACCAACTGAAAACACAATGTCAGGTCTACTAGCAGTTAAATATAATAGTGAGCCTATCATACCCCTGTATTCTTTTTCAGAAATTGGTTTTCCTTCTTCATCCTTCTCAATTTGCATGGAAGGATGCATAGGTGTTGCCATGGCTTTTGCTTCATTCATCTTATATTTCTTGAGAAGGTCTTTGATGTATTTTTCTTGACTAAAAAAGATACCTTCATCAAGTTGCTTTATTTGAAGTCCTAGAAAGAATCTTAATTCTCCCATCATACTCATTTCAAACTCACTTTTCATAAGATTCCCAAAATCTTTGCACAATTTTTCATTTGATCCAAAAATGATATCATCAACATAAATTTGAACAATCAACAAATTCTTATCAAGAGATTTTTTAAACAAAGTAGTATCAATGTGTCCTCTTGTGAATTTATTTTTGATCAAGAAGCTACTTAACCTTTCATACCAAGCTCTAGGAGCTTGCTTAAGCCCATATAGAGCTTTGGTGAGTTTAAAAACATGGTTAGGTTTCTTTTGATCAACAAAACCAGGAGGTTGATTGACATAAACTTCTTCTTTTAAAAAACCATTTAAGAAAGCATTTTTAACATCCATTTGAAATAATTTGAAAATTTTTGTGTGCAGCAAATGCAAGTAAAATTCTAATAGCTTCTAACCTTGCTACAGGAGCAAAAGTTTCATCATAGTCAATACCTTCCTATTGATTATACCCTTGAGCAACAAGTCTTGCCTTGTTTCTCACACCTTACCATTTTCATCTAGCTTGTTTCTAAACACCCATTTAGTTCCTATAACAGACTGATTTTTGGGAGGTATCCCTAAGTTCCATACCTCATTCTTTTCAAATTGAGAGATTTCTTTAGTCATTGATTCTATCCATGATTGATATTGTATGGCCTCATTGATAGTCTTTGGTTCTATTTCAGAGATGAGAGCCATTCTAGCAGCATTGTCTCTAAATGATGTTCTGGTTCTAACAGGATCTGAAGTGCTACCAATAATTTGATCTTGTGGATGATGTACCACCATTCTCCAGCTTCTTGGTAGTTGAGAAGGTTGATCAGAAGCTTGAGTAGCTTCATTTGATTGTTGAGAAGGTTGAACAGAAGCTTTTGTTTCTTCATTCTCCAACCTGTTTTCATGTTTTGTACCTTCTTCTTTGTCTTGATTGATATCATCAACATCAATTACTTCATTTGAACTGTTAGTTTCATTGAAAACAATATGCATGCTCTCTTCTACAGTTTGAGTCCTAACACTACAAGAAAAGCTTGTTTTAGCCACAAGCATTTGCCACGGAGCTTATTCCGCGATAATTTGCCACTGCAGTTTGCGGCGGAATGTGTAAAAAAAAAGCAAGGCGCGAAATTTCTCACTGGTGTTTGCCACGGGTTTGCCACGGACATGTAAAAGACCAAAATTTGCGACGGACATGCCGTGGCAAGTCCGTGGCAACCGAATGACCAAAATGAAAGACCCACAATCCCTAAAAATCAATTTTCACATCCTCACTCTCACGTCTCCTCCTCACTTCTCAGTCACCACTCTCACGTCTCCTCCTCCTCTCTCTCGCCACAACCACCACTCTCACGTCTCCTCCTCACTCTGCCCACAACCACTACTCTCACCTCTGCGTCGCCGGCCAGAACCACTATTTCTCCTCCTCACTTCCACTTCATTCGCGTGACCAACCCAAAACCAGAACCCATCGCTCCCAAAAAACCCAGATCCCATCGCTCCCAAAAAACCCAGATCCCATCGCTTCTTTTCCTTCAAATTTCCCTTCTTCTTTCCTCATCCTTCAAAGGTAAATACGATTTCGTATAGGATTTAAGGATTCCGTTTCCGCTTCATCTAATACAATTTTTCTTTTGATTACAGGTTCATTTTGATGGAGGAAGAACGGGAAAACTATAAGGGTGGTGTTAGGGTGCTTTATTGGTGCTTTGAGTGGCATTTCAGATTTGATTGAGGTGGAGGATGACCACTACATTTGATTTTTGTTGTAGGCATTTGCTTTGTGTAGTAACAGAAAATGTCTCCGTCTACATTTCTATTGGATCTGCATTGAACTCCTTTGTTTTTCCCGGTTTAGCGAGTCTTTGTTAGTTCATAAACTCTTTCTTCATCGATGGATGCTAATTTATCATCTTTTCCTCCAACTAATTTTTACTTCACAAAAGAAGCAATTTATATTGTCAATGCCAAGTAATATCATTTTCCTATTAAAATGATATTTGAGGAGAGTTATTTCTTGTCTTTGTCACTTTCGGTGATTTAAAATTTTAAACTTCCTATTTATGGCCAAAAAAATTAGCTTCCTATTCACAACAGAGAAGGTTTATGCTATGTTTTGTTGCTGCACGTCCTTGAATGTGGAAATTTAAAAAGAAAAAAGAGAAGAAAAGAAAAGAAAATGATTCTTATAATTTCAATCAATTATCACTTGTTGTCCCCTTTATTCACCGCTTTCGGACTGGACATCAATCAATTGAAAATGTTCCCAAAATGACATAACATTAACGAGTTCAAATATGTTTGTTTATGATTCCAGCTTCATGAGGATCGGTAGAAAACTATTGCTATCAAACAACGGCTTTTATCTCAATATGACGTGCTTGATCTCGGATCAATGGCCTAAAAGAAGCTATTGTTACTTCCTTTTCCTTCTACTTTGAAATATACCGTAGCTCGAGTCATAAAATTTGATTTACTCTTTTTGTAGGTTTGGATGCTAGCTCGAATGTGTCAACTTGAGAATAAAATTTCAATTTGTTGGAGAACCTTCTTATCGGTGACTCGAATACGTCTCTCTTTTTACGTATAATTGATGAAATAATCATTTTTTCTCCAACAACCAAATGTTGATATCCTCGGGTTGTTATTTGTCTTCACTCCTCTTACTTTGGTCTAGTCTGATGATGCCATTTATCATTTTATTTATATCTAGGACCCGGATAAGTAAAGTCAAAAGGGTCCGAGAGAGCTTGCAAAACTCCCTTCGACACGAATTGAATTGATTGCCACCTATGCTAGGGTATGTTTTCCTTAAAAACGTGTGAACCGAGAATCCTTTCTCTTCCTACTTCTTACAAGCTTTTCACAACAAATGCATGTTGATAGTGCTCTTTGGTCGAGTTTCCTCAATGATTGAAATTGAAGTGGAGATGGAAATCGATGTACTTCTTTCTTTGAAACAACTAGTAATGTGGTAAACCACTTGATCGGAATTTTCTTTTGGTTGAATGATTTCTGTATATAGAAGTTTAATAACTTAGCTAAGGCCTGAGGGTGTCCTTGTTTTGCAGGATAGTATCACAGAACAAATAGAGCAAATCATGGAGCTTGAAAATTTGGAGGAGGTATGTTCTCCTAAAATGCAAGCTTATTATCTAGTTATGAACATGACCAATTACTTTCTTTCACCTAATCTTTTAAAATAATTCCTCCCAAAATTGTAATAAGTTTCTTAGACTAACAAGCGGAAAGCCAACTATGATACCATTTCTATTTCTAGATTTTTCTTTTGATCTGAATATTTATCTAAGAAATTAAGATATCCCTCCCTGAAGAAATTAAGAAAGCCAACTATGATACCATTTCTATTTGTAATTTCTCTTTCTGCTTCTAGTTTTTGTAACATGAAGTCTTAAAGGAGACTTGAGATTTGAAATTAAGAAAACTTGTTTTCTAACATTTTCTCATGCTTTGCAGATAAAGGGTTGCTTCTGCTCCAGCTTGAGAGTTTTGATCACGTACCTTAACTTCCAGGTTTTAAGGTTGTTTTTCTTTCTTGCATACTTTACATTCTGGTCCTTTGAGCTGTTAGCAATAATAGTCAAAAGAGTTTTTTTTCCCCCATTTGTTGAAAGCACCGTGCATTTAAATAGATTCAAGATTCAATTTTTGATATAGATTTTGGATTTGAAATTGAGTTCTTGATTTTCACAGTGGTTCCCAATAGGGTCATTTAAATAGATGATGAAATGGTGTGCAACCCCGAATGAATCTTTGAATTAGATGGTTCATTTTAAATTACTCTATCCATTTTATGTTGAAGCATTATAGTTTTATGCATTCAAGTTTCTTATCTCTTTTGCTTGTCACTAGTCATTGTTTGGTGATCATGCATGTCTTTTGTGTTGCATTCTTTTTGTGGTTTTGTAACTTTTGTTACATTACATTCCTAGTGGTATAAAATATTTGTCAGAGAAATTCTTATGATTCTTAATTGTGGCTATAAAATATACCATACAAAAGTATCAGAGAAATTGAAGCTAATAAATTTACTATTTTCAGGAGTTTGAGAAGCACATTGAAAATTGCAATCCACAAGTTTATTAACAACCACTATGCAACCTTCTGAGACTAGAAGTATTTGTCAACCTCACCGGCGTCCTTTACGGGTTTACACAGATATACCTCACGTGGAGGAAAACTTGACATATCCAGAGTTTGCAATCAGTAAGTTTAGTCATGCATGTATAGATACCAGTTTAAATATAAAGATTAACAGAATGAAAATAGTGAAATTGTAAAGTTTGTCCTTCTCCAACTATGGATCAATGGGTATCTTGAGTCAAGAGCAAGATTGAGGTTTGTAGGTATAGTCGTTGGTTCTTTCTTTTTCTAATTTTCCCTTCTCTTTCATGAACGAAACATTAGAGGATTTTCATTTTGATATGCATATTGCTTATGTGGTGTTTGAGAAAATGCCTAGGCTTGGTTTAGAGAAAATTCAGGGGGTTTGTGGTTGAATTTGGTAGAATTTGGTCTAGGTAGAGTGATCTTCATTTTAAGTTTGATTGCTAGATATGCTTGCGATTTGCTTATGTGCTGTTTGAGAGAATCTGAATTCTTGATTTGTTGTTGTTTTGTACCTCTGTTTGAGAGAATGTGAATGTTTATGTGTTGTTTGAGAGAATGTTAATGCTTGATTTGTTGTTGTTTTGTACCTCTGTATGAGGTTAATATGTTAAAAAGCTAATTTCTAATTGGCAAAATTTGTTTATGTGGTAATGCAGATTTGTCTACCCTATTAAGAGTGTTATATTGTAATCGCTAAATCCCGTTTTGTGGGGCGGTAAGCCAATTTTCTTTTTTCATTAGATATTCAAAACACATACATTCATAAAGTTTCAGTTAATTTCATCTAATACTTTAATTTTGGAAAATTCCTGCGAGATATGAAGGGCCACGCCTTTGCAGAATCACTTGTTGAGTTTGTAAATACTCAGAAGTCACTTAAGGTTTGGCTGAGGAGCTCCAGTTCTTGCATCCTCATCTTAGAAAGATTATGGTGGCTATGGATTGGTTTAATGTAAGTGATTATTGTCATTTAAAATTCAGCATCTTCTGTGTCTGTGTGACCATAAGTTTGAATCTGTTCTTTAACCTTTAATTTCAATACTTATAGAGTATAGTATTAGTTATATGATTGAACTTGTATAGTAGCTGAATGTAGATTGCCATATAGTTACTTTACTTCTTTCTGAATTCTGATAGGTTTTTTTATATGACTAACCCTCGCTAAATTCTCGAACTAGTTGGCACTAGCTTGACTTTAAAGTCCTTTCAGGATGAAATGTGAGGATTATTCAGGGAGTGAGTCCAACTAGTCAAATAACTTTTTCACTACATGTATTAGTCTATGCTTTTCTTCACTACATGTATTAGTCTATGCTTTTCCTTATCACCGTAATAACTCATCTAAACACATTTAGTTCTGTTTTTTTGTGCCTATTAGATTCTTTTGCAATTGGATGAGTGTTTATTATTTACCAAAGATAAGATTACAAATGAAGTTTATATAAGCTGAAAGACTTTTCCTAAGATTCCTCTGCTTTAGTAATGGCGCTTATTGTTTAATGCTTGGTTGGTGGTGCTTTTGTAAAATTTTTAATGAGTCAAGTAATAAGGCCACAGTGCAACTTTTTGAATTTGCCATCAATGTGGCATGACCGACCTAGTCGGTAGTAATCTCTGTGTTTCTCTTTAAACATTGTAAATTTTTTTGGTCAATACTATATGGTTTCACGATGGGCATATGGGGTCATTTCCTATTTTGATAAAATTGTAGGAAAGAACAATATTAGTGGCATGATCACGACGGGGCGTTTTCTTTGCTTAAGTTTTGTCTGGTGATTCTTGTTGCAAGCTTAAAGATACATAAATCTTTCTTTTTCTGCAGCTGAATCGAGGAATCTTGAATGCCATGCTCTCGCTTTGGAACTCGATTCGGTTTGTAAAATTGCGAGAATGAAGTTGTTCAGTAAATCGTAGCGCTGTTCAAAATTTTAGCATTGTTAAAAATATCTGCTGCTTTTTTTTCTCTATGATAGTTCTGATTTCTTGATACAAATTATTGAATTCATCGATTCCTAAGCCTAGTGTCATCAAATTTATTCTTAAATGTTTTTGAAATGATATTCATGTCTATATGTAATAGTACTAGGTTTCTTAACATATTAAGGCATGCGGGATGACGTTTTTATAGTACTTATAATTTGTGACCTAAAGTTTACGAGTGATCAAAATTGTTTTTGACGGACATCGATGATTGAAAAATAGTGTGGCTTTCTTCACTATAATAATAATAATAATAATAATAACAATTAAAGATACAATTGTGAAGAAGTTGGAGTAGTAGGAAACTACTGCTCCATTTTTTTTTTAATTTTTTTAAAAAATTTGCGACCGGGTTTGCCACGGATTTGCGGCGAAAATTTGCCACAGATTTGCGGCGGAAATTTGCCGCAGATTTGCTGACGGAAAAATTTGCCCGCAGATTTGCGACGGAAAAATTTGCCACGGAAATTCCGTGGCAAACGATTTGCGACGAGCGTTTTTGCCACCAATTTTTGTCCGTGGCAAATGTTGTTTTGCCACGGAAATTTGTGCATTTGCCACGGAAATGTCCGTGGCAAATCAGCGATTTTCTTGTAGTGTAAGGTTGTATACTCTATAAGCCTTTGATGATGTTGAATATCCTAGAAAAATTCCTTTGTCTGATTTAGAATCAAATTTGCCTAGATTGTCTTTGTTATTTAAAATGAAATAGGTACAACCAAATACATGAAAGTATGCAATGGTTGGTTTTCTATTTTTCCAAATTTCATAGGGGGTTTTCTCAACAATTTTTCTAATGGAAACTCTATTCAAAATATAGCAGGCTGTGTTTATAGCTTCTGCCCAATAACATTTTTCAATTTTTGAATCTTCTAAAAGTGTTCTTGCCATTTCTTGCAAAGTTCTATTTTTCCTTTCTACGACTCCATTCTGTTGTGGAGTTCTAGGACATGAGAAATTGTGAGTATAATTCCATTTTCATCAAAAAAAAATTGAAAAGAAACTCTGACGCTCAAGTTAGTAGAGAATAGTGGAGTATGGAGGCTAAAGGAGTGTGTACCGTATGTGGCTATGTGAGCCAGTATTTATAGAGATCTGTGCTAGCTCTGAGCCATTGGATCGTTCGGGTGAATCTGAGCCATCGAGGCTTAATGGATTGGGCATTAGATGTGGATTCAAGGAAATGGGCTGATCTAGTCCCTATTATGCGCATGGACCTCATGGTCCAATATGGTGCGCCTGGTCATGGACATGGGTCATTGGTAACTGGGTTGACCACGGTCCACTCGCTTAGTGGGCCTCGTGGCGATCCGAACAACTAACAAAGTTGATGTTCTTAGGCTATATATATTTTTAAGTGGTTCTTGGTTCGAACCGAGATCTCCATTTTGCGTATGTACGTTTATAGTTAGAGCTTGCTATAGCATTCTTTGATCACTAGTTAGTAGCATTTTTTGAAACACTAATTGAATCAGCGTTTGAGCTTATAGCTTATAGTGTTTCACTTTTTCTTCCATTTTTATCCTTATTATTTTAATTAAATTTCTCATTTATCCACTGTTAAATGAATCTTCTCTCATTTTAAGCATTAATTACAAATATCCATTTATGTCATTCTATATTAATAAGTTAGTTCAACCATTAATTTTACCAAACACCTTAACTTCAATCCGCTATCAGTTCAACCGCTATAAGTTAGTTTATCTACTATCATCTAGTTTATCCACTATCTACTCTTTTTTGCGAAATAGAGCCATAATAACCGTGAGCCACATCTTCTACAACTTGGTTGGCCTTAGTTGTCAAAAGCATACTTGAACTGAAGCCACAATTTAATGCAATGCATGACATTACATCTTATCTTATCCACATCATCAGTTAGAGAAGTTGCAAAAAGGCACAACGCAACACAATGATAATCACATTCATAAGGCCACTTTCTAGTGATTCTTCATAGATATGGAAAAACATATATTCAAAGAAGAGAACAAAGAATGCAAACTAGCTGCAGAGTTATTATGGTGATAGAGTCACATATGACTATTTTCTCCCAACATTATTTGTCTTTTGTGCCCTCCTTGTCTTCCTTGTTTTCAATGGTAGCATATGACAACCATGTTAAGATTTATAAATAAATGTCAATGATATATATAACAACATTCACAGCAACAGAACAATAACAATAATTATTGACATTAATTATTAATAAAAAAGAGAGAAATTAACAGATGAAATAAGATTGTTTGGTTGTTTGAGTAAGAGACAAAGAGGTAGGAGGAATAAGAGTGTAGGTAGGGTTAGATTCCCCATCTAACATAACCCAATAACAATACTAACATTATCATATATAAAAATATGTAACAAAAGAACATACTCATTAATTATTATCTGTACACAATCAAGAAGCAATAAAACATCTAACAAAAGAACATACTTATTAATTGCTTTTTTCTGCATAGAAATCCAAGGAAAAAATTGGGATGCTCAATAGTCAATCAGCCACCAGACATTTTTCTATGCCTACCACCACACTTTCTTTGCCTAAGGATCATTTTCCTGAAATGAGGAAAATAATGAACTTAACTTTCCTAAAAATTGTATATATTTTGACACATGTATATACATTAAAATAGAAATCAAATTTGATTCCAAATTCGATATCTGACTGTTGCGTATAGAAAAACATTTGTCGGGAGAGGTCAACCTCTTAAATCGATTACTCGAAGAATTAGTCTCCACAGTCGCCGTGGAGGATACCTTGATTTACCAAAAAAATAAATAGAAATCACATAAAATAAAAAGAGCATCATATGTATACAGTATATATACCTATTGATCTTTTGCAATGGAGGACTGCTTCATTAATTGAGTTGTCATGATCATCTAGCAATTCTTTCTGTGAACTGCTTCTCAAGCTTCTAACTTGCAAATCTTTCTTAACAGTATTATTATCAACTCTGGTGTTTTTCTTTGAGCTCCCTATTTTCTGCTTTAATGTGTTGAAATAGCTAAAAAATTCTACCAAAGCTCTCCATGTTGATTTTCTCCACTTTGTAAGAAAACCCTTACGATGAATTCCCATAGTTCTTGAAGAAACTGTTCTAAAAGAAAAGGAAGACCCAAGCTTGGTTTGAATAGGATCTGGGGTAATATTGCAAAACTCTACTTTAAAAGGGTCAACAAAAACAGGTCTAAGAAAGCCATCAGAGAAAATCTCATCAGCATGAACAAGAAAAATAGGTGAGTGAGAGATAGAAGTATCAAAATTGAAGCTTTGGTTACATTCAGATTCTCTTTGAGGGTCATCAAGATGGGGTTTAGAGTTTGATAACCAACTATATGAAAAACTATCACTAGCTAGAGGTAATGAGGTTTCCATTTTGCAATGTTTTATTATGCAAAGGATGATATATATATATATATATATATATATATATATATATATATATATATATATATATAAACTTTATATTAAAGACAAATTGATGTTATTAATAGCTTAGAGTGACAAAACAATGGTGACCACAAGGGAAAAGTTTGTCTATTCTATCAAGGTCAAGTAGGGAACAAATGGAACAAAGTAGGTGCAAATATGTATTGACTTTAAGGCAATGTTATTAAAACCGAATCGGTGTGATCGACCGAAGCGGTCACTCTGGAGTCGTTATCGATAATTGGATCGAAGAAAGCGGTCACTATTTGCTTTCGCATGACCCGTGACGTCTTAAAAATCGATGAAATATCTAATATTGTATGTCAATATTTTCAATTTTCAATATGAATTAAATGAATATTGATATAAATTTTAAAATGAATAATTATTCATACTCAATAATATATAGAATCTAAAATTTATGGAATATGATACAAATTATTAGATATTAAATAAGATATATGCGTAATATAGATATAATAACACATGTATGTAAGTATAAAAGTAAATAATAAATAAATATAATTAATAACACATGACTTAAGTATAATATATGCTGTCAATGTACCAACACATCAAGCAGCTCAATAGGTTACAAGTTACAACTTGCATCCTAGGCGCCAGGTACTGAGTTCAACACCTAGGCAAGCCATTTGCTAAATAATATTTGGTCAACAAGTTGATTTGACTGAGTCAATGACGGGTTGACCCGAGTTGGACCGGGTCAAAGGTGTGGGTCGATGACGTCATCACGGGTCAACTGCATGTTCGATCCACCGTGTGAACCGAACCAAACTCAGGCGCGGGTCACGGTCCAACCGACTGGGTTGGCCCGGGTTTAATAACACTGCTTTAAGGAGTAAGGTTTGCTATTGCTTTTCTCATCTTTAAAGTTATGCTTGTCTGTAATTTTTACTAGACAGTAGACGTAGGATAGAGAAATGAAGTAAATTAGCTTTTGCTTTCTCATATTTATAGTTTATAGTTACGTTTGTTTCAAGAAGTTTCCTACCACACCAAAGAGTAAAAATAATGATAATATATTATAGACAATAGTAGTATATTGATCTTTGAATATGAAGAGCATGACGATTGTCATGTTATGTGTAGAGCCGCTTTTTAGAATTTTGGTGTATAAAGAGCATGAGAAATGCCGGAGTATATGGTATGAAAGCTATTGGAATGATAATATATAAAATATGAGCTTAATTGTTATTCACATGAGAAAGGCAAAATGTAGGGGTCCTCCAACCGATACACTGTTAGGGACTCATGAAAACCTTTCGAAGTCAAAATCCAATACCGAAAGGACTCAAGGAGAGTACTCGCGAAAAAGGAGTTACAACATACATATAACGAACTAGGGGAACATAAACTAATTTTGGCTCATATATACATAGTATTGGAGTCGCATGACTCTAATAATACAGACATCGTGGGCCCCGTGATTTAGCAAGAAACCTCTGCTAAGATATGGTCCTAACCCGCTGAACTACCCAACGACAAACCAGAGTATGGATGACTTTATTGCAATCCGAGAAATCGGTATGGTAGAGATTATTGATAGACTCTACTATTCCTTTGGGGGAACTCTGATGTTGATTAATTAGTGTTGGTCTCCATCAGTTAGGGCTAGTGGAGGCATTCTCTCTCTTTGAGATTAAACTTAGAGATTTTTATTCTTTACCTTTAGAGGGAGTACTTTTTGTGAGTCTATTTACGGTGGAGGTTGAAAAGGGAAAGATGCTTTTTAGTAATGTATATTCAAAAAATAGGTTGGTGGCTGAGCATTTAAGCTCAGAGTCAAGAAGGTTTGAAGTCGCAGTGGACTTCTTCCCCGGTATGAAAGGTTTGAAGTCGCTTGGGACTTCTTCCTCGGGTCTTTGTCTTGACATTTAAGGCAAGCCAAAGAGGAGGCTGGTTCGCGAGAAGCGAAAGGCTTCGAAGTTGCTGTGGACTTATCCCTTGTCCCATGACCGAGCATTTGAGCTCGGAGTCAGGAAGGGTTCTTGCGTCGTTCTTTGGGAACCTCGCTTCATACTGTCGTCCGTCTAGTGGCTAGCTCAGAGTCGGACTCGGGTGAGAGGAGCGTTGTAATCAGTTGGGCTAGACAAAAATTGTAAAATGAGTTTCGATCACGCAGTAGTTCACTACAAGAAAATCGCTGATTTGCCACGGACATTTCCGTGGCAAATGTACAAATTTCCGTGACAAAACAACATTTGCCACGGATTTGCCACGGACAATAATTGGTGGCAAAAACGCTCGTCGCAAATCGTTTGCCACGGAATTTCCGTGGCAAATGTTTCCGTCGCAAATCCGTGGCAAATTTATCCGTCGCAAATCCGTGGCAAATTTATCCGTCGCAAATCCGTGGCAAATTAATTTGTCGCAAACCCGTGGCAAATCCGTCGCAAATTCAAAAAAAAAGTAAAAAAAAAATTAAATCATACTTTGGGCCAGACTTTAGGATTTCAAATTAGCACATATATACAATTCCATTCAAACAATACTGCTCTACTATTAATTATACTCTAAATCAATGAGCAAAATCATTGGTAAAATAACAACAGTATAACAAGTATCTTTGTTGGGTCAAAACGTAGTATAATACACATGGCACAATGTATTATAATTTTCCGTCATTTGTCGATCTCTCTAAGGTGAAAATTTGAGACCATGAATCATTCAGTCAAAATTCTTCCATGGTTTAAAACTAGTATGCTACAAATATCTTTAAACATTGGTGCTCAGAAATGAAACAGTTGAGGACAGAGTGACAAAAAAATCCATTTCACTCAATGCTTTCCTGATTAGTTCATGTATCTTGAATTGCACTTCAGCTTTTCGTCTTCAAGCTCTCGTTTTAACGTTTCAACCCTTTCAAGCAAGATTGCATTCTCCCCGGTAAGTTAAAGGTCATAAGAAGTTTAGAACACTCAAATAATGAAAACAAATTATGCATACCTAAAGAAAGCCAGAAATAATTTCATCTACATCTAAAGAGTAGAAAATCATAATAGACATTTGACTTAAATGAAGAAGGCAATTCTTGGGATTTGGTCAGTGAAAACTTATAAGATACATCTCAACTGAAAAGCATAAATTTAGATTTTCATGATTTTCAAATTATTAGGATCATAAGCAGATAACAATACGCACCTTGGTTTGCTCAAGGGACAACAAATATGCAGCCATGAAGCAAGCAAAATGATTCCAAGCTACAATTGATAAGGGACAACAAATATGCACCTTGGTCAAAAAAGATTTGAAATGCACAAAATAGGTAGAACCTAAACATTTCGATGAGAAAATGATTCCAAGCTACAATTGATAACTCAACAAACACATGACAAAAAGATCCATTACACCAATGTGCTGCGTTTTGAACTCAACATTGCGGGAGCGGATTGTCTAACGTATTGGCTGGTTATATGAAACAAAAAACTGATTTTTGAAAAAATATCGCTGCAAACTAACAGATATAGATATTGATTTTAATTTGGCCAAGTATTTGTATTCCATGTTCAAACATACAATAAAAGATTGTCTCAGTCACATTTGTTATATAACATACCATTTAACTCCTTGTATCTTTCTTTGAAGACCTTTTGCATATCTTTCAACTTCCTCCTCAGTTTTTCCTTCCACCTCGAAGCAATATCATTTATATCATTTCACCATATTTTCACAGTTGCCGATGAAAGTATTAAAATCTCTTCGGCTCCATGATGAAAATCCCTATATTATTAATTAACCAAATAACATAAATGTAAAAGATCCATATGAAAGCCTAGTTTGCAAAAAAAATGAGGAAAAATCAGTTTGCTGAAATTTTATAAAATAATAAGTCTTGAATAATTTTGTTTGTCAAACTCATTTCACAATCATATGCACCTACCATGAGATAGCACACTTCCTTTTCATACAGCTAGTTTGAAAATATAATTTCCTTTTTTCAGAATATTGCTCCAACAAGTATAGTTTAATAAAACATGGTACCTTAGTTTAAAAACAGGACAAAAACTCTTGTCCAACTTACAACTTAGTTTTCTTTTACAATTCTCAACCAAATAAAGCAAATCAAGTGTCCAAATTGAAGCAAAATGAGTCTAGTTTCCAATGAAGCAATAATCACTAAAAATGAAGTTCTACAAAAGATTTTATATAAGAAATACTGAACCTATGTTAAAAAGTTTCTGCAGAATTTCGGAATCTTTCGAAAATCGTTTTCTTTCACAACAATGTGCTATTCCAATGGTTCCAATACTCATCCCAATTCACGCTTAACACATCAACAGTCAGTAACCACATTTTAATGCTTCCATACAATCAAATTAAATGCAACTAAACAATCAAATGAAACCACATTGTAACATTCAATCATACAACTTTCTCAATCACACATTCAGCAACATAACTTGCCAATGAGATTCTCCACAGATTTTTAACAATCAAAACATTCATGCATGACTGAATCCACATAATAGATAGCATGCAATACTCAAACATCAAACCAAATGCAATTTCATGAAGAACTATCTTATTTCATTTCAATTTGATCATCAATTTCTGCAACTAAACCCAATTAGCCATACATGCATTGAATCAAATTTAGGCTAACAACACACTACAGCTAGAACTTGACAATAGCAACTTAAAATTAGAGAAGAACTCATGTCAAACATACAGAATTTCAATGAATTCATCCCAGCTTTGTATATCAATTAGCTACACCCGAAATCATATAATCAATCACGTAATCTACCATTTCAGCAGCTCTGAAGCATTTTAAATTTATTTTTTTATTTTTTTTTGAAATAATCAAGGGCATATGCAAGTCATTTCAACTCAATGGAAACTCATCTCCTAGCACACAAGATTATACAACACAAAGTAAGGTAAAGAGCTCAATTGCTGGGAGAGCAACCAAGATATGCAAATTTAAATCACTCATTGCAACACACATGATACCAAGTAGTCAGGCACAACTACTTAGCTTATACTTTTATTTGGTGACAACACATAACATTTTACCACACAATGTCACTCAAGACAACAAAACACTTATAAACCAAATTTCTTTTAAAACACACACCAAATGTTCAATTATCGTACTTGTTTTTGTTTTCAAGAAAGTAACAAACACAATCTTGACCAAGGATTATATCTCAGACAAATCCGGAAAACATCATGAATTAGAAATTCTTATCAAAAACACAAAAAATGAAAAGCTATTAGTAACATGTCACAAGCAATAAGATCCCAATAATATGTTGACTCTCCAAAAGAGGTTTCATCAGTTGAAAAAGATTTGTAGGCAAATCGACCAAGATGCGGACTATTCAAAACCAGAGCCTTTTAGATGACTTTGCTCTGTGCAATAAAGATCTGCAACACATTTTCACACACAGAAAAAATTATAACAAAGAGGAAAGAAATATATTGCAAACATATAATAAACCCCTACCAACAATAAAAAAACAAAAATATCAATACAAACTAAACCAACATTTATGCACTTGCATAAAAAAATTATAAAAACTATAACAAAACAAAAAGAAGTGTTTAAATCATCTATTTAGTGACCTTCTCCGCACCCTTAATCAAAAAGTAGCCTCCATGATCAAATTCACAATCATCCTTTTCATCTCCACTCATCCAAAGACAGATCGACTTGACCATAACAAGCAACCTCCCAATAGTTATTTCTCTCTCTTCGTCCAAACTATACTCATTTTCAACGTATTCATCTCTTCCAGTCTTAAATTTATCACTCTTAACCTTCTTCGGAACATATACCTGTAATAATCGACACAAACAAAGCAAACACAAACCATAAATTTCATTCAAAACTTCAGAAATTGATTATAGGAATTGATTTGGAAAAATTTACTAATAGAAACAATTAGGTCACCGAAGTAATCGAAAATGCTCTGAATACCAGTTTCGATGAACTGATTATAGGAATTGATTTGGAAAAATTTACTAACAGAAACAATCTTCATAGTGATTCTAAGATCTGAAAACTTACTCGGAAGAAATGGAAGGAAGGAGACGAAATGGTGCAGCAGCGATTTTGGGAAAGGCTCCAACGAAAGGATCCAACGGCGGCGGCGCGAAGAACAAATGATAGGGTTTTGCTTGCAAAGATCGATGGGTTTTCGGTGAGAGGGTTTTTGCAGTGAGAGGGTTTTTGCAGGGAGCACGATGGTGGGGAGTGAGAGTGAGGGAGGGAGGCGGAGTGAGGAGAGCGAGAGGGTTTTTGCAGGGAGGTGAGGTGGTGGTGATTGAGAGTCAGGGAGGGAGGCAGAGTGAGGAGAGCGAGAGGGTGAGGAGGAGAGAGGGTGAGGAGGAGAGAGCGAGAGGGTGAGGACGAGAGAGGGTGAGGAGGAGAGAGTGTGACCTTCTGATTTTAGGGATACATATCGGGCTCGTTTATTTTGATTAATGGGTTGCCACGGACTTGCCACGGCATCTCCGTGGCAAATTTCTGTCCTTTCACATGTCCGTGGCAAACCCGTGGCAAACACCAGCGGGAAATTTCGCGCCCTTATTTTTTACGCATGCCATCGCAAATCTGTGGCAAATTACTGACGGAATAAGTTCCGTGGCAATTGTTGGTGGCTAAAACAAGCTTTTCTTGTAGTGGTTTGATAGCCACCAACAAATGTATAACAAATATTGTATAACTTAAACCAAAATGTATACATGCGATAGAGGAAGGGTAACCAACTCAGCGATGTTAACCTTGTTGTTTACTAAAAGTAACTCCTCATACAATGATGCTCAGATTTCCATAAGTCGCATCAAGATTTTTTCAAATGTGATAATGCAAAACGAAACAACGACCTTATACCCTCCAAATATTGAACAAAATAGAGAAATGTTGATGGCCTTTTTGGGGGAAATCGGATTTCGAATTTGAATTTTGAGATAAAAGTTTGAAAGTGAGGAAATTTGAGGAAATAAAAAAATATCAAGAAATAAAAGTTCGAGTTGAAATTTTGAATGTTTGATTTTGAGAAAAACATGTGTTAAAATTTTGAATTCAAACATAACAAAATAAAGCAAAAAGAATATGATAGGCTAAGGAAAATGGAGTGGAATTTCCGAAAATTCATGATTCATAGTCAACGATGGTTATATTTTTTTGATTTCGAAAAATATCATTTACACAATGATATTACAATTCAGTTACTACAATGAACATTTTTTTATTTTTTGACCAATAATGAACTTATATTGACTAACTAAAAATTTGAAATTTTAAAAAATCGAATGGTTATTTAATAACTACATATTCTGAGAATCAGATCACATAATCATATCCAGTTGTTAAACTATTATTATTACATGTTTATTTTTTGAATTTGAATTCAAAATCAACACATTAATGCTATTAATGTCATTTTTATTACATTCTATTAATGTCATTTTAATTCCGCCTAGGTGGGCCATTTTTTTGTGAGACGATGATGTGGCATATGACATGGAACAATGATGTATTTTTTGAAAATAATATGTGGACAGGTGATGTGTACACATTCTTGAAGGCGTATAGTTATTTATTTTTGAATGTGTATAGTTATGATATGATATATGATATATATATATATATATATATATATATATATATATATATATATATATATATATATATATACACTAGTATGTATCACTTCAAATCGTGCAGACGGGTATACATTCTCTTTTTAATTTAAATTGTAATTATTATTTTGTTAAAATATATTTTTTTGGTGTAAACTTAGTGGGTATCCTCTGCATACAAGAATCACAGAGACTAATCCTCTCAGCCGGGTAGGACCACAATTAGCGGCAAAGCTCTCCTCAAGAGATTTAACATCTGCTTTGCATGTCCAAGGCCGGATTCGATCCCAGGACCTTGGTTAAGCTGGAAGAGACCCTTACCATCTCATCCAAGTGCTCTTAGGTATTTTGTTAAAATATTATATGTATATGTATCGTCGATGTTTATGATTAGTAAAAAGATAAGCTTACTAGTGCAAAATAAGGAAAAGAAATAGACATTTAAAGTCACGCGCTCAGATGTCTGTCTTGATATAAGGACGCGGTGGCAAACTTGTAATAAACTCAAAAACTTTTTTTGGCGCGATAGTTTTTAAGTCAAGCGTGAAATATGCGTGACTTCAAAAGTGGAAAATTTTAACATTTTAAGACAAACCGTAATATTGCTTGACTTCAAAAGTATTTCACAATTAAAACACACGTTCTCATTTTTCCTCGTTTGCCATCGCTCACTTACTCACGTTCTCAGCTCTTTCTCAAATCTCAACTCTCTCCATTTCCTCACAATGTTATGAAACCCTAGCCTCACTATCGCTGCCTCCTCCGTTCTCCGTTCTCTTCATTGCGGAATCCTCCTCCACGTCGTTCTCCGTTCTCTTCATTGCGTAAATCTTCCATCTCAATTTCTCGGTTATTTTTTCTTTCTATTGTTGAGGTTTCTATTTTTGAAATTTGTTGTCTTTGCATCTCTGTTCTTGTTCTTCTTAATTGTCATTGATTGTTTTTGCTTGCTTTTATGTTGTAGATCCGTTCGTTTTCAAAGGTTTGGTTCTTACTTCTTACCCTTTTCTATTTTAGGGATTTTAGGTTTTGGAGATTGTGGGTTTAAATAATTTTCGTTCATGAATTATTATGTGTTTAGATATTTTCTATGAAATTTCTCTTATGTATATTGCTAATGTATATTGCTAATTTTCTCTTATGTATATTGGCCCTCTCAAATATTACGACAAGTGAGTGATGTTTGTTTCTTCGCTATTATTTCTGTAATTGTTTAGGTTTTGTTCTTTAAGATTCTCAAATAAAAATATCCGATTTGCCTTAATTTATTTCAAGCAATTTGCATAGTGTAAAGAAAGAATCTCAAGTTGTATTTTAATGCTCTCTAGTTAGTTCGTACATCGGATTTTCATAGAATTTAACTATTATTTTTTTTTTTGGCGCTTTGTTTATCTCCGAGACAATCTATTGTCTACACTTGGAAGGCATAGAGATATTGACAAGAGTGAAGGTTTTGTATATAGTTTCCATCCGGATATTATGTTTGAATAATTTCAAATGAATTTCTTGCTAAGCGATTGAAAGAAGTCTGCAGGTTCTTGATTTGAGTTTTAATGATTTTAAGGGCCTGGTTTGAGCCTCTTGATAATTGCAGAGTACTACAGTATATTGTTTTTCATGTGTGTGTGTGTGCTTTTGTCTTATGGCTGCAAAAATTTGATGATTGTGAATTTAATATTAATGATATCTTTTATGCAAAGAACTCTATATCTTGCTGGAAATCAAATCACAACATTGGAAAGTCTTCCACAACTTCCTAATTTGGAGGCAAGCTTCAAAAAAATCCGTCTGCTTTTTGATTTTTAGTTCGGATCTGTTTTTGATTTTTAGTTCGGATTTGTTTATGGAGAATGCTTGGCATACTTAAAGATTATTTTACACTTGGCGAACATCTTAGTGGTGTGAAGTTTGTATAATTGTATTTGTGGTCCGACTTCTTGCAGTATTCATGCTTCAATTTTCAAACATGCTCTTTGTGGATGTCATTTGGTGTATATGTAACAGGGGTGCTCTTTCGGACATTTGCTTTTGTCTCATTTTTGCTAATTTCTCATGGCTCTTGCATCATGTGTGAGCGTCTTTCTTTAAATGAACGCTGTCGTTCTCTTCACTGCACTTGCATGTGTCTTTTACTTGACACTAGTTGGTTACAAGGCTTCCGTGCCTTACTTCATTTGTAAGTATCTTAGCTGGTCATTATAATATGCAGCTCAATTTTTAAAATCATTATATTTGTGATAGTAACCATGCATTGTTCTCTCGATGTTGTTTCATATCTAAACAAATGCACAGTGCTTCTTCTACTCAATTATTTTATTTCGTTCTATATAATATTCCACCACATATCTCAAAATCTACTCGTGTTGCAAGAACAATTGAGCATTATAGAAAATGAAGATATTCAAGCAATGCATGATGCTGTCTTTAAAAGTACATAATGTTCAAGTAAGTGCCACACATCCGAGAAGTGTATGAGTTATTTCATCCCAAATGTCAGATATATAGATCATCTCATATAGACAAGAATTCATACTTAATAGGCAACATCTCCCCTCTACTTTGTGCAGGAAATGGATGCAGCAACGTTTAAAGAATTTAGTAGTCACGAATGGCACATTGGGGTGGTAAGTGTTACAAACATTCTCTAACGTTCTTTAGTTGGATAATTTACTAAATCAAGCGATTTGTTACTGTTTATCTAAGTTTTTGTTGACCACAGACTTCTATTATTTATTCATTCATTTATTAATTCATTTTTTTCTCTTTACTTTTACACTCTTAAGTCTTATGGAGTTCAAATAATTCAAATAGTTTATCTCAATTTTTCTCGCTGTGTAGCCAACTTCTACTACTCATGATGAAAGCTCGAAAAATGAAGTTACGTAATCATTCAAATCCTCGATCACATAGCTATTGAGGTGAATGATTGAAATTGAATTTGAAAATGCAGATTTGGGAATGCGACTGTGGTGGAGAATACAGAGAGGGGATGGAGGGATCATATTTTTGGAAGGATAAGGACTATGGTTTTGGAATTTGAGGATTTCTCGAGCAAAGTATGTGTTGTACAATTTTTTCACTTTTCATCGAATTTTGGTTTCTTATTAGTGTGGTTCGATTATATTATTGGATTGGCATTGGATCGTTTTATTGTAAAAGGCGAAGTGTCTTTTGCAATGATTTCTGTTGCTATTTATTTCTTGTTCAATAGATTGATCCTTCTTGATTGTTGGTACCAAATGGATTTGAGTATTGTGAAAAAATAAGCTAAATGCCACCCATGTAGTAAGGTGCGACGTTCTCATATTTATGCTTTGTTTTTGTTATGGTTAATTGGTTCCATTTATGGTTTGGAACAAAAAGTAGTGTTAGCTGAATTTGTATCTTTGTGATATTTTTAGTTTGCTAATGATATTTTTGAGAGCAAAATATAATACATTTATTTTATATAGAATATGTATTGTTAGATTTAATGAATTTGATGAGGGGCCAAATTAGTATATGCACGAGGGATCACCTAAAAGCTAAAAAGAATTAAAACTTAAATAAACACTTTTGAAGTCAAGCATTTAAAATGTATGTCTTAAAAACATAACTTTTAAAGTCAAGCATTTAAAACGCCTGACTTAAAAACATAACTTTTAAAGTCAAGCATTTAAAACGCCTGACTTAAAAACATCTTTAAAGTCTGGCGCGTGACTTTAAAAGCTATCCACAGAGGCTGGTCTAGAGAGAACACGAGGAATTAAAGTCAGGCGGTTAAAAGTCTGACTTAGAAACGAACTTATGAAGTCAGGCACTCGCGCGACTTTAAATCTCCTGACATACGAAGTCGCCTTAATAGAAGTCACGCGGGCGCGTGACTTTAAAAAGCCAATTTGCGTGACTTTAAATCCCTTTTCTGCATCTTATTTGATTGTGGTAGATGTTGGAACTAGAAGCAACAATGGAGCATATTCTCAAGCTAGAATGCTGAGAATCACACACAAACTTCACACCACACTCTCACAGAGATGGAGGAGGAAGAAGAGCACAGAGAAAAGCTTGGAGGAAAAATGATAACTGTATATTCAATTCGAAAAACAGAATTACAAATACACATAATTGTTTCTAACAAACTCATAAGTAAAAGACACATATACCCTCCACAATTTGTATAATGACAGAATTATCCTATATTCTATCACTCTCCTTTAATTCTGTAATTCAAAGCTATAAAAACAGAAAAGTAATTCAACACTATAACAGAGTAATTCACAGCACTAGCACCAGCACTGCACTTCAGTATCACAGCAACTCAACAACACCCAGCTTGTTCTTTAGCACCTTGAATTGTTCTATCTTCAATGGCTTTGTAAAAATATCTGCAACTTGCATAGCATTAGGACAGTATTCCAGACACAATTTCCCCTTGTTCACTTGTTCTCTAATGAAGTGAAAACGAGTTTCAATATGCTTGCTCCTTCCATGAGCAATTGGGTGTTTAGCAAGGTTGATGGCAGATTTGTTGTCTACCATCAAGGTTACAACACCATTCTTCTTGATCTTAAGCTCACCAAACAGATTGTCAAGCCATTGAGCTTGACATGCTGCCATTGCAGCAGCTATGCATTCTGCGTCGCATGAGGACAGAGCCACCACCTGCTCCTTCTTCGAGCTCCATGAAATGGGTGCACTTCCATACATGAACAGATAACCTGCTGTACTCTTTCTATCAGATTTATCTCCACACCAATCGGAGTCACTATATCCAAGCAATTCACATTCATCAGCAGTATCTTTACTTGGAAATAAAATACCACAGTCAATGGTTCCATTCACATACCTCATTATCCTCTTTGCAGCAAGATAATGAGATAGCTTAGGATCATCCATGAATCTACTAATCAGTCCTACAGCGTAGGACAAGTCAGGTCGAGTGCAGCAGAGATACCTCAAAGATCCAACTATCTGTCTAAACAGAGTTGAATCCACCTTCTCTTCATCACAGTCCTTCACTAAGTTCACACTAGTAGCTGCTGGTGTATATTGCAATTCTGCATCCTGAATCTCTTCAACAAATCTCTAGCATACTTCCCTTGATGCATCACAATCCCAGCATCAGTTGTCTTGAACTCAATTCCCAAAAAATAAGAGATGAGTCCCAGATCAGTCATCTCAAATTCCTTCATCATCTCTCCTTTAAATGTAGCAATCTCACTGCTACTACTGCCTGTCACTAACAAGTCATCCACGTACAAGCAAACAATTATCAAGTTTACTGCACCAGTACTTCTTATGTACACACCATGTTCTGTTAGGCACTTAACAAAACCCAATTTCTGCAAAAATCCATCAATTCGTTTGTTCCAAGCTCTTGGAGCTTGTTTCAAGCCATACAATGCTTTGTTCAATTTGTACACTTTACCTTCACTACCTTTCACTTCAAACCCAGGAGGTTGATACACATACACCTCCTCTTCAAGAGGTCCATTCAAGAAAGCCGATTTCACATCCATATGGTGCATTGGCCACTGTTTCTGACTAGCTAGAGCAGTGATAATCCTCACTGTCTCCATTCTTGCAACAGGTGCAAAAACCTCAGTAAAATTAATACCAGCTTTCTGCAAAAAACCCTTTGCTACCAATCTTGCTTTGTACTTGCAGACTTCACCATTGGGATTCATTTTCACCTTAAATACCCATTTCACAGCAATAGGCTTCTTCTTCTCTGGCAGAGACACTAACTGCCATGTGTTATTCTTTTCAATGGCCCTCAGTTCTTCCTTCATGGCTGCAAACCACTTAGCATCACTTAATGCTTCTTCTACAGTCACTGGTTCTGACTCAGCAAATAGAGCTAGCTGTAATAGCTCACCTCCTTCTCCTATTGCTGAGTCAGGGATCAATTCATAATCCTGCAACCTGCTAGACACATGCCTAGCTCTCTGTGGCCTCCTCTGCACTTCTTGATCAATTTCTGCTGCATCAAGATTCACTTCAGGAATGTGAGTTGATTCAGGTATTGAATCAATCACAGGTGCTTCAATCACAACTCTTGAAGGCACCTCCTCAATTCCCTTCTCCCAATTCCAATCCTTGGATTCATCTACTACTACATCTCTGCTCACTTGTATTTCCTTGCTCAGTGGATTATAAAGCTTATAACCACCAGTTGCATGATAACCAATCATCACCATTACTTCACCTTTATCGTCTAGTTTCTTCCTTAATTGATCTGGTACATGCTTGTAGCAGACAGAACCAAAGATTCTTAAATGACTTACCCCTGGTTTGTTGCCAGACCAGGCTTCTTCTGGTGTGATTTTATTGAGTCTCTTGGTTGGACTTCTGTTCAGTATATACACTGCATTAGAGACAGCTTCTGCCCACAAAAACTTAGGTAGATTCTTGCCCTTCAACATACATCTCACCATGTTCATTATTGTTCTATACCTCCTCTCAGCTGCACCATTATGTTGAGGTGTGTATGGAGGAGTCACATCATGCACAATTCCTTCCATATCACAGAATTCCTTGAATTCATTACTGGTATATTCACCCCCACCATCGGTTCTAAGAGTTTTTATTAGCATACCAGTCTGTCTTTCAACCATTTTCTTAAACTTTTTAAATACACCTAACACTTCATTCTTTCTTTTCAACATGTACACCCACATCTTCCTAGTAAAGTCATCAAGGAATAGAACAAAATACCTGCTTTCATTGGGAGATTCACACTGCATTGGTCCACACACATCTGAATAGATCACTTCCAGCTTCTCTTTAGACTGAGTCTCCACAAAGTTTTTGAAAGAGGTCCTGTGTTGCTTTGATTCAACACAGTTCTCACACAATTCCTTCGGTGCATCTATCTTTGGTAGTCCCTTGACCATATTGTGTACATTCAGGTCATATAGGTCTCTGAAATTCAAGTGCCCATATCTATGGTGCCACACCCATTCATCTTGGTTCATTGTTGCAGCAAAGCATTTGTATTCAAGTGTCTCTAGTGTTGCTTTGAATGTCCTGTTCTTAGACAAAGGAACATCAAAGATCACCTTGCTCTTGTTGTCAATGTCAAACAACTTCATTCTCTTGTCCTCCATAGTCACTGAATGACCCTTCTCCACTAATTGTCCTAGACTGAGCAAGTTGCTCTCTAGTCCAGGTACATACAACACTTCAGAAATGCATGATTGAGACCCATCCTTCATTTTTATCATCACATTTCCAACCCCTTCAGCCACCATTGTTCTACCATCTGCAAACATGATTTTATTCTTCTTAGTTGGATCAAAATTGTTCTTAGTTGGATCAAAATTGACTAGCCATTCTCTATGGCCAGTCATGTGTGTGGAACACCCTGTATCTAAATACCATATCTCAATAGTAACCTTATCATCAGCTGTAGTCACCCATCAGCATCACTAATTCATTGTCTTCATCATCACCCCAAGATTAGCTTCATCACCTTGAGGTTCCTTCTTAGAGTAACACTCATCAGCAAAATGTCCCCACTTATCACAATTGTAACATTGGATATTTGATTTATCAAATTTCTTCTTATCACCTCTGCCTCTAGAACCACCAGAATTGCCTCTACCACCTCTTCCTCCTCTCTGCACACCTCTATTGGACTCAGTGTGAGTCCTTCCACCATTTGAATTGTTTCTGCCTCTACCTCTATTGTTTCTTCCTCTACCTCTTCCTCCAAAACCACCTCTACCTCTACCTCCACTACTCTCAGAATTATTTTTGGAATTAGACTATGCAAACAAAGCCTGTTCAGCGGTTATTTTACTCTTACTCCTTTCAATCAGTCTAAGTTCCCTAGCTTCCAATGTACTATGTAGTTCTTCTAAACTCATACTAGACACTTCCTTAGATTCTTCTATTGCACAGACTATATAATCATATTTTTCAAGAAGTGAACGAGTAATTTTCTCACAGATCTTACCATCGGTTAGAGTTTCACCTTGCGTTTCCATTTGATTCGTGATTGCCTTCACTCTCTTGAAGTAATCAGCTATTTTCTCGTTCTCCTCCATAGTAAGCAGTTCATACTGTCTCTGCAACATTTGCAACTTCACCTTCTTAATTCGGTCACCACCAGCATAACACTTCTCGAGTTTGTCCCATGCTTGCTTCGCCATAGTACACTTCGAGATCTTCTCAAAGTTACTATCGTCAACACTCTAATGCAAGAAGAAAATCGCCTTCGAGTCTTTCTTCTTCGCATCCTTATACGCTGTTTTCACCGCTTCAGTTGAACCCGCCGTTGGTTCAGTCGGAAGTCCATTCTTCACGATCTCCATGACATCTTGATATTCGAACAACGCCTTCATCTGAATGCTCCACCGCTCCCAATTTTTGCCTTCGAGAACCGGTAGTTGCGCAGGGAAGTTTCCTCCATTTGTGCTCAACTTCATTTTCACTCAATTCGTGTTCAATTCACTAAACCAGTGAAGAACACTCACTCACACTCGTGTTTCCCTAATTTGCGAAAATGAACCTTACCAATTCAACTCGTGTTTCCCGATCCCAAGCTCGATGAAGCTCTAGATACCAATTGTTGGAACTAGAAGCAACAATGGAGCATATTCTCAAGCTAGAATGCTGAGAATCACACACAAACTTCACACCACACTCTCACAGAGATGGAGGAGGAAGAAGAGCACAGAGAAAAGCTTGGAGGAAAAATGATAACTGTATATTCAATTCGAAAAACAGAATTACAAATACACATAATTGTTTCTAACAAACTCATAAGTAAAAGACACATATACCCTCCACAATTTGTATAATGACAGAATTATCCTATATTCTATCAGTAGAAATTTAATTAAATATAGTTGTTATATAAATTTGTATAAAACGTATATGCATTGCATTCATACCCCCTGATATATAAGTCGACCGTTAGCAACATAGATTTGGTGTTATTTTTCTAATAATCACATGGAACACCAACTCCATTCAGTATGCCAACGATGATATATGCCAAGACACAACATAATTTAGAGATAATATGAACAATTAGATATCGAACTGAACATAAAGATTACAGATATGCAATACAAATATCACATTACCTACTAAATAGTCGGAGTCAAATCATGGTTCGAAGCATTCCGATGGTGTAGTGAAACTGAATGGGGGATAAGGAACCACGTATGGTGATGTGGCCGAATTTTTGCCGCTAATGCGAAGTTCAACCTGTAATTTTGTCGAGCTGGACATATAACATGAGAACATGCATGCGTAAATTTGTGAAGGTGATTAGGGACGACAATGATGTGGGCGGGGTCGGTGGAGTACTCCCCCGATCTCCTCCACATAGAGTTTTTCTCCCTGTCCCCGTCCCCATAGTCCCCGTGGGGACCTCGTAAAATCATCAGGAATTTACAACGGATGTAAGTTAAAATCTAACAAATTGGAAAGAATACAATTGCTGAACAAAAAAATCATAGGTTAGTATTTTAATATGAAATTTAGTCCTTTTCTTTTTTGATATTCAAAAAAATAAATTAAGAAAAAAAGATAACAGTTAGCACATTTTTATTTTTTATTAATATTTTTAATTAAAAAACACATATAATGTACTCGGACAACGTAATGGTCCCCTTTCCCATCCTCATCCCCAAGTTGATAGTGGGGGAATCATCTATCTCGTCCCCGTCTCCACGTGGGAAAATTCATTACTCATGGGCCACTGTGGGGCAATCCCCGTCAAGGTCCCCACACAGGTAGGAATTGTCGCCTCAGAAATGACTTTCCTTATCCCGAACAACTTAACTAACACTAATTTTTTTATGTATGAGTTCGTAATTTTACTAACTCAGATGCATGTATATACTATCTTGTGGCATTTAAATATGCAAAAGTGTAATTTTTCAAATAACTATTAAAATAGACACTTATCCAATTTGTATATGTTACTGTCGAATTCAAAATAGACATTTAATTAGATATCCGGTTTATGCCAAAAATTAGTTCGAACATTACCTCGTAAAAATTACTACAAATATAAAATAAACGAATTTACTTAGTTCGAACATTACTCCGTGAACATTATCGACAAATTTAAGAGAATGCTATGGAACAGACACAATATGTAAATGAGAACACATACACGTTTAAGTTATTCAAATGGCAATTGATTGACCAATCACGAAATCAGTCACAGTAAAAATAAAACGCCTGAATGCATATACAGCTATATAATGATAAGGCCTCTTAACAAAAAGAGAAAGGGGAAAGCAACATGAGGATCAGGAGAACAAAGTTACCATAGTTATAAATTAGAAAAATAATGGCCAATAACAGAGGCAACAAAACTATGCTTTAACAAAAAGAGAAGGTAAGTAAAAGAAATACACTCCAAAGGTTGAGCTTATTCTCTTCACTCACTCCCTTGGATAGTTAGCCTCCCTCTCACTCTTCTCCACCTCATTTGAGCTGCTCTACAACATATCAGATAATGAAATCAATGTGGCCTGGGAAATAAAAGACACGATAATTGATTAACTGATTTCATTTGAACTGGATTCATCTGCAGAATCAGTTTGCCATTATAGAAAGTTCCGTTAGAGTATGTGGTATATATCACTATCAATTGAGATCTATTTCAGAAATATATATTTGAATTCCTCTGAAACTTTCTCTTAATTTATACCACTTGCTACATTTTCTCATCTGCACAAACTTTAAAAGAATTGATGATTTGCTATTTCTATATGTATCCAACAATTAGAGCAAAAATTAAAGCTAAATTTTTGGTACCTTCTAATGGGCATATGTGCTGTAAGACTGAAGCCAGAATGGCAAGAGTTTCTTCTGACCTAGTTGGAACAATTGAGCTTCTTTATCATAGTTGGAGATACACTCTTCACAATAGTTGAGCTTATCTTCTGGCCTAGTTGGATACCAAATTTGTGTTCATCGCATGCCTCTGACAATTCCATTTGCAACTCAGCATCCCATATCCATTGGTTCCAAGGTCTTAAAAATTCTCCAAAAAATTCACAAAGTTTATTGTTATCGTTTATAAAAAGATCAACGAATGTTGACAGTCAGCTAAGAAACAAACTATCTGGTGTCAAGCATTTGAATGCAAGACTAACTGTACACATTTGAATCTAAGCATTTGAGCGCATCAAACATTTTTAACGTTTATTATTTGCACCATTTGAACTCCTTATGCAAGACTAATCTATTTGCACATATTATAAAGAGAGTACTGCATTGAAACTAATCTATCTGTACATTGAAGTACACCTTGAAAACAATATATATATGCATATGAGACATGACTTTTCATAAGGACAATATCAATTGATTATCTTTGTTCTGGACTGGACCTAGACGCAGGCCCATCCGACAAAAAGGCCAGACTTGGCCCAAACCACCAGGGTGGTCAGATCCAGATCAACCTCACGTTGGATGGTCAGGATCCTTTGCACACTCCCGTCAACAGACAGGATCGTGTCACGGAAGATCCAACGGCCCGTGGCAACTCGGTGAACAGTATTTATTCCGTGAGTCAGACACTGACAAGGTAATTAATTCTTACCCAATTTTACGCCTCGCTCGCTCCACCCCACTGACTTGGGCGTCGGAGTGCAATTGCAGGTACACCACCAGCTCGGGCAGAAGAAGACGCTCGACCACCAAGGCGTCTCACTTGGTCACTACTTGAAGGTCTACGACAGATCAATCTTTTTTTCTCAAAACCATATATATATATACCATTTTGAGCAAATATCTCTGTAGCTTTTGAACTTGCAAATTTTGGAGCGCTATGATCATATAATACAAATTAAAACAATTTAACCTTAAGGATGAATCTGAAATTGGTGTTCATTGCATACCCGTGTTTCCCCGTGCATTGGCTGAGAGAATGATTTCCATATTGCTTACAAAGAGCTTTAAAGAAGCACCTGAACAAAATAAGGAAAGGAACAATACTATGAATATGCACCTAAATCAAAATAAGGCATCAATAAAAACAATTTTTGCTTGAAAAGGAAACCGAAACAAACGTAATGCGATCTCAAACTAATGAATGTAAAACATGATTTCTTATTACTCTCAATATAAGATGATTTCTAAAACAAACATGGTTTCAAACAAAAAGCATTAAAAACTTCCCAAAACCAAAGAAATCTTTAGGCATATAAGATGTAATTAAAAAACAATGTATAAGTACAATGAATGAAAGATCACTATCTACTTTTGATAGTTAAACGTGTTATTACCGATGATGCAATCAAGTTATGGACCAATCAAGTTAATTGTAAGAAAAAACTCACATTATATTTCTAGACATAAAGATTTGAAATTCAAGGAGGCAGGATGATGAGGCGACATCAATCACGGATTTGCTCCTCGGCAGCCTGCTTATCAAGTTTGGTTTGAGCATTGTGCCAAGCAAGGCCTCTGTAAACATTAGCGGAGAAAGTGGCGGTGAGGTAAATTGTAGTGACGCCGAGAGTTGTCGTGAATGCCTTGAAAGCATAATCCCCAACCTTGCCCACTATTCCCATTCTCGATCTGTCATCTTCCTAAAACAACACCACATGAATGCAAGATTTTTTCTATTATTTTAAAATTGGTAAAGAACAGCAAGTGGAAGATGATGAACCCTAAAATCAGAAAATAAAGTCATTGGAATCTGGAAATTGCAAAATGCAAGCAAGAAAAACAAATTCGAACTTGATAAACCCTAAAACCCCTAAAATAGCCAAACCATAAACCCATAAAATCAGTAAGATAGTGAGAATGTAGAACAAAATTGTAAATCTGAAACAACTTTAGGAAGATAAAAGGTGGGAAAAGATTTACCTCTGGCGAATGTTCCGGCGGGACGAGGCCGCCGGCCGTTCTGGCGACCTCGGATGACCCCAGAAGGTGTGGCGGTCACCATGGAGGATTCAGTTCAGGGCGTTCCGGAGGAGCCAGTCGCCCCAGATCACGATATCTTGGCAGCGACTGGTCTTCCCCCTAACATCACGCAATAGTTCATACAGTTGTTGAACCAACGTGATCATGTTATTGCAATGCAGAATGAGAGGCTCAACCAAATAGAGCAGCAGGTTGCAGCTGGACGACCAGCACCTGTCACCAGGCGGGTAACACCCGTCCTTGGACTACCACCCGTTATAGAAGCACGCAGAGAACCAGAGGCTCGTAGAGCAAGATCTCCCCCAAGAAGACATTCGGTACACAGATCGCCTCCGTGAAGGAATCATGTGCACCGATCTCCACCCAGGAGGGGTAGAAGTTGTAACACCCCAAAATAATTCAATTATTTATGTAATTGGGTATTTATGGTTTACGACATTGTAATTAAGTCAAATGAGTATTGGGAGTTTCTTTTCTTTTAAGAGGTGTGTAAGTAATGGATAAGGTGAGATTAGAGGCCCATTATCCTTAGGCTGGCCCGAGTCCTTAATATAAGGGACATGCCGTAGGAAAGGAGACCATTTTTCTACCATAATTCAAAGAAAAAGTAGAGTAAGAGAGAGAGTGGTAGGTGAGATCTTCTTTAGAGAGAAGAAGAAGAAGCTTAGCGTGGAAAGCTCAAATCAGGGAGAAGAGCTAGGCGGCGGGATCTTGAAGCGTGGAGTAGAAAGAGCGCTCGTTGCTCCAAATCTAAGGTTAGGGGCTCTCTTTCATTCATGATAATGTATATGATAAGTGTTGTGTGTGAGTTATACTTGGAATGTTTTACGAGTCATTTGTTTTAGATGTATGTTGGTTGTGTTGTTTTACTTCACCTTGGTGAATCCGTGGTGTTTTATTTGATGAATCGGTCGTGTGAGAGAGACCGTAGAGAGAATGGGAGCCGAGGAATACTCGGTCCGGTGAGTTGTTGTTGTGTAGTCATTTGCGTGGAGTTCCCAGTGAGTTGCGTTGGGTTGTCACCGTCGTGGAAGTCCAGGAAGTGATGGCTGGTGTTTGCCACCCTCGTTGGGTTCTGAGGGTGTGGGTGCCGTGAGTGTATGCGTCGTAGGCTTGTGCGTCGAAGGACATGTGTGTCGAAGTATGTAAGTGTCGAGAGATGTGTGTGTGTGTGTCGGAGTATGTAAGTGTCGAGAGATGAGTGTGTGCGTCGAAGTATGTAAGTGTCGAGAGATGAGTGTGTGCGTCGAAGTATGTAAGTGTCGAGAGATGTGTGTGTGTGTCGAAGTATGTAAGTGTCGAGAGATGTGTGTGTCAACATATACATGAGTCGAAGGAGTGCACGTAGAAGTGTGGTGTCAGCTGTAGCCATCAACCAAAGGTGAAATGGGAGAGGTGAATGACGAAGGAATGTGGTTTCCTAGAGTAACTGAAGTAGTAGCCGAGATGGGTGGTGACGAGGTGTTGTCATTACGAGTGACCAAGGAGTAGTAGCTGAGTTGAAGTGTGATAAGGTGTTGTCCCTAAGAGTAACCGAGGTGGTTAGTACCTAGGTGAGTAATGGCTAAGTGAGGAAGCGTAAGTGTGGATGTGATGAGGTGCAGCGTATGTATATATACCGAGGTAGTGTTCGTCAAGTGTAGGTGTGTTGTATGGTAGGGGGTTGAGTTGAACTGTAGTGGCTGAGGTGTAGGGTAGATGAACCTAGGTGTATGGGTTGAGGTGTGGAGGTATTGGAGTTTAAGTGTCGTCGTTTAGACGTGACGAAACGTAAGCGTGTGGGAGTCGATGTGTGATTGCCGAAGTGTAGAGTAGGGATACCGAGGTGTAGTGGCCGAGTTGAGAGGTATACATGTCGACGCCAGGGTAGTAATAGAGTACATGACGAGGCGAGGAGAGATGAATACGTGACGAAGTGAGGTAAGGTGAATACGTGGCGAGGTGAGGTGAAGTTGGTGCGTGCCGAAGTTCAGTGAGGGTGCCGAGTTGTTGCGCTAATGCCAGAATAATGCAGGTGGCTACTAGGCTAGTCTGGGTGTTGAACTCTGGCGCCATTGCCGACCCGGTCGGGTGGTGCGCCCAGTGAGTTGCGTGGGTGATGTTGAGCGTGGTGGGTCTCGTGACAAAAGATGGATAGACCAATGCGTTGAGGATAGCCGTAGGGCTACAGACCGAATACGTTGATGAGTTGTGTTGAATCTAATAAGGCTAATGCGTTGATGTTGTTGAGGTAAGTCAATTAAGACTGCACGTTGATGATGTTGGTGTTGAACGTTGTTGCGCATGTCGCATTTTATGTGTTGATGTTTTCGGGGTTGATGTTTATAGAGTCCTCATACATGGCATAATCATATTACGTTGTTGTGGGCTGCGGTCCTAGAGCTTTGCTCAGCGTTGAAAGTTGAAGCCACAAAGGCTTGTTACGTTGATTGGTACCACATGCATTATACCCTTGTTGTTGGGATGCATTCATGCATAAACATATACAGTTGTGATGATGTTTTCTTGTTGTTTATGAGTTGAGGTGTCCTACCTTGGTGAGGTATGTTTGTTGTCTTGGCCGAGTTGTTTTGAGGTGTGTGTGGTATTTTCTCTATCATAAGATTTATCATACATTTTATTATTTATGTAAAGAGACTCACCCTAGCTGCTTTTATGTTGCTCTCATGTTGGCAACGTGCAGGTATCCCAAGTGAAGGTTCTTCCTTTTCTGTCGAGTTTTGGAGTCTTGCTCTGGTAGTGTAACACTGGGGGCCGAGTAGGATAGTAGTCATTTTGACTTGGTTGCTGATCTGTAACGTACTGATATTATAAAACTTGTTTTGTTTCCGCTGTGTATAAACTAAAAACATATGATTTGTGGGCTTGTCCCTTTTGGCCGAGGTGCCTTTATCTTGCTATATAATGTTGTTTTCCCCTTTGTGGTTAGTTGGTTTTCATGAAGTTGAAATGTAGCACTCTATTGTGAGTCGTTTTTGAAGAACTCTGATTCATTTTTATAAATAAATAGTAGTATAGAAGGGGGTGTTACAGAAGTTACGAGCGCTCTCAACTTCCGTCATCCACCGATCCAACGTACGATCCTAATCACCCGGAATACTCCCCTACTAGATACTCGTCAACGGGATCTCCGAGGCGTTCCAGGAGTAGGTCGTTCGACCCATATGGACCTTGTCCTCGAGCTGAAGAAAGTCCAAGGCATCACGCTCCTCCCAGATCAAGATATGAAGTGGATAGGCCAGGAGTCCGGCATCAGGATGGTATTCCCAGGTATCGGGATGTAGGAGGAGCAAGTCCTTTCACTCGAGAAATTGAAGATTATCCAATACCGAAAAAGCTGGAGAAACCTCCTCCTCTGAAGATGTACAATGGGATCGGTGATCCGGATCGACACATCAGATACTTCAACAATATGATGCACTATCGGTCAGCTGCTGAGCCGGTAAAATGCAAACTTTTCCCTCTGTCCCTAGAAGAAGGCGCTCAGGATTGGTGGGATGAGTTGGAGCCCAACTCCATCTCTTCATGGAGAGAACTCTGCAGAGTCTTTTCTGCCCAGTTCACAGCTCATAAGAGTAAACCCAAGTCTGAGCACACTTTAGAAGCAGTAAAGCAGGGGGAGAATGAAACCTTGCGGGAGTACGTAGATCGGTTCAACAAGGAAGCAGCCTCAGTTCGCGGGTTGAGCAGTCGAAAAAGCTAAGTTATTTGACGCGTGGTCCGAGGCCCGGTAGCTTGTTCAAAGCAGGTCGGGATAAATCAACCAGAGGACTTAGCCACTTTCCTTCGCAGATCGCAGGCGTTATATGAATTATGAGGAAGTAAGGATGGCGGTGGCGACCAAGTGTTGGGAACGCCCAAGACAAACCCGAGAGGGCCGGATCATCGGCGAGGCGAGATCGAGAAGGACCTTCCGCGATTTCCAAGGGAAAGAAACAGGCAGAGTGCACCAGATTGAACACCTCGTGCGCCCAGATTTATGCCGATCGTGCCAACACGAATTCAAAGATGTAAAAAGACCTGAACCATTAGTAATGAAGGATGGGCAGCGGAAATCACGAAAATGGTGCAGATATCAATGCAACGGGCATGACACCAATGGGTGCATGGCGCTCAAAGATGATATAGAAGAATTGATCCGGAAAGGGAAGTTGTCCCAATATGTAAGGAAAGATCGAGGTGACGAAAGGGAGGATAAACGGGATGACCAAAGAGCAGCCCGATCACACAGGAGGGGCAAGGCGGCGATCAAAGGTGGATAAGAAGAACGGCGGTGGCTAACGATGAGTCGGATGAGCGAGCGATTTCGAGAAGCCAAAGGGCGACCGGTGGCGATGTCCATCACGGGAGGATACCCCACGGCGGAGTAACCAACAGAAGCGATCAAGCGACACTGGCAAGAGATTATGAGTGTTGCCTCCACATCCGAAAGAATACCTCAACCAAAGCCACCCTTAGCCTTTGGGGGCGATGAGTTGCTTGACAACAAGCCAAACAAGTATGTACCCACATTAGTAACAAAGAATTATGGCTAACACTGAAGTTCGAAGAATATTGATTGATCAAGGCAGCTCGGCTGATATTATTTTCGAGGATCTCCTGGAAGTCTTGAAGATTTCGAAAGATGAACTATCTCCTTATGAAGGAACAGACTTGACTGGGTTCAATGGATCATCCACCACTCCTTTGGGTCATATCGACTTAAGGGTAACCTTCGGAGATGACACTGATGGTAAGGGACTCTATCGGACCGTAAAAACCACGTTTCTTGTCTTACCTTGTAAATCAGTGTACCAATGCATAGTAGGCCGACCAACCCTGGGAAAGTTAGGAGCGGTGGCTTCAACGGTGCATCTCAAAATGAAGTTCTACTCAACTGAAGATAAAATTGTGACCGTTTTGGGCGACCTAAAATCTGCTAAGCGTTGTTTCTACCTCAGCCTAAAAGAATCAGAAGGGTTCTCGGTCAACCAGGTGGCAACCATAGACAAAATGGTAGGGTCAGACGTCAATCTGGCTGACCTAGATGCAAGGTATGACCCAGATAGTGAGGAAGAAGAAGGAGACGATGATCTTGCTAAAGAACTTAAAAAGAAAATAAAGCGACCAGAACCGGAGGGTGAGTTGATAGACATAGTCCTAGGGGACGACCCATTGAGGACGATCAAGATTGGAACTGACCTCCCAGAAAAGATAAGAGAATAGTTGATCCACTGCCTAAGGGATCATGCAGATTTGTTTGCCTGGAGCGCAGCAGACATGCCTGGAATACCGCCCGAAGTAGCTTGTCATAGATCGCGATTGACCCAAAGGCCAAACCGATCGCCCGAGGCGGCGTGCTCGAAAAGCGGACAAGGCTTTGGCGGTACCCAAAGCGGTGGATGACTTGATAGCAGCAGACTTCGTGAAAGAAATAAAATATACCACTTGGTTGTCTAATGTTGTCTTGGTCAAGAAAGCCAACGGGAAGTGGAGGATGTGTGTTGATTACACAGACTTAAATAAAGCTTGCCCAAAAGACGCTTTTCCGGTGCCCAACGTGGACAGGTTAGTTGACAATGCCTCAGGGTTCAAGCTACTCTCCTTTCTGGATGCCTATTCAGAATATAATCAGATCGCCATGTATCCACCCGACCAAGAAAAGACGGCTTTCATGACGGACAAGGGTAACTTCTGCTATAAGGTCATGCCCTTCGGGCTCAAGAATGCGGGTGCCACATACCAAAGAATGATGAACAAAGTTTTTTGTGGCCAGATTAGGCGAATAGCTGAAGTATATCTTGACGATGTGATAGTCAAAAGCAGAGCAGATTCTGACCATCTGAGCGACCTGAAGGAAGTTTTCGCCGAAGCTCGAAAAATTCTTTAAAGCTTAACCCCAAAAGTGTACTTTCGAGATAAGGGCGGGCAAATTTCTAGGTTTCTACTTGACGGAAAGAGACATCGAAGCCAATCCAGATAAATGCGGGGCGATTCTCGAGATGAGACCACCCAAAACAAAGAAGGAGATACAAAAGTGAATGGGATGATTGCAAAGATTGTCAAGGTTCGTGGCCAAGGCGCGAAGCAAGTCGCCGCCATTGTTCAAACTACTCAAGAAGGGCGCGTAGTTTGAATGGACACCGAGTGCGAGCAAGCCTGGACCGATCTCAAGAGCGCTCGATGAATCCCCTATCTTGAGCAAACTAGCGCCGGGAGAAACGTTGTACCTATACTTGGCCATCACGGAGGAGCGCGCGGTCACCGGTCTTAGTAAGGGAAGAAGACTCCAAGCGTAACCCAATCTACTTCGTCGATAAAGCACTCCAAGGTCCTGAGCTCGGTACCCGAGGGTGGAAAAATTGGCTCTAGCACTTGTAGTGGCAGCCGGAGGTTGAGACCCTACTTTGTTGTGCACATCAAGTCGTGCTAAGAACAGACCAACCCATCGGACAAATCCTGCATGGACCGGACTTGGCGGGAAGGATGATCAAATGGGCGAGAGAGCTCTCCGAATTTGGGATCAAGTATGAGCCTAGATCGGCAGGCAAAGCACAAGTGTTGGCAGACTTCATAGCAGAGATGACGCTCACTCCAGACGACAAGCCACCTATGATTTGGACGCTCCATGTAGATGGATCCTCCAACCGAAATGGGAGTGGGGCAGGCCTAATCTTAGAAAATCCTGAAGGCTTAACTGTTGAAGTATCCTTAACCTTTTCTTTGAACGTCAAACAACCAAGCGAGAATACGAGGCTTGCATAGCCGGATTCTTTGCTGCCCGAATTCAATGTGGAGCGGGTTGAACTCCACTCGCACTTTTTTCTTTGGTTGTATCACAAATAACGTAATCCTTTGATGCAAAAGATGAGATCTGCAAGTATTTGGCAAGGGTCAAGGAGTTGCTCGCACTTTTTGACCATCTTTGGTCAAACACGTCCCAAGAACGGAAAATGTAAGGGCGGACATTCTTTCAAAACTCGCCAAGATGCAAAACCCGGAAACCACGTAGGCGTGATTCAAGAAACTGCGCCTCGACCCGATTGTGTGGCGCTCGAGGTCCCTCTTTACCAAGTATCTGCGTGATTGAGAAAAGGAGGAATGGCTCAACCCAATCCTTAACTATATTCATAAAGGGAAGAGCACAAGATGTCAAGCAAGCTAGGTTGATCGGAAGAAGGGCATCCTCTACTCGATTATTGAAGGAAAAACTCTTGGAGGGGATTCACAACCCCACCTTTGAGGTGCTTAAAATCGAGATGAGGCCAACTATGTACTTAGAGAAATTCACGAAGGAATTTGTGGAAATCACCTTGGCGGGCGAGCGTTGGCCAAAAAGGCGCTCAGGGCAGGCTATTACTGGACCTTTATGGAAGAGGATGCTAAGAATTTGGTCCAAAAATGCATAAAGTGTCAGATGCACGCTGATGTCCATCTTGCCCCTCCCACAGAGTTAAATTGTCTGACCTCCCCTTGGCCCTTTGCCTGGTGGGGAATTGATCTTCTTGGACCTTTCCCCCCTACGCCTGGACAGTTTAAGTACATGATCGTTGCGGTGGATTATTTTACCAAGTGGATTGAAGCTGAGCCCTTGGCAACAATCACTTCAAAGAATTGTATGAAGTTTGTGAAAAAGAATATTCTGACCAGGTTCGGAGTCCCGGAGATGATTGTGACAGACAACGGCACACAGTTTGCTGATAAAGGTTTTCAGAAAATCTTGGCCGATCTAGGAGTGAAACAGTGTTTCACATCCGTAGAACACCCTCAGACAAACGGTCAAGCGGAAGCTGCAAATAGAGTAGTCCTTCGTGGGCTGAAAAGGCGACTGAATGAGGCTAAGGACAACTGGGTAGAAGAGCTCCCCTTCGTGCTATGGGCGTACCGAACCACCCCACACTCTTCTACAGGAGAATCTCCCTTCAGAATGGTGTATGGTACGGACGCTGTCATCCCTGTCGAAATGGGCGAGCTGAGTTGGAGAACGGCCAACCCTTAGACACCAGAAGAGAATGCCATTGCCTCTAGAGAAGAGCTGGACCTCATTGAGGAGCTGCGCACTAAGGCGTCCTTGAGGAAGAGTTAATTAAGCGAAGGTGTCCTGCAAGATACAACTCGAAAGTCGAGAAAAGAGAATTTGAAGTAGGACAGCTGGTCCTAAGAAGAGCAGATGTTGGACTGAAGAACGCTCGACAGGGAAAGCTCGCCCCAAATTGGGAGGGGCCATACAAAGTCGTCGCTAAAACAAGAAAGGGCGCCTACCAGCTTGAGACCATGAAGGGAGGAACGATCCCACGCACGTGGAATGCTACTAAGAAATTCTATGTTTGAAAGAAGTTTTTGTAGAAACATTGACAAAGTGAAGTTGTAAACAAAAACGGGCAGGACACTCTTTTTCCCACTGGATTTTTTATTGAGGCCTGCCCGTCCGTCTATTAATAAGACGAGGCATTTTTAAAGTATGTGTCAAAAGTAGTCGAAGCATTCACTATAAGACGAGGCATTTTTAAACGATTGATGCGCAAGGTCACAAACTACTCGAGTCGTTCAAACTAGGCCGAGCCTGGTAAACGCTCAAGTAGGACGATAAGTCTCTCGAAACGAACGAGAGATCCTCGAAGCGATGAAGTACGCATCGCGCCCACCTTGGGCGGGTTCAATCCAGTCAGAAGACTGGTAAACCACCCAGGGTAGACCTTTAAAACAGCGTTTTATCAAAGTTAATATATTAGCAAGCACGCTGGGCGGCCGAGGGTTGGTCACACGAGACAGATTAAGCATTTAAATACTTGACCAACAAGTCGATAAATCAGAGAAGTAAGCAAATAGATAATTTATAAATGCGCTGTCATTACAAACCGAGGACGAGCTAAACGCTCTCCCAAAAGGAGATGATTCGAAATACAGAAACATTACAAACAAAGGGTGAGCCAAAACGCCCACCTGAAAAAGCTGAAAAAGAAAGTGTTACAAAACAGGGTGCCCCTAGGCAGCCCGCTCAAACAAAGTTCTCTTCAAACGACCTACTCACGTCCTTCCCAAATAATCTCTTCTGGGATGTCGTTGCCTTCCGTGATCTTGGTGGCAGGCTGAAGATCCGCCTCTCCGCAACATCTGCCCTAGCCTCATAGTTATAGCTCAAGTATTGACGATCAATCGCGAGTCGGGGGTAGAGGATGCCAACCTGTTCGAGGGCGTTGTCAAACTGCAAGCGACCAAACTTAACAGCCAGAGTAACAGCTTCCTTATTCTCCTGCTTCATACGGTCGCATTCACTTTCAAGCCTCGTAATTTCCGTCTGAGCAGCCAAAAGATCCTCCTCCAGCTTGGCCACACGGGAGTTCACAGCCTTAACCTCATTGGCAGTCTTCACTTGGGCAAGCAGAGCGTCATCCCTTTCTTTCTTAACTTGATCTAGAAGCACACACTTAGCTTGGTAGGATTTTCTGGCTTTATCCAATTTTGAGAGAGCGTCGTCCCGCTCCCCCCGAAGCACTAAAAAAAGAGCAAGAGCAGTTCAAATATTGAATCAAAGGTTAAAAACCGAAAAATTTGTGAACCAAGAGTGTTACCTGCAACTTGGCCTTCCCCCTCTTCAGACCAGCTGGCAATGAGGTCGGAGGCGACCTTGCAGGTCTCGGCGGCGGCAACCATTTGAGAGCTCAATTCTCCCAAGGATGGGTTATGTTTCTTAGAACGACTCTCTCTTTGCTTCTTGGAAGGATTTGGACCGCCCCGAGTGGCCCCTGTAGGTCTCTCATGAGTCCGTTTCTGAGCAGAGTCGTTCACCTGTTCACCATGACCTCCACGGGAGGAGCTCCCCACCAAAGTTTGGAGCGCCTTAACGCCATCTTTGGGTATGACAGCTTGCTGACCTGCTTCCTCCTCTTCGTCACATATCTTGCTCAACCTTCGAAAGTCTTTAGCTGCCATGGAATCTGCAAAACAACAAATGAGGAAGACGGTTAATAAAAACTAAACAAGAAGGAAGAGCTAAAAGGGAGCATAGTGGGGGCGGCCAAGAAGATGGCTATACCAAGGGCGATCTGAACTTCGGCCTCGGTAGATGCCTGCACTAACTTGTTAATAATCAGGAGGGGGACTTTGCCAATACATTGGGATACCATATGTTGTAATATTCGAATAGTCTCTTGATCAGTCTCGTCCAAAGACATAACATCCTGACGGTAATCAATCGCCCGCTTCCGATAATGACGTTTAGACCAACATACCGCAATCTTAAAACCGGAAACTTGGCCCGCACCGTCAAGGGCGGCAATAGATCGTTTAGCGTCTCCACATACAGGGACAACCCACATGTAAGCCCCTTTCCAAGGTTTCATTGAATCAGCATAAGAGCGGAAAAACTTGTAATCACGGTGAGACTTCAAACTCACATGTTCCCACCGTCCCTTGCCTGTACCATTTTCCCCCCTATGGCTAACTTCAAAGATTGCGAAAAATAAACGCAAAGAACATGGACACCCCAGTGCCTTCATTAGAATCTCAAAGGCCTTCACGAACGCCCAAGCATTGGGGTGCAGTTGCGAGGGTGCGACGAACAAGTAGCGAAGACGCTCCTTTGAAAAGCAGTGAACGGAGGACGAATCCTCATCTTGCGCAACACCACGTCGTATATCATGAACTTCACTCTTAAGGGGACAGTGGCTACAGAATCTTCAGGGTCAACTCCTTCAACCCTCCAAACTTGACCATTAACACCCACATAGTTGGCAGTCAACTCACCATAGTCATCCCCTGGGGCATAACGGGAACGCTTACCTCGAAGTTCTTCTGATATCCAAGAAATGTCGTGACCAAGTTTGGGAGCGTCAGCAGGCTCGTTAAACTCAGAATTCCCATCCACCACCATACCCAGAGGGCGCTCAGGTCAGAGGTACCCAAACCCCCAAATGGGCGCCCAGAGGAGGCCCCATACTCAACAACGCTTTGTTGACCAATCTGAGAATGGGATGGTCCGGAGATGGGAGAAAGGTGAAGAGGAGAAATCGAACTAGACACTTCCGGCTCACGAAATAAGTAATCCCCGAAGCTTGACTGGTTAGAAGAAGGCAGGTCGGGCGAACCAACCGAATGACCAGATCGTGACCGGCTAACACGTTCATAGTTAGGGCGAGTAGCCACTTCAGCAATACTAAAACGGCGCCCAGGATGTCTGGCCAAATCCTCTGAGTGTTCACCCATCACAGGGGGAACGGTCGACAACTCCGAAGAAGAAACTAGAATGCTTTCAAGGCGCTCGAGGGATGTCGGCGTCTGTCCGCTGCAGTGCGCGCGTCATAAGATGTTAGAAAGCGCAAGGAGGGGGCACGAAGTCGTCGTCGGGTTAAACTCCTCCGGGAAAGGAGGGGCAACGATTTGCCCATACCGACACCCTCCCCATGCAAGCAAGAAAACATGAACAAAATTTCAGTAACCGTAGTTGTTCAATGAACCGTAACCGTGGGATTAAAATAGAGCTGATATAGGTGGATCCTGGCCGAACGATTTGCGAAATCCGTGCGAGCAATATTTGAGCCGCTTACTTACTATGTATTTCGGTATCCCAATATTTGAATTCTCTTGATTTCTTTAATTACAAGACAATGAAATCAATAGGAATAATTGTAGATCCACATTTTAAGGCTCTTTGTTAAAAACGTAATGATGACTATTTTTTTAATGAAATTTGGTTTTAAAATTGTATCATAAGTGTGTGAAATCTGTATGCGTTTAGTGAGTTAATTAATGGTGCGTGTGAAATTTGTATCAAAAATTGCGTATGGTGCGAGTGGTTCTTGTTGTTGTTTGGCACTCGAAGGTCGAGTGTTCAACTCCCATATGAGATATTTCTTCATTTTATTTTATTAAATTCTTGACATCTAGCGTGTATTTGTGGGCTCCACGATTATTGGCGTGTAAAGCCACATATTTGAAGAGATCTACGTGGCTTTTCTTAGGTGGGCGCTTAGGTGGAGTTATTAAGTGATTTATATTACTTATGATATATATATATATATATATATATATATATATATATATATATATATATATATATATATGGAGACATAATTAATTACATTATTTAACCGTTATAACTAGTGTTTGTGGAAAATGAGAACGTTTAATTATAACCGTTAGATTAAAATCAACGGTTCAAATTATGTCATTAATTACAATATCTTGTGTGATCTTTTATCTATAAGGAAACAATCAAACGAGATCTTTTAATTAATGACGTGATCTGAATCTATTAATGCTTATAATTAAGAATTCTCATTTTCCACAAGAAAAATTAGTTCTAACGATTGTAATTAATGTCATTAATTAATCATGTCTTCCTATATATATATATATATATATATATATATATATATATATATATTGAAAATAAAATTAAACCATTTTTGAACGACTTTATTTTGGCTTAATTATAGGTTTGGTCCACCTATTTTCACCAACTCACGATTTTAGTCTAAAAAAAATTCACGAATTTAGTGCCCCTATTTTCCTAATTTGTAAAATCAAAGTCTCCCTCTTATTTGATCAAAATTTGCATTGAGTGGTCAGCCACTTACCCTACGTAGCTGACACGCTGGCTTGCCTTGGTGGAATTTAAACATAAAAATTATTATTAATATTACAAAAATTGTTTTTTTAATTATTATATTTAATAAATAAAAATTCAATCTTCTTCTTCATTTGATACTTTCTCTCCCTTCGTAAATCCTAATCTCAAACGCAACAAACCTAGCATCTTTTTTCAAAAGCAAACCAATTGGAATTTATGAACCGTAGGTATAATCACGAGCATGTAGCTTAATTTCTTAAGCATGTTGTCATGGATGGTCCTGTCATGTGTATGAAAATGTCTTTTTGAGAGATCCAAAACTCACTTCGATAATCGGAAAAAATTTGAACTCCAAATTCACAAGAATATTGTTCTTCATTAACTTTTTTTTTACAAAACTTTATCAACTTTTATAAACACAAAACTATTTTTTCTTTTTCTTTTTTGTCAAAAACACTAAACTATTTTATAATCCATGTTATTAACTAAGTCTAATAAAATTACCATGTAATAATTTTGGGTGATCATGAACATATGCATTTGAGAAAATACCGTACCAACCCTATCTCAATGTTAACTTCAATTTCCACATGGTTATAATATCCCATTTCGACTCTTTAGGGAACTGTATGTGTATTGAAAAAAATTGACGGAAAATTGATTCTTATGATTATTTTCAGAATAAATCAAACCATTTATTAACGAATATATTTTCTATTTTTACAGCCATTTTATAAAAGTTCTATGCCCGGTTGATTTACCATATTTTGATTTGAGGTGATGAACATATTTATACACGTGGACACACATGGATTGTCTAACTATACTATAAACAAATGAGAGGTGGACCAAAGAACTTGTTCACATATGTCGTCACCACATTTGGCCATCTCATCTGACATGTAATGTCCACCTCATAATTAGGTGGCATCTAAAACATGCTTACATGGTTCAAAAATCTGTCCAGCTTCACATTAAAATATAAAAAAAAATATAATAAAGTGCCGTTTTTTTTCAGTTACAAAATTAAACAATCATAAATGAATTGATCAATGCAATCCACAATATATGTTGACTTGTGACGCATACAAGCTCTTTTTTCTCTTGGTGCGTGGAAGGCTCCGGGCCTGACGGGTTCCATCCTGGCTTCTTCCAAAAGGATTGGGATCTAGTCAAGGAGTCTTTATCTGCTTTTGTTCAGAAAGTTTGGGAGCAAGTTGCTACTATTGGAGAGGTAAATCAAACTAATATTTGTTTAATTCCAAAAGTGCCTAAACCTGAATTTGTTAGCCAATTTAGGCCGATTTCTTTGTGCAATACGCTTTATAAGGTGGTGACCAAGGTTATAGTTAATAGATTGAAAGGTCTCATGGACAAACTTGTTTCTCCTTTTCAAACGGGCTTTATTCATGGGAGGAATATTCAAGAAAATATTGTTGTCGCTCAAGAGCCCCATTGCATGAATCGCATGAAGGGCAGGAAAGGGGGTATTGCTATTAAAGTGAATCTCTCAAAGGCGTATGATAGAGTTAAATGGCCCTTTGTTCAGCTTGTTCTTAAAGAGGTTGGGTTTCCGGATAAGCTCTGCGAAGTTATTATGGCTTGCATCACTAGTGTACAAACCAATGTTATGTGGAACAATAATAGAGGTTCCTTCTTTCACCCCCAGCGGGTAGGACCCCTTGACTGGTAGGACCCCTAAACGGGACAATTATAATTATCTTATTGATATGGTCAGATGCAAGCTATCGGGCTGGAAGGCTAACCAAATGTCTTTCGCGGGTAGATTCACTTTATCAAAGTCTGTCATAGAAGCTCTCCCTCTTTATGCTATGATGCCTTCGGTAATTCCCAAATCTTGTTTAGAAGACATCCAAATGTTGCAGAGGAGTTTTATTTGGGGCGAGGAAGGCGGTCATTGTAAGTACCATCTTTGTGGCTTGGAGATCACTCACACTAGGCCCAAAGCAAATGGAGGCTTAGGTATTAGAAATCTCCAAAAGATGAACCAAGCTTGTGTGATGAAGCTCTCTTGGTCTTTGTTGCAAGGGTCAGACAAACTTTGGTGTGATGTCTTGAAAGGCAAATATTTTCGTGATAACCAGTTGGATGTAGCATTACAAGCCAAGTCTAGTGATTCTTCTCTTTGGAAGTGTAATGCTCCTGAAAGGGTGCGGCCCTTCCTTTGGCTTATGGTCCATGAGAGGCTTCTTACAAAGGTTAGAAAGCACCGTATGGGTCTTGGGGATGATCTTTGTAATCACAGCTACAAGGAGTCTGAAAGGGTGGTACACGCCGTTCGTGAGTGTCCTCTTGCTATGAATTTGTGGATGGGTTTGGTTAGACCGAATAGAAGAAGTGATTTCTTCTTGGGTGATATCAAATATTGGGCTTCCTTCAATTTAAGCAGGCAGGATTGGGATATTGATGGTATTCCTTGGGCGGGCATTTGGGCCACAGGATGCTATTTGTTGTGGACTTGGCTTAATAAAGAGACCCATGACACTTCCTTTATTAGGCCATCCTGCCCGTGGGCTTTAGTGCTTTGATACGCAAAGGACTATCATAATGCTTGGGGCTCATCTTTTATTGATCAGAGTCGTGAGTATAGCTTGACATGTATTCATTGGTCCCTCCTCCTCCGGGTAGAGTTGCTCTTAACTCTGATGGTGCGGTTCATGTCAGAGATAGTAGAGCTGGTTGTGGTGGTATTATCAGAGATTCTTTGGGCACTTGGCTCTGTGGTTTTACTTCTTTTATAGGGTATTGTTCTGTGTTGGAGGCTGAGCTTTGGGGCCTTCTGGGAGGTTTGCGCCTGTGTTGGGCAAGAGGGTGGAGATTTGTTTCTTGCCAGGTGGATTCTGAGGTGGTTGTCAGGGTCATCAAAGGGGAGCAGGCTCTGCGCCTTGCTGGTGGAGGTCTAGTTCGTGAGATTCATAGATTGCTAGCTTTGAATTGGGATGTCCGCATTGATCATGTCTTCCGAGAAGCTAACCAGTGTGTCGATTCTTTAGCTACTATTGGTTGTAATCAATCTGAGTCTTTGATTGTTTTTGAGCAGAGTCCATCTAATATGGAATCTCTTGTGCTCGCTGATTGTATGGAGTCTACGACCCTCCGTCGTATAGTTAGTTAATCCTTTCTCTGGGGCTTTGCCCCCGTTGTTTGCCAAAAAAAAACACATACACGCATGATGTCAACAAATTTTCAATTGTGCTTCCAAGAACTTCGCACACCAGCTTCCAGGCAATTTTTGTGAATTAAACCACAAAGACAAGTGATTAATTCCCTTCTTTGCATATCCTAAAAATTAGTCCATCAAATTAGCAACTGCTACTCTCTACGGAATTAAAAAAAGTCACTAACTAATACCAAAAAAACACTAACTGCTACTAATAATGATGTTATTACCAGAACAAAAAATAGGCAAAATGAGCTAATTAGTAAACAATAGGAGTGGACAGTGGTCGGGTATGGGCGGGTTCGGGCCCAGTGACCCCCATCCGGCCCAATCTGCGGATGTGTTATTGTGGCCCAATATTAACCATTTGTTTAATCGGGTAGATCGGATTTGGTTGGGCGGATCTTGACGGGTCCACAGTGGATAATAACGGTTTGGCCCTTCACTGGCCCAATTGTTTTTTTGGGCTGAATTTCATTAAAAAACATTTTTTTTGTATTTTTTTTAAACAAACCGTTTGGGCCTTCACTGGCCAATTTTTTTCTAGTCTATTTTCATAAATAAAAAAAACATTTTCAAGCATGGTTTTAAAAAATAATTTAAATGGTTTTCAATTAAACACAAAAACATACATCAATTTTTCTATTTAACTGAAACATTATATAGCATTGTTTCACTGTTTTAATCAAAAAAACTGATTTTAAAGCATACAGTTAACACAATCTCATCTAAAACATACTTAAAACACTATATCAATAACACTCTTTCCAGATTCCCAGTTCTAGTAAACTGATATTATCAGTTCAAAGCAGACATGTAAGTTCCTGCTGTTGTCAAAGCACACATTTAACAGAGTATCATACTAGAATCATAGGCCATACAACACAAGCCCAATTGAAACTAAAACATTTAAAGTTTACTGCTGCTGTCAATTAAGTTTAAACAAACAAGCAGTAACTAATTTAACAACATAGGCTCAACATCACCTAACTAAAGCAACCAACAGTTAATAAGTCTAGATTTACTAATTGTGTTCCAACTAGTAAATTAGAGGCTAATTTACAATTTACACTCATGCAAGGGGAATTTTCAAGCTTCTTGAAGAAGCTAAGAAGGTCAAGAGTGACATCCTAAACCTGCAAAATAAAATAACTTGTTACAGAGATAGCGGATTTCCAACTAGTGTATTATACCAAAGATCAAAAATTATATATTGCCTAATACCCACCTAATTCGTGAACTAATATCTGAGAGGTCCTGCAATCCGATGCCAAAACACCTGATACAAATATGTGTTGAAACCAGCTGATACAAATGTGTTGAAATATTTGAGTGGTCCTGTAATCAGGATAATTTGAAGCATCCATTTTAACAACAGCAGTTACCACAGACAAATAAGTATATGACTAATTCAACTATGGTCTATTACTCCCTGATGCAACTTTTCATTTAAATTGGTACTACTACCAGCAGCCACTTACTACTACTACCATCAGCAATATATTACTACTACTACCAGCAGCCACTTACTACTAGTATGCATTGAGCAAATAATAAAACTACTACTACCAGCAACCATTATGGACTACCTGATGGTTTCTAAACTTAATTAAATATGCATCAGCAGTAGCCATTATCTTCAATCACAGGAACATCCACTTTGATTGTATGGAAGCCTCTTTTTTAGGAAACCATTATCTTAAATCGTAAATAGAAACATCAATTGACATTAATTAATATATAAAACAGAAGGAATTAATATACAAAAATATATTAGAGAGTACTTACAAAACCATTACCTTCGACCATACCAGAAACAAACGTTCCCTTGCGTGAAGTTGGATCATTGGACACCGTAGTGAGTCATTAAAGACTCCAAAAGAACAAAAGATGTTGCCATTTAGTTGGTTGTGTGAGCCATGTGACCCCAAAATTTCAAAAAATATCAAAAAACCAGAATTTCTTATCAGCCACTGCCAATATTAATTGGTTGTGATTGAGATGATGAGCTTACTCCAGCAGCTCCATCACCCACAAATACCCCTCCTTGAAATTCTATACAACATAAAAAAAAACATTAACTTATATACAATTTGAAATATAAGATTATCAAAAGACCAGAAAATCATTTAATTTATACCTGCCACAATGTTATCAAAATCTTCAAACTCTTCATCCATGTTGAGGTGTTTAAACTGGAAGAAAGAAGGCTTCAACCAGTTTTGAGTACATATAAGCTTCTGCCATTTCAGGGCTTAAGGAGCTTCTATATGTATCTAAAACCCTCCCTCCAGTGCTAAATGTGTAACACCCCCTTACTCTCTTTAAATATTTAAATCAAAAATTAGAGTTTAAAAATTGTTTTTCTTTTAAAAGATACATCCTCAAGGGAATGCTACGTTCACCATACATATGACTTAAATTTAGTCAACATTACTCTTTCATTAATAAAATATATTGCGTGTTACATATCACGACTTAAATGGGGAGAACCCTCAAAAATACCTGTTTAGTTTTACAACAATCCAGAACTAGTCCACTAGCACAGCGGAATGAAAATAAGTTGTACTTATCCATTACATAATCAATACATACTCCAAAATAGTTTAATACATAAGTGAAATAACGATACTATACTCCCCCATTCCTAGTCTGACTATACAGAGCTTGACACAATAACTCAGGAAGACATAGGCACCTTCACTCGGAATCACCTGTTTGTCGCCACGAGAGCAGGCAACAAGAAATGCTAGGGTGAGTCTCTTTACATAAATAATAACAAATAATATAAGTATTATACGAGGAAGGAAACAGAACACGCTCTACAACCATACTAACATACGTCTCTAAATACCATCTCGAGAAGCCTCACTGCTCAATTACACAAACACTCATCATCCGTCATATAGCATTCAACTCCCACTCATCGGGAGGCATCAATCAAATGTATGAGTATATGCATGTGTGCAATATGCATGTGGATCCATAATCATCACCTCATTTGGCCGAAGCCACATCATCCTACATCCTTCGTCACGTAATGCATATGAAATATGTGACACCATGACAATGCATTAACAACATCACAATTCATCACCACAATTATTTAACTCACCATTTTTGGCCGAAGCCACATCATCATTCCTCATTCACCTCAACTATTAATCATCACCTCATCAACTATTAATCATCACCTCATCAATTTATTAATCATCACCTCATCAATTTATTAATCATCACCTCATCACTTATTAGATTAAATCCCACCTAATGGCCAAACCACCTCATAAAGACCTTTTCTTCACTTAAGGACCATTTTTGACACACCAAAATTAATTTAGGGGCTTAGGAAAATTATTGACATATTGGGACTAAATAGACACTAGGGGATCATTATGTCACACTATTAATTAATTTATTACTTTGAGACTTATATGGCATAGTAGAGCTAAATAGGCACTAAGAGATATTTTGTCACGCCAAGGATTAATTTAATTCTTAGGGACTAAATCCTCACTTAGACGCATTTTAATCCAACAAATCAATTATCCAATTAAGTCATATACACCTATTGCACATATATACTCATACTTCATCTTTTTCCAACAAACATATCATCAAAACAATCCAAATACATCTAACACCCATTTATTCACAACAAAACAACCACACTCATAAACCACACAAAAATGCATATCAATTCCATTTCAACAACAACATAGTGTTTTCCTCAAAAATCAATTCAACACACAACAATCAAACCAAATAACACTCAATCAACATATAATCACTATTCATCATCTTCACCAAATAATTCAACAATTATTTTAAAACCCTAACCTCCATACAATACAAATCTTATAAGCTATTATGAATGAAAGGACCCCCTAACCTTAGGAATTTGAAGATACAAGCTCTCCCTCCACTTAAAGCTCCAAGAGCCACCAAAACTCACTCAATCCAACTTTGAGCTTCCAATACTCATCCATGGTGAAATGAACAATAAAAGGATTGAGAGATTGAAACTTATATCAATGAAAAGAGCATGAAAAACTAGAGAAATTGGGACCAAAAACAACTTACCAAACCAAAGGGTGGAGAAAACCCTAAACCCCCAAATTCATCACCACTACCGCCAGCCCCTCCACCTCCTTGCTTCGGCCAGCCCCTCTCTCTCTCCACCGCGAGCTCCTCCTTCCCTCTCCTTCTCCTCCGCGAGCTCCTCCTTCCCTCTCCTTCTCCTCCGCCGCGCTCTCTCTCTCTCTCTCGGTTTCTCTTCTTCTCTCACGCGCGCGGTCCCTTCCTTTTCTCTCTCGCCCGATTCTTTCTTCCTTAATTCCTTTCTTTCATTCATTTAATCCACAAAACAATTGGGCCCAATGGGTTGGGCCTCTATTTGCACCCCCCCCAATTAATTCAACTATTCCCTCACCTCCATATTTAATTAAAACACCTCATCATTTAATTAAATATGACTAACCACATAACTCCTAAGTAATCAATTAATAAATATTCAAATTATTTTCGGGCGTTACAACTCTCCCCCACTTGGAATATTTTCGTCCTCGAAAATACTCACGAAGCACTACCCAACATTCTTCACACCTCTAATCGTACTCATCGTAATCTATCGTACACTAAGGTAACAAAACACACACCTTCTCTACACTCTTACTCTTAGCGATATTCTAACTTTTGTAGGGTATCCGGATCCTACTCGACTACTCAAATACCATCTATTCCGATGTAGGGACACTATGCCCTCAACTACGATTTGCGATTAGCTTACCTCTTTAAGTTTCCAATCTCGGTGCTCACTTCCGAACTCAACCTCCTAATCCAAACTATCTCATTCATCTAATTAACCTACTCGTCGTCATTACTAATAATTCCTCCTCGAGTTCCATAACAACCGCACTCCGGTGCTTAGCAATAATTCTAAACCATGTTAACATCAAACGGTATCTCGGCACACTCACTCGGGATCTCGGCATCTGTACTTAGGTGTACGCACACTACAAAGAATTACTCCTCGCCATACTCACCTTGGTTACACTACACTTGAGCACATCACTCTTAAACACAACATCTCATCAATACTAGTTTAGGCTTCCATACATTACACCCACTCCTTTACGCTTGATTAGATACATCACACTATACTTCGACAACTTCAATATTTCGACCCCTTCCACTCTAACTTAGAGAAATACACTTAGACATTACTCATTTCAACAACTCTATACTTCAACTTACCTACGTTTCGACAAACACTAACTTCGACTTACAATCTGTACCCTCAATATCTCCATAAGCTGTACCATACTAGATTTCGATATACTTAATTGCACATACCTACTACTAGATTCGACAATATATATACTTCATGAGACATACTCTTCACTTAGATACTTACACCTATTTCAACAACTCTGCTCTCTACTATGCTTAGTTAACACCACACTTCGATACCTATACACTTCGACACTCACTCATCAATCACCTTTGTATTTATAAAGACAAAGAATGAACCGCACCCTTTTATCTATAAAGACGGCCAAGATTTTGTTCAAAAAGCAAGAACATTAAATTGCGAACCGTGACTTTCTAAATAACAAAACAAAGATACAATTTAAGTCACACTTTGAACATGTATCAAAATTTCTAACGAAAATTCCTACAGTGAGTTTCCTCCGAAATATGGACATCCCAAAAATGACTTTTACCGTATAACCATCCAGGACATCAATTTTTGTTCGTAAATCATTAATTCGCGCATGACGTATACAAAATTTACTTGTTTTCCAAAAGATTTGTGAATTCAAATTAACACACCCACAATGGAAACCATATTCAAGCATAACAATTTAACAATCAAATCTTTATGGTTTCGTTCTAAGTTTCAAACAAACATAATTTCTCAAAATGGCGTTTTTGACTCGAAAATTCACGAAATTCCAATTTTCAAAACCGTCAAACATAACATAGCAAGCGTTATCTAATTAAACAAACAATTATTCATTAGAAACCTTAGAGTGTCTAGTTTCCAATGGAACAGAAATCATTTTCAATCGGATATTCTAACACATGGTTTACATACAACTAAGGCATAATTTCATCAATTCACTCAAGCACAATCGAGTTACAAAGTCACAAACCAAAACATGCTCAAAAAAACCGTAAAATTTCCAATTTTGTGAAATTTGCACTTTCTCCATAACTAAACTTTCCATCCCAATGAAATAACACATGACAACCACATAAACACACAAACACATTTTAAAATTCTCTAAACGTGAGTAAAACTCACCTTTTTGTTTCAAAAGATTTTATCTCGTCAAACCATGAAATTATTGTAAGACCTCGTCATTTTTTTTTTTTTTTTTTTCAAACAACATCAATCCATGACCTAATCGGTCCTAAAGTTAAAATCATGTCACATCTCGTAATAAAATTCTAAACAACTTGGAACAGAATTTAACACAAATCTTGACATCACGTTCATTCCCAAAAACACAGAATTTTCCAAGTACCGTTTCTTTTTGAAAATCATAGAATGCACAATCCTTGTCCAAAAGGGAAAACTATACGCGAATTCTAACCGTAATTGTTATAACCAAGCACCGCATTTCATTTCAGTACATAACTTCAAAACAATTTAGTACAAATCAAAATTAAACTCATGTGCATTACAGAAACAATCAACCTATAGCAAAACGTCAGTCAAGGGTAACAATATTCAACAAGCAATCCTTCAATTATTGCCTATCCACTACACTTAGGCTTATTCGCAACTCACTCCATCATCTACACTTAGCCACGTCACCCTTGACTATTACACTTAGGCACACTACACTTAAGACCTCCCTAACCTCGGCCATTACACTTCCCAAACACTTCGGTACACTCTTTTGGTACCTCGGTTCTCTACGCTACGTCACACTAAGCTTCACTATACTTACTATTCAAACGTACCTAAACCTCGGTACTACATACCTTGACTCTCACCTACTATGTCGCATACATATTACACTTCAACACACCTATGGTTAAGCAACTACACCTCAGTTCATACGTAGTCCTATGTACTTAACCTTCCTCTTCTTCTTTCCTTTGATCTTCATACTATGATCATACCTAAGCCCACTACTAAACACCTTCCATTCACAACTAGTCCAACACTCCTTAAGAATTTTCACGGAAGTTACAACACCCTTAATACCTCTTCACCTCTACAGTACATACCTTGATCATAATACACCTAACTCAAATAGCTACCCTTAGGCATACTTAATCTACACCTTTTTGCTTTGTACCAAAACTCTATTTTCAAGTCACCAAAGTCTCGCTCGATTATCCAAACACCATTAATTGATCGCTAGGGAACTACGCCATGACAATCATTTAAGTACTAATGCTCCTACCTTGCGTCAATCCTTATTTTGACATCTCCCCAAATCAAACTCAACCTTCCATAAGACCCTATTTATCTAAAAATTAATAGTCAACCAAACTTGCACACACCACTCAATCAATCAAGTTGAAATTATTATATATATTCAAAATTTATAATAATTATGAGTTATTGTCACCTCTTTCATTGGGAATGAGTTATCGGGGTGATCAGTCCCTCCTACTCACGCATCCAACTAATTAAGGTCACAAAACTACGTCTTTTCAAAATTCACACCTTTCACATTGAAGGGCTTTTAACGCAAATTCCAGTACGGCGTGCGTCGTCACGATTCCTACTCCTTGGGCGTCGTTAAAATGCTCTTCTAATCACACATACCTCACTTAATACAATCCAACAACCACAAGCAATTACCAACAATGTCACAATCAACAAACTACAACCAACCAAATAAAATCTCTAACAAAGTCTCTGTTGGAGATCGACAAGGAATCTCTGAGACACTACGACTGGACAAACTTGGCCGGACAGACCGAACTTTTGCTCTGATACCAACTTGTAACACCCCTTACTCTCTTTAAATATTTAAATCAAAAATTAGAGTTTAAAAATTGTTTTTCTTTTAAAAGATACATCCTCGAGGAATGCTACGTTCACCATACATATGACTTAAATTTAGTCAACATTACTCTTTCATTAATAAAATATATTGCGTGTTACATATCACGACTTAAATGGGGAGAACCCTCAAAAATACCTGTTTAGTTTTACAACAATCCAGAACTAGTCCACTAGCACAAATGAATGAAAATAAGTTTTACTTATCCATTACATAATCAATACATACTCCAAAATAGTTTAATACATAAGTGAAATAACGATACTATACTCCCCATTCCTAGTCCGACTATACAGAGCTTGACACAATAACTCGGAAGACATAGGCACCTTCACTCGGAATCACTGTTTGTCGCCACGAGCAGCAACAAGAAATGCTAGGGTGAGTCTCTTTACATAAATAATAACAAATAATATAAGTATTATACGAGGAAGGAAACAGAACACGCTCTACAACCATACTAACATACGTCTCTAAATACCATCTCGAGAAGCCTCACTGCTCAATTACACAAACACTCATCATCCGTCATATAGCATTCAACTCCCACTCATCGGGAGGCATCAATCAAATGTATGAGTATATGCATGTGTGCAATATGCATGTGGATCCATAATCATCACCTCATTTGGCCGAAGCCACATCATCCTACATCCTTCGTCACGTAATGCATATGAAATATGTGACACCATGACAATGCATTAACAACATCACAATTCATCACCACAATTATTTAACTCACCATTTTTGGCCGAAGCCACATCATCATTCCTCATTCACCTCAACTATTAATCATCACCTCATCAACTATTAATCATCACCTCATCAATTTATTAATCATCACCTCATCAATTTATTAGATTAAATCCCACCTAATGGCCAAACCACCTCATAAAGACCTTTTCTTCACTTAAGGACCATTTTTGACACACCAAAATTAATTTAGGGGCTTAGGAAAATTATTGACATATTGGGACTAAATAGACACTAGGGGATCATTATGTCACACTATTAATTAATTTATTACTTTGAGACTTATATGGCATAGTAGAGCTAAATAGGCACTAAGAGATATTTTGTCACGCCAAGGATTAATTTAATTCTTAGGGACTAAATCCTCACTTAGACGCATTTTAATCCAACAAATCAATTATCCAATTAAGTCATATACACCTATTGCACATATATACTCATACTTCATCTTTTTCCAACAAACATATCATCAAAACAATCCAAATACATCTAACACCCATTTATTCACAACAAAACAACCACACTCATAAACCACACAAAAATGCATATCAATTCCATTTCAACAACAACATAGTGTTTTCCTCAAAAATCAATTCAACACACAACAATCAAACCAAATAACACTCAATCAACATATAATCACTATTCATCATCTTCACCAAATAATTCAACAATTATTTTAAAACCCTAACCTCCATACAATACAAATCTTATAAGCTATTATGAATGAAAGGACCCCTAACCTTAGGAATTTGAAGATACAAGCTCTCCTCCACTTAAAGCTCCAAGAGCCACCAAAACTCACTCAATCCAACTTTGAGCTTCCAATACTCATCCATGGTGAAATGAACAATAAAAGGATTGAGAGATTGAAACTTATATCAATGAAAAGAGCATGAAAAACTAGAGAAATTGGGACCAAAACAACTTACCAAACCAAAGGGTGGAGAAAACCCTAAACCCCAAATTCATCACCACTACCGCAAATTCTCCACCTCTCGCTTCGGCCACCCTCTCTCTCTCTCACCGCGAGCTCCTCCTTCCCTCTCCTTCTCCTCCGCGAGCTCCTCCTTCCCTCTCCTTCTCCTCCGCCGCGCTCTCTCTCTCTCTCTCGGTTTCTCTTCTTCTCTCACGCGCGCGGTCCCTTCCTTTTCTCTCTCGGTCTGATTCTTTCTTCCTTAATTCCTTTCTTTCATTCATTTAATCCACAAAACAATTGGGCCCAATGGGTTGGGCCTCTATTTGCACCCCCCCCCCAATTAATTCAACTATTCCCTCACCTCCATATTTAATTAAAACACCTCATCATTTAATTAAATATGACTAACCACATAACTCCTAAGTAATCAATTAATAAATATTCAAATTATTTTCGGGCGTTACAAAATGCACTCTCAGAAGCCACAGTGGAAACCGATGTGGCGAAAAGATCTCTAACTTAGGTAGATAACACAGGGTACCAGTCTGAATTTTGTTTCCACCAACCTAAAATCTCAAAAGTGGTTGTTGCATCTATGTTAGGTTCGCCCAGAAACCTCTCCAATTCATTTTTCTTGTCAATAGAATTTTTTTCTCTCAAATGTTGCTTAACACAGAACAGGAATATAAAATCACATTATAGATTTATTCTTCTCTCACACAGAACACAAAACACAAACCATAACCCTAACACAACCCCTAACACAGAAACATAGAGGTCTAATACTCAGAATACAAATTTCAACAAACCCTAACACAAAGCACGAATTTAAGCTCAGATTATAGATCCATTCTTCTCACACAGAACACAAAACACAAACCATAACCCTAACACAGAAACATAGAGATCTAATACTCAGAATAGAAATTTTAACAAACCCTAACACAAAACACAAATTTAAACTCAGATTATAGATCCATTCTTCTCACACAGAACACAAAACAAAAACCATAACATAGAACATGAACACAAAACGTAACCCTAACACATAAACAGAGAGAACTTCTTAAACTTTAAAATGCAGCAAATCTGAGATTTGGAGGACAAATAGATGAAGAAAACAAGAGAAGCAAGGACACATTTTTAGAGACAAAGAGTACGAAGGCATATCGGTGTGAGAGTATGAAGGCTTCAAGTTGATTGACGACGAACGGAGTCAGCATCTGGCGACAGAAACAACACAACACGATGGCGCTTCAAGTTGAGGATCTTTGTATTGGATGAGAACGGCGCAAGGGTTTCACTCTCAAACTCTGAGAGAGTGAACTGAAGTGAGAGGGAACGATTCTAGGGTTTGGGGGGAGAGAGGTTCATTTTCAGTTGAAATGGAAAAGTGAAATGGTACGCGTGTTCTGTGAGTGTGTGAGTGAGTTTTATGAAAAATGCTCAGTCTTCAAAACGCCGCGTTTTGATATAACCCTAAATATTAACACTAATTTCTCGGTCAGGTTCGATTTGTAATGGATCTAATACAGCCCACCACCACACCACCGACCAAATCGTGGACCGTCTTTATCCATTATGGGCACTTGACTACCCGAATTAGGCCCAAAACCGAACCGATGGCTTTTTCTCATTTCGAGTTTCCGTCGGTTAATGCAGATTCGCAATATTTGTCCACTCCTAGTAAACGACTAATAATAATGAGGAAATTAGAATTAGAATCAGTTAACAGTTATAACTCATGCCCATAAACACAGATCCAAACAATTCGTTGCAGAACCAAATTTAATTACAGATCCAAAAAAATGGCGTGTGCAGCTCAATGCGAAATATAGAAAAAAATATTCAACTTTCGTTTTATTTCTGCAACCCAATTATTCCCTTTCAGAGCCCGTTTGTTACAGCTTATTTTTAAAAAAAATAAATTTTTTTTAAAAAAATAATCACTTATGACGACATGTTGTCCGTTTGTTACAGATTCTTAAAATAAGTGATTTTGAGTAGCTGTTTTGAGTAGCTTCTCATGAAAAGCAGTTTTTTAAGAATCATTTTTTTTTAAAATAAGTGATTTTCAGAATGTTACACAAACACAAAACAACTTATCATTTTCTTAAAAATCTCTAAAAACCAATCTCTAAATAATTTTACAACACAATCACTTATTTTTTAATCCATAACAAACGGGCCCTCAAACTATTCCCATAATCAAGAGTCTACTCCATCAGTCGACTCACCGGCGACTCACTTCATTATAAATACAAGAGTCTACTCCATCAGTCGACTCACCGGCGACCCAATCACCTCTTTCTACATTCTTCCGAACATGGCTCCATGCACGAAACTTGCAGCTCCCCTTCCCAAAAAGACTGAACTGCTAAATATGATAGATCCTGCACATGAAAATTCGACCATTTTGGTTCGTGTTATTATCAAGTGGCGTGTACTTGATAACAAAGGGTCCAAACTACGAATGTCCGTTGAACTGGTCCTTATGGATGCTGAGGTATGTAGATACTTTGTTAGATTTTCTTATGTATAGAGTTTCGCACTATCAGTTATGGTTCTGTTGTTGATATGTGCTTTTGGCTGATTAATTTCTCCCCTGTCCCCATCCCCACGGGGAAAAATCCCCCGCCCACGGGGCCCATTTGGGGCGGTCCCCGCGGGTAGAAATTGCCACCCCTATTGCTTACATACTTTCTAAATTGAATAAAATAATTCATAATAAATAAGCTAATACCTCTGTACCTCTATTTGTTTATTCATGCTAAATTAATAAATATCAAGCTCTAATAACTTTAATTAGTATTTATTTCTATTCACCAAATGTTATTCTCTCTATTAGTATAGATTAGTAATTATACAAATTATACAATCACGTTAATGTAATTTTTTTAAAATTATATTACAATTTTTTTGTTAAAAACTAAGTTTGTCTATATCGCAGAATGACACCTTCGTGATTAAATTTATTGACAACATACTGATATAATTTTACAATTTTTTTTTGTGACATCTGGGGTTATATTACAAATCATTTAATCAAATTTGTATAGGTTATATAATTAAATAAATAAGTACCGAGCCACAAGTTACTTTTTTAAGACCATAAGTTAATCTACACATGCTTATTCTTTTTAATATAAATTACAAATATATATATATATATATATATATATATATATATATATATATATATATATATATATATATACAATAATATCATTAGTCATACCAAAGTATTTTAATAATTATCAATATATATATATATATATATATATATATATATATATATATATATATATATATAATTTGCTTCAAAAAATATATATTATATAATAATCATTATCCATAAATTTCTAAATTCAGATTATTTATTTACATTCGACAAAGAAAATGTCGGCATGCTTATTACTGCATACTGGGTCATACACACTAGTTGTCTATAATGAGAAACTATCAAACACTATCTCAATGTTGATATATTTCCATATTTTTATAATCTTGTTTCACTTTTTAGGAAAAGTATGTATATTGAAAATTCTAAAAGAAGATTTAATTCTTATGTATATTTTGGGAATAAAATCAAACCTTTATAAAAGAATTTATTTTCTATTTTTACATCCATTTTATAAAATATCTATGTCTGATAAATTTACCATGCATGTTATGATTTGGGGTGATGAACTTTATTCACACAGGTGGAAACACATTGATTGTCTATATTGAGAAACTATCGTACCAACCCTATCCCAATGTTAATCAATTTCCTTCTTTTTATAATCTTATTTCGACTCTTTAGGGAAAAGTATGTATATTGAAAATTCTCAAAGGAAATTTAATTCATATGTATATTTTGGGAATAAAATCAAACCATTTATTAGTGGATTCATTTTCTATTTTTACAGCCACTTTATAAAAAAATCTATTTTTGATTGATTTACCATGTTATGATCTGGGGTGATGAACATATTCAAACAAGTGGACACACATGGATTGTCTATACTAAAAAATACTGTACCAATAACCAACTCTATCTCAATGTTAATGTTTACCTTAAACTTCTGTTAAGAAAAATATTATATATTTAAATTATTTAATCATAACTATAATTAACAAAGGTTACTTGAGAAAAACAATTTAAAAATAATTGGTCAAAATATATTTTAAAAGATCATAAATTTGTAAATGAGCCAATATAGACTATTTTTAAATCAATATCCACTATTAAATATGGGAGTCATTATTTTAAAATATATTTTTAAATACATATTTTGTGAGTTCCAACATAAAAACATTGTATTTACCTTTTTGTGAATTCATTACTTTTGATTTCAGATAGGAAAACACTGCACGTTGTCAAATTAAAAAACATTATATTTTTACTTTATCATTTTATTGGTTTCTATAGATGATTATTTACCTTTTGATTCCTGAAGGAAAAATATTACCCGTTTTTACTATAATTTAATATAATTATCAAAATAATGATTTTTAAAACTCTTCTCTCTATATAAGCACTACCTTGTAGTAGTCTAACACCGAAAATATTCAACTGCCGAACGTTAAAACAAAACATTTTGCGGAGCCTCATCGTTGAACATCCTCGTCTGCTCCACATTGAACTCTGAAACCGAAAACTGCTTGTTGCCAATTTCTCTGAACTCCGAAGCTTCGTTTTTCACTCAATTACCACTTCAATCCCCTCGAATAATTCATTTCCCTTCACCAATTTTCTAGTAAAAAGGTATTTATTTTTTCTTCTTCTAGTTATTAATCATTGCTGCAAGACCATGCATCTATCTTTAATTTTTCTTAAATTTGAAGGGGTTGTGGAATGTGTCTTGGGAGAAATTTGAGTTTTTGAATTGTGGGTATTTTATCTTTTGTTAGAGGAAGAAAATGACTAACCAACAGAGGAAGAAGAATTTTAAGATAGAGGCGTTCAAGCAGCAGGTCGTCATGGATCCAGAATATGGAGACAAGACGTGGAACATTTTGGAAAATGCAATTCATGAGATATACAATCAGAATGCTAGTGGTCTCAGCTTCGAAGAGCTTTACAGGTTCTTTCTCATGTTCCCCACTATTAGTTGTCTGATTCTTGGAAACTTTGTCTTCTTGTGTTTGCTTGGTTTTGACCATATGTGGTTGCAATAGTCATAATATTTGATCAGGCATATTGCCTGAATTGAAAAAACATATTTTATTCTGTCATTCTTATGGTTTGCTACTTTGTCTCTTTTTGTTGTTTGCTTTTGTATCTTGAAAAAGACAAATAAAAAATATCAATTTAGTTCTTAAATAATGGTTAAATTAGTCTTATTAAAATAATTTTAAGAACATTTTATAATCCTCTTTATAGATTTGTTTGACTAGTATTTAATTTTTTAACGGTAAAATTGGTACTATTAATTTTTCAGAGAGCAAATAGGTTCTTATCTTTTTGTAAAAGAATTTTATTGAGACTCTACTTATAAAATAATACAAAATCTCTTTAAATATTTGTTTGACTGGTATTTAATTTTTTTAATTTAAAGGTTAAATTGGTACTATTGACTTTTAAGAGAACAATATTTAGGTTATTATTTTTTTTAAGAATTTTATTGAGTCTCACTCCTAAAATAATACAAAATCTCTTTAGAGATTAGGTTGAATGGTATTTAATTTTTTAATATAATAGTTAATGGTACTATTCATTTTTTATAGAGCAAATAGGTTTTTATTTTTTTCTTAAAGAATTTTTTTGAGCCTCTACTCCTAATATAACACAAAATTAGTACCAACTATTCTCTCTTATATCTCTAATTATTTTGTACAAACATTCAAAAAATAATTAACATATATTAAGGAGGCAACCTCTCTTTTCTTATAGGTGAGAAAATATTTTAGGCCCACTGTTAATGATTTTGTTGATTGTTTTGATCAATGTGTGAAGTGCCCGATTTCTTTCTTGTAGTTATTCCTTTGTAGCAAGCCATCCTTGTAGGCTATGAAAAAAGAAAATAGGGTTATTTATGAACAGAACAATTTGCTTTCTACTCTAATGTTCATTTAATTAATAGGATATTTGGCATTAAAAAAGCTAATATGCTTATCGTCATTCATACACCATTCTGATCGATCAAGTTAAAACTTAGAGTTTTATTCAAATGAATTACGTACATTAATGATCAATCTACAAAACATAGATTTTGTATCTTGTGAAAAATTTAGCGACGTTAAAAAAGTGGCAAATTTATTTACCAAAAAAATAATTTGGCAAATTTATATTCACCAACTCTTTTTATTATCCTCTCCTTCATTTTATTACTAGTTTGTATGGTCTTAAATAATGAGTGTTTTATTTTATTATTTTCCTTTTTCATGAGGGTACGTAGTAAATTTCTTGCTACTAATTATTTTTCTGTATTTATTGTACTGTGGATTCAGAAATGCTTACAATATGGTTCTTCACAATTTTGGTGAGAAGCTATACTCAGGGTTGGTTGGCACCATGAGTTTTCACACGAAAGAGATAGCTAGATCTATTGAAGCCACTCAAGGAGATTCCTTTCTCGAAGAACTGAACAAAAATGGAATGATTATAATGAGGCACTGCAAATGATTAGAGACATTGTGATGTACATGGATAGGACTTACGTTCGAAGCTCTCGAAAGACCTCGATTTATGAATTTGGCCTGAACCTGTGGAGAGAAAATGTTATTTATTCAAAACATATTAGAACTCGACTCTTGAATACGCTTTTGGAATTAGTATGTAGAGAGCGTGCTGGTGAAGTTATTAATAGAGGACTCTGTAGAAGTATAACAAAACTGTTAGTGGATTTAGGTCCTTCTGTTTATGGGCAAGAATTTGAGATTCCTTTTCTGCGAGTTTCAGTTGAGTTCTACTCGTTAGAATCCCAGAAGCTTATTGAGTCTTGTGATTGTGGGGATTATCTCAAGAAAGTTGAGAGGCGTCTGAATGAAGAAATGGATAGAGCGAGTCATTACTTGGATCCTATGACTGAAAATCAGATTCTTAAAGTGGTGGAGAAGGAGATGATTGAATATCAGATGCATAGATTAATTCACAAGGAGAACTCTGGGTTTATAAACATGCTTTGTGATGATAAATATGAAGATTTGGGTAGAATGTATAACTTGTTTCGCGCGTGTTTCTGGCGGTCTTTCAACAATATGTGAAGTCATGACCTCACACATCAAACAGTCGGGTACACAACTTGTTACTGATCCAGAAAATTTGAAGGACCCCGTTGAATTTGTGCAGAGGCTTTTAGATGAGAAAGATAAATACGACAATATTATAAAGTTGGCATTTAATAACGACAAGTCTTTCCAAACTGCACTGAGTTCCTCATTTGAATTTTTCATTAACTTGAATCCTCGTTCTCCAGAGTTCATTTCGCTGTTTGTAGACGAAAAAGCTTGAAAAGGTCTAAAGGAAGTTAATGAGGATGATATAGAGATTACTCTTGACAAAGTGATAATCCTATTTCGGTATTTGCAAGAAAGAGATATGTTTGAGAAGTATTACAAACAACATTTGTCAAAGAGGCTTTTGTCTGGAAAAACAATTTCTAATGATGCAGAGAGGAGTCTCATTGTTAAGCTCAAGACAGAATGTGGTTCTCAATTTACCTCTAAATTAGAGGCAATGTTTAAGGACATGAAGACCTCTCTAGACACAATGCAAGGCTTTCATGACAGACATCCTGAATTAGGTAATGGTCCTATGTTTACTGTGCAGGTTCTAACAAGGGGGTCGTGGCCAACACAATCGAGTGCGACTTGTAAACTCCCGGCCGAAATGTCTGCGATTTGTGACAAGTTTCGGTCGTATTACCTCGACACCCATGCTGGCAGGAGATTGTCATGGCAAACTAATATGGGCACAGCAGACTTAAAAGCTACATTTGGGAATGGTCAAAGACATCATCATGAGTTAAATGTTTCCACCTACCAAATGTGTGTACTCATGTTGTTTAATGATGCTGATAGTTTAAGCTACAAGGAAATTCAGCAAGCAACTGAGATTACAGATTCAGATCTTAAGAGATGTCTTCAATCTTTAGCTTTGGTTAAGGGCAAAAATGTCCTTAGAAAGGAACCGGTCAGTAAAGATGTTGGTGAGGAGGATATGTTCTTTATAAATGAGGATTTCAGCAGTAAATTCTACAGGGTCAAAATCGGAACGCAAAACGAATCGGAACCTGAGAAACTCGAAACTCGGCAAAAAGTGGAGGAGGATAGGAAGCCTCATATTGACGCGGCAATAGTGAGGATAATGAAATCCAGAAAGCTGCTAAATCACAACAATCTGATAGCTGAGGTTACAAAGATGCTGCAGGTGCGATTCCTTGTGAATCCGACAGATGTGAAGAAAAGGATTGAGTCTCTCATTGAGAGGGAATTTCTGGAGAGAGACCGTGTTGACTTTAAAATGTATCGATATATTGCTTAGAATTGGTAAACTTGTATCTGATAAGCAAGTGAGAATGATGTTGCTTACAGATGCAATGTTTCACTGAAATTCTCATTATATTGTAATAAGATTGAATTGCTTCTATAATATTGTTATATATGATGGTTGTTTGGTGGATCAAAGGAGAAGTTTTGAGGCTAGCATTTTCAATTTGGAGTCCTAGAAAGTCCTTTGGTTTTGGTGGATACTCTCAACTTGATTGCAATTCTGAAAATCTCAACTTGCAAGTTCCTCCCTCTCTCGCTTAAGCTCAACTTGATTTCTTTGGTGCAATTTTACCGTATTCCAATCCTTAATTCAATGACATTGTATATGATGATTGTATCGTGATTGATGGGCTTATTTACAAGCAATGATTATTTATTGACTGAACAATTGTTTTGTCCAATTAGTGAATGGATCATTATCTGCTTTGATTATGATTGACTTTATCCTGATTGACTAACTCGAGAAAACTACCTATATGTAGTATTATGATATAATAAACAAACTGAAGGACTATAAGAGGCGTACTTAGCAGTAGAGGGAGGAAAATCCCAAGGCTAAGACCCGTCATGGTATTCCTTATTTATAAGGAATTATGGTATTAGCAACTGGTCCCCCCCTATCGAGCTTTTATAGTTTTCGTTTGGAGGGTGCGTCTAGAGGTGAACAAATTAAAAGACACACTGTGATGTATTGGTGAGGTTCCATTTGAGGAATTCAATGAGATTTCATTGAAATCTCATCCTATCATGTTTTGTGGTTTTTCAGATAACCAGAGAACGCTGCGTTATCTAAAGTTCAAGGATTATGTTTATGATTTTGAAACTAGAAGGATTATGATCCTGTATTTCATGAATCACAGATATTATTGTATTATGTAATTTTTTTATGGAAAAACCCAGTATGTTGAAGAACCTTTAATTATGTATCGATCTATATATTTTTATGTATGTAGTTTGAATCTTGGACCTCATGACTCTTGTAATATTATCCTACAAAGGATTTTAGTATATTGTATCTATAAGCATATGCATGGTTTATTTTATTGAGTTATTTGGGAGTCAAAGTAATTCGCTTGGTCTAAAACATTCTAATATCTGAATATCATTTGCATGACATCTATAATCTTTAATGACGATTAAAATTAAGGATGTTACAGTCATGACTTGCGAGAAGATAAAAAGAAAAATGTTGAATGAATGATATGTCTTTGGCATGGCATGGATGACACAAGTATTCCCCTATGACCACTTCACAATTTGTTCTGACCACTTCACAATTTGTGATGACGTCATCTTATTTTACTTTATGTTTACTAACAAAAAAAATTTAAAATAACAAAAATAGAAATAAAGTGACAATTTGATGAATTTATGAATTTAATGGAAATATTATGAAATTAGTATCAATTACTTTGCAATTATTAATGTTCATTAAGAAATTAACGTAAACAAAAAAAAAGTATTTATGCTATAAAAAATATAGATTGGATGCAATTTAATGTAAAATATTTTCTCACAAAAATACAAATTCGTCCATAAATGGTGCGGACCATAAATATAATTAATTGCTTTTTGTCTTAATATTTGTCCCAAGATTATGATAGATGGAAAGAATTTCGTCAAAAATAAGTATGTTCTTAAGTGCGATGGAATTAAAATGCTGTCTCAAACGTGGGACAAATTTGTCGTTCCGTCACAATATTTAGTTGTTTTCTTGCTCACATTTCGTCACAATTGTTTGTGCAGTGAACAATTTCGTTACATAATTTAATTGTTTTTTGTCTCTAATTTCTATCACTATTTTGATGGAGTTAACAACTTCATCCCAAATTTTAATTGTTTTGTCTCAAATTCAGTCGCAATAGTGTGACAAAATGATCCATTCTATCCCAAAATGTTAGCGAGCAAATTGCGACAAAACTTTTCGCGGCAAACTCCGTCCTAGAAAAATTTGTGGAGAAAATTTCTACTGATATGCAACTAATTAAAGTTTCCGTCCCAATTTTATTTTATTGTAGTGCACGGGGCTTTTTCAGAGTCAAGGCACCCATTAGTTTACTTACTTTTTCTGAGATTTTTTTTATTTTTAAATAATTTATTTGTATTTAACTTTACTCATTATTAATTTATTTTTAAAATAATAAACAATATTGACAAAATACTGATCAATATTTAAAATAAACTAATTATCAAAAAAATAATTAATATTTAAATCAATTAATAATACAATTCAATGGTCAATACAAATAAACATAAAAATAAAATCTACTTGTAAAAATATATAGGCTTAAATATATATTAGTCTCTGCAAATATACGTTTGATCCAGTTTAGTCCCTGTAAAAATAAAATATTGTGTTTTGTCCTTGTAAATATATATTTTATCCAAAATAATATACGGAAAATAAAATTTTGATTTTCGTCCCTACATTTTTAATGCACTATTTGAGTAAAATTGCACTATTATAGGGCGCATGAGGAAGATTATTCGAAACTTGAAAACAGTTAAGGGACCTCGAGAGTTATTTTGCCTTTTTTCACTTTTTAGACTTTTATGTTTCAAATATGTGTCAAAGTGGTATTTCCATCCATTATAATTCAAATACAAAACCATTCAGTCCATCCATTTTGACCCCCCTAGTTTCTTTAAGACATTTTCATGTGAGTAATGTTTTCTTTTGCATGAGTTCAAGGATTTTCTAATTTTTTTCTTTTGTATGTTTTGGTTTCATCACTTGTAATGGAAGTTCAAATTAAGACATATTTTTTTCTTCAAAAAGATATTTTACTAGTGAACTCGGTACTCAACCAAACCCATTTAAGATCGAGTTGGATTTATTTTGGTCACAACAAAATTTGAATCTAATTTTACATAACTCAACTCATAAATATTGGCCATTGTTTTTTCCACACCCCTCTCTACTCACCACACACCCTCAAACCATATGAAATGACCAAAATACCATTAATGAGGCCAACGCCTCTGTTTTTTTTAAAAATTTGAGTAGGTTCGGTTAAGGCCAACCGAACAGGTTCGGCTACCATCAATCGTACCTTATATATTTTGACATACACCCCATTTTTTGAAATTTACATAGTTCGGGTTGCCTCCGAACCCGTTCGGGCAGCATTAGCCAAAACCCCCCCTTTCCTTTCTCGTCCTCCTCTTCTTCTTCTTCCTCTTCTTCACCCCTTTCCTTTCTCTTCCGCTTGTTCGGTATATGACAACCGAACCAATTCGGAAACTGGCAACAGAACCATTCTAAAATACAATATGAGGAGGTTTCCACGTGTGTTTCACGTGAGAATAATTTTGAAATATTTTAGGTATCCCAGCCGTGAAACCCGACCCAAGAGCCACCGAATGATAAGTAGAAAATTTGCCTCCAAAATTGAAAAGTAGAAAAGAGAAATCAGAAGGCGCTTGCTTTTCCCACACCCCATAAGGGTGTGAAAAGACCAAAAGACCAGAGCAAAACCTATTTTTTCACAAATTTTCACTGTTCAAACACGGGCCTTGAATGAGTTCGAACGAGGCCGCTCGAGTCGTTAAATAGGGACGGACACCTCTCTGGGAGTTTTTCACTGTTCGAATAGGGTCATGCGAACACGTTCGAATGAGGTGTTCGAACGATCTTTGCAGAAATGACGGATATTGGGCGCCTCGATTCCACCGGCGCTTTTAATCAACGGTTTACAATCACCAAATGTGTCCGAGATAAAGGAGTGGATGTCATTCCTTTGGAAAATGTGTCCGAACGGATAGAATTTAAACGGCTCAGATTTGTAATCTAAAAATGAAATCAACGGCTGACATTTCACCATGCCTATTATAAAAGGGGGTTCACATCCTCAGATCTTCTTCACCAAACCCTAATCTGCTTCTTCGCAAAAATCCTCAGATCTCCTGAAATGGAATGGCAATTGTGCTGAACCCAATTACTCAAACGACAAATTCTTAACGGCCCTTCATCACCATGGGACTGTCACCACCGACGAACATGGTGTTGTGTTTCGTTGACTGAAACACTAGTTTATTAGTTAGTTGTTTGCTTATGTTGGTGTTATGTCTTTCGTATTTGATGTCTTTCGTATTTCATGTCTTTCGTATTTTGTAATGACAATAAATTTGCGCAAACGTAAAGGGAATTTCAATTTAAAAAACCGAATGAAACATAGTACTTAAATTATACAAAAATTCCAAACATATATCCCCCCTAAGACACGATCCTACTGGGTGTTGCGCCCCCTCCTATTATACACATTGCCGAACCTCCTCCTAAACCTACGGAAGGGGTTGAAGCGACCTCTTGATCTTATTGAAAGATGCTCCTGGTTGGCTCTGGGACATTATCATTGATGGTCCCATCCATCTCATCAACCAAATCCAGCAGCTCTGGTAGCATCTGTCAACCAAATAACATAACATTATTATTTAAATAAGTATAAGATTAAGAAACTTATCACTGCAATTAATATAAAAGACACGTACCACACCGACATCAGGCTCATCCGCAAGCTGTACATAATTCTGAGGGAAGAGAAATGGATGTGAGACCTCAAGTACCATGGAAAGTAGCCCGACACCGTGTTTGAGGAGTACGGCACACAGGGAGGCCCCCGCGCCACCAAGTGGTCCTCGAACTGTGTCCACCTCTCATCACACTCGGTTAGGGTACAGACGACCCTAGTAGCAGTGCGGGATCCTCCGAATGTCTTTGGACACGCCTAAACCGTCGAGCACTCGATCGCAAATGGCGCATCATGCACCCACCACTCCGAATGAACCCTCCGAACTGGCCAGCTCTCAAAGGGTCTCTCCTCCCATGGGTTTTGTGTAGGGGTCCTGGTGACCTCCTCACTGGCCTAAAGCCGGTCAAGTGATAATCTCATGGCATGTGACTTGATGGCCCCGGGCCATCATTGCACAACCATTTCTTCTCCCGTGGCATACTCATCATCATACTGGGTGCACCACCCAAGAGGAAAATTCGCAGATCTGGAAGTGCTCAAAGATCCAATCACATAATGAACATATCATTGGTTGATTATTAATCCGAAAGTAACCCTAAAGCAAACTTAAAAGTAAAGAATATGTTTTATACGAAGTAAAGGAAGATGACCAAAGAATCTTCTTGGTCTTCTTTCTTGTAGCATCCTTCACCGATCGTATAGATGGGCAAGGGCCATCGCCCCAAAGAAAAGTCACTAATGACCTCCAAATCGGTCAAGATACCAAGGTAGCCAAGCTTAACCTTGTTGCACGACTTGTCGGCGTGAACAAGGTGCAACCCAAAAGATAGAGAATGTAGGCCCTAGCGAAGATGAGCCCACCACCCCTCGATTATGGTGGGTGGTAGACCACATCCTCAACCATACGAGCCCAACCGACAACCCCGGCCCGAAGTCCGGGCAACAGATCTTCGGGGTGGCCCCTAATAAATCAATCGGCAAATGCTCTCCCCGCCCACGAAGTCGATGCGGTATGTCATAGAACCAGAAGCGATGATGGGGATGTGTAGCGGTAGGATACATCATCAAGGTGATGCTCATCTCACCCACGGGAAGGTGGAATGATGATGTATCCGACTACCAACGCTCTATGAATGCGTTGTGACCCTTCTGTGGAGAATGGGAAACCAAAGCCCAACCAGGAGGAACCAACCACGGAAGCCGTCCAGTGTCCCTAATCCTAGCATGAAACACTGTCATAACGAGTCCATGTGGAATTGTTTGTAAATCCTACTAACTCGCATTCGAAATGACACAATAAGCCAAAACATTCAACAGCATAAGAAACAAATTTACAACAGTCAACTATAAAATAATAACTTACCCCGCCAGAATAGAAATCAGCCAGAATATGTGCCCCGTATGTGGGCAAGACAGAACCATCTTCTGGTCCACCAGGAAATGGGAATGTCGCCTCAGGAGCGGCCCTCCCGAGGCTCGTGCAGCCTCCTCCTCATGAGGCTCAGCAGCCTCCTCCTCCTGATGTCTAAATGATGAAGCAACATCAGTAGAAGGGCCAGCCAACTCATATGCCGGAAATTGAGCATCACACTCAATATCCTGGCCAATATCCTCGGGAAGCGGGGGAGGAGGGACGTCAACCCTGCCCCTACCCCTAGGCCGACCCCTACCTCGGGAAGGTTCACCGGCTTCTTCCCTCCTTTTGCGGTTTGAAACCGTAGGAGGTGGCCGACCGGCTCGCTCGATGGTTGTGCTGAATTACCACCTCTGCTCCTCACCATATCTGAAACAACAATCAAGAGAACCAATTAAACCAAATTAAGAGAACCAATCACAAATTAAGAGAAACTGTATTGTCAAACGACTGTTCGAACGGCCACATGCGAACATGTTCGCACAACCCCGTTCGAACAAGTCAGTTTCAGATTCCAACTCACAACGGTTCGAATGAGGTCGTTTGTACGGTGTTCGCACGACCTCATTCGAACACCTTCGTTTTCATTTGTTCGAAGGACGTCGTTCGAACAATGCAGTTGCAGAGAAAAAAAAAACCAAATGCAGTGAAGGGGGATAGGCATACCTTAATGAAAATGGAACGAATAGAGAGTGTGAGAGGACGCGAAAAAAACCCAGGTGCTCTTGAGGGTGTTTGTGGAGAAGATTGAGTGAGAGATTTGGGGAGATTGAGTGAGTTGGGAGAAGTTGAGTGAGAGGGAGAGTGAGAGATAGGGTTCGAAGGAGGGAGAGTGAGAGATAGGGAAGTGAGAGACGTGAGAGAGTGAAGAGGGTGTGTGGGTATTTTTAATTTTTTAAATTGGGGGTAATTTGGGGATTTAAAAATTGAAGGGTGTATTTGAGTAGGAGGGTGTGGGAAAAGTAAAGTATAACCGAACCTGTTCGGACAAAGATCATCAGCCAAACCCCCTTTCCTTTCTCGTCGTCCTCTTCTTCTTCTTCCTCTTCTTCACCCCTTTCCTTTCTCTTCCGCTTGTTCGGTATATGACAACCGAACCAATTTAGAAGCTGGCAACCGAATCATTCTAAAATACAATATGAGGAGGTTTTCACGTGTGATTCACGTGAGAATAATTTTGAAATATTTTAGGTATCCCAGCCGTGAAACCCGACCCAAGAGCCACCGAATGATAAGTAGAAAATTTGCCTCCAAAATTGAAAAGTAGAAAAGAGAAATCAGAATGGCTTCTAAAACCCCAATAAGACCCAACACCTCGCTGCTCTCCCCTTCACTCGTCAAATCCAAATCCGAATCCAAATCCAAATCCGTATTTCCCATTCACTCTTCTCTCTCGTTGTTTCTTTATCTTCACCGTTAGAATCACAATCTCATAACCAAACTTGATTTTGCAGATTTTGTTACACGAATGGTGGCTTGCGAAGCCTCAACAACAATGCAAGGGTTTAGCCGTTGGCGGCGTTGCTTCTTCCATGGAGTAATATTTTCGTTTTCACTTTTCATTTTCATTTTAGGGTTTTAATTGGTTTTCTTCTCTTTCTGTCTGGGTAGTTTGTTTATTACTGCAAGCAATTACTGGTGCAGGAGAGAGAGGGTTTTTTTGTCCACTGTGATTGCAAAGAGACATGAAGCCAATGTTGTAGAATCTGAAGATGGAATCATAATTATCTTTCGCGGTTTTATCAACGCCTCCCGGACTTCTCAAAATGGCTTTTCATCTGAGGTACAAATACTGTTTCCAATTTTCCATTCATTTACCCTATAATAACCTTCAAAACATGCGAATGAATAAATGTTTATCATACAAGTGTAAGTTATTTCTGTAATCAACCATAGAATGATTGACCTGTGAAAATTGATCTAGCATAAGGGACTAGTATCCATAATGTGGCAAACTGAAGATTGAATCCTTGATGAGAGAGGTGTCACATTTAGTAACAGCAAACAAGCTCTTCCAAGAGCACTCTAGATGTTTGTGTGTTACTAAGGGCCTGATTGGAATAACTTATTATGAGTTTATGTGAGCTTATCTTATGTACAAGCACTTATGTATTTGTTTGGGAGAGCTTATGAATCTCCGTAAATTGTTTTTTTATAAGCTTCCTTGATAAGCTTATGAATTGGCGTATCGCGATGCTTATGGGCTCGCTACCCAGGTTCGACAGGTGCGACAACTTTTTCTCAAATTTTATTTTATGATCGTTTTCTCGTGTCGTGCCTCTCGTGAGTCTTGTCGTCTTCGCTATGCAATCCAGGCATTCCTTCCTCTTTGTTCGTTTCCGTGGGTGATTCTTATGAAAGTAAATATTTTTTATGGATCAATTTCTGCAACTCGATTTTCCCCTTTGTTGATTCCTGTGCATCAATCATTTTTGCAACTCAATTTTCCTCTTCGTTTCTGTGCATCATTTCTGCAACTCAACTTTCCTCTTCGTTTCTGTGTATCATTTCTGCAACTGGATCTATATTTTGTTGTAATATTTTGCTTTTTCATACAATGATTTGGGTTGGCTTGCTAGTTGTGGTTTTTTGCTTGTTAATAGGATGATTTGGGTCAATTTTTACTTGTTAATAGCATGATTTGGGTCAATTTTTGTTTGTCCTATTGAGACCTTTTGAAATTGTTGTCTTGTTTCGGTGGCTATTGTCATGTTCCCTTAAAAAGTGTGTTTTAATGTTTATTGCCTTTGGCAGGATCTGGGTTGATTTTTTCTTTTGGCATGGTGGATGTATTACTTGGTTTGTAGGAGGACTTGACATTGGCTTCCTAGGTGCCCCTCTGTGCCTTCGAAATGTAGCTGTGGTATATTTATATGATTAATGGGATGGGAAGGGAAGGTGGATACTTATATGAAAGATGGTGCATTAGTGTACAACCCACTCACATTGGTACATTAGTGTACCTTATGCTTCCTAAGTTGTGTGTATTATAAATAACCTATAACCTATTACCCCAAGACTTGATGTGATGTGACTACTAAAATTTCCTTTCCTTCCTCTAAATACTTTTACTTTCGGGTACTATTCAAGCGTTATTGATATCAGTAACTATCAATGCAGAATTTAGGGTAGGAATCCATGGAACTAACAAGAACCCATAACTAACTTAAATTCTAGTGTGGCAGCTTTGGCCTACTAGATCACCCCATATGTTCACCAAACTTGAAAGCTATGTTTAATCATTTTTCCAAAACAAGTAAACCAAAATTTAAGGAAAGTGTCTTACTAAAACAATGAAGAATTCCTCCTATATCTACAAATGCCAACTTCTAGGCTTTCCATCGAAACTAACTACTTAAATCATTAGATTTTGCTCCTAAATTGTGGTTACCGTATGAAGATATTTGTAGGAACTTTCTTAACTTTTTGTACCTCTATTCAAGCTCGAATTTATGTCAAGACTCTATCTAAAATTACGCAGGAAAAGAATTTCATACTTATCACAAGTTTTCTTAATCTAACTTTTCACCTATATAAGCTTCTACCGGACAAACCCCTAATTATCCTATCCGTGTATACATAATTTAACATTCTCAACCACCTTTTTCAGCTCTTACCAGATGCAAACTCAACAGAAACAGGATCAGGAAAATCTACTTCCAAGAACACATTCCGACTATCGTGTACATATGCATATATGACAAGAGTTTTGTCTTCAATTCTCAACCCAGAGGCTGAGAAAAGGGAACTGCCCAAGACAACCATCCTAATACAGAAATAAGAAAAATTTCGATGTTGGTCAAGTCCAGGGTCACTGCAATGGACCTGTGAGACATTTTGGGAAAAGCAATTACATTTCAAAGTTAACTTAATTTATATATGCCTATCTACCTTGTTATGGAAAGCTGTATAACCCCCTGATTTTTAGGAGATTCATCATTCCATACAAACTGGTTAGACATGAGTTGATTGCTCACCTCTTCATGGTGCTTGCAATCACCTATGACATGGTTGGACGCTCCTCAGGCAATCCTTGAGTGCATAGTTATGCAACCTGAACAATTCTCTCAACTTCTCTGTGATCTTAAATCTCCAAATCTCTATCCACTATATCCTCCACCCTATTTTGTCTCAGTAGCTTTTTTATCTGTTTATTGAACACCTGTAGTTATAAATATCATATCTGAAAATACATAAATGAACACAAAGCTTATAAATTTTTTTTTCTTTGACTGGAGCTTATGACAAATTAGCATACGATAAACTCCTATGCAATAAGCTCTTAAATAAGTTGTTTATCCAAACAAGACCTAATCCAACTATCCCATGTCTTTTCAACAGGTATATGGCCACTTCTTGCTCGGATTTCCTTACGATTGGAAAACCTACTCAGCTCATAGTGTCGGACATGAGTGTGACTCAAATGCTTCTGCACACAAAACAGTTGATGAGACTTTGCCATTTTCAGTCCCTGATAATAATGAAGTTGTGCCACCAAAGGAAATTTGCAATGGACGGGAAATGCTTTTGGGAAGAGCTCCAAGCAATCTGAATCAACTGATAACATGGAATGTGGCATTCACACGATGGCTATTGAGGCTAAAGATAAGGACAATATGGGGAAGCTCGACTGCGTCTCGACCGCAGGTTGGCGTGATTTATAATGGTGAAAATTGTGTCTCTGATGTTGCAGCAGTTGAATCTCCAGTTTCAACACAGAAAATGAAAAAGCGACCAATTGTCAAGTGACCGCAAGGAGAAAAAGCGTATGAGACAACAAATTGTTGAGGATAAAGGTGGTTCCTGTAGTAATGTGGTGACTAGAAGCACTTCCAATAGAAGTCACACAAAGGTTAAAAACAATGAGAAAGTTGAGGACAGTTCTTTTGGGATGAGCTCCAAGCAATCTGAATCAACTGATAACATGGAATGTGGCATTGGCACAGTGGCTACTGAGGCTGTAGATAAGGACAATATGGAGAATCTCGACTTGTCTCAACCGCAGGTTGACATGTTTTATAATGCTGAAAATTGTGTCTCAGATGTTGCAGTTGAATCTCCAGCTTCAACACAGAAATTGAAAAAGCGACCAATTGTCAAGTGACCTCAAGGAGAAAAAAGCGTATGAGACAACAAATTGTTGAGGATAAAGGTAATTCCTATAGTAATGTCGTGACTAGAAGCACTTCCAATAGAAGTCACACAAAGGTTAAAAACAGTGAGAAAGTTAAGGACAGTTCTTTTGGGAAGAGCTCCAAGCAATCTGAATCAACTGACAACCTGGAATGTGGCATTGACACGATGACTATGAAAGCCGGAGATAAGGACAATATGGGAAATCTTAAGATGTCTCAACCGCAGGTTGAAATGATTTATAATAGTGAAAATGGTGTCTCAGGTGTTGCTGTAGTTGGATCTCCATTTTCAATAGAGAAATTGAAAAACGACCAATTGTCAAGCGATCGCAAGGAGAAAAAACGTGGCAGGCCGAAGATTGTTGAGGATACAGGTGATTTCTGTAGTAAGGTGGTAACTGGAAACACTTCCAATAGAAGTCGCACAAAGGTTGAGAAAGTTAAAGCAGCCTCTGTTAGTGGTCCAGTTAGAAGATCTCCAAGGCTATTAAAATCTAAAATTATCTGTTAATTATTCTGTTTGGCTTTGATCGCAACTGAACAATTATTGTGCTTGTCTTTTGAAGATATATAAGTGTAGTGATCATAGGATTTTGGGTCTTTAGAATGTTCAAAATCAAATTAGTGTTCAAGGAAGCAGATTTTATCATTTTCGGGGTTTGCTGATTTTGTTTACACCTTTTTCACTGGTTGTTGAAACCTGGAAGGTATCTTTTTCGCCGATACATATGCACATGCAGGATGTTTATTGATTCTGCTTGTATATATTTTCGTAATTGCTTTTCTTCCTATTGATCCTGCTGTTTTTAACTGATTATCGGCATCAACCTGTATGGAGTTTCTGCATGACATTTCTTTCCACTTATCCTAAAAATGTTGTTGCTTATACAAGGTTTCAATAAAATGACATTGTATTCAAATAAAGCATGTCCTGTTTTTATAATCATGTTATGATTTCTTAAGCTCATTGTTTACTGCCAGTAAGCATTCAGCTAGATGAGCCTCGTATAAAATCAACGTTATTAAATCAAGAGACTTCTCGTGAATTGGAATACCTCTTTTCCTAATTGTGAGTTGAATATTTGTATGAATTGGAATACCGGGTCTTGTACAAATATTTTCAGTATAATTGTCAAGGTCTAAAGAAGAAACTCCAAAGCATTCTTAAAGTGATATATTAATACTCTAGAAGGCTGAGATTTGAATGAAAGTTTGCAAACAATTTGTTGAATTCAAACCAATGGGCTTTCAATTATGCTGTTCATATGATACAATTTTTATTAGATTAATTGTAGTACTGAATTACTGATAAATACAAAAATTTCGGGGAGGTGAAAGAAAAAACTTCCCATTTGGTTCTAACCCCATTTGTAAAGCATCTGTAATCACCTGTGATAAGATTAAAAAAAGAGTTTTTCGAATGCCACTTCTGAGGCATGGATGACACAAGTTTACATCTATCCTCTCCATTGTCTTGACCAATTTAGAACATGAGATGAAGGCATAAAAAGGCAGTGTAGCTCTTGGTTCTCTTTTTACCTCAGACATTAACAATGGTCAGCACTAAAACTTTAGAGACACTATTTTCTTTATTGACAGCCATAAGTAAAATTATGCCTCTGAATTGAGGATGCGGTTTTGTATCTCGGAGAACGTCTTCACGTCAGTTCCCCATAACCTGTTTTGAGAGATCAATTTAAAACAGCAACTAAGATATAAAAGTAGTGAAAATCCAGCTAAAAACAATAAAAGGGAATGATCAGCTAATGAGATATTTCTCAACGGTCACTTAAGATTAAGCTCTCACCAGCAATCTATCCCCACAGCATTAGCCCCTACTTTATCTGCCTTTTGATCATCTCCAATGTGTAAAGCATTGCCAGCCTCTACATTTACTTGATCTAGGAGGAAGAAATTGGAATGAGATTCAATTAACTAAAGCAAAAAAGAATAAGCAAAAAAAAAAAAACTTTTAAAAAAGTTATATTTCACTGGACAAATCAAAGAAAGCATGAACCCTATTTAACATAAGATTGTAAAAAATTATCATATATACCTAGAGCAGCTTGAAATATTCTTGGGTCTGGTTTTTCATATCCAACCTCTGATGATATGATGACAGCATCAAATCTGAGGTGAAAACCAGAAAATGAAACATTAAAAACCATGTATAAAATGTCAATAAAATGCCAATAAAATGTCCAAAAATGAAAAATAGCTAAGTATAAGCATATTGAGAGAATGGCTGATGCTCACATATTTAAAACATTAAGATCCTTCAATAGCTTCCTTAAGCGGGAGTCGAAATTGGATACAACAGCCATCTTAACTGTTTCAATGCTTGTTGTGTTAGCAAGGACTAACTTCAAAGAATGTAGCTAGCTAACAGGTTTGACAATGTAAGTAGTTTAGGATAAATGGAATATTTGTGTGACCTCCAGCATCCTTAAGAAGAATCATTGTTTCATAAGCTCCATCCGGAAGGTGCCATGCGTCACCTTTTGCATAGTACTGACACAAACAATGAGTTTATTAGTCAATTTAGTCCCTGAAATTTCACAAAAGTTCAATTTAATCTCTGACATTTACAATATATCAACTTCGTCCCCGATTTCTGCAAAAGTGTTTCAATTTAGTTCTTTTTTGCAAAATAGAGGGACTCAATTGATACTACGAATGGACTAAATTGAAACACTTTTGTAAAAGTCGAGGACTAAGTTGATATATTGTTAACGTTAGAGACTAAATTTTTATGAAATTTGAGAGACCAAATTGGCTAATAACTCCACAAACAATATTTAAAGTTCAGACATATATCTTGAATTAATAAGTTGAAAATAAATGCCAGAAACTTTCCAAACTAGGTGTACAGCATTCTGGAATCAATTAGAAAGATAAGAAACTACAAAGTTAAGAAAGATATAAAAGCAAGGAGAAAATTCTTCAAATCCATTTTGAATAGGTATTTGAAAAAAGATCAAAGCATCCTACCGATGAATTAGCTCTGGTTTATTGAATCTTCATAAATTGGAAATTAGGGAAATGATAAATAGAAAAGTCTGCAGCCAAGAAATTTTACCTCATAAACTTCCTCAAAAAAAGCTTCATCTCCACAGCCGGTGGCTTCAGAAACTACGAATTTCCAAAATGGCCTCCCATCTCCCTGTAGTAAATACAACTCAAAGAGTGTTATGGCTTCCATTATCAAACACCATTTGTTGATAAAATGGCTTCGTGTTTACATATCTTGTTGAAAGAAATTAACCGCTGCTAAGTTTCACGTTAGAAAAATATGTAAATTCATGGAAAATCAGAGTGACATTAACATCATGGAATGGATATAACACTAAATTGGCTTCATATGACACAGAATTTGAGCAAGTATGTCATTTTGTATTTCATGATAGTTGAGTTCCTTTCCATTGGTTTAGGTAAAGCCTTAACTTCTCTTGTAGAAACTACTATTTCCAGCTGGCATGTGATTCTTTTTGTAGTACAATAAAAAGATAACGACGATAAGCCCAATACATCATACAACTTTCTGTAAACTTTCAACAATATCCTCTTACTTTCCTTATAGACAACAGCAAGTGTACAGATAATGATATCATTAAATACATTTTCTATACACCAGTTTTACAAGGTCATAACACAATAATGCGGAAGTACAGCGAAGACATCAGAAGAAAACAGTCTTAAACTGTAGATGGTCATCCAAAATTACTGGACAATCATGCAAAATATTACAAGAAAAAATATCAAAGGTAAAACATCGACCTGGTAACGTAGCTTTTCAGACCATTGAGCAGTAAAAGCTCTCTTAAATCCTTGCTTTATTTCAGCTGAATTCACACTCAAACCTGAAGATAAACATGGCAAACACATCTATCCAAAATGCATAACAGAAGAAATATGTTGATAGTACTAATAGATAGCCTTGAATTGTTCACAAAACAAGTAGCTAGCAAGAGTTACATCTAATTGGAGCACACTCTCATTTTTGGGCCTACACAAACCCCTGTTCGCTCCAAGCCTTCAATAGTGATTACAACAAAATAGTCCCTCACTCTGAAGCACCAACACTTCCGGTTGAAGACACGTGTCCGGTGTCCGACACGTATCGTGTCCGACACCAACATATACACTTCAATTACTTGTACTTTTCAATTTAAAACTGGTGCCTGCCCGTTTGTGTTCGTATCTGTGTGGTGTTTGGTGTCTGTGTCGGTGCTTCATAGGTCCCTCATTGTTAAGTTTTGAGATATCAAAAGTGACAAAGAAAGACCAATTTGATGTTAAAAATGGAAATCTAAGGACAAGTTTGATGTATTTACTATAGAAATTAGAAAGAAAAAAAATAGAATTTCAAGGTGATTTAGCTTTAATTTATTGAATACACAATCCATGTGCTGAATTGTGATCCCGAAAAACAGCAGTTAACAAATTGCATCTAAGTTTAGTCCATTTTAATTTTGTTCCAAGATTGGTGTGAAAGAGGCATGAAGAAGAAACAAACAAACCATATTTGGATCCAATAGCAGCATATGTTTCCTCAACAGGTTGTGACAATTGCAAGAGAGTGCCTCCAGCATCCAACAGCAATGCATCATATCCCCTTCCACCAGACTTCACTTCAACATCAACAAAAAAACAAACACATGAGCGACAATACATAATTTTCGAATTTATTAAAGAGTAATCGATCAATCTGTTTCTGTAAGAAAGGAAAAGAATTAGGGAATGAGTGGAAATAGTACCTTTGTTGATCGGCGATGAAGATGAAGAAAGTGAAAGTGAAGCGGGAAGCTTCAAATTGCGGGGAGGTTTGGGTTTGAGAGCTGTGAAGAGGGCGTTGCCGGCGGGGGAATATCTCATGACGGAAGTTCCCATCGACAACGAGAAGTTTGCATACAAAATTGGCTTAAATATATGTTACCGCGGAATATACCCATTATCCATTTACCCACCGTAAAAATAAAACTCTTAAAAAGACTCAGAAATATAAATTATTTCTAATTACCCCACATTAGATTTTGTTAGCGGCGTTAGCGATGCGCTGCCAGGATTTTTCTAGAGTGCAAAGCGAAAAAATTCCCCGCTAATTGACATATGACATAATATATAAATAATCATAAAGTGTCTTTAAATAGGAGAGATGAAATCTAACACATCAATAGAGTCTAAATAAAATTAGAGCAAAAACCCTAACTCCAAAATACTATCCAAAGAGAGGAATGAGTTGGTTTTCCTAAAAATAGAGCTCAAAATGTAAATGATTTAAGCTTGGATTGGACTACTTGAAGTGAAAAGAAGAAGAAAAATGGAGGAGGGCATGGTGGAAGAGAAGAGAAGAAAGTGAGAAAAGGAGAGGAGAGTGTCGTGAGAGAAGAGAGGAAATTGGGGTGGGGTTAGTTTAGTTTTGAGTTTTACTTTTTTTACATTCATAATTTCTAGTTACTAATATAAGAGATGTGGTAATATTAAAAATATGAATAAAATTTATACTCCAAAAATATAGAAAATATCATACATTTATTATATATATATATATATATATATATATATATATATATATATATATATATATATATATATATATATATATATATATATATAGTGTTACATATTACCTATACATTTTAATAAAAATAATATGATGACTGTAAAATAAAAGTTACCTATACATTAAGTAAAAAAATATTGTTAGTGCATAAAAACATATTTTGTTAATATATGTTTCTATATTAAAGTTGTAAAAGTAAATTAAATAACAATTGTTGGCTTAGTGGTAAAGTGACATTTAGGTAACTTCTTGGTTGTGGGTTCAACACTCATTGTAAACTTTTTGGCGAAAATAAAAATAAACTAAGCCAGCTTTTATTTAAAGAAGACAAAACGGAAAAAAATAAATAAAAAACGCCTTCCACAGGAATCGAACACGGATTCAATGAGTTAAAAAAGAGAAATTAAACCGCTTCGCCAAACGTTTAAACGGTATTTAATTGCGAAATGATGTATATATTTAATAACTTATTTTTAAAAACAGGGGTATTATAGTAATTTCATAGGATTTTGAGCCCGGGCGCGTGCCCGGGCTAGCTAGGCCCTAAAATCGCCCCTAGCGTTAAGTGTAAATATATGTTACCCCTGCAAATATGTTCATTAACCATTTACTCCCCTGCGTAAATATATGTTACCCCCTTGCAAATATCCTTATTATCATTTACCCCTGCAAATACGCTCATTATTCATTTACTCCCTGCAAATAATAAGTGTTTCAATATACACTTAACGTTATTAACAAAATCTAACAGCAAGGGGTAACTAGAAATAATTTATATTTAAAAGGTCTTTTTTAAAAGTTTTATTTTTACAGGGGGTAAATAGATAAGGCTTTTATTTTTCCCACCCCCTCGTTATCAATCCCACCCCCATAATTACCCAAACGGACAAAAATACCCTTAAAAATTTACAAAACTTACATGGTTTGTTAAAAAAAAATTAAAAATTTCGGAATTACCTCTAAAAAAGGTAATTCCGGTTCAAAAAATAATGGAATTTCAGATTTACCTGTAATTCGAAAGATTTTGAATTACCTCGAAATGAGGTAATTCCGTTCACATTTGTGAACCTAATTACCTATTTACGAGGTAATTCAAAATTACAATTTTTTTATTTTCAATTATTAAATTTTTTCGAATTATTAATATTTTTATTTCAACGAATAATTTAGGCTTTAAAAATCGGTTTTCGCAACATACTCCGATCGTAATGAAACCACGGCTATTAAATCCGAAAAAATTAAGAATCAAGACTCCCGTGAAGGGACTTCTTACGGGACTACGACCTCAAAATCCCAAATTCCATCGTTTACTATTTTTACGATTTTTTTAATTTTTCATAGTCTCCAAAAAATCTAAAAAAAATTGTATAGCCTTATTTTGGTTTTGTTAGATTTTTAGTGGTGTTTTTATATTTTTTTTAGAGTAGTTTTGACTATTTTTAGTAGTCTTTTAGTAATAAAAATTAAAACAAATCGTATATATATACATCTTGCGGCCCTGGATTGGCGGGATGCCTAGATGTCGCCTGTTCATCTACTTCACGTCGTTATTTTCAGTCATTTTTAGACATTTTGGATCCATAGTTGTATTTGTACTCCTATATTATGTTGGGCATTTTATATAGTTTGACGTATTGTTATTTAAATCGTAAATCGTTCGTATCGTATTTCCAAAATAAAACGCGTTTAAATCTTAATTTAATATCCAGACTTTTAAAAAAAAATTAAAAAATTAAAAATTTCGGAATTACCTTTTTTAGAGGTAATTCCGAAATTTTTAATATTTTTTGAACCGGAATTACCTCTAAAAGAGGTAATTTCGAAAAATTTAATTTTTTTTTTAAAAAAGACAGGGGTAGTAATGGGTTTTTTTGAAATATGGGGGTGGGATTGATAATGAGGGGGGTGAGAAAAATAAAAGCCAATAGATAATTAGTATATTTGCAAGGGGTAACATTTATTTAAGCCTACAAAATTTAATGGGCAAAAGTTGTGTCTTGAAACAATAACTTACAACTTTATATATAGGAAACCATATGTACTGATATTGAATTAAAAATAAAATTGAATCGCAGATTTAATTTGTAATTTCAATTTATTTATTTTTTATTGTCTATGTGTGATTAGGTAAGGCGTAACTGCGTGTGAGACTAAGGTGATGCGTTTATTGGTGTGAATAGATTAGGTAGACTTTTATATTTTTGTTAGTCTATACACACATAATATAGAGACAATTGGGTAACTGTAATTTATGTTTTCCTATTTTTCCTCCAAAATTACCCTTTATAATCTATTCCAATAATAATACGATGTCAGTGACTCACAATTGAGGGAGATATTGTTGAGAATTCAAATGTAAGAGGTCAGTCACACATCGACTAAGAATGAGCTAAATGAAGGAGATATATAAGAGAGGGAACTTATATACTTAACGTCTTAAAGTTTTGGGTGGAGATGTGGTGTGTCCAAGTCTCTTTGTTGTACAAGTCATTAGCTCGGTGTTTGAGGGAAGTTGTGTTGTAACAATTTTTACATAGTGTTATTCTCTGGTTGTCATTAGACAATGGTTCGTGATTTTTCTGCGATTTTGGGGTTTTCCACGTTAAATTCTTGTGTTCCGATTGTGCTCATTTTATTTCTATGTTCTTTTTTCCAACAACTCGTATCAGAGCTTTGGTCGGTGGGGTATTATTTTTTTAGTATGCTCTGTGGTTGCAGCTTTGTCTGATCTTCCACATCAAAAAATAAGTTTGGTACTGTGAAAGTGTTGTTTGAGAAAGGTTATAGCTAGGAAAGACTTGGTATTTAAGCGTCTCCATTGTGATCCACCTTTCTTTCCTGGCAACCTACTCGGTGCACTGTTTACGATCTCTTTACAGCTGTGATGTCAAATTGTTCAAGTGCTGTGAAGTTTGACATAGATAAATTTGATGGAAGAATCAAAGTTGGCTTGTCGAAAATACAAGTCAATGACGTGTTGATACAACCAGAGTTGCACAAGGCGTTGAAAGGTAACATTTTTGACATGGACAATGAGAAATGGGAGGAATTGGATTTGAGAGCTGCAAGTGCAATCCGTCTGTGTGATAAGTCCAATTTATGTCTTTTTAGTACTTATTTATGGTAAGTTATTCGATATTTTAGTTCTATTCTAGAGCTATTTTACTACCCTTTCGTTTTATTTTAATTTCAGGCTAAACATTGAGAAAAGAGAATGATATGATCCTCAAAAGCAACATGTCAAAGTCCCAAAGCCATAAGAAATAATGAGGGTCAAAAGGAAGCAAGAATGATCAAGACACTAGTGGCATGCATGTTCCATGCGCCCCAAGCGCAAATTCAACAGTTTTATATTCGTTTACACTATTTTGGTCATATCTAACAGTACGAGAATCCGATTGAGGTGTTCTTGGATGCGTTAGAAAGCTAATGAAAAGTTCTATATTTATACATCAAAAAGGACCAGTGGCAGTGAGGATCACAACCGAACCATGTGCCTCTAAGCACGACCCGTGCGTGGTGACTTGCCCGTTGGAAGATCAAACGATGACCAGTGAGGACCACGACCCGTGCTCTTGCATCAAATGCCAAAACTATTACATTTTGTTCTTTTTTGGCTTGTAATTGGCTTTAACTCAATTGTTCCCTAGTTATGTCTATATAAAGCACAAAATTCTAAATGTTTCTCATCATATGCTATCATTTGTAAACACTTCTTAAAGTTAATCTCTAAGTTTTATGCAATTTCTAGTTTTTCTTTCAGTTATTGTTCTTTACATTATCGCTTTTTATAATTCTTGCACTTTACAATTCTACACGTTATCACTTTCCTTTACAATTCCCGTCATTTACAATTCATGTTCTTTAATTTCAAGCTATTGTCTACTATGATCGTCAGTGAAAAGACTCCTTTAGTCTTGGGATTGTGGGAATAAACCAGTGATAGATCCCTAAACAATCTCAAGTCTAAACTCTATTTTATTAAAGTTTATATTCTAATCTAATATCATTATCCTTCAAAGTTATATTCCAAATATCAAATGAAGTGCCGAAAGGTGAAGTTTGATATTGGAGTTATATTCCAAATATCAAATGAAGTGCCGAAAGGTGAAGTTTGAGACTCTTGGGATAAAAAGGTTTGTACTTAAGGGGTATTGGCAATAATCAACCATGAAAATAAGTTTGATTATTGTTTCAAGACACACTCTTGTATTCTGAAAGGAAACATGAGTTGCCATTGAATACCTTTTCCTTAGAAAACGAACACATTGTAAAATAGAGGATGGATGAGGGATTGTGAATTCTTTCTATCATTGAGACGAAACCACAATCCTAATATGCTTTTATTTTTAAATTTTAATCAAACAACAATTTGTTCTAAAACTCAATCAAACCTTTTTAGCTAATCACTGCTAAAATTAAGATTAGTAATCACAAAAGTCTCAATAGGATCAACACTTTTACTAAGAGATAGAACTGTGCACTTGCAGCCTATCACAGTGTTTGGCTAAGAATGTTCTTGCGAATGTGCAGGAAATATTGTCAATCAATGATCTTTGGGAGAAACTCGAAGGGTTAAGGCAAATGGCATCTCAAATCGGTTGTTGCTGAAGGAGCAATTTCACAGTTTATGCATGGATGAAGGCATTAAAGTCTCTTATAATCTCAGTGTTCTCAATGGTATTGTCTTTGAAGTAGAAGCTATTGGAGTCGAGATTGATGATGAAGATAAAGCGTTGACACTCATATGGTCCCTTCCATCTTCCTATGGTCATATCAAACCTGTTTTGATATATAGGAAGGAAACTTTGAGTTTTGAAGATGTTACAGGTAAGATCATTTCAGAAGAAAGAAGATTGAATAGTGGGGAAGACACTTCATCAAAATCAGTGTTGGTAGCTAGAGATGGGGCTTATGGGAATAAGATCCATGGAATGAATTTGATATCTTCGGTGTTCCCAACTATTTCCTTAGGTAGGATCAAGAGGTGCTCGACTCGTATTCAGAGCTTCACACCGAGGCTTCCCTTGTTGGTGTTCGGCGGATGCTATGCCACCCTTCGGACGAGGGCTCGGCCGCTGCCAGTCCGGTTTCTTTGGAGGAAGCCGTTTCGGACGAGTGTGTTCCCGATGATGATGTATATACTTACGCCTACCAGACTTGGTTCGAGCACCTGGGAGTTCGGGTGCCTTTCCCTGCCTTTTACTGTCAAGTATTGAAGATGCTCAATGTAGCTCCAACACAACGCCACCCCAATGTGTAACACCCCCTTCTACTAACTACTTATTAGTTTATTTCGAAAAATCAGAGTGCGTAAAACTTTCAGTGCAGCCACACGAGGGTGCCACATTTAATCAGAACACCGTACATAACTCCAAAATAGTAATTAAAATAAAACTCCAGTATATGATACATAGCACCAACAAGTCTGAGGACAAAATAGTACAACAGTGGAAGATAATAACTTAACATAATAGTTCCAAACTATAAAAGAAATAAATAAACTATACATCCCCCCGGTGCTACGTATCAGAGCCGACTCGACCATACTAGAAGAAGGATCTCTAAACACCTTTAATCACCTCACTGCTGCGGGTTCTTGCACATACGAGGCAACACGACGCAAAGAGGTGAGTCTCAATACATAGATAATAATAAATAAAACAAGAAACACAAGAGTAGTAGGTACACGGATATACAAATAATTCAAATACACCATTAACACGATTCGCCAGAATACAGATTACATCGAATACAATTACACCAAATACACCATTAGTTTATGAACACCCAATTAATCACCAGAGTATGCATGTAATGTATGAAATGCAATATGCATGTGGATCCATCATCACCGCTTTAAGCCTCGAGGGCACACACCACTTTGGCCGAAGCCCATCACCACTTTGGCCGAAGCCCATCACCTCTTTGGCCGAAGCCCATCACCTCTTTGGCCGAAGCCCATCACCTCTTTGGCCGAAGCCTATCACCTCTTTGGCCGAAGCCCATCACCGCTTTGAGCCGAAGCCCACCTCACCGCTGAATGCACATGATTTATGTGACACCATGACACTGCACCACAACACAACACATTTACCACAACAATCATTAACTCACCACTTTTCATTTCGCAATTCAACTCTAATCACAATATTTGGCCGAAGCCTACACACCGCTTTATCATCACCGCAACACAAATATTTGGCCGAAGCCTACACACCGCTTAATCATCACCGTAACACAAATATTTGGCCGAAGCCTACACACCGCTTAATCATCACCGCAACACAACACACCTCATTATTGGACTAAATGTCGCACCAAGGACTAAACCCACACCTAAGGACCAAATCACCTCCTAAGGACCAATCCAACACCATAAGGACCATTTTAGCACCTAAGGACCAATCCAACACCATAAGGACTATTTTAGCACCTCGGGGACCATTTAGACACATAGGGACTATTTTGTCACCATAAGGAATATTTTAGCACCTAGGGACTATTTTGACACCATAGGAATTATTTTAGCACCTAGGGACTAATTTGACACCTCAAGGACCAATTTCACACTTAGGGACTAAATTGAACCCACACTTAGACACCTTGGCACACACAGGCGCCAAACTAGGCGCACAGGGTAGCCAAATGGCGCCCAGCAACACAGCAACACACACTGGCGCAGACACGGGCGCACGAACTGGCGCCCTGGGGCAGCCAAATGGCGCCCCCTGCACACGCCTCACGCCCCACTCCTGGCGCACACACAGGCGCCAAGTTCCCAGCCGATCGGCGCCCCCTGCACTGCACTGCTGCAAGCAACAACACAAGAAACTCACAGCGCCAACTTTCCCAGCAATTGGCGCCCCTTCCCTGCACACCTCCCAAACCCAAAACAACAAAGAACCCAGCGCCACATTTCCAAAGACTTTGGCGCCCTAGCACTATTCACATGACCCACTCCATTTATTTTCTCAATCACAACCTACACACTCCAACCAAACTCTAATTCACACAATCTATTAAAACACCCAATAACGCCAATATTTCTCCTAATCAATTATATTAATTAAAAACCAAACACCTCATTATTATTTAACACTTACCACACCCCATATTGCATTTAATTCATATAACTCACCTTAACACCCAACCAAGAACAACTTCCTCATGTAAAACACCACACCACACAATCTTATAAAACATATTCATGCTCATTCAAACAAATTATCAAACACCTAGCCTTCACTTTAATTCTATTTATTATTCTTCCTTAAAATCATGTCATAACACCTTCATATCAACAATCAACACAATAACATTTCAATCTCCACACAACAATTAATATAATCACATATACAATCAAACAAACACCCAAACATTCAATTACTTCTTTAATTAATTAAACAACTACTCCTAACACCTAATCCATATGATTTCAAGGTTTATATATTATTAACTATGAAAGAGAGCCCCCATACCTCAAAATTGAAGAACTCTAGAAACCTCTCCTTCACCACCTCAAGAAACACCAACAATAGCTACTCCACCACTTTGAGCTTCAACCCCCTATCGTGATGAGAATCACGCAACCAACCAACCGAAACTTCGCGAAGTGCTCGAACAATCCCCGTAAGGTGTCCTATGCTCCCACGAACTCGAACACACTTCCAAATCAAATCCTAGGGTCTTTTGCTACTGGTTTTGCTTCTAATATTCCCATAATAACAATATTACAATTCCATACATCGATCCCCAATCGCATGTCCGTAATTTCAATTCCACAAGTATACAAAATCAACTCTTCTCATCATCATTTGAAGGAGAATGTAGAGTGACCATCAAGTTTAACATCATCATCATCATTTCGAGGTCACAAAACTTAACAGGTTATCTCTTAGAAACAAGGGAGTGTTCTTTAGCAAGATGGATGGAGTTATTTCCCAAAACAGAATATGATTGCAAAATCCTCCTATTTGAGCTTCTAGATGTTACCCTTTCAAAGAACAAGCAAAATCCTTCCACTACCCATTTCAAGTTCCCAAAGAATCATGCAACCCAAAAGAATGGAGTACAAGAAAAGGAGGGTTCCAATTTGCGGTTAGGATCGCAAATACACGAGTAGAACGGAGCCACGGTTGAAGGAACAGAGGTCGGATTCGGAATCAGCGGCGGATTTCGTGTGGGAAGTCGAGTTTTTGAGGTTGGCCGTGGGAAGGAGGGTGAGAACGCAAGAGAGGAGGATGAGGGTTTTTGGCTGCCGTTTTATGCAGTTGTTCTCGCGAGGAAGAAGAAGCTGGGACGAGGCTGGGTCGGTTCGGTCCAGGCCCAATGGCGTGTTTGGGCTGTACAGAAATTCTGGCTGAAGTTAAATGTGAGCTAGGGGTGCGTTTATCAAAAACAAGGGGTTGTATACAAGTAAAATGACCTAAAGCTCATTTTAAATCATTTTTAAAACTCAACTTCACTACAACTACTATTTTAACACCTTAATAGCTCAAGATAATTTTCAAAATCAATAACATCTAAAATAACAACATTTTATGAAATGAGGTAGTCAACTAAAATAATAATATCCCAAATACAAGTATTCTATAACTCAAATAATTAGAAAATAAAAACCATATATTACCAATGTACTCTGAAAATACGGTTTAATATCATCTCAATATATATATCAGTAATTCAAACACACCAAAATATATAAATTTATTTAAAGTAATATTAAGTCATACTTACTAAGAAGCACAATATATCGCAAAGCTACTATTATATTCATGCATAAACAAAAACGTGCTAACAGGAAAATCGGGGTGTTACAACTCTCCCCCACTTATAATATTTTCGTCCTCGAAAATCTAACTATCATGGACATGCAACTTAAACACTCACCACAACAAACCATAGATTTCTGATAAAGCACCCTAAATGAAACGCTAACCTCTAAATGTAACCATCACTCCTCCGTAGGCTCCGAACACGCCAGGACAACCACTCCCCCGCTATACTCCTCCTTCTTAGGCTTTGGACAATTGGTACTAATGTGCCCCAATTCCCCACAGTTGTAGCAGACCACATCCTACTTCTCACACTTAGCAACTACACGACCTTCCTTACCACACTTGAAACACTTGTTGACCATGCAATCTGGACTCTTATGCCCCGACTTACCACACTTGTGACACACAATCCCCGCAGTGGCGTCTCCCCCACTTGGCTTTTTGCCCGAACTCTCCTCTCCCTTGCCCTTACCACCTGGAACTCCATAGGGCTTCCCACGAAACGGAGAACTTCTTTTCTCCTTCACTATCTTGTATGAACGATTGCTATCCTCCTCGAAAATCTACACCAAACTCACGAAAATCAACATCCACTCTTCTTATCACCTCTAACAGTTCTCATCTATGTTCTATCTTATACGCAACAGATCAAACACTCTTCCCTACACTCTTACTCCCCAATTAGGCATTCTAACCTGTAGTTTGTCAAATCCTACCCGACTACCCAACACAAGAGACAACAACAATTATGGCCAGAGGCCCAACAACACTAACAACCGTAATTAACACAACAATACCAATCTCAACCATTCATCATATATCCAACATCATTCACATCAACAATTAACATGATCATAACAACAAAATTCAAGTTCAACCTATTCCACAATTAATCATTTTATTCAACGTTCAAATTAGTTCACCTAAACTCGGGTGCAGAAAATTCTGTAACTTTGCGCCTACTTTGGCGAATTAATTAAAATAGTAAACGACCTCGGATTTCGACAAATAAATACTTGTTGGAAAGCCACGGATGTGTAGTTTCTGAATATATCATTAAAGTTTCAAAACAATGAGCCAAATAGTACAGTTTTTAGAAACAACCCAAACAGTTCCCAGACTGGACAGATTCTGTCCTCTCCCTTCATTTCACTCTATACTGACTTAAACTTGACCAAATGGGACCAAATTTTAGCCCGAACAAAAACATTTTGAGTGTAGTTTCTAATGGAAAAAGAATCGTTCAAAACGGAGTTCATTTGGGGACATAAAAGCTGCAAAAACCGAACCTACTCACTGTTTGACTCTAGAAATTTGACTCGACTTTGGAGACTTATAACTGGAGCTACACAACTCTGAATTTAACGAAACCAGTGCCAAAACGACCGGCTTTAAGTCTATTTTCGAAAACACTCAGCCACATAATTTTTAAATCGACCAAACAGTACCCATTTTAAAAATACTGAAACAGCGTCCAGAAACGCACAGAAATCATACGCGAGTAAAACTCATCATTATCAATCACCAAAACCAATTACAATCATCACATACTTATGCATTTCATCAAGCACCAAATAAGCATAACCAATCATGTAAACGATTTAAACACTCAAGTCCGAAAAGATTTAAACACGTAGGCATCATCTTCAATCTCTTTATTCTTAAGGATTGGCTAACATGCGATTTTTACAACTTCCCTAGAAAATATCATGTATATATAATTTCACCAAATTGAATTGACTTCATATCACAAATAATACAACCAACACATGCTTTATAATACAATTGTGTTGATACAAGACTTGATATTAGTTTAAACAAATGAAATTAAATACCCTCGGCAATTCTTAGCAAGGAAAACTAATCACACAAAAAGGTCTCATTGCACACCCTCATCATTAGATTTAAAAGCCACGTAAAACAATTTCAAGAAGTGACAAATAATAATAGTGATAGCAACAACAAAGGCCACAGTTAAATCATAACTCGAACAAAACTTTTACAATTGGAATTCATAGTTAGAAGGTACTCAAAATTGTATATGTTTGTTTCTAAAACTTTGATAGTCTTTATTGGACTCACCTTCACGTATCATAAAATTCTACTTTTTCTAACCATGCAATTAGTGTAAAACTTCCTCATTTTCAAACAACATCAAACTACAACTCAATCGGTCCAAAAGCCGAAGTTATGTCACATTTCGAAATAAAACCCTAAAACATTTTGGGAACGGAATTCAACACTAATTTGACATCACACTCATTTTCCAATAGCATAAAATTTTCTAAGTACCGTTTTTCGAAAACCATAGAACTCACAGTTTTGTCAAAAAGGAAACTCTATATGCAAACCCCCAACCTTACTATCACTAGAGCATGCAACCACGTACACAACTACCTATTAGTTCAAAATTGAGTCTCCGACATAAACTCATAGGGTAAGAAAAGTTAATCATTTCACTTTGACAAATCACATCATACTCACGAAACAATCCAAATTGAAACACCGAAAATGTCGAAACTTCAAGTCATGCAATCTTAATTGAGATCATGAAAATATAACATTCACAGCATTTCATATTAGCACACTAACTTCGAAACAATTAAGCACAAGTCAACTAAAACTCATATGTATCACATGAACAATCAACTTATAGCGGGGGCGCTAAGCAAGTGCAACAATTTTCAACAAACAATCCTTCAAATATTGTCTAATGTATAGTTAACCAAGGTTAGGTCATATAAAATTTACTTTCCACATTCTAACAAGCTAATCGGGCAATTAATCAAATTACGCTTAGTGTATGCATCCAAAGTTAATAATAACCATGAGTTATTGTCGCATCTTTCGTTGGGGATGAGTGATTGGGGTGATCACCCCTCCTACTCATGCAACCAACTAATTAAGGTCACAAAAACTATTGTCTAACTACCACATTAAATTAAATTTTTTTAACGCAGCGAGTCGAGTGGCGGCGTCGTCACGACTTTCACTCCTTTGACGTCGTTAGAACTCTTTTAATCACACATATCTTAATGATACAAACAACGATGCAAACAACCAAAATCAATGCTACAACCAACAGTTACATACTTCAGTCACACATACCTTAATCAATCAATAAAATTTTCAATTGCTATCCATCAAATAAATTGCAAGGCATGTCAATGAAAGAACAAACCAACCAAGATAACAGTAATAAACAACTACATAATTATGATTTTAGAACGAGTACCAAGACTCGAGGGTTAACAGACTCAACACTTGGCCGGACAGATCGAACTGCTCTGATACCACTAATGTAACACCCCCTTCTACTTAACTACTTATTAGTTTATTTCGAAAAATTAGAGTCGCGTAAAACTTTCAATCGACCACACGAGGTACCACATTTAATCGAACACCGTACATAACTCCAAAATAGTAATTAAAATAAAACTCCAGTATATGATACATAGCACCAACAAGTCTGAGGACAAAATAGTACAACAGTGGAAGATAATAACTTAACATAATAGTTCCAAACTATAAAAGAAATAAATAAACTATACATCCCCCCGGTGCTACGTATCAGAGCCGACTCGACCATACTAGAAGAAGGATCTCTAAACACCTTTAATCACCACACTGCAGTTGCTTGACATACAAGGCAACACGACGCAATGAGGTGAGTCTCAATACATAGATAATAATAAATAAAACAAGAAACACAGTAGAGTAGATACACCAGATATACAGTCAATTCAAATACACCATTAACACAGTTACGCCAGGAATACAGTTACATCAGAATACAATTACACCAAATACACCATTAGTTTATGAACACCCAATTAATAACCGTGAGTATGCATGTAATGTATGAAATGCAATATGCATGTGGATCCATCATCACCGCTTTAAGCCTCGAGGCACACACCGCTTTGTCGAAGCCCATCACCACTTTGCCGAAGCCCATCACCTCTTTGGCCAAGCCCATCACCTCTTTGTAAAGCCCATCACCGCTTTGAGCCGAAGCCCACCTCACCGCTGAATGCACATGATTTATGTGACACCATGACAATGCACCACAACACAACACATTTACCACAACAATCATTAACTCACCACTTTTCATTTTGCAATTCAACTCTAATCACAATATTTGGCCGAAGCCTACACACCGCTTTATCATCACCGCAACACAAATATTTGGCCAAGCCTACACACCGCTTAATCATCACCGCAACACAAATATTTGGCCGGCCTACCTACACACCGCTTAATCATCACCGCAACACAACACACCTCATTATTGGACTAAATGTCGCACCAAGGACTAAACCCACAACTAAGGACCATATCACCTCCTAAGGACCAATCCAACACCATAAGGACCATTTTAGCACCTAAGGACCAATCCAACACCATAAGGACTATTTTAGCACCTCGGGGACCATTTAGACACATAGGGACTATTTTGTCACCATAAGGATTATTTTAGCACCTAGGGACTATTTTGACACCATAGGAATTATTTTAGCACCTAGGGACTAATTTGACACCTCAAGGACCAATTTCACACTTAGGGACTAAATTGAACCCACACTTTGACACCTTGGCACACACAGGCGCCAAACTAGGCGCACAGGGTAGCCAAATGGCGCCAAGCAACACAGCAACACACACTGGCGCAGACACGGGCGCACAAACTGGCGCCCTGGGGCAGCCAAATGGCGCCCCCTGCACACGCCTCACGCCCCACTCCTGGCGCACACACAGGCGCCAAGTTCCCGGCCAATCGCCCTCACTGCACTGCACTCTGCAAGAACAACACGAAGAAACTCAGCGCCAACTTTCCCAGCAATTGGCGCCCCTTCCCTGCACACCTCCCAAACCCAAAACAACAGCAACCCAGGCGCCACATTTCCAGCACTTTGGCGCCCCTAGCACTATTCACAGCCCACTCCATTTATTTTCTCAATCACAACCTACACACTCCAACCAAACTCTAATTCACACAATCTATTAAAACACCCAATAACGCCAATATTTCTCCTAATCAATTATATTAATTAACAACCAAACACCTCATTATTATTTAACACTTACCACACCCCATATTGAATTTAATTCATATAACTCACCTTAACACCCAACCAAGAACAACATCCTCATGTAAAACACCACACCACACAATCTTATAAAACATATTCATGCTCATTCAAACAAATTATCAAACACCTAGCCTTCACTTTAATTCTATTTATTATTCTTCCTTAAAATCATGTCATAACACCTTCATATCAACAATCAACACAATAGCATTTCAATCTCCACACAACAATTAATATAATCACATATACAATCAAACAAACACCCAAACATTTAATTACTTCATTAATTAATTAAACAACTACTCCTAACACCTAATCCATATGATTTCAAGGTTTATATATTATTAACTATGAAAGAGAGCCCCCATACCTCAAAATTGAAGAACTCTAGAAACATCTCCTTCACCACCTCAAGAAACACCAACAATAGCTACTCCACCACTTTGAGCTTCAACCCCCTATCGTGATGAGAATCACGCAACCAACCAACCGAAACTTCGCGAAGTGCTCGAACAATCCCCGTAAGGTGTCCTATGCTCCCACGAACTCAAACACACTTCCAAATCAAATCCTAGGGTCTTTTGCTACTGGTTTTGCTTCTAATATTCCCATAATAACAATATTACAATTCCATACATCGATCCCCAATCACATGTCCAGAATTTCAATTCCACAAGTATACAAAATCAACTCTTCTCATCATCATTTGAAGGAGAATGTAGAGTGACCATCAAGTTTAACATCATCATCATCATTTAAGGGCCACGAAACTTAACAGGGTTATCTCTTAGAAACAAGGGAGTGTTCTTTAGCAAGATGGATGGAGTTATTTCCCAAATAGAATATGATTGCAAAATCCTCCTATTTGAGCTTCTAGATGTTACCCTTTCAGCAACAAGCAAAATCCTTCCACTACCCATTTCAAGTTCCCAAAGAATCATGCAACCCAAAAGAATGGAGTACAAGAAAAGGAGGGTTCCAATTTGCGGTTAGGATCGCAAATACACGAGTAGAACGGAGCCACGGTTGAAGGAACAGAGGTCGGATTCGGAATCAGCGGCGGATTTCGTGTGGGAAGTCGAGTTTTTGAGGTTGGCCGTGGGAAGGAGGGTGAGAACGCAAGAGAGGAGGATGAGGGTTTTTGGCTGCCGTTTTATGCAGCTGTTCTCGCGAGGAAGAAGAAGCTGGGACGAGGCTGGGTCGGTTCGGTCCAGGCCCAATGGCGTGTTTGGGGCTGTGATCTGAAAATTCCGTGAAGTTAAATGTGAGCTAGGGGTGCGTTTATCAAAAACAAGGGGCTATATACAAGTAAAATGACCTAAAGCTCATTTTAAATCATTTTTAAAACTCAACTTCACTACAACTACTATTTTAACACCTTAATAGCTCAAGATAATTTTCAAAATCAATAACATCTAAAATAACAACATTTTATGAAATGAGGTAGTCAACTAAAATAATAATATCCCAAATACAAGTATTCTATAACTCAAATAATTAGAAAATAAAAACCATATATTACCAATGTAGTGTGAAAATACGGTTTAATATCATCTCAATATATATATATATATATATATATATATATATATATATATATATATATATATATATATATAATATATATATATCAATAATTCAAACACACCAATTTAAAGTAATATTAAGTCATACTTACTAAGAAGCACAATATATCGCAAAGCTACTATTATATTCATGCATAAACAAAAATGTGCTAACAGGAAAATCGGGGTGTTACACAATGGGTGGGCCCATATGAGAGCGTTTGAGGTCCTTTGTGAATGCCTTGGGGAAGAGGTCTCGGCCTGTAAGTTCATGTATTTCTTCCGCTCGTCGGTAAAGGATCTGATGCGGTGGGTGTCTCTGTGCAATCACCAGCGTCGCCCTTTTATGGCTTTGTACAAGAGTAGTTATAAGTTCTGCTTTAAGCATTATTGGTTTCTGTTGTCTCCGGACCGAAGTGTCCTTTGCTGCTGGTTGATGAGGAGGGTGATGAGCGGTTCCCTTTGAGTTGGACAAGGAATCCAAAGGATAAGTTTTGAGAGGAGGGCTTTGAGTCCGGTTGAGAAGGCAGAGGTGGATCGGTTAGACGATTGGGTTAAGTCTTCGGGTATGCTGAAGTCCTCCCTGTGTTAGGCCTAGTGGATGATGTCGAGTCGTTAATTGACTATTTAAGTAATTTTCCTTTTCCTTCCTTCGGTCGTCCTTTTTTTTTGATCAGCGGTTGCTCTTCTTTTCAGGTGGCTTTGGGATGTCTACCCTTAGTGTTGTCGAGCATAAGAAGTACCGGGAGAAGCAGAAGAAGAAACAATGGATACCCTTGGAGTCCTCTTCTTCACCTGTGGTAGTGCCGACTCCCTCTTCTGGTCAAGGTTCCCCTGTTGTCAAGAGTCCGACCAAGATTTCACAAGTGCTGTCGAGCTCGGAGAATGCAGTTGCTAACCAGGATACGAGTGGCTCTCGCCCCCCTCCCTATTTGGAAAGGGCTAATCAGGAGTTGGAGGCGGCGCAGGCTGAGGCCGCCAGCAGCAATGTGGTGCTCAAAGGGATTTGGGAGTTGTTCCCCAATTTGCCTGTGGGTGGTGATTTGGTTGCAGCCATCGATGAGGTGAAGGCCTCGGTTGCCGAAAACTTTGACAATGGTTTTGATAGGGCGTTGGAGCAACTGAAGGCACTCTTTCCTGGAGTCGACATCGGCAGGTTTGATCCTGACAAGGTTGTGGTGAATGGTGAGCTTGTGGATGAGGAGGTTGCTGAAGGGATGTCTGTGTGTGCGGTTACCGTCGACAGTGCTACAACCGAAGCCCCCATCAATCTTGATAAAGTCGATGAGCTTTTGAGTGACACTGACGTTGGGCGAGTGCTGGCCGATGGTGAAGACCATGTGCAAATCCCTTAGTTTTAATTTTCCTGCAAGTCAAAGACAATGTCGTTTTGTAATGAACTTAAGTTACCTCTGTTTTGTTGTAAACTTCGGATTGCTCGGCCATTAGGCCTTTGTTTATGTTTGATTTCCTTTCGCTTTCTTTTAATTGTTGCCTTGTCTTCGGCTTATTTCACCAGTTGTTTTTGTGCTTTTTAATCATAGCGTCTTATATTACTTCGACTTATTTCACCGGTTGTTTTTGCGCTTTTTAATCATAGCGTCTTATATTACTTCGGCTTATTTCAGCGGTTTTGCGAACGGCCTTGTTGGTGCCCAAGGGCTGTATGTCGGCTTTTAGGCCAGTCTACATGTAACACCCCTTTTCTACCCCTCAATTTTCACGTCATTATCAGAGTGATTTCCTTTTTCAAAAGTATTAATTTAATTGGTAGAAAAGAAATGCTACCTCGTCATAAAAACTCGTCTCATCAATTGCACTCATTAAAGTTTGTGCAAAGAAACCACGCCTTAAAAGTACATGTCATAAATCACCATCACAAATGAATAAAATAGTAACCTCACTAAGCCTCTCAAAACACATCTCATAGTATCAACATAGTCATTAAACAGCTTAACTAATAACTAATAAATGTCAACCACGCCCCTAGGTTCTACTGTATCGAGAGCGACACAAACAGACTTCCGACACTAACAAAAAGGCAAATTAGACTTTCACTCATGCGGTTACTGCAGCAGCGTTGCCACCATAGAGCAACATTCCAAGCGTATGGGTGAGAATTTCAATAAAACATAATCAGATACATAATAGAGAAATGAGAGCAGTAATCACATAGCATCATCAACATCACCAATTCACTACACACACAACAACAATCACTCCAATCACAACAAAGACAATTCACACGGTCACACAACAACAAACTCCAATCACAACAAAGACAATTCACGCTTATAATGATGTATGAAAGTGCAACCTCACTGTGGCATAATGCATGATGGTACCATATTCATCACAATTAAGAGGCCAAGCCTATTCTTCACTGGAGGCCGGCCTATTCTTCGCAAAGAGGCCAAGCCTATTCTTCACATTTATGCACATGCCATGAGATTCTATATACACATGTGCATTTCACCAAAATACTCACCGAGCACTCACCATCATCATCATAAAACACTCATAGAGTGTATTCTTCGCAATTCAACACAATCACACAACAAAGATCATTAAAACTATACTCATGGAGTATATTCTTCACAATTCATCACAAGTCATATCACAACATCATGATCACTCATAGAGAACATTCACCGCAACTCATCAACACCATACACACCAACATCATTTAGAGTATATATATTTTTTTCAGTTATCCTTTGGTTTAGTGTGTTATAAAATAGTGAACTGATTGACTATGGGATTACTCAGGTAACTGATACTACTTGCAATGTGCATTGGCCACCTTTGCAAGGCTCTCAAATGATGCCCTTGTAAATACACCGTGAAAGAAATCTCTGACCTTAGTGGTAAACCACAATTTAGCCATAGTCAATTAGAACACTAGTAGTATAACATTTCACAGTGAATCACTTATATAAACATAGTATCACAATTTTCATAAAACAACACCTTTTGCTTAATAAATACAGCAACAATAAACGATTTATTTTGCCTTAAAAATAGAATATTCAGTTAGGCCTCTGAATAAGCTTTCCAACGCATCTTAGAACACCTCAATCGGGTTCCTGCTCAAAAGATATGAATTTTTCAAAAAAAGACAAAAAATAAAAAAAGACAAAGAAAAATAGCTATCATTGCGCATGAAGCGCCAATGAGAAAGCGACAAAATGAGGCGCCATTGGACAGAAACACGCAGAATGTGGGCATTGCACTGGCGTGTGAAGCGCCACTGCAGCGCCAGTGAGGCGCCAGTCCGCTGTAACAGTGTATTATGCAGAATTTTCCCGAAAATGTGCAGTTTTTCACCCAACTCGATTTTAACTCCAAAAATACGAATTTTTCACCAATTAAAATCATCAAAGCTCACCAAGAAACATCAAACAATCCTTCCCACACTGACAACACCAAAAACACCTTTTGTCCCTTAATTCAATCATCAAGCTTGTTATCAAACTCATCAACCATCAAATTCATCAAAAATCACCAAATTCATCAAGACATCAACAATATTCAGCAATCACATCGAATTCACCAAAACAACCTCACAAGTTATTAAAACAACATCAAAACCCCAAAACCCATCATATACCCAATCACGTTAAACCGAAACGCTCACCCTTACCTCGAATTTGTATGTTCCGAATTAACGGCGACGAGTCACGTGACAAAACTCAAAGAACACAACGAACGAAACGCCTCCTCCTCCTCAAATCACACCACTCACTCTCCCGAAGGAAACTTGCAAAATCCCCTTCCTTTCCTCTTCTTAGTGCAGCGCTCCCTTTCTCTCTTTCTCACTCTCTCCAAATTCTGATTTCTTTCTCTCTTCTTGCACAATGGGGCGCAAACCCCTAACCCCTTAGCGCCTAAGGAGCTTAAGCTATCTGCTTGGCTTCTTGGGCCATTCTTCACCACTCCGAGTTACCAATATCACCCCTTCAATTAAATTACACCCACCACTCCTTATTATATAAACACTCCCCTTCAAATACATTCACCACCTAATTATTGGTCCACACCACTCCCTAGATCTAACTAGATACCACATTATTATTTCCAATATTTCTCCGCAAGCTAATTCCTCTAATCGCTTAAATAATTAACCGATTATTTTTGGGGCGTTACAACTCTCCCCACTTAGATTATTTTCGCCCTCGAAAATTTACTCCGACTCACGAAACCAAACCCAATCTCCTTGTCACCTCTAACCCTCCTTGTCCACACCCATCGTATACTTAGCCTTGACACTTTGACCATTCTAATCAAGGTCATCAAAGTTCTACTCAACTACTCAAACACCTTGACACTTTACTTAGGCAACTACACCTCATCATCACCCACCTCTACAACTACCTCTACACATCTACTTCGGTTCACCATCATTCCCCTTGATCCATCATATACTTAGTAGCATACTAAACACTTTTCTTTACATCTTTACTTCCACTTAGATGTTCTAATCAGAGGTTATCAAAGTCCTACTCAACTACTCAACCATCATCAAACTCATATCAAATTCCATAAGGACACATTCCCAAAAGTTCTTATAATGTATGGTCTTATTATTCCTCACGAGTCTCAACTTAAGGTATTGATTCAATCCTCATACCATATAACTATCTACTTTCAATCCAAACACAACTACTACCCACAACTCAATAAAGGCACGAAATTTAAAACAAGATTTAATTAACCTTCTATTCTCAAGGACCACACATAGAGAAATACATAATCGCTTATACGACCCACAAGTTCTGAAATGAATAACAAATTTGTAGTACTACACGTGACTTCAAAATCAAGCATTTTTCACAACATCACGTATTGAGAACACTTATATATACACATGTAATAATTAACATGAAGTCAAGTATGAGCACACCACTTAATTACCCAAATCAAAATTAACACATATATCCAAAATTTATAATACCATGAGTTATTGTCGCCTCTTTCATTGGGGATGAGTTATTGGGGTGATCACCCTCCTACTCATGCCACCAATTAATTGAGGTCACAAAACTACAATCCTTCCAATTTAAACATACTACGCTAAAAGGCTTTTAACGCGGTCTAGAGTGCGAAAGGCGCCGCCACGACTCCCACTCTTTTGACATCGTTAAAACTCTTTTAACCATACCTATCCAACAATTAACGACACAACTTTTCATCACATCAACTAGTTAGTTAGAAAGGAACAAGCCAAAGACATCAACCCCACGAGTTCAACCAATCATGTATAACCACATACCGCAGTATAAAATCAATTCATTAATCCGTATCATTAAACTATCCTCATGATCATACACAATAAGTTTTGTGAGCAAAATATTTTCATTGTCCTAGCACACTTAAACAAATCATCAATCAATCTTAATCATATTCAATTACGTCATCATCAAAGCATGCATTTACTCAATTTACTATAAAGAACTCATCATTTACATTTACTCCTTTGCTACTACAATGGTTCTCACATAATACCTAACACATAACACACAACACATAAACACAAATCGGGGTCACCGGGTACCCCCTACAAAGGATTACTCTTAATGGTCAAGACAATGAAGCATCTTAACACAAGTAGAAAGATTAATCCACAAGGCATTTAGCATACAACATTACCACGTAATCAAGAACATGTTACAGTAAAAATTCATATTACACTTTTCACCAATTCATATAGTCAAAGTGATAATGCTAAATCAACCACATAACAAGTTCATGCGAGACTAGAGTTTAATTTAGCCACATAAGTAAACACATAGGAGAACATGCGACAACAAGGTGAGTACTCATTTGTTGAAAATAAATTTAATACTCACATTAATACCCAACCATAACATTGTTTGTTAAATGTTCACAAGCAACCTCAAAAATCACTTCGTTTTTAAATTACAAATCCACAACATATGAAGGTCCGAGTTCAAAACGTTTTTGCAAATCTTCATAAACTCGGTTGCAGAAAATTCTGCAACTATGCGTCTATTTTGACGAATTAATTAAAATAGTAAACGACATCGAATTTCGACAAACAAATACTTGTTGAAAAGCTCTCTGAGTGTAGTTTCTATCTATGAGTTTTATTTTTCAAAATAAGTAGCCCATTGGTACAATTTTTTTCAAAATACTGCACTTAGGTACCAAACTTGGACAGAACTTCTTACTCAACTTGCAACCGAATTTTCTTTCTCGTCTCTTATTGAAAATTTATGAAACCAGTGGCAAAACGACCGGAGTTAAATCCATTTTTCAAAACAATCAGCCACATAATTTTTGGATCAATCAAACAAAGGTCAGAAATGCACAAAACCGTAAACAAGTAAAATTCATCATGTTTCGTCACGAAACAATAATCTCAAACAACACTCAAATTTACAATTCATGTCATCAAACAACACTTGGGCATCCAATCAACATTTTGATATTTGGTCAAACACCTACATGCACTCTAAACTTCACTTATGCATTTTATCAACACTTTACATGCAACACTTTAACTACAATCTAATCAAATCATCCCGACACCCCAAATTCACCCAACCGCCAAAATACCACTTTCAACATCATATACTACTTAAGCATAGTAATTTCACCTTCAAAACTCACAAGGTAATACTATCAAACAACTTGTAGGCAACATATGTTCATAGTTCATCTCTACACTAAACACCGCAATTTCATCATTTAATGTACACCATTTAACTCACAAATACATTATTCACAACCCGACAACAACAACACGACACTTTGGTCCCATTGACCCAACAACAACAACAACAACGCTTTGGTACATTGACCCAATAACAACAACAACAACGCTTTGGTCACATTGACCCATCAACCACAACAACAACAAAGGCCATGGACCAAATTTAAGTCAAATAACAATCACACAATCTACATATCAATAAATGCGACATCTCTACTTCAAAATTATTTATAAGTAGAAGTGCGAAAAATGAGTAAAAGTTGTTTTCCAACACAATCAACAATTTACTTTTTGGAATTGATTTTCATAAATGAAAGGTGTCCTCAACTCTTAAAATCATGTAATAATTATTTATAAGAACATTGAAGCCTAGAGCGGCAAAAATATTTTCCTTCGCTTTCAAAAAGAAGTAACTAACGATCTTTTGCAAACCAATCATTTTCCAAACCGTCGTGAAATTCGTAAATGTAAGACACGAGTTCACACATTGGAAACACAATACAAAGACACATTATCGGTAGGTATCTCCCCACTTATTCACTTACCATTCAAAGAAGACTTCTGGTTTGCCCCACACCGCAGTAAACATCACTTACTACACAAACAATGGTTAGGACGAGTACCAAGACTCGAGAGATAACTAGACTCGACATCGACAACTTGGCCGGACAGACCGAATCGCTCGATACCACTAATGTAACACCCTTTTCTACCCCTCAATTTTCACGCCATTATCGTGAGTGATTTCCTTTTCAAAAGTATTAATTTAATTGGTAGAAAAGAAATGCTACCTCGCCATAAAAACTCGTCTCATCAATTGCACTCATTAAAGTTTGTGCAAAGAAACCACGCCTTAAAAGTACATGTCATAAATCACCATCACAATGGAATAAAATAGTAACCTCACTAAGCCTCTCAAAACACATCTCATAGTATCAACATAGTCATTAAACAGCTTAACTAATAACTAATAAATGTCAACCACGCCCCTAGGTGCTACTGTATCGAGAGCGACACAAACAGACTTCCCGACACTAACAAGAAGGCAAATAGACCTTCACTCATGGTTACTGCAGCGTTGCCACCATAGAGCAACATTCCAAGCGAGAAGGGTGAGAATTTCAATAAAACATAATCGATACATAATAGAGAAATGAGAGCAGGCAATCACATAGCATCATCAACATCACCAATTCACTGGTCACACAACAACAACTCCAATCACAACAAAGACAATTCACACGGTCACACAACAACAATGCTCCAATCACAACAAAGACAATTCACGCTTATAATGATGTATGAAAGTGCAACCTCACTGTGGGCATAATGCATGATGGTACCATATTCATCACAATTAAGAGGCCAAGCCTATTCTTCACTGGAGGCGAAGCCTATTCTTCGCAAGAGGCCAAGCCTATTCTTCACATTTATGCACATGCCATGAGATTCTATATACACATGTGCATTTCACCAAAAATACTCACCGGAGAACTCACCATCATCATCATAAAACACTCATAGAGTGTATTCTTCGTAATTCAACACAATCACACAACAAAGATCATTAAAACTATACTCATGGAGTATATTCTTCACAATTCATCACAAGTCATATCACAACATCATGATCACTCATAGAGAACATTCACCGCAACTCATCAACACCATACACACCAACATCATTTAGAGTATATATATTTTTTCAGTTATCCTTTGGTTTAGTGTGTTATAAAATAGTGAACTGATTGACTATGGGATTACTCAGGTAACTGATACTACTTGCAACAGGCATTGGCCACCTTTGCAAGGCTCTCAGTGATGCCCTTGTAAATACACCAGTGAAAGAAATCCTGACCTTAGTGGTAAACCACAATTTAGCCATAGTCAATTAGAACACTAGTAGTATAACATTTCACAGTGAATCACTTATATAAACATAGTATCACAATTTTCATAAAACAGCACCTTTTGCTTAATAAATACAGCAACAATAAACGATTTATTTTGCCTTAAAAATAGAATATTCAGTTAGGCCTCTGAATAAGCTTTCCAACGCATCTTAGAACACCTCAATCGGGTTCCCGGTTCAAAAGATATGAATTTTTCAAAAACAGTGACAAAACAAATAAAGACGTTGAAAAAGCATCCATCGGCGCATTTAAGCGCCAATGAGGCGACGAAAGTGAGGCGCCATTGGACGTAAAACACGCAGAATGTGGGCATTGCACTCAAGCGTGTGAAGCGCCACTCGCAGCGCCAAAGTGAGCGCCAAATCCACTAGAATAAAGCAGTATTATGCAGAATTTTCCCGAAAATGTGCAGTTTTTCACCCAACTCGATTTTAACTCCAAAAATACGAATTTTTTTCACCAATTAAAATCATCAAAGCTCACCAAGAAACATCAAACAATCCTTCCCACACCTGATTAACACCAAAAAACACCTTTTGTCCCTTAATTCAATCATCAAGCGGTTATCAAACTCATCAACCATCAAATTCATCAAAAATCACCAAATTCATCAAGACATCAACAACATTCAGCAATCACATCGAATTCACCAAAACAACCTCACAAGTTATTAAAACAACATCAAAACCCCAAAACCCATCATATACCCAATCACGTTAAACCGAAACGCTCACCCTTACCTCGAATTTGTATGTTCCGAATTAACGGCGACGACGAGTCACGTGCAAAACTCAAAGAACACAACGAACGAAACGTCTCCTCCCTCCTCTTGAAATCGCAGCCCACTCACTCTCCGAAGGAAACTTGCGAAATCCCCTTCCTTTCCTCTTCTTAGTGCAGCGCTCCTTTCTCTCTTTCTCACTCTCTCCAAATTCTGATTTCTTTCTCTCTTCTTGCACAATGGGGCGCAAACCCTAACCCTTAGCGCCTAAGGAGCTTAAGCTATCGGGCTTGGGCTTCTGGGCCATTCTTCACCACTCCGAGTTACCAATATCACCCCCTTCAATTAAATTACACCCACCACTCCTTATTATATAAACACTCCCCTTCAAATACATTCACCACCTAATTATTGGTCCACACCACTCCCTAGATCTAACTAGATACCACATTATTATTTCCAATATTTCTCCGCAAGCTAATTCCCTCTAATCAGTTAAATAATTAACCGATTATTTTTGGGGCGTTACACTACACCTGTTGTGACTTGGGTTTAATGGGCTTTTCGGCGGTGTCGGGCACATTGGCTCCGTCGGCAAGCGCGTTAGCATCGCCTACACCTTCGAAAAGCTCTTAAACCGCACCGAGCGTGTTAGCATCGTCGGCAGTTACTTTAGCCTATGCGATGCAAGCTCCCTTTCGGTTTCCAGTGGGACGAAGGTCCACGTCGAACTGAACTGGTGTGCCCAAGGGTGGTGTGTGGCTCGTCAGCCCCGCTCTCACCTGTCAGGATTTTAGTCTTCATTGCCAAGGGCAACATCGAGACGTTGCTCGATCCTTGCATGTCGGGACTTTGTTATTGTGGCCGCTCTTTTGTTTAGTCTTCTTTTGAGTCGGATTCCTAAGTTCTTTTGTTTTAGACTTCATTTGAATCGGAGTCATAAGTTGAGTGTTACTTGGAAGAATCTTTTGTTTGAATCATAATCGGTTCTCTTTATTCATGGTGGAAATGGAGTACATTTGTGGCTTTTATACTGCCCCATACAAATGTTACATGCAGTGAGTAGTGGGAGATGACGAGAACCGAGGACTTGTAGCTTGATCTTAGCTGTAGTAGAACCGAAGGTTAGCAGCATTCCAGGATCTTGGGATGTTGTTGTAACACCCATTTCTACCCGATAAAATAAATTTAAAATACAAAATCGAGTTTTCAAAATTTCCAAAGAAACCAATGGATGCTACACTTTCAACTTGAAACAAAGGACAAACGAAACAAATCGCTCAGAATAATCGATACATAACACCTTAAACCGGATGAACCAATAAACAATCGGCTTGGTCAAAACAAAATAAGTCAACTTTCATTACTACGCAGCGGAATTCAAAAACAAAACATCTTTGTCCAACTTAAAACAACTCAGAAATAATCAAAATCCTTGACGGCAACAACTTTAGAGTTCAACAATAAAACGACAAAGTAAATAAGAAAAACATGCGTTCATCCCCGAGTGCTACATATCAGAGTGACCACACCGACTCAAACAGACGAAGGTAAACAGCCTTCATCCGAGATTACCTGCACGTTACCAACATGGGGGTAACATTCAAACAGAAGGGGTGAGATATCTAGCCATATAATAGGACACATGAAAAACAATATGTTAGAATCAACGCCTACAATTTCACCACTTCACAACAATCCAACAACTTCAGTCACCACGAATCATCAACATAACCACGTAAAATTTTGCAATGCGGAATGCGACTCAATACTATGCACATGCATCTGGTACCATCGGAGCAGAACTCCCAACGTGAAAAATCTGCCAATAAATAGAGGCATCAACAAGGCATAAGCCTTCAACATAATTTGTTAGTCCAGGCCAACGTGTTTGAGCATCCGCTCCAACGTGAAATGTTATGTATGCGACGCGATGTGAATGTCCAAATAGTCAACAACAACGGTTATATAACAACGCAACAACAACAGAATTCATCATTTGGCTATAGGCCTACAACAACACAATAACAACAGAATTCAACGTTTGGCCATAGGCCTACAACAACACAACAACAACAACGGAATTCAACTTCAACTTAACCAACAAAATAATCAATTTTATTCAACGTTCAAGCTAATTTACATAAACTCGGGTGCAGAATTTACAGTAACTATGGGCCCACTTTGGCGAATTATTTAAAATAGCAAACGACATCGGATTTCGACAAATAAATACTTGTTGGAAATCCCTATGGGTCTATTTTTTATTCCTAAGTTCAGTTTTTGAAGCAGAGTGTTCAATAGGTACAGTTTTCAAAAGCACACAGACTAGTTTCAAAAGAGGACAGTTTCTGTCCTTCAAATCCAAGCAGTTCTAAAATGACCAAAACTCAACCAAATTGCATGAAACTTGTTCATAAACTGGGGAAAATTTTGTCTAGTTTTCAAAGAAATTGGATTCGTTCGAAAAGGAGTTCTTTTGAAAATGCAAGAACCAAAACACCGACCTATGTCCGTTGTTTCCGCATCTTACCCTAACTTGTGGAATTCATAACTCGAGCTACACAACTCTAAATTCAACCAAACCAGTGCCAAACTGACCGGTATTAAGTCTATTTTTCAAACATTAAGTCTCGTGATTTTTGAATTACCCAAACGTACTCAGTTTAATTAAAACCGAACTTGTACTCGAAATGTTCCAGAATTTTTACCCAACTTGTGTCACCTATCACTTGAGAAATACAACTCCAAACGCAACTAAACCAGTGCCAAATTAACAAGCATTAAGTCTAATTTCTAAACCAATAAACCACATAATTTTTGGACAAGTATATCATTCACAAACATCGATTTACTGCACCTACACATACTCCTACTTAAAATTCCAAATCGCTATCTACAAAACATAGTGAGATTCAAGAAATTCTAATTGATCCCTACATATGATCCTTCATATACCCTATTATAGAGTTAGAACCCCACCCTTACCTTAGGTTTGCCGATTACGAGATTCTCTTGATCGTGACCCCAACGAAAAAATCGCACAGCAACACTCCTCCTTTCCTCTCCTAGTCGCCGCGCCCTCTCCTTCTTTCTCTTCTCTCAATTCCTTATTTTTGTGTTCCTTCCATTATGAAACCCTAACTTGCACTATATATATACATACGCCTATCTCTTGGGCTTTTTCTTATAATTACGGGCTTTTCTCCACACCCCACTCAATTACTATTTCTAGCGTAACATAGGCTCATAACAATTAACATATTATTCGCCTAATATTATTACACTAATAAAATACCGAAATAACTTAATTAAATAATTAGTTAAATATTTGGGCGTTACACAGAGCGCTGGGTCGGTCCGTAGCCGGTCGCGTGGGTCACAGCGTATTGAAGAGAGTGGACCACATGGGGGTGTGAGTAGCGAATAGATGGGGCGTATGCACATAAACAAAACCAAAACTCCATAATTGATTCATTTTTAAAGCCCCAATTCTAATACATCTATTATTTTAACACCTCAATAGCCCAAATTGATGTTCTAAAGAAATAATATCTCAAACACTAATATTTTATAAAAATCAAATAAATATATAATAAAAATCGTATATTACCGATTGTATATAAAAATACATTTAAATATGATTGCAATTAATTTTTAATAATTAACACACACAATAATTAAAATAATATAATTTTATATATCAAAATAGTTCATAAAACGAGCACATATTAAACAAAACACGATATTACGAAAAATCGGGTGTTACAATCCAACCCCCTTAAAAGAAATTTTGTCCTCGAAATTTAATAAGCTCAAGACCAAAACAAAAGAATGAATGTTGTAAGAGTAATTCTAAAGAAGGAAAGTCGTGAGACAATGGCAACAATTAGGCAAAAGGATATCAAAAAGAACTCAAGTAGTCATTCATGTGAAAATGCTCAAAAGAGGATTAAAGACAGAGTTAGGTTTAGGTTGTTGGGTTTTGCACCCACTGAGATATTAAGTCATTGGTCACTATAAGGATGATCAATAGACTCAAGTTGCGAAATAAAATATACCGGTTCTAAAACTAGGCACTTTACTAACTAGCATAAAAATTATTTCCAAAGATACTAAATAAATCTCCCTAAAAACAAGATAGCACAAACAAAGTATAATTATGTTATCACAATTAACACAGACAACGCCATAGTACCAAATCCAGGCAGAACAACAATCACAGAGTTCACATATCTTAAAACATAAGAATCAATTAATATGGAGGTCCTGCCAACTCATTAGCCAAATAATAATGCGAAAATCAAACAATAAAAATAACAAAAGGCAGAAGTCATGCAAGCACAACGATTACGGCGAACATAAGTCGTACAAATACAAGACCTATTAGTAGTAAATTAATTGAACTAAATACATATCTACTTCAACATAAATGACAAAAACAAGTTACGAGAAATTCAGACATCTTCAATAATATTTTTCTTGGGTGTCTACAAAGTAAACGACACATCGGTTAGCAAAGGTTTTTCAAAGGAATTAAATACAAGGAGTAATTCTTTTTTTTTTTGAAAAAGAAAAATATCTACCGAACATATAATTCTTTTGAGTTCAATTGATTTTATATCACCAAAGAAGTACAGTCAAACACATGCACCAAACACTTTTGTTTAAAAAATGTAACTTACTCTAGAATTCTATATATAATGTGGATTTTTGGCAAAACTACTACCACCACTTTAGGCTTTTATTAAGAAGAAACAAACAAGATATACTATTTTTTTCTAAGGTAACAAACATCATGCATAGAGAGTATACTTGTGCTCTGAACCAATCTTACTTCATTACCGCTCAAAAATAATTCTTCAAACAATTAATCAAAACTAGTTTCATTAGCATGTACCTACTATAATTTGTGTTAAAAGGATAAAATAAAATCGAGACATTTTATATGTACAACACATGTCATTTCATAACTAAGAGGGCTCACAACTTTGCAAATCAAGAAAAATCAAAATCATGGAGCGAAAGAAAATAAATTTAATGAAGTTAATTTTTTTTTTGAGTTACAAGCAAATGAAGATGATAATAACATATAAATATCTTCGACAGTTAAATCGTTACAGCTAATTGTAAGTATCGTGAAAATAAGAGAAAACACCAATTGCAAGATTTAAATAAGGAAAATATTATTTTCAAAAACCAGTTATTGACGTTAATAGAGGAGTAGTACATTAAAATAATTAGCAAACCATCTTCACAAAACACTTAGTTTGTAGCATCATTATGCAAAGATAAAAGTATGTTATAGCAATAGATTTTAGGGAAGACTAAATATTAAGTCAACTAAGTTAACTCTAATACCTATAAAAGTATCTAGCACTAAAAGATAATTTAAAAGGAACGTACAGACATTCTCAGCACACATTATTATTCTAAGATTTCAAAACCACGTAGCACAAACTATAAAAAGAAAACAACCAAAGTCAACTGAGAAAAGCTTTGAGTGTACACAGTTAGAATTCACAGTCATATATCATATAGCACTGTAGGTATCAAACAATTCACAGAGATACAAGTTCACTACAATGACAATTAGGAACATAGGGCAAAACTAAATACAATAAATAATATAGACATATCTTTAACATTTAAAATCATTACATCCCATTTCACTAGTAAAAATAAAATAAATCAACAACTATAAAATTTAGGTGAGAAAGTTATACTGATAGTAATCAAAATATCACAACACGTTTCTCTTAGTAGCAACCTTAAATAATTAACAAAGCAATTCCCTAGAGTACTAAGTCTAGAGCATTAATAAGTAAATACCCAGACATCGTTTAAGACATAATACTATTTAAATAAATGATATACTGTGTGAACATCCAATAATAAAATGGTTTTATGTAAGATAAAGGTAGACTCAATAAACATTTTAATTTTAACATCCAGAACCACATAAGGCAATTAATCACTACAAAGTCAAACCATAGAAGTTAGCTTAAATGAATTTAGAGTTTCGAAAACAAGAAAATAGCGAAACAAACGACGACAATACAGAGTTCACACAACAGAAAATATAACAGACACAACACATGGCCCAAGTAATAGACCAAGCTCCATGAAAAATTCTCTCTAGGGAAAAGAGTCATTTAAGTTCTCATTTGGAAAGGGCATAAACCAGCCGAAAGGGGGTCTCATGAGTGGAAGACTGCGGTGTGGTGTTGTACGACCACAACACAAGTGGAAGTTCTTCTGCCCATCCTCCTTTGGAATCGTCTAACTTCTTTTTGAGGCCGTTCAGGATAATCTTGTTTGCCGCCTCGGCCTGCCCGTTGGTTTGTGGGTGTTCGACCGAGGTAAACGCTTGATAGATGTTCCACTTCTTGCAAAGTTCAGCTAAGGAATCAGAAGCAAACTGCGTCCCGTTATCTGTCACAATGGTAGTTGGGATGCCAAAACGGCATATGAGCTTCTGCCAGTAAAATTTCTTCACCCTTTGTGCCGAGGTGGTGGTTGTTGCTTCAGCTTCTATCCATTTTGAGAAGTAGTCGATGGCTACTAGTAAGTATTTGACCTGTCCAACCGAAGGGGTGAATGGGTCGAGGATGTCGACTCCCCACACAGCGAACGACCATGGAGAAACAACTGCCTGAAGGTTGACAGGTGGCGCTCTTGGGATGGTAGCATGCCGTTGACACTTGTCACATTTTCTAACAAATTCTGTTGCATCCTTCCGGAGGCTCGGCCAGTAGTAGTCGGCTCTGAGGGTTTTTGCTGCAAGGGCTTGTCCACCTATGTGGCTGTTACATACTCCTTCATGCAACTCTTTTAGGACTCTTTCAGCTCTTTCGTCGGCTATGCACTTGAGGAGGGGTCTGGAGAACCCTCTTTCGTACAATGCAACCTCAATTAGGATGTACTTGGCCGCTGCCTTTTCCAGCTTTCTCATTTCCTCGTTCTGCAGTAGTAACCGTTCTCCTTGCAGGTAAGGAATTATATTGGTCATCCAGCTCTTTGGCTCTATCTCCGTAGAGAGAACCTGAGTTTTAACTATGTTGGGTTCAAATAGCGTTTCCTGAATTACCGAGTGGTTGTTGCCAGGTTTCTTGGTGCTGGCGAGCTTAGCCAAGATGTCAGCCCTTCCATTTTGTTCCCTAGGGACATGGGTTAGTTCAAAAGAGATGAATTTAGATTTGTGGCCACACAAGTCGAGGGAACCCCCGCGGCCAGGAAGCCGGCGTCATCCCCAGGCTCGGCCAGGATGGCGAACCATATTAGGAAAGCCCGAGAATCTCGCCTAAGATTAACACCTTGTAATATAAATATAAGCCCGAGAGGCCAATGAAAAGGACTGATGTTATTCTGATTATTTTGACATCTTACTTCTTACTCTATTCATCGTGTTCTTGCTAGATCCTACCCAAGGAAATAGTTGGGAACAATTGGAAATGTGGAAAGTCTGGGCACGTAAAGAAAAATTGTCCAGGTGGAATAGTATCAATAAAAGACTCTAAGGTGAATGCTAAAAATGTCTCTGCTGTTATGGGAGATGATGGTTTATCTAAAAATGATAAGTGTATCTTCATGGCATTGAGATCATGTCGATGGCTTTCAGCATGTAGAAATTCTTGGAGTGATTTAGCTTAAAGTGAAGTATACTCTTCATGGTGGAGTATGATAGTTCTTTTGAACTATGATTGTCAGTGTAGACAATGTGTGACAGGAATTAGGGTCTTAACCGTTAATTCCACTCACAGCTCAGGAATAGTGAATGATTCACCACTCGATGAACACTGAGAGAGAGACAAGTTATGCAGAAGAAATATAGCAGAGCTAAAGCAAATGAAAGAAGGTAAGAAAAATTCAATAATATATCTGATATGGAATCAATACAACAGTTGTCAATTTATAGGGAGATGATTTGCAATGATTTGCCAATCATACCCTCCTAGAAACCCTAAATTGTGGAATCCTATGCACTATGGTACAACTAGTGCATTACCACCGCATAATAGATGCTTAGAAGACCCAATTCTACCTATTCCATGATCCAACTACCTGATGGTGACTCACCATCGCATAGATTTATTCTATTCTGAAAATTCAAATTACAACGGCTACATACTAACAAACAAAACACTAATGACTCAACTAACTTTCCTACATTTATTTCATCATTTGTGCTACTTGACTAGCTAATTTTCATCCATTCAATCATAAAAAGTAGGAATTAACATTCACGGATATTGCTATGATACAATGAAAGCGTAAGATGTCTGGTGGATCAATTACTATCAAGGTGGAGATTGTTGGAGTTTATTGGAATTGAGTATCTTGAAAAAGTTCCACATTGCATAGTTTTGTGAAGGAAGAGGAGACCAAGGCTATATAATGGCCTCAAGTTATCCTTTACAAAATGCACCATCAAAAACACTTAAAAGTTTATATTTGACTTGATTCTTTCTCTTATACTTTTGTTTTAGAGTGTTGTGAGGTGTATTTAAATATTTTCTTTGGAGAGTGTGGGTGTACTAAGGCTATTGGGTTTTTGAGAGAAGACCATGTGTTGTAACAATTTTCACAAAGTGTTATTCTATGGTTGTCATTAGACAACAGTTTATGGTTTTTCTTCGGTTTTGGAGTTTTCCACATTAAATTATTGTGTTTTGATTGTGCTTGTTTTATTTCTCTATGTTGTTTTCCCCAACAATCGGAGACCTAAAAAGATAATGAAACAAACAACGGCTTGATGCAAATCAATTGTAAAGGGGAAAGTTGTGATAACTTGTTGGCCTGGTGCAAATCAATGTTGCAGCATGCAAAATTGCATGTTCCGAAGTGAAAATTGGAACTTTGCATATAATGAGAAGTGGTCTTCAAATTGACTTTATAAGTTTAATAAATGATTCTACAAGTCCATTTTTGTATGAATGAGTTCTACAGGATGTTCAATGAAAATGTCAATGTCAATGGACACACAATGCTCGTTAAATGCTTGAGATGAAAACTCAACAATGTTATCAAGACATATTTTCTAGACTGAATAATCAGGGAAGTGAGCTCTTATTCAAACTCAGGTGTATTGACCACAAATATCACCATGTATTCGTTCTACAAATTTGAGAGATTCCCTTTCAATTTCTGTGGTGGTGGTCTAATTATCAACTTCCCTTGTGAAGAAAAGGTACATGAGAACTTTTTAGATTGAAAAACCTTCTAGTTCTTCAATTGATGACCACATGAATTTTCAATTATTTATCGCATCATTATAGACCCGAGATGGCCCACTACAAGAAAATCGCTGATTTGCCACGGACATTTCCGTCGCAAATGTACAAATTTCCGTGGCAAAACAACATTTGCCACGGATTAGCCACAGACCAAAAATGGTGGCAAAAACGCTCGTCGCAAATCGTTTGCCATGGACTTTTCCGTGGCAAATTTTTCCGTCGCAAACCCGTGGCAAATCCATCGCAAATTTTCGTCGCAAAGTCGTGGCAAACTCTGACACCTTCCGTCGCAAATCCGTCGCAATTTTTTTAAAAAAAATTAAAAAAAATAAATAAATCCAGCAATTTGTTAGTATTGAAAATTCAACATTCATATATAAATACAAGGTCTTCCAAAGTTGTGTTATATTCACATCCACAATATCAAATAATAATAAAAACACTAATAAACTGAACATAATAAAATAAAATGAAGAATAAGATTTTATTTTAATGCATAAAATAAAATGAAGAATAAGATTTTATTTTGTATGAATGAGTTCTACAGGATGTTCAATGAAAATGTCAATGTCAATGTCAATGTCAATGGACACACAATCCACCAATATTTCCCTAACAAGTAAATCACCCATAATCAAAACACAATTAATATACTCAATTCAAACTTGGATACACATGTCCAAACAAAGTGACCAAACTAACAGCAAGACAAAACCAAAGGCAAAGAACACCCAAATCGGATACAACATCCCAATTTTTCCACACAAAAACTCCCCTCCTTTTCCTGCTACCTACCTAACATCCCTATTCAGCTACAATTCAGTTCGGACTCACCAAATATTACAAATGTATAGAGTGCCGGTATGCTTAGAATCAAGCACACAAAGAAAAGCTCCACCACTGCATTTTTTCTTTGCGGTTATCCCCGTGATGTCAAACTCCAACATCACCCCTCGTTTTCCCTCCACCTTGTCACGGTGCACATCCATTATCACCAACTTAGGATCAAAATTACGAACCAAAGGCTCCTTGAATAGAGCTTAGCCGACACTAAGGATGCAAAAGATAATAGGCACCAAAAATTCAATATAATTTTCAAGCCGCACACTAAGTATTGAGCTAAGTGTAGATAACATGCTTAAATAAGTTTTGGAGGCTTTATAACCCCTTTCTCGCAACTAGGTATTCTCCTTTTCAATAAAAGAAGCATCTTTTTTCCACCACCACCATCTCCATGCCCCCAACTTCCTTCTATAGCTTTGGCACCAAAATCAACAAAGAAATCAGCAAAGATAACCGCATATATTTAGTAAAATGAACACAAAATCTGCAGTTTTAATAAATATATCCGTAAATATGAACACAATCGATTCCCGAAATATATTTAGTAAAATAAATATACTAATATTTCCCTCACATCCAAAATCGCATACCGATTACATTATCCACTATATATAGATCCAAGTAACATCACATTCCTAATGACGAAAAGTAATAACTTTCAAGGATATTCATTGAGGCTTTGCTATTACAGAACACACACACACACACACACATACACACAAAATTATCATACACCGATATGAATTGCCGAGTGACTTGTATCTGTCAGTCCTACTTATTCCACCACCCCTTATGTGGTCTGTTATGAAACCCATAAGCTTTTCAATTTCATGTGGCTCTAGTGGGGCGACTTTATTTCTACCCACCCAAACTAAATTCCATTTCCTACATTGTTCAAGAACAAACTTCCGAACATGTTTAGGTGGAACTCCGTCATGATCTTCCAAAGCTTTTCTAATCCTTTCAGTAAGTTTTGTGCTGCCATAAAGGGTGGTCACACAATTAAGTTTAGTCCTTGTATCCCATGAGGGCCACCATTTCTTTGTTAGAGGAAGTGCATCATGTATGGTGAGTAGGGAGGTCCCATAGCATCCTCTGGAAGCTTTCTCTGTGTTATGAAGTTTGACTCTGTTGGAACTCCAAAGCCAATTGGAAGATGAAGTGACTCCTCCTCCTCCTCCTCCTCACATAATATCCTCCTGTCACGCCCTTTAGACTTTGTCTTCCCCAGAACTTCATAATCATAAAAACTCCGCTTTTTGGGTTTGGCATGCTCATTGTATCGTGGCTGCGAAAAGAAGTTTAAAATTAATGCATGTTATAGCATAACAGATGAACAAAACAAAAAAAATGTAACTGAAGAATAGTAGATCATAATGATTTTAAGAAAACAAATTATAGGAAATTCTATTTTATTCCAAAATGCTACCTTATCTTCAGGAAGTAGAATGGCAACGTCTGCTTTTGCCATTTGAGCAACACCAATAAAATCAACCAATTCTCCAATTGACGAGTTCGGGCCTGACACATTTCATAGAACAATGAGGCCCAAAAACTGGAGTAAAAAGTTTATCCCAATAAATCAAGGTATTGGAAATCAATTGAAGATAGTGAAACCAATAAAATCAGAAAGGACTGACATTTTTGCAAAATGAAAAGCTAAAAGCCTAGAACAAATACAGAGATGACAAATATAAAGCGCACCTAATCTTTATATGGCCACTAAAGCCTCCTCCTCATTGAATCCCATTTTTACCAGGGACAGTAAGGTATCATTAGTGCCAAAAACAGATTTTGTAATTTCCTGCAAAATATCACAAAAATCAAGCCATAATGCTGCAACAGAATTGTTTGCTAGGATAAGCAATTCTAGAATTCCTATAAATACTACTAAAAACAAGTGGAAGCACAACGAAGATATTTCATTTTTCTTTGAAGTATGTAAAAGAGAAATTTTACAAGTAGCTCAGATTCTACCAAGGAAGAAACATAAACAATACAAATTAATCTTATGCTTAGAACGAGAATATATAATTTTAACTGTACATCTTATAGTAGACTGGAAACTATTGTAGCGGTAGCAGATGACACTAAAGTTGCAAAATAGCATGATGCATGGTAAGATGAATCAAATAGCCAAACTCCAAAAACCAAAATATCAAAGCACAAAGAGCAGAGATTACTTCATCAGAAAAAGAATCCTCATCCTTGAAATCTTCCAAGGAGCTCCATGAAGATTCTGAAGAGCAGGGATCAGGTTCCTGCCGATGCCGCTAATTTCCAAAAGGGTCACACATTTCTAATTCAAAATCATAAAACACATAATTAAACCAAAATATGCAGAGTTACTTACCTGTTCACAGAGTGTCCCTAATTTTCCAACCGCTAATCTTCCATCTTGGCCGGTGACAACAGCAGTTCCAACCTTGAAAACCAATCAAAAACAATCTTAGCATTTGCATCACTCAATAGTTAGAGCATTGCACGCAAAACATACACAACATAAATGGATTTCGATTTGAAGGAACCGATCAATTTGGAACCCTAGATTTCACCTTGAGAGGCGCGGAGGTGTGAGGTGAGGAGAGTGAGAGTGAAAGGTCATGTGAGAGAGTGAGAGTGAGGGTGAAAGAAAGGGTCGAGGGGATCCTTTTACTTAAATCCCGATTGAAACGTTTGTCACGGCGTTGCGACAGACTGTCCATGGCAAAATATCAACGGCCGTGGCAAATTATCAACGTCCGTGGAAAATCCTTACCAAACTGACCAAGGCTTTCCTCACAACAGATTCCGTGGCAAATCTGTCGCAAGTCCGTCGCAAATTGGCGACAAAATCAGTTTGTGGCAAATCAAGCTTATTCTTGTAGTGGCCCAACCGGTCATGCCAAACAACAAATTTATTGTGATTTGTAAACTTCTGGTTTACAATATGTGTTTCAATTGCACTGATATAAGTGTAGTACAAACAAGGGGAAAAAATAAACAATTTTTTCACTACACTTATTTTTTTCAATATTTTTTTCAAAGCATGTCTCGTTGTAAAAAGATATTCAACATTTAATTCATCTTTTGTTTCACTATGATATCCATTTGAACATATCCTTAAAACTTAATAAATTTTTACGAGACTTGAGAGATTATAATATGGTATCAATGTGTACAAAATTCGTTCTCTAAGTAATTAACAATACACTAGCTATTCTAGAGCCTTCAATTACATTTTGGAAACTTCTGGTTGCAAGTTGATAACAAGTACACGAGCTACCATATGACTTCTGAGCATAACTAAATAATGTACACAACTTAGTATTAAATGCACATATATAATATTAGTTACACTCTAAAAACTTAGAATGTCTTATAATTAGCATGCATTAAGAAAATATGATGAGATAAAAATTCATTATATTGAAAAATACTTTAGTCCTTCAAAAATATCATTGCTAATTTAGGGTAATTTTGCTAAACGTATGATATAGTAAAAGTATGTCGACTACTAAACTTTAGGTTTGAAACAATACTTTATTTTTTATAAGTGCACATAGAAAACTTCTGGTCTACTATAGCATAATTTTGGTCGCACTCATATTTATTTAAACAAAAATAATGTATTAAACTTTGACCATTCATATTAGGTAATATAAAATTATTAACCTATGGATATAACAAATTTTCCATTTTATACATAAAGAATTGGAGCCACGCAATTTTCTTCAATAAACAAAATTATGAAAACCGTACATACTATTTTAACCTAATTCAATTATTTGTTTGCAAATATTAGAAATGTTGTCTTTTATTAGGTATGATCAATGTCACTACACATATGTGCTATATTATTATGCTAACATGAAATTACAAAAATATCATAAAATGTTAGGATATAGAAAATAAGCACATAAAAGTGTCTAGTTTTGTAGGAATTAGCCATACACTCAATTCTTCTTATTCCTTCTTTCTAGCAACATTTTTATATGGGATTTCAAGCACAAGAAAGAAGAAAAGTTACATTTTTTCAAAAGCCATGAGCTACTACACCAATATTAGGAATAACAAATGTCAAAATCACAAGACAAATATTAATGACATTTAAATAGGATAACATTTATCGGATCGATGATCATCACCACAACCTTTGTTACCAAAATTATAATATGAATCATTCACTTCTAGGAATGAACTTCAATTCATTGAGTAGTTTGTGAGTACTCTTTTGATCACCATAACACATGATATCGATTCATAATTCTTGAAAATATTTCCTCAATTTGCTATTTTATGAGAATATTTAGACATAAATTATATGTCGTTTCTCTTAATTTCATTTGCTTCAAAACATACTAAGATCAAATAGATTTTGGTCATGGTCCAGAGGTCTAGTTCTTCAGGAACGTGACCATAAATATTCATAAGAGATGACCAAGGAAAAATATATTTTGTTCAATTCTTCAAGGATGCTTGAATAATAAATTATTAGTTCTTTAGAAACTATAATTGTTCAACCCTTCCCTTCAGGGATGCTTCAATGTTAAATTATTCTGTACTTTAACAAGACTAAAAAACTAAATATGTACTATACATGCTAAAGAAATTTCTCAACAAAATTAAAAGTTGACATGAAAAAATATGGATAAAATATAAATAAGATCACGATTAAAATATATTAAATTAACAAGATCATGATAAAAATATAGTAATGAGAAGAAAAATTATTCGTGTAATAGAACCTCAAGATGACTATGCCATCACTATATATGGTAGAGTATTGTGCTGATAATGTATTATGAAATTAGATAAAAGTAAAGTGAGAGCAAATTCAAGACAAAATATAAGAGAATAGAGATGAAGAATAGAGAATAAGAGAATGAGAGAATCTTTGTACTATGTTATTCATAAGTGGAGTATATCATTACAGTAGATTCGTAGTCTTATTTATACGATACAAGTAGGCAATAACTGAAAGATCTAAGTAAATGCCACTAATAACCCTCTCAATCATGAGAGTTAAGGAAAAATGGAAAATCAAGATAATTGTTCTACTATATGTAAATAACTTAATACTCATAAACATTTAAAGCAACTATATGTAAATTTAGAATCACACATACTATTTTTTTGTTACAAAATGTGTATCTAGAGAGTTGAACCCATGACTTTTTTTAGATGGAAAATGTGTGTCATGTGAGTTGAACCCATGACCTTGGCATTAATAATTGTTCTACTGACCAGAATTGCAACAGTAAATGCTGAATCACACATACTATTTGTTTTGATAAAATTATTATTATTATTATTATTGTAAATGATTTTTTTTTTGAAACGAAAATAAAATTATTATCATTACTCTAACCAAAGTAACAGCGTGCTTCGTGTTGAATTATCCAAATTTTATTACTGTTTAGAAGCAAACACGCTTGCCATAAGTGAAAATGAATTTTCGCGCGGAGAGAGGCGCCAAATGAAAACTTTCCCGGCAAACACATCGCGCGAGAATATTCAAAAACCACCAACGCATTAACATGGCTGTCTCACTCTCAGAGCTCCAATTCCCCCTCCCATTCCTTCTTCTCACTGCAGATCTCAACTCTTATCCCCGTCGTGCTTCTTGCAAAACCAAGATGGATATTTCAGAAATTGCCAAGAAGCTTGGATTCTCTGATTCCAAACTCCTCATCCGAAAAGCCGCCGAACTCCGTCGTCTTTGCGACGTCCATTTTGATTCCTCCGTCATCGGAGTCGTAAGTTCATTTTTCTTCTATCACCACTTTTCCACTCTCAAAGTCATAGATAGTTAGCTAGTTCAATTCTTTAACTGTTTGTTAGTTATACGGTTATGGATTAGTTAGAAATTTGTTGTAGATCTGTTTAGTGTTTAGCCATCGGCGGTGAGTTAATTTAATAACAATACGACACCGTTTTGTTCCAATGTGGCAGGGTGAAGTTGCGAAAGCTATTATCTGCTTCGAAATCGCCGCCACGAAGCTTGGTGTTCTTTTTGATCGATCCTCTGCGGTGAGGCAAAGTGGAATGTCTGAAAGAGCTTACATCAGATCCTATAATTCACTTCACACTAGCATCGGCGTCAAGTTCGTTCACCTTCCTATTCCTCTTTGTTCTCTTTACATTTTTCTTTCTTTTTTTTTCTCTATAATTGAAGTGTTTGGTGTTTTAGGTTTAAGCTAGATGTGAGAGAATTGGCAATTCAATTTGGTTGCATTCGAATTATACCTCTTGTTCGCGATGGTCTCAAGCTGTATGTTTCTGATTCCGTAATGGTTATAATATCTGTTACCTGTTTGATAAAATGCTATTTAGAATATACTATGTTAGACTCTCATTTGTTGTTCAAATAATCCTTCGTTGCTTGCAGTTATAAGGAGCGGTACCTTTCATCATTGCCTGCCTCTCGCCGTGCAAGTGCTGATTTTGCTCGTCCGGTGTTCACTGCCGCCGCTTTTTATTTATGTGCAAGGAAGCACAAGGTACCTTTGTAACACTCTCTCTATCTCCATATTCCATATGTTTATGTTTATATTATAATGAAATGATCTGTGCTTGTTTTGCAGCTCAAAGTTGATAAGATTAAGCTAATTGAACTCTGTGGGACATCTGAATCTGAATTTTCTAGTGTAAGTGTTGTATATGTACAATGACTCTATTGTGTGATGGTTTTGTTAGGTTTGTGAGCAGGTTTAATGTTTTTAAATGAATTGTGAATGGCGCTTCAGGTTTCTAATTCTATGAAAGACTTGTGTCATGATGTTTTTGGGGTTGCTAAGGAAAAGAAGGATCCTAAGGAAGTGAAGACAAATGAAGGTATATCTCTTTAGCATTCAGTTGCAAGTAATTCTTAAAGTAGCATTTCTCTTCAGATATTTTTAATACATGTTTTTGAATTGAGCATTTTCTTTTTCTGCTTCTCCCTCTCTTTGTGCAGATTTGTCTGATGTGTTGCCAATCAAAAGGAAACCTAAGGATGATGGCTCTTTGTCTGATGATGGAGCAGAGGTATAAATATGTTCTTTGCACGACACTTTTTTTAGGGGACATGTTATTGATGCCCAAGTTAGACATATCCATTGCAGCTCTCTATAGATTATTTTTGTGATAATTTCTTCTATGTAATGTTGGGGGGTTAGAGTTTATCTAACATTACACGAGAAAAATGCATAAAGATACTTTAAGCTTCATGCCCTTCGCAAATATGCACCCTTAAGCTTGAGACATAAATTAGGTTGAGGTCTTTGAAGTTTGAATTAGTCTATCTATTTCTATTCCTAAATGTAGAATAGAGCTAAATTACTCATTGAGATGATAAAATAGCCACCAAATCATTCATTTTTATGTTAATCACAGTTGCTTCACTGGCTTGTCTAAGATTATACTCGATGTTTATAAGCTTTTGCATTGTCTTCTTCGTTGTAGGCTGTCCTCTCTAATTGAAAGAGTCACAGTCAACTGATTCCACTAAATTATGTCAAATTCAATTCAGAATGGAAAAAAATTTGTTGCATAAGTTGGTTTTGGATGTGTGCACCAGAAAGTGCTGTTGATTTCTTCCTGTTGTGATCCAAAAATAAATTCTCAACAATGAAGTCTTCATCTTGTATTTGGTTTAATAGGGAGTCACGGTTAAATACAAGATCACCATGCTCTGTCGTTTAATTCCTCCCAGTCTGTTGTTCTAATGCTATGTATTTTAGTATTTTATGTAAACATTTTCTGTATTGTGGCTCTTCCAATTTGCACGAATAATTGAGTCTTCACTTTTCTATTGTTAAAATTCGACAATGCATTTCACCTAATATTTGTTGTATATATCCAGCTTCCAAGGTATAAAAAACGGAAAGAAATGGAAAATTGTGAATATGAGGAGTGGAAATCTTCAGTAGTTGCATCCAATCAGCAAGACAAGACAAAAGGTATTGAGACATTTATTGCATTCTTCTTTTGTACACCTGAGCCGCAAAGACAATTAACCTTGTATTTTTAACCCTGTAGTGCCAAGCAAGCCAGCCAAGCAGACTCGCCTTGACTTTCGCAAGGTCAAGAAAGCCATTGAGATCAAGAAGTTGGAGTCGATGTGAGACGGCATTGGTTCATTGTGATGAAAAAAGATTCCAGAGGAAGTTCATTACGGTATTGAACAAAGGATGAAGAAAAGACGGCATATACTGATATTGTAACAGAAGAGAAGTGCTCTATTTAATTTATCTCACTAGTGTTCTCAATTTAGTTTAAAGTTATCTGTTGGCATTGCCAAAGCATTGATTCAAATTCATAGCAAGAACTCTGAACAAACTGGCATTTTTTTTAACATCCTATGATGTTTGGCTTCAAAATGACTCGCGTACAGTTATTCATTTACACATACCAAGATAGCAGATCTGTAAATGTGTATGTGCATGTTTTATTTGTATATATATCGAATTCTTAAAAAATTTCTAATGAATTCTCAGCGGGTTACAATCAATTTGTGTTTTCCTATTTGCCAAAAATAGGTTGATGTTATGATTCATTTGATGATGTTTAAGTTTGTTATTGTTTTCTAGTAAAAAAAAGTGTTTGTGTTGAGTTACTCGTCGAATTTTATTAATGTGGAAGTTTCAGCTGTGGGTTTTCCTAATTGGAGGTTCACCGCTTCTATGGCTACCAGGCGAGAGAAGAGAAGAAGAGAGTCGTGGGACTTGTTGTGAACTTTGGCTTGGGATAATGACCTTTCGTGGTTTGTGATGGGTGACTTTCATGATGTTTTGGACTGGGCCTAGAGGCAAGCCCATCCCACATTAAGGCCAGGGTTGGCCCATACCACCAGAGTCAGAGTGGTCAGATTCTGATTCACCTCACGATGTATGGCCAGGATTCCTTACCTTCCCCGTCGACGGACAAGATCACATCACGGGAGATCCAGCGGCCCTTGGCCACCCGGTGAACAGTATTTAACCCACATGTCAGACACTGACAAGGTAACATTTTCTTACCCAATTTTACAGTTCCTGCTCTTGCTCACCCCACTGACTTGGGCGTCAGAGTGTAATTGTAGGTACACCACCCGCACGGGCAGCTGAAGGCGTTCAACTATTCCAGGCGCTTCACCTGCTCTCTACTTGAAGGTCTACTACAGATCATTGGCGACCACAGTGGGAGACTGAAAGAGTTATCCCACATATCTTCAGATGGCACCCAGAGGGCGACCAAGGAAGGAACACCCTCCTGGGTGAGTTGTCCTGGGCAGCCTCAGATGACTCCAGAAGATGTGGCGGTCACCATGGAGGATTCAATTCAGGGCGTCCCGAGAAATCGATCGCCGGATCAAGACATCTTAGCGTGGTGATCTTTCCCCAACATCACGCAACAGTTCATACAGTTGTTGAACCAACGTGATCATGTCATTGCAATGCAGAATGAGAGGCTCAACCAGATCGAACAGCAGGTTGCAGCTAGACGAGCAACACCTGCATCTGGGCGAGCAACACCCGCCCTTGGACTACCACCCGTTATAGAAGCACGCAGAGAGCCGAGGCTCGTGAGAGCAAGATCCCCAAGAAGACATTTGGTGCACGGATCGCCTCTGCGAAGAATCATGTGCACCGATCCCCACCCGGAGGGGGGTTAGAAGCTGGCGCTCTCAACGTCCGTCACCCACTGATCCAACGTACGATCCTAATCACCCGGAATACTCCCCCACTAGATACTCATCAACGGGATCCCCGAGGCGCTCCAGGAGTAGGTCGTTCGACCCATATGGACCTTGTCCTCGAGCTGAAGAAAGTCCAAGGCGTTACGCCCCTCCCAGATCAAGATATGAGGTGGATAGACCAGGAGTCCGGCATCAGGATGGTATCCCCAGATACCGGAATGTAGGAGGAGCAAGTCCTTTCACCCGAGAAATTGAAGATTATCCAATCCCGAAGAAACTGGAGAAACCTCCTCCTCTGAAGATGTACAATGGGATTGGTGATCCGGATCGACACATCATATACTTCAACAATATGATGCACTATCGGTCAGCTGCCGAGCTGGTAAAATGCAAACTCTTTCCTCTGTCCCTGAAAGAGGGCGCTCAGGATTGGTGGGAGGAGTTGGAACCCAACTCCATCTCTTCATGGAGAGAACTCTATAGAGTCTTTTCTGCCCAGTTCACAGCTCACAAGAGCAAACCCAAGTCTGAGCATACTTTAGAAGCAGTAAAGCAGGGGGGAATGAAACCTTGCGGGAGTATGTAGATCGGTTCAACAAGGAAGCAGCCTCAGTTCGCGGGTTGAACGACTGGAAAAAGTTATTTGACGTGTGGTCTGAGGCCTGGTAGCTTGTTCGAGACAGAGGCGGGATAAATCACCCGCAGGACTTAGCCACTTTCCTTCGCAGATCGCGGCGTTACATGAATTATGAGGAAGTGAGGATGGCGGGGCGACCAAGTGTTAGGAGCGCCAAGACAAACCCCGAGAGGCGGGATCATCGCGAGAAGAGGATCGAGAAGACCCTTCCCGCGATTTCAAGTCAAAGAAATAGTCGAGCGCACAGTTGAACACCTCATATGCCCAGATTTATCTTGATCACGTCAACACAAAATTCAAAGATTTAAAAGACTCGACCCATTAGTAATGAAGGAGGGGCGTGAAAATCAAGGAAATGGTGCGAGATATCACAAATGCAACGGGCATGACACCAACGGGTGCATGGCGCTCAAAGATGATATAGAAGAATTGATCCGGAAAGGGAAGTTGTCCCAATATGTAAGGAAAGATCGAGGTGACGAAAGGGAGGATAAACGGGATGACCAAAGAGTAGCCCGATCCCCAAGAGGCAAGCGGCGATCGAATGAGGTGGATAAGAAGAACAAGGGGTGGTGACAATGAGTCGGATGACGAGCGATTTCCGGAAAGCTAAAGGCGACCGGTGGTGATGTCCATCACGGGAGGATACCACACGGCGGGGTAACAAACAGAGCGATCAAGCGACACTGGCAATAGATTATTAGTGTTGCCTCCACATCCGAAAGAATACCCTCAAGCAGACCACCCTTAGCCTTTGGGGATGATGAGTTACTTGACAACAAGCCAAACAAGTATGTACCCCTGTTAGTAACAGCAATTATGGCCAACACTGAAGTTCGAAGAATACTGATCGATCAAGGCAGCTCGGCCGACATAATTTTTGAAGACCTCTTGGAAGTTTTGAAGATTTCAAAAGATGAACTATCTCCTTATGAAGGAACAAACTTGACTGGGTTCAATGGATCATCTACCACTCCTTTAGGTCATATCGACTTAAGGGTAACCTTCGGAGATGACACTGATGGTAAAGGGCTCTATCGGACCGTAAAAACCACTTTTCTGGTCTTACCTTGCAAATCAGTGTACCAGTGCATAATAGGCCGACCAACCTTGGGAAAGTTGGAAGCGGTGGCTTCGACGGTGCATCTCAAAATGAAGTTTTACTCCGCTGAAGATAAAATTGTGACCGTCCTGGGCGACCTAAAATCTGCTAAGCGTTGCTTCTACCTCAGTCTAAAAGAATCAGAAGGGTTTTCGGTCAACAGGTGGCAACCATAGACAGAATGGTAGGTCGGGGCGTCAATCTGGCCGACCTAGATGCAAGGTATGACCGAGATAGTGAGGAAGAAGAAGGAGACGAAGATTTGGCTAAAGAGCTTAAAAAGAAAATAAAGCGACCAAAACCAGAGGGTGAGTTGATAGACATAGTCCTAGGGGACGACCCCCTGAGGACGATCAAGATTGGGCCCGACCTCCCGGAGAAGATAAGGGAAGAGTTGATCCGATTAGCTTAAGGGATCATGCGAGATTTGTTTGCACGGAGCGCAATGAGACATGCCCGATCATCGCTGAAGTAGCTTGTCACGGAACAACATTGACCCAGGCCAAACCATCGCTAGAGGAGGCGTGCTCAGAAAGCAGACAAGGCTTTGGCAGCCGTCAAAGCGGTGGATGACTTGATAGCAGCAGACTTCGTGAAAGAAATATAGTATACCACTTGGCTGTCCAATGTTGTCTTGGTCAAGAAAGCCAATGGGAAGTGGAGGATGTGTGTTGATTAAACAGACTTAAACAAAGCTTGCCCAAAATACGCTTTTCCTGTGCCCAGCGTGGACAGGTTAGTTGTCAATGCCTCAGGGTTCAAGCTACTCTCTTTTCTGGACGCCTATTCAGGGTATAATAGATCGCCATGTATCCACCCGACCAAGAAAAGACAGATTTCATGACTGACAAGGGTAACTACTGTACAAGGTCATGCTTTTTGGCCTCAAGAATGCAGGGGCCACATACCAAAGAATGATGAACAAAGTTTTTTGTGGCCAGATTGGGCGAATAGCTGAAGTATACCTGGACGATATGATAGTCAAAAGCGAGCGATTCGACCACTGAAATGACTGAAAGAAGTTTTCGCCGAAGCTCGAAAAAATTCCTTAAAGCTTAACCCTGAAAAGTGTACTTTCGGAGTAAGGGCAGACAAGTTTCTAGGATTCTACTTGACGGAAAGAGGAATTGAAGCCAATCCAGATAAATGCAGGGCGGTTACTGAGATGAGACCGCCCACCACAAAGAAGGAGATACAAAAGTTGAATGAGATGATTGCAGCATTGTCAAGGTTCGTGGCCAAGGCGGCAAGCAAGTCGTTGCCATTGTTCAAACTACTCAAGAAGGGGGCAGAGTTTGAATGGACACCTGAGTGTGAGCAAACCCTGACCGATCTTAAGAGCGCTCTGATGAATCCCCCTATCTTGAGCAAACCAGTACCAGAAGAAACGTTGTATCTATACTTGGCCATCACAGCGGAGGCGCTCAGTGCAGTCTTAGTAAGAGAAGAAGACTCCAGGCAGAACCCAATCTACTTCGTCAGCAAGGCACTCCAAGGCCCTGAACTCAGGTATCAGAGGGTGGAAAAATTGGCTCTAGCACTTGTAGTGGCGGCCAGGAGGTTGAGACCCTACTTTGTTGCGCATCAAGTCGTGTTGAGAACAGACCAACTCATCAGGCAAATCCTGCATAGACCAGACTTGGCAGGAAGGATGATCAAATGGGCAGTAGAGCTCTCCGAATTTGGGATCAAGTATACCAAAGCACAAGTGTTGGCAGACTTCATAGTAGAGATGACACCGACTCTAGACGACAAGCCTCCTATGATTTGGACGCTCCATGTAGATGGATCCTCCAACCAAAATGGGAGTGGGGCAGGCCTAATCCTAGAAAATCCCGAAGGCTTAACTGTTGAAGTATCCTTAACCTTTTCTTTCAGAACGTCAAACAACCAATCAGAATACGAGCGGGTTGAACTCCACTCGACTCTCTTTCTTGGTTTGTATCACAAATAACGCAATTCTTTGATGCAAAAGATGAGATACTGCAGAAGTATTTGGCAAGGGTCAAGAAGTTGCTCGCACTTTTTAACCATGCTGAGGTCAAACACGTCCCAAGAACAGAAAAATGTAAGGGCAGGCATCCTTTCAAAACTTGCGATACAAAACCCGGAAACCACGGGGCGTGATTCAAGAAACCTGCCTGCGTCCCAATTGTGGCGCTCAAGGTCCTCCTCTTACAAAGTATCTGCGTGATTGAGGAAAACGATGAATTGATCGACCCAATCCTTAACTATATTCAGAAAGGAGAAGAGCCTGAAGATGCCAAGCAAGCTAGGTTGGTCAGAAGGAGGGCATCCCTCTACTCAGTTATTGAAGGGAAACTCTTCAGGAGGGGATTCACAACCCCACTGATGAGGCCAACTATGTACTTAGAGAAATCCACGAAGGAATTTGTGGAAATCACCTTGGCGGGCGAGCGTTGGCCAAAAAGGCGCTCAGGGCGGGCTATTACTGGCCCACTATGGAAGAGGATGCTAAGAACTTGGTCCAAAAATGCATAAATTGTCAGATGCAAGTTGATGTTCATCTTGCCCCTCCCACAGAGTTAAATTGTCTGACCTCCCCTTGGCCCTTTGCCTGGTGGGGAATTGATCTTCTTGGACCTTTCCCCCTGGGCCTGGACAGTTTAAGTACATGATCGTTGCGGTGGATTACTTTACCAAGTGGATCGAAGCTGAGCCCTTGGCGACAATCACTTCAAAGAATTGCATGAAGTTTGTAAAAAAGAATATTCTGACCAGGTTCAGAGTCCCAGAGATGATCGTGACAGACAACGACACTCAGTTTGCCGATAAAGGTTTTCAAAAAATCTTGGCCGACCTGGGAGTGAAACAGCATTTCACGTCCGTAGAACACCCCCAGACGAATGGTCAAGCGGAAGCTGCAAATAGAGTAGTCCTTCGTGGGCTGAAGAGGCGACTGGATGAGGCCAAGGGCAACTGGGTAGAAGAGCTCCCCTTCGTGCTATGGGCATACCGGACCACCCCACACTCTTCTACCGGAGAGTCCCCCTTCAGAAAGGTGTATGGCACAGACGCTGTCATCCCCGTAGAAATGGGCGAGCTGAGTTGGAGAACGGCAAACCCTCAAACGCTGGAAGAGAATGCTAGAGCCTCTAGAGAAGAGCTGGACCTCATTGAGGAGCTGCGTACTAAGGCGTCTTTGAGGGAAGAGTTGATTAAGCAAAAGGTGTCTGCAAGATACAACTCAAAGGTCCAGAAAAGAGAATTCGAAGTAGGACAGCTTGTCCTAAGAAGAGCAGATGTTGGGCTGAAGAACGCTCGATAGGGAAAGCTCGCTCCAAACTGGGAGGGGCCTTACAAAGTCATCGCTAAAACAGGGAAGGGTGCCTACCAGCTTGAGACCATGAAGGGAGGAACGATCCCACACACGTGGAATGCTACTAAGCTCAGGAAATTCTATGTTTGAAAGAAGTTCTTTGTAGAAACATTGACAAAGAAAAGTTGTAAACAAAAACGGGCAGGACACTCTTTTTCCCACTGGGTTTTTTATTGAGGCCTGCCCGTCCGTCTATTAATAAGACGAGGCATTTTAAAGCATGTGTCGCAAGTAGTTGAAGCATTCATTGTAGGAATTAAACGATTGACACGCAAGGTCACAAACTACTCGAGTCGTTCAAACTGAGCCGAGCCTGGTATACTATTTGCGGGATGTGTTAAATTTGGGATCTCAATGGAAGCTAGGTGATGGGAATAATGTCTCAGTGTGGGGTGAACCATGGTTAAAAGGTAGGAAGGACACTTTTATTCGCTTTTAATCATTTCAGGGAGTGTGTCTTCAAACTACTCGAGGTGCTCTCAAAGGATCACCAGAAAATCTTTGCTATGGTGGTGTGGGCCTTATAGAAGCGGCGAAATGACAAAGTTAATTTGGGAAGACTCCATGAAACCAGTCTCGGTCTCGATGCAACTCGCACTAGATCATCTTCATGCTTGGGAGATCGCAAGGAGAAGACCAAGCCAAATTAGAGAGGGGCCCGGGGACTGGTACATCGATCAATATGTGTAAAGGAAACTAGTTGCAGGTGATAACTCTATTTTATATAGAGTTATTCATATGTTTAAACTTAGTAAATTGCTCTCTTTCAAGTAAAGATAAGGAGTTTATATAGTATTTTGTGTGATATATGATAACTTGAGTGATTGACATGGTTATAGTTGTTTATAGGCCTTTTTGGATATATTGTGGTATGTTTGATGTTTTTGTTCAGTGCAGTCTCCAGATCCTGCATCAATGCTTCTGCATTGATCCTGCATTAAATCTGCATCACTTGGAGAGAGAGAGAGAGAGCAGCTAGCCACTAGCACATCCACTTGCTCATCCACTTGCATGCTGACCTCCTGCTTGGTTCCCTAAAGCAAAACCACTTTATATTTCGGCGCCTACCAGTCCCACATAGCCATAGGGATAGCTTTGAAGAGTCATCAACATAGGGATACATGTTCATATCTCATTGGACCTCCCTATACTTTTGATCAAAGATCTCAACTTGGGGAACAACCTCTGAAAAGCAATTACAGCTCAATCCTCTCAAGATTATTTCAACATGAAGGAAGGAAACACCTCTCTTCAAGACTATAAAAGGACCTCACATCTTCATTTGGAAATATATCACAATCCATAAGTTAGATTCAAATTTCAATATACATAGTTAGTTTCTATTTTGTAAGAGGGAAAGGAAGGAATTAACAAATCCTCCTTACTTCGATTTCATAGTGTTTACATAGTGCTAAGGAGTAATGCTAGTGCATTGCCAGGAGACTTCATACAAAGGGCTACAACTTGTTCTATCTTGTTGTTTCTCTTTTGTGATTTCAATTATATAAACATGTTCTATTCAGTTTATATTTGCCTTGCAATGTCTATGTTGAACTAAATCTCTCTTAGTTGGAATGTTCTAATCATTTAATGAGCTTTTAAGTAAGTATGATGCATGTATGTAATGTGTTCACTTTAGTTCTTGCTTGATAATATTTTCAACACTTATTTTGAGATTGATCACTTAGAATAAGTAGATTTGTAAGAGCAGACATGACTTACAATTAAGAACTCAAGAACTAATATGGGTAAGTGCACCGTCGACTACGGTTTTGTAAGCGGAACCTAGACATAGGATAGTTAGCACCATAATAATCCGAGGATAACACCATAGCAGCGGAAAATAACAAAACTTAAGTACGGAAAATACAAAATCCAAATGAAAGGTCAACACATAAAATAAAGCAACAAATACTAAACGTCCCCCCCGGTGCTACGTATCAGAGCTGACTCAACCAAAAGAGTAGAAGGTACCGAGACACCTTCAGTCGCTGTCACCTGCACGTTGCCGACATAAGAAGCAACATAACGTAGTAGGGTGAGTCTCTTTACATGAGTAATAACCAATAAAACAAGTAACATAGTAGGGCAGAGCAACAAGTACACAAAAAATACAGTCAAATCAATTTCACCATTAGTTCATGAACACCCAAGCAATCACCAGAAAATGTATGTAATGTATGAGATGCAGCCCAAAACACCACGGGCATATGCATGTGGATCCATCACCAAAATAGCCTTGAGGGCATTCACCAAAATAATTTATGAGGCCGAGGCCTATTCACCAAAATATGCATAGGATTATGCGACACCATGACTATGCACCATAACACCAAAACACCAAATAATGCATTAATATGCTCACCAATAGTTTGTATACTCACCAATCGCCAAGAGAGGTCATAGACCCCCAATCACCAAATTATAATCGTCATTAGTATGCATCACTATGAAGAACAGCCCTATAAGGACTAAAACTACACCCCAAGGGCCAAAAGAACACCAAGGACTAATTTCACACCAAAGGACTAAAACTAACTCCAGGTACTAATTCAACACCTGGGGACTAAAACACCACCTAGGGACTAATTCAACACCTAGGGACTAATTTGACACCCCAAGGACTAAAAACGCACCAGGGACTGAACCCACACCTAGACACAAGCGCATGGGGTTGCGCCTTGGGCTGCCAAGATGGCGCCCATCACCTAGACACAGGCGCCAAAGTTGCGCATTGGGCTGCCAAAGTTGGCGCACATCACTGAACCCGGACAGACACAGAACACAGGGCGGCCAAATTGGCGCCACATCACTAGACACCAAAGACAAAATAAATTGCAATTTGGGCGACCAAATGGCGCCACGCACTTAGACACAAGACCCACGGTGCACTTGGGCGGCAAATTGGCGCCTGCACTAGAACAACAATACCACATAGGCGCGCTTGGGCAGCAAATGGCGCCGCATGCGCAACACGCGAAGACCTGAGCGCGCCTGGCGCAGCAAAGTGGTGCCGCCAGGCGCAAACACGGACACGCAAGACACCCAAAGACGAGCGCATGGTGCTTTGCCACACTTGGCGCCCACTGCGCCAACACCAAAGATCACGCACGCGCACTACCGAGCGCGGGGGGCATGCCAAAATGGCGCCCGATCTGCGCCACACACACTGCACACACCCTAAACATAACACGCAGCGCGCCGAGCACGCCAAAATGGCGCCAGTCATGCGCCACACACCGCACACACCCAACGATAACATAGGCGCCTTTGGGCACACCAAAATGGCGCCCGGTCATGCGCCACACCTCCATGCAAAGAAAGCACTGAGAACACCCACAGCGCGGTGGCGCACATTCGAGCGATTTGCGCGCCCCACATTTCCACAAAGACAAACCGATCCAACACCTACTAAACGCCATAAAAATGAGTTTTCATTCAAGCAAACCTTCAAGCACCTAATCATCACCATAATTCCTCCTATTTGATTTCCATTAAATACATACAAATACACCTTAACACCAATTTATAATAGAATTAGCAATTCAATTTTCACATAGTAATCAATTCAATCATATAATCATTCAAACAATCAACCCAATCAATCAAATACTCCATGAATCAAATTAGACAAATTCTCCTAACACCTAACATCCTATGGTTACTAGTTCTATAAATTATTAACCATGAAAGAGAGCCCCCTTACCTTTGATAATTGAAGAAGATGAAAATACTCCTAGCAAATCCTCCCAATCACCAACGATCCACGCTTCTTCTTCTTCCTCACTACGCCAGATTGGCTAAAAATGAGCGCCACCATGAGCAGCGTTTCCTCAAAGAGTGCTGCCTATCCCAAAAACACGCTAGCTAATAAGCAGCGTTTCTACAAAGAATGATGCCAATCACAAAAACACGCTAGCTAATAAGCAGCGTTTCTACAAAGAACGCTGCCAATCACAAAAACACGCTAGCCTATACCCAGCGCTTCCACTTAAACGCTACCCATCACGCAAGGAATAATCAGCGCTTTTTTCCAAACGCTGCGCATTGAACAATGCGTTCTCAACATAGCCAGCGCTTTTTTCCAAACGCTACCCATCATGCAAGGAATAAACAATGCTTTTTTCCAAACGCTGCGCATTGAACAACGCGTTCTCAACATAGCCAGCGTTTATTAAAAACGCTACGCATCATAGGAGGCGTTCTCAACATAGCCAGCGTTTTTGAAAACGCTACCCATTGCCTTAAATTTTTCTACCTAAACCCTCCCTCTCAGCTGCACTCTCGGTTCTCTCTTCCCTCGCTCTCACTCTCACTCTCAGCAAGCTCTGCAGTACTCTTCTCTCGCTCACGTCTCTCTCTCTCTCTCTCTCTCGGTTCTCTTCTCTCCCTCACTCTCATTAGCTCTTGCTCTCTCAGCTCTCCCTCACTCTCGTTCTCTCTAGCACCACCGCAAACCCACAAACCCCAAAAACCCACAAACCCCCAAACCCACAATAACCCCCAAACCCACAAACCCCCAAACCCACATTGCATGTCTCAATCCTCTCCAGCACCCATAGTCCTCATTGCTTGTCCTCATCTTCTCTCAAAGGTTAGTTCTCTATTTTGTTTTTTGGTTTTTAGGTTTTTTGTTAGGTTGGAGATGAATGTAGTTTGATTGGAATATGTTGAATGTGTGAAAAAAAATATTTGATAGGAGAGGAATATGTTGAATGTAGTTGTATGTGTTTGATATGTGTAAAATTAGTTGAATGTGTTTGATAGGAGAGAAATTAGGCGTCTCTTTTAATATGTTCATTTTCATCTACATTTTTGAAGTGTATACAATTTAAATTGAATTGCTTTGAATAGGAGTACTTATTCATGTGATGAATATCTATCAATTGCTATGAAAGATTGTTCGTTGTTTTTTTTTTACAAATAACAAAGATTGTTGTGTTGTTGACTAAAAATTTGAAGTGTTTATTGCTTGGTTTTGTTGAGATTTTGATTCTGAAAGGATAGATTTTTTTAAGCAAGTGTGTGTCATCTATATATATTAGTAAAATCAAATATGCCTAAATCGAATATGCGAATTGTTTGTTAGGTTTTGGGAGTTTTTTTGCCGAGCTTCGCGATCGTTGTTCGAGTTTGTCTGGTTCGAGAGTTCGTTGTAGTTCGAGTTCACACCGGTTGGAGATTTTGTCGATGTTGCTTCCACTTGTTCGTACTACTTTTTTGTTCTTTTGTTTATTTTATATGAAGAATTAATGACTATATAGAAGACATCAAAGTCTTTGATTTGTTTAGTTGAAACTACTAGCTAGTTGATCGAATGTCTTAGCTTCAATAAAATTGTAAATTCTTTGTTTTTCATCTATATATATAATAAGTTTAAGTTCTCTTATCCAGAATTTATTATAGATATTGGGACATTATGGATATCCGATCACATTATGGCCATGTTATGCCACCAGTACCATCCCCTGCTACACATAGCAGTGCACGAGATAGCTGCACCATGCCGTCAACTAATGTATTAATTGTTTTTTATTACAATAAATAAGGAATTAATCTCTCTTTATTGTACATATATATATAACATCAAATAATGTATTTATTATTTTTTGGTTTATAATTGATTTATGACAACAATGAGTGTGAGTGTGAATTGTATATCTCAAACCCATATGAAATGGTTGCAATAGGCTTCACATGTAACGAATTGGGTCCCTTGATGCACAATTTACCCCTACCTCCAAATCATGTTAGAGTCAGAGTTGTGGTACCAATTAGGGAGGATGCACCATTGCCTGTTCCAATTGACAGTATTGATATCTTGTGGTGTTACAAGCGATTGGTACCTTTGTGGCATGGCCATCACACCTTGTCGTTGTAAGTGACAATATATTTGTAACTAACTAATTATAGTTTTTGTCATATATTTTGTGCTAACTAAGTAATTATTTTTGTTTATACATAGATACGCCAAAATGCAAAATCTAAGAAAGTGTCTACTCTTGCAAGAAAATGTCTCCTTTGAAAAGTGTTGGCAAGGAAAAATCTATTGGCAAGAAAGTGTCTCGGTCGACCCTTCTACAAAAGTGTCTCACCACCCCTTATGCACAAGTTTCTCACCGCCTCTCCTCCAAAAGTGACTCGACCTCATCTTCTCGCCAAATGACTCATCCTCCCCTTCTCCAATTGTGTCTCGGCCCGCTTCTTCCTCTTCCATTAATGAAGCTTATATGAAAATTGGTCGGCCGACACGCATTTGAGAAATACGTGATGAAGGATATAGCGAGGCCTTATCATAATGTTTGATGAAGAAATTTTTGGTGATAAGCGGTCCGAGTAGTAGTCGGACGTGAGGATTTTCGTCTTTGTATGTGATTCGGATGAGGCTACTGTGTTGTTATGAATATATATATCGTACTATGTAATTTATTATTTGACATTGTCGAATTTATTTTATTATATCGTTAATTTAATTTATATATATATATATATATATATATATATATATATATATATCTAATTTGTAGGTACTTGTGCGAGGACTTTTGGTCCCTTCCAAACAGACACATAGATTTACATTCTTGTGTCCTAAAGTACAACCTTTCATCAAGTGAATCGCAACCTGCCTAATTATCAATCACTTGTGGAACAAAACCGGGTTGCTATTCAAATTTATATCACTGACCGCTTCTATGAAGCTCAAAATAGAAGCGATGATGTCTTACTTCTAGCACCGGTTAACTTAGGGTGAGAAATTTTACCCATTCTTATATAACATGCATTTTTTAAATAGTAGTCAATTACTTATTCGTAAATTTATTTTGTAGGAGACATTGGGTTTTGTTTGCAATTAATCCTAGCAAAAAAACCGTGTATTACCTTGACTCACTTCAAAATCATTACGAAAACCACATGGAGTTTGTGGAGCTTTTTAACAGGTGTGTTTATTTCGTTCATTCTGCATATTTCTTATTTTTACTTATATATGTGTGTATTCTTATTAATATAGTTATATGACATTCTATTCAGTTGTTTAAGCACATATTGGGGAGTGGAAGAATTAACGGTCAAATGGTTACCAATAACTGTAAGTTTGTAACTTATACATTACATTATTTTGTCAAAAAACTGTATTCAACTCAATTTAACAATTAACTAATCTTATGTTTTGTAGTGTCCTAGACAATTCAATAACATTGATTGTGGGTATTACGTCATGAAATATATGAAGGATATTATTACCCAAAAGAAAACGACTATCCCCCGTCAGGTATCTACTTATAATATATTTTTATATGATTTCGATTTAATAGTGGTTCTTTCCAATATTTAACCATTTCAATTCTAATTTTATTTATTTATATAATTTCAGTATTTTTCGCGATTGTCGAGTGCGGACATACTCAGTTGAAGCGATTCTTGAGCTTAGGGAGAATGGTGCGATTATGTCTCCCGTTTTTTTAAAGTTTCATTTGGATACATATAAGTTAGCTAGCTAGTTTTTGGTTCATAATATTGTAACTTGATAGCTTGTTTTGGATACATATGAATTAGATAATGAAACTTCTTAGCTATTTTGTTTTGGTTTCCTCTTATGTAATTTGTTTTTGTATATGTAATTTGGTTCCTCTTAGCAATTTTGTTTTGGTTCCTCTTATGTATTTGTTTCTGTTATGTATTGGATTGGATTGGCTGTACAGGTAACTTGTAAATATAAAATGGAAAACACACAAAACAGAAAAAAATTAAAAAAAAATTAGGCAATATTCAGCGCTTTTAATGATGCGCTGCGTATTTAGTAATACAAATAGGCAATATTCAGCGCTTTTAATGAAGCGATGCGTATTTAGTAATAGAAATAGGCAATATTCAGCGCTTTTAATGAAGCGCTGCGTATCTGGGGCAATATTCAGCGCTTTTTAACAAGCGCTGCGTATCTGGGAAGGCAATGGGGAAATATTCAGCGTTTTTTAACAAGCGTTGCGTATTTGGTAGGACGCTTGGGCAATATTCAGCGCTTTTTAAAAAGCGCTGCGTATCTGGGAGGACGTGTTTGGCAATGGGTGGCGCTTTTAGGGAGCGTTGCCCATTGTTGGAGTGGATTCACCAGCGCCACGTTCAGCAGCGCTCAAAAGCGCTGCCCATGGATGAAAAAAAACGCTGCTCATCTACTAGATCTGTTGTAGTGCCTCCCTTGAGTTTCACGCAAACTCTCTCTTTTCCTCTCCTTGCCGTTCGCGATCTCCTTCTCCTCTTCTCACTTTTCAATTTTTTTTTGATTTTTCTCTCTAATGAGGGTTTCTCCTAAGACCCAAGGGTTTTACTAATTGGGTTTGGGCCACTTAACACTAATGGGCCCTATTTGCACACCCCTAATCACTTTAGACACCACCTGAAATAAAAATAGGCTTTTAATTAATTAATCTATTTAGATAAATATTGTAAGCCTCTAATAACTTAATTAAATTATTTCGGGGCGTTACACTTTGTAGGAGTTTCGGAACCTCAAGAAGTAGAAGCAATGAGATTATGACAAACATTGAATTGGTTGAAGAATTTGGGCTTGGAGGCAGTAGTTGTTGAAATGAATTGCATTTCAGTGTTAATGCGGTAACTAAAGCAACATCCAACAAGCTATAAGATTAGCTCGTACTCTTGCAAGAGCATCAAGACTCTATGCTAGCTCCTAAGTTCATTATATCGCTCCTTTATGTGTAGCAAACATTATTACTATAGTGAAATGGTAGTAGTTTGTTTTGGTAAAAAATGATCATTATTATTTTGATTAATTTTTTATGGCTTTAGAACCTTATGATGTTATGTGGGAAAAGTGTAGGTATAACTACTGGGCCACGAAGATAGGTTTAGGGTTAAAAAATATGACTAGATTCCAATTGAAATCATTGTATTCAATTTTTTTCCCGACAAAATTCATGGTATTCAATTGCTTACTCTATGATTTGTTTCTTTGAGAATTGAGATCCTAGAGGGTATGATAAGGTAGAGAAAGGCTTGACTTCAATTTTCTAGGAGCTATGAAGGAATTCCAACTGCCAGATCTTCTAATTGAATTCTAGTTTCTTATAACAAATTTAATGTATGCTTATATTTGGTACCAAAGCCTCTATTAAATGATATAGGATTCATTGTTGAGCATGACCATCCCTTTATTTGAATATTTTCAAACATACATTATATGTAAAATTTCAAACAAAAATTTACAACAAATTGAAACCTGGAACCATATGGGTTTTTGTAGAGCATAATTAATGGAAGAAATTTCCTGATTTTTCATTCTTATGGGCAATTTTCGGGCGCGATTTGATTACAAAATTGAAGGTTTTTATTTTCAAATTTAGTTGTTTTTATGATATATAAGTTGGAAATTGTATTATGATAAAAACCTATATTTAATAGGAGTGAAACAATGTTGAAATAAGGCAAAATGACACGTAGGAGACGCGTCTCTACTTGTTCCTATCACAACAAGGTCATACCTCAATGCGACACGACATTACATATCCATAAAAACGAGTTTCTAGCCTATTTGTACGAGTTTATGAAGTCTTCTTTAATTATCTCACCCTAAGCCATTCTTCTCTTTCTAGTGACCAATTCTTCCCTTTTGGAATTGGGTTTCATCATATATTTACACACTCGGTATCCTATCTTAAACATTATTATTGTATATATCATCACTTCGTTATCTTGATGTTTCACTTGAGGGTCTACTGTTGTATGAGCTTGGAGGAAGTTCTGCCGAATTACCTTTTCTCTGTTTAGGTTACTTGTATCTCTGCAAATGTAGTGATACAATTCTGGATCCATTGGAATGTTCGATGGTTCTTTAAACTAGTGATGCTCAATGCTAAGGGGGGCAGTTGTAATAGTTTGGATGGGTGCATATAGTTTGGTTCGTGAGTATAATGATAAACATGGTTTGTGAGGAGTTGAATGGGAAGATGATATCAGGTCGATGGAATATTGCATTCACCGAGAGGCAAAACTAGTTAATGTTGCATGTGGCATTCAGGGACACAGAGCCCTATGCAAATCTATGCTTGCTCGAGTTATGTTTGATTGCTTGGTTGTTGTGTGCTAACAACGACTCTTTGTACGTTGTATGTATTGATGTGATTGTACTAGTATCTCGTAAAATAAAAAATATTGCAAGTTACTAGCAAAAAAATAAGTATTTTGATTTTTTTTTTCTTGTTTGATTGATGCCATTTTTTAAATAGAATAGTTCTTACATGAAAATTAAAATAAGTGAAACCAGAGAGCGTGAATAAATAGGACGAACTAAGTTCTACAATGCTAATTCTAATTTCTTTATATGATATAAATAGTTTTAATGTCATCAGAGTTGAATTCCCTCCCCTTTTCTCATGAAAATACATTTATTAACATTAACTTTAAATTTTCAAAAGGTAAAAATGCAAAGAAAGTTTAAACAACAAAAATTAGTTATTGATATTTGGATTTAATTTATATACACCATCATTGTACAAGATCTTTTACGATGTTAGTCAATTACAAAACAACACATCATAAAAATGGTTTTATTTTATTTCAACTAACCTTAAAAGTCATCCATACAATAAACTTTTATTGATTGATGATGTAAAAAAATTTATGCGGATAGTAATTAACCGTAAATTAATATATAGGCTTAATTACAGTTTTGATCCCCTTATTTTTACCAACTCACGATTTTGGTCTCCAAGTTTTAACTTCACGATTTTGGTCCCCTATTTTCTCAATTTGTAAAATCATAGTCCCCTATTAATCTGGTCAAACATTTGGTTGAGTTGGCACTCACTAATCCAATGTGGCATTCCACATTGTCATGCCATGGTGGAAAATAAATAAAAATAAGATAATATTTTAGACCAAATAAAATTAATATTACAAAACTTAAAATAAAATTAAAAGAAACAAGAACAGAACCCAATAAAATTAATATTACACTGAAACCTCCATTGATTTAGCCACTGAGAATGCACCTTTTGAGATAAGAAGTGAAAGGGGTTTGTGTCGTTGTGGTAGAGAAAGGTGGGCGACGACGGTACTGCTGGAAGCCAATGGTGCTTTTGTGAAAAATGGGTTTTTGTGTTGTTGTGGTGGAGAAAGGGTGGGAGAGGTGGGTTGTGGAACTTTGGAATAGCTTTCTTCTTCTTTCTTCTCCCTCTGATGTTACCTATTTTAGTAGAGTTTGAATTCGATTTGTGAGTTTGGGTTCTATTTCATTTTCACCATTGAAGCTTTCATGGTGTTAGAGTGAGAAGAGTGGTGTTAGAGTGAAAGTGAAGAGTGATGACAGTCCTGTTCCTGACATTTTATGGGCCCTAGGTAAATTGTGAGAAAAATGTCTCCTTACATAACTATTTTTTAATTTGAAAATATTTCAATAAAAGATTAAAAAAATAACTTATTTTTTAAACATAATACACCTTAATACATACTAATAGTTTTACAAAATATCAAAAAAATTCTCTTTTCTCAGAAAGTCAAAAGAAGCGGTTTTTTTTTTCCTGAGTATTTTGAGATGCAAAATCATTTATAATCTCATCAACATCAATGTTCTCCAACATATTTTCATTTTAACCATTTCCAATCACTAATCTCACCATTACTTAATTTTCTTGAATAATACTCATATGAGAAATGCCTAAAATATTCGTCAAAGTGAAAGTTAAGATTTATTTCTCTAGTAGGCCCCTTTTCAACGAGAATATCATTCGAATTGTTAACAACATTCTCCCAATTTATTGGATCACAAATATCAAAATGAGGATATATTGTTCACTAGGAACATCATTAGGTGCATTTCGCACATCAATATTATCAAGATTATCAATATTAGATGCATTTGACACATCATTAGGAACACTTAAATTATCATCGTTATCCAAATTTTCTTGGGTACCTTTTTAAAAACAAATTTATCAACAACTCCTTGTTATTGTTTTTGATACAACAACAACTCCTTGTTATGATTTTACTAGCTCTTCATTTTTTTTTCTCTCCATTTTTCACTATTAGATAAATGTTTTTTAGGCAACATTTTAAAATAAATCAAATACTCAAGTAGAAACTAAACAAAAGTATCGAACAATAGCACATTCAAAGTATAAAATTTAGGCTTAGTATAGAAATTTTAGGCTTAGTATAACATTTTTTGGGCCTCCTACAAACGTGGCCCTAGGCGGTCGCACCCTCGGCCTATGCCCAGGCCGGCCCTGAGTGATGATAGAGTGAAAGTGGGGAGCAGATTAATGTGATGATTTTACAGATTGAAAAAATAAGAGGACCAAAATTGTGAAACTAAAACTAAGGGAACAAAATCGTGAGTTGGTGAAAATAGGGGGACCAATATACTGTAATTAAACCTAATATTTTTATATATACATCTTGTAGAGTCTCCCTTTGTGGGACCTACAAGATTTCCCTCCAAAATTCTCCCTTCCCTCCAAACCCCAACCCCAACCCCTCCCCCCTCCCCGCCTCCCCCTACCCCCTCCCCTCTCCCCCTACCCCCCCTCCTTTTTTTTCTCCAAACTTTCTCTCCCCCTTTTTTTTCTTCCTTTTTTCCCTTTCATATATTTTATTTCCCTTTTCTCCTCTCTCACTCTCTTCTTTCATGTTTTATATTTTAGTGGTACTTTACGATTAAATAGAAAATGTACTTCCATAATCAAATTTTTGGAATCGAACATTAATTTTGTAACAAATTATAAAAAGTGTAACGCTATATAGTGTATCTTTTCGGTACTGTCTGAAAAAATTTATTGTTTAAATATGCAAAGTTTATTTCCTAGTAACGGAATCAAACATTAATTTCGTAACAAATTATATAAAGTGTAACACTATGCAGTATACTTTTTGGATACTTTAGTGTGTGAAAAATTTTAATTGTTCAAATATGCGAAGTTTATTCCTTAATAACGAATTTTATTTTAAAAAGAATTAATTTTGTAACAAAATTTCAAATTAATTTTAGTAAATAAAATATGTAAAGTGATATTATTTAAATCATTATCATCTCTCTCATGTAATCAAGATTTGTTCGCCCATCGGACGGATGACAACACTACTAATATATTGGTATAGAGATATATGCCAAAAGGCGCCAAATGAAAACTCTCCCGGAAAAGAGCGCGGGCAAGAGTATTCGAATTTCAAAAACCAAAACACAAATATCTCTCTCTGTCCAGAAGAAATCTGAACTCGCATTGCCGTCCTTCTTGCCAAAACACCAAAACAAACAAAAATGGATGTTCCAGAAATAGCGAAGAAGCTTGGAATCTCCAATTCCAAACTCGTCATTCGAAAAGCCGGCGAACTCCGTCGACTCTGCAACATCCAATTCGACTCATCCGTCATCGGAGTCGTAAGTTCTCTTCCCTTTCATCCCCTATTTTTCCATTCACAAAGTTTCTTCATTAGTTAGTCACATTATATGCAGATTAGTTACAAGTTGTAAATCTTCTTAGTGTTTACTCACCGTTCGTGAATGAATTCAATAAAAATACGACGCCGTTTTCTTCCAATGCGACAGGGTGAAGTTGCAAAAGCTGTAATCTGTTTAGAAATAGCCGCCACGAGACTTGGCGTTGTCTTTGATCGTTCCTCTGCAGTGAAGCTCAGTGGAATGTCCGAAGGAGCTTACATCAGATCCTTCAATTTACTTCACAATGGCCTCGGCATCAAGTTCGTTTCCATTCCCTATACATTCCTCGTTTTTTTTCTTTCTCTCTCTGAATTAAACGTTTTGCGTTTTAGGTTAAAGTTTGATGTGAGAGAATTAGCCCATCGATTTGGCTGTGTTCGAATTGTCCCTTATGTTTGCGACGGTCTCAAGCTGTAAGTTATTGATTTACTGCAACAGCTATAATGTCCGCTACCTGTTTGATAAAATGCTATTGAGAACAAACTACTAAATTGTGTTGCTTTCGTGTTGTTGAAATGCTTTCTTGTTTATTGCAGTTTCAAGGATCGGTTTCTTTCATCTTTGCCAGCTTCTCGCCGTGCTAGTGCTGATTTTTCTCGCCCAGTGTTCACCGCCGTTGCTTTGTATTTATGCGCAAAGAAACACAAGGTGCCTCTGTAATAATCTCTATGTATTTATATATACATCATATGCTTATATGTGTTGGGTAATCAATTCAAAATTCAAATATAAATGCACATGCATGGAAATCAATTTTCCACAGCCATATGATGATAACATGATTTGTGCTTGTTTTGCAGCTCAAAGTTGACAAGATTAAGCTAATTGAACTATGCGCTACATCTGAATCTGAATTTTCTAGTGTAAGTGCTATCTGTACAACGAATCTCCAATTTGTGGTTGTTTTATTACGTTTCTGAGGCAGTGTTAATGTTTTTAAATGAATTTGAATGGCTGCTGCAGGTTTCTACTACTATGAAGGACTTGTGCCATGATGTTTTTGGGGTTGCTAACGAAAAGAAAGATGCTAAGGAAGTTAAGACAAATCGAGGTATATCTCTTTAGCATTCAGTTGCATGTATTGCTTAAAGTTTAATGTTCTATTTATATTTTTCTAATGCCTGTTTTTACATCAAGCATTTCTTTTATGCTTCTTTCTCTGTATGTTCAGATCTGCTTGATGTGTTGCCAAACAAAAGGAAACCTGAGGATGGTGGCTATTTGTCTGATGATGGAGCAGAGGTATAAGTGGTACCCTCTATTTGAAACTTACATGGCTATAGATTATTTTGGTGTCATTTTGTTGATTATGGCTAATGATCGAGGAATTAGTTCTTTTCACCTAGTAGAGGTTCTCTCCATTTTCCACAAGAAATAGAGGGCAGTAAAACTAAGGTTTTAATTGTATAATTGTTCATCATAGGGTGTCTTCTCTATTTGGCAGGGTCATGGTAAACTGATTCCTCTGAATTATGACAATTTCAATTCAGAATTGGATTCGTAATTTGGGTTTAACCTTAAGTATGTGCACCAGAAAGTACAGTTGAAGTCTTCCTGGTGTGGTCCAAAAATAAACTCTCAGCATTTAGTTTAAACCTTTAGTATGTGCATTATGTATTATTGTATTTCGTTTAAACTTTAAAATGTGACGATAGGGAGTCATGGTTACAAGACACGATGTTGTGCCTTTTGATTCCTCTATTCACCCTCACCATTAAGTTATTCTGATGATATATATTTTTGTATTTTATCTGAACATTTGCTGTTCCATTTTATATGAATAATGAAGTCTTCACTTTCATGTTACCAGAATGTTGAGTGCGTAGTTCAACTAATATTTGTTATATATCCAGCTTTCAAGCTATAAAAAGCGGAAACAAATGGAAAAACGTGATTACGATAAGTGGAAATCTTCAGTCCTTGCTTCCAATAAACAAGAGAAAACAGAAGGTACTGAGACATTTCTTGCATTCTTCTTAGTATTCCACAATTGAACCAATGACAGATAACCTTTTTTATAACTCTCTGTAGTGCCTAGCAAGCGAGCTAAGCAGACTCGCCTCGACTTTATGATGAAAGCTCCCTAGATCCAGAAGTAGGAGAGAATGTGAGGTGCTATTACTTCGTTTTGTGATGAAAGAAATTTTCAAAGAAGTTCAGTAGTACAGTATGAAGAAAGGATGAAGAAAGATTGGCATTCATTGATGCTGTAACCGAAGAGAAGTGCTCTAGTGATTTGTCTTACATAATAACTTCTCAATTTTGTTGGCTATCTTTAGTGGAATTGCCAAATCATTAATTTATACCAAGATTTCTGTACAGACCAGCAGTTTTTAACTTTCATTGATATATTTGGCTTCAAAATCCGTCACAAACAGTCGTGCATTTACACGTACGAAGATAGTAAATCTGTAAATGTGTGCATTTTTCTTCGTATGTATTCTCTGGACCATCTACTTGACATTATGATTTATGAATATTATATGCATATAATAAGTCGAGACATGCAGGATAATGTTGACACAGGAGCTGGAGCTGGAAGCATGATTATTGACCTTTTTTATTTATTTTGACAAACATACAAAAGATTATGTAATTTAGAATTTTTTTGACGCAATCTTTTGAATACACTGTCTAGTTTGCTAGTATGTTATCTATTTTTAGTCCTATAATTATGTAATTATAACTTTTCAATTATTTGGATTAGGTTAGTACAGTTGGGAGTTGATGCAGTCAGTTTAAATGATAGCCCTTGGATCAGTTTTTCCTGCACTCTCAAGTCTCAACCCTTGATTTATTTCATTTTAAAAAATAAATAAAAATCATGAGGGGAGAGAGATAGACTTGATTGATTGCACCAGATCTATCTATATATCCTAATTATTTTTCCTTCCGATGAATTTCCCCTTTTCTCAGTGTATTACCTGCATTCTTTTGGAATAAAGGTTTCAAAACTTTTTTTCCTGCAGAAATTAGAAGAAGGAAATATCTCGTTTTCAAATTAAAAAAAAAAAGATTTCAAAAAAAAAAAAAAAAAAAAGAAGGAAGGAAATTTCCATTGCATTCAGTTTTACTCTATCACCATCTTGGCGTCAAAGAAGGCGCGTGAAGCGTGTACAACTAACTAACTGACTCTGTGTCAACCCAAACGGCCACATCCCCACATCGGCATATCCCATTCAACTTTCCAACACAACTTGCTTGGTCAAACTCGACGTCGTTTCGATAACGCCTCACCAATTAAAATCATTAACCTAGCCCACAGTTTCAATCCTTTACAAACGCAACCACCATATCCCCCATATCTCAACCGATCACAACCGTTCATTCCCAACCCACGAAAACTAGCGCAAGTTAAACCCCTACACGTAGAAGGTACACGATAATATCCTACACCGTCGCACCGACGATCACCAGATATTTTTTTTCCCTTGTGTGCACATGAGTCTAAAACCTGCAACAAAACAGTTTCATTCAACATCTTCTCTCTCTTTCTTTGGAATCTTCCTTCTCTGGAAACCTATTACTGATTAAAATACCAATTCATTATTTAATTGGGTTGTTATTAGTTTTGGGTTTGCCGTCAATCATTTGATCATGTTGAAGAGAGGGAGAGAAGAACAATAGCTTCAATTTCCTCTTTTTATTTCTCAAATAGGGGTTAGGGTTTCATCTTTTTTATAATTCAAAATTAATTGTCTCGTTTTCCGGGTTCTTTGAAATTGATTCTAATTTTGGCTTTGGTAGGTGATTTCTGAATCAATTTACAAAAAAGATAGAATTTTTTCTTTTGTGGTTGGGAAAAATGGATTTGGGGATTTCTGATGAGATGTTAGGGACTTTTGCCCCAATTTTAGTTTACTGGGTTTATTCTGGTTTTTATGTTGTGTTGGGGTTATTTGCTGAAGATTATAGGTTACACTCAAAACAAGATGAGGATGAAAAGAATTTGGTTACAAAGATTGATGTTGTTAAAGGAGTTCTTCTTCAACAAGCTATTCAGGCAGTGGTTGCTACCCTGTTGTTTTCGGTAAGTTTTTATGTTTTTCTAGCTTTCCTTTTAAATCATTATAAGTAGGTACAATTATTGTGTCAATTTTGTATTGCTAAAACTGCTTTCGAGGTTTAATTGCTTAGCAAGATGTCTGATTTGGCTCCTTTTGTCTTTTGAGGAAACTTAGGCAACAAACTAATTGTTTCAGTATCTTTTATTTGGTTGTAATTTTTATCCCAGTTTACCCTCTTTTGCAAATACCAAGTTTGATTTGTCTAGTTTAAAATCACAAGAAAACATGGTTTTGTTGGGTGTATATGTCAATTTATTACTCAGTCTTAAGAGGTTGAGTAATTCAATATGTTTAGATGTTTGGATTGCTTTTTTGAGCCTGTGTTTATCAAAGGCTACTTCAAAAGGAAGAGTTTTAGCTGTAGATACATAAGTGGTTTATAGTCACTCCTTAGTTGTGAATCCTGAAGCACTGACACTTCCCGATGAAGACGTGTCTGGTGTCCGACACGTATCGTGTCGGACACCGACACTTTAATTACTCGTATTTTTCAAATTAAAATCAGTGTCTACGTGACAGTGTTCCTATTGTATCTGGGGTTCGTGTCTGTGTCGGTGCTTCATAGGTGGTGATATCATGTGATGTACCCAAAATAAGTTCCTTTCCCTCTAAAAGGAAAGAGAGGACAAGGTAACTACCAGTGCAGAATTGGGTCCAAACAATGCTGCTACTTGTTCTTCCGTTCTGAAAATTACACAAATGAAATTCTGATTGTTACTGGCATTGACTTATAATCTCTCTTGAAGTTTTTCGTAGCTCAGTCTTGTGTAAAATTTAACTCCGGAGTTCATTGATCTAAGATCGCCGTCACTTTTTTTGTCTTTACTATGTTTAATTATCGTAAAGTTGTGATTGGATCTGGATAACAAAGTTTTAATTACTAATTGAGTATTTTTTTGTTATTGTGTAGGTAACAGGAAGTGATAGCCAAACAGATACCAATGAGAATACTTCTCTCCTTGTTCTAGCAAGACAATTTATAACTGCTATGTTGATAATGGATACATGGCAATACTTCATGCATAGATACATGCATCAGAACAAGTTCCTATACAAACACATCCACTCTCTACATCACAGACTCATTGTACCTTATTCCTTTGGAGCTCTATACAATCATCCCGTGGAGGGGCTTCTTAACGACACCATCGGCGGAGCTTTATCTTTCCTCCTCTCCGGTATGAGTCCTCGAGCATCCATCTTCTTCTTCTCCTTTGCCACTATTAAAACCGTGGATGATCATTGCGGGTTATGGCTCCCCGGGAACTTGTTCCAAAAAATTTTCAAAAACAATTCCGCTTACCACGATGTACACCATCAGCTTTATGGCAACAAGTACAATTTCTCGCAAACCGTTCTTTGTTATGTGGGATCGAATCTTGGGCACCTACATGCCGTACTCCTTGGAGAAGATGGAAGGTGGAGGTTTTGAAAGTAGACCCTGTAAAGATTACAAGGATGAATGATCAAGTGTTTGTTTGGAGTCGCGATGGAAATCAAATAAACGTACGATTAATCAAAAGCTATGAATTATAGAGTCAACATTTTCACGGTGACATGATACCTGGGCGCAAGATTTACCAACCGCAATGCATATCCAAACACACCGTAGCCTTTTTGCTTTTGAGAATTCTTTTTGTGTATCAGTATTCAGTATTGTTTTTTTCCCACTTTATGATGAGCTGAACTGCCTGAGAGTTACTATGCCTGTATATACATATTAATGTGTCCTATTCTATATTTTTCTCTCCCTATGTTCATACTAGACAGATTGAATAAAGAATATTGAAGAGCAATCCATTGTAGTGTGATTTTCACCTTTATAATGCTGGCTGCTATATCAATCTTTGATATCTTATTATTTCATTTGTTTTGCCGACTTTGTATGTCTGTCTGGTTCTATATTTTTCTTGAAAGTGCAATTTATGTCCAATTCAGAGTTATAAAGTTTGGTTGTTGTAGCAGTACATGGGCATGTCTGCTTCTAATCATGTAATCTGTGGAGCCCATGGCTAGTTATGATTTAATAATGAGATGAGTTGGGTGTGTATAGGTATGTATCAATCATTTGTATCTAGTGTTGACTTAATTGTTTGTGGGGACTATATGTATCCTGATGAGGAAAGATGCCAAATTTCTAAGACTTTTCTATTTGAGCAAATGAGCTGTAGAATGTGTAGAGATTCTTTTCATTTCTGAAAAGAAAAATAAATGGAGAGTTTAATTATTAAGGTTGAGTGTATAAAGAAGGGTTTATGTATGTCACAATTCTAATAATGTGAATTTATACATTCAAAATTATAGTAGTAGAATGTAGCAGAACTGCATATTCTGCATCAAAAATATCTCTTGAGAAACCAATGGGGGAAAATGTGTCGGCACTTTATTTTATTTTTTAGTTTGCTCTATAGTCAATAGCGGCTGTAGCGGGCATTATAGCGGTGTAGTGGTCGCTAGGCACTATGCAATTTGACATTGCATTGTGACTTTGAGTAGTGGTTGTAGCGATGTAAATAGCGGCCGTTGCGGCTGCTATAGCAACCAAATAGCACTCGTAGTGGCAGCTGTGGTTAAGAATCCAATTTTCTCCTCACTTTTAGTAGTTCGTCTTTGTGGCTGAATATTATTGTGGCGAAGTATGGGGTGGAGGTGTCTAGGACACCACGGTTGGCAACCCTGACTCCCCTAGGCTTGCTTCATCTCGGGGGAAAGATTTGTGTCTTATTGGCTCCACATTGCAACAGGATGGGGATTGGCTAGGCGATAGAGTGGTGAGGAAGGTGGGAAATGGTAACTTGACCCTCTTTTGGCAGGACACTTGGGTGGGGACCCAACCCCTTTGTAGGGTCTTCTCGAGGCTGTTCTTGGTCTCCAGTCATCAGGAGGGCCGAGTGGTGGACTTTGGGAGGTTGGTGGATGGGGTTTGGACTTGGAGCTTGCTGTGGAGGGCAGAGGTTATTTGTTTGGGAGGAGGCACTGGTGCGAGATCTCATGCATCTTCTTCATCCGATGGTCCTCATGCCTGAGGAGGATTGTTGGTCTTGGTCAGGTGATGTGTCAGGATCCTACTCGGTCAAATCTTCTTATGCAGTTCTTACAGCAGACTGCTCCATTGTTTCGGGTTTGTCAGATGACCAGGTGATGATTTAAGGAGATTGTGGTAGAGCCTAGCCCCCCAAAGGTTATTGCGTTCTCCTGGCAGCTCCTCCTCGACCGGGTGCCTACTCAGATGAATCTATTTCGTCGTAGAGTTATCTCTGATGTATCTCTTTTTTGTTGTGCTATCTATGGTGGAGCCTAGGAATCAGCTAGTCATCTGTTCATGCGACGCCCCTTTTCCCATAAGGTTTGGTATGATGTCTTCCGGTGGTTGAGGTGGCAGCTCCCACTGCCACTTGATTTATTTTCTCTCCTTACTGCCTTCGGCAATGGGGCTAGAGCTAAGAGAGGATTGAGTTTCATATGGCATACTGTTGTATGGCTACTTTGGGAGATGCGTAACAAATGCATTTTCTCAGGTAGAAACCAGTTGTGATCCTCGATTGTTTATAGAATAAAGGCTCTCTCCTGGAGGTGGTTCCTTGCTCGGTCGAAGGGACCACACTGTATTTATTATGAGTGGCATGTTGCCCCGGTGTCGTGTATTTCTCGGAATTAGTTTTCATGTGAAAAAACCGCATTGGTTTGGTTTGGTATGGCTTTTTTAGGAAGCCAACTGAACCAAACCAAACCGCATGTAGTTTTACCTTGGGGTTCGGTTCACTATTGTCTCAAAATCGAATCAAACCGCACCGCGAACACCCTTACCGCCAAGAATCAAACATGGATGCAAATAGTGACCAGAAGAAGTTCTAACTGCTACGCCACACTATCACATTTGTTAGATTTGCGCAAAACCTGTATGTATTTAATAGTTGATTTTAACAAATTTTTTTTTTTTTTGTAATTTCAATGAAGTTTTGGGGGCGGGCCATGGCCCTTCTAAGCCCTAAAGAAGCACTGCCTCTGCTTATGTATGAGATTTGGATACTAGTGAATGAATTGTAAAATGAACCATTTGACAATATCCACGTCGTTTAAAGTTTCTACACACGGGATAAGAATAACAAAATAATTTACTAATTTGTCCTTTTTTACTAGTGTTTACGGTTTAAAATTGTGCTGCAGAAATTTGAAAGGTTACTTTGAGTGCAAAATTGGAAAAAAATAGTAGTATCATTTTTACTTTTTGTTCCGGATTGGGCAGTGAGCTCTCCAATCCGGATTTGAGCCCAACAATGTGGCCCTAGCATGCGCGATGGAGTCACATGTGGTAATTAGTGCACTTTGACTTATCAACGGCAAAGATTGCACGCCTACATCCAACGGCTTAAATCTCGCCCTTCATCCCATGCGCTACCATGCGACTGACACGTATAAATTAATGACCTCACATTTGTTGCAACAAGTACACTTTCTCTTTCTTACCTAACACTAAATTTCTCATAGCTGACTTGAGAATTAGAGTGTGTGCAAGTACAACCTCCTTGTCGGACCAGCACAAAGGACAACTTCACATGAGCACTACCAACTTATCAAACCGACATCACCCAGATTCAAGTAAAGGACCTAACACCTTTAAACCCTAAAGCATCAGTCATTTTAAACTCTTTATGTAACAAATGGAGTTATGTAGCCATGCTACTTTTTTACTCTTATCTTTTTAATCTGAACAAAGAGGAGAGCCATGTATTTGTTGAGTATCTCAAGCCCACTTGTGATTTCCATGCCATTATTATTGATATAATAGGCGAACATGTCTATGCATCCATCTAAATCAATAATTTAAAGGCCTTATAAGTGTGGAAAGAATATGTGGTTGGTTAGAATTTTAAATTAGGCATGTTAGGTCCTATTCATCTTCTAACTACGAACAAATATACCTTATTTACTTTGTTGCTTCACCATCATGATGAAGATATATGCTAGATGCTAGAATATGACCTCTTAGACACATTTTTTCGGGGCATTTTTCAAATTTAATTAATAGTTACTCTCTTCAAAGTGAAATATAAGCAAAAAATAACTAATTTACCTTTGATTATATTTTGAGTTCAAAATTTGTTGTAGTTCATTTCGATGAGACTAAGTCTCTAAAGACTCTATAACGCACTACCTAATGGAAGTTTATGCCAAATTAGAGAGTTAAAATTTCTATTTTTATGAACAAAAAGCTTAGGTGAGTTAGCTTTTAAGGTCATCAGGGTCAATGCCGGACAAACGACTCAATAAGCACTTGCAGAGATATTTACAAAGGAAAATGCTCTTGTTTGCAAACCGAAAGCTACAAACCAAATGACTGATGTGTTAGTTTTCACCCACTTCTATGCTTTTCCCATTCAAACATGGAAAAAATAGCTTTCTAAAAAGTGACACGTTATCATTCTTTTCTTTCGTGCAAAAATTGCCTTCGCAATAAATGACACTCCTCATTTTTACAAATTACCTACCAACGAGGTTTGCTTATCAATGGTGAGATTTGAACTCACGTCCTAGTGTGATATGTGCCACATTTGTCTCTCTATCAATTAGGCCAAACATTTGTTGGTAGTTAGATGTCATTTGTGGTCCAATGGTCATTAGTCACAAAGGTTATCTTAAGTCAATAATAAAGAATAATGGAATAATAGACATTAAAAATGAAACTGCTTAATGTTGTGATAGGTAGACTTGAATATGGGCCATTAATCTGTTAATTTGCACCACACGCCAAGGTTGCTCCATCAATAAAGTTGGTAGAAATGCAGAATGGCTTACATTTTGCATAGATCTAATCCTTTTGTGGCATTAATATCTTGTCTACTATTCCTTTCTAAAAATAAATAGCTTACATTGATCACAATATCACATCACATGTCAATGAGGGTTGGTCCAGTTGGTAAGGATTCAGCTCACATTCTATAAGAACACGAGTTTGAATCCCGTTGTGGATGTGATGACTTGATTGGTGGGTAATATGTACGTATCTCTATAAACGGTCAAAGAGCTTTAACGCATACTCTGGCCTGGTGAGTCTTCGAGACTCAACTCACCTAAACTTTTTGTAACCACAAAAAACATCACATGGCTGCATGCTTTTCCTTTCTAAAAAATAACTGCTCATTCACATGCAGGAATATCACTCAATGGAGAAGGGTCTAAAAATTGTTGCATTTTGGAAGAAATGGGCTTTCATTTGGGAACAGACACTTCAATATTTTTGATCTTTGACAACAACAGTTAGAAATTGTATCCAAAACTATCAAAAATGTTACTTAAAGGTATAGACAACATTTTTCAAGTGTAGATTAAGTTACTCTTACGAATTGTCTAAGGCAACATTTTTTGTACTTTCCGAAAAAATGTTGCCTATAGACTACGAATAGGCAGTGATTCAAATTATAACCTCTATGAACAAATGCTAATCTCTTAATGTCTATGTTATAGATTTTTGAACAAATTGGTAATGACACTCAACATGGAACTCCTTATTTATGAGGTAGTTTAAGAATTGAATTCATTCCTTGGTGGTCATACTCATACTAAGGTGTCACATTTGCTAGTTGAATGTTGATGTAAAGGACATTCTATCCTTTGAGTTTGAAGGCTATCTGTCAGACAGTTGTATAATCAATAAGCCCTTTATTAGACACTTTCTTTTTGTCTGTCTTATGGGTATGAGCTCTTACCATCACATGACTAAAATGTGTTCATGCCATCAATCATTCATTTCTTTGCACAAGGGAAAGAGAAATCATTAGATACTTAATTGACTATTATTGTTCTAGTTGTATTTGAAGGATTACTAACTTTATAACATTTCCTTTTTGTTGGTTGGATGCATTAATAATCTGCTATACAAGAAGGTATATATCAAGGTTTTAAATTGCTGTCGCGATAATAGTCTTTGATATTTTTGCAAAGAATTGCAGTCAAACATTGTCGATACGCGGTAGAATCAAAAACCTTCAGATTATTGCCCAGATCACAATCACATACTGTTCTGGACTGAGTTGAAGTCCACTCCGGATTTGGGCTAGCCTCTAAGGCCCAAGTCCCACTTCAGTGCAAGAACCACGCACCCAATAAGTATCCAACGACAAAGATCAACCTAGATCTCATCGTGCGGTAAGGATTCGACCTCGTCTACAACTTGGATCTCATAACTTTCCCGCCACGTCAGATTCCTCACACGAGCGCACACGCCTGGAGGGTAATCCACGACAGCTAGCACAAGACCCTATAAATATTTTTGCCACTCATTTATCAAATACACATTCATTCTTGTTTGCCTCATTCTCATTTCCAAGACCTGACTTAGGCATCAGAGTGTATGCAGGTACCAACCACCCTGGGTCACATGGAAGATCACTACATTAGAAGATTTCCGGCGACTTCCTCATCGGCGGTATGCATCTAAGTTCTAACCATTTTTAATTTTGATATCAATTTTGCTAGTGGTCCCCTAAGAAAAAGTATAATGAAAAGTGAAACAACAAAAGATGTTGAAAAGGCATAAAAAGAAAAATGCTATGCAACTAGTAGGCAGTTAATGAGAGAGATCAGCAGCACTTGAAGAGGCAGTTTCCAATACCTTTGACAATACGAGGTCACATTTCACATCCTATATAACTTTCTCTGTATGAGGCCAAATGCATAAATACAAGAAATTCATGCTCATCATGTTTTTTCTACTATAAAATGCAAAAATTGGATGGAAGTATATACCAAAACAAACAGAAGAAGACATGGAAATCAGCAAGAGGGAAACACAAGACATTTCCCTGTTGATGTTGGGATTTCATGTACATAATAAGATGCTTCCTTTTCAGTTAAAGTCCATTTGGATAACCTTTTCAACTTGCACTTGTAAGGAAAAAAGTTGAAATGATCTTGCATTGTGATTTTTCGGCATTGGCACGATGACACACTACTAGAAAAAGCGGCAAATAGCGACCAAATAAGAGACCAAATATAATCGGTCACTATAGAGAGTGATTTAGAGACTAACTTGGCAGGGATAATGTAATTCTACTTTAGCAACCGAAATAGTGATTGATTTTATCATATAAATGTAGCCCACCTAAATATCACTATTTTGGTCACTGCTAGTTAGCTAATAGTGATTTACAACCGAGTTCTTTTGTTGCAAATTTGGTCGCTAAAGCTCATAGTGACTGATTTTTCCTATATAGCGACCGGAATAATTGGTCGCTAATTGCCAATTTTTTTGTGTAGTGGCGGTTGAACCCGCACCGGCTGCTTTTGACCGCGATTATCCACCCTATCAAAGAAAGAGAAGCAATTGCAATTGTTGCCGCAACTGCAATTTAAAACCATGCTTTCACACCTCAACTTTTTAAAAGAAGCTCGCTCTAACTTTTCTATAAACACATAATATAAATTCATAAAGTTTTTGTGCATAATTTAGGAAGGAACTAAATATTTATGTCAATTGAGAAGCTTTTGATAGTTAGAAGTTAATCCAAAACAAGTGTACAAATCTTAACTATTTCTGCTACCATTATTATGTATTTATGTTGGAAAACAAAGTAGCCAATAAATAAAATAAAGCCTTATTACACAAGTTACATAATTGAAAATATCCAAAATACATAGAAAGATATTATACATTTATTCAATTGAACAACCTAAATATACAGAAGTTGTGAAGCATGTGGTGAATGTGAGCGCCTAAGAGGAGGATTAGCAACAAAACCATGTTGTTGTTCATGTCTAACACCAAAACTTCCCTCCTTTGTCTCTGTCTGAAACCTGGTCGCCCTCGCCGCCTGAGGAAATATATCCGATTTACGACGAAATTGTTGATTCGAACTCGGTTTAATGAACGAATGAGAAGCAACTCCAACAGCTTTGTGACTATTACAACCCAACAATTTCCCGGCCGCTTCTTCTGCATATCTTTTAGGCTTACCGTTGGAAGAAGAATTTAAGGATGTTCTTAAAGGACTTCTTATAGTTCCAACAGAACCTTGATCATCATAATCTGACATAGCTGTATACTCAACTGCACTAGCAGTAACCACACTCCATTCAATGCTAGCTTCACTTGGTGCATAATGAGTTGGACTAGCAACATTAGAAGTGAATTTTCCAGTTAAACTTTCAATTTCAAATAAATCTGAACTTGCATCACTTTCAACATCATCATAATTTCCAATAGAATTAATTTGAGATAACTCAATTTCTTCCATTTTAGGTGTAGTTTCCCAAGAGGGTACTTTTGACCTTTTATCAAAACTCAAAGACTTGCTTCTGTTATCTAATATTGGAGAACCAAACACTTGCAATGATTTCCTTGGCAACTCTACTTCTTCAACTTGCATTTTCACTAAACCTTTATTCATCAAGATTTCTGAATGAGGCTTAGTTAACTTAACTGAATGATTAGAATCTAAATCACTTTTGAAGAGCTTTTTTGGTGTAGAAGCTTTGTTGAAACTGATTTCACCTGCATGGTCATTAACATCAACAGAATTCTTATCATAACAAGAGCATTTACAACCAAAACTAGCTAAAAGACTCTTTTTTTGTACTTGGTTTTTTCCATTTCTTGAAGAATTTTTTAGAGCAGTTTGTAAAAGTGCACTTTGGCTATTCAAACTTGATTCAGATCTTTCACTTGGAGTTCCATATTGAACTTTATACTTTCTATTTGCTAGAGTTTTTTGTTGTTGATCTTTCTGATATTGGTATTTATTAGCATCTATGCTAATACTAGTAGTAACTCTTGGAGTCTCCATTTCTACTCCATTGAAGTATTTTTCAGCATCAAATACACCAATTTCTTCATCATCTTCTTCCTTTTTTACTCCTTGATGTAGAGGACGATCCTTTCTGTTGCTGATAAAGTGATTGCTTGACTCAGCAAAAGTTTTTTGATTGTGGTTCAAGTATGAAGAGAAAGAAGGATCACGGAATTGGTCACTAACCATAGTTAAAAGGATTATCAAGTGGTAAAGACAAAGATACTATGAATATTATACTATATGAGAAGTTTTGAGTGCAAAAGGGGAAGAAGAATTGGAAAGGAAATGGATGGAAGAGAGGATTTAGATGAATAGTTGAATGGTTTCATGGCATATTTAAGAGTAGCTCTATAAGTAGGCTAATGAAAGATGAACATTGTCAAGTAGGTAGGACCATGTGCTTCTAGCCTAATTGACACTTCACCAATACTGTCTTGTCCACCCAGAACTTTCTACTGATAAAGGTTAATAGTATTAGTCTCTCTACGTGGGAAGTATTTATCGATTTTGCTGACAACTAATCTTTGTTAGGAAACTTGGTTGAACAGTTTAGAGATTTCTCTCGTCCCAATCACGTTTTTTTCTATTTACAAAGTTTATATTAGTATGATATGCCCTATTCGGATTGGCTTATTTGGTGTTATCTTTTGGCGAAAACGTTTGTAGACGGTTCGAAAGAGCTTACGGAAATAACTTTATGAAATGTCTGTAACCCATTTTTAACTTATTTCTATAATTAGGGCTAATTTTAAGATTTGAGAAAGACCTCCAAATTATTTGAGACGGTCCTGTTAAACAACATGGCTGACCACTTATGATTCATTCTAAAAATTAGGAGAAAAATTAGATGCTTATATTAACAATTATGTGTTACTTATATTAGAAAGCCTATGATTTGTCTCCTTCCAGGAGGGAAGGTGATAGATACTAGAGAGGAACATGTTGTTATCCAGATAATCTCTATGTCCCATCATTTTAAAAGTATTGTCTTTTCCCTTTTCACTGTTGAATCTCATCTATCTAACACCTCAAGTGAATAGGCCATTGCACTTTAATACACATTTAATTAAATCAAATATGATATAATCAATCAAGCGTGCTAGTTGTGAGAGACAAGAATGGACTAAAATGTGATTGAATGAAAGTTAATGCAGTTGTTTTTGTGATTGGTATAGAATGATGCTCTGACTGATACTGATTCGTATGGTAGTTTTTGGAAAAATGAACAAAACCACATGAACCATTTCCACACAAATTTGACAGTAATCACAAACCAAGGAAATTTGTTACCACAAAAAACTCAAGTCTAATATTCACTTTACAAGTATAAAATAGGCTCAAAATCTTAAGATGGTGTACTGCACCTTCTGGTTCAAAGTGGATGGAGTCATCGGAAGCCTTCTGTTGCGGTGGTTGATGGTGATGAATCGGGGATGGTACTTGCACATAGTCGGATACTTAAGTCAGCAGAATGGAGAGAGAAAGAATGAGGTAAAAAGTGATTATAGTGTACCAATGCAGTGACTGGTAAGCGCGCCCATCAGTTGATGTGGATAGCCCATGAGACGCGTGGAATATCCGACGTGGCAAGACATTTAGAAGAGTTAGATCCTGGCCGAAGTCGGATCCTGACCGTGTGAGGAGATCTGAACGGTTGATAGCTCTGAGGCGTGTGTCCCTTATATAAATATGGGAATTGGGTCAGCCCAATTTGGACTGGACCTCAACCCAGTCCGGAACCGATGGTATTATGGTCTATTATAAATTCATCATATCGCCCACTATATTTGCCTCAAGATAAAATCTAAAAAAAGGTTTAGAATGAAAGGATATATTCACCTTACAAACCGGTTATGTAAGGATGAGTTAGAACTGAAATCCTAAGAACCAGCTAGTCAGCTACATTAAGGTGCCAATCATATCAACCATATAAATCCAAACCAGATTTTCTAATGCTTACTACACACCACATTTTAAGCAAAAATCAAATAATAGATAGATAATAAATAGCTTCTGTAGACCCCAATTGACAACCAAGGTGACCCTTCAGTTAATAAAAAATGTTGACAACTCAGATCATGATGTCTGCTTTACTGATTAGATTGTAAGCGTTTAATCAAGTTAAAATCAGTTAATTAATGTGAACTCTTTCAACTGGTGTACTTAGCATGTGCCCGGATTAGATTTTAAGTCAAGATTTGTCCACTAATCTGTTCCGGACTGGGTCAAGGCCTATACGAAGCTAGGCCAGATCCAATCTGCATCCCCAAGTGAAAGACGCCTATGAACGGTCCAGACGGAAGCGGCCAAATCTGATGGTTCGGATGCGGCGCCCGCGTTTATAAATAATGCCACATCCTTCCAAGATTAGGTACGTTCTCATTTCTTGTATACCTCTCCACTTCTCTTGCTGACTTAAGCATCAGAGTACTTGCAGGTACCACCACCGCGGCGATCTCAACCTCGACGGACCCCCTCTAATCCGAGCCACCGCGAATCTATCCGACACAACACAACTACTACCTCGGGCGAATTTTCTTGCAGACCCAGGTACGAACACAATCTAATCATGGGGAAATTTTGTGTAGTTTCCCAACAAGTTTTTGGAGATGGTGTAATTTGTCCACATCAGAGATCTAAGCTTAACATTAAACATACGTTTTGGAATTTGCTACCCATTAATTCACACCAAACCATGCTAGCTAGTAAAGTCCTATTGTGTAGCATGAAGTAGAAACCAAGCAGACCCCCACAAGAAACTAGCATGGCTTTGTCTTAATGGACTCTCAACAATGTACTTTGTCTACAACTGACTTCTGACCCACACTGTCCATTATGGTAAATACTGTCAAAAAATGCATCATCCTTGAAAACTTCAACCCGTGACTTTTAATAACTAGAAGCAAAATGTGTATTGGAATGTTACATTCTCTTGGGACTCTGATTCTTCACTGAGTTGGCAGTTTATCAATCATTTTGTTCTTTAACTTGTATGGTAGAATAATTGAGATTTCACTCTGTGGCTAACTTGATTTGTCACTCCACTTTTGTGTATTTTGACTATTTTCATTTTATTGCCATTTAGGTAGAAAAGAGAAATATCAAGAATGCTGAGGAGAGGACTATTTAGTTGCTGTCAGAATAAAATTTGTCAAAAAAGTAATATTAAGTTGAGAATTCGAGTGTGAGTGATAGGTTCCACATTGACTATAAATGAGCTAAATTAAAAATATATAAAATAGGAGATCCATACACTCCATTTTGTCTTAGAATTTTGGATACAGATGTGGTGTTCAAGTGTCTTAGTGATTCAATTCATTAGCACGTTGTTGCTTCTTGGTCCCCAACACCATGAAATCGTCGAACAAACATCTCAACTAACTAACTATTACTATTTCAAAGGAAAGGTGATCACTATGTCCACTTGTCAATTATAGTACATAGCCCCCCCGGCAATTATGGTTGAATAAAACAAAACATTAGTTGATTCATCACTTGTCAGAAAAAAAAGAATGGCTATAGCAATGGAAGCGATTTTATGTACTAGACTAGACTATATCTACTCAACTAGCAGTATATTTATGCATTCGTACCGTTTGAATCGTCGGTTTTGATAATTGTATTTATGATTTATAAAATTTAAAAATCTCTTAAACGTCGTGTGTGTTATAAATATTATTATTTGGATGTCATTGCCCTTCACCTATCCACTCACCATTATATTGTAAGTGACATTTTATGAGTGACTACTCACTTGTCCATCCCTATCCTATAAATATGGATCACCCCCATATGTAGAGATTTACACTTGAAGAGAAATAACAATAGTGTTCATATTCTCTCATTCTCTCATTCTCTTGTTCTTCTTTTGATATAGTCTTACTTATTTTATAACACGTTATCAGCACGAAGTTCTACCAATCTAAGGTAATATTAATTCTTGTTTGTTCTATGATACTAAGGTATTCGATCATATCAAGTTTAGTTGAGTTCAAGATGTGATCATTATCCCTCTCTGTTAAGAACGTGTGTGTCTATGATATGTGAGACTATTTTGGTACCAATACACAACACGGTTGTTAGGAATCCTAGTATAGAAGGTTTATCTAGGAAGGGATATGTTACCTTTTAGTTTTATTATCACATTTTTATTAGTTTTATATGTTACCCTATTACTTTATATTGGGTTAGTGATAATCGTGACTTCTTGTATTTAGTTTATGAATATTTCCTTTTTAGATTGTGACTTTTAAAATTACCGTAATTTGTTAATTTTTAAAATTAATTCTTTGTATTTAGTTCTACTCATTCTTTTTTCATCTCATTTTATGTTTTTACTCATTTTGTATTTATTTATCAGTGTTGATGAAAATTGTGATATGATTCTTGAAGAACAATAAATCTATTATCCATTATCCAAGCATATCCCTAAAGGATTGCACAAATATTATTTATGATATAGTTCCTGAAAAACTTAAGGATTTAATATCCAAGCATCTCTGAAGGATTGCTCATATATGGTTTTTTTTTTATCATCATTGAGAGTTTTGTTGTATAGTTCTTGAAGAACTCAAAGAAAGAATACTTGTATTGAAGCATCCCTGCAGGATTGCTCAAGAGTATGATTTTTTCGTCAATGTTTAGATTTGTGGTATAGTTCTTGAAGAACAATTGATTAGAAAGTATATTTTTGTTTGATCATCGCATATGAAAAATTTGTAATCGAGTTCCTAAAGAACTTTACTTTTACGTAATGATTGCAATCTATTTGATCTTTGTATGTTTTGAAGCAAATGAAATCAAGAGAAAGGGCATATAGTTTATGTCTCAAATTTTCTCATGAATTAGCAAAATGAGAAAATATTTCTAAAAAATATTATGATACTGATAAACCACTCAATAAATTGAAGTTCATTCCCAGAAGTGAATTATTAGGCATAATATTGAAGAGTACCAAAATACCCTCCGTAAATAATAACCATTAGATGTATTTTACTCATTTTAGTGTGAGTGATTTACATCACTAAGCCAAGTGTTTAGTGATGATCACTAAATTAATTTCATCCATTGGATGCTCAATATTTTTACTAAAATACATCTAATGGTTATTATTTACGGAGGGTATTTTGGTACTCTTCAATATTATGCCTAATAATTATATAATTATTAATAACAACCAATTAATATATTTCCTATTTTTAAGGCACCACATTAATATCATGTTTATTATTCCTATTAAATCTCCTTTCTTTTTTTCTTTATTTCTTTCTCTCGTAATTGTGTAGCGATTTTATTTTTATGAAAATGATGATGTAGTAACTCATATACATTTTGGCAAAGTTTAATCTTTCTGAGTCTAACTTTTCCTCTTAATGATCCTTGAAATTCTAAGATATTATTTCATGAGTGGAAACAATAGAAAGAACATGTGATACAGTCACCTATTTCTTACAGAATTAGATCTTTTTATGTTATATTTTTTATCTTCTTTTGATTTAATGTTACCTTAATATCGTAAAGCATATGAGTGCAATTAAAATTATGCTATGGTAAACTAGGATTTTGCTATGCAATTATAAAACAAAATGTTGTTTTAAACCCTTAAGTTTAATAGTCTATGTGGTTTTACTATTTAGTATTTTTTTTGTATAAACAGAGTTTCCTCTGCGCGCAATTGCATAGACTAATCTCTCGAGCCGGGTAGGGCCACAATGGGCGATAAAACTCTCCCTCAAGATATTTAATTTTGTGGCATGCCAAAGGCTGGATTCAAACTCAAGACCTTGGTTAAGCTGGAGGAGACCCTTACCATCTCATCCAAGTGCACTTGGATGTTTTACTATTTAGTATATGTTCAACTATATTTTTATAAAGTAAAGATTGTGTCACATATTAATATTTTTGAAGGACCAAAAGATTCTTCAATATAATAAGGTTTTCTATATATGTTATATGTTCTTAGTGCATATAAACTATCAGAAAGACATATGGTAGTGTTAGTTTTATTATGAACTTGTAACCAGAAGTTTGAAAATGTAGTTGAAGGCTCCAAAAGAGCTAATGTATTGTTACCAAGCTTGAGGAAAAAAAAATTTTGACAAATTGATAGCACATTATATATTCTCATGTCTCATGGAAACTAATAAAGTTTCAAGGATATCAATTTAAGAGGAGACCATATGGAAAAATAAATCTTCTTTGAGTTTGTCCTAAACGTATACTAGTACAACACATGCTACCTTAAACCATATGTTTATGGATCATAAAAGTTTGTTGTCGGCAAGACCGATTAAGCCATCCCGAGTCTATTATGATGCGGAGAAAAAGTAGTTAAGAAAAATTATGTGAACATGCCTTGAAGAGCTGGTCGATTCTTCAATCCATTAATCACTGTGTATTACTAGTTCCCAAAGGAAGTTGGCAATTTGAGTGAATAAGTCTCTTACATTTCTAAAATGTTATAGGGTCTGTTTGATTCGCAAACAGGACAGTACTGGACTGGACTGGACAGGACTGGACTAAACAAACTTTTGTCCAATACATTGTTTAGTGAACTATGGATAGTACAAGCAAAAAAATGTAAATTTACTCTAATTCTATTTCTAATGTTTATAATGATTTTATATAACATATATTATAATGTAATTAAAAAATTCTAAAGAAAAACGTACGAAGGAGAATATGGAAGAGAGAGAGAGAGAGGAGTGAGAAAGAGACAGATATCATGAGATGAGAAGATATAAAACAGATGAGAGGGGGAGAGGGGGAGAGAAAGAGAGATGAAGGAAATAGGTCATGAGATGAGAAAGTATTAGAGATGTAGAGAAAATAATAGAGAAGAATGGGATAGAGAGAGAGAGAGAGAGAGAGAGAGAGAGAGAGATAGAGAGAGAGAGTGAGATGGGGGAGAATAGAGGAGAGAAAAAAATTATTTAATAGGAAATAAAAATAATATTTTGGTATTTTTTGAGTGATCAGAAAGTTGTACTGTGAGACAGAAAGTTGTACTGTGGTTTTGTGAGATACAGGAATCTGGGTTTTTGTCCAGTCCATTGCCCTCATTTCTGTCCCAATCTCGTGAATGCTTTTAAATCAAACAGGTGCAATTGGAGTTGTCCACCCAGGTCACTTCTTCTTGCGAATCAAACGCACCCATAAGGTGATATTTGTAAATTAATAATTATGTGCACCATTTATGTAACATCCCCCAATATGATTGTCCTAGTTTTTTTAATTAGTGAATAATTTTAATTAATTATTGCTAATTACGTTGATTGATTATGTTTGAGTTGATAATTGAGGAATTTAATTGTCTAAATGTCTTATTGATATGCCTTGTGTGCTTGTTTGTACATTTAACCTTGAGAGGGGGTGCGCCTAGTAGTTAGTGGTGAGTTGAGTCCACAATGATTTAGAACAGCCCATAACCCATTTTCACTCAAAATAACCTGCTGAGGGGAAAGGTTCTCAAAAATCACTCACTCCCACACTTCACTTTTCATCTGAAACTTACAACACAAGTTACACAACTCACACATTTACTTCTCATTTCATAAAAACACAAACCATAGAGAGAAAGAGAGAGAACTCGAGATAGATAGAGAGAGGAAGAAGAGAAAATCAAGAACCTTCACTCCAAATCTTCACCACCATCTGGAAGCCAGAACTCGAGATTTAGAGCACAACCACCCAACTAGTTCATCTCCTCCTCCACCATTTACCCATTTTCGAAAATGAGGAAAGTGAAGTAGATTGAGTGGAATTCTGGCTTGGATGTTGATTTTGGGGCTTGATTAAGCTACTTTAGGAATATTGATTGAAGGCACCAAGGAGTGAACCTAGGGCTTGGATTCGAGTTTGGGTGTTAGGGGAAGTTTGACGTACATTATATGAGATTAAAGATATGGATTAAAGAAATGTGAGTACGTAATTGATGTTATCTCAGGAAGCTAATGAATATTTGCATTCTTATATATTCTTTTCTTCACTTTAATTCAAAGATCTGGAAGATGAGAGATATTTCATGGAGGGGTAACGAAGAGTTTGAGGATTTGGTGAGGATCTGTTGTTTGTGGGGAGAAGAGAGAAGGAAGAGCGATATAGGTTAGGTGGTGAATAGGAATAGGTAATGAGTTCTGGAAATAGGGAAGAAGAAGGGATGGAATGGTGAGAAAATCCCTAATTTCGTTTGTTTGGAGTAATGATATTTCGACAAAAAATTTCAGATAAATATAGACAAAAACAAATTCACAACACCAATTAACCAAGTTTATTAAGCTATTAACCAAGTAACCAATTAACCAAGTTTTTAGTTAATGGCTTAAAAAACTCTGAAATGACAAGTTGGTTAATAGCCTAAAAAACTTGGTTAATTGATATTATGAATTGGTTTTTGTCTATATTTGTCTGAATTTTTTTGTCGATATAATATTACTCTTTGGTTTAGCATCTAATCAGCAATTTAAATTTTGTTAAAATAAAAGTTAATAACATAGCAAGCCAAATCAACTTCAAAAAAAGTTAGAAATGAAAAAAAATCATACATCAGAATTCCGCTAGTAACTCATTTTTTTTTTGTAAAGTTTGACCAACAGAAGGATTTATTTGAAAAAAATTGATTTTACAAGATTTTTTTAAAAAAAAATTGCAAGGACAAAAATCAAAAGACCTTATATAAGTTATATTTGCAGGGACCAAAAACATATTTAAGCCTTAAAAATGACTTAACTTGTAACTCAAGTTTAACTAAATTAAGTTAAGTGGATTCTCGGTAGAATTTTGATCTTTTATATACTCAGATCCCTTTGGACGTGCAACTACAAATTCAGAGTTTATTTCTTAATCATAATCTCAGTGACATCCTGACTTTGGCTTTGCCTCCATTAGGGACTTGCTCCCCCAAGAGTGCCTATGTGCAGCTAACAGGTACCGAATGTCCTTTTTTCTTGCATCAAACTATTAATCATAGTACAGTTGATCTTGGATCTGGAAGTTGAAAATTCTGAAAAACTTGAAACAGTTTGTGGGGCTTATCATGCACATGAGCCTTCCAACTAATGATTCTCAGTACTATAAACATCTTACTCAAATTGGGTTTTGTCATCTCTATGGTGCTAATAGAGAGGATATTATTCACATGTTGCGGGATTGCTCTAGATCTCAAAATGCTTGGAGGTTACTGTCTTTTAACACAGATGTTAGCAAAGTTAGCGATGACGACCGACTTTAGTTTATACATCATTCTATGAGTGACTAATGTATTACCTTTATCTGTTGTTGTTTGTTCCTCTAGATGGCTCGAAATGAAGAAGTTTTCAATGATGCTAAAATGGGATTCTTGGAAGATTCTTAATCGAGCTAAACAACTTTCTAATGATGTTCAATTTTTGTCTGATGTGTCTACTCGTCCTCCTAGATTGGTTCGTTGGTTTCCTCTTACTAGCAATTGTATTAAACGTAATGTTGATGGAAGCTCCATTGGTTACCCAAGCCGTTGTTAATCACAGTAATGCATCAAACTATTAATCATAGTACAACGGCTTGCTACTAACTTGAATGCACACTCCATGCAATTGCCAAGGGATTGAACTTAGCTTGATCCAAGGACTAAACTTAAGGTTTGGGATTTGGATTATGTTCACACATTTCATGAGGCAACTAGTGTGCTGGTTGGTTAGCAAAATTTGAAGTCAATATGAACTATGGAGATCATGTGCTATCTCTTTGTCCTACCATTGTTTCATCTTTCCTCATAGCCAATGTTATGGAAACATGTTAGACTTTAGTTGATTATTTTCAATGTTTCCTTTTATTGCTTTCCTTTTGATAATAAAAAAAAACTAAACTAATTAAGTTTATTCAAATTCATGTTTATCAAACAAACACCAATGTTTTCAAGCTCAATTTTAACTAAACTATGTTAAATCTATTTAAATTCATGTTTATTAAACAATCACCAATATTTTAGAAACCAAAACTAACAAGACCTAACCTACTTTGATTGTTATATACCACTCGAATCGACATTAATAGAAAGCTTAACCATACAAAAAACCAAACCATGGACATTACTAGAAAGTTTAACAAAATTAATTTTATAAAATGAAGTTTATATAAACAACAAAACTAAGTAGGTTGGGGGGATGCCTAAATATACCATAAACCTTGAGTGAAGGGACAATTCAGCACAACTTATGAAGCCAACATGCTCATATGAAAAAACCATGTGAACTCTCTATAAGCTATAAGGATCGTATTTAAAAAGTCACTAGCAAGTAGCAACCTAAGGCCAATATTTTCAACTTGTTTACAGTGATCATTGTGTTGATGTGGCATTTGTATCAGCAACCCAATACTGCTTGACAGCAATTAGTATCTTCTCAGGAACAAGTGGACCATCTTCATGGTCAACTAGTTTAGTATCCCATCTCATTCCTCCAACAATTTTCTTTACCTTAACTAACACATCCACTTCATCGCGGAATATCACCGCACCTTCTGGTCGCAAAATCCGGTCCATCTCAAGAAGAATGTCTTCTATATTACATCTGCATTTAATCATCAGAGAGAGGATTTTGAGTTACAAGATTCAACATAACTGAATAATAAATATTTAGCTAAAACAGTATCCAGTCAACTGGTTACTAACAACCAGTTGCTGGTTACTTGAGAGATCCAACATTTTATACAGTGATTAGAGCCTAAATACACATAATAAACCTTTGTCTTAAATTTCATGTTAGGTCCCTCTATCTTGGACTATGCAATTTGGGCCTTTCAACCTTTTTCCTTGTCAAACAAGTCCTATGTTTCAAATTTAAGCAACTGGGGTTGTTTGTTTAGGATATGAAATACATTTAGAAGTCGAAAATGTAGTAGAGATTTGAAGGATTTTGTTGGATATGAGATTAGAGTTAGAAAAGGGGGGAAGTTTGGGATTCTTTATTTTCAGTGAAATTTGATAGTTTGGTTGATGATATTTAAGTGGAAGAAAGTCCAATAGAGACTAAAAATACAATTAGGCCCAAATGATTTTAGCATACAGAACTCACAACCTAACATTAGTCATAACACAACATATCTCCCCAAGAAACATGAACACCCCAGAATTCATGGCAACTCTGAGTGAAGCTCATTATCGATAAATCATTTTGATACAACCTAAACTATAAAATATAATGCACTCTATGTCTCTTTGCAATGGCCTAAACCATTTGTTAACACTTGAATACTTGATATCAAATTTAAATTTAAAAATAACTAGAAGGATAGTTGGAAACAATATAACAAAAGGAACACTCACTTGTCCTGATACAGACTAAAGAGACCATTGCTATGAATGAGGTCGTATGTCCTTGGATATGTCGAGAAGGCTTCACACCTGGATCATCAAGGAAAACAAAATACAAATAAGAACAAATATGGCAGGAAGAAGGAAGCTGATTAAAGAAAATTGTACAGCTAGTCACAATCTCTGTAGCACCGACACTTTCGGTTGAAGACGTGTCTGGTGTCCGATACGTATTGTGTCGGACACCAACACCAACACTTCAATTATTTGTATTTTTCAATATCTTTTCAAGTTACAATCGGTGTCTGCGAGTCTGTGTCGAGTCAGGTGTCCATGTCTGTGTTTGTGCTTCATAGGTCACAATACAAGATAGCATACTAAATAATTACTGGCAGACTACATCATATCATATTATACATCTGTAAAAATGAAACTTCTATAATAGCACAAGATTAGTATACTAAAGTCAGAACAAGCATTAATACACACAATCAATACGAAATAAAATAGAAGGACGAAGTTAAAAAATATACCAATCATGATAGATGCCGATAAGTCCGCGTTGATATATGACACCCAGTGTATGTTTGTCAGCTATGGTAGGCACAACATTCATGACCCATAACTTAGGAGATTGAATAGCAGCAGCAAAACTACCCAAACCAGCATTCATATCCATAATATTGCGATACCTTCCAGAATCCACAAGTCTATTTATTTTCTTGTAAGCATTTACATGTTTTTTCCACTTTTTGTTATCATCCTCGTAAGTCTCAGCTGAAACTCCAGGAACAGAGCCACTCGCGATTTTAGGAGGAACTGCATATAGCCTCTGTGGAAATGGCTTAAGATCACCATAGACTTTAGCATTTGGAGTAACGCAGGCCTCCATTTTCTTATACCAGACATCATCAGCATCTGTTGATTCACAGAACTTCGCACCGGAATCTTCTTGTCTGCTTCGGCATGATTCGGTGTCGACAGTTTTCTGCCAGATGGCAATTTCATGCTTCTCAGACTTCTTCTCCCAGCAAAGGAGTTTAGCAATATCTTCAATCTTTCTTTGTTCTTCTTCGAGATCCTCCTTAGGTCTCTGCCAGGCTTTATAATTAACCTTCCAATTGATTGGAGGACCCGAAAGCACCCAATAACCACCCGGTCTTAGAACTCGGTCAACTTCCATCATATATATTCCATCTGCAAATAAAACCAAAATGCACTTTTAAATAGCTTTCATCACAAGTCATATGATATAAGGTAACAGAACAAGAATCAGCATATAACCATTGTCCTTTTTATTTACAGCAAGTACTTCATAGAAAACAATGTAGTTCCTTCCTACTGTAAATTTCTCACCGTTTGCTCCCCAAGGAATTAAGCAGCGAGAACAATGTGCCATGTCAAAGGCTGCAGATGGATAAGGCAACTTTATGGTTCCGAGAACACCAATGACAGCAGGAACACCCCTTTCGAGTGAAAATTGTACTTGTGCTTCATGAGAGTCCCTTGGTGCAAATGACATGGCAATAACATTTCTGCTCCAAAGATATGCGCCCCAACTGGCAACCTGTGTGAAACACCCTTTCATTAAGGATACAGAGGTAACCTATGAAGCACCGACACATATTCGGACACGACACATAGACACTGGTTTTAATTTGAAAAGTACAAGTAACTAAAGTATCAGTGTCTGTGTCGAACACCAGACATGTCTTTAACTGGAAGTGTTGGTGCTACAGAAGAGGTAACACAAACTAATTATGATGCTCCTAGTCAAATTAATATGTACAAAAATGACAAAAGAAGTATGATAGATTAGAAGCCGTAAGGAATTTGGAATGACAAACATACCCCACAACCAGTGTCCAATGCTGTTCTAACTGTCCCATTCTTTATAGGTATCACAGAAGCAATTTGATCAATGTATTTGTCAGCACCTTGAGGAAATTGAGTACCACCACCAGGGAATCTAAACACATTCCCCTCATATTGTATCCAATTCTGAATAGCCTTCTCAACCGTAAGGCTCTTGTAGGGTGCGTTCGCATATGGAACATAATCACGGCTCTTTGGCCATGGAAATGGAGTTACATACCCTTTAGGTGCTGGGATCAAACAATGTAACTTCTCTTCCTCACGAGGGCAGTGCCTCTCTCGGTAATTCATGTTTTCTCTAGGAAAGGTCATGGCACGCTTTTGATCTTGGCAAGGCGTGTAGTCGATATAGCGAGCCTTGCAAGGTTTAAATACCTTAGGTTTTGAATCAGATTCATCAATTTTGCTAACTTCTCCAGCATGGTGAGAATCAAAACTTAGATTTGGAACTATATTACAATCAACACCTTTCTTAGTTATCTCTAATGCTATACTATCTCCCTTTCCAAAACCACTTCTTTGCCATGCACCCAATATATAGAAAAAACAGCACAAACCAACTACTATAAAGATCTGCACAAAACTTCTAGTCCTACTATCAGCTAAACTTGGTTTTGCCATGAAGAACCTGAAAAAGACCAATTCTAACTCAGAATTAGATAAATGAATGACAAGATTAACAAATTTCAAAGATCCATGAAAAAAATCTTATTCCTTCCAAAGAATAAATTAACAAGTTGAAAGTTTTAATAAACGAAATTAAGCTCATGAAAGTGATGTCAATTTTACTTTTTTTAGTCACTGTCATGAAGCAATTATTAGTGTGTAGCAAGCTATTATAAGTAAATAAAAGGGAAAAAATCCAAAGCAAGCTTTAGATCTTCTCAATAGCATGGAGGTGAAAAACAAAGCAACTTCTAAACGACAAAATAAAACAAAAACATGAAACAAACCTAGCAACCAAGTAGGTACCAGGTGAATTTTATGTAAGATGCACACGGAAAAATAAATTCAGAGTTTTAAATGAAGAAGACCCACTAAAATTTACTAAATAGGGACACAAAATTGACCTTAAAAATCTCGACTTTAGAAGTACCCATAAGCAAAACAGTAAAAAAAAAAAAAAAAAAAGGTAAGAAAAATAGGAAGAAGAAGAAGAGACAATTGAAATGAGTGAAAAGTGTTAGTGTTACCGATCATATGAAGCTGGTAGGAGCAATGGTTGGAAAGATCTGGAAATTTTCTAAGAGGAATGGGAATGAAAGAGAAAGAGAAAAATATCTAAGAGGTTTTTATCTATTTTCCCGGAACCAAAAAATGATTTTTCCTTTGCTGTTAGGTGCAGTGAGAGAAGCGCGTCAATGAAAAATCTCTCTCTCTCTCTCTCTCTCTCTCTCTAAACTCTACGAGCTTCTCCCAATTCCATCATCAGCATTAAGTATCAATCATGTTCACATGAACAATAGCTGAAAAAGAAAAGGGAAAAGGAAACGCGGAAACAAACTTTAGGGAGAAAAAAAAAAGGAAATGGAAATTCATGTCAATAATAATAACAGTGCGAGAAATCCCTCAAAAAAAAAGATAGTGCGAGAGAAGAAAATGAGAAGACTGTTTAACTGATTAATTAATTGATTTGGAATTATTATTTTACTAAAAATTGATTTGGAATTGATAATGTCTAACCTCTCTCCATTTGTTTCGTTCCGGCTCACTCTCTTCTTCAATAATGAAAATAAAAATTAATTAATATTTTTTCGATGGAAAATATAAAAAAAAAAATACAAACAACATAATAAAGAATATTAGTTGCTTTTTTTTTAGATAAACAGGGCTAGAGCTCATGCAGAAAACTAGAACATCATATCTAGACCATCAACCAAGACTTCTAATTGTAAATCTGCTAAGGCTTATTTGCTGCCAAAGAAGTTCCAAACCGAAAGTAACGACATGATTTCAACCTCTTTGTCTGATCTCAACACTCAGCTTGAGGGAGGTAAATTCACTAACCGAGTAATGAAACTAGATACGAGGTAACACTTAAACCTTTCCTAATATTCATTATTTCCTATCGATGTCGCTCCCGACTAGGCAATATTAAAATTGACGGTCGATGTCGATAGGAAATATTGAATATTAAGAAAGATTGAAGAGTTGCCTCGTATCCAAGTTCATTGCTCTCAATTCGTGAACTATATATACCTCCCTCAAGCTAGGTGTTAAGATCGGACGCAGAGGTTGAAATGGTGTTGGTACTTTAGGTCCATAATTCCTTTGGCACCAAATAGCCTTAGCAGATTTACAATTAGAAGTGTTGGTGGTGGTAGAGAAACTATCAGCTTGAACTCTCATCCCATTTCTCGCTTTTGATACTTCTGAACCCTTTAAATAGAAATAGATTGCAAAGCATATAACACCAAGAGAGAGCCATATTTTCTGTTGAAAACTCGTTCAGCAAATTGCAAGGAATGGATCAATGGACTCATTCTTGCCTTTCTAAACGGGGGGTTTTCTTCTCACAAAAAATATCAACAACTCATTTAATATCATTTAATTAATATTTAAAATGAGAAATAATATGTGTGATTAAAATATTAAAAACAGGGATAAGATAATTTATATTTTGTGTTGAAATCCCTCAACAAATTGCAAGGAACGGACAACGAGCTCATTCTTGCCTTTCTAAATGGGGGCTTTTCTTCTCACTAAAAATATCAACAACTCATCTAATATTATTTAATTAACATTTAAAATGAGAAATAATACGTATGATTCAAATATTAAAAATAGGGATAAAATAATTTATATTTTGTGTTCCTATAGCAACCAAATGTCTTCCTATAGCAGGCCCAGTTGAATGACTGTTCATGATGTTGACAATAATCTGCGAGTCGATCTGGAGATCCACCATACTATATCCCAAAGTTGCTGCCAAAGTGAGCCCTTCAAACACACCCATAATTCTGCCAAGTAACCCGAAGCCACATGCAGCCGCTTGCTGAACCCACCTAGCCAACGCCCACTCGAGTCCCTAATGACTCCACCACAACCGGCAATACCACTAACCGATTTCCAAGCTCCATCGGTGTTAAGGGCAACACAACCCGGGAAGGGAGGATGCCAAGCAACGTTGGTCTGCTGCTTGCAATTCCCCAGAACACTACCCAAAACAACTCTCCCATGCTCATACTCCTTTGCAAAGTTAAGAACAATGCGCCGGGTTCGGGGTCTATTAAAGAAAGCATCATGCTCATGCTTGTTGCGCCAAGACCATAAGAAATAGCAACCAATTGCCCAAACGTCACTCCACACCAGCTGCTGGTCAACCCGAGATCTGTTTGAAATATTGAGCTCCAACCAATCGTAAGGATCCAACTCAGAAACTTGGGACGCAGCGACCCTACGGGATGAAATGATCCTACGATCACGAGGCTAACGGACAATCGCGAAGAACATGAGAGAAGGACTCGGGAGCATTGCAGCTATGACAATTAACACTCCCCGAGCTCCAGCTGCTTTGCAATAATCTTTGGTGGCCAGCTTGCCATGCATAATTTGCCACGTAAAGTATCGGATTCTCTCAGGAACCTGCAAATCCCGAGCAATGCTACACAGCCTACCATAAGCCGAGGACACCGTTAACTCACCTGAAGGCTCAACAGCCCAGTAAAGCTCGTCCGGCCCATCACCGAGGAGAGGGGCTGGGTGCGACAGAATTACCTTGCACAAATTATCCGGCAGGAATCCACGCAATAATTCAATGTTCCAGGCTCCATCATGATTAAGAATATTACTAACCTTCCAAATGAGGGCATCTGGGGCCAAGGAAGAAGCTTCATCAATTAACTTGGTGCTCCCATCAATCCACATGTCCTTCCAAACATTGATTGTTGAACCGTTGCCCAAAGACCAGGCTTCATGCTCTTGAATGAAATTCCAGCAACGTCGTAATTCTTTCCAAAGCTTGGAGTCAGTGGCTTTGACAATAAACTCTCCAGAAACTAGCTGGCCTCTCCCATATTTCCCATTAAGAACCTTGAAACACAACTTGTCACTACCACTCCGCAACTCCCAGGCCAACTTCGCTAAACAAGCTCGGTTCATAGTCTCGAGATCACGGATCCCTAATCCACCACAGGTTTTAGGTAAGATTAAGGTATCCCAACTGATTAGGTGCAACCTTCGCTTGTCTTCAGTATCCCCCCAAACAAAACCACGTTGAAGCCTCTGAATCTCACTCAAGCAGCTCTGAGGGATTGGAGTTGTCATCATAGTATACACCGGAATAGCTTGAATGACGGATTTCGACAGGGTGACTCTACCAGCGAAGGACAAATGCTTGGCCTTCCAACCAGAAAGCCTGTCATGGACCTTGGCAATGAGATAGTTGAAATCTTGCTTCCTCGGGCATTTGTCGATCAAGGGAACCCCAAGGTACTTCCCCAAGGAGTCTGTTATCTTGACAAAAGCTGTCTTGACATTAGGCTTCACATTCTTAGAGAACATAATAGAGGACTTCTCCACACTCACCATTTGACCCGAGATCTCACAGAAGGTATTCAGAGTATTGGTTACACTTTCCATATTAGCTTTTGTTGCCTTGGCAAACAAAAGCAAATCATATGCAAACATAAGATGAGAGACATGCGGTCCATTCCTCCCCGCCCTAATCGGCTCCCAACTACCCAAACTTCAACTCGCCAAGAATCAAATGAGTCAATTTGCCCATACACAACACAAACAAATATGGAGAAATGGGATCGCCTTGACGAATACCACGCTGAGGAGAGAAAAACTCTGATCTATTGCCGTTCCACATGACGTTGGTTGAAACAGTGGAAATAGCCTGTCTGATGATCTCAATAATGTGGTATGGCACGCTAATTTCCTCAAGCACCTGAACAATGAACCTCCACCGGATGCGATCGTAGGCCTTTGCCAAATCGACTTTGACCGCAAAGAAACCATTTGTGCCTCGCATTTTGTGCATACTATGCAAGAGCTCTTGAGCAACAACAATATTCTCGTGAATGCTACGGGTAGGGATGAACCCAGTCTGAAACGGAGAGACAATGATAGGCATATGCAGCTTTAGCCTAATCACAATTATCTTGGTAATAATAGCTGACGTTGCACAGAGATATTGGCCGGAATTGGGTAACAAACTCCGGCTTGTTGAACTTGGGAATCAAACACACATCAGTTTTATTTACGGTAGCAATCTTGGAAGGCTCTCGCCACATGCCATGAATAAAGTTAGTAAAGTCATTCTTAATCACCTCCCAGTTTGCTTGGTAAAAACCGACTTGAAACCCATCAGGACCAGGCGCTTTCCAAGGATCCATGGCAAAAATGGCATTCCTAATCTCTACCTCCTCAAGAGGACGACCCATATGAATAGCATCATCCCTATCCAGCTGCTGGAAACCTAAACGCGTTGTGAGGTTAGACATATTCATCTGATCCTCCATGAAAAGGTTTTGAAAAAACCGCGTTACGTGGGCCTTGGTATCATCATCATCATCGATCCAATGACCATCCTCATCTCTGATCCTGTGAATACGGTTCTTTTTCTTCCTATTGGCAGCCTTAATTTGGTAATACTTTGTGTTGCGATCGCCGTCATGCATCCACTTTGCTCTAGATCTTTGATACCACATCATTTCTTCCTTGCAAAGAATGTCATTTAATTCTTGCTGGAGCTGCTCTTCCAACTGGATTAGGAACCTATTAGCTTGCCCATTATGGAATTTCTTTTGGATGCCATTAATTCTTGCCATTAAAATCTTCTTCTGAACATGAACAGTGTAACGCCCCAAAAATAATCGGTTAATTATTTAACTAATTCGAGGGAATTAGCTTGCGGAGAAATATTAGAAATAATAATATGGTATCTAGTTAGATCTAGGGAGTGGTGTTGACCAATAATTAGGTGGTGAATGTATTTGAAGGAGAGTGTTGATATAATAAGGAGTGGTGGATGTAATTTAATTGAAGGGGGTGATATTGGTAACTCCGGGGTGGTGAGGAATTGCCCAAGAGCCCAAGCCCAAGACCTAGGCTCCTTAGGCGCTAGGGTTAGGAAGGATGTGTCTCATTTTTGATGAGAAAAGAGGAAAAGAAAAGGAAAGGAACGAATGAGAGAGAGAGAGAGAGAGAGAGAGCACGGCGCTGAGAAGAAGAAAGGAAGAAGGAGAAGCTTTGTTCGTTGTGTTGTCGTGGTTTCGTACGTGACTTCTTCATCGTTGTTTCCGGAACAATACAAATTCGAGGTAAGGGTGAGCGTTTCGGTTTAACATGATTGAGTATATAGTGGGGTTTTGTGGGGTTTGTGGGATTTGATTTTTAGAAATTTGAGATTGATGATGTTTGATGATTTCGTATTGTTGAAGAGTTTGGTTGATTTTGATGAAATTGATGTATGTGGGTGGTAGGATTTATATTGATCTAGTGATTTATTGTTGTTTTGATGTATGATTGAAATGTATAATGAATTGATGTTTTCTATGCGTTGTATGTGATTGATTGATGAGTGTATCTGGATGATTCTGAACAGTGATGTTGTACTTGTGAATTTTAAACCAATAGAAGAATCGATCGTTGTTCCTCCAAAATGAGAGCTAGAAATCGATTTCCCACTTTGAAAGGAAGCTAGAAATCGATTTCCCACTTTGAAAGGAAGCTAGAAATCGATTTCCCACTTTGAAAAGAAGCTAGAAATCGATTTCCCACTTTGAAAAGAAGCTAGAAATCGATTTCCCACTTTGAAAAGAAGCTAGGAATCGATTTCCCACTTTGAAAAGAAGCTAGAAATCGATTTCCCACTTTGAAAAGAAGCTAGAAATCGATTTCCCACTTTCAAAAGAAGCTAGAAATCGATTTCCCACTTTGAAATGAGAGCTAGAAATCGATTCCCTCCTTTAGAAATGAAGACAAGAATCGATTTCCCCCTTTAGTAATGAAAGCAAGGAATCGATTCCTTCCTTTAGAAATGAAGCAAAGAATCGATTCCCTCTTTAAAAATGAAAGCTATGAATCAATTCCTCTTTTGAAAACAAGTAGCTACTGAATCGATTACTCTTTTGAAAATCTTAGGTGTTTTCTCGAATGGAAACGTGACGGCTTCTTAAAAAAAGAAAATTTGTGATGCTATGTTTATATAAATGAGTCTCGGTGAAATGTTATACTACTAGTGTGCTAATTGACTATGGCTAGACTGTGGTTTACCACTAAGGTCGATTTCTTTCATCGTGTGTATTTACAAGGGCATCATGAGAGAGTCTTGCAAAGGTGGCCATTGCTCATGTTGCAAGTAGTATCGATTACAGAGTAATCCCATAGTCAATCGAGTTCACTATTTTATAACACCCTAAGCTAAAAGACAACTAATATATATATATATATATATATATATATATATATATATATATATATATATATATATATATATATATATATATATGCTCAATGATGATGTTGTAGATGAATTGTGTGAAATGTGACGAGTTCACTCTATGAGTGATAATGATGTTGTGATATGACTTGTGATGTTTTGTGACGAATATACTCTAAGAGTATGACTATAATGATGAGGTAACACGAGTTATGATGAATTGTGAAGAATATACTCTATGAGTATAGTTTTAATAATCTTTGTGGTGTGATTGTGATGAATTATAAGAATACACTCTATGAGTGTTTTATGATGATGATGGTGAGTATTTGGATGAAATGCACATGTGTAAATAGAATCTCATGGCATGTGCATAATTGTGAAGAATAGGCTTCGGCCTCCAGTGAAGAATAGGCTTCGACCTCCGGTGAAGAATAGGCTTGGCCTCTTAATTGTGATGAATATGGTACCATCATGCATATACCAGTGTGGGGTTGCATTTCCATGCATTTTCATGATCGCGACTTGTTGAGAAATTGTGTTTTGAGTTGGTGTGCGATGGCGATGAGGTGGTGAGGATGATGATGTTGTTGTATTGTTTGTTCACATTACTCGTTATGTGCTTAATTATGTTTTATTGAAATTCTCACCCCTTCTGCTTGGAATGTTGCTCTATTGTGGCAACGCTGCAGGTAACCGCGAGTGAAGGTCTAGCTGCTTCTTTGTTAGCTGTCGGGAAGTCTGTTTGTGTCGCTCTCTGATACCGTAGCACCTAGGGGGCGTATTTTGGGATTGATGTTAAATTACTTAACTGTATGAGGTTTATTTGAGGATTATGAGACGTGTTTGAGTGGACTAGTGAGTCAATATTTATTTCCGCTGTGATGAGATGATTTTTGAAGTTTTAACGTTATGATGTATGTGTTGTTGCACAAACTTAATGGTGCATAAGATGAGTTTAATTTAATGAAGACGTAACATTTCTTTCTACTAATTAAACAATATTTTGCGAAAAAGAATTACTCTGATAAATGACGTGTAAATGATGGGGTAGAAAAGGGGTGTTACAAACAGCACCAAAGGAAGTGACTTTCCAAGACGTGAGCTCCGTCCTCAAATTATTCAGCTTGTTCAAAAAGTCACCATCTCCATCCCACCAAACTGCCATATCTTCTTTAAAGGTCTGATGCATCAGCCATGCCCCTTCAAACCGAAAAGGCCGAGCTCTTCTATCACCGGCATTACCATGGATACAGATTAAAATAGGGTGATGATCGGAGAACTTCACCCGAGGTAAAACCTTCACAATAGCATTAGGAAACACAACACGCCATCTATCATTGCAAAGAGCTATATCCAACCTCACAAACGTACGCTCGAAAACACTACACCGGGGCCCTCTCCAAGTGAACCGAGTTCCCACCGAGCCGAGGTCAATAAGGCCACAATTGTTAATTCTAGTCTTGAACAGCTGGTATTTACGCAAGTTGGGAGTGCCACCACCTCGCTTCTCACTAGCATCAGAAATATCATCGAGGTCTCCGGCAATCAACCACTGACCGTTAATGCTAGAGCTTATCTCCTGGAAAGAACTCCAGAGCTCGCCTCTCAGCTCATCAACCGGGCTCGCGTAAGTAGGAGTGAAGTACCAGTACCATCCCCCATTCATAGTAACCTTAAAGTGAACATATTGAAAATCATTCGCCAGCTCCATCATTTCCACATAGGTAGTGCGCCAACCAATAGCAATACCCCCAGAGAAACCTCGGTTCTCAGCAAACGTGAAACCGTCATATCCCAACAAAGTGATGGAACGCTTTATCCGGATTGGGTTGATCCAAGTTTCCATCAGCACCAAAATCTCAGGCTTATGAACATCAGTAAATTGTTTACAATTCCGAAAAAGATCCGGACTAGCAGCACCTCTACAGTTCCATAACATAATTTTGTTTAAATCCATTAAACAATATAGGATTTAAGGACACCAACCTCGGCAAGCTAGAGAATTTAGACAAGGGGGGTCTCCATGACCACCTCCATTTCACCATCAGCTCTAGCGTCTCCTTGCTCGTAAGCATCAACAAACTCCTCAGTATCAAGCATTCCCACATCATCAGTGGTATTAGTAGTCGCTGGGGTGCAATCAACACTGTGCTCCAAATCAGGGGGTCTAGTTGTGTGAAATAAACTCGGCCCAGCATTATTTAGCCATTCTTCGGGCCTGAGAGCAGGATCTCGGCTCAAACATCTCGGGTCACCAGAAGAAACATTGTGTATCAGTTGCGTGCCAACATTGTTGTCCATGTGGAGTTCCTGTATGGGCCCCTTGCTAGGCGCATCACCCTTGTCTCTCCCTTTACGCGGCCACCGTTGCTTTTGGACCACCGTCCAAGGACCATCTTCCTGCGCCACTCTGGGTCTATTTCCAGGTTGCCCTTCCGGTCTCTCCACATTCGTCACCCCCTGAGGAACTTCTGCCATACACTGGTCTTTGTAGTGGCCAATCTTCCCACACCCCATGCATAACAGATGGAGACCTTCATATTCAATCCGGTAGATGTGCCCTTTAATTTCGTACATGGCAAGAAGAGGCTTATTGAGATCAACCTCAACACACAATCTTGCAAACTTCCCCCTTGATAATAGTTGTGTAGTCTCGTCTACTTTAACCGTTTTTCCTATTCGATTGCCCAGGAAGTCTAGAAAATCTGAATGATAGTATTCAATAGGCAACTCCGGAAGCCGCACCCAGACCGTGACATGCTCTATCTCCTCCTTCTCAGGCCTGAAATTTGGTCTCCATGGGCGAACTGTGAGGTAATGGTCGTATATCATCCATGGTCCATTGCTCACCGCCTTGTCATAGTCCTCCTGACTCGTCAAATAAACCATGAAGAACTCTTGTCCCAGATCCACAATGCTCATCACACCTTTGTGAACCCACAACTGATTGAGGCGATTTTCAAGTGCTTTGAATCCAATGTGTCTGCCCAAAAGCTTGACAATCAAACCCTGCTTCCATGGCCGACACAAGGTAGCTTCAGCATGAGGAGGTATTACTATTTCAGGACACTCATACCCTCCGTGCTTCTTTTCGACTATCTGCAAATCCATAGGTCCAAGATGAGGCTCGCCAGTCTCCTTATCACCATTGATGTTACTATCTGAAGCCATCGCTGTCGCCTGACCCCCCAGCATCATCTCCTTGTATGACTTCCTCGGCTGGACTGGTTCAACAATTTCATCATATACATCATCGTATCTTACCGGACCGGACTCATCACCTGTGAAAGCATGATCTCCTCCCTTTTTCTTATGCTCATGGTTTGCTGGTTCTGAGAGAGAGAGAGAGAGAGAGAGAGAGAGAGACGAAGAAGATGAGAAGATGGGTTCTGGTTTGATATGGAAGCGTTGGTTTGTGTTGGAAATGGAAAAGTTGATATGAGGTTGGGTGGGTGCTGAGGAAGAAGAAGGGGATTTAGATTTTTTTTGCAGGAGGTAAAATCAAAACACCCCCTATTTGCAGGGGGTAAAAACGTATTTAAAAATGCTACATAGACGTTTTTGTAACGTCCATCTAACAGAAGGACTAAAACCAAAAAAGTTGATTATGCAAGCATAAGATGAGAGACATGCGGTCCATTCCTCCCCGCCCTAATCGGCTCCCAACTACCCAGCTCAACCTGCTCAGTAATCAAATGAGTCAATTTGCCCATACACAACACAAACAAATACGGAGAAATGGGATCGCCTTGACGAATACCACGCTGAGGAGAGAAAAACTCTGATCTATTCCCGTTCCACATGACGTTGGTTGAAACAGTGGAAATAGCCTGTCTGATGATCTCAATAATGTGGTCTGGCACGCTAATTTCCTCAAGCACCTGAACAATGAACCTCCACCGGATGCGATCGTAGGCCTTTGCCAAATCGACTTTGACCGCAAAGAAACCATTTGTGCCTCGCATTTTGTGCATACTATGCAAGAGCTCTTGAGCAACAACAATATTCTCGTGAATGCTACGGGTAGGGATGAACCCAGTCTGAAACAGAGAGACAATGGTAGGCATATGCAGCTTTAGCCTATTCACAATTATCTTGGTAATAATAGCTGACGTTGCACAGAGATATTGGCCGGAATTGGGTAACAAACTCCGGCTTGTTGATCTTGGGAATCAAACACACATCAGTTTTATTTACGGTAGCAATCTTGGAAGGCTCTCGCCACATGCCATGAATAAAGTTAGTAAAGTCATTCTTAATCACCTCCCAGTTTGCTTGGTAAAAACCGACTTGAAACCCATCAGGACCAGGCGCTTTCCAAGGATCCATGGCAAAAATGGCATTCCTAATCTCTACCTCCTCAAGAGGACGACCCATATGAATAGCATCATCCCTATCCAGCTGCTGGAAACCGAAACGCGTTGTGAGGTTAGAGATATTCATCTGATCCTCCATGAAAAGGTTTTGAAAAAACCGCGTTACGTGGGCCTTGGTATCATCATCATCATCGATCCAATGTCCATCCTCATCTCTGATCCTGTGAATACGGTTCTTTTTCTTCCTATTGGCAGCCTTAATTTGGTAATACTTTGTGTTGCGATCGCCGTCATGCATCCACTTTGCTCTAGATCTTTGATACCACATCATTTCTTCCTTGCAAAGAATGTCATTTAATTCTTGCTGGAGCTGCTCTTCCAACTGGATTAGGAACCTATTAGCTTGCCCATTATGGAATTTCTTTTGGATGCTATTAATTCTTGCCATTAAAATCTTCTTCTGAACATGAACAGCACCAAAGGAAGTGACTTTCCAAGACGTGAGATCCGTCCTCAAATTATTCAGCTTGTTCAAAAAGTCACCATCTCCATCCCACCAAATCGCCATATCTTCTTTAAAGGTCGATGCATCGCCCATGCCCTTCAAATCGAAAAGGCCGAGCTCTTCTATCACCGCATTACCATGGATACTGATTAAAATAGGGTGATGATCGGAGAACTTCACCCGAGGTAAAACCTTCACAATAGCATTAGGAAACACAACACGCCATCTATCATTGCAAAGAGCTATATCCAACCTCACAAACGTACGCTCGAAAACACTACACCAGGGCCCTCTCCAAGTGAACCGAGTTCCCACCGAGCCGAGGTCAATAAGGCCACAATTGTTAATTCTAGTCTTGAACAGCTGGTATTTACGCAAGTTGGGAGTGCCACCACCTCGCTTCTCACTAGCATCAGAAATATCATTGAGGTCTCCAGCAATCAACCACTGACCGTTAATGCTACAGCTTATCTCCTGGAAAGAACTCCAGAGCTCGCCTCTCAGCTCATCAACCGGGCTCGCGTAAGTAGGAGTGAAGTACCAGTACCATCCCCCATTCATAGTAACCTTAAAGTGAACATATTGAAAATCATTCGCCAGCTCCATCAGCTCCACATAGGTAGTGCGCCAACCAATAGCAATACCCCCAGAGAAACCTCGGTTCTCAGCAAACGTGAAACCGTCATATCCCAACAAATTGATGGAACGCTTTATCCGGATTGGGTTGATCCAAGTTTCCATCAGCACCAAAATCTCAGGCTTATGAACATCAGTAAATTGTTTACAATTCCGAAAAAGATCCGGACTAGCAGCACCTCTACAGTTCCATAACATAATTTTGTTTAAATCCATTAAACAATATAGGATTTAAGGACACCAACCTCGGCAAGCTAGAGAATTTAGACAAGGGGGGTCTCCATGACCACCTCCATTTCACCATCAGCTCTAGCGTCTCCTTGCTCGTAAGCATCAACAAACTCCTCAGTATCAAGCATTCCCACATCATCAGTGGTATTAGTAGTCGCTGGGGTGCAATCAACACTGTGCTCCAAATCAGGGGGTCTAGTTGTGTGAAATAAACTCGGCCCAGCATTATTTAGCCATTCTTCGGGCCTAAGAGCAGGATCTCGGCTCAAACATCTCGGGTCACCAGAAGAAACATTGTGTATCAGTTGCGTGCCAACATTGTTGTCCATGTGGAATTCCTGTATGGGCCCCTTGCCAGGCGCATGGCCCACGCGCCGAGTAAGTTTCGTGTCAATAGCCATAATGTCAGCGCCTTCGTTCTGCTTGTTACCATTAACTCCTCGGCTTTGCACGTGTGGCGCAGGATTGGTTTTCTGTGCGTTTTGACATTGGTGGTCCTTTGGCTTCCTCGTTAGTTTTCCTTTGCCCACTTTTGCGGCTATTGCCAATTTTAACCGTACCAACCTGTTTTTTAGGTGGGGCCATATCATTGGCTGGAGGTGCATCATGATTGCCTTGGTCCAAGTTATTAATATCCCCATGTAACGACTCCGGAATATCCTCCTCGCCATTAAGAATTCCGAATCTGGATCCTGCGTATGTGGTGTCATCAACGTTCTCCGGTATCACTCTTCCGGCACCGGTAGTCGGATCACCCTTGTCTCTCCCTTTACGCGGCCACCGTTGCTTTTGGACCACCGTCCAAGGACCATCTTCCTGCGCCACTCTGGGGTTATGTTAGTAGGGGGGTGGAATGTTAGTTTCCCGAGTTTGAATCTGAGACCTCCTAATTGCACTCTTTTAGTGCACTCCTTCAGTATCTTTTTGCTCGCCAACTAAACTATCTACTTCGTGTGAGAACTCTTCTTTATTATAAGAAATGTGAACTTTTAATTATAATGGTTAGATTTAATTTAACGCTCAAGTTACATTATTAATTACAAGATATTTGTGTTTGTTTCGTTTTTAATTAAAGTTTCCATTTCTAGTAAAAAGCAAGAGTTATATATATATATATATATATATATATATATATATATATATATATATATTCAAGGATCATCACCACAACAATAAATTAATTGTTCAACATAGAAATTGTTTAAAACCTTAGTGGAAAGAAATTAATTGATCAATACCTTAGTGGAAAGAAGAATATCAGAGTATGTATATGGTGTATGCGCTGGAATCACTTGGAAATTGCTTAGTGGAGGAAATAAGACTAGAGCAAAAGAGAAGGAAATTTTATTATGTTTCAAGTGGTAGTTTACAACTGAGGCATATATGCCTTATATAGAGAAACTAAGGCTTACTATTTAAGCCAGTAAAAAACTACTATTACATCCGGTAGCCTGTAAATGAAAAAGATAAAATACCATTATTAATGTCGGGTACACTTGGGGCCCCATCGACACATTGATAATGACTAAAGTAAACAAAGCAAAAAAGAAAATAGTGGAAAATATTCCCTTGGTCGACCACCATATCTATATGGTTTTGGTTTTATGTGTTGACAAGAATAATCATAATTGATTTTATGAATTATTGGTTTCCTTTTCCTTTGTTGATATTGTGACTCATCGATTGTATCATTGCATCCCAGAAATCTAGTGTAGGTTATTCCTCTTCTTTTGCTTGAGATTCTCCAACTAGACAATTATATGTATTTGAATCTAGTGAACCTTGTGAACTACTGGTCTTCATTGAAACATCCTCACTTTTAACTTTAAAAGTTTTAAAGAACTGATTCTTCATATGGTCTAGAGTTCTTACCATAATTTGTTTTTCCGTTTCATTTGGATGTATTTTCTGAAAATAATTTTTCAGATTATCTATAGACATTTCTTGAGAATTTGGTTCTTTTGGCCTGAACTGGTCCTCAACTATAGTTGTTTCAATTTTGACTTTCATGTGCTGAAGATCCTCTTTTGGCATTTTTATCCACCATTTGTAGAAGAAATTTCTTCTAAGTATAGGCATATTAAATTTATCATTGGAATCCATGGAATTTGGAATTTAATAAAGTATAAACAAGGACCTTGCCCTGTAATCATTTTTGAAGCATTCTTCAAAATTAATGGACTATGATTACACCATGAATCATATAAATTTAATATATTTTTTGGTAAAATCTCCAAAGAAGGACCAAATTTTGTCCACCAATTATAAAACCAATTTGGTATAGGTTTTTCCAGAATTTCTGGATTAATGCTAAAAAACCAAGAATGCTTATTATTTTTTCCAAAATATAATAAAGCACTTACCACGTACTTTTATTAATTTCAATAAATATGAAATCACAAAATTAAATTTCTCAAAATAGAGAAGGCAAAAGTCATCATCTTAATCCATATAATTCTTTCTTCTACTTTATAAGAAGATATTATTATTAGAATCACATTTTTCTAATAAATCACTATTAGAAGTAGAACCCCCACTATTTCTACATTTATACGAAAATAATTTTCGTAACATCTGCGTTCTTCATTTCAATTAAAATATATAATTAAAATCTATAACTTTCATTGTTAACCATATACACTTTAAAAAATCTCTAACTCCATGGGGACAAAAATAAGTAATTAAACTTTCTTTTTCCATATCAGGATGTGGTTTTTTCAAAGCTTTTCCTATTCCAAAATATGGTTTTCATAAAATCACTTGCAAGATAAATCTCTTGTAGCTCATCAAAAAAAATATAATACAAGAGTAAATAAAAGATTAGTCCAAAATAAAATATACATGTTGCAGCTCATGAAAAAGCAACAATTAATTTGAAAAATGTAACAATAGTAACGTAATAATAGTATAATAAAATTAATTTGAAAAATGTAACAATAGTAACGTAATAACGTATTAATTTGAAAAATGTAACAATAGATTAGTCCAAGATAAAAGATTGTACCCCACTGTTTACCAATATACCCCCACTCTATCCGAGAACTATTAATACACAATCGTTGACTTCCCCACTTTTGGTGGGAAAATTTTATTCCCACCATTTACCAATATACCCCTCATTTTGTACCCCACTGTTTACCAATATACCCCTCATTTTGTACCCTACTGTTTCCCAATATACCCCCACTCTATATTTTTGGACCAACATACCCCCACTCTATATTTTGTACCCCACCATTTAACAATATACCCTCATTTTGTACTGTACTCTGTTACCAATATACCTCCCCACTCTATATTTTTGGACCAACATACACTTGGCAAAAAAAAAAATTGGTCCAACACTTTTTTTTATCCACTTTTGGTGGGAAAATTTTATTCCCACCATTTACCAATATACCCCTCATTTGTACCCCACTGTTTACCAATATACCCCACTCTATATTTTTGGACCGACATACCCCCACTCTCTATTTTGTACCCCACCATTTACCAATATACCCCTCATTTTGTACCCCACTGTTTACCAATATACCCCCACTCTATATTTTTGGACCGACATTGTTGCCTCATCCCACGAAGGACTATTGTTGCCTCTTCGTCTTATATATATATGTGTTGCGTATTTTTATACCCCCCTTATAAAATGTTGATGTTTTTTCAAAACTACATTTGTAGGCCTGTTAATCACCTCCCCGTGCATCGCACGGGTAATCGTCCTAGTATATATATATAGGCTACTTATTAATACACAATGGTGGTTTTTCATGGTTTAAGCGGCAAATCTAATTTTACACTTTTATGGCACTTTTGTAAATAATGGATGTGCCAAGTGCACCATTTACCAAGATACCCCTCATTTTGTACCCCACTGTTTATCAATATACCACCACTCTATATTTTTGGACCGACATACCCCCACTTTATATTTTGTGCCCCACCATTTACCAATATACCCCTCATTTTGTACCCCACTGTTTACCAATATACCCCCACTATATATTTTTGGACCAACATACCCCTGACAATTTTTTTTTCTCCAACACTTTTTTTTTATTATTATCAAAATGTACCCCTCATTTTGTACCCCACTGTTTACCAATATACCCCCACTCTATATTTTTGGACCGACGTACCCCTGACAAATTTTTTTTTGTCCAACACTTTTTTTATTATTATCAAAATGTATCCCTTATTTTGTACTCCACTGTTTACCAATATACCCCCACCGACATACCCCTGACAAATTTTTTATTTGTCCAACACTTTTTTTTTTATTATTATCTCTCTTAATTAATACACAATCGTTGACTTCCCCACTTTTGGTGGGAAAACTTATTCCCACCATTTACCAATATACCCCTCACTTTGTACCCAACTGTTTACCAAGATACCCCCACTCTATATTTTTGGACCGACATACCCCCACTCTATATTTTGTACCCCACCATTTACCAATATACCCCTCATTTTGTACCTCACTGTTTACCAATATACCTGTTTGCTGGTGTTTTTAGCAAACAATCACTAGTTTTCAATATTGAGATTGTGAGATCAAACTAGAAAATCTCTTTGACAATTGCCTTTAAGTTTTGTGTTTTGACGTGCGTAAGAACGGTAAAAAGTAGAAAGAAATAGATTGAAAACAAAATAAAAGCAGGAAATGCAACAAAGGTAAAAAGAAAGTAAATATTGCATTAATTGAAAGGAGAAATGGTTCACCAACACGTACAATGTATCTGTTTCACTCGTATTTCGCTTTAGTTTGGAAGTTGAGTTTCTTAGAGTTCTTGTGAAATGTGGTGACCCCGATTTCCTATTACAAAAGAGTATTTATACTCTTTGAAACAATCGTGGGAAAAAAGAATAACTGCCTCCTAAAAATAGGGAAGTAATCGCCACTAATGCTTGCTGTTGCTCGCACGCGTTCGACCAACTCATTGTCAACCGCTTGGCGAAGTGTTGAACTCTGCTCTGTCGAAGGGTTGAGTCTTCTCTCGTCGAAGGTTTCTTGCCTTGCTTGCCTCATAGCTTTGAGAGCCAAGCTTGTCGAAGCTCACTTGCATTTCTTGCACTTGTATACCTTTTCTCATCCGAATTGATGGAGCATTGACTTGAATATTGACTGTGGTCCCCACAACATCATTAAATGTGAAGTCAACCCTATTTAAAGCTTCATTTAATGTCTTTATCGAAATTTTGAGGTAACAGATTGCCCCCAAAAAATGCTTTTTCGACGAAATAAGGAATGGAGGTAAGAAAGGGCATTTTTTGAATACTGTGCAATGGTCACTTCTACCGCCCTTTGCACTTCAACAGTAATCGAAAAGATAGCCATCATGACTTGCACAGATAAAGTAAACCGTTTCATTGGCACACGTAATATAGTAGGTGGGCCATCACGTCCTCAAAGGTCACAAACGTGTGGGCGGTGGTGAACGCGTGCCAATAATCAAGTTGCCTCCAAACATATATAAACGGCTAAAACCCTTTCATATCCCTTTTTACTCGGTTGAAACCTTGCGAATCAGCTCTCTTTGCATTCCTCATCTCTGTACTTTGCAAAAATCCCAAATTCACAAAAGTTTCAAACTTTCGCTCTCTTTTTCCAATCCAAACCCAAATTCTAACCTGCATTCACTCTTCCTCACCTATGGCTTCATCATGTGCCGCTGTGATGCAACCTGAGAGTTCAAAGAAACACGACGAACCCAGCAAAATCCAAACCCTTGATGGCTTCGTCGATGAACCTGACATCAACGACAAACGATCTACCCAATGGCAAACTCAGGTACTGATTCCTTCTACTGAGATTTACACCCATGCTTATTTGGGTCCTCTGCACGATATTTTCTTTGGAAACGATGAAGTTTCCGAGATTTTCCCTAGCCACGTTCGCCTTCAACCCAGAATCTTCGCTAAAACCCCTTTTCACTTAGAGTTTCTGACCAATTCTTCTAGGGTTTTTAGGTCTGCTCCTAGGCTCGACCAACAAATCTATATAGATTGGCTTGACAAAGTAGAAGCTAAGAAAGCCAAAATCTGGAAAAAACAGGGTATCTTCGACCTTATCCAACTGTCTAGGTATGGGCCCAAATATGATAGCACCCTAATTTTGGCTGCTATGCAGTTCTGGGATTGTGCTACTCATAGCCTCCATCTGAAATGTGGCATGCTATCCCCCACTTTACTAGATGTTGCTGCCATTACAGGTCTGAAACCCCTAGGTGAGACCTTTGATCCCACACTCCCAGAGTACGAATACAAATTCACCTTCAACAATGCTACCTTTGCCCCCTTACATTGGTGAACACCATAGACTTGACACTGAGGAAGTGTCCGCTATAGAACATGTAGCCTTCTTGACCCTCTGGTTATCTCTATTTGTTTTCTGCACACGTTCCCTTCAGGTTTCCAAATCTTATATCCCATTGGCAATCCAACTCCATGAACAAGAAGACATCAACCTTGCCAAGCTGATTCTAGGCTCTCTCCACCAACAACTTGACAATGCTGTTGTGGAGTTGAAAGAGGACGAACCTACAACCAAGTTTTTGGCTTCTGGCCCCTTATGGTTGTTGCAACTGTGGTTGCTAGCCACTTTTGAATTTCGACTTAGCTTGTATATTCCAAAATCAGTTCGACCATCTCTGGAAACGAGGAGAACTGAAGGAATTCGACTAGCACAGTTGAAACCCAAGCAAATAGGCCTTACTGCCGAAGAATCCTTCTTAGAGTACTTCGAAGTCTTTTTGAAATGCACCACCTTCACAGACTCTATGGCCCCATTCGTCCAAAGGCCTTATGGTCCCACATGGTTTAAACAACCATTTCCTTCCCCTTCTGTCGAACAAACTGAGGAGATCCACCAAATCTGGCAAGCTTACCTCTCTCCTTCCATCCTCTCCACCAGACTCACCACTGGCAAAACTAAAAATAGCTTGGGACTCACTAGGTATTTCCCAAGTTATTTTGCCAGGCAGTTTGGGCTTTGTCAAGTCGACTGCGCCCAATGTGTTTTCACAAAGTAGAATTTGTAAGTCGTAAAAAGTAAATGGCTTACAAGCAGGCTTTCAAGAAATTTCATTACAAAACTTTGAATTTTGAACCTCTCAGTTTCAACCCAAGGTTTTCATGCACTGAGAAGTTTCACGAATGGTGGACTGGTTACTATATTAATGCTGCTGGAGAAACCATTGACACTTTTCCTGAGAACCTTGTGAAGAAGTTAGTGGCTGCTTTCCCTTCAAACAACAAAGGTACATATTTTTCGACACTTAAAATTTTTCTAAGTCTTAAACACTTCATTTTAATTTCACTCCTGTCTACTTATCAATGTTTTCGACATTAGAAAAACCTGCACCAAAGTTGAAGATCAAAGTAAACAAGACCACCACAACAAAACCTTCTCCCCAAGTCACGAAGAAAGTGACCGCAAGTCCTACCCCAGACATCACCCCAAAGAAGGTATGGCATTTTCCACTTATCTTAAGTTGTTTTTCGACTATGGCTTTTATTCATGTCGAATGTTTCTTTCAGAAAACAACCAAAACAACCAAACCCCTTCAGAAGCCCAAGGCCAAAGAGAGAGCGGTTATTCCCTCCAGTTCTGAGGTACTGTATACACCTTGTTACATGTCGAAATTTCTCTTCGATTTGTCACTCACTTTCTCGTGGTATTACTTGTACTATAACTTGAATTCTTTTTGCAGGACACTGAAAGTGATGACAACATTCCTCTCAATCAACGGTCAAGGAAAAGGACCTTACCTGAATCTCAAAGGGCAACTCAAGGCATTACTATCAACGAAACTTCTGAATCACCTTCTTCTCCTCCAATCAAGAGGCTTAAGGTACATGAGGTAAATTCCCTTTCGACGTCATTTCAACCTCTTTGATCTCACCTTTCCAAAGATTAACTTAAGTGATATTACTTCATCAGTAAGCGGTGGTGGACTACTCGTTGATAATCCTGCTGTCGAGTCTTTGACTGAGGCTGCCGAACGAGAATTGTCGGCCCCAATGCTTCCTTTTCCTTCGTCACCTCTTGGTGTAGTTAAGAGGTTTTTCAAGCACATGCTGATCCTGCAATCCCTGTTTTCGAGGAGCTTGTTCCAAATGCAGATAACGTCGAACGCAGGTCATTGTCGAAGAGAATGCTCAAGTTCCGTAACCGTTCGCCCGTAAATTGAAAGACGCCAAGTAGTGGCTACCTCTGTTGAAATCCACAAGAGAATATGGTCAATCAAGAGCAAGAGGAGCCTAGAAGGGAGGAGCACGCAAATCAAGGCACTTCGCCAAAGAGTCATCTAACAAGTCTTTGTTAGTGGCCAAGAATTGGTGGAGAAGAAGAAGACAGATCCTTTGGCGGCTTTGAAGATCATCTTGAGCCTTAAAAGCTCGTCAAGTCGTTTGATTTGCAACTCTTGAACACCCCTCTCGCCCCATCAATCGGAGACAATCAAAGCCTACTTCGCCAACTGAAAGCTAGAGTCTTAGAGGGGGATCTCGTAGCAAACATTGAAAATGATCCCTCTGTGTATCTTGAGGTAAAATCCCTCATTCACAAGATCAATAAGTTGGACCCTCCTCAAAACCTCCTTACCTTCTTCATGGAATTTGGCCCTCTCTTCGAGCAACTCTCTCTCCTGATCAACCAACGGTCGAATATCTTCAAGCAAAAGGCTCAAGAAAATCAACTCTGCGAAGTGGAACTTGCCTCTCTCAAAGCTGATCAAGATGATATAGAAGCTCTCGAAACCCAAGCAGCCAATGATGAAAGAGCAATTGCTGAATGGGATGCAGAGATTACGCGTATTGACGAAGAGATCAAAACACTCCAAACTAAATTGTCAAACGCTAAGTATCAAAAGGGCTTGATCGTCGAAAGAATGAGCGCTGCTTCTTCGTCAGCCAAAACTACTAAGGCGTTGACAGCTATAGAACACTTGGAGAAAATTGACCAAAGATCGAAGCCATTCTCGCTGAACTCGACAAAGATCTACACCTTCTTGATACTTCTATCTCTTTGAGTGCCAACATTCTGGAGAGGCATAAGGCAACTTTGTCGAACTTCTGAGACTTTGTACTAGTTTAGAACTTTAAAAATGGCTATGTAATTTCAACATTTCCTTATACCTTGCCATTTATGAACAATTTTCGTTTATTTACACTTGTTCAATTTTTATCTCAGTTAATGTTGGCTTGTATTGCTTTAAATACTTGCCATTTATTCTAAAGATTCTATTTTCGTCACCTAGCTCTTCGACTTCATAAGCGCTATTCGAAAAGCATTGCAATACGCGAAATGGGCCTTCCCACCCTGGTGACCATTTGCCTAAAACTCTATCTTTTTTATCCATAGGTAATAGGATTTTCCACACTAACTCTCCTTCTTCAAAGGTTTTTAACTTAACCTTCTTGTTGTAAGCTTTAGCTACTCTCTCTTTCTATCGAATAAGCATTTCTAAAGCCAACAATCTCTCTTCGTCTAAATCAACTAATTCGTCGATCATCATATTCCAATAATGATCAGAAGGAATTTCCCATTGTTTATGAATCCTTGTTGATTGTAAACAAATTTCTCTGAGTAACAACGCTTCATGCCCAAATGTTAACTTTGTAAGGAGTAGTGTTTATAGACTCTTTAGGTGAAGTTCGACAAGCCCATAACACTTGGTCAAGAGAATTATGCCAATTTTTGGGCTTACGTCCCACGTGCTTCTTAATCAAATTAATAATGATCTTATTAGCGACTTCTACTTGACCATTGGCTTGTGCGTAATATGGTGTCGAAGTCAATAACTTGAAACCAATTTCAAGAAGAACTCTCTACCATCTTTCGACCAAGAAAAAAGCGATACATTGATGCGTCCGTAGTAATGGTCTCTCGAATTCCATATCGTAGATGATATGGTTTTGAATAAACCTTATCACGCTTCTTTCGATCAACATTGGCTAAAGGTATTGCCTCCACCCATTTAGTGAAATAGTCGATTCCTACAAGAATGTATCTATGACCTTTTGACGAAGTTGGTTTTATTTCTCCAATCACATCCAAAGCCCAACCTCTAAATGGCCAATGTTTCACTATAGAATGTAATTCGTTTGCGAGCACATGTTGTATTCCAAAGATGCTTTTGGCATTCTTGGCAACCTTTAGCAAACTCTATACAATCTTTCAAAATGGTTGGCCAGTACATTCCTTGTCGAAATAACAACCATTTCATTTTATGGCCTACTTGATGCGAACCACATGCCCCACCATGCGTATTAGAAAGCGCTAAGTATGCCTCATTTTCACTAAGACATTTTAACAGAACCCTTCAGAGTTTGCTTGAACAACTCATTTCCAATTAACACATAGCTCAGAGCTCTGTATTTCACTTTTTTATTAGTGTTTCCTGTAGGATTTTGCAAATACTCTACAATAGGTTTACGCCAATCATCATCAGCCATATTTTCAATAGCAAAAATTTATGCTAAGTCAATATCATCGAAAATGTGGCGTTTTTCGACGTATACTTCGTTTGTACTTGTATTTATTGCCCCCCCAATTTTTGGTGTTGACAATAACGTCGAAGAAGTATCATTGTAAAGAGAGTCCTCTGAGATTAATTTATCTTTTATCTCAATCAACTCTTCTAGGCTTTGCTTTGACACTTTGTAGCCTGAGGCAATCTGTGCCAACTCATTTGCCACGTGATTTTTAATTCGTGGTAAATGTTCTAGGTGAACAAATGTAAACCTTTTAACAAAGTATTGGCAACAACAAAATATTTAATAAGGTGTTCATTGATGCATTTGTATTCTTTTGTCAATTGTTTGACAACTAGTTGAGAATCACCTTTTACTTCGACATGCCTTGCCCCCAGTTCAAGCAAAAATTTAAGGCCTACTATTAAAGCCTCATACTCAGCTTCATTATTGGAGCAAGAGTCTCGAATTTTGAACTTATACTTCGTTGGAATGTTTTCTGGAGAAATAATTAAGATCCCAATACCCACTCCATTTTTATGGCTCGAGCCGTCGAAGTATAGTTTCCAAGGACGTATGTCTAACGAATGTATTTCATGTTCGACAACGAGAATGGTCCACTATGAAATCAAAGAACCACTTGTCCTTTGATTGATTTAAGAGGTCATTAGGTTAAGCTATATTCTAACAAAGCTAAAGCCCATTTACCAATTCTACTATGCAACATAGGTTTTGATAACATATGCTTAATAACATCAAAATGAGAATAAACATAAACATCTGCTGAATTTATATATTGCTTTAATTTCGTACAAGAAAAATACAAGCAAAGGCATAATTTTTCTATTGGACTATACCTTGTTTCAGCATCAATCAAAACCCTACTAAGGTAATAAATGGCTCTTTCGACACCATTATCATCTTCTTGTGCTAACATGCTACCTATTGTGTTATCAGAAGCTGCTATATACAATTTTAGCATTTTGTTTCTAATAACAGGCAACAAAATTGGTGGGTTCATTAAATAAGACTTAATCGCATCAAAAGCTTCTTGATGAGCTTGCTCCCACTTGAATTCATCTTCTTTCTTCAGTCTCAACAATGGCGAAAAAACTTGTGTTTTGCCACTTAGACTTGAGATAAATCTTCAAAGGAAATTGATCTTTCCTAGCAATTAGGCAACCTCCGAATTCCCAATTTACCGCTTTTCACAATTTACCGCTTTTCCCAATTTACCGCTTTTTCCAATTTATTGCTTTCCCGTTAATGCGACAAGTGTTAACCTCCTCTTTCAAAAGGAAAATAACCAAAAAATGTGAACTTTTCTGAACGGACAAAATTAGTATTATTTCCATATCTTTATTTCCATTTCACCAACAAATATGAAAAAGTCAATTCATATTTTTTGGCGAAATGTGAAATAAAGAGGGGCAGCTGTAATACCCTAATTTTGTCCGTCTTCTTTTTGTCACTTGCTTTATTCAACTTGTTTTCGAGATCATGCGATTACAAGTAGTTAGAATAGTGTCTCTTTTTTTTTTTAATTTAAGCCAATTTCAATTATTCGTTCAATTAAACCGAAATACCGTTACTTAAGCTAGGCATGCGCGTGAATGATCGATCTTTTCGCGCATTCTTCAGTTTAATCTCGATATTTGTGCCTAATCGAACCTAAGTGGGCTTATTTTTGTCACTATTGGGCTTACCATTTTGGCTTGGGCCCACAGATGTGGTTCCGAGTTAATTTTTAGCGTTTATTGTTCAACGTGTCTATTTCTTCTATTCGGGCCTCGTTCTAGCATGTTTGTGAACACTCAAATTTTAACGGTATTTTTGACGTTTTCTCGAAAAATTACGAGAATACGCACTTTTTGCGTATTTTGCGTGTTTTAATCGTCGAATATGTCATTTTACTCATTTTTGTCACTTTCGCATTATTTTGCTCTTTTTAAACAAAACAAAAAAAATATCATTCAAAAATTACAAAAAATAATAGATAGATTTAATTGATTTGTATTACAATGTTTTAAAAAAATAATAAAATAAATACCAAATTAATAAATTAAACAAAGACTTTTCAAAGCAGATTTAAGGGTCGCGGTAAAGAGTTGATTTGGGTTCGATCAAAAGCCCAGACCTGCAAACAAAAGTCAGGCCCAGTCAAATGTAATTAATGAAGAAACCTAAATATTTAGTATATAAAGAGAGTCTAAACAGGGTCAAAGGGGGGGACAGCCAGCACGAATTTCAAGACAAATCACAAAAAGATTAGGGTTTTACACTAAAACCCTAATCACACAAACACCGTTTTTTTTGAGATCTGAGAAGCAGTTACTAGAAGGAATTCGAAACACAGCAGCAGAGAAGCAGTAGATCACCAACAACATCAACACAGATCTCGTTTTAATCTTTCCATTGGTAATAGGAGATCAGGTTGGTACCTAAGTTGCTGTTAAGTTTTTTTGCTTTTCTTGTTTTGTCTTGGAGCATAAAATATACTGTCATCGTTCTAACCTTAGATCAGGTAAATTGGATTAGAGTAAAAATTAGGTGCTCCCACTTGTTGAATCTAAAAATGCACTGAGACCACAAAATACCCAAACCAGCGCCACATAATCACCATCAACCCTCAACTCAAAACCCCACCACACACCACCAATAACAAACCACCAACAGCCACCTTCGGCCTCCACCCAAACCCATCTTCAACCACCACCAAAACCACCACAACTCACCCTCCAATCATCACAAATCATCGTCCTCCCCTCCCAAACCGAAATCACCAGTCAAAAAAACGCAGAGAAGTAAAAATAAACAGAAAACGTAAATTGAGACTGAAAGGGAGAAGGAATAGAGCGAAAAAACGAATCTGTGGCAAGAACCACGCCGGTCATCACCCTCCACCATCACCGAAAACGACGCCGGCCAAGGGGCGGCGGACGTCATTGTTCCTCCTCTCCCTCGGGTTCCCTTCGCAAAGCATCTCTTTTCTCTCTCGCACTGGATCGCCTCTCTCTCTCTCCGAAAATCCGGTGGATCTCTCTCTCTCTCTCTCCTGAAAATCCGGCTAGAAAATCTCCCTCTCTCTTCAAAGGAGCTGCCGCGCAAGCAAAGAATGGGGCAAGGAGAGGAAAATTTTAGGGTTCTGCTTGGGATGGGCCTATATAGTATCCATCCATTTTAATTTTTTTATCCATCGTAATACTATCTCGCACTACACAAAGTTTGATACGCGCACACCTCTTTCACTTAAGCCCGCCGCATATCGGCTCCCATATCTGAACCGGGCTTCTTTGTTTACACCCCCTATTCGATTACACAACCTCCCAAGAACTAGTAACACCCCATTTTGCAATTTTCACCTTTTTCTCGTTTTAATTCTTTTTCAACTCAAATAATCTCTCAATAAATCAAAAAAAACTTTGTTAACGGTTTTGCGAAGCCTCTGCTTGCATAATCATTAACAATGAGGAACTAGTGGTGATCACTTGGAGCCTTTGCTCAATTGATCATCATGAATGCCTAATTTTTCTAAATACTTTCAATAAATCCAAAAACTTTGTTAATGGTCTTGCGAAGCCTCTGCTTGCATAATCATTAACCATGAGGAACTAGTGGTGATCACTTGGAGCCTTTGCTCAACTGATCATCATGAATGCCTGATTTTTCTAAATACTTTTCATTAAGTCAAAACTTTGTTAATGGTTCTGCGAAGCCTTTGCTTGCATGATTATTAACAATGAGGAACTAGTGGTGGTCACTTGGAGCCTTTGCTCAATTGATCATCATGAACGTCTAGTTTTTCCTAAAAAACTTTTCATTAAATCAAAAACTTTGTTATTGGTCCTGCGAAGCCTTTGCTTGCATGATTATTAACAATGGAGTGCTAATGGTGGTCACTTGGAGCCTTCGCTCAATTGATCATCATGAAAGCTCGATTTTTCACAATTAAACAAGATAAAAAAACCAAAAAACCTAGAACTACGTAGCTTTGAATTCTCCATCGCACCTGGAGATACGTAGGAGCGGATCCCCTCCGTCAAGCACAATAAACTAAAAACATTTTTCCCTTCAAAACTAAAGCGGCTAACTCTCGTCGAAGCGCGAAATAAAACTTTCATTAAACCGAGAGGCAAATTTAAGCATTTTTCAAATCAACACTTAAAATCACGCGCTTAATTAAAGGTTCCTTCTTCGATGAGAAAAGAGGTGTGGGGTGCTAATACCTTCCCCATGCCTAACCGACCCCCGAACCCAAATCTTCCGGTTTTCCAAAGGACCATCCGCCTTCCAAAAAGGTTTTTCTTCAATATTTTCCTTATAAAAAATATTGGTGGCGACTTCATTGTTTTAAAAGGTTGTAAACGAATAAAACCCCTCGGGGACTTTTAGGCATAATGCAGATCTCTATGCCTTTCTTGTGTACTACAAAACCCAAGAATTCACCCTTTCGCATACGTAAAGAACATTTGGTTGGATTCATTTTCAATCCATATTTCCTCATTCGTTCAAAAGAACGTCGAAGATGGTCTAAATGACCAATTTCTGAGGATGACTTAACCACCACATCATCTATGTATATTTGCATAAAATCATCAATAAAATCATTAAACATAGAATTCATCGCTCTTTGATAGGTGGCACCAAAGATTTTTAAACCAAAGGGCATTACTACCCATTCATAAACACTAATGCCCCCGACATCGAAAGTCAAGCTTTCACGCCCTCTTCAAAGAATAAAAATTTGATTATACCCCGAATAGCCATCTAGCATACCGAGATAATCAAATCCTGCTGCTGAATCTATTAGCATTTCTCGCTACAGTATAGCGTATTCATCTTTAGGTGTTGCATTATTTAGATCCTTAAAGTCCACGCAAACTCTAAGTTTTCCATTTTTCTCCATTCTCGGGACAATATTAGCTAACCAATCGACATACAGGCGCTTCGATGAATTTGCTCTTGAACGACCTTTTCGATTTCTTCTTTGATCTTAGCCAATATTTGAGGAGCAAATCTTCTTGGTGTTTGCTTTCTTTCGGTTTCTTCCCGGTCGAATAGGTATTTGTAGTTCCACCACTTCTCGACTCAACCTGGCATTTCGTTGTACTCCCAAGCAAAGCAATCTTTGAACTCCCGCAGGTAGTGAAATAACTTGGGTTTTGAAGGCGGCATCAAGGTGTGCACTAATATATGTTGGCCTTTTGACTAGGCCATCTCCCAAATCCACTTCTTCTACTGGATCTTGAGCTTGCATGCGCTTTGTTGAATCCACGGATCCTTTTCAAAGCCTAATGGTTCGTCATCATAAATGCAATCAAGTTTGTCATCTATGACTTCACCACTTTCTTCAGATGAAGCTATGGCTTCGGCGGCCATTGTTTGTTGAATTATTTCGCTTCCAAAGCCGTTTTCACTTTATTTTTTCGGCCATATAGGCCGTAATTCTATCCCATGCGTTGGGTAATCGACATCTAAAACCTTCTAAGAGTCGAGATCCCATCCCGTTGGGGTAGAACACCCTCGTGATAGACACTTGCATCTTCCACCACTTCCTCTCCCCAAACAAAACCATGTGTTGGGTACAATCAAACAGAGGAAAGCACATTATCGGATGAGATGTATGCCTGACTGGAAGACGTACATGGCACAATATTCGCCATTTGTTTTTCAAAATTTTCCTTGGTGACATTGTTGACATCAAGAAGGAAGTAACTTTGGTCCGCTTGACATATTCTACGGACCATCATCCTTCCACATCACCAATTTCGGTGTAGGCTTGAAGGCACAAAGACCTACTCCATGAATCCACTCTCTGCGCCAAGCGGGTTATAGCTTGCCTTGGAGGCTATGACAAAGAACATGGTAGTTCTCTTGGCGATGCCTACTACTACCTCGACTTCGACGACCCCAAGAGGCCAGGCGGTTTGCCTTCATAATTTGTTAACACAATATTATGAGGCTTAAGGTCCGTGTCGAACATCCCTATGGTTTTCGACATTGCTTGAGGCATCAAGTTTCTTGCAAAGACTCCCCGTACCACGAAGATCTTGTTGACACCTCGCCATTAACCTTGGCTTGAACGTATAGTTGCATGCCTTCGTTTGTCCTCTCGAAAGTGGCCATTTGTTCTTCGACACAGTCGTTGTTCATCACATAGTAACAAACTGGCATGTGGTTAGCCATATCTTCAGTGAAGTTTTCTTCGACATTATTTGGGACTGTAATGACGTCATACTCACTGGGTAGGATGGATACCACATTGCATATAACATCAAAACTAGCTTCAGAATCTTCAAAATCTGAAGTTACATCCTCATCCATGTCGAATTCAACACTTTTCTTCTTCAAAGATGATAGTGGAGGAAAAATTCTCTCCATTGCAGGCCTCCTTGGTTTCTCTATTACAATAGATTTACCTTTAGCCTTATTTCCAACCTTCACTTGGTTGGCAGCACCTATGTTCACTTTTGTAGTTCCCACGGCTTTAGAGGTCATATTTTTAGCCGTTTTTGAACTTCCTGGCGTTTGCTCGTTGGCAACAAGTGTTGCCTTCTTCTTGGAGCGCTGAAAACGACGCCATTGGGTCTTGGTCATAGGATTCTTTCCTTTATAATTATTTCTGTAATTGTATTTCGAAGCCTCACTTGCATTTGGCTTCACAACTCCAGCCTGTGGCACAACATCCCTGTAATGTTTACATCCGGCATGTATCCACTTTTCGTTTGGAAGGTTTGCCCTTGGAACAAACGATTTGCGTGGCTTCGACAACACAAATTCCTTCTTGGTTGTACTCTTACCAGCAGATTGTGGCTTGCTTGTCGAAGGTCTGTTCGAACCTTTAACTTTATAAGGAAGGTCTCCTCTCTTAAAACTAAAATTTGGCTTTTTCTCTGGCCATTTTCTTTTCAGAGGCTGTCGAACTCCGTAGCCTTCAACACTTTTGGCTGCTTCCTTGTCGAAAACAGCACTACATCTGGGGCACAACATTACCTCAGAGTTTTTTAGTTTGCACCTATTGAGGAAGTCTATCAACTCCTCTTCAGCTTTGGGGTACACAAACTGTACTTTCTCTTCATACTCCTCCTGAGTAATCCTTTGTACAGCATCACCCACCTGCACAACACTTTTGATCTTGTCTGTCGAAAGGTTTAACGTGGCTTAGGAGAACTCGCCATCTTCACATCCACCATGCTTATATTCATTTCCATTGGCTCTGCATACATTGCTTCTGCCTGATGGAGTGGATCAGCGTCAATCTGCATTGGGGCTTTGTTCTTTTTGTCGCCGAATTTTAGCCTCCCCTCTTCGATTGCTTTCTGAACTATGTCCCTGAAAAGTACACAACGGTCAGTTGTATGTCCCAAGAAATTATGAAACTTACAATAACCCTTTTTCTTCCTCTGTTCGAGAGGAGGTACTTTCAGGCCATTAGGCACTATTATTTGGCCATCAGTCACTAACAAATCAAAGATTTCATCACATTTGGTAACATTCAAAAGTGTACGTTTTAGGCACAAATCTATCATTCTTAGGCTCTACAGGGTTATTCCCATTTGCAGGCCTTAATAATTTACAGGAATAAGGAGGACCCGGCTTAAGTTCAGCCACATCTATTTCCTCAGATTCGACATCACCAAAGGCGAAGTCGAATTCCTCATCAACATAGGCTATTTTCTCTTTCTTATGAAACCCAACTGAGTTTTCTTTCTTATTGTATTTATTCACTCTAGCCTTTTCCTCTTTAAGCCTTTCAACTTGTCGAACTCTATCGGCTAATTGGGCCATATCTCTCAAATGAGAAGTATCCAATTTCTTTCGAATTGAATAATCAAGGCCACTGCAGGCCATTTCGACAAGCTCATGTTCAGGCACTTGTGTAAAACACCTTGCCTTTAATAGCCTAAATCTATTCAGATAATCATCAATAGCTTCAGGCACTTTACGTCGAACACTGGCCAATTCTTTGAGACTAATCTTCGACTGGCCCATGTAAAACTGTTCATGGAACGCTTTCTCTAATTGCCCCCATGTATACATAGAACCAGGGGGTAAGGTGGTAAACCACGTAAAAGCATTCTTAGTTAGAGAATTTGGAAAATATTTCATTTTCAAACTCTCATTTTGGGCTATATCACCTGCCTCAGTCATGTAACGGGCAATGTGTTCGACAGTGGACTCATTGGTATCACCCCCAAACTTAGTAAACTTGGGAATTTTCCAACCTCTTGGCAACTCTGCTTGCAACACATATTCACACAGTGGTGATATGAAATTAGACCTATGTAAACCTACGTTAAGGCCGTTTTGTGCCATTATGGTTTCTACCAAATTGGCTATGTTGTCTTGGGCGCAAACATTATTTCGTTGCACCTGTCGAACAACTTCATCAGCGTTTTGGTTTCGATTTACCATCACTACTTCAGGGATATGGTTTCCCACCCCTTGTTGTTCGCCCACAACCGCTTGGGCTTCGACAGTAACTGACCTCTGTGGGGTACTAGGCGCATTATTCCCACAATTGGGTATTTGCCTATTATTTCCCGTAGGAGCCCCAAAGAAATCTGCAATCCTACCCATTTGGTTTGCTAACATTTGGTAACTTGTATTGGTGTTCTGAATCAACGGATTGAAAACAGTACCAATTTGTTGGGTTAGCATATTAACCATATCATGATTACTCTCATCTACTTGTTGTCTTAATGCCAACAAGGACGCGTTGGTTAATGCGGTAGGATTTCGACCAAGTGTGCTTTCAGAAGACACATGCGAAGGGGAAAAGGTCGAAACGTGTGGCATTCCAGTAGGCATGCCATATACACCAAAAGGGTATGGTGGTAGACTCATGTTCTGGAAACGTGTCTCTAAATCGCATCTCTGTTGCCACATAAGGACTAGAAGGAAGTCCTATACTTTGTGGCAAAGACATAGGTTATGTCGACCCAACATTGGTCATCCACATCGTGGGAACGGTTATTGAGGTTATTGGGGCCATTGTCCCTGCAACATTCCCAACGCTGACACTTACAGAATCTATGGTCGTTCCTTGCCCTTGTGATACCACAGGGTTAGAACTAGAGGCGTTGTTAGAATTAGTACGTACCATTCTACCACTCCTCAAGTGCATACAAATTTACACACTGACAGAAAAGACACAAAATTAATGGCAAGGGTCCCACCGGGCGTGCCAATTTGTTTGCTGGTGTTTTTAGCAAACAATCACTAGTTTTCAATATTGAGATTGTGAGATCAAACTAGAAAATCTCTTTGACAATTGCCTTTAAGTTTTGTGTTTTGACGTGCGTAAGAACGGTAAAAAGTAGAAAGAAATAGATTGAAAACAAAATAAAAGCAGGAAATGCAAGAAAGGTAAAAAGAAAGTAAATATTGCATTAATTGAAAGGAGAAATGGTTCACCAACACGTACAATGTATCTGTTTCACTCGTATTTCGCTTTAGTTTGGAAGTTGAGTTTCTTAGAGTTCTTGTGAAATGTGGTGACCCTGATTTCCTATTACAAAAGAGTATTTATACTCTTTGAAACAATCGTGGGAAAAAGAATAATCGCCTCCTAAAAATAGGGAAGTGCTCGCCACTAATCATGTTGCTCGCACGCTTGACCAACTCATTGTCAACCGCTTGGCGAAGTGTTGAACTCGCTCTCTGTCGAAGGGTTGAGCCTTCTCTCGTCGAAGGTTTCTTGCCTTGCTTGCCTCATAGCTTTGAGAGCCAAGCTTGTCGAAAGCTCACTTGCATTTCTTGCACTTGTATACCTTTTCTGTCGAATTGATGGAGCGTTGACTTGAATATTGACTGCGTGGTCCCCACAACATCATTAAATGTGAAGTCAACCCTATTTAAAGCTTCATTTAATGTGCTGTCGAAATTTTGAGGTAACAATACCCCCACTCTATATTTTTTGACCGACATACCCTTGACAAATTTTTTATTTGTCCAACACTTTTTTTTATCCACTTTTGGTGGGAAAATTTTATTCCCACCATTTACCAATATACCCCTCATTTTGTACCCCACTTCAATATACCCCCACTCTATATTTTTGGACCGACATACCCCTGACAATTTTTTTTTGTCCAACACTCTTTTTTTATCCACTTTTGGTGGGAAAATTTTATTCCCACCATTTACCAATATACCCCTCATTTGTACCCCACTGTTTACCAATATACCCCCACTCTATATTTTTGGACCGACATACCCCCACTCTATATTTGTACCCCACCATTTACCAATATACCCCTCATTTTGTACCTCACTATTTACCAATATACCCCCACTCTATATTTTTGGACCGACATACCCCTGACAATTTATTTTTTGTCCAACACTTTTTTTATTATCAAAATGTACCCCTCATTTTGTACCCCACTGTTTACCAATATACCCCTACTCTATATTTTTGGACCGACATTGTTGCCTCATTCCACCAAGGGCTATTGTTGCCTCTTCGTCTTATATATATGTGTTGCGTATTTTTATACCCCCCATATAAAATGTTGATGTTTTTTCAAATCGCATCTCAGAAATCATTATCACTCTCTCAAATCGCATCGCACGGGTAATCGTCCTAGTATATATATTATGCTAATGTACTTTAGTTTAGCATTAGGACATTTTTTTTCCTTTTCTTTTTCACCAGGTCAAAGAGTTTATTTATTTATTTTTTGTTTTCCTTGATACTTTTCGCACTACTGATACTTCAAATTTTGAGTGAAGTTCAGACTCCCTTTCAATCTCTCGACAAAGTGATGAAACACAAAACAAACCAATTTATTGGTCTAAGGTACATAAATTTTTGTAAATGAAAACCACAAGTTATCAAGAGACAATGAGGCAACTCGTTGTTAGCATTAAATTGTTGCAGTTATTGATGAAATAGTAGTAGGACTTTGAGAGTGTTGGCGGTGTGTTGCACATAAAAAGAGGCATAGATGTCTGGGTTTTGAGAGTTTGACCCTGTTTTAAACTTTGGTTACACGCTTGGTTTAGTTAGCAAATCCGAGGTTAAGGAACGGACAAAAATGGTTCCAAACCTAACCAAGGGTTAGATTTTGTGGAGCTTTCACTGAATTTGGAGTTCCAAGTTTGTCATTTGACTCCGTGATTATTTTATTTTTCATTAATTAGTGGTACGGTATTTGCCATACAACCGGTAGACATTTTTTGGCAATGAGAGGCCAAGTGGTCAAAACTAGAGAAAATCCAGATAGTATTAAGTGTTGGGTCATTAAGGGTATGTTTGGGAGGGGGATTTTGGGAAGGAAGAGGAGGGGAAGAATAACATGATAGATAACAATATAACAATTTTAGTCACACTTCATTTATGTTTATTTACATTTTATAGCTCACTCAATTTAGAATTGAAAATAATCTCTCCCCTCCCTTCCCCTCCCAAACATACCCTAAGAAAATTTAGGCCGTTTTTGAAGAGTTATTGGCGAGGTCAAATCAATACTACTTCAAAGAGAAACTCAAAATTTCGGTTAGGGGGTAATTAAAAAAGGTATGTGATTAAAGAGAAACTCAAATTGCTATTAAAGCTAAGTTCAAGGTGTGCATGGAATAACAAAGTGTTTGGTCCGATGGATCTCAGCATTAACCTCCTTATCTCTGAGATGAATGATTTTGATCAAGTTATCTTAGAAGGGGGTGTGATGGGAGATGTGGCTAAAATGAAGGAAGTGTCTACGTCCTTTTGGAAGCAGCTCCATATCAAAACGAGTATGATCAAACAAAAATCATGATCTAGTTGGATCAGAGAAAGGGGATCTCAACACAGTTTTTCCATGCCTGCATTAAGAATCGCAGTAGAGCTAATCAGATTGTGTCTCTGAATAGGGATGGGAGGAGGTTAGAGAAGGTGGAGGAGGTGAAAAGTTTTTTTGAAGCCAGTTACGTGGAACCGATGATGCCGTGTATTGAGTTTGACAAGATTAGTGAAGATGAGTATAGTCATCTAATCACACCGTTTACGGAGGACGAGGTGAAAGAAGAAGTGTGGAATTGCAATGGGAATAAAAGTCTAGGACCCGATGGCTACAACCTCAACTTCATAAAAAAATTGTTGGGATGTTGTGAAGGAGAACATCATGGGTTTCTTTGAGAAATTTCATGTCAATGTGGTGTTGCCTAAAGCCATTTCGGCTTCTTTTTTGGCTCTTATTTTCAAAAGGAGAACCCGCAAGATTTAAGGACTATCGTTCGATTTGTCTCATTGGGTGTATATATAAAATATTGGCTAAAATGCTAGCTAATAGATTGAAAAAGGTGTTACTCAGGATTATTTCTCCTTGTCAATCAGCGTTCCTTTCAAGACGTCAGATTTTGGATTTTGGATGGGTGTTGGCGGTCAATGAGTTGGTTGATCTGGCTAAAAGAAGGAAGGATGACTGCAGGGTTTTTAAGGTTGACTTTGAGAAGGCTTATGACTCTGTTTCTTGGGGGTTTCCTGAATTTATTTTGGGCCGATTGGGTTTTGGCGTAGTGTGGATTAATTGGATCAGATAGATCTTGTCTACATAACTCTTCGATGTCTGTTCTTGTTAACGGGAGCCCTACCGAGGACTTTCAAATTCACAGGGGTCTTAAGCAAGGGGATCCTTTTTCTCATTTCCTTTTCCTCATTGTTGCTGAGGGCTTAAATATTTTGGTTTAGAAGGCGGTGCGTGAAGGTTTATTCTTTGGCTTCAAGGTTAATAACAGTCTGAGTTTTTCGTTGCTACAATTTGTAGATGGCACTATTTTGGTCGGCAAGAGCTCGTGGGATCATTTATGGAGTATAAAGTCAATTTTCAGAATTTTTGAACTTGTATCGGGTTTGAAGGTGAATTTCCACAAGAGTTGCATGTATGACATTAACTTAAACGATGATTTTCTAGAAGCGGGTGCTACTTTCTTGTTGTCGTACTGACGCTGTTCCTTTTAAATTTCTGGGTGTACCGGTGGGAGCCAACCCTAGAAGAAGACATACTTGGGCTCCGATCATTGATAAGGTGAGAAATAGACTTTTATAGTGGAGTGAGCGTTTTTTATCTATTGGGGGGGGGGGGGGGGTTAGAGTGACTCTCATAAACTCTATCCTCAATAGTATTCCACTTTATATGTTCTCTTTCTTCAAGGTGCCTAAGATTGTTATCCAAGAACTTGTTAAGATCCAGAGAGACTTCTTGTGGGGGGTAACAAAGTGGATCGTCCTTTTTATTGGGTCTCTTGGGATAAAGTTTGCAGACCTAAGAAGGATGGTGGGCTGGGGGTGAAAAATCTGGAAGCTTTCAATTTGGCCCTTTTGAGCAAGTGGAAATGGAGGTGCATAAATGATTTTAATGCTTGTTGGAGGCAACTAATATCTTATCGATATGGTGATTTGAGGTTTCTTTTCAGGAGTGCTATTTCTTCTAGAGGCGGTACCAAAGATTGTTTATGGTGGAGAGACTTATTACTTTTGGAAGATGGCGTGCCTTCATGGCAGGGTGCCTTTGCTTCTGGTCTTAGGCTGGGGTTGGGTAGGGGATTGGATTTCCTTTTGGTTGCATAAGTGGGCTAGTGCTGATTCTTTTAAGGACTTGTTTCCTAGTCTCTTCCATCTAATAAAGGTTAAAACGGTGATATCAGGGAGCATATGGGTATTGGGTTGATAGCACTTGGCATTGGAATCTCGTCCTGATTTGCTTTTGGACATTTTAAACTCTTTTCGTCCTGATGATTCTGAGCAAAATATATAGATGACAGTGGAGACTTGATAATCTCCACGTGTTTATTATTTAATCTTGTTATGCTATGTTGTTGAACCTTTTATATCATGATAGGTTGGACAACGACACTCAAAGTGCTTTAGATGATATATGGAAGCTTTCGATTCCCACTAAGGTGGGGTTTTTTTTGATGGAGATTGTTGTTGGGAAAACTTCCAACCAGGGATGCTCTTATTTTTTGTTTTGAGCGGGATGAGATTATTTTTCACTTATTTTTCTTGTGTAGGTGCTCTCGATCAGTTTGGACCTCTATTCATAATTGGATGGGTAGTGCGCTCATGGATTCTCTCGTTTGAGTGGCGCATTTTAGGGCCCATGGTATCAGACTGGACTCCAAGAAGGCTGGCAGATTGAAGTATTTTATGTGGATGGCAATCACGTGGTGTCTTTGAAATCAGCGAAACCATATTCTCTTTAAGGATCAAGTCTTCAATTATCAAGTGGTAGTCAATCATGTTAAAACTGTATCTTGGAGTTGGTTCATTAGCATTGAAGGTCGTAATTCAACTTTGAAGATTTCCGATTGGTGGGGGAACCCTATTGTTTGTATGAACTCGGTATAATTTAGCCTTTTGTCTCTTCATGGGGTACTCTTTCCTCCTTGGGTCTTTTTCCCATAGGGTTTTGGCCCTAGGAGGTTTTAATGAAGCCCCTTGTATTTGTGATGGTTGGGGTGCCGTTTGCATCCCCTTTAATATAATTTTTGCTTATAAAAAATACTACTTCAAAAAAAATCAATACTATATCTATTTCACGACACATCTCATTTTTTAAAAATAATTTTGTTTCATTTTATTTATCGTTTTCAAAGTAAAGTTTGAGCTTATAGTAACTTTTTATTTTATCTCCCTCTCTTTTTTATCTTATTATTTTCATTAAGCTCCGCATTTATCTTATATTAAATGATCAATCTCCGCTCGTGCTTAGAAGCAAATTTCGCACTGCCAACACTGAGATTGTCACTACGGGAATCGAATCTGGGAACACCAGGTCGACCCCCGCGTGCCATAGTAGCTCAGTCATTGGGCCAACGATGCTGTTATCATGTATGACACTTTATAAGTTGAGACACCGAGAGTATTAATTAAAAATGCTCATTTATATCATAACTCATCAGTTATCACCTATCTGCCATAAGCTCATCCACAATAAGTTAATTTATCTGTTATCCACTACTTTATACCAAATAACCTTAGTTAGTGTTTGGGATAATCAAACAATTTGCGTATAACGATTAGCTTACATCGTATAACTACATAAAAACAAAATAGCGGTGTTTTGTAATAAGTAGCTTTTAGGTTTTTTCACTACTTATTCATCACACTTGCTATTTATTTACACATATTAAGAAAAAAAGTGTAAATGAAAGAAAGAGAAGAACAATTTTACAAAATGAACTTTTTTTTGTAACAATAGAAAGTTTAGGTGAGTTGGGTTCTGAGGGCTCACTCGGTCAGGGTAGATCTCAAGGCTCTTTGAGTGCTAATAAATGTACTTATAGATCACTCACCAAAGAGATCCTCACACTGGCAGCGGGAGTTGAACTCATGCCCTTGCGAGGTATGAGCTAACCTTCATTTGCACAAAATTAACTCTATTGATAACTGGCGTATTTAACACTATCATAAACGCAGAGTGGATGATTATGAGTTGAGAGTGATACTAAGCACCTCAAGACTGCATTCACCCCCAAAATACAACTCTTAGAGAAATTCACCTTCAGCCCTGAGATCAACTCGAAGCACCTCAAGACTGCTTTCATAGCCCACAGGTTCTCAATCCTCGGTTCCCCAATAAGTAGAGTATCATCTGCATACTGCATATGGGACGCGACAAGATGTGTATCCTTAACCGTGAATCCTTTAAAAAGACCGACCTCTGATGCCCGCCTAAGAAGCCCACTTAACCCCTCTGCCACCAATAGAAACAGAAATGGTGCTAATGGATCCCCCTGCTTTAGGCCTCTCCTAATCTGAATCTCCTTAGTAGGACACCCGTTTACTAGGACTGATAAACTACCAGAGCAGACACAAGCCCGAATCCAACAAATCCACCTAGCATCAAATCCAAATCGATGAAGCATATAAACCAGAAAGCCCCAATTCACAGAGTCATAAGCTTTCTCAAAATCCACTTTGAAGATCAAACACTTCTCCCACTACAAGAAAATCGTTAATTTGCCACGGACATTTCCGTGGCAAATGTACAAATATCCGTGGCAAAACACCATTTGCCACGGATTTGCGACGGACAAATTTTGGTGGCAAAAGCGCTCGTCGCAAACGCTTTGCCACGGATTTTCCGTGGCAAATTTTTCCGTCGCAAATCCGTGGCAAATCCGTGGCAAATCCGTCGCAAAGTTCCGTGGCAAATCCGTCGCAAATTTTAATAAAAAAAACAAAAAAAAAAATTAAACCATATATCCAAAATACTGTTTAATAGTGATATCTATATATATTAAATAATCATGGGAAGGTACATACACATCCCAAAATAGTGGCATCAAAAAAATGAAGATTTACTAAAGGAAAACATCTATACAAACACGCACCAAACAATATCTTAAAATTCAAAACATCTATGTAACCATTTACTAAGTGACATAATAAGATTAAAAAAAACATCATGGCAAATACTAAAGGAATTTTTTCTCATAAATGGAATCATGCTGTTAATTGGGTTTAGATTTGGATTTGCAGAGAGATTGGGCAGTCTGCTTCTTTTCGCTTTGTGTGTTACGGAGGCTAGCTTATCCTCCCTAGTTTTCACTCTTCACCAACCAATTTTCCTAGAAGCTTAAGCTTTGTTTATGTGGGCGCTTCCTATGAATGGTTTTATATCTCCAATACTAACATAATTTCATTTTCTATTAATAAAGATAATGATTCTTACATGGGCAATCACTTCTCGAGTCTTTACGATTTTTATGATATTTACACAATTATGTATTCTATCAAATAAATAATGGGCAAGTGACAAGCGATTAGTTAATCTATATAATATTAGTTCATACATTTTTATAACATTATCAACGATATTAGTATCCGGCTTATTAAAATTCGAGTGAGTTTTGAACTAATCAATCACCCATAAAGATGTTAATCCATAAATTTACTTTGATGTAGTTCGGGATAAACCATAATAGCGACAATAAGTAACAAAGGCTAGAAACATAAAGCACAAGAAGAAATAACAACAATAACAAAAACATACGGAATTACATATATACTGAGTAACCAAACGTATTTAATTATAGATGTGAGACCCAAGGATAATGCAAGTATATACCCATCCAAACTCATTGAACTGAAATAGAGAACCTTTATGATGAGTTTTTGTCCCAATTGACTGATAACTAGGCTTTGAAGGATCTTTGTTTTCAATTTTTTCAAAAAAGGGTGGATGGGTGATTGCTATAAATGTTTAAGTAAGCATATGATTTTATGTATCGTGGATTATGAAGTGAAAGTATCGTGCACAGAGGAGATAAATTAACGGAGAAGCACTTCAAGTAAGAGAACAAATAAAGCAAAAGATGCGGGCCAAAATTTTAATGATCACAAAGGAGAAACAAATACCATTCCTTGTAGCAATACCTTGTTGTTGAAGAAACTTGATTAGCTTATTGAGAGGAAGGAGAAACAAATACCATTCCTTGATTAGCTTATTGAGAAGCAATGGTCCTTGTAGCAAATACCATTCGACATGAATTTGCTTCATAAAATGTATTCAATACAAAAAGAACAGGAATGAGAAGTAAATATTGTTCGGAAAAATCCTGTTTTTCAAAGAGTAAACTATTAAGTAAAGAATTCAACTGTCAAGGTGTCAACACCATTGAAATTGAAGTGATAATACATGTAATCTACTTTTTGAATTGACATGATAATCCCTTCAACTTCTATAAATTTAAAACATGTAAAGGCATCAACACTCGCTAATCGGGATATAGGATGGACATCGCATTGTACGCACTTGTCAATTTGTTTACTTCTTATCTGAAATTGACAAGAATCATTGCCTTCTAATAAAGATGTCTAGACTCTAGATACAAGTAATATATGGTTGTGTAATGTAAGCTATCAATATATTCCCATTGGCACAACTGGAATTTCTAGGCATAATTACAATCTACGCCATCAGAGAATCTACGGTCTATTTCGGAAGTTGGCAAACTATCACTATGACCCATTGCGTTATTAAAGGAAACATGGGACAGCACACAAAGCAACTTCTGTATACACAAATTAAATGAACAAGGATTAAAAAAAGTTTCATCAAATTCCACCGAAAAAGACTTGAACTTCCATTTCCACGGATACAGTCGGGAACTTATGTCGAATATGAAAATTCCAATATCTCGACAACAAAGATTAGTTGGACGAAATTCCACCAAAGATATATCACCACTTTAAACATATAGAATAACTATCGTGTATAAATAGAGAAGCTACAATATTTTGCAAACTTAGAAACTCGATTTGGTGGAGAAAAATACCTTTAATAAACCCAAGCAGAGATATGGCCATCCATATGCACTACAGAGTGCTCTAATCAAGGAAGGGTTTGAACCATTATTACTCAGTTGAGCTCTCCAATTGGATACAATTTTATCATGACGAGAAAGAAGGACCCATATCGGTGGTAGCAAAGAAGAAATCTTGAGTCTAATTGCTTTACCACACCGTGATTCATCATCGAGTTATGAATTTGAAAGTGATCAAATCCAAAAGTCACCATTATTTCCCTTGTAAAGAAAGTGAAAAGAGTCAACTAATAAGAGCATATAAATCTTAGCAATTTGAAATTCGAAATAAGTAAAACAGAGGTGATGATTAGACAAAGATTAGAAATTATATTTTCTCCGAAAATAGGTAATGCATGTAATTATGCAGAAAAAAAATTATCTTCTAAATAATTGTAATTTTACAAGAAAGTCTTATGCACATTAGAAGTCAGTACAATACACATGAAACAGATCTTTCTCAAACACCTAAGTTACACCAGTAATCATCTTTTAAGGCTATGCAAAATAATGAATTATTAATTAAATCTATCTAGAGACAAACAGGCAAAACATTACCCTTACAACATAGAAACCATAGTAATAGGAAAATAAATGAAATAACATAGAAACCATAGAGTAGTATCTTGACTTCAAATGCTCTTATAATAGAAAGGAAAACTTACTTGCACTAATGCAGAATGATGAAGCAATCTCCCGGAAAGTTTGCAAGGATGAAGTTATCGAAGCTCTGTTTTTGAAGTAAATCACAAGTGGCCAAAATTGTCTACAAACGATTAGGCCAATTGATCAATACCTTATTTTAAAAGTCATGTGGGATTTCAAATGAACACTTCCAAACAAAATCGAATTAGAATCATTAAGAAGGTGACAATGACAAGCCAAGTGGAGATGAATAAACACTATGGTCATATTTGCATAGTCTTGACTCCATGTGTTAGCGGGAACAATAAATTATGCTTTATGTGGGTTATCCTTAGACTTAATTTGATTATTTATCAACAAGTACCCCCGAGTTGCTAAATCATCAAAAACACATGCGAAATTTCAACTGCATGCAAAAACTTGACCGAACTAGAATTATCACAACCTAAACCAAACCGGTTCTTAAAGTTACTCATCCAACAATCATTTGTCAACTAAAGACAAGATTGGACCAGTCCAAGACATAAAACAACTAGCAAATCTAAAGAAGGTCGCATACATATTACGAAGCAATGGAATTTTTCCGGTTTATGCTAATCTTAAACATTTGAATTAGCCTCGGGAAGATCAATAATAAGTCACCTGAGCCAAGTTGCAATTAAAATCGGCATAAAACGTTGATGCAAACAAGTATATACAACATTAATTAACCTTTATAAAATATCAATCGAAGCTTATCGGGATAGGAAGAGGAAGCATATGGAAAATGAAATTATAACAAACAAATGGATCAAATAAGACAATTATACAACATCAAGTGATCAAGTAAAAAAGAGGGCTATAAGTGAGAGAACGGTACAATCCTAGTCCACTCCACACTCACCATAGGTTGAAAAGCATTACTGTCATGCCACCAATCAACCCCAAAACATTATTGCCATTAATCTTCCACTTTGACTCAAAGACAATTTTCTCGCACAAAATCTTTTTTTGCGTATTGATGTGAACAATATGCTTGCCTCGAGCACAGAATCTTCAAAGGTTAGCATGGCCTAAAGCCAAAAATGTTGTAGTGTACCAATCAACTTTACAAACAGAATTGAAAGGAATAAAACCCAAATGAATAGATGAAGAGCGAATGAGAGCTTAGAGAACTAGATAGAGCAGATTATTAACATTCAAATTACAAAAAGAGATCCTCTGCAATCCACCCTCATATAGATCATCCGGAGCATGATTGGAGTGGATACTAGAATCAAAACTTCCATCCAAACATATTGAAGAAATGGAGTTTTAAAATTAATTATGAAATGATTTCATAGATTCATATTGTTCAGAGAGAGTCTTCTATAAGGTTATAATTACTTACGAAAGCCTTTTGCTAAACAAATCAAGCAACATCCGTTACCTACAAATGACATGAAGTCATGAAAATGAATCCTCTTTTTCCTCAAGTACTGTGAAGAAAAATTACTGCAATCAAACACAAAATCCATTGAGAAAAATACACAAAATCAACAAACCCCAAACCCTAAATACACAAAATCAAAAGAACCATACAAACACAAATCAACAAACCTAGCTCAACCGAGGAAAATTTGTCAAAAATAATTGTTTTAAGAGAGATAGAGTGAGAGAGAACGAACCAAGAGAGCAAGAGAGAGAATGAACCTTGAGTAAGAGAGGAGAAGCGTTGTGAGTGAAACGGCACCCAAACGACAACCCAAACGGACCGATACAAATCGTAGACAATCCTTGTTGATAATCAAGTCGATGAAATGGAGAGAGAGAGAGAGAGAGATCAATTTTTACCTTGAAGGTGAGTGAGGAAGGTGAAGGTGCTTGATTTCACCTTGAGAGGAACCGATCAATTTGGAAGCTAGGGTTTCGATTTGGAGGTTGAGAGTGAGAGTGGTGGTGCAGTGGAGGTTGAGGGAGGCGCGGTGGCGGCGGTGCAGTGGAGGTTGAGGGAGGCAGGAGGTGAGGTGAGGTGAGGAGAGGAGAGTGAGGAGGTTGAGGTGAGGTGAGGAGATGAGGCAGGCTGTGCGTGAGAGTGAAATGTCATGTGAGAGTGAGAGTGAGAGTGAGGGTGAAAGAAAGGATCGAGGAGATCCTTTTACTTAAATCTCGGTTGAAACGTTTGCCACGGCGTTGCGACGGACTGTCCGTGGCAAATTATCAACGCCCGTGGCAAATTATCAACGTCCGTGGCAAATCCTTACCAAACTTATTAAGGCTTTTCTCACGACAGATTCCGTGGCAAATCCGTCGCAAGTCCGTCGCAAATTGGTGACGGAATCAGTTTGTGGCAAAAGTTTGTGGCAAATCCAGCTTATTCTTGTAGTGTCCTTTGATTTTTTGGCATAATCAACAATCTCATTTACCGCCACATGCAACCCCATCCATCAATAGTCTACCTCTAATAAAAGCAGACTGTGAATCAGAAATCAAAGAGTCCATCACTCTACCCAACCTAGCCGCCAAGACCTTCGTCACCATCTTATACAAACACCCCAGTAGTGATATCGGCCTAAAATCTCCCAGCCCAAAAGGAGAAGCCACCTTTGGGATTAGAGCAAGAAAATAATAGGAAAAGGATTTAGGAAGCATACCATTATGGAAGAACTCGTCAAACAGTGTCCCCACCTCCACCTTTATCAAAGGCCAAAAGGCCTTGATGAAGGAAAAATTGAACCCATTCGGACCAGGGCTCTTATTCCCATCACTACTTAGTACCACATGTTCTATCTCTTCCAGGGAAAATTGCCCTGAAAGACCAGAGACTTGAGCAGAAGTAAGAGAAGGGAAAGTAATACCATCTAGGAGTGGACGATCCCAAGCCTCCTTTGAGAAATGATTGGAGAAGTAAGAAGACACCGCCTCCCTGATCCCTGCCACATTCTCCACCCAAACTCCTCTCACATGTAAAGCCGAGATCCGGTTACGGGACCCCCTCGACTTCACACAAGAGTGGAAGTAGCCAGAGTTCGCATCCCCCTCTTTCAACCACTTAGATCTAGCTCTCTAGAAGATAGTGTTGTCCTTGCTTCTCAACAGTCTCCACAAATCAGAGAATTTATCCTTCCTACGAATCTGTTCCTCCACTGAGAGACCCACCGACTCCCCCTTCAAGTCCGCTGCTGAAATCTCATCCACTAAAACTTGAATCTTCACATCCACCTCCCCAAAAGTAACCTTATTCCACCTCTTCAGCTCCCCTTTCAAGAGCTTCATCTTTTCCTTAAGAATACACCCCATCCAACCAGAGAAGGAACCACTAGTCCAACAATGGGTATAATATTCTTGCACTCCCTATGAGCAAGCCAATGGTTATTGAACCTGAATGGCTTCGGACCCCACAAAAGGGACGAGTTCCTAAGGAGAATCGGGCAATGATCCGAGACATACCTAGGCAAAGCCCACTGAGAACAATCCCCCCACACCGTCAACCAACCATCAGTCATCATAATACGATCCAACCGACTCATTGCGAGCCCATTGGGTTGGAACCAAGTGAATTTTCGACCCAATAAAGGCAAGTCAACAAGCAACATATCATCGATAAAACCCCGGAACTCCCTACACCCCACCTCATCACGGTTAGCACCCCCATACGAAAAACAAACTTCATTAAAGTCCCCTAGAACACACCAAACGTCGCCACCAAATCCTCTTTTGGACAAAATCAGCTCCTCCCAAAGTCTTCGCATATCCGCCATAGAACTCTTGGCATACACAGTTGGTATGATGCGCAACGTTGGGCAGTCATAGAACCTCCATATTGAACAAAACACTGATTTTAATTCCTTTGTTTTTGACATATTGTAGCAACTGTTCCGCGAACATTACAAAATTTTCACCACAACCTTATGGTGTATTTGACATTGGTACAATGACAAGTTGCGGAGAAATTCTTTTGTTTTTCCTCAATTTGCTATTCGCTAATTAGGTCCTGAATATTTAAATAACTAGGAGCATACTCAACGTACTAAGAATCTATTAATGGGAGAGCCAACTGATACTGGTAATACAAATTTGTTTTGCCTCGCATTGACGGTTGGATTGTTGAAATGCAACATATTGATGTTGTTGTCTTTGCATCTGAGAACAAGTTCGGCGTGGGGTACTGTATAGGTGTCTTGCTGAAAGTTGCTACTCTTTGGAAGGGACTGAAATGATTTCGGGTGGAACGACAAGACAATATGCAAATAGAATTGGATTGCAAACAAGTTATAGACGCTCTTCACAGGAATAAAGACTTATTTTTTAAATTTTGGTATTCTTATCTGTAGATGCAAGAATACTGTTCACTCCAATACAAACTATATAAATAAGCCCACCAAGCACCTGTGCAAGATCTTCTAGGTTATTTGCTGGCACTAAGATTTTTAACTTTATTTCATGTTTTATCCACATACTTTTTTGAATGAATTAATTTAAGTTGGTGTTTGTTTGTGAAAAAAAATTGTTCATATGAAAATTATTACTGTTCTAGGTGAAGACCATGTTGAGAGCAGGTTGTAGCAGCTAACTCTGCAGTTCAAAAAAAAGAAAGGTTTTAGCTAACTCTCATATGCTAGTTAAGTACATCAACATTATTACTAAATAAATGCCTTTTGTCAAGGTTAAAAATTTTAGCTAATCTTTCCTAGAAGGGTAAAGTGGTCCCCTTAACCATAGTAGACTTTAATCACACGCTTGCTTGTTGTTATTTGAAATATCTAGATTAGTTTATTTTTGACTGATTCAACCTGATAAAATCAGTGGAATAGAAGCTCTGGGGAATGGAATAGAAACTGGATTTTCAGATTCCGAGAAGCCTCCAATAATATAATCCTAAGTGGGTCTTTGTGGAATTTGCAGTTGAATTATAAATTTGAACTCAGTTTTGGAATCTGGTTCAGGTCCACGTTTCCAAATGATATCTCAAAGTTTCAAACAATATAGTACTATAAATATCATTATAAAATTACATAGAACTTTGATCTCATATCTTGACTTACCAAAACTTTCATGACATTAATGTGTTAAGAGAGTTATTAAATATAAACCCTTTTCTTCTTTTTTCATTGAGATTCCACCATTCAGCTCATAGTCTCATAGACAAATGAACATTAAAATAAATCTCTATAGTATTCTTTTGTTGACATGAATAGTTAGTGGCTTTAATTTCTTTCTTGGTAGTTGTTATCTCATTGCTTGTTCTCATGAACCAAACCTAAGCAATCCTTGTAAAACACACACTCCTTTAAAAGTCACCAGAAAAAACGGCTTATCCTTCGGAGGCATACCCCTTATCAAGAAGCATATAATGGCTTCAAATTAAGTGAAACTTCACTCTCACTTTTGCTCTCTTCTTTGTCTTTCAATACTTCTCATTCTCATGCACTTCTTTTAGGTTTCTTCTTGTTTTTCAAAACTTTTGAAAGCAGCAACTTTCACTTTTCTAGCTTGTTTCTTTTTTGTTCTTTTTGTTTTCTCACTGTCTTTGGCTAAGAATCTTGAGGAGACACAACAAAGTTCTCTTTCTTTTTTCCATACTAAAAAGGGTTAGTTAGGGTTTATTTGTGGAAGAAAATAGGTTAGATATGGAAGAGAGAAGTGAAGTTGAAAAACTTGATGAAGTTATTCTACCAGGGTTTAGGTTTCATCCAACTGATGAAGAGCTTGTTGGGTTTTACCTAAAGAGAAAGATTCAGCAGCAACCTCTGTCTATTGAGCTCATTAGACAGCTTGATATCTACAAATATGATCCTTGGGATCTTCCAAGTAAGACATACATATATTGTCTTCTTACATGCACTTCTTTCTACTTGAACATATATTAAAGTTTTGTCCGGTAGATGGTTTATGGCGAGAAATGGAGTAGGTCCCTGCCTCTACTATGAGCAGTGGGCGGAGCTTTTTCTGTGTATTTCTCGATCGTTACATAGGTTTTCTTCGTGTTCGTGTAATGTTTTCTTTTCAATGTTTTGAGACTTTTTGTACGGACTCAGGTACCTTTTTAACCCTTATATATTTTTAATATAAGTTTGCCATTAAAAAAAAAAAATTCATGATCTTTAATATTACATAGAATCGCAGTTAAACATGACTCATGACCTTAGTCACAGTTGAATTGTAACATTGCGGTTGCAGTAAAATGAAAAATCACGATGTCACGACCCATATCGCAGTTGTTGACGCTTTTGCTAATTTTATGTATTTAAGTACATTTTAATATTTTGTCTAATGGCATCTAACATACTATTATTATGCTTATTATGTGTGTAGAGTTGGCAACTACAGGAGAGAAAGAGTGGTATTTCTACTGTCCTAGGGACAGAAAATACAGAAATAGTACAAGGCCTAATAGGGTAACTGGAGCTGGTTTCTGGAAAGCTACAGGAACTGATAGACCTATTTACTCTTCAGAAGGTAATTCCAAGTGTATTGGTCTGAAGAAATCACTTGTGTTTTACAAAGGTAGAGCTGCTAAGGGAGTTAAAACTGATTGGATGATGCATGAGTTCAGACTACCTTCTCTCACAGATCCAATGTCACCTAAGAAGTACATTGAGAAAACCATTCCTGCAAATGTAAGTAAAACTTAGCTAAATATAATATTTTATTATTATCAACAAGTATTAGTATATTAGTTGTTATGTAACTTCATTTGGATGGGAGTGGTTAACGCACTACATCTTAAGGGATAGACTCAGCTAGTACTTGAGTTCGATCTCCAATGATGGAATAAATTGAAGCCAGACTTTACGTACTTTCTGGCCGAACTCTAAATTAGTCAAGATCATTTTCTTAGACACTAGAGCAGTAGGATCAAGGACCTCTGCACCTCAAAAATATTATTTTTATATTAGTACTCCTACCCCAAACCTCAGTTTTTTAACTCCTTTAACCATTACTTAAACCAGTTGAGATATCCAAAATTAATTATTATTATTATTATTATTATTATTATTATTATTATTATTATTATTATTATTATTATTATTATTATTATTATTATTATTATAGCCAAGTTAGAAGGTTTTAAGTGTTTATGGACATGCTTTAATTTGTTTGAACTTGCAGGAATCTTGGGCTATATGCAGGATATTCAAGAAAACCAACTCTACAGCTCAAAGAGCTATGTCACACTCATGGGTTTCTCCCTTTTCTGAAACAAGAACAACCACTGATATGCTATCCAAAAATCAAGAAACCACACAGTTTTGTTCACAAAACATGTCATTGACAAAAAAAACTAGCTTAGATAGCCACTTATTCAGCACTGAAAACTTTGATAATGTTGCCCCTTATAAATCCATTATTAACCCATTGCTTCACAAAGCCTTTGACTTTGACCACTTACCAATTTCAAATGGAGATCTTAATAACATCAACACTAGCTTGATATTCTCACCAACATTTGAAACATGTAACACAAATGTCAATGTTTCATCAATGTTGTTGAATATGTCATCATCCTCAGTGCTTGGTAATGAAGATCATGCAACTACAAACTTCAATAATAATGGTGGATTACAAGAACAGTTTAGTAGTAGTACTACTACTACTAGGGACTACTATTCAATACCATTTCTACGTGAAATGCAAGGCACATTTGGTAGTAACCAATATGTTAATTATAATAATAACAATAATAATAATGCATTGGTAAAGATTCCTCCATATAATGTGAATGTGCCTCGTGTTGATGACCAAGAGTTGGAAACAGTACGATTGAATAGTATGATGCATTTCAATATTGGTGATGCATGGAAGTCAAATTTGCTTTGGGAAGCTTCCTCATGTCCTTGTGATGTTCCCTCTAATTATTCAACAACCAAGTGTTACACTTAATTAGTCCTTTTTATTATTTAAATATATTAGAATATTAGCTAGACTAGATAAGATTAGAATAGAAGCATTTGTTTTTCAAGCTTGCTTCTATAGTAGGAAGTGAGTACTAGTGACTCTGACTTTTTAACTTGATATGTTCAATTTACATTAGCACTGATTAGGATTAATTAGTAGTTTGAAACTATTTTGTAACTTTGAGGCAATATGTGAACTCGAATGTCTATGGAATAGAAAAATTTGATTGCAATGCCGGAGTTTCAAAACGAGAATGAAAAAGAGTTAAGCAAATGAAGTATATTGTGTGCGCTACCAACGTGTGCCAATATCTAATAATTGAGATTCAACATTTACTTGTCTTGCTATTCTAAAAATTTGGAGACAAAATTATAGTTCTCAATAATTTTGGGAAGCTATGTCAAAAAAAAAAAATTGGGAAGCAATTATTACTTACTCATGAGCTTTTTCTATAGGCTTAAATATATGTTACCCCCTGCAAATATATTCATTATCTATTTACCCCCCTGTAAAAATAAATTTTTTAAAAAAGACCTTGCAAATATAAATTATTTCTAGTTACCCCCCTGCTGTTAGATTTTGTTAACAACATTAAGTGTATGTTGAAATACTTATTATTTGCAGGGTGGTAAATGGATAATGAGCATATTTGCAGGGGGTAAATGGATAATGAAGATTTTTGTAGGGGGTAACATATATTTACGCAGGGGAGTAAATGGATAATGAACATATTTGTAGGGGGTAACATATATTTACACTTAACGCTGTTAACAAAATCTAACAGCAGGGGGTAACTAGAAATAATTTATATTTGCAAGGTCTTTTTTAAAAGTTTTATTTTTACAGGGGGGTAAATGGGGCAGGGGAAACATATATTTAAGCCTTTTCTATAACAAAATCAAAGGCTCCATTTACTTTTATTATTTATTATTTTTTTCCCGTTTTAATTTCCACTCATTCCATTTTAAAAAACAAAATAACAGTGATTTTTTTTTTTTGCGTAAAAAAAAACAGTGAATTTTTTTTTAATATTTTCAGGATTTCAAAAATACAAAGGTCACCATTTTTATTTTTTTTGAAAATACATTCTTCCTAAATAATATTCTTCCATCTTTTCTCGATCACTACTATGCACTCCTGAGCTTGCCCCATGGCTTGGCCTGCTTGATAACTCATATTTTGTCGTCTTAAAAAAAAGGTGATAACTTGATGGGTTTTTATATGTAATTTAATTTTTATTTTGTACATTTATAAGATTTTTCTCATGAGCAAGTTATATTTTTTTTTGTCATTTTCTAAGTAAAAAATAAATGAAGCTTTTTTTTGGTCCAAAAATGAGGCTTATAGTGTCAAAGCAGAAATATTCATAGCAAAAACATAAAACGACGATTTTAAGAAAATTGCATTAATCGACGCCATGTAAATGTGTTATGTCTTAAACGAAGCAGAAGCATTGTAAAGAGAAATGATAAATATGATAAAAGCCATTGTAGGCGTAAAACAATATAAAGTGACCAATATCAGAGAGAAATTATTCTTCAATTCATTGAAAGGTACTGACACAGTACAGCTACTTATATAGTACTACTAGAGGTCTATGGTGGACCACTATTCTAACGGATACAAGGAAAGAAAAGAAAAGAAAATATCTGGAACAGCTATCGGGTAATGGTGCAGCACAATACAGCTGTGTATTTGCCAAGATTCTATCAGCAACAAGTATCCTATGTATTTGGCGCCTAGTGCAGGGACATCTTTGTATTTTCAACTAAAATGTGCCTTGACACAATGCGCCCTACCGAGTCACGTTTCTTCCTTTGTACCAACACTTGCATCAGCATTCCATATTCCATCATTCTGATTTTCCTCCTTAATTCCTTTAAGCATATGTAAATTCCCTCCATTATCATCCTTTGATTCTAATAGCCCCTTGCAAGCTGGACCATGATAAATGTTTATTATTCCAAGCTTGGAAATGAAAGATGTAAAAAGAGTAGGAGTTAGAGCCTTGGTGAAAATATCTGCTAACTGAGCTTTGGTGGATACTGGCAGCAACTTCATAAGACCATGTTGGAGCTTCTCCCTTACAAAATGACAATCAATCTCTAAATGTTTTGTCCTCTCATGAAAAACAGGATTGGCAGCTATATGTATTGCACTTTGATTATCACAATAAAGAACCGGTGATCTATCACATTGAATCTTCAATTCAGCAAGCAAAAAAGTAATCCACTGCAGTTCACAAGTTGCAGTAGACAAAGCACGATATTCAGCCTCTGATGATGATCTTGACACTGTTTGTTGTTTCTTTGTTCTCCAAGACAGAAGAGATGAACCAAGGAAGAAGCAATATCCTGAAATCGATTTCCTAGAATCCACACAATTGGCCCAATCAGCATCAGAAAATCCAAAAACCTGCGTAACAGAATCTCTTGAGAATAACAGACCACGTCCTGAGGTGCCTTTTAGGTATTTGAGGACTCTGCAAACATTGTTGTAGTGAGTAATAGTAGGAGAATTCACGAATTGGCTCAATTGTTGAATTGCAAAAGAAATGTCAGGCCTAGTATTGGTCAAATACAGCAACTTGCCTATCAATTTTCTGTATAGAGCAGTATCCGAAAATGGTTGTGCAGAGTCTTGGCATAGTTTCAAATTAGCCTCTAAAGGAGTTGATGTTGGTTTTGCAGCAAGTTGCCCAGTTTCTTGCAAAAGGTCAAGGCAATATTTTTTGGCTAATAACAAGACCAATTTTGGATTGAGATACTTCAAGTCCAAGGAAATACTTTAGAGGGCCAAGGTCTTTAATTTTGAAAGCAGTGTCTAACACATTTTTGATTCTAGAAAATTCAACCAATGAGTTACCAGCTAGAATCACATCATCAACATAGACTAGGAGAGCAGTAAAAGAACTATCCTTTTCATAAATGAATAAGGAATGATCACAATTGGACTGTGTATATCCCTCTCGTAGTAGCAAAGTGGTCAATTTCTCATACCACTTTCTACTAGCTTGTTTGAGGTCGTATAATGATTTTTGTAACTTGCAAACCTGATTAGTTTTTGAGCATTGAACTCCTTTAGGAACCTCCATGTAAACATTCTCTTGTAGATCACCATGTAAGAAAGCATTATTCACATCCAATTGATGCAAATGCCAATGTTTCATAGATGCCAAAGCCAATAGTAACCGAACAGTTGTGAGCTTAGCCACAGGGCTGAAGGTATCAACAAAATCCAAACCCTCAATTTGATTGTAACCCTTTGCCACTAGCCTTGCTTTGTATCTCTCAATGGAACCATCAGACTTGTGTTTCACCTTGTACACCCATTTGCTTCCAATTGGTTTCACATTAGGTGGTAAATCAACAATTCTCCAAGTATCATTCTTGTTGAGAGCTTCCAATTCTTTGTTCATAGCATCAATCCAACATTCACTTTGACAAGCTTCTTCATAAGATTTCGGTTCTGTAACACTACTCAGAGAGAGACAGAACTGTTCTTGTTCTTTAGACAGATTGGTGAATGAATGATAAGTTGAGATAGGATAAAGAATACCTGGAGAAGTTGCTTCGAGTTGATCATGGAAGTGATTGGTGCAAATGTACTCAGATAAGTGATGAGGCTGTTGTGTTAACCTTGTTGATCTTCTGAGTGTTGGTTGAGCAAGGGTGGTTGGTGTATTTTCAATAGGACTGATAGGAGTATTGTCAGGTATGTCAGTAGGGGTGTGTTCTGATGTAGCAGTATCTGAGGAGCTTGTTTCTGGTGTTGTAATTTGTGGTTCTGGTGAGGCTGTGACAGGATCAGATGATATTGTATCTGGTGGAACAAGTAATTGGCTTGGTGAGGAAGGTGGATTTGTGTTGCTGTCATGGTTTGGAAGAGTGGCAGGGCTATGTATTGTGCTGCGAGGTGAGAAGTAATTTCACTTAGAAAGGGGTTGAGAATTGTTGTAAGGTAAGATGTGCTCATGGAAAGTGACATTTCTTGAAATGAAAATGTCTCTATTGTGTAAGTCTAGCAAGATAGCACCCTTAAACCCTGGTTTGTATCCTAGAAAGACACACTTTCTAGCTCTAGGATCATGTTTGGTTCTATGAACTTTTAAAGTTGATGCAAAGCAAAGACAACCAAAAATTTTAAGTGTTGTAATATCTGGCAGTTTGCCATTTAGTAGAAAATAAGGACTCTTATTGTTCAAAAGAGGGCTGGGGACTCTATTAATGATATAAGTGGCATGAAGTAAAACATAGGACCAAAATTGTTTAGGTAACTTAGATTGAAAAAGTAAAGCTCTAGCTACATTGAGTATATGTTGGTGCTTCCTTTCTACCCTACCATTTCGCTCAGGTGTCTCAACACAACTTCTTTCATGCATAATGCCTTTGGAAAGGTAAAAATCAGTGAGAAAAATTACGGACCATTGTGCATGCATTTAACTGCTTTAACAATTGGTTTCAAATTGTCTTTCAATAGTATTTACAAATTTTTTGACATGGTTACTAACTTCACCTTTGTTTTTGAGGAGAATTATCCAAGTGTATCTAGAGAAATCATCAAGAGCAGTCAAGAAATATTTATGACCATGAATAGAAGAAGTTGAAATGGGTCCCCATATATCAAAATGAACAAGTTCATAACTCTTTGAAGCTCTATTAGAACTCAATTTGTAAGACAGATTTTTTTGTTTAGCATAATGACAAATATCACAAACAGAACCCTCATCAACATGAATAGAGGGGAAAACATTATGCATCAACTTCATTCTTTGATTTGAAAGGTGACCTAACCTAAAATGCCATAAAGCAGAATTTGGTAAAGCTAAGGGTTCTGGCCTTTTATCAACATAAACAGTAGCAGCAACATCACTTTCTGATATCTCCAAATACACCAATCCCTCAAAGATCATACCCGAACCAATCATCTCCTTGGTATTCTTGTCCTGTATAATGCATTTTGGAATATCAAAAAGAACACTGGCTTGTAAGTCAATCATTAATCGAGGTACAAAAATGAGATTTAAGTAAAACTCAGGAACATAGAGTACATCAACCAGATATAATCTTGCAGAAAATTCAACAGTTCTCTTAATGGTAACAAAAGCCTAAGGCCATTAGGTAACTTGATACTAACAGGTTTGATTGACACATAGTTTTTGAAATATTTGAGAGAGCAACATATATGAATGCTTGCACCTGAATCAATTATCCATAGACCCAAGTGACTTGACTTTAAAGAGCAAATATGCAAGATGCTACCTGTTAAAGAAGAAGAGGGAGGACCTGCTACCATGTTGACAGACTTAGAATTCTGAGCAGTAGCAACTCCTTGGATCATATTTACCAATTTTTCATATTGTTCCTTTGAAATTCCCACTGATTTGCTGCTGTCATCATTCTCATTTTGTTCCTCTTGTTCATCAGTGACATTTGATGCAGTTTTCTACCAACTAGGAGGTGTGCCATGCTTTTTGTAACAGGTCTCAACAGTGTGCCCGAGCCTATTATAATAGGTACAAACCTTGCTATTGTACTTGCTTCCATTTCCTTGAACATTTCCTTTAGAACGATTGAAAAATTTCTTGCCATCAGCACTGGCAATAACAGTCTTGGTCCCATCAACATTGCAAAATTTCCTTTCATGTTGAATCACCATAGAAAACACCTTGTTTAACTTTGGCAAAGGATCCATCATCGAGACTTGAGACTTCACCATTGCAAAGTTCTCATTCAAGCCAGTAAGAAATCTAATAATTTTGTTGTGAGCATGATGCTGTTTGGATATGCTCACACCAGTAAGACACATGAATTTTCTTGGACATCCACAAACAGGTTCTGGTTGATAGGTTTCCAATTCTTCCCAAAGTACCTTCAACTCAGAAAAATACTCAGTTACAGATAATGAGTTTTGCTTCAAAGTGTAAATCTCACACTGAAGCTCGGAAATTCGAATGAGATCTCCTTGAGAGAACCTTTCTCTGAGTTCATTCCATACAACAATAGCATTTTCAAGGAAAACAATGCTTTGTGCTATGGAATCACATACAGAGTTCATAATCCAGGAGTGTGCTAACATGTTGCATCTACTCCAAGCCTTAAAAGAAGGATGAAAAGTGTCTGGAACCTCTAAGGAACCATCAACAAAATCAAATTTGTTTTTCCCTCCTAGAGCTCTACTCATAGATCGAGCCCAACTATGGTAATTAGTACCATTGGAGTTCAAAACAGGTCTAACAGATACTGTAGAAGGACCATCACTAGGGTGTACATAGTAGATGCTGGTTGGATCTGAAGCAGGATCCTTAGGGTCATTTTGACCCGAACCACCACTACCAGTAGCCTTAGGAGGCATGGTGAAATTTGAAGGAAATGGAAACAAGAAGAAAATGAAAGCAAGGTAATCAGAGCAAGAGCTCTGATACCATCTTAAACGAAGCAGAAGCATTGTAAAGAGAAATGATAAATATGATAAAAGCCATTGTAGGCATAAAACAATATAAAGTGACCAATATCAGAGAGAAATTATTATTCAATTCATTGAAAGGTACGACACAAAGATCTGATTACTTTATATAGTACTACTAGAGGTCTATGGTGGACCACTATTCTAACGGATACAAGGAAAGAAAAGAAAAGAAAATATCTGTAACAGCTATCGGGTAATGGTGCAGCACAATACAGCTGTGTATTTGCCAAGATTCTATCAGCAACAAGTATCCTATGTATTTGGCGCCTAGTGCAGGGACATCTTTGTATTTTCAACTAAAATGTGCCTTGACACAATGCGCCTTGACACAATGCGCCCTACCGAGTCACGTTTCTTCCTTTGTACCAACACTTGCATCAGCATTCCATATTCCATCATTCTGATTTTCCTCCTTAATTCTTTTAAGCATATGTAAATTCCCTCCATTATCATCCTTTGATTCTAATATTATGCATCCTTTTCATAATTGCAACTCCTTCTTCATCTTGTTCTTCAAGTCTTGTAGAAAAAATAATCATGATAAGAAAACATAACTTCAAACATAAAACACGACTCCGTAGAAGAAAACATAAGAATTGCATTAATTAATGCCATATAAATGTGTTATGCATCCATTCCCTAATTTCTACAATATGATGAGAACAAAACTGGTTTCGAGGCCACTAGATTGAAGTTACCTTAACACAATTTCTAGAGTTAATATATATATATATATATATTACAAGGCAACCGTAATTAGCATCTTCAATACTTATCAAGACATTTCACAAATCAATCATCATCTTTAGCTTTCTTCATTTTTTATTAGCTGTCTCCTTCTGCTCAACATTTATTTGAGATGCTGTAGTTTCGGCTCAAGAACGATTATTTAGCTAAATTAATTAAGTAATATTTTAGTTGGCTATATTAAAAATAAATATAGGGTAAGTAATTAATTTAAGGAGAGGTGTAGTAAATAAATGAGAAGTATTTTAGTTAAATTGAGAGGATGTGTTTAAGTACCTAGGGGGGTGCAAATAAGGGGCCCAAGCCCACCAAATAGGCCCAAACTAAAAGAATGACCTTAGAGTAAGGGTTTCCATCCCATAGAACAAATGAAAAACAGAAAAAATAAGAGAAGGAGAGGGAGGGGAGCCGCACACTGCTGGAAGTGTGGAGGGGGTGGGAAAATTCAATTCTTGGCTTGGGGTAAGTGGTTCTAGGTACCAATCTTTCACATTTTCCCTCCTCTATCAATTAGTATAAGATTTATACCCTAATCTTGTGTATTTTTCCCTTTTCCATGGATGAGTTAGAAGCTCAAGTATAGGGGAAAAGCTTGTATTTGGTGATTCTTGGATTGTTGGTGGAGATGGTTTTCTTGGATTTGCAATTTGGAGGTTAGGGGACTCTCATTTACATCTATAATAGTTTGTAAGATGTGTGTTATGTGTGGAATAGCACTAGGTTGGTTTGGTTGTGTGCATTTTGTGTTAATCTTATGGTTGTTGTTGTAAATGTATTTGATTTTTTGTTATCATGATGTTTGGTGTTAGAAATAAATGTGTTGTTGTTGTTGCATGCCATGTGTTTGATTAAATGTTTCAATGTGAAGAAATATGAGAATGTGTGGATTTAATGAAGTTGATTAAATGCCTAAATGTGTGTTGTTTAAGTGGGAATTGAATTGTTGAGTAAAAAGTATGTTTGAAGTTGTTTGGTTGGAGTGTTAGAGGGAGGGGCGCCAAATTCATAGGAAAATGGCGCCTTGTTTGCTGTTTTCTGGCTGGGTGAGGTGTAGGGCAGGGGAGGGGCGCCATTTGCTAGGCAAATTGGCGCCAGGTATGTTCTTGTAGTCTTGGCCGTGTGTGTCTGTGCAGGTGCGGGCGCCAAATGTTTGGGAGCATTGGCGCGGGGATGCGTCTTGCGTGGCTTGCTTGTGCGCGTGTGAGTGAGTTGTGCAGGGGGGGCGCCAGTTCGCTGGGAACTTGGCGCCCAGTGGGTGTGTGCGTGTGTGGGGCTGTGCACAGGGCGCCCGTTTGCTAGAAACTTGGCGCCTGTGAGTGTGGCGTGCCATGCGTTCGTGTTGCGCTAAGTGAGGCGCCAAAATGGCTGCCCCTTGGCGCCTAGTTGTGCTTAATGGAGTCTAAGTGATGTTTTTAGTCCCTAAGAATTAATTTAATCCTTGGTGTGACAAAACAGTCCCTAAGTATTAAATTAATCCTTGGAGTGACAAAATAGTCCCTTAGAGTCTAATTAAGCCTAACATGTCAACATAATTTCCTAAGTACTAAATTAATCTTTAGTGAGTTAAAATAGTCCTTAGGAATTAAATTACTCTTGGGTGTGTCAAAATGGCCCTTAGGTGTTGAAAAGGTCCTTATGAGGTGTTTTAGTCCTTAGGTGGGATTTAGCCCATGATGTGGGATTTAAGTTAATAAAAGAGGTGGGTTAATACTTGATGTGATAAATTTATGATGGTGTGGGCTTCGCCCAAAGAGGTGGGTTAACACTTGATGTGATAGATTTATGATGGTGTGGGCTTCGGCCAAAGAGGTGGGTTAATACTTGATGTGATAAATTTATGATGTTGTGATGCATTGTCATGGTGTCACATAAAACATATGCATACAAAAGAGGTGGTATGGCTTCGGCCAAAAGAGGTGGTATGGCTTCGGCCAAAAGAGGTGGGTGCCCGACGGGGTTATTGAGGTGGTGATGGATCCACATGCATATTGCATACATGCATATACTCATACTTCTTAGGAATTTTTGGTGATGCTTAGTTAATCCATTATTGTTGCTTCTTGGTATTATAATCGAATGATAAATGTCTTAATTGTTGTGGATTGATGTTGCTAGATGCGTCCCTCATATAATGCTTATCTTACTTGTTATTATTTATGTAAAGAGACTCACCCTACTACTTTTATGTTGCCTGCTCTCGTGGCAACGCCAGTGATCTTGAATGAAGGTGTTCATGCCTTTTTGGAGTCGTTTGTGTCGACTCGATTAGTAACACCAGGGGACGGGAATTGTAGTATTGCCATTTTATTTTATGTATTAGATTATTTTGATTATGTAATGAATATGTTAAACTTAGTTTTTACTCCGCTGTGCTGTAAAACTATTTTCTGGATTATTGTAAACTTAAGACAGGTTTTGAGGGTTCGCCCCATCTTGATATGATATATATTTCGCGCACTAGATGCGTTTGAGTTTTAAATGCTATTTTGTGGTATTTTGATGAAATGTAGCACTCTCTTTGAGGTGCGTGGAAAAGTTTTTGAAAACTCTGATTTTTATTTATTAAATTAGTATTAAGTAGAAGGGGGTGTTACATTAGTGGTATCAGAGCAGTTCGGTCCGTCCGGCCAAGTTGTAGAGTCTATTAACCCTCGAGTCTTGGTACTCGTTCTAAATCATAATTATGTTGCTGTTTATTACTGTTAACTTTGTTGGTTTGTTCATTCATTGACGTGCCTTGTGACTTATTTGTTAGATTACGATTGAAAGTTATATTGCGTTATTGAGGTATATGTGACTGAACTGTGTAACTGGTGGTCGTAGCATTGATTTTGTCTATTCGTGACTGTTGTCTGTATCAATCGGGTATGTGTGATTAAAAGAGTTCTAACGACGTCGAAGGAGTGAAAGTCGTGACGACGCCTTCGCACTCCGGACTGCGTTAAAAGTCTTTTAATGAGATAAATTTGAAAGGAAGTAGTTTTTGTGACCTTAATTAATTGGTTGCATGAGTAGGAGGGACTGATCACCCCAAATACTCATCCCAATGAAAGAGGCGACAATAACTCGTGGTTATTATTGAATTTGGATGCATGCACTAATTTTAATTTGATTGGTTGCTTGATTAGCTTGTTAGAATATAGAAAGTAATTTTTATATGACCTAGCCTTGGTGAGTTATGCACTGGACAATATTTGCAGTATTATTTGTTGATAATTGTTGCGCTTGATTGACATTTCTGCTATAGGTTGATTGTTGCTGTGATGTATAGGAATTTTAGTTGACTTGTGCTTAATTGTTCGAAGATTGTATGCCAAAATGAAATAATGTGTAAGGCTATATTTTCATTAACTCAATTAAGATTGCATAACTTGAAGTTTTGACATTTCCAGTGTTTCAATTCAGCTTGTTTCGTGAGCATGATATGATTTGTCAAAAATGAAACGATTAACTTTCCTTACCTTCTGAGTGTATGTCGGAAACTAAATTTTGAACTAATAAGTAGTTGTTTATGTGGTTGCATATTCGTGTGATAGTAAGCTTTGGGGTTTGCATATAGTTTCCCTTTTTGGACAAAACTGGAAGTTCTATGGTTTTCAAAAAGAAACGGTACTTGGAAAATTCTATGCTATTGGAAAACGAATGTGATGTCCAAATTAGTGTTGTATTTGATTTTCAAGTTGTTCTAAGATTTTATTTCAAAATGCGACATAAATTCGGCTTTTGAACCGATTAGGTGGTGATTTAATGATGTTTGAAAAATAATGAGATTTGACATAAATCGCATGATTAAATGAGTTAAAAAATTTATGCTCCGAGAATGTGAGTCCAATAATAATTGTCAAGGTTTTAGAAACAAATGTAAACAATTTTAAGTACTTCTTGACTGTGAACTATAATTGGGTAATTGTGTTCGTTGTATGACTTAACTTTGACATTGTTGTTGCTATCACTAGTATTAATTGTCACTGCTTGAAAATTGTTTTACGTGGAATATTAATCTAATGATGAAAACTGTGCAATAGGATATTTTGTGTACTTCCATGTCTTGATTTGTTTTCCTTGCTAAATGTTGACAAGAGTATTTAATTTCATTTGGTTAAATTAATATCAAGTCTTGAATCAAAGCAATTGTTTTATGATGCATGTATTAGTTATATTCTTTGTGATATGAAATCAATTCAATTTGATAGAATTATATGTTCCACGATATTTCCTAAGGAAGTTGTAAAATCGCATGTTAGCCAACCCTTAGGAAACGAAGAAATCGAAGATGATGCCTACGTATTTAAATCTTTTCGGACTTGAGTGTTTAAATCGTTGCATGATTGGTTTTGCTTATTTGGTGCTTGATGAAATGCATAAGTATGTGATGATTATAATTGATTTGGTGATTGATCATGATGAGTTTTACTTGTTTACGAATTCGTGTGTGTCTGGACACTATTTCAGTCTTTTGAAAACTGGTACTGTTTGGTTGAGTCAAAAATTATGTGGCTGAGTGTTTTCGAAAATAGACTTAAAGTCGGTCGTTTTGGCACTAGTTTCGTTAAATTCGGAGTTGTGTAGCTCGGTTATGAATCTCCAAAGTCGAGTCAAATTTCTAGAGTCAAACTGTGAGTAGGTTCGGTTTTTGCAAGTTTTACATACTCAAAAGAACTCCGTTTTGAACGATTCTTTTTCCATTAGAAACTATACTCAAAATGCTTTTATTCGGGCTGAAGTTTTGTCTCATTTGGCCAAGTTTAAGTCAGTTTAGCGTAAAATGAAATAGGAGGACAGAATCTGTCAAGTCTGAAAACTGTTTGGGTGGTTTCTAAAAACTGTACTAATTGGCTCATTGTTTTGAAACTTTAATGATATATTCAGACACTACACATCCGTGGCTTTCCAACAAGTATTTATTTGTCGAAATCCGAGGTCGTTTACTATTTTAATTAATTCGCCAAAGTAGGCGCAAAGTGACAGAATTTTCTGTACCCGAGTTTAGGAGGACTAATTTGAACGTTGAATACAATGATTAATTGTGGAATAGTTGGACTTGAATTTTGTTGTTATGATCGTGTTAATTGTTGATGTGAATGATGTTGGATATATGATAAATTGTTGAGATTGGTATTATTGTGTTAATTACGGTTGTTAGTGTCGTTGGGCCTCTGACCATAATTGTTGTTGTCTCTTGTGTTGGGTAGTCGGGTAGGATTTTGACAACCTACAGGTTAGAATACCTAATTGGGGAGTAAGAGTGTAGGGAAGAGTGTTTGATCTGTTGTGTGTAAAATAGGACGTGGATGATAACGGCTAGAGGAGAGTTCGGGCAAGAAACCAAGTGGGGGAGACGCTGCTGCGGGTATTGCATGGTCAACAAGTGTTTCGAGTGTGGTAAGGAAGGCATGTAGCTGCTAAGTGTTAGAAGAAGGAGGTGGTTTGCTACAACTGTAGAGAAGTGGGGCACATTAGTACCAAGTGTCCAAAGCCGAAGAAGGAGAAGTCTAGCGGGGGGGGGGTGTGTTCTGGTGTGTTCGGAGCCTACGGAAGAGTGATGGTTACATTTAGAGGTACGAGTTCCATTTAGGGTGTTTGCTAGAGATCAATGTTTGTTGTAGTGGAGGTTTAAGTTTACATGTCCATGATAGTTAGATTTTCGAGGACGAAAATATTCTAAGTGGGGGAGAGTTGTAACACCCCAAAATTAATTAGGTGATTATTTAATTAATTTAATTAGGTGATTATTTAATTAATTTAATTAAACGATTATTTAGCTAAATTAATTAAGTAGTATTTTAGTTGGCTATATTAAAAATAAATATAGGGTAAGTAATTAATTTAAGAAGAGGTGTAGTAAATAAATGAGAAGTATTTTAGTTAAATTGGGAGGATGTGTTTAAGTACCTAGGGGGTGCAAATAAGGGGCCCAAGCCCACCAAATAGGCCCAAACTAAAAGAATGACCTTAGAGTAAGGGTTTCCATCCCATAGAACAAATGAAAAACAGAAAAAATAAGAGAAGGAGAGGGAGGGGAGCCGCACGCTGCTGGAAGTGTGGAGGGGGATGGGAAAATTCAATTCTTGGCTTGGGGTAAGTGGTTCTAGGTACCAATCTTTCACATTTTCCCTCCTCTATCAATTAGTATAAGATTTATACCCTAATCTTGTGTATTTTTCCCTTTTCCATGGATGAGTTAGAAGCTCAAGTATAGGGGAAAAGCTTGTATTTGGTGATTCTTGGATTGTTGGTGGAGATGGTTTTCTTGGATTTGTAATTTGGAGGGTAGGGGACTCTCATTTACATCTATAATAGTTTGTAAGATGTGTGTTATGTGTGGAATAGCACTAGGTTGGTTTGGTTGTGTGCATTTTGTGTTAATCTTATGGTTGTTGTTGTAAATGTATTTGATTTGTTGTTATCATGATGCTTGGTGTTAGAAATAAATGTGTTGTTGTTGTTGCATGTCATGTGTTTGATTAAATGTTTCAATGTGAAGAAATATGAGAATGTGTGGATTTAATGAAGTTGATTAAATGCCTAAATGTGTGTTGTTTAAGTGGGAATTGAATTGTTGAGTAAAAAGTATGTTTGAAGTTGTTTGGTTGGAGTGTTAGAGGGAGGGGCGCCAAATTCATAGGAAAATGGCGCCTTGTTTGCTGTTTTCTGGCTGGGTGAGGTGCAGGGCAGGGGAGGGGCGCCATTTGCTAGGCAAATTGGCGCCAGGTATGTTGCGCAGGTGCTGGCCGTGTGTGTCTGTGCAAGGTGCAGGGGGGGGGGCGCCAAATGCTGGGAGCATTGGCGCCAGGATGCGTGCCGTTGCTTGCTTATGAGGTGTTTTGGTCCTTAGGTGGGATTTAGCCCATGATGTGGGATTTAAGTTAATAAAAGAGGTGGGTTAATACTTGATGTGATAAATTTATGATGGTGTGGGCTTCGGCCAAAGAGGTGGGTTAGCACTTTATGTGATAGATTTATGATGGTGTGGGCTTCGGCCAAAGAGGTGGGTTAATACTTGATGTGATAAATTTATGATGTTGTGATGCATTGTCATGGTGTCACATAAAACATATGCATATAAAAGAGGTGGTATGGCTTCGGCCAAAAGAGGTGGTATGGCTTCGGCCAAAAGAGGTGGGTGCCCGACGGGGTTATTGAGGTGGTGATGGATCCACATGCATATTGCATACATGCATATACTCATACTTCTTAGGAATTTTTGGTGATGCTTAGTTAATCCATTATTGTTGCTTCTTGGTATTATAATCGAATGATAAATGTCTTAATTGTTGTGGATTGATGTTGCTAGATGCGTCCCTCATATAATGTTTATCTTACTTGTTATTATTTATGTAAAGAGACTCACCCTACTACTTTTATGTTGCCTGCTCTCGTGGCAACGCCAGGTGATACTGAATGAAGGTGTTCATGCCTTTTTGGGTCGTTTGTGTCAGCTCTGATTAGTAACACCAGGGACGGGAATTGTAGTATTGCCATTTTATTTTATGTATTAGACTGATTTGGATTATGTACTGAATATGTTAAACTTAGTTTTTACTCATTGTCTTTGTAAAACTATTTTCTGGATTATTGTAAACTTAAGACAGGTTTTGAGGGTTCGCCCCATCTTGATATGATATATATTTCGCGCACTAGATGCGTTTGAGTTTTAAATGTTATTTTGTGGTATTTTGATGAAATGTAGCACTCTCTTTGAGGTGCGTGGAAAAGTTTTTGAAAACTATGATTTTTATTAAATTAGTATTAAGTAGAAGGGGGTGTTACAGAAGGTGATGCAATCGATGGTGATTTAGGTGCTCTATGCATCGGGAAGCAAAAAAACGGCGCTAGGGCATGTAATTAAGCGCACGGGTGAAAAGTTCGAGGAAGAAATAATGATGAAAGGAGATGCAGATGGTGTATCAATAGAGGACATAAGGAAAACGTGTTTAGTGGGAGAATGAGAAAGCAAAAGGAATTACAAAGTGGTGAATATTACAGTTACTAATGGTAACAATAAAGTAATTTTTTTACCATCTATAACCATCAGTAACCCATTAAATCGGCCAATCTATCTTGGATATTGCTTTTCCCACTCTCCCTCCTACTCAAAACACACCCCATAAGGGTGAGAAAAGACCAAAAGGTCAGTCAAAACGTCTTTTTTTTCAAGAAATTTCATCTGTTCTATCACGGGCCTTCAAACACATTCGAACAAAGTCGTTCGAGTGTGTTAAATATTGAGACACGCCCTATTGTGCGTAATTTCACTTGTTCGAATGGGGTAACTCGAACCTGTTCGCATAACATTGTTTGAACACCCTATTGTATTTTGTTCGTATGATGTTAACCGAGGCAACAATAATGGACCATCACACCACATTCACCAATTTTATTGCGTTCGTATGCAGGTGTTCGAACATGTTCGAACAAGGGCGATCGAACCGTCATTAAACACGTCCTTCACAACGTTCAACGCGAGATTATTTTGGGAATAAAATTTGTTAAGGGGTGTGTTTGAGTAGGAGGGGGAGTAGGGAAAGTAAAACCCTCTATCTTTTACCTCCTCCTAGCCCACATAGATAGCCCATCTCCAACCAAGCCCACCCTCCTTCTTTGTTGGACCCTCCCAATACTTTAGGGTCCATACTTCGTACAACCCCCTAGCTACTCAGTAGAACCCCCTATCGTGGATGCCCCTACCATCCTTTTTTTTGTTTAAAAACCCTCAACACACACACCCCCTCACACACTCTCCTCCACTATCCTCTCACTAGAACCCCTTTCACACACTCTCCTCCTCCTCCTCCTCCCACTGTTGTCCTCCTCCTCCCTCGCATTAGGTAAATGTCCCTCTCCCCTTCTCTTTGTTTCATTTTTCCTATTTTTTTGTTGTTGTTTTACAACGGTTCGGCTGTGCAGAGGCCGATATAGATCGATCAGGTGTGCGCCGAACCGTACTTTTTTCTATTTTTTCGCTGTTTTATCACGATTCGGCTGTGCAGAGGCCGATCTGGATCGATCAGGCGTGCGCCGAACCGTGCTGAGTTTTGGTCGGATCTCACAGGTCTGAACCATACTGATTGCCGTTTTTTTTTCTTTGCCAGGTATGTCGGACTTCCACGCAACCATTTACCGCTACGTTGGACACATCAGCATCCCAGACCATTTGGATATTCTGCCTACAGATGTGTTTTTTTCTTTGGATGCTGGCGTGGTGATTTACGTTGTCAACACTGGCGAAGGCAACATCGTTGTTGACACCACAACGTTCTGCGATGTTTACGAGGCTATTGATAGTGTTTATGTCAGCATTGACTACACTGGTGACAGGTGCTTCATAGTCTTCAATGCCCCCGTTGTTTCTGATATGTCCACGGATGCTGAGAGCTCCTACACCGATCCTGACTCAGACTCCACGGACGATGATTACCTCCTTTTTATGGGCAGCTACGACGGGAGTGGCAGTGAGTCTGGTGACTCTATGGACTCTGACAGTGAGTCCAAATCTGACTTTGTTGTCACTGATGACTCAAAGTGACTTGTTGTAATTGTAATCAACTAGACTATTAATCAATGAAAATTTAGTTTTTTGACCATTGTCAATTTTATTCTTTAATGAGCGCAACCATACATCAAAATAAACGACATAAAAAAATAAACGAAACTACTAATTTTTGGGGAGCGTGCCCTCTGTAATATAAATGACATCTTTTGGAGTGCGCATCGATTCGACAAACAGCTCAATGAGCTGACATCCCAATGGGGTGTTACAATGATGTTCCATCATTGTGCGAACATCGTTGTCGCTCCGGATATCCATAGTTTCATAGCGACGAGTGTCGTCTTCTAGACATAGGCACTTGCAGTAACGTATACGAGAGATGTCTTTGTGTCACTCTCCCTCTTTGCGAATCTTCCTCTCCACCTTTTCCTTCAACTGGATGAATGTGATGTTTTTCTCCAACCTACAGAAGCAGTTGTCACGAGACTTAAAAGAAACACCATCGGCCATGTTCTCGACCGTTCCAGGGCGATGCATTCTGAGGATCTCTGGGTTGGGCACAACTGCCATTCCATTAGATCTTCCATTTTAGCAAATGGGTTGTGTTAAAATCAACGAAGAGTGAGAGTGAGAATCCGTGAAGAGTGAAAAATCAATGAAAATGAGAACTGTGAAAATCAGTGAAGAGTGAGAGCCTATTTATAATAGGTGTGATCGAACGTGAGCCGTTGATTTATAGCCGTTGAACTGGACGGTGGATCCAATTCGCGCCGCGACGCTTGATCGACCAGTATGACGCTTACGCTTGATCGAACTCGTCAAAACATAATTTGGGGTGTCGAGTAAATTTTGATCGCTTTGTAAGCCCAGATTCGATCAAGCGTCGCTAAACCATACTTAATATTTTAAAAATATTATATCCAATTTTCAGTAAGGGTCGTTGGTCTTTTCACCCCATAAAGGGGTGTCTAGTGAGTAGAGGGGGTGGTTGGAAGAAACATGGGCCATACTTTAGACAACAAAAGCAAAATATCCATATCCATTAACATTCCGGCCCAATTGCCCTCTAACCCGATTGAACACACCCTCAGACCCAGCTCACCAAGTTCTTTTTCATTAAATGACTTACACCAATTAATAACTTTGCGTATACAATGAAATTTAGAAATCCGATCGTTGATTAACATTATATTATCTTTGAGATCATATATATCAAATTTCACACAAAGCAAAAAATATTTGATAATCCATCGCACTACTTTATATTGATGGCTAATATGTTATTTAAAAGATAAGTAAAAGTGTGTTGTTAGAAAACTCACTATAAGTATCCAAATTTTCTGAAATTTAATATACATCATCACAATGATAAAACAATGTTATTCAACGGTTGAATTTCATTGTATCCGCGAAGTTATTAGTTGGTGTAAATCACTAAGTTTGACACCCGATGTCAATATATCCCGACTTATATATATATATATATATATATAATTTTTTTCCTTTCAAAAAAATTAAAAAAAATACTTGCTTAACCAGCCTATACATTCTAGAAATACTTAAGTCGATTGAGTCTATTTTTTTGTTTTTTGTTTTTAAGAAAGCCGTTGGAGCGTACATCCTTGACCGTTTATAGATGTTTTTTTTTTGACAAGGTTTATAGATGTTAGATAGAGATAAATGGAGGGTGCAGTACAGCCTATACATTCTCAGAAAAATAGTTAGGTGGTCACATTGAGAAATACTTAGGTGGTCATTGTTAGATTGGTTGAAATGAACATTCTGATTATTATTGATTAGTAAATCAGTTTATATACATCAAGTGGAAAAGACCAAAAAGGGCTAACAACAAAATACAAGCTAATGCAGATAACAACTAACTAAGCTAATTGCTCACTAATCTATCAAAATTGATCTACAATATAAATACATATAATCTAACAGCCCCCCTCAAGCTAAACAGTGAATGTCCTTAATGTTGAGCTTGGATACAAATTGAGCAAATTGAGATGGATGTAGGGGCTTGGTGTACATGTCAGCAAGTTGGGCCTTCGTAGGAACAGGCAACAGGTGAACCACTCCAGCTTGGACTTAGTCATGTACCAAATGACAATCTAACTCAATGTGTTTAGTGCGTTCATGAAAAATTGGATTTTGAGCAATATGAATAGCTGATTTGTTGTCACAAAAGATGGAAACAGCAGCACTATGTGGGTAAGATAGATCCTGCAACAAGTATAAAAGCCACTGGACCTCTGAGGTAGTAATGGCAAGAGCACGATACTCTACTTCACTGGAGGACTGAGAAACAAGACTCTGCTTCTTGGATTTCCAGCTAATCAAAGAAGAGCCATAAAATATACATAAACTAGTAGTAGAACGCCTGCTATCAGGGCAAGATGCCCAATCTGCATCACTAAAAGCAGTTAGTTTTCTATCACAGTCACTAGCAAGAAACAATCCACGGCCAGGGCATGATTTGAGATACTTAAGCACATGAAGAGCAGCTTCCATGTGAGGAAGAAGAGGATTAGCAATGAATTGACTTAGTCTATTCACTGCATAACACAAATCAGGTCGAGTGTTGGTCAGGTAGATAAGACGACCAAGGAGGCGCCTATACTGAGTTGGATCCTCCAAAGGAGTGCCTGTGTGTGCACTGAGCTTGAGGTTAGGAATCATAGGTGTGGAAACAGGCTTACAAGCAAGAAGGCCTGCCTCCTCTACCAATTCAAGAGCATATTTGCGCTGGGAAACCACAATACCAGCAGGTGACCGAGCAACCTCAAATCCCGGAAAAAAAATTCAGAGTGCCTAAATCCTTGATCTTGAATTCATTGTCAAGTAACAACTTGATCCTATGAATTTCATCTAGATTGTTGCCAGTGAGAACAACATCATCCACGTAAAATAAGTAATCTGATAATATTGGAACCAGAGTGATTAATCAAAAGGGAGTAATCATGTTTTGATTGAACAAAACCTAAGGGAAGAAGAAATGAAATGAGCTTAGCATTCCATTGTCTGCTTGCCTGCTTCAAGCCATAGAGGGATTTTTGAAGCTTGCAAACCTTTGTAGGAGAGGATGTAGGAATGCCTAGAGGAATCTTCATGTAGACCTCCTCTTGAAGGTCCCCATGGAGAAAAGCGTTATTGACATCAAGTTGATGGAGATGCCAATTATGAGTAGCTGTCAGGGCAAGAACAAGCCTGACAGTGGTCATCTTGACCACTGGGGAGAAGGTTTCAGAGTAGTCCACTCCCTCAAGTTGAGTGAACCCCTTTGCTACTAACCGAGCCTTATACCTCTCTATAGAACCATCAGCTTTATGTTTGATTTTGTAGACCCATTTGCAACCTATAGGAGTCTTGCCAGGGGGCAAGTCAGTGATGATCCAGGTGGAATTCTTATCAAGAGCTTGAATTTCTAGTTGCGTAGCATCAAGCCAGCATTGGTGTTTAGATGCTTGAGCAAAAGACTTAGGTTCAACATGGGTGCTAATGGCTACAAGAAACAGTCAATGGGAAGCAGAGATATTATCATAAGAGAGATAATCAGAAATTGGATATTCAATACCTAAGAGTGATTCATCAGCAGAAGAGACAGAGAGCATCCCACAATAAAAGTCTTGTAGGTATGAAGGCTTGGTTTTGAGTCTAGTTGAAGTTCTAAGAGGAGCAGGAGGATCGGTTGGAGGGTGAGAGGTCTCAACCGTTGTCATACCCCAATTTTGTCCGACTAGTTGAAAATTAGATAAAAATGTAGTTTTTTTTGTAAACACCCAATTTCAATGGGTATTTTTCCCGTTTTTAGAAAACCTCAAAAGATACGTGTCGTTGTGTAGGTCCCAACTGCACACATGTGTTTAAGTCGTGTGCGTCACTGATCTAGCATCTCTTATTCTCATCGTGTGCGCCTGTCATTTCAAATCGTGTGTTTGTATATATTCTCATCGCTTGCGCGTATTATTTCTAATCGGGTGCGCGTGGTGATTCTTGTGGCACGCGCGCGCTCGTGTCTCGTCGCGTATGTGCGTTTATTGTTATCCTTATAGTTGTCTTGTTTAAATCTGTTTTTTTTATTATAAAATAATACAAAATTACATTATTTTATACATCAATAAAAAAGAGTCAAACAAAAAAACAAAAGGGCATATGCTGCAAACAGCCAGCAGAACCATTTTGAGCTACAAGCTCACATAGCCTTCTCCTTGTCCCTTTGTTTTTTTTCCCACGTTGAGAAAAAACAACCCAGCCTTTGCAGCCACTTTGCAGCAACCACCTCCACCCCTTTGCTGGCTGCCTGCATCCCCAGTTTTTGTCCCCCATGAGAAATTTTTCCCTGCTCAAATACCACACCTACACCACATACAAAGTGTGTATAAATAACTGTTAACAACAACAATGAAGGGGGAGGCGATTCAACAGCAAACACATACACTGAAAACACACACACAAACAGCAACCAAAAGAAAACACATACACTGAAAACACACACACAAATAGCAACCAAAAACACAACACAGAGACACAAAACACACGCACACAGCAAGGGAGGATCCAAAAACTCTTCACAATCCCACTCCTCTTCATACTCCGGACAAATTTTTTAGCTTCATAATCATCACCACCACAACCACCCCCAAAACACCACCACTTCAATCCATTAGCCAAAAAAACCCAAATCAGAATAGAGAAGTTAAGGAGAGAAAAAAACGAACCTGCGAGCTCTGAAGATGGCTTCGCCGCCGGCACACCGTCATCTCCTCCGGTGACCAAACACCACCACCGTCAACGGTTCTCTTTCTCCGTCGCGAATACCGTCGTCCCAACACCTTCGTTTCTCTCTCTCGCCACTACGCCGCCGTCGTTCTCTCAGTCATCACCGGCGCACCAACGCCGGCGCCCTCTCTCTCTCTCGCGCAGTACTCTCTCCCTCTCTCGGCACCTTCTCTCTCTCGATCTATTTTCCCTCTCTGCTGTATGAATTGGAACGGCGCAGGGGAGGGTTGTTAAGTTTGGGTTTTGGTTTTTTTGTTTTTTGTTGGGCTGCAAACGTGAAGGCCTTCTTCTTTTGTCTTTTTTTTTTTAGTTTTTTGTTATCTGTTTGTTAATAACACCCCACGTTTTTTATTACAGCCTGTGTTTTTTTTTTTTAAAAAATGTGGACCTATGTTTCCTTTGGTTCGCATGCTTATGATTAAAATATTTTCAAGTTGAGTTTATTGTTGTTCGTTGCTTGATGGTGTTTAATATTGTTGTTAGTATTGCATTTTTGTGTTAAATGTTATTTTAGTTGTTGATGATAGGCAAGTTGATTCTCACTAGCGCCTAGTGCACTTTTCTCAAAGTGAGAGGATTGCTCTATGTGATTCAACTTGGTTTTAGTGCTTATTACTTGCTCTTGTGTTCTAGTTTTATTACTGTTCATTGTTGGTGATAAATCATATGATTCCCACTTATGCCTAGTGCATCATGTTTTAAAGTGGTGAAGATGGTTTTAGATGATTCAACCTTCCCCTTTTAATTTTTTTTAGTGAATAACAAATAAGATTGTATGTTTAGGTTTAGGGTTCGTGATGTATTGCAAAGGATAGGCTTACTTTGGCCTTGAGGCATTTCCTCTCAGTTCATGTTATTAAGAAATCGTTGTTCACATGTCATTAATTTAATTAAGACCATTCTAAGCCTATGATCGATTGTTTACCTGCCTTCGATGCTACTTAAATTGTCTCGACTTAACTGTGTGTCATTCCGTCAATGTGTATGACCTCCTAATGAAGACGTAAGCCTACAGGCCTGTTGTAGCATAGAGTCATTAGGGTAAATGCACTCCTCCTCACACACACATTTGTTTTTAAGAAATTCACCTTGCATCCTTGACAATTGAATCTTTGATTGTATCGGCATGTTTAGTCTTAGTTGATATTTGACATATGCATGATTACTTGATTATTGAATGCGTTTGAAGTTTGTAACCAATCATTGATAATAACTTCACCCTTTTTCTCCAAATCTTTCAAACTCTTTTCTAATTAATGCAAGTTATAAGTGTGGCTACCTAAATCCACTTTTACTCATATCATGTTCAATATTCATTTTCAAAATAGTCATTCCAAGTTAATTCATTCGAACACTTGAACCTAAAACAAAACCAATTATCATTAATGACTACTCGCGCCGTTGCCGTTTGGTTGTTAATGATAATCTCATTTTCAAAAGAGTTAGTAGCATGACCACTCTAAACCGTTGTTGTTTGGTCATCGCGAACGCTCAATCCAATTGCGAATTCCTTTTCAAGTTATCTCGACGTTCTCTCCAAATCAAACCAACGAAAACACTTTTCAAAAACAAATCTTTTAAAATATCAAAATCAAAACTAATTGTCATTGATGATCACTCGCGCCGTTGCCGTTTGATTGTGGGTGATAATTTCATTCCCGTGGGAGCTAGTAGCGTGGCCACTCTAAACCGTTGTTGTTTGGTCTTCACAAACGCTCCCCATCAATTGCGAAAACCTTTTCAATAATCGAAATAAAAACCGGTTGTCATCAATAGTCACTCGCGCCGTTGCCGTTTGATTGTTAGTGATGATCCCATTTCCAAAAAGAGTTAGTAGCGTGGCCACACTAAACCGTTGTTGTTTGGTCACCGCGAACGCTCAACCCCTTTGCGAAAAACTCTAAAAAAGATTAAAAAACAAAAACCTTTTTCAGGACAAACAAGAACTACGTAGCTTTGAATTCTCCATCGCACCGGGAGATACGTGAGAGCGAGAGGCCAACTCTCAAGCGCCAAAAATAAAAATTTTCATTAAGTCTTTTCATTCCCTTTTCAATAAAGAGGCAAATTTAAGTATTTTCCAAATCAACACTTAAAACCACACATTTAATTAAAGGTTCCCTTTCGATAGAAAGGAGATGTGGGGTGCAAATACCTTCCCCATGCCTAACCGACCCCCGAACCCAAATTTTCCGGTTTATAAAAGGCCATTCGCTTTCCAAAAAGGTTTTCTTCAATATTTTCCTTATAAAAATATTGGTGGCGACTTCATTGTTTTAAAAGTTGTAAACGAAGAAAGATCCTCGGGGACTTTTTCAAGCATAACAGTGGCGACTTCACTGGGGACTTTTCTTTTTAAGTGGGTCAAGCCTAACTAATTAAATGTGTGGTTTAATGTTCTATCGATTTGATTTGGATACTTTGTTTGCTTTTCGGTTTCCTTTTTTTTATCATGTTGTACGCATGTGCATTGGTTTTCTCTTCTTCCATGTTTTGTTTTTCCTTCCTCTTTGCTTATGTGCTTATTACCCTCATGCATCTCCCCCCATCTTGTTATGATCCCCTCTTCTTGGCTCCCTTTCTTAAGGTAAGCAATGCACTTGATTGTTGTTGAAACCCTAGGCTAGCTTATTTGATATTGAACCCTAGTGTAGACAACATGTTATTGCTTGCTATTTGTCTGGATTGTTCTGGGTTTTCCTTCGCAGGTGGGGGTATATGTGGGTAATTTTAGGCGGTATGTCCTCGCTACACACACTCACACCTTATGCTTTCTATGCTTTGAGAGGGGCCTAAAACCCAAGGTCTGACAAAACTTAGGAGAGTGGAAACGAGTAGTGACTGGCAATTGGACCGTTGTCCTTCCGACTCTCACGAAAGTTTCAGCCCGAGTATGCTCTTTCATGATGCCTCACACCAGATGGCGTTCCATCGTTGTGGGTGCTATTGTGAGAGAGAATTAGCTCTGGTAACCTGGTGAGGAAGTGACTAGAACCCACATGAGAGGAACATTTGAGATGTCCTAGAACTTAGGTCACCGCCTTCGTAGGACACAAGGGGCATACCAAATTGTGTGTTGCATTTTAATCTAGGCACGTTTTCGAAAAGAAAAGGGGATTTTTCAAAAAAAAAAAGAGAAAATAGAGAAAGAGTTGCCGTTGTAGCCTTTCTTTTGCCGGTCCGTACGAAGTGACATATGAACCACTTTATTTTAAAAAAAAGGGGTGAAAGAGTTACCGCTGTAGCCTTTCTCTTGCCGGTCCATATGAAATAACGTACGGCCCGCATTTCCCAAAAAAAAACTTGAATAAGGACTCTTCTCTAAGTTACATAGGCATAAAACATCATCATCATTTGCACACATCCTTTGCATAAAACATACAATTTCAACAATTTTCGCATGCATCTTTGCATTTCATCATGGTTTGCTTGCCGAGAATCCCAAGTAATAAGAAATTTTTGTCATAGATACGACATGGAATCTAGAAGGGAAACGGTGTATACTCCAAGGTATCCAGCTGTAAACAAGGTAGATGTGACTAGTCTGAAGAAGTGTGTTGCGTTGATGGGACCGATTGAGCGGGGATCTTGTGATAGTAACGTTGGGAATCTCCGAAAGTTGTTGTTGCTAGAGGTGCAGATTGAGGCTATTGTTGCTATGAGTAAATTCTATAACCCAGAAATCAGGTGCTTTCTTTTCAAAAAAATTCAAATGGCCCCCACGTTGGAAGAATATCAGCAGATTTTGGGTTTCACTCAGACAGAAACTGTCCCTTACAGGTATCAAGAACAATACTACACAGATGAGGGGTTTGCTGCATTGTTGCAAGTGAGTGTAGAGGATCTGAAGCTCCAAAAGCAGAAGAGAAACAACGTGATAGGTTTCCCGCAGAGCTACCTTGAGGGTTTAATGGAAGCTTATGCCAGAAGTAAAAATTGGGTCGTCTTCAAGCGAGTTTTGGCCTTGGCAATTTTTGGAGTTGTCCTCTTTCCGCAGATTGAGAGGTATGTGGATGTGACCGTTATTGGTATTTTCCTAGCTTTTCAGAATGGGAGGATCCCCATTAATCCAATTCCCGCCATCCTTGCTGACACTTATTCTGCTTTTACTCATCATTGTGACTTGAGAAGGAAGAAAATCTCTTGCTCTCCTCACCTGTTGTACGCTTGGCTTCTTATTCATGCTTTCACCAATCCAACACGAGTGGAAAAGTTGATTGACTACGCTGTAACTTGTGAGGTGAAAGCTAGGAGTATTCAAGAGTGGATCCAGTTTCTAGGGAGTCTAGATGAGCACTCGATCCGTTGGTATCTCTCATCTTGCTGGGAAGATAGGCCTAAGGTAGTCTTCCGTTGTGGTGGTTTTCAAAATGTCGCGCTGATGGGCACTAAGGGATGCATCAACTACAACCCGTCTCGACTGAGGCAATTGGGATATCCGATGAGGAATTCGCCTGCTGAAGAGATGATATTCCCGTTTTACATCTTTGAAGGAGGACCAAAAGATGACAGTTTGCTTAGAAAGGTCTTGCAAGCCTGGAGTACGGTGGTTCGCATGGGAAAAGTAGAGCTTGCTCAGAGGACTAGTGGTATTACCTTCACTCAGTGGCTCGAAAAAAGAATCCAGAATGTCCAATTGCCCTACCAAAAAGAATTGCAAGTCGAAAGGGAAGTAGTAGACGCTAGTGTTCCTGTTGTTGAAGAGTTAGGCGAGGTTAAGTTGGCTCTGATGAAGGCAGAGGAAGAAAAGAGAGCTTTGCAAACTGAGATAGAGAAAATGGCTCTAAAGAACAAAAGGTTGAAAGAAGAAAATGCCCTCAAGTCTGCTACCATTGAGAAGTTCAGTCAGAAACTAAAAGGGGAAGAGGAGAGCAAGTTAGAAGTTCAAAGGTATCTGCAAGGAGCCAAGGAGGAAATCAAGAGGCGAAGCTTGAAAGAGAAGAAGGCCCTGGAAGAAGCCAATCAGTGGAAAGAATTGTGGGATGAAGCAAAAATGGAAGAGAGGAATGCGAAAAGCTTGCTTGCCAAGTCAAAAAGAGAATCCCGCATGTTACAAGCTGAATGGGAGAGTAAGTTAGACAACGTTGTGCAAGAGAGAGACTCATTTGAGAACATCCTCAGAGAATATCAGCGGGCCCTAAAAGCAGAACAAGAGGATTCTCGATGAGTTGAAGAGCGCCTTTGTCACATCGATGCATACCTGGCAAGTAAGGGATGAAAGTCAGTATTGGGAACATCGCTATGTTGAGCTGCTCGGTAGGATTGAAGAGCAGGCAGTCATCATTGAGCTGAGGGATGAGGTTCAACACTGGAAGGATAGGTTCTCCAAGCTATCAGAGTTGGTCAACCAGGCTCTTGCGGATGTGCCCAAGAAATTAAGAAAAGCTGAAATTGCGATGTATCCCCTCAACACCCCGCTTGAGGGGGTACAAATTTTGGGAGTACTCAGAGCCCTAGTTGAGGAAGCCAAAGAGAAAGCCAGAAGTACCTCTACCAACAACAAAAGGAAAAGGAGTGGAAATGTCAAAGCTCTTTGTATTTGAGTTTCTTTATTGTAATTTTCCATTTTTTTTTGAGTTTATTGTACTTTTCCTTTTTCAATCGTTGTATCAGAATATTGTACTTTTGGATTTAGATTTTGAAGTATTTTGTTAAATTCAAATGTATGGAATACACCTGTTTCACTTCTAGATTCCAATTTCAGTATGATCCAAAGAAAGTAATATAATAAAAATAATCAAAGATCTACCTGCGTATCTATGGCAAGACATAATCCACTGCGATTCTCGGCCCAAGACAAACCAAACATGCATTCATTCGCATTGCATTCATTTATTCATTTTTGTGTTCATAAGCGTGTTCCGTCAACAGAAAATCCGGCAAGCTGGTTCGCCAACACCGATATTACACCCGTCTACAAGCAAGATTGATGGCTAGCAATCAGGATTTCGAGATTGAGGACCGCCCGGGTCAAGATGAGTTGGCTGTGGAAATTCTTAACCCTGAGCAACTGGCTCAAGAGAATCAGGCTTTGAAGACCAAAGTTGAGGCTATGGAAGCACTAAGATGGCGAAGTAATGAGTATGCTACGAGAATCGAGGGTGGGGCCGGGCCGCCTCTATTGTGAATCCTGAAGGGGTTGTTACTTTCGTTTCTCCTCCAGTGACCGCTGAAGTTACAACTACTCACACTCCTCCTGGACCAGGGGTCAGTCACTTTGCCCATTCTCCAGGGGTGAGCGGACAGAGTCACCCGAATGCACAGGCATATCCCTGGGGGATGCCAATGGGCTATGTGCCGTCCGTTGCTGAAGCTATTCCTGTGGGGTCGAGTCAACCTGCCACGGTTATACCTAGTGGAGCTGCTATTTGACCACAGATTCGTACTCCTGGGTCCCGATATTGTGCTGCCAAGAAGTTCACCTAGTCCTACTCTGGGAGTTGCCGTAAATCCTCAGAATGTTGTCCATCATATTGGAAACCCTTCTCAATATGGGGGTTATTATCACAGTCTAGGGAACTATCCACAAGGTCATTTGTTTGAGAACACTCAGCATAGGGATCAGTATCACTTGCTTGAAGAGCGTTTAAGAGCTATGGAAGGATCGGGTACTAGAGCCAAGGATGCCCGAGATTTGTGCCTTGTCCCAGATGTTGTCATCCCTCCTAAATTCAAAGCACCTGACTTTGATAAATATCGCGGCACTGGATGTCCATCTAGCCATTTGACGATGTATGTTAGAAAAATGGCCGCTTATGCTCATGATGACAAGGTGCTCATTCACTATTTCCAGAATAGTCTGACTAGGGCATCGTTAGATTGGTATATGCAGCTACAATCCTCCGATATTCACAGTTGGAAGGATCTCTCTGAAGCATTTCTGAAACAATACCAGTATAACATGGACCTTGCTCCCGATCGGTCTCAATTACAAAGACATGAGTAAAGGAGATAGAGAATCATTCAAAGAATATGCTCAAAAGTGGAGGAGCATAGTTTGCTCAGTGAAGCCGCCATTGGTCTGAAAAGGAGATGGTGTACATGTTTATGGAGACTTTTCGGTGGCTATATTATGATAGGTTGGTGGGGAGTGTTTCATCCAGTTTCTCAGATATGGTTGTCATTGGAGAACGATTGGAGCACCTGGTTGCGCAAATGGAAAGATTCTGGAGGTTTTGGCAATTCTAATGGACAAAAGAAACCCTTTTCCAACTTCCCTAAGAAGAAAGAAGGGGGAACCAATGTTATTACTGCAGGGGAGGCCCATCTTTCACTCTCCCACAACAAATGATGCCATTTCTGTTCCAAACTCGGCCCACAAAGAAACTAATTCGGGCCACAGAGCCCGTAACTATCGGGAGAAAAGGCGTGCTAGTTTTGATCCGATTCCCATAACCTATCTTGAGTAATGCTTCAATCACCTTGTCTCAAAGAATTTGATCAATACTCGCCCCATGAAGCCTATGCAACCTCCCTTTCCTAGGGGATACAATGCTAATGCTACCTGTAGCTTTCATAATGGAGGGGTCGGTCACACGATAGAAGACTGCAAGGCTTTCAAACATGTAGTCCAAGATTTGATTGACGCCAACTGGCTCTCTTTCAAGCAGAATAGTCCAAGCACAACTATAAACCCCTTGCCGGAACATGGGACACCATCCGCTAATGCAGTAGAAGATTCTGTGGGACAGACGATGATAAAAGATGTTAAGTGTATCCAGACTCCTCTGGAAAATATACATGCTGAGTTGTGCCGTTGTGGTGTTATCAAGAAAGGTTGTGTATGTGCCGATCCTTTATGTGTAGGCGCCTGTGAAGTTTTCAAGTCAGTTTTGCAAGACTTGATGGATCGTTATGTGGTTCGAGTGGGAGTGGTTGAAAAGGAAGAAAGCGTGTTGATGTTGCAGCTTAATGATGGTAAAGAGGCTAGGAAGCCAATTGAGATATTGTACAATCCAAGACCAGCCCAAGTCAAGCCTCAGCCAGTGGTTATTGAGATTCCTGCTCCATTCCCATATGAGAAGGACAGTGCAGTGCCATGGAAATACAATACCCTGCCTCCACTAGAGAGTTCTCCAAACACCTCTGTTGTTACCAATATAACCGGGGCAAGTGGAATTACAAGGAGTGACTGTATATATGCCCCCGAGTTCGTTCGGGGTGAATCATCCAAAGAAGCTGAAGACATGGCTCGTAAGGGGAAGGATAAAGAAGCAGAGAATGCTCAGAAAAAGAAAGTGGCAGAACAGGAAATTGATGAGTTCCTAAAAATTGTAAGGCAAAGTGACTATAAGGTGGTTGACCAGATGAATCAGACCCCAGCAAAAATTTCAATGTCGTCATTGTTGCTAAGTTCAGAAGCGCATCGAACTGCCCTAATGAAAGTACTGAATGGGGCTCATGTTGCTCAAAATATTTTCGTGGGCCAATTTGACGAAATAGTCGGGAATATCGTGGCTGTGAACCATGTGACTTTTGCTGATGACGAGCTTCCCCCAGAAGGAAGGAAACACAACCAAGCCCTACACATCTCTGTTAAATGTGGGGATTTCGTGCTAGCTCGTGTTCTGATTGATAATGGTTCTTCTCTAAATGTGATGCCAAGGTCCACTGTAAGCAAGTTGGATGTGGATTGCTCTTTCATGAAGCCTAGCTCGACATTGGTGAGGGCGTTTGATGGATCGAAGAAAGAGGTAATAGGGGAGATGGAGTTCCCCATTCAGATAGGTCTTGAGACATTCTGTGTTAACTTTCAAATCATGGACATCTCCTCGTCAGTGCACAAAATTGCCTTTGGAAGGCCATGGATTCATATGGCGGGAGCCATTCCTTCCTCTCGCATCCAGAGAGTCAAGTTTGTGGTCGATGATAAAATTGTGGTAGTGTTCGGAGAGGAAGAGATGTTAGTTAACAAACCTTCTCCTTTCCGCTATGTGGAAGCAGCCGAAGAGTCCCTGGAAACTTCTTTTCAATCTCTCGAGATTGCCAATAATGTGTTTGGAGGGAGCGGATTGCCGTCGCCTGTGATAAAGTTGTCAAAAGATGAAGAGATGGTTGCGAGGATTATGATGGGTCAGGGATACCAGCCGGGACGTGGTTTGGGAAAAGTAGGACAGGGAATTCTTGCTCCTGTCCAGCTGAAAGAAAACAAGGGTCGTTACGAGTTGGGATACCACCCAAGTGAGGCTGAAAGGAAGAAGTTGGCTGAAGAGAGAAGAGGTGAGTGGTTGGCCAAGCTGAGAAGCCAGGACCCATGGTCAAAAAGGATCCCCATCTGTGACATCCGTCAGAGCTTCAAGAGTGCAGGGTTACTAGACCCAGATCAAATTACTGCTGTTGAGGATGGTTTAGAGGACGAAGAGGGCGGTACCAGCTTAGTCCGTCGTTGCCTTGCTAAAGAAGAGCTCAAAAATTGGGAAGCTGTCGACTTGCCCATCACTTTTAGTTCAAAGTAATGATTGTAATGCACTCCTTTAGCTCTGCCCAAGGCCTCAGGATAGTTTGTTAGGGCATGCATGTTTTTATTTTCAATGACACCATCATCAATAAAAACGCTTGTTTTGAATTCCATCAATAAAATCTCTTTTCTTCATTTATCTTTTCTTTCTTTTCGCTTTATTTTGTTTGTTTCGCTTTTCATTCTACTTTCTGCTTCTACGAATGCGGATCAAAAGTAATTATCTCTGAAAAATAACAAAGGTCAATGATTCCTATTATGACTTTGATCACCCAATTAACCAAACCGAAGGGGGTGTTGAGGAAAGCCGGGAAACTCCTCCTAATTGATGAGACTAATAGAGCGGGAAAGAAAGGTCATTCAGCCTCATGGAGAGTCGATTGAGATAATCAACTTGGGTACAGAAGAGGATAAAAGAGAGGTTAAGGTCGGTACTGCCATGGAAGATAGTGAACGGAAAAGGCTAATCTAACTCTTGCATGATTACGCTGATGTCTTTGCGTGGTCATACAAAGATATGCCAGGGCTAGATACCGATATTGTTGAAAACAGGTTGCCAGTGAAGCCAGAGTGTCCACCGGTCAAGCAGAAGTTGAGAAGAATGAAGCCTGAGATGTCATTGAAGATCGTGGATGAGGTAAAAAGATTCGATCACGCGGATTTCTAGCGATGGCCAAGTATCCACAATGGGTAGCAAATATCGTCCCTGTTCCGAAAAAGGATGGCAAGGTCAGGATGTGTGTCGATTACAGGGATTTGAACAGAGCTAGCCCCAAAGATGACTTCCCTCTGCCACATATTGATATTCTGGTAGACAGTACATCCCAACATTCTCTATTCTCCTTCATGGATGGGTATTCAGGGTACAATCGGATAAAAATGGCTCCGAAGATATGGAGAAACCACCTTCATAACTCTCTCTGGGAACATTCTCGCTACAAAGTGATGCCTTTCGACTCAAGAATGCCGGTGCGACTTATCAGAGAGCAATGGTGACATTATTCCACGACATGATGCTAGGAGATTGAGGTGTATGTAGATGATATGATTGCAAAGTCCAAGACTGATGAGGGGCACATTGTTAATCTGCAAAAACTCTTGAACGCCTACTAAGTTCAAGCTCGAGTTAAAGCCAAGAAAATGCACCTTCTTCTGTGAGATCCGGAAAGTTACCGGATTTATCGTCAATCGAGAAAAGGGTAGGTCGATCCGATAAAGTCAAAGCAATCCTTGAAATGCCAAAGACCAAAGACTAAAAGAGGTTCGTGGTTTCCTTGGGAGACCGAACTACATCTCAAGGTTCATATCCCAATTAACTTGACACTGCGAGCCTCTCTTTAAGTTGTTGTGCAAGAACCAAAAACTAGAGTGGAGCGATGATTGCCAAAGAGCCTTTGAAAGGATTAAAGATTATGTGCGAATCCACCACTCGATGCCGCGGTGTCCTAAGACCACTCATCCTATATCTAACCATGTTGGACAATTCGATGGGATGTGTCTTTGAGGCGACATGATGAATCGGGAAAGAAAGAGCATGATATATACTACTTGAGTAAAAATTCACCGATCGTGAGACGAGATATTCAATGCTAGAAAAGACTTGTTGTGCTTTAGCATGGGCCGCTCACCGCTTAAGGCGGTACATCTTTGAGTCATACAACCTCGGTTGGTATCTAAAATGGATCCAATCAAGTACATTTTTGAAAAGCCAAAGACTCACGGGACCGAATCGCTCGTTGGCGGATGTTATTATCGAATATGATATCCTCGTATGTCACGCGAAGATCAAGGCGGCGGCGCGCACTTGCCGAGTACTTAGCATGTCAACCGATTCGGACTACCAACCAATGCGACATGATTTTCCCGATGAAGATATCATGGCAATCGCTCGACGAGGGGAAGTCTCAAGAAAGTGAAAGGTGGAGAATGATATTCGACGGTCGTCAAAATGTATGGGGGCATGGGGCGTGACGCCAGCGTGTTGATATCTCGACAACCGCTTCATTCCTCATCATTTGCAAGACTAAGCTTCTACGCCACAAACAACATAGCAGAGTATGAAGCGTGCATTTTGGGTATTCAAGCAGCCCTAGAATGGAAAGTTAAAAGGCTAGATGTGTATGGGGATTCAGCCTTGTTTATCATCAAGTAAGAGGCGATTGGGAGACCCAGAGATCCCAAATTGATTCCTTATTGTGATTATGTGCAAGAGTTGATGGAGTCTTTCGACGAGATCACCTTCAAGCATATCCCTTGAGATGAAAACCAGTTGGCCGATGCATTGGCAACACTGTCTTCCATGTTCAATGTTAACTGTGTCAAGAGCTTGACCAATATCGATTCAAAGACGAGCTCGCTGCGCATCACTCTCGCACAAAGAATAGATGAAGAGCCCGACGAGAAGCCTTGGTATCATGACATCAAGAATTAATCATCAGCAGAGAATACCCTCCCGGGGCATCAAAAAATGACAAAAAAACTCTTCGAAGGCTGTCGAGGAATTTCTTTCTGAGTGGTGAGGTCCTTTACAAGAGAAATTATGACATGGTTCTCTTGAGGTGTGTTGCGAAAGAAGAAGCCGAAAGGATCATGAGAGATGTGCATGAAGGCTCATTTGGAACTCATTCTAGTGGGCACACCATGTCTAGAAAGATCTTAAGGGCGGGTTACTACTGGTTGCAGATGGAATCAGAATGTTACAGCTTTGTAAGAAAGTGCCACAAATGCCAGATCTATGCCGATCATATCCATGTGCCGCCTGCCAAACTAAATGTTCTGACTGCATCTTGGTCGTTCTCAATGTGGGGGATGGATGTTATTGGTCCTATTGAGCCTAAAGCATCGAATGGGCATCGCTTCATTCTGGTCGCAATTGACTACTTCACCAAGTGGGTTGAAGCGGTTTCGTACTCCAGTATAACTAGTGTTGTAGTTGCCAAGTTTGTAAAGAAAGATCTGATTTGTCGCTATGGTCTTCCAAATAAGATCATCAATGATAATGGCAGCAACCTGAACAGCAAAATGATGAAGGACCTGTGCAAAGAATTCAAGATTCAGCATCATAATTCCTCTCCCTACCGCCCGAAGATGAATGGGGCAGTTGAAGCGGCCAACAAGAATATCAAGAAAATAGTGCAGAAAATGGTGGTAACCTACAAGGATTGGCACGAAATGCTCCCTTTCGCCTTGCATGGCTATCGTACCTCGATGCGTTACATCGACCGGGCAACCCCTTTCTCTCTGGTATATGGGTCAGAAGCAGTGCTTCCCATTGAGGTTGAAATACCCTCTCTGCGGGTACTAATGGAAACCAAGTTGGAAGAAGCAGAGTGGGTACAGGCTCGTCTGGATCAACTAAATCTCATTGAGGAGAAAAGAATTGCAGCCTTGTGTCATGGGCAAGAAGGTTCGTCCCCGAGAATTCAATGAGGGAGATCTAGTACTCAAGAAGATTCTGCCTATTCAGAGTGATCCCCGTGGGAAGTGGACGCCCACCTATGACGGACCGTACGTGGTCAAGAAAGCCTTTTCCGGAGGAGCGCTGATACTCACAAATATGGATGGCGAAGATCTGAGGAACCCGGTTAATTCTGATCGGTGAAGAAGTATTATGCCTGAAAGAAATAGACGAAAAAGAGAAAGATAAGCCAAGTAAAAATAGCTCGCTAGGTTGAAAACCCGAAAGAGGCGGCTTAGGCAAAATCGTGAGCGACCCTGGATTGAAAACCCGCAGCGGCGATCCAGCAAAAATTAGGGTCGAAAAGCTTGGGCATGAAAAAGTAGACAAAGGCATACAACACCCCGAAGGTCCGGATAAGAGGGTGGTCAAAGTCATGGAAACAAATGGTTGGCACTATCCTACGATGAGATGGACAAATAAATTAGCTTCTCTTTTTTTGTGTCTTTTGTAGTTTAAACTTTCAAATGTATTGAACAGTCGGCGTAACTTTCTGTACGACCGGTTTTTACATCAATAAAGTTCAATCTTTTTCATATATGTTTGCTTATTTTTTTTCTGCTCAAAATAAGCGTTTTATGATGATGGTGACATTGACCTATAAAACATGTGCATAAATCATAAAGCATCACAATCATTGCGAAATTTCTAAAAGTCATGGAAAAGAAACAACTTTTCAAAGCAAATTAATTAGTTCGCAAGTAAACAATTATGCTCGTAATCATCCTCAAATGGCAAAATCATAAAGCGAATCTGCACTTGGCTCATACGCCACCACAATCCTAATCAGTTCCACAGTTGTGTCACGGGTTGGTCGAACCAGCAAAAGAAAAAGCCAAAAGAGCAAAAGAGCAAATGAAAAACAGATGATCAGAAAAAAGGAAAGCTGATCAGGTAAGATCATTCAAAAAAAAAAAGAGAAGAACAAAGAGAAAAACAGATGATCAGAAAAAGAAAGCTGATCAAGAAAAATCAAATCAAAAGGAAAACCTCAAGAGTGTTCCACCACATGCATCATCACACCAAAATCATAGCATTGCATGCACTCGCATAACATGCTCCTGCATAACATGCCTTTGCATAACATGCACCCATGCTTCATGCACCATCCTCGCATCAACCGACGTATGCGGTACCTCAATTCAACACGCAAAGATTGGCCATCTCAATCACCAATCAACGAGTTTGCGAATCCGCCCAGACCCCACGTGTCCCTTCGGGACCAATGCGCCCCTTCGATCCCGTCGTTATCGAAAGCACCGACGAATCATCGGACCCTAGGGTCCTTCAGTTTAGTTCAAATCAACAGTCCAAACAGCGACTTTGAACTCGACCTTCATTTCGCCAAGTCATCACTGAGCATGACGGATCGGCTCCCCAGACTTCGTGTCCTTCAGACTAGCTATGTCAGTATAAAGCATAGTGTAAGTCCATCAAGGTAAAATGTATCAGTCCCACAACTTGATATTGAACCTCAGGCCGCTCGATCAGGCCACCTTCAGAGTCCAAGTGCTCCTTCAGAGCCACAAGTGCTCCTTCAGAACCCAAGTGTTCCTTCAGAGCCACAAGTGATCCTTCTTTACTACATTCTCTATCACTTTCTTTATTTCCTGCCCGTGTCGGCCTACTAGAGGTCGATACCATCTTTACTGCTTTATTTCTTGTTTTTGCTGCCCGAGGGCTAGCACCAATCTATTTCCTGCTTTTGCTGCCTGAGGGCTAGCACCAGTTGATTTCCCACTGTCTTTATCGCTTTCGCCAGCTTACTGAGGGCTGGTACCAAGCTTATTTTCTGCTTTTGTTGGCCGAAGGCTGACACCCATTCAAAATATATATATATAAAATAAAAAATTCGGATTTCCCCAAGTGGACAAAATTGGTGTAATTTTTTTTGAGTTCTTTAATTCTATTTTGCCTTGGAATATGTTTCGGCCAATTCATATTCCTTGTCAAAATCCAAATAAAGAGGGGCAGCTGTCATACCCCAATTTTGTCCGACTAGTTGAAAATTAGATAAAAATGTAGTTTTTTTGTAAACACCCAATTTAAATGGGTATTTTTCCCGTTTTTAGAAAACCTCAAAAGATACGTGTCTTGTGTAGGTCCCAACTGCACACATGTGTTTAAGTCGTGTGTGTCACTGATCTAGCATCTCTTATTCTCATCGCGTGCGCGTGTGATTTCAAATCGTGTGTTTGTATATATTCTCATCGCTTGCGCGTATTATTTCTAATCGGGTGCGCGTGGTGATTCTTGTCGCACGCGCGCACTCGTGTCTCGTCGCGTATGTGCGTTTATTGTTATCCTTATAGTTGTCTTGTTTAAATCTGTTTTTTTATTATAAAATAATACAAAATTACATTATTTTACACATCAATAAAAAAGAGTCAAACAAAAAAACAAAAGGGCATATGCTGCAAACAGCCAGCAGAACCATTTTGAGCTACAAGCTCACATAGCCTTCTCCTTGTCCCTTTGTTTTTTTCCCACATTGAGAAAAAACAACCCAGCCTTTGCAGCCACTTTGTAGCAACCACCTCCACCCTTTCTTTGTTTCGCTCGCATCCCCGCTTTTGTCCCCATGAGAAATTTTTCCTGCTCAAATACCACACCTACACCACATACAAAGTGTGTATAAATAATCAAGTAATAAAGAATAATGAAGGGGGAGGCGATTCAACAAAGAAACACATACACCGAAAACACACACACAAACAAAGAACTAAAAGAAAAAACACATACACTGAAAACACATACACAAATAGCAACCAAAAACACAACACAGAGACACAAAACACACGCACACAACAAGGGAGGATCCAAAAACTCTTCACAATCCCACTCCTCTTCATACTCCGCACATATTTTTTAGCTTCATAATCATCACCACCACAACCACCCCTAAAACACCACCACTTCAATCCATTAGCCAAAAAATCCCAAATCAGATCAGAGAAGTTAAGGAGAGAAAAAAATGAACCTGCGAGCTCTGAAGATGGCTTCGCCGCCGGCACACCGTCATCTCCTCCGGTGACCAAACACCACCACCGTCAACGATTCTCTTTCTCCGTCGCAAATCCCGTCGTCCCAGCACCTTTGTTTCTCTCTCTTTCGCCACTACGCCGCCGTCGTTCTCTCAGTCATCACCGGCGCACCAACGCCGGCGCCCTCTCTCTCTCTCGCGCGGTACTCTCTCCCTCTCTCGGCACCTTCTCTCTCGATCTATTTTCCCTATCTGCTGTATGAATTGGAACGGCGCAGGGGAGGGTTGTTAAGTTTGGGTTTTGGTTTTTTTGTTTTTTGTTGGGCTGCAAACGTGAAGGCCTTCCCCTTTTGTCTTTTTTTTTAGTTTTTTGTTATCTGTTTGTTAATAACACCCCCACATTTTTTATTACAGCCTGTGTTTTTTTTTTAAATGTGGACCTATGTTTCCTTTGGTTCGCATGCTTATGATTAAAATATTTTCAAGTTGAGTTTATTGTTGTTTGTTGCTTGATGGTGTTTAATATTGTTGTTAGTATTGCATTTTTGTGTTAAATGTTATTTTAGTTGTTGATGATAGGCAAGTTGATTCTCACTAGCGCCTAGTGCACTTTTCTCAAAGTGAGAGGATTGCTCTATGTGATTCAACTTGGTTTTAGTGCTTATTACTTGCTCTTGTGTTCTAGTTTTATTACTGTCCATTGTTGGTGATAAATCATATGATTCCCACTTATGCCTAGTGCATCATGTTTTAAAGTGGTGAAGATGATTTTAGATGATTCAACCTTCCCCTTTTAATTTTTTTTAGTGAATAACAAATAAGATTGTATGTTTAGGTTTAGGGTTCGTGATGTATTGCAAAGGATAGGCTTACTTTGGCCTTGAGGCATTTCCTCTCAGTTCATGTTATTAAGAAATCGTTGTTCACATGTCATTAATTTAATTAAGACCATTCTAGGCCTATGATCGATTGTTTACCTGCCTTCGATGCTACTTAAATTGTCTCGACTTAACTGTGTGCCATTCCGTCAATGTGTATGACCTCCTAATGAAGACGTAAGCCTACAGGCCTGTTGTAGCATAGAGTCATTAGGGTAAATGAACTCCTCCTCACACACACACACATTTGTTTTTGAGAAATTCACCTTGCATCCTTGACAATTGAATCTTTGATTGTATCGGCATGTTTAGTCTTAGTTGATATTTGACATATGCATGATTACTTGATTATTGAATGCGTTTGAAGTTTGTAACCAATCATTGATAATAACTTCACCCTTTTTCTCAAAATCTTTCAAACTCTTTTATAATTAATGCAAGTTATAAGTGTGGCTACCTTAATCCACTTTTACTCATATCATGTTCAATATTCATTTTCAAAATAGTCATTCCAAGTTAATTCATTCGAACACTTGAACCTAAAACAAAACCAATTATCATTAATGACTACTCGCGCTGTTGCCGTTTGGTTGTTAATGATAATCTCATTTTCAAAAGAGTTAGTAGCATGACCACTCTAAACCGTTGTTGTTTGGTCATCGCGAACGCTCAATCCAATTGCGAATTCCTTTTCAAGTTATCTCGACGTTCTCTCCAAATCAAACCAACGAAAACACTTTTCAAAAACAAATCTTTTCAAATATCAAAATCAAAACTAATTGTCATTGATGATCACTCGTGCCGTTGCCGTTTGATTGTGGGTGATAATTTCATTCCCGTGGGAGCTAGTAGCGTGGCCACTCTAAACCGTTGTTGTTTGGTCTTCACAAACGCTCCCCATCAATTGCGAAAACCTTTTCAATAATCGAAATAAAAACCGGTTGTCATCAATAGTCACTCGCGTCGTTGCCGTTTGATTGTTAGTGATGATCCCATTTCCAAAAAGAGTTAGTAGTGTGGCAACTCTAAACCGTTGTTGTTTGGTCACCACGAACGCTCAACCCCTTTGCGAAAAACTCTAAAAAAGATTAAAAAACAAAAACCTTTTTCAGGACAAACAAGAACTACGTAGCTTTGAATTCTCCATCGCACCAGGAGATACGTAGGAGCGAGAGGCCAACTCTCGTCAAGCGCCAAAAATAAAAATTTTCATTAAGTCTTTTCATTCCTTTTTCAATAAAGAGGCAAATTTAAGTATTTTCCAAATCAACACTTAAAACCACACGTTTAATTAAAGGTTCCCTTTTGATAGAAAGGAGATGTGGGGTGCTAATACCTTCCCCATGCGTAACCTACCCCCGAACCCAAATTTTCCGGTTTATAAAAGGCCATTCGCTTTCCAAAAAGGTTTTCTTCAATATTTTCCTTATAAAAAATATTGGAGGCGACTTCATTGTTTTAAAAAGTTGTAAACGAAGAAAGATCCCCTCAGGGACTTTTTCGGGCGCAACAACCGTGTGGGGGAGTGAGGTGGAGGCTGTATGAGGGTGAGGAGAGACATCTGGAGAGGAATTTGATGAGTTGTTGGAGGCTGATTCTTGATGAGGAGGATCACCAGGAGGAGAGGAGGGTGCAAATAAGTCGGTGATGACTACTTTGGAAGGGGAAATGGCTGAAGATGGGGATGGTTGGGAAGAGAAAGATGTGGGAGGATACGGGAAGATGTTTTCATGAAAGGAAACATTCCTAGAGAGGAAGATTTCATGAGTGTGTAAATCAAACAATAGGTAGCCTTTGACACCTTGAGAATGTCCAATATGAATACATTTGCGTGCTCTAGATGAAAATTTTGTTCTATGTGAGGGTGGAAGCATAGCATAGAGAGCCAAAAACGCGTAAAGAGGAGAAGTCAGGGATCTTGTTGTGTAGAATGTAGTATGGTGATTGGGAATTGAGAGTGGTGGATGGAAGTCTATTGATGATATGGATTGCATGACATACTGCAAAGTCCCAAAATTGGTTGGGTAAGTGAGATTGGAACATTAGAGAACGAGCAACATTCAAAATATGTTGATGCTTACGTTCAACAATACCATTTTGTTGTGGGGTTTCCGCACAGGATTTTTGGTGTATGATGCCTTTGGTGAGGTAAAAGTCAGGGATATGAAACTCAGGGCCATTGTCGGATCTAATTACTTTTATAGTGGTATGAAATTGGGTTTGGACATGAGCAACAAAATGGACTAAGTGATTTCTAGCCTCAGATTTAGCTCTCATAAGTTTGATCCAAGTGAACCTAGATCTATCATCCACAATAGTCAAGAAATACTTATTTCCATTAATGGATGGGGTGGCAAAGGGACCCCAAATGTCAATGTGAACAATATCAAAATTGTGTAGTGAAGGTGAATCATGAATAGGAATGGGGAGTTTCTTGTGCTTGGCAAAATGGCAAGCATCACAATTTTCATTTGATGTAGAGGGAATATTACAATGTAATTTTTGTATGAGGTGATAACATGTGGGGGAAGGGTGTCCTAAATGATTATGCCAAATATCTATGGTGATTTAATGTGACCAGTCCACCGCAAATGCCACCCCGCGCTATTACTCACGATCTTTTCTACCCCCTTGTAGAATTTTTGCCTTAGTGGGATTCGAACCTTGTACATGGGGCTCAAATACAAAGTTCCACTCTTTCCCACTATATGGCTAGGAATGGTGCGCCCCAGGTACTGTAGCAGGAGTTTCCTGGGGAATGTTGAAGTGCAGGGCGCCAATTTCCTAGAGAAATGGCGCTTGTGTCACCATGCGATGGCCCAGGTGAGTGAGTTCTTTGCTGGCGCGCGAGAATGTGGGTATTTTGGAGCCCGGGAGTGAAACTTGCATTTACGGGCATATTTTCTCGTGCCAACTTTTGTATTCACCGCCAACTTTCAATTTTAAGTGTTTTGGCTCGAGTGGTTTTCTGATTGCAAGTGTATTTTTGAAAATGTCCCGGTAGGCCTCGTTTTAGGTGTGTTTTGGAGCCCTGAGTGCAACTTGTATTTCTAAACATATTTTCTCGTACAACTTTGTGTTCACTGCCAACTTTCAATTTTAAGTGTTTTGGCTCGAATGGTTTTCTGATTTCCAGTGTATTTTTGAAAATGTCCCTGTAGGCTCGTTTTATGTGTGTTTTGGAGCCCGGGAGTGAAACTTAGTTTTCTAGGCATATTTCATCGTGCCAAATTTTGTGTTTACTCGCCCAAATTCATTTTTAAACATTTTGGCTCGGGTGGTTTTTGGTTTGAAGGTCTTTGGGTGAGCTGGTCAATGCGGGGCGCCAACCAGTCTTTGCTGTGTGCGGAAATGGTGTCTTTGCGCGCCATCTTGCGCGCAAGCGTAAACTTACGCGCAAGAGATGGCCAAGGCTTGATCAAGATCACGCGCCATCCTCTGCAAGCCTCCTGCAGCGTAACCTCGTGGCGCACACCTCTCACCAAGAAGAATGAAACTTTTGAGAGTTAGAGCGACTGCCCGCGCGCTTCTTCTTGCGCGCTTCTCTCTTCTGCGCGCCAGGTGTGTGCGCCTCGGTGGGGATTTTTCCAAAACCTTGTCTTGTTGAATTCTAAGTTCTTAAATTCATTTTGGTGTGTCAAAATGGTCCCTAAGTGAAGAAAAGGTCCTTAGGTGTGATTTAGATTAATAATTGAGGTGGTGATGATTAGTAATTGGTCTTTGCCAAGTGCCTAAGAGGGTCTTTATTTTGGTCCCTAGGTGACGATTCGGTCCCTAGATGATTGTTTTGGTCCTAAATGGTGGTTTAGGTCCCTGAGTAAGGCTGAGTACCCTAGAGGAGAATAGTCCGGTGGGACATAATGGTGTTAAGGGTTTATAATGAGGTGATTGAGCATGCTATGGGGGGCATGGGCCGGTGGGCCAAGCCGGGAGGGCTATAAAAATGAAGTTGACACCGAGTTAAGAGTAATTGGGTGTATTGAATTGTTTGGAATGATGTTGTGATGTACATGGAGTCTCATGCATACATTGGTCATGCGATCGTAGTGTTTATAATATGATTTGTGAAGCTTTGAGGCGTAGGGGGCCTTATAAAGTAATTATGAAGCTTCGAGGCGGCGGGGCCTTATAAAGTAATTATGAAGCTGCGCGCGGCGGGGGCCTTGTATGATGATTGTGAAGCTCGAGGCGGCCACGGTGGGCCAATGGTACCACATGCATGATGACATTGCATACATTCTCATTAGTGCATGAATATTATTGATTAATGATTGGTGTGTTTGAGTCTTTGTACACTATGCTTATATATTGCTTATTATCACCTTTATTATATAGTTCGAGACTCACCCTTTCATTTGTCATTTACCACGGTGAGTCGGGAGTGAGGGCTTCCCACCTTCACTACTCCCCGAGTCGGTCCGCTCGATACGTAGCACCTGTGGGTCGGGGTTTAGACTGTTGTTGCTGTTTTGCTCCTTGTTGAGCCTTTATGTATTTGTTTTGATATTCTTTGGATTATCTTTGTTGAGACATTGATTGTTTTCATTTGCAAAGATGTGAAACTATATTTCTATGAGTTATCTTCTGTGTGTTACGTATTTGGTTTTGGTTTTAAGAGAAAGAGTTGTGACGCTCCATTTCATTGAGTATTACTTTATGTTATACTATTAGTGTCTTTGAATGACTATGGCTAAACGTGGTTCGCCACTAAGGCTAGAATTTCTTTCATTTGGTGTATTTACGAGGGCATCACCGGTGAGCCTTGCAAAAGTGGCCAATGCTCATTTGCAAGTAGTATCGATTACTCCGAGTAATCCCATAGTCACCAGTCCACTATTTTATAACACACTAAACTAGAAAATGATCGAAAAGATTTTTGTACACTCGATTTTTGATTTAAATTCTGGGTAGAAATGGGGTGTTACATTAGTGGTATCAGAGCAATGGTCGGTCCTTCCGACCAAGTTGTCGAGTCGTCGTGTCAGTCGGCAGTCGAGTGCTGCCGTCTAGTTCTAACCAATGGTTGTGTGGTAGTGATGTTCCTGCAGGTAAAAAGTGACTGGAGACTGCTTATGGTAAGAGAACTAGTGGGGAGATACCTGCTTTGGTAATGTGTCTTTATCTTCATTTTCCCGATCGTGAACCATGTCTCTGCTGTTTTGTTCAAAATCTTCTTGTCGTATGAACCTTGAAATTGAATGTTGAGTTGTATGTGGTGATTGAATGGTGTGTTTAGATGATAAACGAAATCGAAAATAAATTGAGAGGATGCTATGTGTAGTGACTAAAAATTGTATGCTGTTGCTGTTTTGAAAAGAATAAAAATGCCGCTGTTTTGTCAATTTAAAATGTCATTTGTTTGCCAACCAAATGAGTTGTTGTTTTATGAAATAAGTGTAGTGCGGTTTTGTGGAGATGAAGTGCTTTTTTTTTATAAGTTAGGAGTCTTTATCTGCCGTTTTAATTGGGGTATGAGTCTGCAATTTTTTAAAAAAAAAAAAAAATAATTATACTGGCCGCTTTACAAAAATGAAGCGCTATTTTTATCTTTGAAAAGAGGTCTTTATTTTTCACTCACATCTTCTTTGTTTTGCGCCATTGTTGTAGCGGGTTATGGCATTGTTTTCTCTTTGTTTACTTATAATTAAAATACCGTTCTATTCAATTTTAATGTGATGTTTCCCCATTTGAAATGTAGTATTTTCTAAAAGAAAAGAGTGTATTTTCTAAAATATAAAGTGATGATTAAATTGAATCGAACTGAATTGATAAATGGTTCATAGAGTTGATAACTGGATTTGATGCTTTCAAAGAAATCAAGGTTACAATTCTATTTAAAATAAATGGTGTGCTATTTGACAGTGTTTCAAGTCGCTGTTCTATTTTTTTAAAGTGACTAGTGTGCTGTATTATATTGTTCAGAGTTGCTGTCTTGTTTTTTTTTAGAGTAAGAGGGGGCTGTCTTTATGTTGTAAGGGTGTTGTTTTGAAGTTGTATGCGAGTTAAAATGCGATGTTTTCAAAAACAAAAAAAAAGGATGTCATATAACTTAAGACGAGATGCTTTCTACGATTAAATTGTGATGTTTTCCACTCTTTAAAGGTGATGTTTTCTAAGCCTGAAAACGAGATGTTTCTCTAAACTAAACGTGATGTCTTCCAAAATAAATGTGAGGTTCTAAGGCTAAGTGATAACGCAATGGGTTGAGAGCGTTTTGAAAGGAAATTAATGTTTTGAAAGCATGCAACCTATGCATCCCCACGGGTGTATAGGCGCCAAATTCTAATTGTGCGTAAAGTGGTCGTTTCGCTTCAAAATAAGAATGTGTTGTTTTTCTACAATCTAGCGTCTTTGTTTTCAATAACTTGAAGTGTTTAGAGTTCTTAAAATTAAAACGATGTTTGTACTGTGTGTTTTAATTTTATTTGACAATGGGTAATTGACCAAAGTTGTAGTGTTAAGTATTTTATCTTCCCCTCTACGAATCTAGGTAGAATGCGTCTCACTTACTTCTTTATTAACCCAAAGAAAAGATTTTTGAGTCGCTTTGAGCTATGCGTCATAAAATGGATAGGCTCCTTATTAGCTTGTTATTCTATGGAACCAAAGACCTATAGGTATCATCATTTGACCATGTTGGATTGATGGTGAGTTCGTTACATTTGAAAATTGGTTTTATGAAAGAATTTTTCCGTTGGCTCTCATTTTTGGGTGGTATTTCTAATTCTATTGAAGTTGTGAAGTGTATAGGTCCTATGACAAGGTGTATCCTTCTAGTTTCAATTAGATGATAGTAAAGAATTGTTCCACACTCTTGATGTTGCACACTTGAACACTTTGATTTCCTCCTCGAGTATGACTGCTTGGTGTTAAGTGTTTGGAGTCCGTTTCTCTTTGCCTTTGTAATCTATTCGAGTCTAGTTACTCCTCTTTTCACATGTTTAAATAAATGTAAATGTTTAGTGTTTGATTGGTGGGATTATGTTTCATTGAAATTTAGGAAATATGACTGTGAGAGTGACTAGAATAAATGCATGCTTAAACTAATTGTGAACTCTAATTGTCTACAACCCGATTTTATTATCCGATTTTGGTTGTTGCTTCCTTAATTGTGTTACGTGGTTTTGTAAGTTGAAAATGAATTGAGTTATGAGGTTGTTTGTGAACCCCTAATAAACAAATTTTACGATTGGATACAATATTGGTATCAAACTTATTTTTAATAAACGAATTCCTATTAGATTATTTCGCAGTTGTGCCAATTGTGTTGTGTGGTTTAATAAGCTAAATATGGAATGCATGTTAAGGATAGAATGCATGTTGGTATCATTGTAGATATTGTTCTTACACATTTGCTTTTATGGAACTCCCAAGTTAATGACGTTAATTGAGTACCCTATGTGACATCTTTGGTATGGTCTTCATGTGTGATTAAATATTATTATTTTTGTAGAGATCGTTTAAATTGAATTGTTTTGGTGTGTTTGTCGTGTCTCAAATTTGAATTATGAATATAAAATAATGCCGTTGCCTTGAGGAATGAGTAAAAGAGCCAACAAGTAGTGTAACATTTTGTGTGCAGAAATATTGTATGCCACATTAAAAAGGAATGCAATGGGATTAGAGTTAGTAATTAACCTTATGTTAATATTTTGATGCTTTACTATTTGAATAAGAAATGATTACTATTGACGAATTTAAAAGTATAAAGAATTATTTGGATTCGAATAACTAAATGTGCGGGTAAACCATGTGTGTATTCTTGTCACTATCTTCTTTATAATATGTGATGTATGACTATGTTTTGATATCATTGTGATGAGCTACCTAGCCTGTGACGAGTGAGAACGGTGCGCATTTGATGTTTTGACTGCACTATGATTGTGGTTGGGATATGTGGTTGTGTGTGTTGTGTTCTCAGTGTCCCTTGTCGATCTTCGACAGGACCTTGTGGTGAATCTTACTTGCTGCCGTTGAATAGGTTAGATGTAATCTCGGGTATGAACTGGTTAGAGCATAACCATGTCCATGATTAATTGTCGTAGTAAGTCGGTGGGTTTTGGAGGTGACGAGTCTGGTTATTATTTCTGGAGTTACCTGGCTGAATAAGTAGGAGGGACGGCCGCCCAATCACTTACCGCCGGTAATCGAGGAAATAATGATCAGCAATGTGGATAGTGCTAGTTGTCTAGGTGGTTGTAGTTTGTGAGTGGGAGGGTGTTTAGTCTCTGCTTTGCCAGTATGCGATAGATTTTGGAGGAGGACGGTTAGAGATAAAGAAGAGATTTAGTAGTGTTTCGGGGGTTTGACTAGATTTTCGAGGGCGAAAATGTTCTAAGTGGGGGAGAGTTGTAACGCCCCAAAATAATTAAGTAGTTATTAAATTAAATTACTTAGGTGTTTCATGGAGTAGTTATAATAAAACAATAGGATGGTGTTTTAATTAAAAAGAAAAGGGAGAAGTATCAATAATTAGGTGGTGGTGGTACCTAAGAGCCCAAGCCCAATGACTTAGGCTCCTAGGGTTGGTGTAATTCGCACCATTCTCCAAAGAAAGAAAGAAACGAATAGAGAGAAAGAAAAGAAAGAGAGAAAACGGCGCAAGGAGAGTGAGAAGAGGGAGAAGTGGATCGCACCAAGCAAAGAGAAGAGGAGAACTCATTTGTTGCTGTGGTTTTTGCACGTGACTCAAGGAAAATCAATTTCTACGGTTAATTCGAGGTAAGGGGAGTCTCACTCTATAATAGAGGAGATAATGGGTTATATGTATGTTATAGGGGCTGTTTTATGTTAATTAGTGATTGTATGATGATTTGTTTTCTTGAATTTGATGAATTTGTTGGTAAAATTGATTTAGAGCGTGAGTTAGGGTTTTACAATGTGTGATTTCGTGATTTTGATGCAATTGATGATTTGGGTGTGCAATTGTTTGTTAATTGGTGAAATTGGAGGTGTTAGAATGATTATAATGTGGATTGGTTTGAGAGAATTTGTAGAATTTGGGGATTTTGATGTTGGGGCGCCATATGGCTAGGAATGGTGCGCCCAGTGCATATGAGAGGAGTTTCTGGGGAATGTTGAAGTGCGAGCGCCAATTTCCTAGAGAAATGGCGCTGTGTCACCATGCTTGATGGATCGGGTGAGTGAGTTCTTTGCTGGGCGCGAGAATGTGGGTATTTTGGAGCCCGGGAGTGAAACTTGCATTTCGGGCATATTTTCTCGTGCCAACTTTTGTATTCACCGCCAACTTTCAATTTTAAGTGTTTTGGCTCGAGTGGTTTTCGATTGCAAGTGTATTTTTGAAAATGTCCCTTAGAGGCTCGTTTTGGGTGTGTTTTGGAGCCCTGAGTGCAACTTGTATTTCTAAACATATTTTCTCGTGCAACTTTGTGTTCACCGCCAACTTTCAATTTTAAGTGTTTTGGCTCGAATGGTTTTCTCGATTTCAGTGTATTTTTGAAAATGTCCCTGGGAGGCTCGTTTTATGTGTGTTTTGGAGCCCGGAGTGAAACTTAGTTTTCTAGGCATATTTCATCATGCAAATTTTGTGTTTACTCCCCAAATTCATTTTTAAACATTTTGGCTCGGGTGGTTTTTGGTTTGAAGGTCTTTGGGTGAGCTGGGTCAACAGCGGCGCCAAATGTTGCCGCCGTGCAGAAATGGTGTCTTTGCTTGCGCCATCTTGCTTGCACAGGCGTAAACTTACGCGCAAGATGGCTAAGGCTTGATCAAGATCTGCGCGCCATCCTGCAAGCGCAAGGTCCTGCGCGTAACCTCGTGCGCACACCTCTCTCACCGAAGGACGAAACTTTTGAGAGTTAGAGCGACTACCCCGCGCGCTTTCTTGCGCGCTTCTCTTCTAGCGCGCCCGGTGTGTGCGCCTCAGTGGGGGATTTTTCCAAAACCTTGTCTTTGTTGAATTCCTAAGTTCTTAAATTCATTTTGGTTGTGTCAAAATGGTCCCTAAGTGAAGAAAAGGTCCTTAGGTGTGATTTAGATTAATAATTGAGGTGGTGATGATTAGTAATTGGTGCTGCCAAGTGCCTAAGAGGGTGCTGTTTTGGTCCCTAGGTGACAGTTCGGTCCCTAGATGATTGTTTTGGTCCTAAATGGTGGTTTAGGTCCCTGAGTAAGGTGAGTACCACTAGAGGAGAATAGTCCTGGTGGGACATAATGGTGTTAAGGGTTTATAATGAGGTGATTGAGCATGCTATGGGGGGCATGGGCGGTGGGCCAAGCCGGAGGGCTATAAAATGAAGTTGACACCGAGTTAAGAGTAATTGGGTGTATTGAATTGTTTGGAATGATGTTGTGATGTACATGGAGTCTCATGCATACATTGGCTGCGGTCGTAGTGTTTATAATATGATTTGTGAAGCCTGAGGGCGGCCGGGGGGCCTTATAAAGTAATTATGAAGCTTTGAGGCGGCGGGGGCCTTATAAAGTAATTATGAAGCTGCGGCGCGCGGGGGCTTGTATGATGATTGTGAAGCTTCGAGGCGGGGTGGGCCAATGGTACCACATGCATGATGACATTGCATACATTCTCATTAGTGCATGAATATTATTGATTAATGATTGGTGTGTTTGAGTCTTTGTACACTATGCTTATATATTGCTTATTATCACCTTTATTATATAGTTCGAGACTCACCCTTTCTCATTGTCATTTACCACAGTGAGTCGGGAGTGAGGGCTTCCCACCTTCACTACTCCCGAGTCGATGCCTCGCTCCGATCGTAGCACCTGGGGTCGGGGTTTAGACTCATTGTTGCTGTTTGCTCCTTGTTGAGCCTTTATGTATTTGTTTTGATATTCTTTGGATTATCTTTGTTGAGACATTGATTGTTTTCATTGCAGTATGTGAAACTATATTTCTATGAGTTATCTTACGGTGTTACGTATTTGGTTTTGGTTTAAGAGAAAGAGTTGTGACGCTCCATTTCATTGAGTATTACTTTATGTTATACTATTAGTGTCTTTGAATGACTATGGCTAAACCGTGTGGTTCGCCACTAAGGCTAGAATTTCTTTCATTTGGTGTATTTACGAGGCATCATCGGAGAGCCTTGCAAAAGTGGCCAATGCTGTTGCAAGTAGTATCAGTTACATGAGTAATCCCATAGTCAGCCAGTCCACTATTTTATAACACACTAAACTAGAAAATGATCAGAAAAGATTTTTGTACACTCTGATTTTTGATTTAAATTACCGGGTAGAAATGGGGTGTTATTCTGGATGCGGGGAAACAGCAAAATGCATTATAGTGTATAGGGCTAGATTTAGCTGAGGTAAGTAAAGGGGAAACTTTCATCGTGTAGAGCTTTCCATCCCTTCTAGCATGGTCAATCACTCTCTTGGAGGGGATATCCTGTAATACAGCAAAATCACCATCAAATACTGATTACAGACCGAATAGTATCGGCAAGTTGTCCAACAGAGATGATGTTAGAGTTAAAATCAGAGACATAGTAAACATCATAGAGAGTGATTGTAGGTGTGAGGTGTATGGTGCCCTTGTAGTGTGTGTATCTCGTATCTCCGGATGGCAGTGTAATAAGTAGAGGCTTGATGGCATAGTAACTTGAGAAAAAATCAAGGCAGCAACAAATATGATCTGTAGCTCCACTATCAACCAACCAAGTGACTAACCAAGTAATGAACGAGTTACCTGAAGGTGCAGATTGCACATTATTCACACTGACCATGTTTGCAGAAGCTGTTGCAGTTGGAGGAGTAGTTGGGAGTAAAGAAAGTAGACTTTGAAGCTGTTCAGCAGTGAGTTGCACAGGGGAAGATGCCGGTGGAGTAGAAACAGAGGATTCATTCACAGAAACATTGCTAACAGACTTCACATTGTTCTTGTAACCAGGAGGATATCCGTGCTTCTTCCAACAAGTCTCAACTGTATGATTCGTACGATTGCAATGCGTACAAAGGCGATTACCACGACCAGGGAAAGGTTTACCCCTACCACGACCTGCAGGAGGAAGAGCAGTAGCTTGTACAGCAGCAACAAATATGTCAGGGGTAATCGGAGCTCCAATTTGACGCTCTTGTTGCAAAATCATGGCATAGGTCTTCGCAAGGGAGGGAAGAGGTTCCATGAGTAGAATTTGTGACCTAACCACCGCAAAATTATCATTCAATCCTTGAAGAAAGGACATCACAGCATCGCGTTCACGGTAATCGTTCACAATTTTAACAACATTGCAGCAAGTGTTACCAGGCGAAGCCAGACAAAGAGGAATCGGTCTATAATTTCATAATTCATCCCACAAGATACGCATCTTTGTAAAGTATGAAGTAACAGAGGTCTCACCTTGTTTCAAAGAGAAGATGTCGAGATGGAGATGAGAGATGCGAGTGTTATCGCCTTGAGAGAATCGATTTCGAAGCTCTTTCCAGACGTTATACGCATCGGTGATCCAAAGGATGCTGGAAGATATCTCCGTCGAGACAGAATGATTGATCCATGAGAGTGTTAACATGTTACAGCGTTTCCACAATGCGAATTTTGGATCGGAGGTGTCCGGACGAAGAATCGAACCATCAACAAAGGAGAACTTGTTATTCATCTCCAACGCCATGGTCATTGCTTGAATCCAGCAATGATAGTTGGATCCGTCGAGCACAGGAGTGACAAGAACGAGAGAAGGATTCTCGTTTGGATGAATATAGTAAGGATCGGAGTAATCCTTCGGTTTAGGCGATCGCTGGCGAGGAGTTTGAGGAGATGGCCGATTAGAGCGATCAGACTCATCGGAAGAAGATCCAGAACCGGTTACAGTGGTGGTTGCCATGGGAGATCGACGGAGGAGAAAAGGTTTCACCGGAGAAGGAGAAATGGTTGCGGGGGCGAGAATACGGTTACAGAGGAGAAAGAACGGAGTGTTTGAGAAAGTTCAATATCACTGATACCATGTTAGATTGGTTGAAATGAACATTCTGATTATTATTGATTAGTAAATCAGTTTATATACATCAAGTGGAAAAGACCAAAAAGGGCTAACAACAAAATACAAGCTAATGCAGATAACAACTAACTAAGCTAATTGCTCACTAATCTATCAAAATTGATCTACAATATAAATACATATAATCTAACAGTCATAGATATTAGATCACGCTATTTAATCACACACACAAAACAACAATAAATACATTAATAAAATAATAATTTTGTGTTCTCCCAAATGCATTTATTATTGTTTTGTGTGTGTGTGATCAAATATATGTGACCACCTAAGTATTTCTCACATTCTCGTAATCGTAATGCTGATTTTGTGTTAGGTAGAGTAATCCGGAAATTTGTATAACAAATTTCTTTTGACCGATTCTAAAGTATCTTCTGATTATTCTCTCAAGCGGTTAGGTATAGACATAGCTATGAATCATCATCCCTTATTTAATAGTACGAAAGGGTGTCTCTCATCCATATATATATACTCCTCTGAGCTGCTATACTACTCTTTGAGACTCGTATGTGTGGCTATGTGCTAGCGCTGCTACCCATTGATATTAAGGTAGTTGGGTAAATTATTCACGATGTGTGAATGTTGCACCCGAAAAATCCGGTTTGGGTTTCTCAATGTACAACGAGGTAAAATTTTGAAGCCGCCACCAATATTTTAATTTTAAGACCAAAACATTGAAAAAAGGTCTTTTGAACAAGGCGGATGGTCTTTTGAAAACTAGAGATATAGGTTCGGGGGTCGATTACGTGTGAGGAAGGTACTAGCATCAAGACACGTCCTTTCTACCGAAAGGGAACCTCTAACTAAATGTGTGGTTTTAACGTTTGATTTGAAAAATACCTAGATTTGCCTATTTATTTCTTATTAAAAGATAAATGGGAAAACTTAATAAAAAATTTTATTTTTGGCGCTTGACGAGAGTTGGCCTCTCGCTCCTACGTATCTCCGGGTGCGATGGAGAATTCAAAGCTACGTAGTTCTTGCTTGTTATGAAAATGTTTTTTGTTTTTTTATCTTGTTTAATTGTGAAAATTGAGTTTTCATGATGATCAATTGAGCAAAGGCTCCAAGTGACCACCATTAGCACTCCATTGTTAATAATTATGCAAGCAAAGGCTTCGCAAGACGACTAACAAAGTTTTTGATTTAATGAAAATCTTTAGGAGAATTAGGCATTCACGGTGATCAATTGAGCAAAGGCTCCAAGTGATCACCACTAGTTCCTCATTGTTAATGATTCATGCAAGCAAATGCTTCGCAAGACCACTAACAGAGTTTTTTGATTTATTGAACGTTTTTAGAAAAATTAGGTATTCATGATGATCAATTGAGCAAAGGCTCCAAGTGATCACCACTAGTTCCTCATTATTAATGATTCATGCAAGCAAAGGCTTCGCAAGACCACTAACAAAGTTTGATTTAGTGAGAAATTATTTGAGTTGAAAAAGAATTAAAGAAAACGAGAAAGAGGTGAAAATTGAAAAATGGGGTGTTATTAATTACAAATGTATTATTAATCTGAGGGGTGTGGTTAGTAATCTGATTTTTGAAAAAAACTTAAAAACAAGCAAGGCCCATAACCCGCGACCCAGTTACTAAAATAAGGAAAAAAAGAAACCCTAAGTCACCCTCTACCCACCAGCCGCTCCATTCCTTTCAGTTTAGAGAGAGAGACTGATCAGAGAGAGAAAGAGTGAAAAACGAGAGAAAGAAGAAGGGATTCGAAGAGAGAGAGAGAGGGCGATACCGCGCGAGAGAGAGATCGACGGCGAGAACGACGCCGGTGGTGACGGTGGTGGAACGAAGGTGGCGCGCGACGGTGGTGGGGTTTCGGCGCGGTGATGGTTTCGTTGGAGCGCACGACGGTGGTTTTGAGGTTATTCTGAATCTTGTTGTTCTGCTCTCTCTTTCGTTTTTCTTCCAATATCAGTTTTCTGTGACTCTGTGTGTGTTGAGTTTCACTGTGTTTGTTTCTTTGCTTTTCTCCCCTCCCTTTGTGCTTCAGTGTGTGTTTTGTGCTTCTCTACCCTCCCTATTTTCGTTCTCCTTGCTGTCTCTGTGTGTGTGTTTTTCTGGTGTTTTAGTTCATTGTAGGTGTGTTGCGTTTTGCTGTGTTTTCCTCTCTTTTTTGGTTATGGTGAGCTTGGTTGAAGGGTGGTTATGGTGTTCTTCATTTCAGTGTCTGTGTGTGTTTCTGTGTGTTTGTGTTTTGCGTGTGTTTGTGTTTCTGTGTGTGTTTGTGTTTTCTGTGTTTCTCCCCTCTGTGTTGTGTGTTTTGGTTGCTGTTTCCCCCTTTTCCTCTGCTATGTGTTTGAAGTTCAATTTATACCCAAATTTGCATAGGTGACTGAACTTGTATGGTCAATTTTATTTGAAACTCTGATTTTGTATTTATTCAAGTATTTCATGTTTTGGTGTTTTAAAAATTCTGAGCAGTTTTTCCTTCATCCAAGTCTCTGCTGCATTCACATATATAGACTCCTTTGTCTAATACCTAGCTGACTGATTCTTCCCTATTGTGTATGTCTATTCAGGAGGAAAAACGTGAGGATGGAAGGGTTTCTATTTGCAGCTTTGAAGCCTAGGCTGTTGCTGCAACAATTTGGATTTTTCTGTTTGTTTTAGTTGGTCATGCTTGCTGGCTGTGTATATGTAGCTTAAAGCTACATCATTTTTTGTAATGTAAATAAGCCTGCTAACATACGGCTCATTCCTTTATAAATTTGTTTTTGGTTTTTTTGTATTTTTATTTTAAAGATTTGTATTGTTTGCTTTTGATTTTTGTCTATAAATGTAACAGAAGTGACCATTTGTACCACTTATATAAAAACTATTTACAATATTAAAAGCATTTTTTTTATGTTATTTTTGTATAATGATATGATAAATTAATGAACATATATGGATAATAATAATAATAATAAGTAATGAAACAAATATGCGTACGCGACAAGACGCGAGCGCGCGCAACAAGGATCAAAACACGCACGCGAATAGAAATAATACGCGCAACTACGAGAATGAGTACGAGCACACGATTCGAAACGATACGCGCACACGATGAGGATAAGAAATGCTAGATGGATGACGAACGCGACTTGAACACATTTGTGCAATTGAAACACATATTTTGGGGTTTTCTGAAAATGAGAAAAATGTCGTTAAAATTGGGTATTTACAAAAATACAACTTCATTTGATTTTCGACTAGTCGGACAAAATTGGGATATGACAGTGAAGAGTTGGATGACACATGAAGATGAGGATGAGGATGTTAACAACATGAGAGTTAACTCGAGTTTGGTAGCTACCACCATCGTCACAGTTAAGATGACGGTAGCCACCACACTTAGGTTTCCTCTCATGTTATTGAATTATTCACCTTGCACATCCTCGTGAGTCATCCAACTCCATATACATCGTAATTACTTTACCTAACTTGTTTAATATTTTGACATGTCCGTGTGAAGTTACGAACTACAATTAATTTTTCTTGTTCCAACTGACCTATTAATTCAAAGACCATCTTTCCTCTAAACATAACGGAGAGATGTAACGTTTTATATACTAATAATATTGTGTTCATGAGTGTGAAAATTAATAAGAATTGATGTTTTTCTTCAAAGTGCAAATTGATATATAGATGCAGAATGGAGCACTTTATGTTATTCAAATGTATTTATGTGATCATATATCACATATTCAATGCCAGGGTACATTTGTCTTTCCCTATTTTAGAAGAAACAATTTGTTGAATAATTATATGACTTCCAGTTTTAAATGTAGGATGGAGGGGCTTGCCCCTAACCTGCCTGCTTCTTTGGTGTTTATGCAGAATCGAGGGATGGCCTTGCTGCAGATTCTGATATAATTTCACTGAAATGAAATTTGAAGAAATCAAGTTCGAGATTTATTTTTTTTGTTGATAAACAAATGTTAGTAGGGGTGGGGGAAAGGATACAGAAGGAATAACTAATTTTAACTAATTTTAATTGGTTCAAAGAAGTGACAAAGAAGAAAATAAATGAACCGAAATTTTAAAATTTAACTAAATTTTTAAATTTTTAGGGTCCCCCGAAATTGTTTATTAAATGTGACCTTTAATGTAATTGTAAATCAAAGATGGCAACAAGAACAGATGGGATGTTGTGTTCAGTGGGAGTCTTCAATTTTTTTTAAACAAAAGTATTATCTACGGAAATTGTGTAGACTGATCCTATAAGATATTAGAGATCCATTTAAGGGGTTGACCTCTCGGTCTCTCCCAATAAATGTTTTTTAATACACACCGTCAGAGATCGAATTCAAGATCAAATGTTTAAATGATTCAAGTATCTACCACTTGTGTCACATCATTTCATTTTAGTAACCTTTTCTTCTGACAAATAACAAGTAGAACTGATTTTGGAGAAACATGATCTCTACTTCATACCCTTAATGTAGAGAATTGATTTTTCTCCGAAAACCCAAACATAGACTTAGATTTGATTGAAATCAATTTGTATAACAAATCAATTTCGGAACAAACAAAGTTGTTATGTTAGTCCTGGATTTTGAGCATGAATTGTAGAACATGTAATTTTATTCATTCCAATTGGTGGACTAATCAACTCAACTTGTATTAAGGATTGAAGTACCCTTGTCAATGAAGTTAACTCTGTTGGTAAGGAGTTGACTCATTCTCAATAAGAGCATGAGTTCAACTCCTGCTCCTGACATGACGATCTCTTTGGTGGGTATCTATATGCATCTCTGTAAGCTCTCAACGAGTCGTGAGGCTAGCCTTGACTCTAGTGAGCCCCAAGAGCCCAACTCAATTAAACTTTTTGTAACAAACAAAACGGTTGATGAAGTGCCCTTTGTATTCCCTTTTAATAAATTTCCTCATAAAAAATTATATTGACAAAACCAATTTTATTTGAAAACACCCAAATATGTCAAGTGTAGTTTTATTTTCCACAATTGCTTTTAAATCTAGTAAAATTTAATTACTTTTACATGGGATAAAAATTCCTTCGGATTTTTTTATAAGCAAAACTAAATTATTCAACAGTGTGGAGTAGTACAAGGTGTCAAAGACTATCAACATACACAAAGTTTACAATGAATATCAAGCCTAAAGGCTAAAAGCGTAGGCGCCTAATAAAGTTCTTTTACCTTCCATTCAATTTTACACATCCTTGAACATATTGAAGTCAATAAGTGTCGTAAAGAAGGATGTTGGAATTGTGACCCTTTTAAAATTCACTTGAAACAAGGTAAGTATATTCACAAATATTCATAAGTATGACTATATGTTAAGATAGTGAATGTACTTAGTTAAGAAGAGTGAGAACTATTTTCTTAACTATGACACTAAGATGAGAAGGTTTGAATAAAATTGTCCTCTCAACTATGTAACTAAGTTGAGAAGGGTCAGTAGATTCATTTTTCCAAACTAACTATCACTTGTTTAAGTGCAACACAAATTCAGAGCATGAGGCTATGTGTTCTAGTACATTGTTATATTAACTACCACCTCAAGAAAAACCATTCAGTTACTAGTAAGTTAATTTGAGAGATGAGAAGGTTGAAAACAATATTATTAGTTAAAACAGATATTAGCAGAGAAGGGTCAAGAGTTGACTTCTCAATTTTATAAACCAATTCCAAGATGAGTGTTTTTACCAAATTTTCAAAGAGGAAAAAGTTAAACGAACTGATAAATAAGAATTTCCATAAACAATACTACAATAGAAAATTTTGCAAAATCAATTTGTCTAGTGCTTTTTTTTATTGTACGTTCTATTAATATCCAATTTTTTTAGATTCCTAGGTGGAACAAAATTTAAAAAATGAAGTTTCATTTTGGGTTCAAAAGATGAAGCACGTTTAGTTATGTCAGTACTAAAGTGGGACAACAAATGTTGATATATCTTGTCTAAATTTTGGACTAAATACATCAACTTTTATTGACTCATTTTTGCTTATATTGTGTAAAGAACGAGTAAAGCGCGAGAGATTTCAAGTTCAAAACAAGTGAAAATGAACATATTTAATCGGTGTCATGCATCACCACATTAAGGGCAAGGGAAACTATAGGATATATGCTAAAATCCCACGCCTTATCAAGGAAGTGAGTAGTTAGGCACTGCATATACTAAAAATGTCACATAAGAGAATTAGGCACTGCATTTAACTAGCTCCTTTTATTACAGCTGAAATGAACATAGTTTTTACTATCTGAAATATACTTCAGCTTCACCATCTGCAAAAGGAGAGAATCCATTAAAGACTTCAGTCAATTGCTTAAAAGATAATAAACATTACAATCAAATTAATCAAACAAAGTAGGGGCATTCCCCTTCCACGATAAGGATCTAATTCTAATAGTTACAGCAACAAACTCAGTAACCATATGACATGCAAATTGTGTAGAAACAGAAAGACAACAAGCCAAAATATATAGCCTAAAATGCAGCCCATGACATTCTTCTTTAAATGGTTAATTACAGAGTAGATGAGATGCCACACTATAATTGAAATTTAATAGAAACCTATAGTATTAAGGGTTCAAGGTCTCACCTTCAAGATTGATGGCCAAGTTTGCTTGACGATCAGCTTCAGTGTTATATTGCTTATCAAAAAAAAAAACATCAATGTTATACGCCTTGAACACAAAAAAAAAGACACTAAATAGTTATGCGAAAAATGTAAAAAAATAAAAAATAGTTAAAATTGCATCTATGGATTCATATGATAAGGACAACAAGTGATGTTGGTGCTAGTGATCTTCATCATTATACATAATAAGCTTATAAACATTTGTTTTCAACTTCCATCTTTTGTTTATCTCTAATGTCCACAAAGAAGTACCCAATAAAAGAGGAGGAAGTTTAGATAACACTAGTCTTCTTAATTTAGTAAATATTGAGTTAATAAAGATAAAGAAGAGCAAATAACTAAGTGGGTACCCTAGGAACAAGCTCTATGCTGAATGAGTGAAACAAATTCTTCAGCTGTATAGCCTCATTATACAAGGGAACCAAATTCTGGCTGTCGTCGATCTCCAATCTACCCTCAACCTGTTGGAAAAGAGCATTTCCATAAACTAGTTAGAAAATCAAAATGTATAAAAATGAAGCGCCTTGTGATGCTGTTTGGGAGGACTTATGGAAACACCTTATGACATCTTCATAAGCTGTTTTCACCTAATTTCTATAAGCTCCCCGAGATAGTTTATAGAAAAGCTTACAACTTATGGAAAAACAATTTAGCACTATTTTATTTTTCATTATAAAAACGGTTTATCCATAAGCTCTTATACGATAAACCCTTATACTATAAGCGCTTAACTAAGTTGTTTATCCAAACAGGTCCTAAATGAATCCAAATAAGCTTTTCTTTTATACTCAATTGGGTTATATTTTCTTTTCATCAAACTTAACATCATATAGAGCAAGAATAAATCATACCTGACTGACAACAAGTTCAGAGTCTCCTTCGACATGAATGTGCTTGTATCCATTTGTGATGGCATAAGTCAATCCTAGAATCAATGCCTTATATTCAGCAACAATGTTTGTTGTATAGCCTAGTCCTTTACGCAAGCGATAAACCTATGAAGAGACCTAAGAGTTAGCTACATTGTATCATAAATAAAATAACACCAAAATAAATTGTTGCATAGCATATTTATATTATAATATAGATAATATTGACACCTTCTTTCTCCCATCTTCACCTTCAGCACGCAGTATGGCTCCTGCACCAGCCCTTCCAGGATTGCCTCTGCTGGCACCATCAAACTCAAGCTTACAAGTAAGCTGAAAGTAAGATTTTGTTATTGTATTATCTCGTAGATGTAGTAAAAATCTAATGATATACAATATTCGATAAATAGTCATTTTAGTCCTTAGGACTCATCACTATAGTAATGAATGTGTCAAAATTTCAAAAGTTAGGCCTCACAAAATCAATGTAACCTACTATAGCATGCATCTGTGCTGTCAAAAAAGAAGCGTGCATCTGTAAATTCAATGTTACTAAACAGAGAGGAAATGGCTAAAGCTCTGTTTGGAAAAAGGGCTTAATAAAGTAGTATAAGTGCTTATCAAATACTCCCACCGTTTTCGAATATAAGCAAAAATTTCTCCAAAATCATGTTACTAAACAGAGCTTTAGCCATGTGATAAGCACTCATACTGTTTTTATATATACCGTAAGCTATTTTCATTAAAATATAATTACTAATGGATAAGTGCTTATTACTAAACAGTTTAATTAAACAGTATAAGTGCTTAATTACATAGAAGTTAAAATATAATTAAACTGTTTAGTATAAGCACTTATCCATTAGTAATTATATACTCTGTTTTATTACTAGACAGTTCAATTAAACAGTATAAGTGATTATAGAAGATAAAATATAATTAAACTGTTATCATATATACCGTAAGCTATTTTCACTAACTATTTTAAAGAGCTAATAGAATATAGAATATATTAAAAAGTGCTTATGAACGAACATGTAATCAGCGATTTACATAAAATCTCTTAAACTCAGTCAAAAAAAATCTCTAAAACAGTTTCAAAACTACGTAAGCTAGTAGATAATACAAATTAAGTCAATCTAAAGATACTTTCAACATTAAAAAAAAATGACAAAACACATACACAATCAACTGCACAAACCGTAAAAAATCTCTGAAAAGTGATTATAAACATGTAATAAGCGATTTACTTAGCATTATACTAATTTTGATTGTATTCTAGTAGAAGCTATAATGTAATCCCTAATAATCACAAATTTTACAATGTATATTACTAACTATTGCAAATTTCGCTAATGTATGAACATGAAAATGGAAATACATGCATTTGAGAGAAACGAACGAAGAGAAGAAGATCACTCACTTGGTTTCCTACATGTGCCATTGAAGAAACTTTCTCTGCTTTTTCACTCTTTGCGTTGAACTGCAAAGTTCTTTGCTCTACTGTTAGTATTTATAGAAGGACTAGATTTTCATTTTTTTTTTCGTTCTTTCTTCCCTCTTTTTTTTTTTACCGGATTTCAAATATTATTAACCAATATTTTATCTTTGCTTCATTTTTATTTTTATTTTTATAATAATAATAATAACTGAACGGGTACTAAAGAAGTAAAATGTCATTTTTGTCCCTAGTCTTGACTAGATACTATTTGTTAGTGATTCTTTTAATACAAATGAACAAATGAAAAAACAGATTTTTTTTTTGACAATAATGAAAAAACAGATTTGAGAGGGCAAAAAAGGGTAACGAGAGAGAGAGGGATCGCGGGCGTTTTTTTTTTTTTTTTTTTTTTTTAGCGAATTTTTCATTGAAGGGAAGCGCGAGGGTGTCCAACCCTTACATAAAAAATTTAAGGGAAGGGGAGGGCCTCCTCAAAACCTCACTGAGCCAAAACCCATTGAGAAAAAGACTCAGCGAGGAAAAAGAGAGGGATCGCGTGCGTTGTTTGAGATGGGTGTATTTGATTCCATTTTTCAGTTATAACAGAAATGTATAACGCGTCAGAGAGAGAAATGGATTGGTACTTTATTTTACCTTTCCCATGTAATTTTCATTCAGAAAAAGGACAAAAGCACACAGAAGAAACATACGCAGTGCACTCACGCGCACCCAGCTGAGAGGGGGTAACTAAAGCTCTGTTTACTTATTAAATAAAAAACTAAGACTTTGTTCAGTAAAAAATAACGAACGGCAAATAAGCTAATGGGTAATAGATGAGCTTATAGCTGTTAATGAATAAATTGACTAGTTTGGATAGAGTTTATTTTCAACTTATGAAAAATAACTTACGCGAATAAATAAGTTTTTATGTATTATTCATAAGTTTGTCAAGATAATTTATGGAAAAATAATTTATAAGATGTAACTTTTGTTAGTGAGAATTTATGGGTTAACATAAAACTTGTTTATTTACATACGTTGTTTTTCATAAGCCCAAAATAAGCTCTATTCAAATGAGCAGCTAGCTGATAGCGGATAGCTTGTAGCTCATAGATGATGGTCGATAAGTTAGATGATGACAGATGAACTGTTTGATAAAAGTAGAGGTTGAACTAGCTTTTTTTTTATCAAACAAGCTACATGTCCTGAATTTATTAAAAAAAAGAAAATGACAGAAAATGGCTCAAGGGGGGACGGGGACTAGACCAATACCCTTGCCAAACAAGAAAATAAAGACAAAGTAATAATAAGAAGCCCCTAACAAAGCCCCTTAAAACTCTCCAGCCTAGAAACAAAGACTAGCTTACAAAAGCCAATCAAAAGTCAGATCAAAGATCAAAATGAGACTCGAACAGAAGTTGTCCATAAACTGGAATTATAGCCAACAATAGACCGAATTAAATTTTATCAAAATTCAGATCAAAAAGAGACAGAGATAGAATTTGTCTTTGAACGGATATTGTATTCTGCCATTTTCTGGACCAATTTCTTTTTTTGTCAAAGTTTCTTCTTTTGGGTCTTGGACACCGCCAGTTCAGACTTGTCATATCTTCATCTGACACATCACCCAAAGGTTTCCTAATATTCTCATATCAGATTCTACCACTAGATTAAAAGTAGCATTAGAATTTGATAAAAGACATGCTTAGTTAATTGTTAGATTATTTAAATGTATGAATTATTTTGTGATAAATTCATGATAGTTATTAAAATTAAGATATTTAGAAAATAATTTTTTTGAATTTATATTTTAATAGTCTATTTATATACTTATTTGAAAGTCTAAATTAAAATAGAAAAGGTCGTGTTATTTGAAAGCACTAAAAAATTTGATAAAAAAAAAAATGAAACCCGTATGCAGGTTGATACAAAAAGTTTTGATCGAATAAAAAGTAATGAATGACCAAAAAAGAAACACGAGGTGTAATTTTAAATTAGGGATATTAAAAATTCTACTTTACTTTAATGAGGACAAAGAAGGAATATTTTAAAAATAGTGAGGGTAAAAATGACTAAAAAGATTAAACGTTATAAGCTCAAACGCTACTTGAAGTAGCATTTAAAGAAATGTTGTATGCTACCTTTAAAACACTAACGCTACTGTTTGCCAAACATTCCTAATTTTTTCATTCGTTATCCGCTAATCAAATCCAATAGTCAAATCTGTTATAAGTTAGCAGATCTGACTTGTCAAACATAGCCTAAAGCATTTTATTTACTACTTCACTAGACTAGTAGAGAGACATGTTTAATAAAATAATTCCTTTTGTTGACAACCAGACCGATCGCCAGGAGAACCTCCGCTCTAGGTATAATGGTTGAGGGACTCAGTGGGCTAGGCAAAGCTGAGACTGAGGGACTCAACATTATCCGCCTCGGTTCCTTGGGTCTGGACTGAGGATTTGACTTTTAAGGAGTCTTTTCTTTTCTACAACCCCCCTGGCCAAGTGATTCCTTGGTCCTAGCATCTTTGGAATCCTTTTATTCCGCCTTCTAAATCATTTATTCTGTGGAGGACTCTTCATAACAAGATGTCAATTGACGATCAACTTTGGCTTATAGGTTGCACTGTCGCTTCTATCTGTAGCTTATGTGGAAAGGCTTCTGAGACTTCTCAACACCTCTTCCTTGCTTGCCTCTTCGCCCATCATATTTGGAGTTGGCTTGAAGGTGTCCTAAGTATCCATACTGACACTACTTCTTTCCAGAATATTTTAGCATTGACTTCTCATTGCTGGAGTCCTCAATTGCAAGTTATTGTCACTGCTGCTGTTGTTAATATTTTATGGGTCATTTGGTATTGCAGGAATCAGGTTAGGTTTAGTAATCATGTGATCCCTTTACACTCGACTATCAATTGAATTCTCTCTAATGTTACTTTAGCTGTGAATGCATCTAAATCTTTGATGTCTTCCACAATTGTTGAGTTTGAGTTAATTGGATCCCCCTGCGCCCTACATGATTAAGTGCAATATTGATGACGCTGTCAGGGGTTGTCCTAGGCCTGCCGCTTGTGGTGGTATTTTTAGAGACAGAAGTACTGTTATTCTTGGTTGCTTCTCTTCTCTCATTGGCAACCGTTATGCTCTTCATGCTGATATTATGGGGCTATTTTGGCTATAGAGATTGCTTTTGATAAAGGTTGAAAATATCTGTGGTTGGAGTGCGATTCTCAGTTAGTGGTTTCCGCCTTTAAGAATTGCAAAATTGTTCCTGCAAGCTTAGAAATAGATGGAATAATTGCTTATATATGACAAAACAAATGGATTTCGTTTGCACACACATTTATAGAGAAGGAAACACTTGTTCTGATAAGCTGGCAGGGCATGGTATTAACACAAGTAGTTTTTTCTGGTGGGACCTTCCTCCTAGCTTCATTGCTGAGGATTTCTCCGGAAATAGGTTAAGATTACCTAGTTATAGATTCTGCTGATTTTCTATTTGATGGCTTCTGTTTCCTTTGCGCCTTCTGCTTTTTGTGTGTTGTAAATGATTGTTAGTGGCTTTGGTGCCAACGTCGTTGGAAGGAGAGTCACTATAGTGATGCTATTGAATGTCAATTTTAACTCTCTTCGGACTGATCTCCTTTTACTAGGATTGTTATTTTATCCTTTTAATTGTATTTTTCTTTTCATGGGTTTTGGTTAAAGTCTTTTTAATAAGAAGATATACCTTGTTAAGCCCAAAAAAGTTTGAGCTTTGGAAGCTCCTTTATTTTCTTTCTTTCATAACAAGAGCTTTAGAAGTTTCTAAATACTAAAATTATTTTATTTTGCGAAGGAAAATGTAACTCTTAAACTCGACTTTAACCAAATATTCTAAGAGACAAAATATTGTTTTTTTTAAAATCTGAATTACCATGCTTCAATGCACAGGTGTCTTCTAAGTTTTGTAATCAATCAAACCCCTCAGTGGTATACTAGGGGAATACTCGTGCGATGCACGAGTTGTTATATAATTTTTTTCCTTTAATTTTATATAGATTTTATACAAATATATACATAAGTTGTCGATATAAATTATGTATTTTAAAAATATAGTATTACATTAATATATTGTTGAATTTTTATTTATGCCATATTCTTATATAGTGTATTGTTTTTTAATATGCACAATTGTCCAAATTTTAGTGAGCTTAATTGTTGAAAATAAAATCTTACTAAACTTCATTTTACTTAGTAATAATAAATGTCATTCTATTTAATATCTTGAATTTATGAGCATGAATTTTAATAATAAAGACATGTGAAAAATAATATAAATAATAAGAATATTTTGATATAGCATTTTTAATATGTGTAAGACAAAGAAGAAAAATAATAATGATAATAATTGACGATCAATACTAATGAGAATATTTTTGATATAACATATAGCCTAAATAAACACTACGTAAAAAAATTTTTTTGTTTAAAAACAAAAATAATGGTTTAATATGTGAAAGTTTAAGGATGAAAATAATGAGATTTTATATTTCTTTTAAAACATTAGAATAAAAATAACTAAGTTATACTAAGAAAGTGATCATAATATATTGATAAACATGTTTGGAAGTGACTTACATTTGTAATGTGCGTCTCGCATTTGCTTTTCTCCTATAATGTTATTCTATTTTTATTTTATTCTTCCAAATTTCAGTGACATCCTCTAAATATTATTATTATATTAAGCTTGGATGAGTTTAAATTAAATAAGTTAATGGTTGTGTATAAATAAATATAAATCATAGAAATTAGAAAGTAACTACTCTTTATTTTATTTTTTTCTTTATTTCTTTGTTTATTCATCAATTAATTTCATAAATATTAATTAAAACCAAATTTGAAACTTAAAACAAAAGTGATAATAAGGAATTTAGATTTAATAGGAAACTTAGAAAGAGAAAACAATCAAAATTAAATCTTTATTTTTATTCTTTATAATGATATGAAAAATAGATGGCCATTATTCACAATATGAAATGAAAGATTTATTTTATTATAATTGTTTTTTATGCAACTTATAATCTAAATAAGCTACATAAAGTGGAGAGTAAACATATAATATTTGTAAAAGAATTGAAACATTTAAATCTGAAGCTTTATTTGATTGTTTTTACCTCAAACACTATTCTTATTTAAAATTAACCATTTTAGATGTGAATTTGTAAATAAAAAATATTAGATAGAATATATACTAAAGGCATTAGATATGATGATAGTTGAAGAAAATGATATTTTTTTTTCCTTTGTGATATAGAGAAGAGACACCTAATGTAATTTCCTTCTTAGAAGTGACACCAAAGGTTATGAAGTTTCAAGGAACATATGCAACTCATTTAGATCTAGCAAACCATACAATTTTACAAAACTATGAAATTAAACATTTTTTTTGACAAAAAATTAAACATTTTTATAAAGAAAAATATTAAAATATACATAATTTCTTAATGCTTATAACTTTACAAAAAATCGTTGTCTATTTGTCAACTTCAAACTATCAAGAACACAAATTTTTTTACCCTTTTTGTGATTTCTACATCTTGTGAAACTTGCTCCTTTCTTCTACTCCTTGTTGTTTTATATGATTATTGCACCTAATGTAATTTTTTCTTAAAAGTGACACTGAAGGTTATGAAGGCTCAAGGAACATGTGCAACTCATTTAAATCTAGCACATCATACAATTTTACAAAACTATAAAATTTAATATTTTTCTAAAGAACAATATTAAACTATACATCATTTCTCAATGCCTATAACTTTACAAAAAATTGTTGTCTATTTGTCAACTTCAAACTATCAAGAACATGAAATTCTTTATCCTTTTTGCGAATTCTACATCTCGTGCAACTTGCTTCTTTCTTCTACTCCTTGTTTTCTATATGATTCTTGCACCTAATGTAATTTCCTTCTTAGAAGTGACACCAAAGATTATGAAGGCTCGTGGAACATATGCAACTCATTTAGATCTAACACATCATACAATCATACAAAAAATTAAACATTTTTCTTAAGAACAATATTAAAATATACATAATTTCTCAATGTCTATAACTTTACAAAAAATCATTGCCTATTTGTCAACTTAAAACTGTTAAGAACATAAAAATCTTTACCCTTTTTGTGCATTCTACACATTCTTGTGAAACTTGCTCCTTTCTTCTACTTCTTATTTTTTATATGATTCTTTTTGTCAAAACCTCTACCCTAACCATCCAAAGATCTCTCCTTTAAATAGTCATTTCTTGTTATATTTAGTTTAAACTCTATTTCTTCCACTCATATTCACTAACTCATGAGTTTATTGTAAATTAAAGCAATAATTCATGTAAATGTGAAACCCCTCCATTCAATGCATAATGGTTACACAAAAAAGAATTTTAAAGGTCAACTTATTATTTCTTATTTTATCTAAACTATTATAATTGATAAATATATTTATTAATTCAATTAATTTAAATTTTGACAAATTCTAATAATAATATAATTTCTATGTAAATAAATACATAATTTAAAAAAAACATTTAGAATAAATAGTAATAAATATAAAAAACAAAACAATAAAAAGTAACTAATATAAGAACATAAAATTGAGTTTAGAATGAACACATAATTGAGCTCATAAGTCTCATGAATTGAGAATGAACATTGATTAATATAAAAAAATCTTGTTTTTTTATATTTAATTATATATTGAAAATTAAAATCAAAGTCTCATTTATACAAAAATTATGATTAAATATAATATAATGTGTAAATTTATTACTATGTTGGAATTTATTAGTAGTAGTGGGTTGGACACAAATGTAGGAATTAATAAATAATAAAAGAGAAGTTTTTTAATAGACAAAAATAAAAGCAAAAATTCAAGAATTATTGTGGAGGCTCCATTGGGGATTCTTTTACTTATATGTATAGAAGATATAGATATAGATAAACATTTCCCTTCATTGTGTTATGAATAATTTTATGTTTAATTCCTATTAGCAATCCATAATCATAGATTTTTATTCTTCTTGAGAATGCTCATAGGCATCACCAAATATTTTATTCCACTAAGAGTAGCATTTAATAATAATAAGTTAGTGGTAATAATGAATTTAAGTCTCATTTAATTGTAAATTATAAATAAATATTAATAAAATTAAAAAATTTATTGGAAAATAAATGGAAATGATGTGGAGCATCCTAAAGCTTGGAAAAAAGCTTCCTTTAGATATTTATATAGATTGTCCAATTGACCATATGATGTAATGTAAAAGCTTATGCGTAGCTAAACGCATCAACTAGTATGATTCTCGGCCATTCATACATTGTACGATATTTTTCACTAGATAAGTAGTTGGCAAAAAAACCACTCTACACCAACAAAAAAAAATTATTTACTCAAATAACCCACGTTTTAGATTAAATACCAAACTAACCCACTTTTTTTTATTTGTGAACTCGCCCCCCCCCCCCACCCCTAGTTCTCCACTAAAATTTTGCAATTTTTTAAAAAGCCTTTGGTGAACTCGCCCCCCCCCCCCCAACCCCAAGTTCTCCACATGGTTTTTTAATTTTTTGATTTTCTTGTATTTAATTTTATTAAAATGTAAATTAATTTAATTTAATTACAATAATTAATTTAAATAATTAGAATAATTAGTAATAAAATAATTGGGGTAAAAAATGAAGATATTAAAAATTGCGGCAAAATCTAGGCCGTTAAATAGTGTCGGCAAGATCTAGACCATTAATTAAAACCTTGAATTTAATAACTCATAAAAATACAACTTCTTAATTATGAAATACAACTTCTCAAACTAATAATAGATTAAAGTATTAACGAAGAAGATGAGACCCAGTTCCACACCGTCTAGGACGGGGATTACATTGTGGACGTTGACGCCGTTGTGGTTGTTCGGGTTCTTCCTCAGTCGTGGCAGGGGGAGGTGGGTCTGGAAATAATTGGGGTTGGGGCTCAAGGGCAGGTGGGTATGCATAATATTGGGGCACTGATGAAAAACTAGCACGGCCGGGCTCAGGGGGAGGTGGGTATGCATAATATTGGGGCACTGATGAAAAACTAGCACGGTCGGGCTCAGGGGAAGGTGGGTATGGAAAATCTTGGGGCACTGATGAAGAACTAGCACCGGCGGCCCTCTCTTGAAGGCTACGAGCATAAATCGCAGATTCAGGTGTACCGGCGTGGAAACCAAACAGAGAGTGGAACGTATCAGGGTCCTGAGATGTTGGTGTGTGTGAGATAGAGTGGCGGTGGGGCACATATTCTTCTGTCTCACACGCTGTTTGGTTCCTGTCTTCAGTTTGTGCCGGACGTCGATAACGATTACGGTTACGCTCTCGACGTTCAGTTTGTGTTCTTGGGGGAGGTGGTGCTTGTTCTTCATCTGCTTCATCCACATCACCACACAACACCAAAGAACGACGAGGATCCCTTAGCTGTTGGTCGACAGAAATGTATGGCCTAGAATTTGTGAAAAACCAGCGCATGTATCTATCAGACTGTTTTGGTGTTCCATAGTAGGGTTGACCGACAACACACCGATTTTGTCTATCATTCCATAAGTCGATCCAGCTACTGTGATATCGAGCCCAATCGACATCATGTTGTCCCTGCATGGTGATTCTGTGCATTTTATTCAAATCCTGTGGTTGTGCTGGTATCTCTTGCAGAAGTCGGTATTGCAATTTGACTCTATCTGCCTGGTGCCATTCTACCATATGGAAACACACCATAGCTGTGTTTGTAGTCCATATGGCGGAGCCCTCATACGCGTCTGCTGGAAGTGTGAAGTCCTCATAAGGCAACCACTTAAAATCCTCAGCAGTCATGTGGTTGATCCTTGTTCTATACGAAACAAGGTCTCTTGGACATCTGGTGTGATTAAGTGGTGGATTTGCCCATCTAGTAAATAAAAGGAACGGTTAACATAAAGATCAAATGTAATTGTTAGTATTTTTAAAAAAGTGTAAAATTTTTACCTCTTTGCTAGTGGCCAATCATATGAAAGTGTGCAAGACGGTGCTAGGAAAGGCATGCGGTACCAGACCCAAGACTGTAACAAAAGAGTACATCCACCCATAGCCTTTCCGTGCGATGTAGATGTCGTACACAACATCCGGTATAAGTTTGTCAAACATGCTGACCCCCAACTAAATTTGGATATTTCAAGTGAATTTTCTCAAAGGGAGTAGGTATTTCATGTCGACTCTGTTTGATGTTTTGTCCGGGAGTATGTACCCCGATCAACAAAGAACAACCAAGCCCTACAAATATTGTTTAAGAACTATCATGGAAGCCCCTATGGAACCTCCATAAATTCACGACGTAGCCACGTCCAACAAAGATATCTGATTGCCATCTTTTCCATTTGGTGGGACAACTTTACCCAATAATCGTTCGTATACTTGAGCCAACTTTTTGAGGTATTTCCAGATAATGGCATCTCCGTCAACAGTAAAAGCCCCAACCGCAATCGGGCGTCTTGGAGAGTTATTGTGCACTCCATCGGAAGATGAAACATGTGTGTTTACGGTCTCCAGCGTTCGATCATTGCCGCCACCAAGGTCGGTTGGATTTTGAACGAGCCAATTGAAAGAATTTTACCAAACCCAGCTCTTTCTATCAAAGGTAGTATAGATTCATCTGGTGTGGGAAGTGTGAATTTGTGGTGAACATCCATGGGGTCATTTTTGAGAGAGTTGGAAATGTGATTAGATTGGTTTAGTAGGGAAGACATTTTTGGATGGAGATGAAGAGAGTAATAAAGAAAGTAAAGTCGGTTGCGTGTTAGACCAAGAGATGAAAAGGCAGAGAAGAGAAAATGGTTCAGAAGGCAAGGGCTTGTGGAAGGTGAAGAGGCAGAGAAGATAATATGGTTTGATTTTGGTCTGAATGAAGGGAATGAATATATGGGTGAATATATAAAGTTAAGAAGTGATGCCTTACAATGGAATTGTAACACGGTTTCAACCCATGGTTTTGTTTCAGCCCATGGTTTTGTTTCAGCACTTAAGTGACCTAAACTCAAGGAGAAGGCTGAGAGGAAGATTCGTCCAGAGGGAGCGTGGCGTAAAGACATGGAGCGTATACGTTTCAAAAAGTTCAATTGTAGAGATGATGGGACTGTCCACTATTCAGTCATGGAGATCCAAAGCGACGACGACGTCCGCGCTATGATGGAACATCTAGCTAACGTTCCGATGGGGCGACAAATCTTAGAGCTGTACGTGGACACAATACGCACTCCAGAAGAAGTCATTCATCTTCTTCAACAAAGACCACCCGCACCACAACAACCCATACCGGAAAGAGTCATTACGCACACCTGTAAAGTTGACTATCACATGACTGTCCAGTCCAGGCAACAAGCTGGTATGTTGTTTGATGGTCGTGACACTAAACATTTCAGGCTTAAGAACAACATCACCTTCGCCGAATTGAAAGAAAAACTAACAGAAAATGTTCACCTAGATGGTGTGGAGCAAGAAATCACTAGTATCGAATGTCGCTCCCCCTACATCTGCAGCATGACCCCACGTAATCGTGTTCGGATGTGCTCCGTGCCTATCAAGGAAGACAAAGACGTTTGAGAAATGTTTGAGAAACATGAGAGCTTCCAAGGTTTGATTGAACCTTATCTCGAATTGTGCGTCGAAACACAAGAATCTGCTCAATCCATCGTCCGTAGCATTATCCCTCCAGTCATCCGATGGCCACTACCTAAGAATCCATGGTGGAAGTCGAAGTAATTTACATCATGTTTCCCTCTTCTTGTATTATGTTTTCCTGTCGTTTCGTTTTAAATTTCCTATCCTTTGTATTTTTGCAATTTGTGTTTTTCATTTCTGTTCTTATCAAATATTAAATTTTGTTCCACTTTTTAATATCTTCATTTTTTACCGTAATTATTTTATAAATAATTTTACTAATTATTCTAATTATTTAAATTAATTATTGTAATTAAATTAAATTAATTTACATTTTAATAAAATTAAATACAAAAAAATCAAAAAATTAAAAATCATGTGGAGAACTAGGGGTGGGGCGAGTTCACCAAAGGGTTTTAAAAAAATTGCAAAATTTTAATGGAGAACTAGGGTGGGGGGCAAGTTCACCAAAGAAAAAAAAATGGATTAGTTTGGTATTTAATCTAAAATGTGGATTGTTTAGGAAAATAATTATTTTTTTTGGTGTAGAGTGGTTTTTTTGCCTAAGTAGTTAGGATGGTATAATCCATAATGAATGTCAACCATATATATATATATATATATATATATATATATATATATATATATAACTACCATATTGCAAAACTACACAATATAAAATTTGCACAATCAATTTTACTGGATCATTGTTGTCGTATGTTTATAAAGCATCCGAATTATTGGGAAGAACATAATTTATCAAAAAAAATTCATTTCAGGCTCATGCCATCGAAGCATCTTCAGTCATGTTACTTACTAGTTACTACAGAGCGCAAGAGTTTTCAAGTCTAAATCAAAAAGAATTGAAAATGAAGGAGTGATTCCAAAACACGCACAAAACGAATACTAATTGCAATACGGCCATGTTTTTGCATATTCAGAAAAGACAAAATAACCAAATTTGTCCTATGGCATGGAGTGCCCACATTCCCACAGCATATATATTCAACTAAAAAAACCCACCGAAAATGACATTTAAAAGGTTCAGTACGAAATTTAACTAGCTCCTTTATTACAACTAAAATGCAACCCAAATTTCATTAACAGAAAACCAAGGCATAAACTTCTTCAACTTCATGCTGACAATTGATCAATAGTAGTCATGATCTTCTTCAACGTGACCAGCTGCAAAAGTTTAGAATCAATTAAAACTTCATTAATTTCCCCCTCAAGTGCAAATAAATGAAAATAAAACCTACTCAGAGTAAGGTATAATTTTGTAATTAAAATCGAGTATGAAATGAAAACATAAATCGTTTTCTAAAACCAAACAATCCCCCTAACATATCCTTTACAAGAAACATATCAACTGAAAATGGAATCCAAAAACAGAACAATGTGGATTTTGAAATATATAGGAAAGTCATAGAGCCTTGACGTCTAACCTGGGAGATTTACAGCCTGGTTTGCTTGACGATCAGCTTCAGTGTTATATTGCTAGAACATACAAAAAAAAAACAGATCACCAAAGTGAGTTGTAATCTTTCTCTTATGAATTTAGGAGTAGCAATATCGGTAGCATGCTCTTGTTGATTATACAGACTAACTACTAAGAACCAAAGGACTAAGTGGGTACCCTAGGAGCGTATTCCATGCTGACTGACTTAAAATTATCCCTCAGCTCCTTAGCTTCATTATGTAAGCCAGTCAAATTTGGGCTTTTGACTTTCCATTCGTCCTGCATCTGTTACAAAAGCAATCACAAATAAATCAGCTGCTCTCAATCATATTGATACTAAGTTGCTGATAATGTAGAAAACATGCCATTATTACTAAGAATTTTCTAATGCCAATTCCCTCTCCTTCCCAATTGACAACTAAGCATTTGGTTATGAATCTCTCAATTCACTCTCTAGGCTATGAATCCCTCCCATATATCCTATTTTATTAATGGTTCCTAACGGAATGCAAAAATTGAAAAAGCAATGCATACTGTGTGAGACAACAAACCTGTTTGACGACAAGCTGGGAGTCGCCTTTGACATGAATGTCATCATATCCTCTCCTAGCAGCTTCTTTCATTCCTAGAATCAAACCTTGATATTCAGCAGCATTGTTAGTTTGCTTGCCCAGTCCTTCACGGAAGCGAATGACCTATGAAGAAAAACACATAAGAGTTATCAAGAGTTCATAAACAAATTACATAATATGAATTGAATTGTTGCTTAAAATACAAACCTCGCTCCCATCATTAGCACGGAGTACAGCTCCTGCACCAGACCTTCCAGGATTACCTTTTGAAGCACCATCAAACTCAAGGGTACATGAACGCTGAAAGTAAGGTTTTGCTGTATTATTATTATTATCTCAAAAAATGAAATGAAGAAAATCAAGCATGCACTTGATAAGGACCTTGGAACAACTACACTACATATTTTATTTTCAATTTTAATTGAATTATTAATTACATGTCCTTATTATATACTTTCAGACAATCTGCTCTGCCTTTTGATGCATTATTATAATTAATTTCTTTAGACAAAAAATTTCAGCAGAATATTTAAACAAATAACTCCTTCTCCCTGTGAAATTATTAAAGACTAAAAACTTAAATATGCTTGTTGCTTGATAGATAAAGTTTATATTACTATTACAAATATGTGTTTGACAAACAAATTAGTTACTGATCAAAAAATTACATACACATTACTTTTTGTGATACCATACACAATAATGTAATATATAAGATTTTTCCTAAAAAATAAGATAACAATATTTCATATTTCGTGATGCCATGAATAATAGGTTGATTTTTTTAAAAAAAATATATATACAATAAATAAAATATATTTTGCTAGTATATATTTATCATATTGTACTGATATATAGAGGAATGAAAATATCCAAATCTGAACACCAAAAAAAAATGAAAAAAAATCTAAATCTTAGAGCAAAATCACTCATGATCATCATAATCATCATAGTATAAATTTGATTATCATAAACAATAAGCAATAATAATAACTATCTAATCTAAATCTGAATACCAAAAAAATGGAAAAAATGAACACGAAACAAAAAACTATGTAAATCTTAGAGAAAAAAAAAACTCACGATCATCATCGTCATCATAATGTAAATTTTATAAACAATAAACAACATGATCCACATATACAAATTAACAAAAATGTTGGATAACAGATAAATCGCATAATAGTTGAGAATACATGTTAATAATAGTTGCTGCCGTGTGTGTGAGTGAGTGGTGAAGAAAATCGGAAAATGTAACGAAATGTGGTGGAAGCGAGATTCATGAATAGGTAACATTTAAAGCCCTAATCATTCGTAAATTAAAGATAAGATTCAGAAAGCCCTAATTTCAAGAAATGCCTTTGTTTCTACGGAGATTTTTATAGGTTTGCAAACTTCAGTGTCTGTGAGTGAGTGAGTGTGTTTAAACAATGCTAAAAGCGTAACGCAATGAAGAAAAATAAAGTTCATATGAAGATGATGATGAAAACAACTCACTCTGTTTCCTGCCATTGATGAACTTTCTCTGCTTTTCACTTTTTTTCTACTAGTCAAATTCTTACTCTGATGTGTATCTTTCAAGAGAATCATAGAGACTGCTATATATAGTGGAGAAGACGAGACGTGACCTATTTTTCTCTACCGGATTTCAAAAAAAGTTTTACCGGATTCCAAATATTTTTTTACTGGATTTCAAAATCTTTTATTGCCGGATTTGAAATAGTAACTGACGATTTTTATGTTTTGCTTCTTCAATTCAACTTCCAAAATGAATGAAAAGCTGAATTTCTGTCAAAAAAAATACAAATGAAAAGAAAATCTCATTTTTGACCCTTATTTTTACATGTCGTTCCTTTAAATGTCTAGAGTGGGAAAGGATAAAGTGGATATTTCAATATTTTGAGAGGGGTCATGTCACGTTTGAGAGATGGGGGGATACGGTTACATCACATATCAGAGCAAATCCATACATAACGCCACGCGCAGAGAGAAATGACATAAAGAAAAAGGACGTCGCCACGTATATCCCTTTACCCCATATTGGTTTTTTTTTACCTCCACCACTTTGCCATCTATCTTCACAAGATTTTTTTTTTTTTACGAAAATACCCGATAAAAAATTGAACACAATCGTATATACATATGGGAGAGGTATATATGATTTGTTAAATTACAATATACCCCACAAATACATATATACCCCCCAAATAGGTATATATGATTTGTTAAATTTGTACCCCACCTTATTAAAAAAACAAATCTTATATATGTATTTGTGGGGGTATATACGATTTGTAATTTAACAAGTCGTATATCACCCATCAATATGTATATATGATTTTTTTTTAAAAAAAAATTAGTAGGATACTCGTGCATACGCACGGGGTGCTGTCGTGTTCTTTTTATGAATGAACTTAGACAGTATTTAAATAGTCTGAACATTATCATGTGAAAATAAAGACAAAATTAAAGTAAACAAAAAAGAAGTTTCAAATAAAAAATAGATAAATATTAAAATCGAAAAAATGTAAAAATATCATTTAAAAACAATCTATGCATTTATCCCGTGTTTTTTTATATATCAGTGCAGTGTCTTTTATATATCAGTGTTGTTATCCCGTGTTTTTTTATATATCAGTGCAGTTATGTGTGTGTGTGCAGTTATCCCCGTATTTTTTATATATCAGTAAAGTTATCCCGAGTCTTTTATGTATTAGTGCAATTATCTCATAGTCTCAATTGATTATTTGAGTTTATCAATAGATTATAATAGATAGCAAAAGATGGATATTAAATTATCAATAAGAAATATTTATCCCGTGTTTTTTATATATCAGTGACAATTATTTGTCATTTTTTTGGTATTAGTGACAAATATTTGTCACGTGTGTTTTAAATTATCAGTCCGGTTATCCCGTGTTTAAATTATCAGTGCAATCATTTCTTAGGTATTAGTGACAATTATTTGTCATTTTTAATTATCAATGACAAATATTAATCTCGTATTTTTTATATATCAGTGCAGTTATCTCGTAATTTCAATTGTTATTTTAGTTAATTAGTAGATTATAGTAGATAGTAAAAGAGAGATAGTAGATTATCAATAAAAAATATTTGTTTTAAATATTAATCAATAGTTTGAATAGTCATTAGATCTTCTTGTTTTTTAGATAGTAGCTACGTTTATAGTAGTCTTCACAAATTTTAATTATTAATGACAAATATTAATCCTGTGTTTTTATATATTAGTGCAGTTATCCCGTGTTTTTTTATATATCATTGTAGTTATCTCGTAGTTTCAATTGATTATTTTTGTGGATTAGTAGATTATAGTAGATAGTAAACTATGAATAGTAGATTATCAATAAGAAATATTAATTTATTCCGTGTTTATTTATATATCAGTGACATTGTCCTTTTTTAGGTATTAGTGAAAAATATTTGTCACGTGTGTTTTAAATATTAATCAGTCTAAATAGTCATTAAGTCTTCTTGTTTTTTTTTATAGTGAGTTTATAGTAGTCTTCAAAAATTATAATTATCAATGGCAAATATTAATCCCGTGTTTTTTATATATCACTGCAGTTATCCTGTTTTATATATATATATATATATATATATATATATATATATATATCAGTGCAGTTATCTCGTAGTTTTATTTGATTATTTTAGTTGATTAGTAGATTATAGCAGATAGTAAAAAGTTAGATGGCAGGTTATTAATAAGAAATATTTATTTTAAACGTTAATTAGTAGTTTAAATAGTCATCAAGTCTTCTTATTTTTTAGATAGTAGGTTTGTAATAGTAGTCTTCAAAAAATTTAATTATCAATGACAAATATTAATCTCGTGTGTTTTTATATATTAGTGCAGTTATCCCGTGTTTTTTTATATATTATTGCAGCTATCTCGTAGTTTCAATTGATTATTTTAGTTGATTAGTAGATTATAATAGATAATAAAAGATAGATAATAAATTATCAATTAAAGGTGATAGTAGATTTTCAATTAAAGGTTATTATACTAATATTTTTACAATAATTATTATAATAACTATTGAAGATGGATAATTTGCACTTTTTGCTCTCAAGTTTTTCACTTTTGCATAATCAAAGTTCCTAATTTTTTTGGCGAATTTAATCCTTGTAAAATTCAAATATTGCGATTTTGATCCCCGTATTATCTTCTATGGCTTTCCAAATCCATGGGTTTGCTTCCGGCGGCGAAGCTTACCCAAAACATTAAGAGGAGCGGTAACTACTAACTAAAATATTATAATTAAAATTTATAAGAGAAAAATATAATTTTATCAAATATTCAAAATAACATCGATACCACAAAAATAGAATATATATATATATATATATATATATATATATATATATATATATATATATATATATATATATATATATATATATATATATATATATATATATATATATATATATATATATATATATATGGGAGATGGTGGAAGTAGGAATGTAGTTATTAACGTTGAACTGTTGGTTACTTATCCAGGTTATTCTTTGCAGTTAACCTTACTTTGTTCATAATGGTTTTGATGAATGAAAATATTATTCATCTAGTTTATATTTTACAGATATTTTATTTTATCCTTAAGTAAATTACTTAAGCATTTTGTTATGTATTTACTTTGAATTACTAATTTTATAACCATGTTATATTCCGCATATCTATGTTGATGATCATAAATAGTTTTAAAAAAAAACTTTTTTGAAATAAAACTTCATTTACTCTTTAAACACAGAAGGATTCTCGTGAAGAATATCCGGATCCCACTAACGAGCGGTATAACAAGAGCGTAAGCCCCGACGGAATAGGGCGGCCACCTTACCCACATGTGGGGTGATATATTCTTATTTTATCCTTGTTTAAAGTGGAAGGTTTACGAAAATTAGTTTGTTTTTGATCATCTAACAGAAATATTATTAAAGGAATATAAATTATATGATTAATGATTCAATTTGGATATATCTCAGTGTATGCTTTGCCTATTGCCTTAATCATAAAAGGATCACACTCTGAAGTATAAATTAGAAAATAATTCTTTTATCCAAGTTTTAATATCCAACTATTTGGCCTTATACTGATCTTAGAACAATACACTTTAATTCCACAAAGATGCTCCGTAAGGTATATTACTAGTTCATATGTTAATCCTTATATTTCTGCAGAAACCAAGTGAAGGCAATGATGCTTATGGGTGAGGAAAAAAATTGTTTTATAAAAATGTTTAAAGCTCTCTCCTCACGATTTTCTTGCAAATCTGCACCATCATCATCTTCTCTAAATGAGAATCAATCAAATCAATCTTTTTCAAACAAGAACTTCAAAGAAGAAATTCATTTTGAAGATATCAATCAAGATCTGGATAATTGGGACATCCCCAAAATATCTCATAATTGGCAAATCTGACTACATAGTTAGAACTGTGGAACATAAAGTCATACTTAGGAAAGACGATGAAGAATTTCATCTCCTTTCTGAAAAAAGTATGAGAGATCATAGAGCTAAGAACTTCAACTACCTACATATTGGAAGTGTCCAGGTAGGCATGAAGCCTCTTACCAGAGAATCTCTTAACGTAGCAGTTTTACTCTACTTAAGAGATGCTCGCCACAATCAGTTTCATGATTCCTTACTAGGAACTGTTGAAACAAGCCTTATTCAAGTCCCAATCTTTTTCAATTGTTTCCCAGACTTAACTGTAAGTCTAGATGATAAGAACATCCTTGATGTTCTCTATCTCAATGTCAAGTGTCATGGTTATGACATGAAGGAAGGATCTGTCCCTATCACTTTGATATACAGAGTTCATTACAAAGTTATGAACTCTATCGGATCCAACTTCCTAAAAACCAAGTGTCACAAATCAGGAGAAACTACCTTATTTCTCACTGATCAATCTAAGGCTAATATCATGGTGCCTAAAACCATACAATGGAGCGACATAACACTCCCAGAAACCTGGACCCTAGATAAAGCCGCCTTTATGGCACCTAGGCTAACACCGCATTCCGTGATGTTATCCAAAGACTAACTGGAAGAGTTGATCTTGTGTTCAACAGAAGCAACTCCTCTCAATCCCCAGATCACTTAGATCTGACGAGGACTTCAAAACAGCTATGTCTAGAAGGTCATTCTCCAGAAGATCCTTCTCTGTAGCCAGAGAATCCTCCAAACCTCACATAGGAACCTCTCACGACGGTTCTACAATCCATTTACAGGGATTTGAATCCACAACCCCTGTAAAAACCTCTTATCAAAAGGAGGATGAAGACCATAGGTCTATCCAATCGCCAACCTACTCATCCCTTAATGCACCTTTTGATGATGTCTAAGTTCATCATTGATAAGGAATCCCTAAGGAAAGAATTCTATTCTGAGGAACGGTCTCCTCAAAGAAAATGGTTCTTCCTGCATTTCCAGCGACACAAACGTAGGACAATCCAAGAGAAGTTCTATGAATTTCTCAACAAGATCAAAACCAATATCCCTTACCAATATCCCTTTCTTTGACTAGTTTCATGATTATGCCACCAAAGAAGGTATCAATTACCCTTTCTTAGCTGATAAAAGACAGGATATCCCTGTCGCATCTGCTAAAGAACTCAAAGATAACCTAGAGAAAAATAGGTATCTTCACGCTTTAGGTATTCCTACCCAGATAGTAAAACCTATTGCCAATCATGTTCTTCAACAATCTAATGATAATGAAGAATTATTAATCAGAATCAAGGAGCAACTAGACAAACTTAAGACTAGGGCCCTTGACAACCCTTTACCTAAGAGCAAAAGCTCTATCAACATGGTAAATAGATCATCCTCTGAAGAAGATAATCCTATTAGCCCTGAGGCTAAAATTATCTGCTTCAAATGTGGCATTATTGGCCATATTGCCAGAAAGTGCCCCAAGCAACCCCAACCTGGTTACAAACCAAAGATCTACAAAAGGAAACAGGCCAAGAAACCTAAAATCCTTAATAGCCGCATCCCAGGTAATTGTTGCATTTGCAATAAGCCTAAAAAACTGGCTACTAACCAATCAACCAAAAAACAGTCTGATAGCCCTAGAAAAAAAGGCTATTTGCGTAGTTTGTGGCAAATCAGGTCACAAAGGTCAAACTTGTAGGATCATAAGAAGGCTTAAAACTTTTAAGATTGATCCTGATATCAAGAACAATATCAGAATCATCTGCGGGGATGACAATCCCAGTAGATACAATAGGATCTTAGGAGAGTTTAGAACTCTTAATCTTGATCCAAAACTCATCAAAGTTTTTACAAATGGCTTAATCGTTATTTTAATAAACCTAGTAGCGAATCTAGTTTTATTAATTTATCCTCCGCCATTAGTAAATTCAAGATAAGCATCTCATCCATTATCAGGAATTTTGAAAACAGAATTATCTGGGAATCCCCAGCTCTGCTTTTTTCTTTCCACATATCTATTAATGGAGTAGATACTTATTATCTAGGGCAGCCCATTATGTCTAATCATCTGGGTAGATTCTTGCATAAGGATCGAAAAATCTGCTCTATAACCAATTTTTCTGATTCTATTATCAGAACAAAAACCCAGGAGGATACAAGAGAAACTATCAGTAGTATAGCCACTAATGCTATTTCACTGAAACCTCTTAGTCCTTATAATATTGTTAAAACCTTTTCTAACAAGAGAAATTTTTTAACAATCAATCTTTTTATGATAGAAGACCAAATTAATTTGTTTCTTATGAATAAATTGATTTATCTCTTTCAACAAGTCAATTATAATGATGTTCAGAATATTCTTATCATCATTAATCATAATACCTTGGATATTCATATGAAGATTTTACTAACAAAATCTGTTATGTCTCATTTCAGGGTTACGATCAATATGTCCACCAGGGCTTCCTCCTCAAGAGGAAGAGGACGAGGAAGAGGGAAGAATAAAATCGACCCCAATACCCTTGCAATCACTACAGGGCCTTCCACCCTTAACCAACCTAGAAATCAATCAAGGTCTTCTTCCCAGAATGCCCAAAATAAACAATCTAAAGGGGACTATGCCTTCCCTATCCAAACACTCCTTGCCCTTCAAGAACAAGGTTTAACCAATCTCCCCACCAAAACTTGGGCTAGTATAGCTGAAGAAAGTGACCAAGACCTCCAAGCCTTGGACTTAGCTATCCAAACCCAAAGGGGTCAAAGAATGCAGGTTAACCCAAGACCTCAGGGTATCAATGCTCAAACATAATCTACTCTAACTATTGCTCAGAGACAAACTCCAATCGCCCCTGCTCAAACCCAGTACATACCAAGGGAAAGCTTCTTCTTTGTGGTACATCTGGAACCAAAGTTCTGGGATAAGGATCCTAACAGGATTCCTTCAAAGATCTTTCCTCCCCAATCACATTTTTTACCTTTTACCCCAAACAAAACCCAGAGGTTTTATGAGTTTATTCTCGTAGACACTGAGTCAATCTCCCTCAAACATTATAGGGATCCAAAGGATGATTCTTTCATCACCCACTCAACCCTCCAAATCCTGAATGTCCTTACACCTTCGGCATTTGGACAAAATCCAAACAAAACAAAGAAATTTTCTCAGCTTTTTGACCCTATGGGTTACAATTACTGGGATTACATCAAAGCTTGGGATTATATTATCCTTGGCTTACAAAACCAATCTTTCAAACATTCCTGGTTGATTTATTTCAAAAGAAAAACCAAGTACTCCTTCCCCAATTGGTTTCTTCAATGGTGGGATTTCTTTGGACCTGTCCCAGAGATCTTACCCAATGAAGTCCAAGAAGGATTTCAAATCTTTTCAAAAAGGTTCAACAAAGAGTTGAACAACTATCCAATCTTTTTAAACTTTTCTACCACTTTTTCACTATCATGGATTATCTCATGGCAGTATAAAACTGGTAATTTTCACAATCCAAAGACTTTATTGTCTCTTTACAAACAAGCTTTTGTTAAATGGTGGCCTCACTTTGATGCTTCAATGGCATCACCAGTGGGTGTAACCAATTGGTTCAAAAGCAATCCTAAGGCATTGCAAGTGGCTGATCCAGACACCTGCAAATTCCTCAATCAAAAGGCTAGAATTACTGCAGCTCTTGCAGGTTCTACCTCTAAAGAAGATGTTTTGGAAAAACTCCAGAATATAGTACATCTTCTTCAGGATCAAGCTGGGGACAAAGATGCCCCTTCATCTTCAAACAAAAATAGTAAGGAGAAACAGACTCAGGTCTTGTCTTCTTCCCCGTCTCCAAAAAATTCTTTCGAAGAGGACTGTTTTGATTATTATTCTCCTGATGATCTTCATTGATCTTCAAAGAGAATTTTAATTTTAAATCTAATTTTCAAACTTGTCCTTAAACAAGACAAATGTACCACTCTTGGTGCGAAAAACTGTTTATCATCCACCCTGGATCATGGTGATAGTAGTACCAGTAATGGTATGAAAAACTGTTCCACCACCACCCTTGAATATGGTGATTGTAGTGTCTGCAAAGGCATGAAAAACTATTCAAAACCACCCTTGAATATGGTGATTGTAGTGTCTGCAAAGGCATGAAAAACTATTCAAAACCACCCTTGAACATGGTGATAGTAGTGTCAGCAATAACACGAAAACTGTTCAAATATTAATTGTTTTAATTAACAAATTTTCAATCTTGCTTAGTTGTTCATCACAGGGATTGCTTGGTCAAAGTCTCCAGCAGATGTTCATGCATGCACATCATCAAATGGACCTCACCATTATCTAAAGGACAATCATGACAAGCACTAAGGCATCATGACATAGCTTAGTGGACAACCCCAGTGGACCCCTTGTCTCCCACTATCAAGAAAAGGACAAACGAGTATAATGGAATCCAAGACCCCATTATTATGCATATGTCCCCACCATCTACTGAACAAGTTAGAATTCATTGGATTCCCAACAGTTTAGGTCAATCAATGCACAGTGCAGGTCACTTAAGTGTACAGTGCCGGTTAGTAACCGGTTACTATTTCAATTTCAATCTATAAATTCGTGCTTAGGCTATTGTTAGAAGCACACTTCAATTTACTCTCATCCCTACTTCTCTCTCTAAGTCTTAGTGAGAAGCCAGAGCTCTTGTGAGTTTCAATCTTCTTCTTCTTCTTTTCTTCTTCAATCTTCAAACACTGTAACTCATAGATAGTTCTTAAACTATCTCAATCATGGAAGGCTTTGCCTCCTAATTTATGTTATATATCTGTCTTTAATTTCTGCACTCTCTTTTATTTATTTATTGTTGCATTCCGTATGCTACCTACTTCCCTTCTGTCTCTTTAATTTTCTTTAACTTCTGCTTCTGTACCCCTCTTGGTATATATATATATAAAGGAGATATGTATCTAGAATTAGTGTTGCCCTATGTTATTTTAAAGACTTGAAAATCATTGTTTGATGCTGATTCGTTGCAGCTGCAGAATTGTTGTTAATGGACACTCAGTTGTCAGATTCAATCCCCCTGGGTGTCAATCCAGTGTTTTCCCGTTTGTGTGTGTGTGTTATATCCTGACACTTGTCAATTCGACCATCAGACTAAAAAAAATACTTGAAATCATTAATTATTAAATTATAGATAAAGCGTTCAGCTATTTTTTGAAGTTATACAATGAATGTACAATTTATCAATGTTAAAGCTATACAATTTTGATCTTTGTTAGAAGCTTTCCGATTGCAAAATGCATCTATTTTCTGAAATTTAACCATCCTATGACTTTTAAAGAATGCATAGATTAATTATCAACAAAAAATAATCAAAATAAATTTATTACATTTTTAACACATTTTTTAGACAATTTCAATTCAGTTTGCTAAGTCAAGGCTAAAAATAGGACCCCCAATCCTTCTTTCTTTGTCATTCCTTTTTCACCTCCATCGCTCTCACACGCCTTCTGCTGTACGGGTACGAGAGAGCTCACACGGTCACACCCCAACCATTTCTGGGCAAAAAAACCATTGGATACCAAAAAAAAAATTATTTTCCTAAACAACCCACCTTTTAGATTAAATACCAAACTAACTCACTTTTTTTTCTTTGGTGAACTCGCCCCCCACCCCCACCACTAGTTCTCCACTAAAATTTTGCAATTTTTTTTAAAATTGTGTGGAGAACTCGCCCCCCACCACCCCAAGTTCTCCACATGGTTTTTTAATTTTTTTATTTTCTTATATTTAATTTTATTAAAATGTAAATTAATTTAATTTAATTACAATAATTAATTTAAATAATTAGTAAACTTATTTATAAAATAATTGGGGTAAAAAATGAAGATATTAAAAATTGCGGCAAAATCTAGGCTGTTAAATAGTGTCGGCAAGAGATCTAGACCATGAATTAAAATAACAGAGGTGATTGTGTGTGAGGCGTTGATTTAGGATGATCTTAACCGTTGATTTGAGGCTTTAGTGTCGGCAAAATCTAGGCCGTTAAATAGTGTTGGCAAGATCTAGACCATTAATTAAAACCTTGAATTTAATAACCGATAAAAATACAACTTCTTAATTATGAAATACAACTTCTCAAACTAATAATAGATTAAAGTATTAACGAAGAAGATGAGACCAGTTCCACACCGCTCTCAGGGCGGGATTACGTTGTGGACGTTGGCGCCGTTGTGGTTGTTCGAGTTTCTTCCTCGATCGTGGCGGGGAGGTGGGTCTGGAAATAATTGGGGTTGGGGCACTGATGAAAAACTAGCACGACCGGGCTCAGGGGCAGGTGGGTATTGATAATATTGGGGCACTGATGAAAAACTAGCACGGCCAGACTCAAGGGGAGGTGGGTATGGAAAAAGTTGGGGCACTGATGAAGAACTAGCACCGACGACCCTCTCTTGAAGGCTACGAGCATAAATCGCAGATTCGGGTGTACCGGCGTGGAAACCAAACAGATTAAAGAACATATCAGGGTCCTGAGATGTTGGTGTGTGTGAGATAGAGTGGCGGTGGGGCACATATTCTTCTGTCTCAGTTGCTGTTTGGTTCTTGTCTTCAGTTTGTGCCGGACGTCGATAACGATTACATTCGCTCTCGACGCTCGATTTGAGTTCTTGGGGAGGTGGTACCTGTTCTTCATCTTCTTCATCCACATCAGCCACAACACCAGCAGCACGAGGATCCCTTAGATGTTGGTCGACAGAAATGTATGGCCTTGAATTTGTGAAAAACCAGCGCATGTATCTATCGGACTGCTTTGGTGTTCCATAGCAGGGTTGACCGACAACACACGACTTTTTCTATCATTCCATAAGTCGATCCAGCCACTGTGATATCGAGCCCAATCGACAACATGTTGTCCCTGCATGGTGATTCTGTGCATGGCAGTCAAATTTTGTGGTTCAGCTGGTATCTCTTGGAGAAGTCGATATTGCAGTTTTACTCTATCCGCGTGGTGCCATTCGACCATATGGAAACAGACCATAGCTGTGTTTGTCGTCCATATGGCGGAGCCCTCATATGCATCTGGTGGAAGTGTGAAATCTTCATAAGGCAACCACTTAAATTCATCAGCTGTCATTTGGTCGATCCTTGTTCTATATGGAACATGGTTGTATGGTAGGTACAAAGGGGTTCTTCTTTTGGCAATCGCACAAGACGGAAGAAACGACACCTTCCCAATTGCGTATGCAGTTGTCGAGGGTGAGACAGCGGAGGCTTGGTATTTCTTCCTATCTCGTTTAAGAGAGTTTGTGACACCACATGAGGGTCTTTGTTTGATATCGGATAGACACGAGTCTATCAAAAGCGCTGTTAGCGCCTAAACAAAGAATCGAAAACACGTCTTCTGTATTCACCACATAGCACAGAACTTCATGAGACACTTCAAAAACACTCTTGCCAGGAAACATCTCATCAATATGGGTCAGTATCTTTGAAACTTTATTAATTTTTTATTATCTATTTTCCATTCCATAATTACCAACATCTTACTTTACTTGCTTCAAAGATACTCAATGACTGAAAGATCGGCCATTCACTACAAAAATAAAATTGCTGACGAACTAGGTCCTGATGGGGTGACTTGGGTTGAAGACATTAACCCAGAACAATTGTTGCTGTGGTGCGATGGAGGTTCCCGTTGGGGGCACATGACAACAAACCTTGCAGAGTGCATCAACAATGTCCTTAAGGGGGTGCGGAATCTCCTGATCCGTTCCTTGATAGATGCAACATATTTCAGGATGAACGAGATATTTGTCAAACGGGGAACACAGGCACAGGCGATGATGACATCCGGAACAATGTTCTCTGAAAAATTGATGAAAAACATTGCCGAAAACATTAAAGTCTCACACACGCATGGCGTTGCAATTCACGATCGTGCCAGAGAATTGTTCCGAGTTCAGGAACTTGAACGACCACAAAGTGGTAGACCTGCTACCACATTTGTGGTCAACTTTAGAGCACAAACCTGTGAGTGTGGGCAATTTCAGGCACTTCATTACCCTTGTTCACATGCAATCGCAAAGATGCGCAAAAATGCAATTTCGACCACTTGAAGTTTGTCGATCCACCCTACACAATGCATAATGTTTTCAATACTTACATTGTGGAGTTCCCACCCTTGCCAACTGAGACCTCATGGCCTGATTTCAATACTATTGAACTACAACATGATCCAACTAAACGAAGAGATAAAAAGGGCCGTCCACAGTCTACTCGTATTCGTACAGAGATGGATCAAAGAGAAACGGGAACCCGCACCAAAAGATGCGGAATTTGTAGAAATGAGGGTCACAACAAAAATAACTGCCCTAACCGCAATGTAAACTAGTCACATTTACTACTACTGTACTTTTCGTATTAGTCTTTTAAATCAATTCATGTCTTTAAATCAATGTTATTTAATGTATTATTAGTTTGAGAAGTTGTATTTCATAATTAAGAAGTTGTATTTTTATCAATTATTAAATTTAAGATTTTAATGTTAAGTCACATTTAATTAAGTTGGATCACTTATTAAATATTTTATCTTCAATCTTTAATAATGCATTGTGCAGAGTGTACATTGTGCAGAGTGTGCATTGTGCAGAGTGTACATTGTGCAGAGTGCTGCATTGTGCAGAGTGTGCATAGTGCAGAGTGTGCATGCTGCATTGTGTAGAGTGTGCATAGTGCTGAGGTATTTTTTTATTGAACGGCCTAGATTTTGCCGATATTATTTAACGCCCTAGATTTTGCCGACATTATTAAACGACCAAGATTTTGCCGACACAATTTAACGGCCTAGATTTTGCCGACACTAAACCCTACAATCAACGGTTATGATCACCCTATATCAACGGCTCACACACGATCACGTCTATTATAAATACATTCTCAAATTACACTAACATTAACACCACCAGTTTACCCTCAACCTACCCTTGGTTTCTGAGTCATCTTCTCTTCTCTGCTTCTTCCCCAAAAACCATCGTCCCACCCGCTAAAATGGAATGGCAACAGTGCGAACCCAAGACTCAAACGACAAATTCCTAACCGCCTCTTCATCACGATTGGAATTGTCACCACCGACGAACATGGTGTTTTCTTTCGTTGTCCTAATCATGTCTTCTGCAGGATGAGTAAGGAAATCACCTTCGCCCAACTGAAGGAAAAGGCTGAGAGGAATATTCGTCTAGAGGGAGCGTGGCGTAAAGACGTGGAGCGTATACGCTTTCAAAAGTTCAATTGTAGAGATGATGGACCGCCCATTATTCACCATGGAGATCCAAAGCGATGACGACGTCCGCGCAATGATGGAACATCTAGCTAACGTTCCGATGGGGCGACAAATCTTAGAGCTGTACGTGGACACAATACGCACTCCAGAAGAAGTCATTCATCTTCTTCAACAAAGACCACCCTCACCACAACAACCCATACCGGAAAGACTCTATCGCACACCTGTAAAGTTGACTATCACATGACTGTCCAGTTCAGACAACAACATGGTGTGTTGTTTCATGGTCGTAACACTAAAAATTTCAGGCTTAAGAACAACATCACCTTCGCCGAATTGAAAGAAAAACTAACAGAAAATGTGCACCTAGATGGTGTGGAGCAAGAAATCACTAGTATCGTTTGTAGCTCCCCCTACATCTGTAGCGGCCCACGTAATCGTATTCGGATGTGCCCCGTGCCTATCAAGAAAGACAAAGACGTTCGAGAAATGTTTGAGAAACATGAGAGCTTCCAAGGTTTGATTGAACCTTATCTCGAATTGTGCGTCGAAACACAAGAATCTGCCGAATCCATCGTCCGTAGCATTATCCCTCCAGTCATCCGATGGCCACTACCTAAGAATCCATGGTAGAAGTAGAACTAGGTTGTATTATGTTTTCCTCTCGTTTCGTTTTAAATTTACTATCCTTGTATTTTTGCAATTTGTGTTTTTCATTTCTGTTCTTATCCAATATTAAATTCTGTTCCACTTTTTAATATCTTCATTTTTTACCGTAATTATTTTATAAATAATTTTACTAATTATTCTAATTATTTAAATTAATTATTGTAATTAAATTAAATTAATTTACATTTTAATAAAATTAAATATAAGAAAATAAAAAAATTAAAAAACCATGTGGAGAACTTGGGGTGGTGGGGGGCGAGTTCTCCACACCATTTTAAAAAAAATTGCAAAATTTTAGTGGAGAACTAGTGGTGGGAGGGGGGGGGGGCGAGTTCACCAAAGGAAAAAAAAAGTGGGTTAGTTTGATATTTAATCTAAAAGGTGAGTTGTTTAGGAAAATAAATTTTTTGTTGGTATCCAATGGTTTTTTTGCCCCATTTCTGCAGTAACACACAGTTCGTATTTTCAGGTCACATATTTTCCCTTTCTCATACATTTCTAGGTTGTATTTACTATTCACATTTTCATGCAATGCAATGTAGAAGTATATTAATTGTGCTTTCAAACTTTATTCTTTTATTGCTTCATGATTATTCTTCTAGAACTTTCTTAAAAGAACCTTCTTTTTTCCTTTTTCCATATATAGCTGAATTAATGACTGTTGAAGCTTCTGATCATGAACCGAAATTTTATGGTGGTGGTGACGATGATGATGATGATGATGATGATGATGATGACGTGCAAGTAACTTTTACAACGAATTCAGAATCGATGAAACTGGTTTCCTATGAAGACTCTTACGATGATGATGATGATGATGAGCTTCCCTTGTCTGTGATATTACCCGAGAAGACTTCATGTTTGAGAAAATGCCGTGATGAAACTGTTAAGAAGAGGCCACCATGCAATTCCTTTCACCATTCGGTTAAGAAATCAAAGGTGGAACACATTGTCGACGACGATGAGGAAGAGGAAGATGATACTCTTACTTCTAGGGGATTTAAGAAGAAAAGGAAACTAGCTGATAAACCTTTTTCCATGATCGAGATTAAGAAATTTGTGAAGCAACAACTTGAATCGGTTGAAGAATCAATTGAGCAATGCCATAGGAAGGAACAGGTAGAAGAAAAGAGGTTGATGTCACTAAAGAGGGATATTAACAAGTACTCTAAGGAGCTTGCAAATAAGAAAATACAGGTTAGATGTGTTAGAGAGATTAATCGAATTTTTAAGAAATTGCTTGTCAACATTGAAGAACGTTCTATGGAACTTGTTGTAAAGGAAGCACAGGTGTGTTTGATGGAGGACTTGATTGGAGAGCAGAAGCTAGAGTTGAAGAAAAAAGAGGTGGAGCTTCATCAAATTAAGTTGAAAGAGAATGAATTTCGGCGAGTTAAGGAGAACATTGATAAAGATTGTGAAAGGAAAGAAGAGGAACTTAGGGTTGTTTCATTTAAAATTGTTGAATGTACTGAAGAAGTGAGGATTAAAGAGAAAGAGTTGGATGCAATGAAAGAATTAATTGGTGGACAAGCAAAACAACTAGAGTCAATGAAGAAGCAATACGAAGGTCAGGTTAGGGAGCATGAGTCAATGAAGAAGCAATTTGAAGGTCAAGTTAGGGAGCATGAGTCAAAAGTGACGCATTTTGAAGAACGAGTGAAGGAGCTTGAGTTTAGAGAGAAGAAACTTGAAGGGGGAATGGAGGAGCTTAAATCAAAGAAGAAGGTGTTTGAAGGGTTAGTGAAGGAGTTTGAATCAAAAGAGAGGGAATTTCAAGGCCAAAAAGAGGAGCTTAAATCAGAAAATATGTGTTTTGAAAGTCGAGTGAAGGAGTTCGAATCGAAAGAGAAGCAACTTGACGGCCGAATGAAGGACTTTGAATCAAAGCAGGGGGAATTTGAAGGCAAAGTTAAGGAGTATGAATCAAAGGAGGAGGAATTCGAAAGCCGAAAAAGGGAGTTCAAATCAGAAAAGATGCAATTAGAAAGTCGAGTGAAGGAGCTCGAATCAAAAGAGAATGAACTTGGAGGCCGGATTAAGGAGTTTGAGTCAAAGAAAGGGGAATTTGAAGGCCAAGTTAATGATCTTGAATCACAAAAGAAGAATTTGGAAAGCCAAGTGAAGGACCTCGAATCAAAAGAGAATCAACTTGAAGGCTGGATTAACGAGTTTGAAGTAAAGAATGTAGAACTTGAAGGCCAAGTTAATGATCTTGAATCACAAAAGAAGAATTTGGAAAGCCGGGTGAAGGAGCTCGAATCAAAAAATAAGTATTTTGAAAGTCGGGTGAAGGAGCTTGAATCAAAAGAAAGAGAATTTGAAAAGCGGGTGAGGGAGCTCAAGTCATATGAGCAACAACTTCAAGGCCGAGTGATGGAGCTCAAACCGAAAAACAGGCATTCTGAAAGCCGAGCAGAGAACTTCAAAATAAAAGAGAAGGAATTTGAAGGATTGGAGAAGCCACTAATAAAATCATTTAAAGAAGAAGAATCAGGTAAATGTTCCTCTTCATTTATTTATTGTGGTACTGTAAATGATAGACTAGTAGATTAATGCAGTTTTAATTTTTCTAGTTTTTATTAGTATATTACAATATCTTAAGCATGTGAGTTACAGTATTGGTTCAATACCCTGACAAAGCCACTTAATAGTCCTAATAGTGCAACTATTTCTTTTGTCGCTCCTCGCTCTCGCACAATCTCTAGTAATTCATTTAAGTTGCTACGATGACATTGATTGTAACTATTAATATAAATGCTGATACTTACCTTGATTAGTATGAACCCTCACTTTAAATTCTTTCCTATTATATTATAATTAAAAAATCCTATTCTTACCTTGATTTGCTGATACTTCTACAAAGATGAGTGAGCTTAAAAGTCCGCTTGCTAAATATGCTATTACATTACATCTTAACAGGTGATCAATTAAGTCCTATCATTGAGGAGAATAGTTTTCAGTTGGTGTTGGTCCCAAATGAAACTGAGTCATTTGGCAATGACATTCTCGACAATCTCCTAGCCTCACCAGATCCATCAGAAGTTGTTTTGGAAATAATACAGAACCCAATTGTTCCACGGTGTAGGGAGGGGCACAATACTGTAACTATTGAGAATGGCCACATCGCTCTACTCGTGCAATTGATGAGAATTTCGCCACATATTAAGCCTCATGTAAGAGAAGAAGCAATGAAGCTCGCACTTGATTTGAAAGCTCGCATGAGTGAAAACTCTCAAGCAGTTCTTGGTTTTCTACTCATCCTATCAATCTATGGATTGCTTCCTTCTTTCAATAAAGCTGAAGTGTTCAAGCTTTTTGGATTTGTTGCTCAGCACAAGATAGCTGTAGAACTATTTGAGACGCTTGGCTTTGCAGATAAAATTTCTGGTATGTTAATTTAGCAGTGCTCTGTGCAGTAACCAGTATTGGTCAGTTTCGCTGAAGTGGGATTTTCTTGCACCTTGCAGATTTTATTCAGAATCTAATTAGGGAGGAGCAGCATATTGCAGCTGTTAGATTTATTTGTGCGTATGACTTGATCGACAATTATCAACCATTTAATCTCTTGCGAGAACACATGCAGAATGTAAAACTGATTTCTGAGAGTAGTTGCAAGAATACCAATTCCATTGAAATCAAGGTTCATTTTATTTCTTATTCATATATATTCTGTTTTATGAAACATTCCAGCTTCATACCTTTTCATTTTTCATGATGGTTATAAATACTTTGAAACATGAACTCAGGATAAGGCCCGAGATGAAGAAATAGCTTCCCTGAAGACTGTTCTGGATTGCATTTCAGATAACAACTTACAATCTGAACATCTACTTAAAGAGATTCAGTTTCGATGTTTTGAGCTATTCGAACAGAAAGGAAAATAGTGTTCAAACTTCGACATCCTAATGTGCAACAACCTTGTGTAAAGAATTTTGGTATCAGAAACATGGTAACACAATCTAGTCTTAATGAGGTACATGTTCACTTGTAAATGAATTGGCTAGAATCTAGATTCTCTCTGTTTCTTACTCTATACAAAATGTCTAAGTCAAAATCGTAAAGTAGGAAATCTCTAATGCTTTTTTGATATCTCTAATTCTGGCTCTTTATTCTTCCTTTCTTGTATTTTGCTTTCTTTTTGCTTCCCGGATGCTCTTATTTGATATGTTGAAACGCTTATTTGGAGAACATGTGACATATTACCTGCTAGGCAAGTTTTGTTGAAAGAGAAAGTAACATTTTCTTAATTTGTATCAAATTTGGTTGGGGCGAAAAGTAATTTATGTTTGAGTTTTCTTATTGTAAGTTTGATTTTAAGATTAATAGAGTAAATCTTCAATTTAGTCCTTATGGTATCATTCTATATTTTCTATTTAGTCTCTAAATTTAAAAATAAAAATAAAAATCATATTAAATAGTTGTTGAAGTTGATGTTTGTCCATCATTTGATCCCTAAACATCAAAATTTATATACTAAATTGATGGATAGGGATAAATTTTAGGGACTATTTAATAGGTTATCTACTTGCTGGACTTTGTGGTGTGTTAGAAGTGAGATTATCTTTGCCCGAATAAAGGCGGTGTCATGGAGAAGGGAGAGTAAACACTAAAATCTTTCCTTCTCTGTCTGGTGTTGTTCACCTATGAAGATTTTGTATATGCAGAATTCTAGTTATTTAAGTGCAAAACTAGTTATTTCGGCTTGACATGCAGAATTTTGATGGACCTCAAAGCTGAATCGTTATGCAGATTTTTAGTTGTAGAATTGCTGTTATTTTTTGATACAAAATTGCTTGGCTGCCGAGACTGTTTTGGAGTGCTGCAGATTGAGGGAGTTTTGTTAGGCTGCTCTTCTGGGTTCTTTTTTTCTGGGTCTTTTGTATTGTTTTCTGGGTTATTTTTCTGGATGTAGATGTGGTGAATGTTATGTATTTTTTCTGAAATCACTGAATGTTATTTAGGGAATTTTTCAGGCAATTCTGCTGCAACAATACAACTAAAATTGATTTTGGTTATAATGATTTACTTATACAAAATCATAAATGATTCTCCCAAGTATGACTATGCATATCTGTTATTCTGTTAATACATGTGTTGGGATGTTGTCTTTAAAATTTGGTTTGATTTGGACTTGAATTGAAATTCAAATGATGTTTTATGCATAAGTTGTATAAGAAAATGCTTTAGGTCTAATTTATTGATCAATCACTCGAGTATACTGATTTGAACTGTCACTATGCAATGAGAGAATGAATGCCTTACCATGCTGTTTTTTTTTTTGTTGAACATAATATGGTAGCTCGAGTTTTAGATTTCTTAAGAAATTGGAGACTGGAGAGTAAGAGGAAAGAAAACCATTTATCATTCTCATTTGGTAGCTTTACTGTTTTTGACATTCTTGTGAATTTACTGTTTTTGACAAGCATCACCCAGCAAATCAAGTTAAAGTTGGAATTGGAGTTTCATTTAAACGGGTTGTATTGTATCCACTTTGAAAAAAAAAAAATGAATGAATTACTTTCGAGGCCAGTTAGAAATGAGTGATGTTTGTGATGCTTTTTCATGTTATTTATGTCAAGTCTTTTTATTACTAGCTAATCTGTTCCTATTTGAATAAGATAGTTCCTGTTCCTATGTCAATTTGCCTTTTGATTAAATAAATTTTTCATTTTGCATAGATATGCTCTCAAGAACGTGGTGTTAACCTTGATGACTGGGGACTTTATTCCAGCTTACTTACTACAAACAGTTAATATCAGGTTTGTGCAGCTTATTTACTACTAACAGCTTTATTCCATCTTAAAATTGCATCTGTTTGCATGTACCATGTATGTATGTGTGCTGCTTCCTCTTGCATCTGCTTGTATGTATGTATGTATCTGCTCAAATTGCTAGTATGTGTTCAAATTGCTAGATTTATATTATGCTTTGGAAATGACTTCAACTTGGGCATAGGAATTGTGTCAACCTGCAAAATCAGTTGTTCAAATATTAGGCAAGTCTTTTATTATTGAGACTACTAATCATTCTTTTGTCTTCTTAAAATGGCATTATGTAATGAACAGGTGACAAACCCAACTGATGATCATGTGAGACTAGGTAAGACGTTCTCCATACTGCAAAGACTCTGCAAAAGAAGTCAAGGAAATGTATGATGATTTCCATTATATTGCTCCTTGTCATTGCCATCAGCCCATCATAATCATAACTAGTTGTCTTGAAACCTTGGAAATAGTGACCAGATGAGTAAAGTATTTCTGAGTATTTTTTTGTATTTTGGAAGTTTATTTTGAAAGCTTAAAGACAAAGTGTCTGTCTTGCTAATGCTGAATTTCCGAGGCAAGAGCATAATGGGTATGAGCCACGAGATTAATGCATTTAAAGTGAAAAACATTTGATATTTAATGCATTTGTTCTTTATCGAGTAATAAAGCCTTGCAAATCTCTAACCTTTTTTTTGACAAAATGCAAATCTCTAACCATAACTAGAAAGGACACTGCAAATCTGTTGATCTGGGCATCCTTTGAATGCATCATAGTTTCCATGGAACTCAGTCTGAAGATAAGGGCAATCTGTAAATGCCACAATAGAATGCATAGAAGCCAAGCAAAATTCCAACATAAGAAAATTAATAACAATGAAGTAATGTAAGGGTCCAGTGGCAAACAGCAAACTTTTCTCGTTCGGTGTTCATATTTTGTGAGGTTTCAATTTACCATAATTGGTTTTTTTCTTACAAAAATTTACCACAATTGATGATGTTTGGTTTTCGTTAAATAATGTGATGTGCATGACCTTAATGTTATTTTTTTTAGTTTACTTATTTTGATCATGTTTTATTTTAAATATATTATGTCATTAGGGGTAATAGAAATGCCGACAACGCTCTCTTATATACACTCTCTTTGTTTTTTTGGTCAAAGATTATACACTCTCTTCAACACTCACTTTATAATTGGTTAAAATTAAGTAAATTCTTGGTTGCCTTTTAAACAATGTGGGTAATTTACCTTACATTATGTGGCACCAATAAAATCTGCCATGTGTAATCCACTATCACCACCACCCATGTAACTATACTTTTACATACTTACTAGTATTTTACCCGTGCATACGCACGGCACGGGTGATACTGTATTTATAATAATTATCTATGAAATTATTAACACATTAAAAGTTGCAAAATATAATAAAAGAAAAAGGAAAAACTCCACAAAAGATATTTCAAATTTATTAAAATAGTTGTGTTGCAAATAATTTTAAAAAAAAGTCGGTAGCATCTTATAATATTAATAATAGAGTAAAAATGAGGAAAAAATAAAATGAAATGTAATAACGGTTGTATCTTTCTTTAATAGTGGCGCTCCCATTGATGCTTTCGTTGCTGCTCTCGTTGGCGCTTTTGTTGGCTCTTCCGTTGGCGTGACTATTGGTGCTCTCGTTGATGCTCTCGTTGGCGCTCCCGTTGCCGCTTCTGTTAGCGCTTCGATTGACGCTCCCGTTGACGCTGTCGTTACTGCTCCCGTGCGACTCACGAAAAAAGTGGATGGATTCAATTTGTTAATTTTTTTAGGAAAAATAACTTTGGAATTTTTGCTAGCGGTATCGCTTAATTTGACTATCGGTAGTGATTAGGGATGGCAATGGGGCGGGGCGGGTGCGGGGAGTACTCCACCGCTCCCCGTCCCCACCTCTCAAATTGTCCCCGTCCCCATCCCCATTCCCGCCTGAGGACATTTCTCCCCATCCCCATCCCCACGGATCCTCACGGTCCATGAAACATGCACCTAATAAATAACAAAATATAAATTAAAATATAATAAAATTAGAAAAATATATAAAAAGTAAGACTAAAATTCAAAAGTTTAACATTTTAATATAAAAAATATAAATGTTAGTCTTAGTTTTATATTCTAATATTTGGAAAGTATAAAAGTTAGAACAATTTAATATTTTGTTAATATTTTAAATTGAAAACACGTATAAAAACTAAAAAATTAATTACTTATAAATAATATATATCTATAATAAGAATATTTATGTAATTATTCTAAGCGAGAATCATGCATGCAGTAGTATGATCCCCATCCCCATCCCCACTTTGATTGCGGGGGGATTTTCTCCCCCGTCCCCATCCCCACGGGGAAAAATCCTCCGTCCACGGGGCCCCATTCGGGGCAATACCCGCGGGGATCCCCACTTGCGGGTAGAAATTGCCACCCCTAGTAGTGATTAAATTAATTGAGTTTAGTCGTTTAGAGTAGATTAAAGTAAATAATAAATTTTACATGATTTAATATTAATTATATTAAGTTAATTTAATTACTGTTTTTTAGAAGAAATAAATTTAAAAATAAAGCTTTTTTTAAATAAAAAAAATTGTCTGCACTCGTTAGTGCGGCAGGCAAGATGCAACTTTTATTGTGTTTTGGTGCTCCTGTTTCCTAATCAGTTGTCTTTTCTCTGATTCGGACATCAACCTGGTCTTGCTCTTGCATGGATTTTTACGTTGCTTAATCTTTTTCCCGGGAAATTCTACCTCATCAGCTTCAACTGGGTCCATTTTTGTTGCCTCGGAAAAGCAAAACCCTATTTTATTTCGTTCGTATGTTGTTAACCGAGGCAACAATAATGGACCCTCACACCACATTCACCAATTTTATTGCGTTCGTATGCAGGACTCATGTTGCTCCCGTTGGCGCACCTATTGACACTTTCGTTGACATTGCCGTTGCTAATCCTGTGTGGCTCACGGAAAAAGTGGATGAAATTTAATTATTGATTTTTTTAGAAAAAATAATTTTGGAATTTTTGCAAGCGGTATCATTTTATGACAAATAGCAATAGTTAAATTAATTGGGTTTAGTAGTTTGAGTAGATTATAATAAATAGTAAATTCTACATAATTTAATATTAGTTTAATTAATTTTATGTCATTAATGTTTTTATCAAAAAAAATTTTTTTTTTTAAAAAAAATTGGTAGTGAGTTGTTTGATTATGTTGATAGTAAAGAGAAGTAGAGAAGTGAAAAGAGTGAGAGAGATGATGATGAAAGAGAAGTGTAGGTTTTAAAGTGAAATAAAAAAAATTAAATGAGGATATAAGAGTGAGACCCACTAATGATAAAAGTGAGTTAGAGAAAAAAAGTGAAAGGAATAATATAGTAATTTTGGTGGTGGGTTGATGGTATATATTTATTTTTTTTAGATAAGCAATGCTTTCATTGAAGGGAGCACAAGGGGTGCCCAACCCTTACAATAAAAAACTTAAGGGAAGGGGGAGGGCCTCCTCAAAACCTCACTGAGCCAAAACCCATTGGGAAAAAGACTCAGCGAGGGAAAAAGAGTACCCCGTGCAATAAGCACCACAGTGACTAACTCACTGTTTCTCCCCCTTCTAAAGAACACATAAAGCCAAGCGTACATTACAATTATTACAGCATGTCCAAACAACCCATCAAGCAACTATACCAATCGACTGGGGCTTCACCTGCAGCTTCCCGCCTCCCTTGCCTTGAACCAGCTCCATGCCACATCCTTAATTCTTGCTATTATATCAGTCACAGAGATCACCTCCCCTTTGAAAATAACTCTGTTCCTTGCTAACCAAACATTCCAAATAATCGCCATCGAAATGAGATGTCTGACCCTGCTGCGTTTTTTGCCTTTCACAAGCTTACCAAACTCCATAAAATGGTTAACAATATTCTCCACGTCACCCACCACAACTCCCATCCAAGCATAGATTCTCACCCAAATTAATTTAACAACCCAACATGACATAAATAAATGTTCTGTTGTTTCTACCTCCCTATTGCATAATATACAATTTATTTCATTTGGTGATTGAAACATCTCTTGTGTAACTCAAACCGAGTAGCAACCCGATGCAACAACACCTTCCACGCGAAGATTTGAATTTTGGACGGAGCGTCACATTTCCACACCTTTTTGCAAGCATCTGCTGTCGCAGGTAGCAGCAGAACCGAACCATCTGCAGAAAAAAATGACAGCATTTCGTAACACTTCTTGACCGCGTGAAACTCGCCACGAGTCCGGGACCCAAAAATCACCGTCCACGCTTTCTTTGAGACAAAGAACACAGTGCAAGCAATCTGCTGTAAATTCACAAAGACCCAAGCTCCAATCTGTCTGCGGTCTCTTGCAAGTTTTCGGTCCAATTCCAATTCCAACGCCATCCTGAATTCGTCCAATAACCGTGTTCCTCTACCGTAGTTTCCTTGGACCTGCAGCAATCAAATAATTCCGGGAATAAGTCAGCTAATTTATCCCTTCCTATCCACACATCTCTCCAAAACTTTGTGATATTCTCCTTTCCCACTTTTATTTTCACCAATCCGCTAAACCAATCTTCTTGTAAATTAATATCCTCGCCAATGAGGCATAAATCCCTCTACCATAACGACTTCTTTTCCCACCCTCTTCTACTCTCAACAATTTCAGGACATCTTCCTTTTAACCCGTGTCTCTCCACCAACACCTCCTTCCAAATAGGATTGTCTTCCTCCACCAAAACTCTCCATCTCCATTTAGCCAATAAAGCTACGTTGAATACTTCTAAGTTTTTAATTCCCAACCCACCTTTATCTTTAGGTAAACAAATTGTTTCCCACCTCACCCATGCCAACTTCCTATTATCTTCATCACCACCCCATAGAAATCTTCTTTGAAGCTTGATTATCTCCGCTATAACCTTCTTTGGTGCTTTATAGAAAGAAAATAAATATAACGGGAGAGAGGCGAGCACCGAGTTTATGAGCGCTACACGACCTCCAATTGATAGTTGTTTACTCCTCCAACTAGACAACCTCGCCTTTATAGAGTCTAAGATTGGTTGCCACGTGCTCACCCTCCTTGGGTTCGCACCCACCAGTACCCCCAAGAATTTGAACGGGACCGAACCCACCCTGCATGCTAAGAAATGTGAAATCCCTTCTAAAGCCCGCTCATCTATATTCAGCCCAATGACACTGCTTTTTGCAAAATTGACTTTTAAACCCGAGACCATCTCAAAACTCCTTAGTATTGCTTTCCAACATCCAATACTCTTATCTCCCCCATCACAAAATAGGATTGTGTCATCTGCGAATTGCAAGACCTCAATCGATCTAGCGTTGTTTATGCTATATCCTTTGAGGTTGCCCGATTCAACTCCTTTTCTTACCAAACCTGCCAACCCTTCAGCTACAACCAAGAATAGAAAGGGTGCAAGCGGATCCCCTTGTTTCAAACCTTTCTGTGCCGTAAATTCTTCTGTTGGACTCCCGTTGACCAATATTGAAATAGAATTAGATGAAACACATGTATGCATCCATTTCCTCCACTTACCCCCAAAACCGAGTCTTTCTAACATGTAATCCAGATATGCCCAGTTGACAGAGTCGTACGCCTTTTCGAAATCTGCTTTCATGACAACACACTTCTGCTTTTTTCTCTTTGCCATATCCATCACCTCGTTATTTACCTTATTTAGATGGTATATACATATATTTATAGTAGATACAGATAATTTTCTAATTTACCTATCGACCCATTTTCATTAATGTCAAATTGCAAGTTCCTATGTGTTGCAAGTTTCCAAAAGACAAGGGAGGCTGAAGAAAACGTACTCCTATATGTAACCAAGAATAATGTTTTTATCCAACTGATAATCGAAAAACATAAGTAGCAAAAAAAAACACTATTGAGTAAAAAAAAGAAAAAAAAACATTATTATCTAGGTGAAACATATGCAGTTATATGCACCGATTTCTTTACTCATAATTTTCTTTTTTTAAAATAAATTTAATTATAGAAACGAAAGGTTAGTTATAATGAATTTTAAAATTACTATTTAAATTAATTAAACCAGCTCTTAATAAGATAAATGTTATTTTAATTTTTTTTGTTAAATAATTAGCTAAATACTGTAATTAATTGACTATTTTTCATAGAAATTATCTAATTAATTAATAGATCATTTAAATATATTGTAATTAACATAAAATTAAATATAGTTTGTTAAACAAGTATTTAATTAAATATCCTAAACTGGTGTGATCGAGACCTGCACTATGGTGGTCCGCGATTACGATGTAGACGAGGTGGAGTTGGGTTTTCTTTGTCAATGGAGTTGGTGGTTGGTCTTGTTGCACAACCTCATTTAAGTCGAGATGTCATATTGATGAACTAACACCGGTCAGAGTGTGTGGTTAACCTTGTGACACCTGCTACCCCGTTTGGAATTTGTGAGGTAAATAAAAGATCTACTAGAAATCATGTCTTTGTAAAACGTCTGCCCGGGCTCGAACCGTGGGACGTGCTTCAGCACTACCTGCTGGAACTGAAGGAGCATCTCTCGCACTCGGGCTAGGTAACGTTGTAAGACTGGGTCTTTTGCCACGAAATCCTCCTTGAGTTGGGAAACAACCAGCAAGTAGTCAGTGTTTAGCTTGATGATCTTGGCGCCGAAGTCCGAAGCCAGTTTCAAACCGGCGATGCATGTTCATACTCGGCCTAGTTGTTGGAGGTTGTGAACGAGAAGCTAAAGGATACCTCTACCATTAAGCCTTCCGAGTTCTCCAGGATTAGCCTGGCTCCACTTCCTTTCGCATTTGAAGAGCCGTCAACGTGGAGCGTCCATCAAGGATTCCAAATTGGAATGAGTTGGCGACATTTCAGCAACGAAATCGGCTAGCACCTGAGCCTTGAGGGCGGACCGGGCTTCGTACTTGATGCCAAATTCAGAGAGTTCGACTGCCCACTTGATTATTCTTCCCGCTAAGTCGGGGCGATGCAGGACTTGGCGGATAGGCCAATCTGTTCTTACCACGATCTGGTGAGCAACGAAGTACGACCTTAGCCTCCTGGCAGCTATTACTAGAGCCAATGCTACCTTTTCTATCTTTTGTTATCTGCACTCATCCCATTGCAACACCTTACTCACGAAGTATACAAGGCGCTGCCCGACCTTTGTTTCTCAGATTAAGACTGCGCTTACAGTTTCCTCGGCCACGACGAGGTAGAGATATAGAGTTTCTCCTTCCGCCGGCTTCAACAGTATTGACGACTCAGAGAGTATCTGCTTGAGTCCGGATAAAGCGTTTTCATAGACTGGTGTCCATTGGAACTCTACTCCCTTCTTCAATATCTTGAAAAAGGGGAGCGATCGATTAGTCGCCTTTGAGGCGAACCTTGAAAGGGCGGCGATCATGCCGGTTAGTTTCTGCACTTCTTTTTTGGTTGTTGGGGGACGCATGTTGGTCACGACTCTACATTTGTCTGGGTTTGCCTTGAATCCTCTTTCGGTAAGACAGAAACCCAAAAATTTCCATGCTCTGACGCCGAATGTGCACTTTTGAGATTAAATCTGAGGTTATTCCTTCTCGCCTCGGCGAATATTTCTTGGAGGTCTGCCACGTGGCCATCGTCCCCGGAAGACCTTGTTCATCATGCGCAGATATGTCGCCCCGACATTTTTTAGGCCGAAAGGCATGACCCTATAACAATAGTTTCCTCGGTCGGTCATGAAGGCTGTCTTCTCTTGATCTGGTGGGTTCATCGCGATTTGGTTGTAGCCAGAGTAGGCGTCCAAAAGATAGAGCAGGCGAAAGCCAGAGGCGTTGTCCACCAATTTGTCGATGCTTGGGACCGGGAAAGCGTCCTTGGGGCAAGCCTTGTTGAGGTCGGTGTAGTCAACACACATTCTCCATTTCCCATTGCTCTTCATTACCAGGACAACGTTAGAGAGCCAGATGGTGTACTTAACTTCCTTGACGAATCCCGCCGAAATTAGGTCCTCCACTGCTTTGGAGGCAGCTTCCGCCTTTTCTCGCTTTGAACTCTTCGTCGATGGGGCCACGTACTTAGCGTCGGGATTCACTGCTAGATGGTGGCATGCCACTTCGAGGGGAATACCTAGCATCTCGGAGGTGGGCCTTGCGAAGAGATCGGCGTTTCGGCACAGGTATCCAGTCAGAGCTTCCCTTACTGAGGCTCGGGGTGTTTGTTTTTCTTCTTGAGCTCTTTAGCCAATTAATCGTTGGACTCGTCCTCAGAGCTGTCGGGATCGTAGCGGGCGTCTACCTCGGAGAGGTTTACTTCGAGAGCAGATGCCGGTGGCTCAGGGATTTCTTGGAGCTGAGATCGGGTCCCATGCAAGGTGAGGAAATGGCAATGCTTCGCAGCTTCCAAGTCCCCTGGAATGGTTACGACCTCGCCCTCGAGGGAGTGGAACCTCAGTTTCAGATGGACGACTGAAGCAACGGCGCCGAGTTTGGCCAGAGTTGGTCTTCCAATGATGCAGTGATAGTGGTTGGCTCCTCTTGGGTAAGAGCTTTATGGGGAGCTCAGGACTGCTCTCGGTGGCGCAAGTCGGCCATTACATTTATAAATATTGACATTTTGTTTAGACTGTATTTTTGTTATAAAATTTTAATTTTTTAATTTTTAATATCTTGAGAATAAGATAATATATCAAATAGTTATATTTTTGCATTGTTGTGACTAGAATATATTATTATTGATTATTTTCCTATGAACCGATTTTTATATGTTTAAGTTAGTTTAGGAACCTATTTATAAATTTTTAATTTGTTTAAGGGCTTATTTACAAATTGTAAATGTCACATCAGTATTAACTAACTATTTACTAATGGTAGTGCATGGAACGACCTAATTGAAAAACTATATTAATTCAAGGGCTTGATTATTATTTATTTTAATTTAGAGAGCTATTTTAAAGTTCTCAAATAATTCAAAGACCTACATAGTAATTAAATCGGCTAAATTACTGTTTTGGTCCTTTATCTTTGGTCTTAATTTCATTTTGGTCCTTTATCTTTTTTTTTTTCTCGTTTTGGTCCCTCATGTTTCATTTTTGTGTCAATTTGGTCCTTTTTTGTAATTTTTGTGTCAAAGAAGATGGATGGAAAATTACAAAAAAGGACCAAATTGACACAAAAATGAAACATGAGGGACCAAAACGAGAAAAAAAAAAGATAAAGGACCAAAATGAAATTAAGGCTAAAGATAAAGGACCAAAACAACAATTTAGCCTAATTAAATCTAAAATTATATATTAAAATACAATTTTTAAGTTTCGGATATATAATAGGACTGCTTTGTTAACATTGACACAAGAGCATGCTTGGATATTTGTTTGATTCCCTGGACAATTATGTATTAAAATACAATTTCTTTATGATATGTGTTTGATTCCCGGACAATTTTTTGAAAAATTAATTTTTGATTCAATTTGTGATCAAATTTTGGTGTGCTATTATTGACTGTCCTCGAAAATTAAATGTTTTGCTTGGGAACAAAAAAGTCATTAATTGAGCATGGGTAAATAGGCAAATAACAAAAGTTATATGTAAAAGTTGTAAAATAGGATTATGTATTTAAGATAATTACCCACAATGCTTAAAGGGGCAACCTAGGCCTCACCTTAAAATTAACGTGGTCTCACTAAATTAGTGGGTCTAATTTCCAAAGTAGTAAAGACAATTAAGTATTTTTTTGAATTTCACATCAATTATTGTCTTGTGAAATCCTGAGTAACTAGGCAAGTCCTTGTCAAATGAGTTGAAGGTCGTGATGGACTCTATTTCTTTACAACAATTCATTCTCATGCAGCAACTCAATCCTGTGTCAAATCTCAGTTTAAGTCTCCACAATGTAATACTTCACCTACTTCTCAGTATGTAGAACAAAATTTGTGTAATCAAACTACTAAGTATGTTTCTCAGTACAAACCGTGGCACTCTAGGTTAGGGCATGCCAATGCAAACATTGTCAACTCAATACTCAAAGTGTGTAATCTTCCAATTTCTAATAAAACTGAGATTTTTGTTTGTAAATCTTGTTGTTTGGGCAAATAACACAAGTTGCATGCTCCACTTTCCACTACAATCACACACATCCCTTTAAACTTATTCACACAGATCTTTGGACTCCATCACCCTCACCTCCCAAATCTGGATATAGTTACTATGTTGTTTTTGTTGATGTCTATACTAAGCTTACTTGGATTTATTTCCTAAAAAAGGGGTCGGATGCACTACTTGCTTTCACTCAATTTTAAGCCCTAGTTAAAACACAGTTCACTGCCACAGTTCAATCAGTCCAAGCTGATTTTGATGGTGAGTTTTGTCCTTTCACACAACACCTTGCCAACCTTGACACACTAAATCGCTTAAATTGTACTTATACCTCACATCAGAATGGGATAGTAGAGAGAAAACATAGACAAACTGTTGATATGGGCCTAACTTTATTAGCACATGCTTCTATACCTATAACCTATTGGGACCATATCTTCACCACAAGAGTGCAACTCATCAATAAACTCCCCACATCAGGTCATGCAAACTTCATCCCACCTTACTAAGCTCTATTTAACAAAGTACTAGATTACAGGCAACTCAAAGTATTTGGTTGCACTAGCTATCCTTTCCTTATACCCTACAACAAAAACAAGTTACAGTTTAGGAGTGCTGACTGTGTTAACTCGGGAATATCACCACAACGCAAAGGTTATAAATGCCTTAGCCCAAAGGGCGGAATTTTCATCACAAAGTACTTAATGTTAGACGAAACCAGTTACGATATTCACATATAAAACCAAGTAATGCATGCAGAATACAATGTTCTAATAAACGATGGGATTTGGACTCTCGCCAAACAACCCCCGCATATAAAACTGTAGGTTCTAAGTGGGTATTTAGAGTGAGGGAAAACTCAGCTTGCTCCCTCAACAAATATAAGGCATGATTGATAGCCAAAGGATTTCACCAAGTAGAAGGTAAAGACTTCAGTGAAAGCATCCCACCAGTGGTTAAACTTGCCACATTCATAATCATCTTCACTCTGGCTCTCACACACAAGTAGACCATGCAACAAATAGACATTAATAACGATCCAATGGCTATCGTAATGAAGAGATTTACATTAAATAATGATAAAACTCAGCAAGTCTGCAAACTAATCTGTGCCTTTTATGGGCTCAAATAGACTCCTCGCGCCTGGTATGAAAGGATAAAGAAGGTGCTAATGAGCTTTGGATTTAAGATAAGCATGTGTGATCCATCTCTATTTGTATACTCTAGAAAGGGTGTCACTCTCATTGTTTTGGTATATGTTGATGACATAATCATTAGAGGCTCCTCAACCAAGATCATCCATGATCTTCTCATCAAACTAAATAGCACTTTTGCTTTGGAAGAGTTAGGCACCCCAAATTACTTCTTGGGGTTAGAGGTCAACCACTTTCCCAATGGTGCCTTGCAAATGACACAAACAAAGTACATTAGGGACTTGATGCAAAGAGAAAACATGCAAGACTCTAATGAGATAGCTACTCCAATGCTTGTCAATCTCAAGCCAATGTTATTCTAGTGTTTGTTATTAGTAATTTGTGTAGTATTCTAGTTCTAGTTTTGAGCTATTTTACTACCGAATTTTTGTGTTTAATTTTAGGCCAAGTATTGAGCAAAGAGAAGGATTTGAGTCTCAAGAGCATGATGATAAAGTCCGAATAGGTAGCACGGTCTGTGCTCCTGTGACACGATCCGTGATGGGTCTTCAAGCCAGAAGATGATAAAGCGACACTTAGTCACTAACACGGTCCGTACTGGAGCTGGCATGGTTTGTGCTCATTCCTCAAATGCCAAAACTGTTACTTTTTCTTCTTTCACGGCTTGTGATGTGCTTTAACTCTGTTGTTGCTTTTATAATTCTGTCATTTATAATTTTGCACTTTACGTTTATGTCATTTTCCAACTTTCTTTTATATTTTAGTCATTTGCATTCATGTTCTTTAAGTTTATGCAAATGTCTACTATGATCATGCGTGAGTAGACCCCTTTAGACTTGGGATTGTAGGAATAATCCAATGATAATCTCAAGTCTAAACACTATTTTACTAAGTTTATATTTCAATCTAATCTCATTATTCTTCAAGTATTATTTCAAATATCAAACGAAGAACCAAAAGGTGAAGTTTGATATTTGAACTATGGGATTAGAAATAATCACAACATGAAAATAGTTTTGAGACTCTTGGAATAAAAAAAAGTTTTGTACTCAAAGGGTTTTAGCAACAATCAACCATGAAAATAGGTTTTGGTTGTTGGTTCAAAGCACCCTCTTGTATTCTGAAAGGAAACATGAGTTACAATAGAACACCTTGTTCTTTGAACATGATACTTTTGTAAAATAGAGAATAGATGAGGGATTGTGAATTCATTCTATCATTGACGTGAAACCAGAATCCTAGGATGCTTTTATTTCTGAATTTTTAAACAACATTCTTCTTCCATGACTGATAAATCACTCTTTTTAGTTAATCAAAACCGAGAAAGAAATTGATCATCAAATTAAGTTTCTGCACATTGATATTTCTACTAGGCAATAGAACCGTGCACTTGCGACCTATCATCATTCTTAACTTGTCCTTTGGAATCTCATTGGAGGGCGGAGAAAAGGGTGTTGAGATGTATTATACAATCAATCATGGCTTGCATCTTAAACCAGCATCAAAAGGTACTAAGTTCTCTATAAGGGTGTACTATGATAGTGAGTGAGCAACTGTTCCTGATGACAGAAGATCCACTCTGGAATATGTGTCTACTTTGGGCTTAATCTAGTATCTTGGAGTGCAAAAAAAACAGACCTTGGATATCTAGGTCACGTGTTGAGGCAGTGTATAGAGAAATGGCTCAACCTACAGCAGAACTTCTATGGATTCAGTCACTCTTAACTAAATTGCAAGTAGCATTTTAGACACCAACTCTGTTGTGTGACAACCTCTCAGCAGTGTTGTTAGCTTACAACCCAATATTGTACTCAAGAACAAAGCACATTGAACTTGACATTATCCACTTTGTAAGAGAAAATATTCCAGCAAAGTCCTTCACTCTCAAGCATGTCCTTGCCACAATGCAACTAGCAGATAGATATACTCGCAAAGCCCCTTAGAGCAGCTGCATTTATCACCTTGAGAGACAAGCTCGGAGTTTCTTCCCCAGCTGCATTTGTCAAGCGTGTCCCAGCCACAATGCAACTAGCCATATTAGCTTCTATAGTTCTATTAGATATCTGTTGGCTAATGTGGCTTACCATCTAGAAGTTAAAGAAAATGTATAAAAATGCTCTTGTAACGAATTTCATATCACAATGAAATTGATTTCAGATTCAGAATATCAAATTTCTCTATATACTCTATCGGTAATTCATTCTAGTAGCCTTCCATTGTCTCTGGGACCATTAATTCTGACTTTTTTGATAAAACATTGTTGGAATGGAAATTAGCACTAGCTGCTTATGAAAAATTCCTCATCAAAATAGGCAAGAAATCTTGCGAGAGTTCTGATGACTTCAAGGATTTGAGAAAGAAACTTTTTAGACATGACTTACTTCTTTAAAGGATATGCTGATAAAGAGATGTGAAAACATACTAGATATAATAAGGCTATATAAAGTATAAACTCTTAAGTATTTGGTTTATACAAGTTATCTATGCTTAGATTAGATAATTTTTGGAATTTATCTTAATTTGATACTGTTGTTCTTAAGAGATCTGATAAAATTGAGATCATAATGCTAGACCTGTTCAAAAATAAAATTGAGATGACTATACTTAACTGTTCAAGAAGATAGAAAACCTCAAATTAGTGATAATAGAAAATAATTAAAAAAATTAATTAATAAAAAAAACTCTTAAAATAGCTTAAGAGTACTTAAATGATCCGAGTGCCATAATAATCACTTCCAACTAGTATTGATCTGAAGAACTAGTTATACTGGACTTCTCTATGAATTTCTTTACTATCGAAAATTAACTGAGCAAGATAATGAATAGTTAGTAGTTACTATTTGGCTTGATATTTACTTAAAACCATTTTAAGATTGCCCTACATAATCATTTTAAGACCACAAAATCATCACTAGTGCGGTTATACTGCAGAGATATCCCATCTTGCATTGAAATCACAAGTACTATTATACCATTTAAAAACAGAATGAAACAAACAAACCATCAAGAGAAAATTGAGACAAACAAAACTGTATCGCAATGGAATGGTCGACAAAGATAACAATTGCTCTAGAATGAGTTCAAACAAGCCAATTAAGCATAACTAACAAGGGAATAACTAATAAAATTTGTGATCTACTATAATCACCCCAAACCTAAGAGTCCACCAAAAAGATCTTTATCTCATTTTGTTGTGCAAATTTATGCCTTTGAGGCCAGCTTTTCTTTGGCCTTCTGAATTTTCAAGACCTTCTTCACAATCTTTTGCTCTTCGACAAGGAAAGCACGAATGATCCTAAAGAAAAAGAAACCAATATAAGAAAATTATTCTAACAATTCACACCAACTAACAATTTGTCAAAGCCACTTAAAAGATGAGCATACAAACCTTTCTCTAACAGCACCTCCAGACAAAACTCCGCCATATGCACGATTCACAGTTCTCCGGTTTCTAGGCAATCTTGATCTCTTGTACTCTGTGGGCCTCAAGTGAGGAATCTGCAATTGTCAAGAATAAATTACCATAACCTTCAAAGTTCAACCAATCACACAAACCAAAAGCCAAGAAAAAACTATGAATCAATTAATACAAAAAGAAAATCACCAAATACAATCATATTGATAAAAAAAAGGTGTATGAATCATGTAACCACTCTATATGTTATGCTGACAAACCAACCTGAGACTGACAAACAAATCATTTGACAGATTTTAACAATCAATTTCACAAATTTGAATCCAATCATTGACATTATGAAAAATAATAAGCACAAACTAGATATTGACCAAACAACCACACAATGTTCATGAATTTTTAAAGTACAGCAAAACAAATCAAACTTAACCGGTGGATTGTAAAATTATTGATACTTAAACTGCCAGAACTAAAATGCACAAATCTTAAAGTAGGGGGACTTTAAACAAGGAGAAAACACAACCCCATCAGGAACCCATTTGCCCACACGTTAAACCCCATCAGAAAACACAAAATCACTGTTAACTAAAACAATAATCAAAAAACAAATACTGATCACATTAGTGGTCTGTTTCATTTCTTCCACGCAGCTTCAAATACAAACATTTGCAAGTGATTACCCAAAATCGACCTACACATCACCAGTAACTAATTGCATACGCATGAAAATACACAGAATCACAATCATCAAAGCCAGCATAGGATAACATACAAAGACTTCGAATCACTATTCCTACAACCACCATCGATTAACAAGAACACATGGCAAATCACGCAACAGCAAAAAAAAAACGTTATTTATCGGAAATTTTCAAAAGGGAAAGAAAATGCATACTCCTTGAATACGCTTGCCAGTAACAGGGCACTTAGGACCACTAGCTCTCTTCTTCGTAGTCTGATAAACAAGCTTTCCACCTGCATTACCATGAAAAAAATTAGAACGAAGTGAATAATCGATCTGAGATCTGAAATCGAAGAAGAGGAAAGGGAAGGTTGAGAAAAGTACCAGGAGTTTTGACAACCCTGTGTTGATTGGACTTGGTGGCGTAGCTGTGACGCCTGCGGTAGGTGAGACGCTGCACCATCTTCTTCGATCTTTTGCTTGCGTCTCTGTTCGTTAATTGTTAGGGTTTTCAGAGGAACCTCGAAAATGCGCCGCAGAGACTATAAAAAGGGCGAGTGTAGAGTTTCGATACCCTAGATCTAACGGCTTTCAACACACACTCATCCACGACCATTGGATGTCTATTAATATAATTTAATATAGTTTAACGATAATAGTAATTCTTTTTCTCAAAATAAAAACACTAATTCTTTTTTTAACGGGACTAAATACATTTGGTCAAAAAAAGGGGGACCAAATACATCGACAATATTTTAAGAAAAAAATTTTGATAAAAAAAAGACTGTAGGAAAAATTTACAAACTATTTGAACATGGAAATTCTACTTAATTTTTTTCATTTGACTGAACAAATTCTGATTTATCTCACCCTACATAAGAGATATATATCTGAAAAATTTCACATATAACTATAAGTCTTATTAAATATTTTTCTAATCACAAAAGAGAAAATAGGTAGTCCTATTATAAGGTACTTCTAGAGTGAGAGAACAAATCAAATAAGTCCTAGGAGTTGCAAACACAACAAGAATTTTTTTGACTAAATATACAACAATAATTATAATAATAGTCTAATAAATTGTGTTGCATTAGGTTTTTATAGATTAAACGAAGCTAAAGCCCAAAAAAAATTATACGGGAATCAAATGGGGAGCAGAGAGACTCCCAACAAATCTACATCTAACAAATTCCTAATACTAGTTATGGGGTGTTCATAACAAATGTGATCATCGGTCTACCCATAACCAAGTTTGCAAGCTCATTTGCTACCATATTAGACTCACAGTACACATGAGAAACCTAAATCTATCTAATGAACGGAGAGCAACACCGAGTTATCCAATGAACCAAACCACCAAGAGACTTGGACGACATATCTCCACCCAAAACCTTAAGGCCTCTCTTATATATCATTCATATAGCTCGTTCATAGTCGATGTGGGACTAACCACTCACACTTGAATTTCCAACATTGATATATAAAAATGAGAAGAAAAAATGTTGGACATTTCCAATATGTCAATTTCAATCAACTTCAACAATATCAACCTTGATTGTAATTGATCAACGAGACATCTTCCGCTTTCATTGTCTACACTAACAATCATAGTTCAAAGAACTATCATACTCCACCGTAGAGAGTATACTTCACTTGGAACTAAACCACTCCAAGAATTTTATCCATGCCGAAAGCCATCGACATAACTTCTTCAAAATGCTAAATTCCTATCAACTCCAACAATCTCCACCTTGATTGTAATTGATACCCAAGACATCTTCATTGTTTATACTGACAGTCATAGTTCAAAGGAACTATCATACTCCACCATAAAGAGTATATTTCACTTGAAGCTAAACCAGTTCGAGAATTTCTTCTTCCGGCACATGTCGTAAAACCTGCAGAAAAATCATGGTGCAACTTCAATGTTTCGCTTTTCCGGAACTCTCCTCTACCATCGACATTCTTTTCCACCACGCACCTAGCACAACCGCGAAACCAGTGACCCGTGCGCAATTATGGACCTTTGGAGAAATTTGTCGGACTTGCTCCCATGGGCAATTTTTCTTTACATGCCCACAATTGTTTCCTTTCAACACCTTGTGCAACCCCGATTGTATCAACACATCCATGACTTGTATTTTCCACAAGCCAAAATTGATTCTTCCACCAAACTTCTCCATGTCAAACAACACTTGAAAATTTGACATTCCAACTGTATACATATTGTAAACTGTGCACCAAGTAGGTTCTCAGGAAAGAGAGGTGGGTCTCAATGGACACGCTTAAATACAAAGTCTTTCATTGGCCAGAACCTTTCTCAAACAACACTTTCACGGTATCAAACTTCTTTTCTAATGTGGAAAATGAGACAAAGCTACGACCACAAAGGAAGGAGAAGCAGATGCTGGCAAGACACTGAGAAAGGAGCAGAGTAGCCTACGCAATAGAAAGAAACTATGGCAGTGCGGACTGGTGCAGCTGCACCTGAGGCACCTACACCCAAAATTGCTAACATTCAAGAATCAACAACTGAGGAGCTTAGTGCACCTGCACCTACTGCAGCTGTACTAAAACCAAAACCAAATAAGATGAAGACTAAACATGCAATTGTGAGGTCTAGTGCACGTTTGAAGGGTGGTCCAAAGAAAGAGTAAATTTTAATGTTGTTCAAGTATTTTGCTATAAGTACTATTTGTTTAAGTATTTGTTTAATATCCCTATGTACTCACCCCTCTCTCCATTTTGAACAAATACTTTGTGATTTCAACTTAAAGCAGTGAGGACACTGCTGAACTTTAAGTTGGGGGGAGCAGTTATGTTTTGCAGTACTATATATGATATGTTTGAAGTCTATATGTGTTAGTAATTTGTCATATGTTTGTGTATTAATTTTAAATATGTTTGTGTTTATGTGTTTATATTTGTGTGAGATAAGGTTTTAGTTAAGTTTTAGATGTACTTAACAAAGCATGTTAAAAGTGTAGCAAACTGTTTTCCAAAATTGGTAATTTTGTTTTGCATAACAGTATGTGATTAAGTTCTGTTATAAGTACATCAAGACAGTGTATTTTCAAAAGTAGGACTTAATGATTGTGAAGCATGATCAGCTTAAAATTATTTTTCATAAATCATAACAAATGCATTCATTGAGCTGATTTTAATGATGAAAGAAGAGAAAGAAAAAGAAGCCTTGTTTTCTCTAAATGGCCAATTTTATTATCAAAGCTGAGTTTTGGAAAGAACCTTGCTAGATGAAAAATTATATGATGTAAGAGAGATTTTTAGAAAACTAAGGTCAAAACTAGACTTTTATTAAAAATATAGAAGAGAAAAAAGAATTAAGTTTGGGGAAGTTTCCATGAATACTAAGGCAAAGTATGAGAAACTTAGAGTAGTCAATGTCATAAGTTGTCAAAAAGTACTACAAAAGTGCCAAAAATGCTTGTAATTAGCTATACTTGCTTGAATCATATTGTTACCTCAAAATTCCGACAAGGGCATTAAATTAAGCTTTAAATGGTATTGACTGCACATTTAATAGTATTCTGTGAGCTGCAGGTCAATGTTCAAGTCAATGTACCATAAATTCGACAAGAAAGTTGTACAAGTCTTGATAACGCAAGCAAACTTCGGCGCACTTGGTTCTTCAAGCTACGAAACAATGTCGAAACCTTCGACAGGAGAGGCCCAATTGTTCGACAAAGTTGGGTCCAATACTTCGCCAAATCCTTCGACAACAAGTCGGTCGAGGCGCAAGGAGCATCGCTTAGGGCGGTTATTTCCGGTTTTTAGGAAGTAGTTATCGTGGCTTGCCCACGATTGTATCCGAGTATAAATACTCCTCAGTAATAGGAAAACGGGTCACCACATCTTTACAAAAACTCGTGAAACTCAACTTCCAAGTCAAAGCGAAACAAGAGTGAATCGAGATCATATTGTATGCGTGTCGGTGGACCACCTCCTTCTTTCTATCATTTTAATGCAATTTTTATTTGTTTTTACGTTTGTTGCTTCTCTTACTTTTATTCTGCTTTCAAACTATCTCTTCCTACTATTTTCTGTTCTTACGCACGCTAAAAGACACAAAACTTAAAGGCAATTGTCAAAGAGATTTTCTAGTTTGATCTCACAGCCTTAATATTGAAAACTAGTGATTGTTTGCTAAAAACACCAGCGAACAAATTGGCACGCCCGGTGGGACCTTTGCCAGTTATTTTGTGTCGTTTCTGTTAAGTGTACAAACTTGTATGCACTTGAGGAGTGGTAGGATGGTACGCACCAATTCTAACAACGCCTCTAGTTCCAGCCCTGTGATATCACAAGTGCAAGGAACAACGGTAGATTCTGCCAATGTCATCGGTGGGAATGTTGCAGGGACTACGGCCCCAGTGACATCGCGAACCGCTCCCACGATGTCAATGACCAATGTTGGTTCGACATCGTCTATGGCTTTGCCACAAAGCGTGGGACTTCCTTCTAGTCCTTATGTGGCAACAGGGAATAGTTTGGAAACACGTTTCCAAAATATGAGTCTACCACCATACCCTTTTGGGGTATATGGCATGCCTACTGGAATGCCACATGTGTCGACCTTTTCTCCTTCACACGTTTCTTCTGAGGGTATACTTGGTCGAAATCCTACTGCATTAACCAATGCGTCCTTGTTGGCGTTAAGACAACAAGTGGACGAAAGCAATCATGATATGGTTAATATGCTGACTCAACAAATTGGTACCGTGTTCAATCCTTTGATTCGTAACACAAATACCGCTTATCGATGTTAGCGGACCAAATGGGTAGGATTGCGATTTCTTTGGGGCTCCTACGGAAATAATAGGCAGTTACCAAATTGCGGGAATAACATGCCTAACACCCCACAGAGATCAGTCACTGTCGAAGCCCAGGCGGTTATGGGCGAACAACAAATGGGAAATCACATCCCTGAGGTAGTTATGGTAAATCGAAACCAAAACGCTGATGAAGTTGTTCGACAAGTGCAACGAAATAACGTTTGTGCTCAAGACAACATAGCCACTTTGGTCGAAACCATAATGGCGCAAAATGGCCTTAACATAGGTTTACATAGGCCTAATTTCATATCACCACTGTGTGAATACGTGTTACAGACAGAATTGCCAAGAGGCTGGAAAATCCCTAAATTCACTAAGTTTGGGGGTGACACCAATGAGTCCACTGTCGAACATATTGCCCGGTACATGACTGAGGCAGGAGACATAGCTCAAAATGAGAGTTTGAAAATGAAGTATTTTCCAAATTCTCTAACTAAAAATGCCTTTACGTGGTTTACCACTCTACCCCCTGGTTCCATATATACATGGGGGCAATTAGAAAAGGCTTTTCATGAGCAATTCTACATGGGCGATCAAGATTAGCCTTAAAGAATTGGCCGTGTTCGACGTAAAGTACCGAGGCTATTGATGATTATTTGAATAGATTCAGTTATCAAGGCAAGGTGTTTTACACAAGTGCTCGAACATGAGCTTGTCGAAATGGTCGCAGTGGCCTTGACTATTCAATTCGAAAGAAATTGGATACGCCTCATCCGAGAGACATGGCCCAACTAGCCGATAGAGTTCGACAAGTCGAAAGGCTTAAAGAGGAAAAGGCTAGAGTGAATAAATACAATAAAAAGAAAACTCGGTGGGTTTTCACAAAAAGAAAAGATAGCCTATGTAGATGAACAATTCGACTTTGCATTTAGCGATGTCGAATCGGAGAAATAGACGTACGAGCTTAAGCCCGGTCCTCCCTATGCTTGTAAATTATTAAGGCACGTGAAATGGGAATAATCTGTAGAGCCTAAGAATGATAGATTTGTGCCTAAAACGTACACCTTTTGATGTTACTAAATGTGACGAGATCTTTGATTTGCTAGTGACCGATGGCCAAATAATAGTGCCAAATGGCACGAAAGTTCCTCTCTCTCGAGCAGGAGAGAAAAAAGTGGTTATTGTAAGTTTCATAATTTTTGGGACATACAACCGACCGCTGTGTACTTTTCGTGGACATGGTTCGTAAAGCGATCGAAGAAGGAAGGCTCAAATTTGGAGATAAAAAGAATAAAGCACCGATGCAAATTGATGCCGACCCACTCCATCAAGTGGAGGCGATGTATGCAGAACCAATCGAGATGAGTATCAATATGGTAGACGCAAAAATGGTGGATTCTCCAAAGTCTACCAAACCTCCCAATAAAAAAATCAAAAGTGTTGTGCAAAAGAGTGATCTTTGTGCAACACGTTACTCGTGAGGAATATGAGGAGAGGGTACAACTGTGTACCCCAAGGCCGAGGAAGATTTGATAGACTTCCCGAACCTGTAAATTGAGCTCACGAGGTCATGTTATGTCCAAGGTGCGATCTTGTGTTTGATAAAGCGGCTAAAAGTGTCGAATCTCGTGAAGTTCGACAACCCTTAAAGAGGAAATGGCCGATAAGAGGCCAAATTTCACTTTCAAGAGAGGGACCTTCCTTACAAGGTAAAGAATTCGAGCAAGGCTTCGACAAGCAAGCCGCAGCTTCTTTGGTAAGTGGTGTAGCCAAGAAGGAGTTTGTGCTATCTCTGCCTCTGCAAAACCTTTTTTTCCAAGAGCGAGATCCATCCAATGAGAAGTGGATACATGCCGGATGTAGACACTACAAGAATGTTTTTCTCAACAGTTGGAACGCCAAGCCAATCACAGTGAGGCCTCAAAATATAATTATAAAAACAATTATAAAGGGAAGAATCCCATGACGAAGACCCAATGGCGCTGTTACAGTAATTCGAAAAGAAGGCAACACCGGTTGCTAACGAGCAACGCCAAAAACGGTTAAGGGTGTGACTCCTAAACCGTGGGAAATACAAAGATAAGTATAGGTGCCGCCAATCAAGTGAGGTTGGAAATAAGGCTAAAGGGAAATCTATTGTGATAGAGGAACCAAGAAGGCTCACTATGGAGAGGATTTTTCCTCCATTAACGCCTTTAAAGAAGAAAAGTGCTTCATTCTACATGGATGAAGATGTTACTTCGTGATTTCGACGACTTTGAGGCTAGCTTCGACGCCATCCGCAACGTGGTGTCCATTCTCGCCGAGTGAGTACGATCTTTATTCGCATACCCCAAACGACGTCGAAGAAGACTTCATTGGGGATATGGCTAACCACAAGCCGCGATGCTACTATGTCATGAACAATGGTCTGCGTGGAAGAACAGATGGCCACTTTCGAGAGGCCGACGAGGGCATGCAACACCATCCAAGCCCTCAGACGCCCAAGCCAAAGTTAATGGCGTAGGCATTAATAAGATACCGGGTCGATGGAGGGGTCATTGTTAACTTAATGCCTCGTGCCATGTCAAGACAATAGGGTCATTTTGATACGGACCTTAGACCTCATAACATTATGTTAACCAATTATGAGGGAAATCGCCTGGCCGTTGGGGTCATCCGAAGTGGAAGTGGTGGTAGGAACCGCGGAAGAACCACCACGTTCTTTGTCATAAAGATCAAAAGCAAGCTACAATCTACTCCTTGGGAGAGAGTGGATACATGGCGTAGGAGCCGCTCCTCAAGCCTACACGTAAATTGTAAATTGGTAATGTGGAGGATGATGGTCCGTGGAGTACGTCGAAGCGCACTAAAGTTATTTCCTTCACGACGTAAATAATGTCACGAGGAGAATTTTGAGAAGCAAATGGCGAATATTGCGCCATGTTCATCTTCTAGCCAAGCATATATCTCTTCAGATAATGTGCTTTCCTCCATTCACTTATACCCAACACATGGTTTTGTGTGGAAAGAGAGAAATAGAAGGTGCAAATGTCTATCCCGATGGTGTGCTACCTCCAATGTGGATGGGACACCGACTCTTAGAAGGTTTAGATGTCGCACCCGAAGGTTTGGGATAGAATTACGGCTTACATGGCCGAAAAAATAAAATAAAACGGCTTTGAAAGCCGAGTTAAATCAACAAACAATGGTCGCCGAAGCCACAACTTCATCTGAAGAAAATGGTGAAGTCATAAATGACAAGTTTGGATTGCATTTATGATGACGAACCATTGGGTTTTGAAAAAGACCCTAGAGATTCTACAAAGCGCATGCAAGCTCAAGATCCATCGAAGAGGTGGATTTGGGAGATGGCTTGATCAAAAGGCCAACATATATTAGTGCACATCTTGATGTCGCCTTGTAACCCAAGTTATTTCACTTCACGGGAGTTCAAAGATTGCTTTGCTTGGGAGTACAAATGAAATGCCCGTTTGAGTCGAGAAGTGGTGGAATTACAAATACCCATTCGACTGTGGAAGAAACCAAAGAAGCAAACGCCAAGAAGATTTGCTCCTCGGATATTGGCTAAGATCAAGGAAGAAATAGAAAGGTCGTTTCAAAGCAAATTCATCGAATCGCCAGTACGTTGATTGGTTAGCTAATATAGTTCCAAAGAATGAAGAAAAATGGAAAACTTAGAGTTTGCGTAGACTTTAGGGATCTAAATAATGCAACACCTAAAGATGAATACGCTATGCCCGTGCGAGCGTAATGCTAATAGATTCGGCAGCAGGATTTGATTACCTCGCTTTGCTAGACGGCTACTCGTATAATCAAATCTTTATTGCCGAAGAGGATGTGTCGAAAACTTTTTTTCGATGTCCAGGGGCATTAGGTGTTTATGAATGGGTGGTCATGCCTTTTGGTTTAAAAAATGCCGGTGCCACTTATCAAAGGGCAATGAATTCTATGTTTCACGATTTTATTGATGATTTTATGCAAGTATACATAGATGATGTGGTGGTTAAGTCATCCTCGTAAAGTGGTCATTTAGACCATCTTCGACGTTCTTTTGAACGAATGAGGAAATATGGATTGAAAATGAATCCAACCAAATGTGCTTTCGGTATGCGTGCGTGTGAATTCTTGGGTTTTGTAGTACACAAGAAAGGCATAGAGATCAACGAAAATAAGACTAAAGCAATCATGGAAACGAAGGCTCCTTCACCAAGAAAGAACTTCACCATCGCTAGGAAAATTAATTTCTTCAAGATTCATCTCAAATCTAAGTGGCAAAACACAAGTTTTTTCGCCATTACGAGATTGAAGAAAGAAGATGAATTCAAGTGGGAGCAGTTCACCAAGATGCTTTCGACGCAATCAAGTCTTATTTGGTCAAGCCACCAATTTTATTGCCATTATTGGAAACAAGTTGCTAAAATTGTATATAGCGACTTCCGATAACACAATAGGTAGCATGCTAGCGCAAGAGGATGATATAGTGGTGTCGAAAGACCCATTTATTACCTTAGTAGGGTTTTGATTGATCTTTGAAACTAGGTATAGTCCAATAGAGAAACCGTGCCTTTGCTTGTATTTTTCTTGTACAAAATTGAAGCAATATATAAAATCAAAGAGATGTTTATGTTTATTCGCATTTTGATGTTATTAAACATATGTTGTCAAAACCAATGTTGCATAGTCGAATTGGCAAATGGGCTTTAGCTTTGCTAGAGTACAACTTAACTTACCAACCCTCAAATCAATTAAAGGACAAGTGGTTCTTGATTTTATAGTAGACCATTCTCGTTGTCGAATGTGAAATACATTCATTAGACATACGCCCTTGGAGGCTATACTTGATGGCTCAAGCCATAAGAATGGAGCAGCATTGGAATTTTGATTATCTCTCCGTAAAATACTCCAACGAAGTATAAATTTAAAATTCGAGATTCTTGCTCAAATAATGAAGTCAATAATATGAGGCTTTAATAGTAGGCCTTAAAATTTTACTCGAATTGGGGCAAGTTATGTCGAAATAAAAGGTGATTCTCAACTAGTGGTCAAACAATTGACAAAAGAATACAAATGTATTAATGAACACCTTATTAAATATTTCGTTATTGCCAATACTTTGCTAAAAAGGTTTACATTCGTTCACCTAGAACATTTACCACGAATTGAAAATCACGTGGCAAATGAGTGGCACAAATTGCCTCGGTTACAAAGTATCGAAGCAAAGCCTAGAAGAGTTAATTGAGATAAAAGATAAATTAATCTCGTAAGACTCTCTCTATAATACTCCTTCGACGTTATTGTCAACACCAAAAATTGGGGGCAATAAATACAAATGAAGTCTTGGCGTTTAAAAACGTCACATTTTGACGATATTGACTTGGCGTAAATTTTTGCTATTGACAATATGGTTGATGATGATTGGCGAAAACCCATTGTAGAGTATTTGCAAAATCCTACAGGAACACTAATAAAAAGTAAAGTACTGAGCTCTAAGCTATGTGTTAATTGGAAACGAATTGTACAAACAAACTCCCGAAGGGGTACTACTAAAATGTCTTAGTGAAAACGAGGCATATTTGGCGCTTCGATACACATAGTGGAGCATGTGGCTCACATCAAGTAGGCCACAAAATGAAATGGTTGTTATTTCGACAAGGAATGTATTGGCCAACTATGCTAAAAGATTGTATAGAATTTGCCAAAGGTTGCCAAGAATGCCAAAAACATGCCGATACAACACGTGCACCGCAAATGAGTTGCATTCTATAGTGAAACCTTGGCCATTCAGGGTTGGGCTTTAGATGTGATTGGAGAAATAAAACCAACTTCGTCGAAAGGCCACGAGATACATTCTAGTAGGGATTGATTACGTTACTAAATGGGTAGAGGCAATACCTTTAGCCAATGTAGATCAAGAGGCGAGTGATAAGGTTTATTCAAAATCATATCATTTATAGATATGGAATTCCGTAAACCATTACTACGGACCAAGGTACTGCTTTTCACCGGGTCGAAAAATGGTAGATTTATTCACGAAATTGGTTTCAAGTTATTGACTTCGACACCATACTACGCACAAGCCAATGGTCAAGTAGAGGCTGCGCAATAAAATCATTATTAACTTGATTAAAAGCACGTTGGACGTAAGCCTAGAAGTTGGCACGATTCTCTTGACCAAGTGTTATGGGCTTGTCGAACTTCACCTAAAGAGTCTATAAACACCACTCCCTACAAAGTTAACATTTGGGCATGATGCGATTGTTACCCGTCGAGATTTGTTTACAATCAACAAGGATTCGAAACAATGTGAAATCCCTTTTGATCATTATTGGAATATGATGATTGATGAATTAGTTGATTTAGACGAAGAGAGGTTGTTAGCTTTAGAGATGCTTATTCGACAGAAAGAAAGAGTAGCTAAAGCCTACAATAAAAAGGTTAAGTTAAAAACCTTTGAGGAAGGGGAGTTAGTGTGGAAAGTCCTATTACCTATGGATGAAAAAGATAGAGTGTTAGGCAAATGGTCACCAGGGTGGGAAGGCCCATTTCGCGTGTTGCGATGCTTTTCGAATGGCGCTTATGAAGTCGAAGAGCTAGGTGACGAAAATAGAATCTTTAGAATAAATGGCAAGTATTTAAAACGATACAAGCCAACGTTAACTGAGATAAAAATTGAGCAATTATAAGTAAACGAAAATTGTTCATAAATGGCAATGTATAAAGAAATTGTTAAAGTTACACAGCCATTTTTAGAATGCTAAACTATTGCAGTCTCAGAAATTCGACAAGGTAGCCTTATGCCTCTCCATAATGCTAACACTCAAAGAAATAGAGGTGTCGAGAAGTGCGGCACTCTTTGTCGAGGTCGGCGAGAATAGCTTGATGCTTGTCAATCTTCTCCAAGTGCTCAATAGCCGCCAATGCTTTGGTGGTTTTGTGGACGAAGAAGCGAAGACTCATGCGTTCGACGATCGAGCCCTTCCGATGCTCTGCGTTTGTGATTTAAGTTGGAGTGTCTTTATCTCCTCGTCAATACGCCGCAATCTCGCATCCCATTCAGCGATTGCTTTCTCATCATTAGTCGCTCGGGTTTCGAGCCTCGATATCGCCTTGATCGGCCTTAAGAGAGGCGAGTTCTACCTCACGAGTTGAGTCTCTTGAACCTTGCGCTGGAGGTGGTTGTCGTACCCCAATTTTGTCCTGGCTTAGGTCAAAACCCTAATTTTCCACAAAATAAATAAATTAAAAAGGAAAAGCATCATGCATTGCATTTAGAGTCCTAAAATTATTTCAAAACTCTTAAGATCATTTTTGGAGTTGGAATGCATTTTTTGGACAAATTAGGGTTTTCAAGACAAAAGGGCATTTTGGTCATTTCGCAAATAAGGGGCATTTTTATCAAAGCAAGCCATGTGACATGCATTTCAAGGGATTGGAGTTTATTCCTAGGGTGAAAGGTCATTTTTGAAGTGAAAGTACGTTTTGGGCAAAATTACGGTTTTTTGACCAAAAGGGCATTTTGGTCATTTACCAAAGCCAATAATTTCTCAGTAAAACCACTATGCATCTCTTGAGGAATTTAATTGGGTCTAAAAGGGTGGAGGTTGTGCATTTTTGCGCATCATTAAAATAGTTTTGGCATGAAACTCAAGTTTTGAACAAAAGGGCAAAATGGTCATTTTCCTCCGTGGGGTACCAAATCAATTTTGGGAATGGTGAAGTCATGAAATTCAGAGCCCAATCATTGAAACATGGGACATGGCCCAAAATGGTATGAATTAAGAAAGAATTATCTAGAAAAGAAAATCAAAAAGAAAGGATAATACCAAAGGTAGTGGGAACAAAAAGTACAAGGCCAACTTGCATTTTTTCCTCCCTCTCACTATTCAGCCGCAGCACTCCTCTCTCTTTTCTCTCTTCATTTTTGTGTTTCTTCAACACCCTCAATCCATGTGATGATGAATCTCCACCCTCCATTCAAACTTAAAGTCTAATCCTAGAGTACCTCTCAAGATCAATGACCAATATACCCCTTAACTTGGTGACCAAGTTTAAATTAATTTTGTTTGTTAATATTCAGCTGAATATTAATTGGTTTGATTACCATCTTACCCCAAACCCTTCACCAATTCTATAAATACTCCCTATTTCCCTTTTCCCAATCTTTGGTCATTCTTCTCACTCTCAAGAAATCAAGCACTCTCCTCTCCTCCTTTTCCTTGCCCAGCCGAAATCATCTCCCTCCTCTCACCCCTCCATTAATTCACCTTCATTCACCAAAGCACCTTAAAAATTACCTCTCACAACCTTGCCTCTTCCTCTCACTCAAAAAACACAAAAACAATTCTTCTCTCCCTTATTTCCAACACAAGGCCGTAGCCATCTCCATCTTCCTCTCCTCTATTTCTTCAATTTCTTCTTTCTCTCTTAGGATTAAGGTAAAACCCTTGATACCTTTGCATCATCTTCAAGCATTTTGCATTAGAAATTATTTTCTTCTCTTCATCTCACATTTTCTTCATTATTTAGCATATTTATCATTTTCATTTTCATAATGTAGCTTGTTGTTGTTGATGGGTGAAATTTGGCATTTCACCCTTAATAAATAGATTTTATGGTGCTTTATTGTAGTTTTGTTGTCATTTCACTAAACAAAAATATGTTCAAGTTGATTGTGTATTTTTTCATTCAATGTTGTCATGAGTATTTTACTTTAGTAGTAAATGTTGTTATTGTTAGTGGTTGATGATCTAGTCATGTGATTTACCACTAGTGCTTAAGGCACTTTGATTTAAGTGGAGAAGATGACTAGAAAGGATTCAACCCATTATATTTGATTTTATGTTTCTTGAGATTTAAATTTAGTTTAGTTATTGTTAGTGTTTGATGATCTAGTCATGTGATTTACCACTAGTGCTTAAGGCACTTTGATTTAAGTGGAGAAGATGACTAGAAAGGATTCAACCCATTATATTTGATTTTATGTTTCTTGAGATTTAAATTTAGTTTAGTTATTGTTAGTGTTTGATGATCTAGTCATGTGATTTACCACTAGTGCTTAAGGCACTTTGATTTGAGTGGAGAAGATGACTAGAAAGGATTCAACCCATTATATTTGATTTTATGTTTCTTGAGATTTAAATTTAGTTTAGTTATTGTTAGTGTTTGATGATCTAGCAAGATGATTCATCACTAGTACCTTAAGGTACTTTAATCCAAGTGAAGAAGATTGCTAGAAGGGATTCAAATAGCTTATTTGATCATTTGTTCTTTTGGATTATCAAATTAGTTTATTAATGTTCAAGTTTCCAAGCATAAGTCCACTTTCTACCCTTCTCCCCTTACATATATAGTTTCGGCCTTGAGCCAATTTTTAGGAGTTTTTCTTGTTAATTGTTGTTCTTCATGTATTCATGTTTGTTCATATAATTAGGTTAAGTTTGATGAAGAGATTTGTGGGTTTAGGTGTATATATGGTTCTTGGTTTTAGCTAGGTTTTGATACACCCTTTTGATTTTTACCTACTTTTGTATATATATGGTGAATAATTTGGAAATGAGTTGTTTGAGCCTCTTACATGATAGATATGCCACTGTTTTGAACCCTTCATGGGTAAAGTTTGCACTTGTATAAATTGTTTGCAATTTGAATTATGATCCCATATTAAATTGTGTTGATTTTAGTGCATTTACCTTGTTAAATTGCATGTAATAGCTTTGGGTTTGACTTGAACTAGCTAGGTTTTGGTTAATTCTTGTTACTCTCTTGTGAATGCATGATATTTGGGGCTTGATTGTGGGGATTAAGGGTTTCGGCCTTAAGGTTAGAATTTAGGGTTTTGAGTCTTTTACTTCTTTGATTTGTATGAATGAGATATATGACTTAGTTTGATAATCATTTTGTAATATAGCTTGATATGTTAGAACTTGAATCTTGTATTTTATTCTATGATTATGAATTTTAGCATAAATTAGCTTAGTGGCTTGGTCCTTAGGGACCTCGGCCTATAGGCCCTTTTGTATATGTTTTGCGCTTCGGTTTAGGAATTAGGGGTTGATTGAGAGGTTCTACTCGCTTTCAAAATCTTTTTCCAAACTAGTTTACTTTCAAAATCAATTTTCAAAAATCAAAAATCATTCTTTTCTAAAACAAATTTTCAAAGCAAAATCAAATGTTTTTCCAATAAAAACCCTTTTCCTAAAAAAACTCATAAGGAGGCAAGTCTGACGTGACGGCCGATGTTGTCTAGCGCCCCGAGACCGGAGTCAGATGTACCAAAACGTCTTAGGATACTTATGAGAGCAAAAAGGTAATTAATAACTTCAAGCCCCTTTTCCAAAATGAGTAAGGTATCGATTCGGATGTACTTCCGATATTGGTTAGCGTCTTAGGGTTAGCGAGTACATGCATTAAATGGCGAGCCTAAGATACTTGCTCAATAAAAGCAATCAACCTTGCAACAAACCCTTTTCCTAAAAAAATCAAGAAGGTCATTTTTCAAAAAGTAGCGGGGCACGTCTGCATCAGACAAAGGGTTGTCTTTGTTCTAGGTCTATTGGACTGCATTTGGCCTAGGACCGAAAACCCCTACAATAAAAAAACACCAACTCACCGCTTTTCCTAAAAATCACAAAAGCCGCTCTTCGGACGCACAAACGAACTACGTAGCTTTGATCCTCATCTCGGTGAGGGTGCGTAGGAGCGGGTTCCCTGTCCGCCAAGCACGCTTTCAAAAAAATCCTTGTTTTGTTCCGCTTTTCAAGGATATCAAAATATTCTTTTTCTCGTTTCCAATAAAATATTTTCTCAAAGAAAAGAAAAGAAAAGAAGTAGAACGATTGTTTCAAATCAAACATTTCAAAACCACACATCAAATTAAAGGTTCCTTTCGGTAGAAAGGAGGTGCGGGTGCTTATACCTTCCCGCACTCTAACCGAATTCCCAACCTACATCTCTTGTTTTCAAAAGACCACTCGCCTTGTATAAAAAGACGTTTTTCAATGTTTTCGTCTCAAAACTAAAATATTGGTGGCGGCTTCATAAACCTTCCCACGTTGTACATCGAGAAATCCAAACCGGATTTTTCGGGTGCAACAAATTGCGACTTCACCGGGACTGACTTTTCTTTTTTTAAAAAAACGAGGGTCAAACCTAATTAATTTGATGCGTGGTTTAAATTGTTTGATTTGGAAAATTTGTTCTATTTCTTTTCTTCCTTTTCTTTTTCTTTTTCTTTTCTTTGTCCTGTGATGCTTGATGGTTTCTCTTGCATTATTATGTTCTTTGTGTTGCATTCATGTGCATTTGCTTATTTCTACACTTGCTTCTCGCTTCTTCTCTTACCCCTTTCTTTCTTTACTTATGCGTGCATCATATTCCCTTATCTCGCATGTTCCTCTCTTCTTCGCTCCCTTTCTTTGGTAAGTTCATGCATTTTTCCCTTCTATTATGATCCCCTCTTCTTAGCTCCTCTTCTTAAGGTAAGTAGAGTTTTAGATAATTGTTAATACCTTAGGTTGATTTCTTGCTTAGACTTGAATGATATGTGCAAAACCCTAAGGTAGATGACTCTCTTTGTCTGGACTGTTTCTGGATTTTTTTTTTCTTTGCAGGTGGGGGGGTATATGCATCATTATGCTCCTACACACACTTTCACTTTGTTTTTACCTCGTGTGATTTTTGGTGAGACAAAATTTCTATACCCGGCTAGAGTATATCTTAGGCTAGAAACGGTCATTAGTGGTCGCACAATCGGACGACGCTCTTTTCGTGGGTTGCGAAGACTTCACCTAGAGTTTGGCTTTGTTCGGCGGGCTCATCACTTGGACGTCGTCCTCGCGATCGGCGCTTTCGGATGAGGTCGTTGGCTCTAGGAACCTTATTTAGGGCTCTCTTGTTAGTGCTTACCTTGAAGTACCCCTAAAAAGCCTTAGATCCTGTCTCCTAAGAAACCTCAGAGGACACAAAGGAGCTTGCATACCCTGCATCGAAATTTTTGTGAAAATAAACCGTTGTTTTTCCAAAAATGTATAAATGTCCAACTTTTGAAAGTCAAGTTATGTTGAAATTCAAACATCATGCATTCATGCATTCATACATTCATTTCGCATGCATTCTCACCGGCATGCTGGAATTGTAGGTATCGATGGAAAATGGATCGAATTTGAAAAGAACCTCAAGTGGAATTTCAAGCAACAAGATGTCCAAAGCTTGGTCAAGCTCTGGCAATCGCCTTCCTCGTGGCGAAAAAGAGGCTTTTCGCACCATGTATGGCAATCTTCTAGACTGTTGGAGGTAAATGTCCAAACAGAAGCCCTCATCGCATTGGCTCGATGCTTGATCCTCGAGTATCATTTTTCACTTTCCAAGATTACCAGTTGGTCCCGACCACTAGAAGAATTTGAAAAGATCTTGGGCTTTCCTATTGCAAACCGCAAACCGTATTCTTATGTGGAGAAGTACTCATTAGTCAAAGCTCTAGTCGGTATCCTTCAAGTCAAGGAAGAGGTCTTGGCTAAAAATGTGGAGGTTAAGGGCCGTAAAGCGTGGTTTATCAAGGAGATTCTTAGAGGTTGAGGCGTAAACCTTGTTTGCTAAAAAAAGATTGGAAAGCATATTCGGATGTGTTAGCTCTGCTCATTTACTGGGGTGGTCTTGTTCTCAAGTATTGAAAACTTTGTTGATGCTCAGCAGACCATTGATGTCTTCCTTGCCTTTAAAAGTCGGGGTCGAATCCTACTTGACCATTTTAGTGATCTATTTTACTCCTTTGTGATCGCCATTCCAAAGGAGGGGTATGGTTATGTCTTTGTTTACCGTGTTCTACTGTGTGGTTTGTCTCTCATATGTTTAGGGGACACATTGAAGAGAAGAGTAAGGATGAATGGAAGCGGTTCATTCATAGCATGAGAGGGGTTGACATTTTGTGGTGTGTACTTGGCACGGGACGTGCTCGATATTATCTATGAGCTTAATGGTTTCCCCAACGCCCTCTTATTGGTACTGAGAGGATGTGTCACCTCTGATCCCGCTTTGGCATTAAGGCGCTTAGGGTACACAATGACCATCCACCCCATCCGAGTCTTTAGTCGGTTTTTTTGTCGCTCGACAGAGGTTCAAAATGGGTTTACTAAGGAAAATTGTCCGCGCTTGGGACAGCCGAAGAAAAGGTCGTGTTGATTTGGGATGTAGAGGCACGAATGTAGAAGGGGATTATCTGCAGCGGGTCCGACGTCGTTCGTCAGATAGCTTAAATTGCCTTTCAAAGTTGTCCTCTAATTGAAGCTCAAGTTCCCCACTGCTCCTATCCCTAATGAAGAAGTTGAAGGACTTAAGGCCGCTTTGCTCCAATCTCAAAGCAGGAGAAGCAAGAGTTACAAGTGCAAATAGAAAAGTTGTTGCAAGAAAAGAGGAGTTTAGAGCAAGAAAATGAGCTCAAAGAGAAGCGCTGGTGATTACAAAGAAAAGGTTGTTACTGGAACCAAAGGCTAATTTGAAATGCAAGGTAGCCTCAAGAGTGCCAACAATGAAATTCAAGTTCAAATCGAGATAGGACAGAGCATTTGAGGATGCCAATGCATGGAAAGCCAGTTGAATGTTTCTAAAAAGTTAGAAAAGAGATTGCGGGGCCAATTGAGGAAGCAAAGGCACACCAAGGCCTCACCGCTGATTATGAGAAAAGACTCCAAGATGAGATGCAAGCAAAGGAATTGGTGCGGGGAGAGGCTTGAGGATTTCAAGCAATGTTCCATGGGGAGCTCGGAGGTCCACAACCTTGAAAACCGCGTAAGACACCGGGATGGCTTACTAGAGAGGTTCGGGGCTGAAATGGCTTATCTCGGGGAAGAACAACACCGTAGGGTCGGATGACCATCGGATGCTTGCAAGAAAAATATGCCTACTTATCCAAGTTATGTTATGATACCGTCATGGGCGCCCTAGGCGCTTGAGGATGCCGAAAGCGTGCTATAGATGTATTCACTACCCCACAGAGGTTCAAGCTTCATTGCATATGTCGAGGTCCGATTCAGAAATGAGGGGTCTGGCAGATCGTCCTTCCACTTCGAGGAAGAGAAAGAGAGATCGGTGCATGGACATAGTGTTGTTTGAAATTCCAGCTTGTTGTAATTTTCTTTTAATGCTTTAAGAACTCTTTGTAATGTACTCTTATCTTTTCAAAGATGAATGAATGAAAGAATTGTGTGTTTCAAATTTAAGTATAAATGTATGGTTCGTTTCATATTCTCGATCCTCGCGCTTGTCAAAAAAAAAAAAAAAAAAAAACGCAATTCCCGTGGCACCACGTGAGAGAAACGCATCCACATTTCATGCGCATATATTTATGCATCCATTCATTTCATGCATTCGCACTCATAAAAACATTTCTTTCTAAGTTCGGAGAAAAAGGGCAAGCCGGTTCACGACACCGGTATTTCACCCGCTTACAAGCGAGATCGATGGTCGGAAATCAAGATTTCGAGATCGAAGACTGGGTCAAGAAGAGTTGGGTGTAGAGATCCTCAACCCCGAGCACCGCTCAGAGAATCGGGATTTTGAAGACAAAAGTCGGGCTATGGAAACCCGGATGGCCGAGATAATGAGTATGTTACGTAGTTTGAGGAGTGGGGTTCTTCTTTGGAGCCACCGCCGCTGTGAATCCCGGCGGGTCATTACTTTCGTTGCTCCTCCTGGTGATCTCTCGGTTATGATCGCTCACACTTTTCCCACGCTGGGGGTCGGGCCTCTCCGTGGGCGAAAGGCGTAACAATGCACAAATGTACCCACTGGGAATGCCCATTGGTTATATGTCGTCCATTTCGCCAAGCTATCCTCGTGGTGCCAAGTCAACTCGCTATAGTTACACCTAGTGGAGCTAATATTGGACCGCAAGTTCCCGCCCGGTCTTGGTGTTGCGCCGACAATGAGTTCGCCCAAGATCGTTCGGGTTACCGTGTGAATCCTCGTAACATTATCCATCCTATGGGAAGCCCCGCTCGCATGGGGTTACCATCACACTGGGAATTATCACCGGGTCATTTGTTTGAGAACACCCAAAGATAAGGATCGGTATCATTTGCTCAAGAACGCTTTAAGAGTCAGTAGAAGGATCAGTGCTAGAGCTAAAGATGCCCGCGATTTGTGCCTTGTCCCGCATGTTGTCGTATTCTCATAAATTCAAAGCACCGGACTTTGATAAGTATCGCGCACCGGGTGTCCTTCTAGCCATTTGACGATGTATGTTAGGAAAATGGCCATGTATGCTCATGATGACAAGGTGCTCATTCACTACTTCCGCAATGTACCGACTGGGGGCATCGTTAGATCGGTATATGCAAACGCAATCATCCGACATTCACAGCTTGGAAAGACCTTTACAAGCGCTTTTGAAACAAAGATGCAAGATAATATGGACCTTGCTCCTGACCGGTCTCAGTTACAGCACATGAGCAAAGGGGATAGAGAGTCCTTCAAAGAATATGCTCAAAGGTGGAGGAGCATAGCTGCTCAAGTAAAGCCGCCATTGACTGAAAAGGAGATGGTGTACATGTTTATGGAAACTCTTCCGTGGTATTATGACAGGTTGGTGGGGAGTGTCTCATCCAGTTTCTCAGACATGGTTGTCATCGGAGAGCGTTTAGAGCACGGACTGCGTAGTGGAAAGATTGCCGGAGGATTTGGCAATTCTAGTGGACCAAAGAAGCCTTTTCCAATTTCCCCAGAGAAGAAGGAAGGGGAAACCAATGCTATTATCACAGGGGAAGCCCATCTTTCGCTTCTCTCAAAGAAACAAAGACCACTAGCCGCCTCACCAACCACAAAAGAGTTAACTCGTGCTATAAAACCTAATTATCAAGAGAGAAGGCGTGTTAGCTTTGATCCAATTCCAATGACCTATACTGAATTGTTCAATCACCTTATTGCAAAGAATTTGATCAAAATCCGCCCCTGGAAGCCCATGCAACCCCCCTTTCCTAGGGGATACAATGCTGATGCCACCTGTAGCTTTCATAGCGGAGGAGTTGGTCACACGGTGGAAGACTGCAAGGCTTTCAAGCACGTAGTTCAAGATTTGATTGATGCCAACTGGCTTTCCTTCAAGCCGAATACCCAAGTACAACCATCAATCCTCACGGGACATGAGGCACCATCCACTAATGCAAGAGAAGATTCTCGTGAGAGGCGCATAATGATAAAATCATTGAATGTGTTCGCACTCCTTTGGAAAGTATACATGCTTTGAACTATGCCGCTGTGGGGTTATACGTAAAGGGTGTGTATGTGTTGATCCTGTATGTGTAGGTGCTTGTGAAGTTTTCAAGTCAGTTTTGCAAGACTTGATGGATCGTTATGTGGTTCAAGTGGGAGTGTTTGAAAAGGAAGAAAGTGTGTTGATGATTAATGATGGCAAAGAAGCTAGGAAGCCAATTGAGATATGGTATAATCCGGCCGGCTCAAAGTCAAACCACAATGGTGGTTATTGAAATCCCAGGTCCATTCCCTTATGAAAAAGACAGTGCTGTGCCGTGGATTTATAGCACCCTGCCTCCGGTGGAGGTTTCTCCAAACACTTCAGTTACAAATATAACTGGGACAAGTGGCATGACAAGGAGCGGCGGATGTATGCTCCCGAATCCTCCAAGGAAGCCAAGATAGAGTCCGTAAGGGTAAGGAAAGGGAGGCGAGAGAATATTCGTAAGAGGAAAGTGGACAGAGCAGAAAATGATGAATTTCTTAAGATAGTGAGACAAAGTGATTATAAGGTGGTCGATTAGATGAACCAAACTCCCGCAAAAATCTCGATCTTCGTCTTTGTTGATGAGTTCGTAAGCACATAGAACCGCTCTCATGAAAGTGTTGAATGAAGCCCATGTTGCTCGTAATATTTCATTGGCGCTTGTGACGGTCGTTGGTAATATTGCGCTTGCTAATCACCGACCTTCATCGATGAGGAGCTTCCCCGCAAGGAAGGAAGCACAATCAAGCATTGCACATCTCTCAAAATGCGGGGATTTCGTGTTGGCTCGGGTCTTGATTGACAACGGTTCATCTCTCGAATGTGATGCCCAAGTCAACCGTAAGCAAGCTAGATGTTGATCGTTCCTTTATGAAGCCAAGCTCAACTTTGGTGAGGGCATTTGATGGATCAAAGAAGGAGGTGATAGGGGAGATGGAGTTCCCATTCAAATAGGTCCGTAAACATTCTATGTTAATTTTCAAGTCATGGATATTTCTTCTTCATACACCGCTTACTTGGGAGGCCATGGATCCATATGGTCGAGCTATTCCTTCCTCTCTGCATCGGAGGTTAAGTTCAGTAGTCAATGACAAGATTGTGGTGGTGTACGGAGAAGAAGAGATGTTTGGTTAACAAGCCTTCCCCTTCCGCTATGTGGAGGCAAATGAGAGTCTCTGAAACTTCTTTCCAATCTCTCGAGATAGCCAACGCTGTGTTTGGTGGATGTGGATTGTCATCACCCGTGATAAGGTCACAAAGAATGGAGAAATGGTCGCAAGAATCATGATGGACCAAGGTTACCAGCTAGGGCGTGGTCCGGGAAAGGTAGGACAGGGAATTCTTGCCCCAAAGATGATAGTTGAAAGAGAACAAAGACCGCTTGTGGGCTTGGGTACCGCCTACTGTGGAGGTGAAAGAGGAAAGATGGCGGATGAACGAAAGCGTAGATGGTTGGCCAAGCCGAGAGGTCAAGACCCCGGTCAAAGAAGGTTCCAATTTGTGATCTCTACCAGAGTTTTAGGAGTGCCAGTATCTTTGAACCCGGATCGATCAACGCTATCGAGGATGATTCGTAGAATGAAGAAGCGCGGAGCCGCTTTGGTCATCATCAGCCGCTACAAAAGAGCTCAAGAACTGGAAGTCGTTGACTTGCCCATTACCTTTAGTTCAAAGTAATGATTGTAATGCACACCTTTGGCTCTGCCAAGGCCTTAGGGTAGCTTGTTAGGGCATGCATGTTTTTATTTTCAACAACATTATCATTAATAAAACGCTTGTTTTGAATTTTATCAATAAAATTTCTTTTTCTTCATTTATCTCTTTATTTTCTTTTCGTTTTGTTATGTCTGCTTTTAGCTTTTCATTCTAGTGTCCGCTTCCCGAATGCGGATCAAAAGTAATTATCTCTCGAAATATAACAGTGCAACAATTCCAATTATGACTTTGATCATCCAATTAACCAAACTAAAGGGGATGTTGATGAAAATCGAAACTCCTCCTAAATTAATGAGATTAATAGAGCAAGAAGAGAAGATAATTCAACCTCATGGGAGTCGATTGAGATCGTCAACTTGGGTACGTAAGAGGATAAAAGGGAAGTTAAGGTTGGTACCGCCATGGAAGATGGTGAACGCAAAAGTTAATCCAAATTTCTTGCATGATTACGCCGACGCCTTTGCATGGTCGTACAAAGATATGCCAGGCTGATATCGACATTGTGGAACACAAGTTGCTTGCTAAAAACGAGTGCCCTCCATCAAACAGAAATTAAGAAGAATGAAGCCGAGAGATGTCACCAAAATCCGGATGAGGTAAAAAGCGCGTTGTGCTTTGGGTTTCTAGCGATTGCAAAGTACCCACGATGGGTAGCCAATGTCGTTCCTGGCCCCGAAGAAAGATGGCAAAGTCGAAATGTGTGTCGACTACAGAGACTGAATAGAGCTAGTCCCAAAGATGACTTCCCTGCCTCACATTGACATTCTCGGTAGACAATGATGACCAAAGACTCATTGTTCTCCTTCATGGATGGGTATTCGTGGATACAATCGGATAAAAATGGCTCCTAAGATATGGAGAAACCACCTTCATAACTCTCTCAGGGCACATTCTCGCTACAAAGTGATGCCTTTTGGACTCAAGAATGCCGAGCAACTTATCGTGAGGGCAATGGTGACGCTATTCCATGACATGATGCACAAGGAAATTGAGGTGTATGTGGATGATATGATTGCAAAGTCCAAGACTCGATGAGGAGCACATTGTTAATCTACTTAAACTCTTCGAGCGTCTACTAAGTTCAAGCTCGGACTAAATCCAAAGAAATGTACCTTTGGTGTAAGATCCGAAAGCTATTGGGATTCATCGTCACCAAAGAGGATAGAGGTTGATCCAGATAAAGTTAAAGCAATCCTTGAAATGCCAAAGCAAAAATCAAAAAGAGGTTCGTGGTTTCCTTGGGAGATTGAACTACATCTCAAGGTTCATATCCCAATTGACCGCCACTTGTGAACCTCTCTTTAAATCAAGTTGTGCAAGAATCGTAAAGCGTAATGGAATGATGATCGCCAAAAGGCCTTTGAAAAATTAAAGATTATCTGCGAATCCGCCAATTCGATCTTGTGGTCGGTGGGTGGTAGACCGCTTATCTTGTATTTAATCGTGCTAGACAACTCAATGGGGTGTGTCTTCGACACGGAAGATGATGAATCGGGAAAGAAAGAGCATGCCATCTACTATCCGAGTAAAAGTTCACCGATCGCGAGGCGAGATACTCGATGCTTGAAAAGACTTGTTGTGCCTTAGCACTGGCCGCCCATCGCTTAAGACAAGATATGTTGAGTCATACAACCTCGGTTGGTATCTAAAATGGATCCAATCAAGTACATTTTTGAAAAGCCACCCTCACGGATCGGATCGCTCGGTGGCGGATGTTATTATCGAGTATGATATTCTCAGTATGTCACACGAAGCGATCGAAGGCGCAAGACACTTGTTTAGTATTTAGCATGTCACCCAATTCAAGATTACCATCCAATGCAATATGATTTTCCGATGAAGACATCATGGCACTTTGTTTGATGAAGGGAAATCCCAAGAAGATGAGAGGTGGAGGATGATTTTCGATGGCGCATCAAATGTATGGGGACACGGAGTGAGGCGCATGTTAATTTCCCGATAATCGTTTTGTTCCGATTCTCGCCAGATTAAGCTTTTATGTCACCAATAACATTGCATGAATATGAAGCGTGCATCTTAGGTATTCAAGCGACCACTCGGAATGGAAAGTTAAAAGGCTAGATGTGTATGGGGATTCACCACAGTTATTCATCAAGTAAGAGGCGATTGGGAGACCAGAGAGATCCCAAACCGGTTCCTTATTGTAGTTACATGCAAGAGTTGATGAAGTCTTTTGACGAGATCACCTTCAACCATATCCTCGAGGTGAAAACCGGTTGGGTGACGCATTGGCAACACTTGTCTTCTATGTTCAATGTTAGTTGACAAGAGTTTGGCTAATATCGAAATTCAAAGACCGAGCTTGCTCACATCGATCACTATCGCACAAAGAATAGATGAGGAGCCCCATGAGAAGCCTTGGTATCATGACATCAAGCAATACATCACTAATCAAGAATACCCACCGGGCATCGAGAGAATGACAAGAGAACTCTCGGAAGATTGTCAAGGAATTTCTTTTGAGTGGTGAAGTTCTCTACAAAAGAAACTATGATATGGTTCTCTTGAGGTGTGTTGCCAAAGAAGAAAATTGAAAGAATCATGAAAGATGTACACGAAGGTTGTCTTTTTGGAACCCACTCCAAAGGACACACTATGGCTAGAAAGATTTTGAGAGCCGGCTATTCTGGTTGCGGATGGAGTCCGATTGCTACGATTTTGTGAGGAAGTGCCACAAGTGCGGATCTATGCCGATCACATTCATGTACCGCTCGCTAAATTGAATGTCTTGACCGCATCTTGGCCGTTCTCAATGTGGGGGCATGGACGCCATAGGTCCAATTGAACCCAAAGCGCCAAATGGGCATCGCTTTCATCCCGGTCGCCATTGATTATTTCACAAAGTGGGTTGAAGCCGCCTCATATTCAAGTATAACCAGCCTCGTTGGTTGCCAAGTTTGTCAAGAAAGATCGATCCGCTCACGGTCTTCCCAACAAAATCATCACCGATAATGGCAAAGAACTTGAACAAAGCAGAATGATGAAGGACCTATGCGCCGAGTTCAAGATTCAAGATCACACCGTCCCGTCACCGCCCCAAGATGAATGGGGCGCTTGAAGCGCCAACAAGAATATCAAGAAAATAGTGCGAGAAAATGGTGGTAACCTACAAAGACCGCACGAAATGCTCCTTTCGCTTTGCATGGCTATCGTGATTTCGGTCATGCGTATCGATCGGGGCAACCCTTTCTCCCCGGTATATGGGTCGGGCGGTGCTTCCCATTGAGGTTGAAATACCTTCCTGCGGTACTAATGGAAACCAAGTTGGAAGAAGCGAGTGGAGTGCGGTGCAGCTCGTCGGATCAACTAAATCTCATTGAGGAGAAAAGAATTGCGACCTTGTGTCATGGGCAATCAGATCGCAGAGAGGATGAAAAACTTTCTGACAAGAAGGTTCGCCCCGAGAATTCAATGAGGAGATCTAGTACTCAAGAAGATTCTCGCCAATTCGCAGTGATCCCCGTGGGAAGTGGGCGCCACCTATGATGGACCATACGTGGTCAAAAGCCTTTTCCGAGGAGCGCTGATACTCACAAATATGGATGGCGAGGATCTCAAGAACCCACCAATTCCGATCAAGTGAAGAAGTATTATGCCCGAAAGAAATAAGTGAAAAAGAGAAAGATAAGCCCAAGAAAATAGCTCGCTAGGTTGAAAACCCGGAAGAGGCGGCTAGGCAAAATCGAGCGACCCGGTGGATTGAAAACCCGCAAAGGGCATCCCAGCAAAAATTAGGTCGTAAAGCCGGGCATGAAAAGTAGACAAAGGCATACAACACCCGAAGGTCCGGATAAGAGGGTGATCAAAGTCATGGAAACAAATGGTTGGCACTTGTCCCACAGATGGACAAGTCGAAATTAGCTTCTCTCTTTTCGTGTCTTTTTGTAGTTTAAACTTTCAAATGTATTGAACGATCGAGAATTCTCACATGCGACCGCTTCTACATCAATAAAGTTCAATCTTTCTCATATCTGCTTGCTATTTTTCTTGTTTTTCCGCTCAAAATAAGCGCTTTATGATGACGATGACATTGATCGTAAAACATGTGCATAAATCATAAAGCATCACAATCATTGCGAAATTTCTAAAAGTCATGGAAAGGAAACAACTTTTCAAAAGCAAATTAAGTTCGCAAGCAAACAATTACGCTCGTAATCATCCTCAAATGGTAAAATTATAAAGCAAATCGCACTTGGCTCATACGCCACCACAATCCTAATCGATTCTGCGGTCATGTCACGGGTTGGTCGAACCAAAGAAAAAGAAAAGCCAAAAGAGCAAAAGAGCAAAGAAAAACAAACGATCGGAAGAAAGAAAGTCGATCCAAGAAAATCATTCAAGGAAAAACAAAAGAAGAAACACATAGTCGTAAAAAGAAAGTCACCCAAAGAAAATAAAAAAAGAGACGAAGAACCAAGAATAGCATCTCATTGCATTCATCATTCCACTAAACCATCGCACCACATGCATTCGCATGACATGCCCTTGCATAACATGCCTTTGCATCACATGCATCCATATCCCATACACCATCCTTTGCATTAGCCGACGGATGCGGTACCTCAATCTAGTGCGGCGGATTGATCATTTCAATCAACCAACCAACGAGATTCGTGAATCTCTTCAGACCAAGTGTCCCCAGACTAAGCGTCCTTCGTAACCCAAAGTGTTCGCCGGGACCGTGTGTCCTTCGGACTTCACCTCGTATTCGAGTGCGAGTAAGTCCTTCCGCACCCCATCGGGTCCAAATGAAAAAAGGATAGCCGTGTCGGCCTAAGACGTAGCGCATCCTGAGAGAAGTATCGAGATCTAGACTTGATACTATCTCCCCGGCCGCTCTTGAAGACCACCTCGCCGCGCTGGCAAACTCGCATCGTTCGCGGTTTGTTAAAAGGCTTTAGCAAATTTCTCGGGTGTCGGCCATCGAGGCTTCCACCTTCTTTATCGCTTTCTTTATCGCTTTCTTTATCGCCTTATTTCTGCTCACTGCTTACTGAGAGGTTGGCACAAATTTATTTCTGTTCTCACGCTTATCGAGGGTTAGCACCAATTTATTTCTGTTTAGCGACTTCATCAAGGTCGGCACTTATCCTTTTAATAATATAAAAAAAGAGGAACGTGGGGTATAATTTCTGAATTCTTTATCTTCATTTTGCCTCTAATATGTTTTGGCCAATTCATATTCCTTGTTAAATTTCGGATAAAGAGGGCGCAAATTGTCATACCCCAATTTTGTCCTAAACTTTAGGTCAAAACCCTAATTTTCCACAAAATAAATAAATTAAAAAGGAAAAGCATCATGCATTGCATTTAGAGTCCTAAAAATTATTTCAAAACTCTTAAGATCATTTTTGGAGTTGGAATGCATTTTTTGGACAAATTAGGGTTTTCAAGACAAAAGGGCATTTTGGTCATTTCAAAAATAAGGGGCATTTTTATCAAAGCAAGCCATGTGACATGCATTTCAAGGGATTGGAGTTTATTCCTAGGGTGAAAGGTCATTTTTGAAGTGAAAGTACGTTTTGGGCAAAATTACGGTTTTTGACTAAAAGGGCATTTTGGTCATTTACCAAAGCCAATAATTTCTCAAAAAACCACTATGCATCTCTTGAGGAATTTAATTGGGTCTAAAAGGGTGGAGGTTGTGCATTTTTACGCATCATTAAAATAGTTTTGGCATGAAACTCAAGTTTTGAACATTTTCCTCCCAAAGGAGTACCAAATCAATTTTGGGAATGGTGAAGTCATGAAATTCAGAGCCCAATCATTGAAACATGGGACATGGCCCAAAATGGTATGAATTAAGAAAGAATTATCTAGAAAAGAAAATCAAAAAGAAAGGATAATACTAAAGGTAGTGGGGAACAAAAAGTACAAGGCCAACTTGCATTTTTTCCTCCTCTCACTATTCAGCCGCAAAGACTCCCTCTCTTTTTCTCTCTTCATTTTTGTGTTTCTTCAACACCCTCAATCCATGTGATGATGAATCTCCACCCTCCATTCAAACTTAAAGTCTAATCCTAGAGTACCTCTCAAGATCAATGACCAATATACCCCTTAACTTGGTGACCAAGTTTAAATTAATTTTGTTTGTTAATATTCAATTTGAATATTAATTGGTTTGATTACCATCTTACCCCAAACCCTTCACCAATTCTATAAATACTCCCCTATTTCCCTTTTCCCAATCTTTGGTCATTCTTCTCACTCTCAAGAAATCAAGCACTCTCCTCTCCTCCTTTTCCTTGCCCAGCCGAAATCATCTCCTCCTCTCACCCCTCCATTAATTCACCTTCATTCACCAAAGCACCTTAAAAATTACCTCTCACAACCTTGCCTCTTCCCTCTCACTCAAAAAAACACAAAAACAATTCTTCTCTCCCTTATTTCCAACACAAGGCCGTAGCCATCTCCATCTTCCTCTCCTCTATTTCTTCAATTTCTTCTTTCTCTCTTAGGATTAAGGTAAAAACCCTTGATACCTTTGCATCATCTTCAAGCATTTTGCATTAGAAATTATTTTCTTCTCTTCATCTCACATTTTCTTCATTATTTAGCATATTTATCATTTTCATTTTCATAATGTAGCTTGTTGTTGTTGATGGGTGAAATTTGGCATTTCACCCTTAATAAATAGATTTTATGGTGCTTTATTGTAGTTTTGTTGTCATTTCACTAAACAAAAATATGTTCAAGTTGATTGTGTATTTTTTCATTCAATGTTGTCATGAGTATTTTACTTTAGTAGTAAATGTTGTTATTGTTAGTGGTTGATGATCTAGTCATGTGATTTACCACTAGTGCTTAAGGCACTTTGATTTAAGTGGAGAAGATGACTAGAAAGGATTCAACCCATTATATTTGATTTTATGTTTCTTGAGATTTAAATTTAGTTTAGTTATTGTTAGTGTTTGATGATCTAGTCATGTGATTTACCACTAGTGCTTAAGGCACTTTGATTTAAGTGGAGAAGATGACTAGAAAGGATTCAACCCATTATATTTGATTTTATGTTTCTTGAGATTTAAATTTAGTTTAGTTATTGTTAGTGTTTGATGATCTAGTCATGTGATTTACCACTAGTGCTTAAGGCACTTTGATTTGAGTGGAGAAGATGACTAGAAAGGATTCAACCCATTATATTTGATTTTATGTTTCTTGAGATTTAAATTTAGTTTAGTTATTGTTAGTGTTTGATGATCTAGCAAGATGATTCATCACTAGTACCTTAAGGTACTTTAATCCAAGTGAAGAAGATTGCTAGAAGGGATTCAAATAGCTTATTTGATCATTTGTTCTTTTGGATTATCAAATTAGTTTATTAATGTTCAAGTTTCCAAGCATAAGTCCACTTTCTACCCTTCTCCCCTTACATATATAGTTTCGGCCTTGAGCCAATTTTTAGGAGTTTTTCTTGTTAATTGTTGTTCTTCATGTATTCATGTTTGTTCATATAATTAGGTTAAGTTTGATGAAGAGATTTGTGGGTTTAGGTGTATATATGGTTCGGTTTTTTAGCTAGGTTTTGATACACCCTTTTGATTTTTACCTACTTTTGTATATATATGGTGAATAATTTGGAAATGAGTTGTTTGAGCCCTTACATGATAGATATGCCACTGTTTTGAACCCTTCATGGGTAAAGTTTGCAATCAGATAAATTGTTTGCAATTTGAATTATGATCCCATATTAAATTGTGTTGATTTTAGTGCATTTACCTTGTTAAATTGCATGTAATAGCTTTGGGTTTGACTTGAACTAGCTAGGTTTTGGTTAATTCTTGTTACTCTCTTGTGAATGCATGATATTTGGGGCTTGATTGTGGGGATTAAGGGGTTTCGGCCTTAAGGTTAGAATTTAGGGTTTTGGAGTCTTTTACTTCTTTGATTTGTATGAATGAGATATATGACTTAGTTTGATAATCATTTTGTAATATAGCTTGATATGTTAGAACTTGAATCTTGTATTTTATTCTATGATTATGAATTTTAGCATAAATTAGCTTAGTGGCTTGGTCCTTAGGGACCTCGGCCTATAGGCCCTTTTGTATATGTTTTGCGCTCGGTTTAGGAATTAGGGTTGATTGAGAGGTTCTACTCGCTTTCAAAATCTTTTTCCAAACTAGTTTACTTTCAAAATCAATTTTCAAAAATCAAAAATCAATTCTTTTCTAAAACAAATTTTCAAAGCAAAATCAAATGTTTTTCCAATAAAAACCCCTTTTCCTAAAAAAACTCATAAGGAGGCAAGTCGGACGTCTTTACTGATGTTGTCTAGCGTCCCGAGACCGAGTCAGATGCCTCAAACGTCTTAGGATACTTATGAGAGCAAAAAAGGTAATTAATAACTTCAAGCCCCTTTTCCAAAATGAGTAAGGTATCGATTCGGATGTACTTCCGATATTGGTTAGCGTCTTAGGGTTAGCGAAATGCATGGGTTCGTGCGAGCCTAAGATACTTGCTCAATAAAAGCAATCAACCTTGCAACAAACCCTTTTCCTAAAAAAATCAAGAAGGTCATTTTTCAAAAAGTAGTGGGGCACGTCGTGCATGCAAAGGGGTTGTCTTTGTTCTAGGTCTATTGGACTGCATGCGGCCTAGGACCGAAACCCCTACAATAAAAACACCAACTCACCGCTTTTCCTAAAAATCACAAAAGCCGCCTTCGGACGCACAAACGAAACTACGTAGCTTTGATCCTCATCTCGGTGAGAGGTGCGTAGGAGCGGGTTCTGTCCCGTCAAGCACGCTTTCAAAAAATCCTTGTTTTGTTCCGCTTTTCAAGGATATCAAAAATATTCTTTTTCGGTTTCCAATAAAATATTTTCTCAAAGAAAAGAAAAGAAAAGAAGTAGAACGATTGTTTCAAATCAAACATTTCAAAACCACACATCAAATTAAAGGTTCCTTTCGGTAGAAAGGAGGTACGGGTGCTTATACCTTCCCAGTACACTCTAACCGAATTCCAACCTACATCTCTTGTTTTCGAAAAGACCACTCGCCTTGTATAAAAAGACGCGTTTTTCAATGTTTTCGTCTCAAAACTAAAATATTGGTGGCGGCTTTCATAAACCTTCCCACGTTGTACATCGAGAAATCCAAACCGGATTTTTCGGTGCAACAAATTGCGACTTCACTGGGGGCTGACTTTTCTTTTTTTTAAAGAAAAACGAGGGTCAAACCTAATTAATTTGATGCGTGGTTTAAATTGTTTGATTTGGAAAATTTGTTCTATTTCTTTTTCTTCCTTTTCTTTTTCTTTTTCTTTTCTTTGTCTGTGATGCTTGATGGTTTCTCTTGCATTATTATGTTCTTTGTGTTGCATTCATGTGCATTTGCTTATTTCTACACTTGCTTCTCGTTTCTTCTCTTACCCCTTTCTTTCTTTACTTATGCGTGCATCATATTCCCCTTATCTCGCATGTTCCTCTCTTCTTCGCTCCCTTTCTTTGGTAAGTTCATGCATTTTTCCCCTTCTATTATGATCCCCTCTTCTTAGCTCCTCTTCTTAAGGTAAGTAGAGTTTTAGATAATTGTTAATACCTTAGGTTGATTTCTTGCTTAGACTTGAATGATATGTGCAAAACCCTAAGGTAGATGACTCTCTTTATCCGGATCAAGCTTTGGATTTTTTTTTTTTGCGGGTGGGGGTATATGCATCATTATGCTCCTACACACACTTTCACCGCTTTTTACCCTCGTGTGATTTTTGGTGAGACAACCCTATACCCGGCTAGAGTATATCTTAGGCTAGAACGGTCATTAGTGGTCGCACAATCGGACGTCACGCCTTTTCGTGTGGTTGCGAAGACTTCACCTAGAGTTTGGCTTTGTTCGAAGGGCTCATCACTTGGGCGTGCGTCCCCGCCGATCGGTCTGCGCTCGGATGAGGTCGTTGGCTCTAGGAACCTTATTTAGGGCTCTCTTGTTAGTGCTTACCTTGAAGTACCCCTAAAAAGCCTTAGATCCTGTCTCTCCTAAGAAACCAGAGGGACAAAAAGGAGCTTGCATACCACTGCATCGAAATTTTTGTGAAAATAAACCAGTGTTTTTCCAAAAATGTATAAATGTCCAACTTTTGAAAGTCATTATGTTGAAATTCAAACATCATGCATTCATGCATTCATACATTCATTTCGCATGCATTCTCACCTGGTGCGAGGAATTATAGGTATCGATGGAAAATGGATCGAATTTGAAAAGAACCTCAAGTGGAATTTCAAGCAACAAGATGTCCAAAGCTTGGTCAAGCTCGCATCGGTTCCTCGTGGCGAAAAGAGGCTTTTCGGACCATGTATGGCAATCTTCTAGACTGTTGGAGGTAAATGTCCAAACAGAAGCCCTCATCGCATTGGCTCAAGATTTTGATCCTCGAGTATCATTGTTTCACTTTCCAAGATTACCAGTTGGTCCCGACCACTAGAAGAATTTGAAAAGATCTTGGGCTTTCCTATTGCAAGCGCAAACCGTATTCTTATGTGGAGAAGTACTCATTAGTCAAAGCTCTAGTCGGTATCCTTCAAGTCAAGGAAGAGGTCTTGGCTAAAAATGTGGAGGTTAAGGGCGTAAATGTGGTTTATCAAGGAGATTCTTAGAGGTTGAGGCGAAACCTTGTTTGCTAAAAAAGATTGGAAAGCATATTCGGATGTGTTAGCTCTGCTCATTTACTGGGGTGGTCTTGTTCCCAAGTATTGAAAACTTTGTTGATGCTTTGCAGCCATTGATGTCTTCCTTGCCTTTAAAAGTCGGGTCGAAATCCTACTTGATCATTTTAGTGATCTATTTTACTCCCTTTGTGATCGCCATTCCAAAGGAGGGGGTATGGTTATGTCTTTGTTTACGGTGTTCTACAGTGTGGTTTGTCTCTCATATGTTTAGGGGACACATTGAAGAGAAGAGTAAGGATGAATGGAAGCGGTTCATTGCTAGCATGAGAGGGTTGACATTTTGTGGTGTACCTTGGCACGGACGTATCGAGATATTATCTATGAGCTTAATGGTTTCCCAACGTCCTCTTATTGGTACTGAGGATGTGTCACCTACAGATCCCGCTTTGGCATTAAGGCGCTTAGGGTACACAATGACCACCCACCCCATCCGAGTCTTTAGTTGGTTTTTGTCTTTGCTGTGAGAGGTTCAGAAACTGGGTTTACTAAGGAAAATTGTCCGCGCTTGGGACAAAGCCGAGTAAGAAAAGGTCGTGTTGATTTGGGATGTAGAGGCACGAATGTAGAAGGGGATTATCTGCAGTGGGTCCGACGTCGGGTTCGAGATAGCTTAAATTGCCTTTCAAAGTTGTCCTCTAATTGAAGTCAAGTTCCCCACACTGCTCCTATCCCTAATGAAGAAGTTGAAGGACTTAAGGTTTGCTTTGCTCCAATCTCAGCAGGAGAAGCAAGAGTTACAAGTGCAAATAGAAAAGTTGTTGCAAGAAAAGAGGAGTTTAGAGCAAGAAAATGAGCTCAAAGAGAAGCGCTGGTGATTACAAAGAAAAGGTTATTCTGGGAAACCGAAGGCTAGCTGAAATGCAAGGTAGCCTCAAGAGTGCCAACAAGATGAAATTCAAGTTCGAAATCGAGATAGGGACAGAGCATTTGAGGATGCCAATGCATGGAAAGCCAGTTGAATGTTTCTAAAAAGTTAGAAAAGAGCTTGCATGGGCCAATTGAGGGAAGCAAAGGCACACCAAAGGCCCTCACCGCTGATTATGAGAAAAGACTCAAGATGAGATGCAAGCAAAGGAATTGGTGCAGAGAGGCTTGAGGATTTCAAGCAATGTTCCATGGGGAGCTCGGGAGGTCCACAACCTTGAAAACCGCGTAAGACACCGGGATGGCTTACTAGAGAGGTTCGGGGCTGAAATGGCTTATCTCGGGGGAAGAACACCGTAGGGTCGGATGACCACTGCGGATGCTTGCAAGAAAAATATGCCTACTTATCCAAGTTATGTTATGATCTCGCATGGCGTTCCTAGGCGCTTGAGGATGCCGAGCGTGCTATAGATGTATTCACTACCCAGCAGAGGTTCAAGCTTCATTGCATATGTCGAGGTCCGATTCAGAAATGAGGGGCGGGCAGATCGTCCCTTCCACTTCGAGGAAGAGAAAGAGAGATCGGTGCATGGACATAGCCGTTGTTTGAAATTCCAGTTGTTGTAATTTTCTTTTAATGCTTTAAGAACTCTTTGTAATGTACTCTTATCTTTTCAAGTATGAATGAATGAAAGAATTGTGTGTTTCACTTAAGTATAAATGTATGGTTCGTTTCATATTCTCGATCCTCGTTGCTTGTCAAAAAAAAAAAAAAAAAAAAAACGCAATTCCGTGTGGCACCACGTGAGAGAAAACGCATCCACATTTCATGCGCATATATTTATGCATCCATTCATTTCATGCATTCGCACTCATAAAAACATTTCTTTCTAAGTTCGGAGAAAAAGGCAAGTTTGTTCGCCGACACCGGTATTTCACCCGCTACAAGCGAGATCGATGGTCGGAAATCAAGATTTCGAGATCGAAGACTGGGGTCAAGAAGAGTTGGGTGTAGAGATCCTCAACCCTGGAGCACCGCTCAGAGAATCGATTTTGAAGACAAAAGTCGGGGCTATGGAAACCCGGATGGCGAGATACCCACTACTTACGGTCCTTCGATTGTTGGAATGTTAAGTTACGAACTTGAGCGCTTTCTCCAACAACGATCTCGGCTCGACTTCTACCAAATAGGTTGGAATAGCCTCCTCCATAGCAGAGCATTCTCTTCGACGACCGCCTCTTGTTCGACATTTCCGGACTTGGAGCAAACTCCTCAAAAACAGGGATTTCAGGGTTATCCAACGCTTGGAAAATTTCTTCAAATGATTACACCACGAGGAGATGAAGGAAAAGGGAGCACGGGGGCTGACAACTCTAGATCGTGAGCCTCAACCATAGATTGAACTTGTGTTTGTCCACGAGCAGTCCACCCACCTATGCACAACAAGGTATATCATTTAAGTTAAGAATTAGAAAGGTGAGACCGAATAAGTCTAAACTAATGTCTAAAGGGAATTTACCTCTTGTACCTTAAGCCTCTTGATTGGAGGAGAAGAAGGTGGTTTAGGAGCCTCATCAATAATGATGCCTTGAGCTGCCCTTTGAATCTCAGGAAGGTTTCTTTTCTTCGACCTCTGAGTGAGGGGGATGTTGTCATCACTTTCGATTGTCCTGCGAGAAAAAGAATTTGGGTTAGGACAAGAAAGTGAATGACAAAGGAAGAAGAGAAATTTCACTGGATTAACAAGGCAAGAGTATAGTACCTCATCTTCGTGAAGGACCATTTTCTTTTTAGCTTTGGTCCACGAGGGATTTTGCACAGGTTGTTTTCTAAAAAAGAAGGTTTTCGACATAAATAAAAGTCGTAATCAAAAATAACTTGAAGTGAATAAATGGCAACATACCTTCTTTAGGACAATGTCTGGAGTAGATCTCGCGACCACTGTTTTCTTGGTTGCTGGAGGAGATTTTGCTGTGGTAGCCTTGCTTACTTTGATCTTCAGCTTGGGGGCAGGTTGATCTGACGTCGAAAAACATTGATAAGCAAACAGGAATAAAACTAAGTTCTGAGATGTTTAAGACTCGTAAGGATTTGGGTATCGCTAAGTAAATACCAGGTTGTTCAAGGAAGGGTCACCACCAATTTCTTCATAATATTTTCTCGCAAAGGTGTCACTAGCCTCTCCAAAGAGCGGTGGTATAGTAACTAGTCCACCATTCATGAAATTCCTTAGTGCATGAGAATCAAGGTTAAATTTGAGGGGCTCGAAACTCAAGGCCCTATAGTGGAATTTCTTGAAGGCTTGTTTGTAGGCTGCCACTGTTTCTGGATTCGAAAATTCTCGCCTATGAAAACACACTGGCGCAGGTCGAATCTGACAAAGGCCAAACTGTCTGGCAGAATAACTTGGGAAGTATTTCTTAATTCCGAAGCTATTTTTAGTTTTGCCAGGGGTAAGTCTGGTAGAGAGAATAGCAGGAGAGAGGTAGGTTTGCCAGATTTGGGTAATCTCCTCAGCGTGTTCGACAGAAGAAGAGGGAAATGGTTGCCGAAACCAAGATGGACCGAAAGGCCTTTGCACAAAGGGAGCCATAGAGTCTACGAAACTTGTGCACTTCAGGAACATGTCGAAGTGAATTTCGAAAGACTCTTCTGGAGGAATATTTATCTGCTTGGGTTTCAACTGGGCTAGTCGAATCCCTTCAGTCCTCCTAGACTTTAAGGTTGGTTGAGCAGACTTAGGGATATACAGACCTAGTCGAGACTCGAAAGTGGCTAACAGCCACAATTGCAATAGCCACAATGGGCCAGAAGCCAAGAACTTGTTGGTGGGTTCGTCTTCTTTCAGTTCTAGAACAAAGATTATCAAGCTCCCGATAGAGAGAACCCAACAAATGGGTTTGGCAAGACTAATGTTTTCTTTCTCGTGGAGTTGGGCGGCCAGTGGAATATAGGTTTTAGAAACCTGGAGTGAACGGGTACAGAAAACAAAAAGGGATAACCAAAGGGTTAAGAAGGCTACGTGTTCTTTAGCAGACACTGTGTCAGTGTCACGATTGTGGTGTTCTGTGATGTAAGGAGCAAAAGTGGCATTGTTGAAAGTGAACGGGTATTCATAATCAGGATTAGCAGGGTCAAAAGTCTCACCTAGGGGTTTCAGACCTGTGATGGCAGCAACATCTAGTAAAGTGGGAGTCAGCATGCCACATCTCAAGTGGAGGCTATGAGTAGCACAGTCCCAAAACTGCATAGCAGCCAATATCAAAGTGCTGTCATACTTAGGCCCATACCTAGACAACTGGATAAGGTCAAAAATACCTTGTTTTTTCCAGATGTCGGCCTTTTTAGCCTCTACCTTGTCGAGCCAGTCTATGTAAATCTGTTGGTCGAGCCTAGGAGCAGACCTAAAAACCTAGAAGGACTATTCGTAAATTCTAAATGAAAAGGGGTCTTAGTGAAATTTCGGGTTGAAGACAGGCATGGTGGGAAAAATTTGAAACCTCGGTGTTTTCTAACGAGGATATCGGGAGAGAGGACCTAGATATGCATGAGTATAAACCCTAGTAGAGGAATCAATACCAGGTTTGCCATTGAATCGCTTTCTTTGTCGTGAATGTCGCTCATCAACGAAGCCATCAAGGGTTTTAGGTCTCATTGGGTTCGCTGTTCTTCGTTGAACATTCAAAGATCGGATGAGGAAGCCATGAGAGATAAAGAGCAAATGCGAGACGAAATTCAAGCGTAGGTTGAAGGAAGGGAATGAAAGTTTGAAACTTTAGTGATTTTGGGGATTTTTGCAAGACGCAGAGAGAATGAAGAATGTAGAAAGACTTCACAAAAGTTCAAACCGAGTAAAGAGGAATACGAAGGGTTGTAGCCGCTTTATATATGTTGGGAAGCTACGCTTATTGGCACGTTCGTCATAACTCGCACGTTCGCGACGTTTGAGAGACGTGATGGCCCACCAACTATGCAACGTGTGCCAATAAGACGGTTCGTTTTACATGCAAAGTAATGATGGTTGTCTTTTTCGACCACCGTTGAAATGCAAGAGGCGGTAGAAATGACCATTGCACAATATTCAAAAATGCCTTTTCTTCCTCCATTCCTTATTCCGTCGAAAAAGCATTTTTGGGGGCAATCTGCTACCTCAAAATTCGACAAGGGCATTAAATTAAGCTTTAAATGGTATTGATCGCACATTTAATAGTATTACGTGGAGCCGCAGTCAATGTTCAAGTCAATGTACCATAAATTCGACGAAGAAAGTTGTACAAGTCTTGATAACGCAAGCAAACTTCGGCGCACTTGGTTCTTCAAGCTACTGAAACAATGTCGAAACCTTCGACAGAGAGGCCCAATTGTTCGACAAAGTTGGGTCCAATACTTCGCCAAATCCTTCGACAACAAGTCTGGTCGAGGCGCAAGGAGCATCGCTTAGTGGGCGGTTATTTCCGGTTTTTAGGAAGTAGTTATCGTGCTTGCCCACGATTGTATCCGAGAGTATAAATACTCCTTGTAATAGGAAAACGGGGTCACCACATCTTTACAAAAACTCGTGAAACTCAACTTCCAAGTCAAAGCGAAACAAGAGTGAATCGGATCATATTGTACGTGTGTCGGTGGACCACCTCCTTCTTTCTATCATTTTAATGCAATTTTTATTTGTTTTTACGTTTGTTGCTTCTCTTGCTTTTATTCTCGCTTTCAAACTATCTCTTCCTACTATTTTCTCGTTTACGCACGCTAAAAGACACAAAACTTAAAGGCAATTGTCAAAGAGATTTTCTAGTTTGATCTCACAGTCTTAATATTGAAAACTAGTGATTGTTTGCTAAAAACACCAGCGAACACATATATACGGTACCCGTTCCATAAGTGCATGAGAAAATAAAGAAAAATTCAAAAAGAAAAAGAAAAGAAAGAAAAAAATCAAAAGAAATATGCATAAGGGGTCAGTGAAGAGAGAAGTATATGCTACAAAAATCATGAAAGTAGTTTAAGTGCAGTTGCACCCAGTGCACCTGCACCGTTAAAATCAAGTGCACATGCACTTCAGAAAAATGATGCACCTGCACTCACTGCATATGCATCTGCATCAAGAAAGAAAACCACCAAAAATAAGTATAGTGCATTGACTCAACAGTTTTGAAATACTCAAATAAAAGTCCTTTGTTGTGCTTAGAGCCCCCCAACTATTGAGGAAGTTGTTAGCCTAGTCTATATTTTGAAACATCTCTAGTATGACCAAACGTGTTCTAAATTTTTCAAAGGCTAAGAAAAACTTTTTGCTTAGTTAAGGAACTGATTGATTCTCAGTGGGGCACACACTCACAATAATGAATTTTAATAACTTTGGATGTTTGAGAACTCAAGGGCACAAAAGATTCCTGAAAAATGAAGCTCATGAAGTGCATAAATTCAATCATTCTTTTTAAAAGATATTAGCTAATTTGTTCTTCTTAATTATACAAGTCTTATGTGTGTTTTCGTTTTGTCATTACTCGAGGACAAACAATGATTTAAGTTTGGGGGTGTGATAACTCTATTTTATATAGAGTTTAAGAGTTATTCGTGCTTCTACAACTAATTAATTGCTCAAATTTCAAGTAGAATAAGTGTTAATTATAGCTTTATAAATAAAATAACAACATTCAAAGTTTCAAGAAGGGTTAAGCAAAGAACTAAGCATCCTGCGTATATTTTGGTATGTTTGATGTGTTTGTTCAGTGCACCTGCAGTTGATGCATCAACACCAAAATCAGCACCTGATGCACCTGCACCATATTATAACAGTGCACCTGCACTTGATGCTCCTGCACCAAAAACAGACAACAATGCACAAAACATCCAAGGACTATTTTGATGCACCAGCACTTGATATATGACGTCGTGCTTAGTCATGGGGCCCAGGCCAACTTGCAAATTTCGGTGCCCACTATTGGAGATTAGCTTGGAGGAGTCATTGATCACTTAGGGACATTTGGTCATTCATTATTGGACCTCCCCATGTGATTGAGTGTGAAGATCAAATTGCTTTTTTGGAAGGTCTGAAAAGTAACCATGGTTAACTCCTCAAAGTTAACTTAATCTCCAAGCAAACCCTCACTTGAAGGAAAGCTTAACGCCTATATAAAGACCATCACTTCTCACTTGAAGGATCATCTCATCTTCCCAAGAGTTGTTCTTACATTTTAGTTTTTCATTCTAGACTTAGTTTTTAGATAGTTTTAGAATTGTAAGAAGGTAAGGGAGGACTTGACTTCTTCCTTCACTTTTACATAGAGATAGCTAGTGCAAGGAATCAATGTACCTGCTCTACTTGGAATCTCATGCAAAAGAACTTCAAATTGTGTAATCTTTACATTGTTGATTTCTTTTGTATTATTACTCATATTAATATGTTCTTTGTAGATTCTCTCTATTATATAATGAGTACTATGAGCTAAATTCCTTTGGTTGAGATGTTCTAGCCTTATAGTGATATTTTAAGCAAGTTATTGTGTTTTGTGTGGTGTGTGCACTTTAGTTCTCGTGTAATACTTTTTTCAAGACTTATTGTGAGATTGATCACTTAGAATAAGTAGATTTGTAAAAGCAGACATGGTTTACAATTAAGAACTCAAGAACTAATAAGGGTAAGTGTTTTCAACAACATCTTTGTTAAGTTTGCTTTAATAAAGAAAAGTTTGTTAAAACCATGTTAAGTCCTAGACATAGGATAACATAGTCCTTAGGGTGATACAATGAATGCTTAAGAGACCGGAGTGAACTTATTTAGCATGCGTAGACATAGAAAGCTTGTAATGAAACTCTGAAGAAAGTGACTGAAAGACACATACTGATGCATCTGCATTTAGTGCACCTAGACATAAAAACACAAAACTCTTGAAAGTGACTTATTTGGTGAAGACATCTCAACTATCATTTCCCACTGATTTCTTACATCTTTTTATTGCTTGTTTACATTCTGTTTACTCATTTTCAACATCCCAAAAATGTGAATAGTGTAGCTGCACTAATTTATATCTTCTAAAACTAACAAAAGTTAATTCAATCCACGTGGGTTCGATCTTTTATACTACTTGTTGTACTGAGTAAACTTGCACACTTTTTCACACACCAAGTACCCTTAATGAAATGATGCACTTTGATTTTTTTTTTGTGCGTAAGGAGGGTTCGGTAGATTAGCACCGAACCGGTTCGGTGGCTAAGTACCGAGTACATTAACCAATGTCATTAATAGCTTAGCAGAGTCTTTGAACGTTGAGTCATGAAGCTTGGACCATATGCTAAACAATCAGCCACTTCACTTTTAGACATACGCTTCTGTTCTCATATGCAATTTTCAAAAGAATATATATTCCAAGCCATAGCATTCTCTTGGGAGGCCCTGGACAACTTAGTGATGCAAAACTAAACATGAAAAATAACTTATATAAATAAGTTTTTATAAGCTTCTTGTTCTGTACCGTATCTAAAGATAAGTATATCCGAGATAGTTGGTAGGTAATAAGGTTTTGATCAATTTGGAGTTATGTCCGAGCTGATTGTTCCGAGTTGGTTGTTCCGAGATGCGGTGGGGTGTACCTGCATAAATACTCCGATGCTGAAGTCAGTAGCAGTGGAGTTAATGCAAATGAGTGATAATTAATGCGTACCTCTCTCCTTGGAATAAATGCAGTATTTATAGGATTGGGAAGCACTTGGGTGTTATCATCTGAACCATTGATTGTGGAGGTGCATGGTAGGCTGTTGGATGAACGTTTATGGGCCTTGGCTGTTGAAGGCCCAAATAGTTGGCCTTTTGAGCAGAGAGGGGTGCAAATAGTATGCGTGTGATTTCTCCATAACAGTTGCCCCCCAAGTCGGTTTGGCATGTTAGGTCAAACTAGACTTGAAATATGTATAAAAAATAAATCGTTTTAAGTGAGATTGGAGAAAATAGCTATGTTCGGACTTTCTTACCGATCTTGTAGATGATTTAAACCGAATTGCATCACTGATCCTTAATGATGGTTGAAACCGAATCGCATTTCACCGATCTTTGAAGATGGTTGAGTGTTGGTGACGCTTCATTTTAATATTATTTCTTTTTTGACAGAGCATTAAATGCTCGTGTTGATCGATGTGACCGTTCACGATTTTCGAGGCGCTTTTTAATGATGACTTCCTCGATTCTTGTGTCGCTTCGATTACGATTGAGTGCGTCGCTTGAATGAATAGTAATATCATATCTCGTAACCCTATAAATACAAGCGAGGTAATTCATTCATCTTTTTAGTTTCTCGCTTCACTCGTAGCTACCGACTTTGTGGTTTTAAGCTCTCCGAGCTCGCTCCTTCGATTTCTGACATCAAATCTCTTCATTCTTTCTCAAGACTTTCTTCTGAGGTTAGTGCTTCTATTTGAATTTACTTTTTGTTGTGTTTTGTATAATTTGTTTCTTCGTTGCGCTTCGTTTTTCAATTGCACCGGGCTGAGATCTAGCCCTCAGCCTGCCATCTTATTTGCCAGATGGGGTTTTCGTGTCGGGTTCGATCTTGTTCGTGAACCCAACATCTTCTTATGGTTTTATCCTGATAGCTTGCCCCCATTCCTGTAGGTAAAACTGGCGAAAACAAAACAGACAACTCGCGCCGAAACGCTCCGACTTATAGACCAAGCCGAGCAAGCTCGCAAGTCTAGAGGCCCTGATATCGGAAAGTTAATGGCATCTAGAACTGATTCTAATCCATTAGATAGGGAGAGCATGGCTTCACCTGAAATACAGGAAGAAATGTCTTCCGGGCCTAGAGGAAGTGACAGTAGAAGAGGTTCCGACGAAGAATCGTCCACCCCTTCCCCCCCCAACAATCCGAACTCAGAGGCTCAAGTGGATGTGGATTTAGATCCGAGCTCTTCAGACGACTCCGATCTTGATTCGAGTTCAGAATCCGATACTGAATCAGATGGAAGAAATGTTGACGACCCTTCTGTTGACCTAGAAGAGGAAAATGTTTGTGAAGATAGAAGAGGTAAAGAGCCGGAAGATACCAGAAGTTTTGAGTTGTTATACGGTATGAAGATTCCGGTTAACAATGTCGACCTCCCCGTAGTTCCCCGTTGCTCGCCTCGCGACTACTCCCGGGTATCCGAAAAACTCCGTGAATACTGATTCGATATTGTCTCCGGAGATCGACATCGCAATTATTCAAAAGGCTTTATGCCAAAGATCCCGGCGATGGCGTGTCTTTGGAATGGGACAGTAGCGAGCATGTGGCCACTTATCCGCATTCTCTCAAGTTTATTATTTCTCGGACGACCTTAGCTCACATGCGCATCCGTCCTCCATTCACGCCTTCCAACAATCTGCTTTTGGCTAGGTTAGAAATAGCCCCATCCCAACTTCACCCAAATGCTTGGGCATTCGTGACGAGCTTTTGGTGGTATGCATTCATTTAGGTCGGCCCCTTTCCCTTCAACTTTTCTTACATATGTTTCAAGTCAATAAAAGGACCGAGAAGAACAACGGTAAACTGCGCGCTTGGAGCATTATGCCCTCCGATCCGGAGCGGAATCAAGGTTTTTCGCCATATTCGTAAAGTTTGAAGTATGAATGGAAAAATAAGTTTTTCCGGGTCGAACCGGTGTTGCCGATGAGTGGTAGACCGAGTTGGAACATTTAATGCCGAGAACGACATTGTTCTCACCACCAAGTTTCCTCTTGGTTGGACTCGACGAGACGAATCAAAAAGGCATTCTGTTGAAAAGAATCATCTAAACATGGAGGATCGTAATACCTTGAAAGTGCTCCGCTTTATTGCGGATCGGATCGTCACCAACAATGAACATAGGCGAATCACCGGGTTTTGATACTAAGTTGTTGGTGGCATCCGTTAAGTTTGAGCATGTCGAGAAAGCTTTAGGTGGGTGTTTCCACTTAGTTTATTTCTTTACTATGTCTCATTGTTTTCTATATCTGCACGATCTTTATTTGCATAACCTTTCTAACGTAATCTTGTATTTAATCAGTAGATAGCATGGCTCCGAGACGGAATATGGCGGCTTTGAAAGCCTTAGCACTTGAAGAAATCACCCCAGTGATACCTCACGTCGGGAGTAGTAGCGAGGTTCCAACTGAGGGAAACTTTCCGGGAATTGTCACTCCGGCTGAGCCCATTACTGTGGTTAATCCCGAGGGGGAAGACGAAGAGGAAGCTCGGCCATTCACAAGAAAAAGGAAGCAACCATCCGGTCAACTTCCTCCAAGTCCAAACCCCAAGATCGGAGAAAAATGTGATCGATCCGAGTGATCATTCAAAGAAGCACAAAAACATAAGCCTGCTGCTCCTTTTTTTGATCCACGGGCATATATGACCCTCAAGACCAGAATTCCAAGCCGACCCCCTCTGAGTTTCACTCTCGGTGTTCTCAAGGATGGTCGACTTGGTGAAGGAGGATAAAATGGCTGCACTCTCGAAAATTAAAGGTACGGTTTCGATTTCCTAAGCTCGTCCACCCTGGTCTTCCAACTTCTTTTATACTTATGTTTTTATCTATTTGTACAGATCTTGAAGCCAAGTATGAGTCACTCGGAAAGTCAGTAAGTCCACTTCGGCCGATCTCGAGAAATCTCAAAAGATGTGGATCTTTACAAGCGAGGCGGTCAAGACTTGGAAGCTAAGCGCCTACAACTTGAGATCGAGAAGAAGCGGTACCGAGGTGACTGAAGCGCTTAAATGAAAAATTTGAAAAGGTCACCGCCGAGCTTCAAGAAAAAGATGCTAAGATCGCGAGTTGACGAACCTTCGTCCTCGGCCAATACTTTTCCCGAGCTTGAGAAATGCGATCGAGAAACTTACTTGCTTTAAATGTTAAAGCTCTGGAAGATCGGAAGAAGGCTATTCAGATGGGTCAGGAGGGCATTGTTGTGCGAAAAGGTGATGTGCAAGTGTACACAATCGCAACAAGTAATATATTGATAAGTAAAGTTCGTCTCCACAGGGATTGGTATTAATTTTAGAGTTTAAAAAGAAATTACACTTTAGAGGAACAAGTAGCAAATATGTTGAGTAACAAAAGTTCAGTTGAATAAGAATTGATTAAGTAACAGGTTAAAGCGTGGGTAAAAATATAAGAGAAATAAGTTGGATTGCCTTCACTATGTAAATCCCCAAAAACAAGACGCTATAACGTCACACGCTATAGCGTTAAGCGTGTTGCAAATATTTTGTGCCTTTCAGGTCACTAGCGCCGTGGTTTCACTACAAGATGCCTATGTCTAGGTTCTAAATAGGTTCACCCCGTATAATCAAGATCCCACAAACATGCCTTATAAACTATTGCAACATCTATGTCTAGAAGAAGCAAAAATTGATTAAATGTCTTCAACCAACCTTATCATTTATATTAATCCTTGAGTTCTTTCTATGGTTCATGTCCGAATCCACGTAAATACTTGTTTTACGTGGCCAAATACAAAACAAGTTTGGAAGAATAATCACACAAGGATTAAAACACAAAACGTGAGAAATTATATACGAAGCATTAATGGTTCATTACAAGCTATAGCAACCCAACTCAAAGAGTTTAGCTCATGTTGAGCCCCATCAAAATAACACAAAGGAGAATACTTGCATTCACCGTAAATAAAGAGGAAATTACAAGTGCAAAAGATACACTCTTGAAGTCTCCTAATCATCCACGTGAAGATGGCTCATCATCAACCTTACACAATGAGTACAAAAACAGAAAAATACAAAGGAAGAAAGTAAAATAGCAAAAGCTCTAAGATGTATCAATGGAGAAGAAGAAGTGTCACCCTTTCTCTCTCTATCAATCCTCTTCCTAAAAACTAACTCACTAACTATGATATCCGTGTGTAGGGGGAAGGAAAATCAGCACAAGTCTTCTAGCCTTGCTAGCATGTGGTACAATCTCCTCAAAAGTCAAGAAAGGTGATAGTTGCTTTTTCACCAACTCCACTATTCCCTTCTCATGCATTGCCAAGTGTCCACACATATCCAATAAAATCCGCACATGTCAGCACGCACAGTGATCATAAGATATGGAGCTTGGATTAATGAGCTTGGCGCCAAAATTGCACTTTCCCTAAAGATGCTCACCGACCGACCACATTTGACGCTATAGCGTTAGACGCTATAGCGCTAAACACTGCACTACTTCACAAAATTCATCAAAACATTCACAAGGGCACCAATTGTGCCAAATTCATAACAACGCAGTGTTTAGCCCTTCCTTTCCTAATATTCACATAAATACACTAAATACTATACTAATATTACTTGAGAACTTACTTAATTTAATGATTAGAGGTATAAGTAACTCATATAAATATGAGTTATCACACCCCCAAACTTAAACCATTGTTTGTCCTCAAGTAATGACACTTGCAAAGACAAACAAACTGACACTATTTACAACACACATGCTCTGATCAACACTTCATTTCTAAGCATACTCATTCAAACATTTTCTCAATGGGCTAATAATTCTGATTCACACTCACACCAACACACCAATGCATTTATTCAACTTCTAAGCTTATTACTGCTCAATAGTGTGTGTGTGATCTCTTGACTCATCTCAATTCCTAGCTAGATTTGGATTTCTCTTTAGCCTTGGAAAGAATGGTCTTCTTTTGGTAAAATCACGAACTCTTTCAAAACAATGACTAGATTAACATTTTCACACAGGAATGGGGATTTTCAGGCATGACAAAGGGTTTAACTAGGCACTTCAAGTCTATGGTCAGCGTTCCTAACTTATTGAATCTAAACAGCTCACACTATAGCGTTTGACGCTATAGCGCTTGAACAAAGATAACAGATTTACTAGCTGTAGCCCCCTCATTACTTGGCTCCTCAGCAATTATTCTATATATATATATATTTTTTTTTTTTTTTTTTTTTTTTTTTTTTTTTTTTTTTAACACGAGGCTTTGCCTCTTTCTTTGCCTTTGGGACAGCCTAGCTTTTGTTTTGGGTAACTACAACTTTACAACATATTTACATTAACTTTTAAGTCACTGACCACCCTAAGACCTTTGTACCTAACCTTTATATAGCCCCACACCCCCAAACTTATGCTTCAACAACTCTTCAAGTTTTTATTCAAGCCTTGATCTCACCTTGGTTAACTCAGACTAGCCTAAACCTCAGATAGTCCTTGGCTAGCTAAGATTCTTCTTAAGCACAGAGATTTACGTGTGAGAGCAATAATAAGCAAAGATTTCATCAAAAAGCACGGCTCTCTTACTCACTCACACCATTATCCTTTCAATCAAATTTCAAAGGGAACGATTCAATGACTATACCTAAAAATGAGGCACTTGAAATGTAACATTTTGAAAAACATTAACAAAACATTAACAAAAACATTAACAACTTTAGGTCCTCCCCCCACAACAAAAGTGAGCAATGTCCTCACTGCTCTTTAAAGACTAGGGAGAGGCCTGAGCTTAAATACACAAACAAGATAATTCAAGTCTTAAACATTTGTGAAGCGCAAGAGAGACGCTATAGCGCTTCACAATTTATTTTTGTTCACAAAACATTAAACTTAAACAACAGAAAATTAAATTCACTTCTTAACCAGACCAGACCTGGTTCTTGAGCTAACACGGGATGGCTGAGGAGGCTTTACAGCCTTTTTCTTCTTCTTTGCTTCCTTCTGTTCTTCCTCAGACGCTATAGCCTCAGACGCTATAGCGCTTCCACCAGGCGCTTCCTTCTCTTTTTCTGCCCTCATTTCTGCTAGCTTTGTAGCAGCCTCCTTCTCCTGTTCAGACACTTCCTTCCCGTGATTGTCTTTGTGCTTCTTGCTGCACTCTTTCTTCATCCACTTCCTCAATAACAGTCAGCTTGGCTCCTGGGCTCCTCCTTGCAGATACATAGGTTGGCCTCCTTGGTGCCACATGCTTCTCCTTCAGCTTTTTGCTTGGAGTGCCAGATGGCACTGGGCCTTTTACTACCTCCCTGGGAGGACTTTCTGCCATTGCTTGAGCTTCTTCTTCACTACCTGCAAGAATGTTAGTCTTTGATTGAGGACTCCTTTGGGCTTTTTGTTTAAGCCTAGGAGTCTTTGGCCGCACTTGATACGTAAGATCTTCGGGACTTGACTGAGGTTCAGGCGCTATAGCATCAGACGCTATAGCGCTAGCATGGCCTTCTGCAGGATTTTGGGAAACAGATTGCTGTGGTGATTCAGGTGGTGGGCTTTGTTCTTTTGTGGGAATTGGGGATTGGACTGATGGTTCAGGTTGTGGTGGCTCATTTAGGTTTGGTGCTTTTGCAGGTGAGGGTGATTTTTCTTTTTCTGGCTCTGGTGGAGGTATGGTTGGTTCAGACTGTGGAGTTTCAGGAATGATTTGCTCTTGTGCATGTGGTGAGGGTATTTGTGGTGAGGGTGGTCTTGTGGGGCTAGGAGTGGGATCAGCAGATACTTCCTCATCTTCTTCACTTTCAGATTCTTTTTCCTTCTCTGGGCTTTCCTCACCAGACTTCTCTTCACTTTCGCAGTCCTCTTCCTCCTCGTAATCATTTACTTCTCTCATCACCCTCCTTGTCTCCTCTTCATCATCTTCACTCAACTCTTCTAAATCCTCAGTGTTGAGGGACTCTTCACTACTCACCTTCGCTTTCTTCTTAGCAGGGCTCTTCCTTGTGGCAGGGCTCCTAGCTCTCTTCTTGCTTGGATCAGCAGCAGCCTTCTTACTCATCTTTTCTTTTGCTTGGGGTGGCTCCTTCACACCCTCATCTTCAATTAGCCATTCTGGGAATACAGGGGGCTCCATTAACTCCTTGCCCCTTGATAATTTCTCTAACACAGCCTTCTCCCATTCAAACTTAGCCTTGACAAACTTACACAGTGTTTGCTGATTCTTTTTTAATTGATTGAGCGCTATAGCATCAGACGCTATAGCGCTAGCACTTCTACTGTCTCAGGTTTAAAAACAGCAGTATATCTCCTGAGGAGTCCTCCTCTCATCACGGATTTCAATTTCAACTTCACCGCTTGCATAATTCGAAGAATTAAACAGGAAAGTAGAGATTACCGCCGCTTTTGAGCCTGCTTTTCTCAATTTCTCCGCAATGATTTTGCCCACATCTATGCTCTCACCTTCCGCATAGCATCAAGCACTATCAACCTGTCCTTCTCCACATTTGTTGTGTGGGAAGTAGGCATGAGTGAATGCCTGATGAAAGTGAACCACATTGCGCCTTCATCCACCAAAAATGCCTTCTTGACTTTAAATTCAGACGAAACCTCTCCCATGTTGCTTCCTCCACACAGATTCTCCTCTTCACCTCCTCCATTTCTTCACATCCCCATGTATCAAGCTTCTTGTCTAGGGCCTTTCCGCAATACCCTAATTTGAAGTAGTCATTGATGGAACTTGACCGAAATCTCACTCGCTTCTCCTCCTGACCGCAGAATAAGTTTGGGGCTTTCCCCCACTTTTGGAGGAGGAATACCTGGTAGAACTCCCTTACCAAAGGAACGACATACTCCCCTCGTGCTTGATAAACTTCTCGCCACCCTAACGCTATAACAAAGTGGATGTGAACACGTCGGGGGCCTTTTCTGCTTTGAAACCCCTTTCGGCCGATGAAGTTCATCTTCCAATAGCGCGCGCAGATCGCCCTTGGGGTCTATGGCTCTTGAGGAACCGGCTCGATGGTTTTGGCCTTTTTCTCGGGCTTTTCAATCGAATGTTTCTTCACCATTTTGAGATGTTGGAAGATTTGAAAGAGATTTGCAAATTTGTGAACCGAAAGTGTGAGATTGGTTGCGAGATTAAGGAATGAAGTTATGGAAGAATGGGGTTAGGGAAAGAGAAAGAGATTCAGCTGTTAGAAAGGGAGAAAGAGAAGGGAGTGGTTGAGTGAGAGGTTATGGGGAATTGAATGATTTGACCGTTGTTTGATGGGTGGAGTGACCAGAAGTGATCAGGCGATCCACGCGTGGGCGCATAGGACACAAAGCTAAGTTGAAGTGCAGGCGCGCTTGCCACGTCATTGTAACTGTCCCATACTTAGAAATAAAAATTTATTCTGCTTGCCAACTACCTCCTCTTGACGCTATAGCGTCCATACCACATTTCAGGCCTTCAAATTCCCAAATTCCTCAACACAAAAATTTTTCCTCCTGCAAAATAAAATAAAACAACAGAATCATTAATAAAGCCTCGGGGTGCCTCCCAAGAGCGCTTGTTTTAAGAGTCATCAGCCTGACTTCTTCATTTGATGTTAGGGATCTTGAAGATCAATTGAGGTCTTGTCCCTCATTACAGTGTCACCATGGTATTGTTTCACCCTTTGCCCATTCACCTTGAAAGTGGTGTTGGTTGCTTGATCAAATAAATCCACTGCACCATAAGGGTAGACCTTGACTAATTTAAAAGGGCTAGACCACCTTGATTTAAGCTTGCCAGGAAACAATTTTAATCTAGAATTGAAAAGGAGCACTTGGCCTCCTTCAATCACTCTGCTCGGATCTTCTTGTCATGCCACACCTTTGTTTTCTCCTTATAGATAGTTTGAGCTCTCATAGGCAAAGATGCCTAATCTCATCAAGCTCATTCAATTGCAGTAGCCTAGCCTTTCCCCGCCCTATCAAAATCAAAGTTGAGCTTTTTATGGCCCAATGAGCTTTGTGTTGCAACTCAATAGGGAGGTGACATGCTTTTCCAAACACAAGTCCAGTATGGAGACATTCCTGCAGGCGTTTTGAAGGTCAGCCCCTGTAGCTCCATAATGCATCATCCAAATGGATCGACCAATCTTTCCTCAAGGTCCCACCATTTTCTCAAGCATCCTTTTGATTTCTCTATTGGACAATTCAGCTTGCCCATTTGTTTGTGGGTGGTATGCAGTTGGCAATTTTGTGCCTCACTCCATATTTTCCCAATAGAGACTCAATCAACTTGTTACAAAAGTGAGAACCTCATCACTAATAATTGCTCTTGGTGTGCCATATCCGTGAATATGTTCTTCTGCAGAAACTTGTCGATCGACTTGGCATCATTGTTGGGAAGAGCCACAAATTTCAACCCATTTGGAAACATAATCCACCACCACCAAGATATACAAATTACCATGAGAAGGAGGAAAGGGACCCATAAAATCCATGCCCCATACATCAAAGAGTTCAATCTCTAAGATGTTGGTTAAGGGCATTTCATGCTTGTTTGAAATGTTCCCGACCCTTTGACACCTTGCACGCTTCTTTACCCATTCTTGAGCATCCTTGAATAATGTGGGCGATAATACCCACATTGCAATACCTTTGCACTGTTCTAGTTCCTCCAAAGTGTCCACCACATGGTGAAGCATGACAATGCTCTAACACTTGAGGTTGTTCTTCCTCTGCAAGGCACCTTCTTATCACTTGGTCTTGGCATTTCTTGTAGAGAAAAGGTTCATCCCAATAATAATCTTTCACTACATGGAAAAACCTTTTCTTTGTTGATAATTCAGATCTGCAGCACAATTACCTTGCTTACCAAGTTATTCACAATGTCCGCAAACCGTGGAGCATCATCTTCGAGACGCTATAAATATCCTGGCGTTATAAGCGGCAACCGCTATAGCGTTACATTTTTGCACGAATCACAATGCGGTTTCTCATCCGGGAAAATTTCTTTAATCTCTCCTGCTCAGCACTGCATTGTCTCCTTCAAGTCTAGACAAATGGTCAAAGAACTTGGTTCTCCACCCCTTTTATCATGAATTTCCAAGTCAAATTCTTGGAGGAGGAGAACCCATCTTATTAGCCTTGGTTTTGCATCTTTTTTGAGATCAAATACTTGATGGCGTAATGGTCTCAGAAAAACAATTACTTTTGTGCCAACCAAGTATGATCTAAATTTATCAAAGGCAAAACCACGACTAATAGCTCTTTTCAATAATCGTAATTTAACCGTGCTTTCAATAAGTGTTTTGCTTGCATAGTAAATGGAATGAAAGATTTTATCATACCTTTGCCCAAGCACACCTCTCCCACAAAGATAGTCACTTGCATCACACATGAGCTCGAATGGTTTACTCCAATCGGAGCAACAATGATAGGTGCGATGTCGAGCTTTCTTTAACTTCGAAGGCTTCAAGGCATGCATCATCAAAGTTGAAAGTGGTATCATCTTTGGAGGAGTTGACAGAGAGGTTTTGAGATCCTTGAGAAGTCTTTAATGAATCTCCCCAAAAACCAAATGCCCAAGGAAGCTTCGATGCCTTTGACATTTGAAGGGGTGGCAATTTTTCAATGACTTCAATCTTGGCCCTATCCACCTCCAAACCTTTCTTGGAGATCCTATGCCCTAGTACAATTCCTTCTTGCACCATGAAGTGACATTTCTCCCAATTGAGCACAAGATTTGTCTCTTCACATCTTATCGAGATCTCTTCCAAGTTATCCAAACACTTCAAAGCTATCCCCAAACACGGAGAAGTCATCCATAAAAACCTCCATAGATTTTTCAATGAAGTCGAGAGAATATGGACATCATACATCTCTGGAAAGTTGCGGGCATTGCATTGCACACCCAAAGGGCATTCTTCTAAAAGCAAATGTGCCATAAGGACATGTGAATGTGGTCTTTTGTTGGTCTTCGGGAACTATTGCTATTTGATTATAGCGAATAGCCATCAAGAAAGCGATAATAGTCCTTACCAAAGTGAGTCTGGCCCCGGCATTTGGTCAATGAAGGGGAGAGGGAAATGGTCTTTCTTTGTGGCCTTGTTCAATTTCCTCGTAGTCCATGCAAATCCTCCAACCATCCATCGTTCTTGTAGGAATCAACTCATCTTTGTCATTTGTGATTACGGTGACACCACCTTTCTTGGGAACACATTGCACAGGCTAACCCATGCACCGCCGTAAATAGGATACACAATCCTCGCATCTAGCCACTTGAGGATTTCCTTCTTCACCACCTCTTTCATAATGGGATTAAGCCTTCTTTGTGCTTCAATGCTATGTTTAGCATTTTCTTCCAACACAATCTCTGTGCATGCAGATTGTAGGACTTATCCCATGTATATCCGACATTTGCCAACCTATTGCCTTCTTGTGCCTCTTGAGAGTTGCAATGAGCTCTACCTCTTGATTTTGATCCAAACCGCGCGAGAAATGATAACAGCAGAGTCTCATTCTCCCCAAGTATGCATACTTGGTGCTTGGGTAGTTCCTTCAACTCTAATTCGGTGGTTGCACAAATGAAGGCACACTCTTCTTTAGGTTTGAGTTCTCTTGCTCTAGTGACTCATATCTTCTAGCCCAAACCTCATTCACAAACTTGCTTGCCTTCTTGAAATTCCTCTTCTTCCAACAAGTCATGTTCTTCGAAGTGTTAAGCAACTTTCCCAAGTGGTTGTTAGTTTTACAAAATGTTTTTGAACCACTTGGTCAAGAGAAACCACAAAGGAACACTCTTCAAGATATTGACATCCGGAAGTTTTAATGCATTCGCAACATTGATCTTAACTTCTTGATCATTAACTCTCATAGTCAATTCTCCTTTTTGAACATCAATGAGTGTCTTCCTGTAGCTAAGAAGGGTCTACCTAAAATGATAGGTACCTCTGCATCCGCTTCAAAATCTAAGATAACAAAGTCAACAGAAAAACAAATTTATCTACTTTAATTAAAACATCCTCCAAGATTCCTTCGGATAGGCAAGTGACCTATCACCTAACTCGGAGGCTTACGTGAAAAGCCTGGCGGTTCCTATACCCAATTGTGTGTAAATGGACTTGGGCATTAAGTTTATACTTGCACCCAAGTCACATAAAGCACGACGAATAAAAATTTCCAATGGAACAGGTATTGTGAAACTACTGTGGTCCTTTAATTTCTGGGGAGTTTGTTTTGCATCAACATGCTACATTCCCGATCATTGCCACGATTTCAAATTCTCCCAACCTTCTTTTCTTTGTCAAAACATCTTTCATAAATTTGGCATAGTTGGGCATTTGTTGTAATGCCTCAACTAGGGGAACATTAATGTGCAATTGTTTTAACACCTCAAGGAATTTATTAAATTGTTTGTCCTCATGTGCCTTTTTTAACCTTTGAGGAAAGGGGGCAGGATATTCGAGCACCAATTTAGGTTCGGTGTTCTGTTTGCATTTGACGCTATAAGCGTCAGTGCTATAACGTCTGGAAAATTCTTTTCATTTTCAGTAACACTTGACTCTAAATTCTTGGGTGCAGAAGTTACCTCTTTACCACTCCTGGTGGTTATTGCTTTCACATGCTCCTTGCCTGGTGCATGAGATGATGATGGTTCGATGGTAGAAGGAAGTCCACCATTCGCGCTTTGTGTGAGAAAGCGGATGCAATCTGTCCCACTTGATTCTCGAGTCTTGATTGATGCTTCATGAGTGCTGCATTGTTGTTTTACAATCACTGATGAATGACCTTAGCAGAGACTCCATTGAGTTATCCATTGGAGGAGCAGGAGCATTTTGTCTAGGAGGTTGCTGTTGTTGTTGTCTTGGAAAACCTGGGGGAATAGCAGGAGCATTTGTACTTGTATTAGCATTATTTCCTCCCCACCTAAAATTAGGATGGTTTCTCCAACCGTGGTTGTATGTATTGGAATAAGGGTTGTTGCCCTTGTTGTTGTACCCCACATAGTTGTGAAGCGATTGGTTGTGCAATCTTCATACAAATGAGCTCCTCCACAAGAAACACAACTTGCTTCTCCGGAGGGGCTTGTTCAATTGCTGCAGCGTGCTTGACCTTTCAGTGCTATAGCATCGACGCTATAAGCGTTAGCGATATTCAACTCCTTTATCATATTTGTCGAGTAGCCACTTGGGTGAGAGCAGAAACCTCACTCACTTCATGAACCCCACTACTTTCCTTATAGAATTTAGCCTTTGAAGAGGCCATGAAGAATCTGTTTTATGGCAATGCGCTCTATAAGCTCACAAGCTTCATTGTATGAAGAGTTAAGGATCACACCTCCGGATGAGGCATCCAAAGATAGACCTTGTAGGTGCCTCTAGTCCATTGTAGAAAGTCTCCATTTGAATTACTATAGGAATTCCATGATGTGGACATTTCCTAAGCAGCTCCTTCCACCTTTCCCAAGCCTCATGCAATGATTCACCTTCTTTTTGCTTGAAAGAGGTGATGTCATTTCTCATTCTAGCATTCTTGTTTGGTGGGAAATACTTCTCCAGAAATTTCTTTGTCATATCTTCCCAAGTTGTAATAGAATTTGACTCCAAGGAGTTCAACCAAGCCTTTGCTCTGTCTTTTAAAGAATAAGGGAACAACTTCAGCCTGAAAGCATCCTCACTCACTCCTGGAATAATGAAATTGCTGCACACTTCTAGAAAATTTCTCAGGTGAGCAAAAGGATCTTCTTGAGTGGAACCTCCAAATTGTCCAGTTGTTTGGAGCATTTGGAACATCATAGGCTTGAACTCAAAATGAGTAGCAGTCACAACAGGCCTAGTGATACTTGTCTCCATGGACTGTGGATCAAACACAAACATAATCTCTCATTGGCTTTGTCTCTGTCATTCACCATTTGATCTGGAGCTTGGTTCAAAAACCTTTCTCTATACCAGTATTCATCATCAGGTTCAGTATGGGTAAAAGGACCTTGCCTTCCACCTCTTTGGCCTCGTCTTCTCCTATTTGAGAGGGTGTTCTTCCACCCATTGAACCTCTAACAAGATGATTAGAGTGCTCGGACATAGTTGGTCCGAGTTGTTGTAGTCTTTGTTGGCGTCTTAGCCTTCCGAATCTTCTCTGCAGTTCGGGATCAAACTCAAAAGTGGGTGGTTACGATGCGGGCATACGCTATAGCATCGACGCTATAGTACTTCCCGTAACACACCACGAGAAAAATACCAAGGTAAAACCTCCCTAAGGATGTAATAATTTCTTAAACAATAAAAATTAAATGCAATCCCGACACGGCGCGCAAAAACTTGTTGTGCGAAAAGGTGATGTGCAAGTGTACACAATCGCAACAAGTAATATATTGATAAGTAAAGTTCGTCTCCACAGGGATTGGTATTAATTTTAGAGTTTAAAAAGAAATTACACTTTAGAGGAACAAGTAGCAAATATGTTGAGTAACAAAAGTTCAGTTGAATAAGAATTGATTAAGTAACAGGTTAAAGCGTGGGTAAAAATATAAGAGAAATAAGTTGGATTGCCTTCACTATGTAAATCCCCAAAAACAAGACGCTATAACGTCACACGCTATAGCGTTAAGCGCTGTTGCAAATATTTTGTGCCTTTCAAATACTAGCGTCGGGTTTCACTACAAGATGCCTATGTCTAGGTTCTAAATAGGTTCACCCCTGTATAATCAAGATCCCACAGCTTATGCCTTATAAACTATTGCAACATCTATGTCTAGAAGAAGCAAAAATTGATTAAATGTCTTCAACCAACCTTATCATTTATATTAATCCTTGAGTTCTTTCTATGGTTCATGTCTGAATCCACAGAAATACTTGTTTTACGTGGCCAAATACAAAACAAGTTTGGAAGAATAATCACACAAGGATTAAAACACAAAACGTGAGAAATTATATACGAAGCATTAATGGTTCATTACAAGCTATAGCAACCCAACTCAAAGAGTTTAGCTCATGTTGAGCCCCATCAAAATAACACAAAGGAGAATACTTGCATTACCGTAAATAAAGAGGAAATTACAAGTGCAAAAGATACACTCTTGAAGTCTCCTAATCATCCACGTGAAGATGGCTCATCATCAACCTTACACAATGAGTACAAAAACAGAAAAATACAAAGGAAGAAAGTAAAATAGCAAAAGCTCTAAGATGTATCAATGGAGAAGAAGAAGTGTCACCCTTTCTCTCTCTATCAATCCTCTTCCTAAAAACTAACTCACTAACTATGATATCCGTGTGTAGGGGGAAGGAAAATCAGCACAAGTCTTCTAGCCTTGCTAGCATGTGGTACAATCTCCTCAAAAGTCAAGAAAGGTGATAGTTGCTTTTTCACCAACTCCACTATTCCCTTCTCATGCATTGCCAAGTGTCCACACATATCCAATAAAATCCGCACATGTCAAAGACGCATACGGTGATCATAAGATATGGAGCTTGGATTAATGAGCTTGGCGCCAAAATTGCACTTTCCTAAAGATGCTCACCGATGCACTTACTTGACGCTATAGCGTTAGACGCTATAGCGCTAAACACTGCACTACTTCACAAAATTCATCAAAACATTCACAAGGGCACCAATTGTGCCAAATTCATAACAACGCAGTGTTTAGCCCTTCCTTTCCTAATATTCACATAAATACACTAAATACTATACTAATATTACTTGAGAACTTACTTAATTTAATGATTAGAGGTATAAGTAACTCATATAAATATGAGTTATCAGGCATTGTCGAAGCTTTCAATAACGCCCTTGACCAAGTCGCCGTAGTTAATCCTAACTTTGTTGCCGATCGTGATATTCTTAACCCGGAGTACGGGGTTCATGACGGTCATATTGTTGAGTTTGACCGAAATCGACGAAGTGTCAAGGATCGTTTATCCGAGAGATGTATAATTTGCTTACTTTCATCCGCTTTTTTGAAATCGAGGTCCTACTGCAATGTAGGTATTTTTGTAATGATATCTCCGTATTAACTTGTCATATTTTTGGTTTTCTTTGTGACTGCGTTATTATCTCGGATATCTCTTCCCTTTTGTGTTAACCTAAATTTATTAGGTAAAAATAGCGGTATCGATTGATGTTTTGATTTTATATAGAAATCAGATCGATAGATAGAATGCCTTAGCAAAACAAGTCTACATTAAATAAGATCGGAATAGAATGCCTTAGCAAAGCAAGTCTATGTTTAAACAAGATCGGAAATAGAATGCCTTAGCAAAGCAAGTCTATATTAAACAAGATCGGAAATAGAATGCCTTAGCAAAGCAAGTCTATATTAAACAAGATCGGAAATAGAATGCCTTAGCAAAGCAAGTCTATATTAAACAAGATCGGAAATAGAATGCCTTAGCAAAGCAAGTCTATATTAAACAAGATCGGAAATAGAATGCCTTAGCAAAGCAAGTCTATATTAAACAAGATCGGAAATAGAATGCCTTAGCAAAGCAAGTCTAACTATAATATTTTTTGAGTTTGGTGGCGTTCCATGTTCTTGGGATCGCCTTGCCTTCTAAGGTTTCTAGCTCGAAAGCGCCATTTCCTGTTTTTGTCGTGATCCGATATGGACCTTCCCAGTTCGGTGCTAGCTTGCCTTGTGATGCATTTTTCAACCCTACATCGGCTCTTCTCAAGACGAGGTCGCGACGTCAAACTCCTCGGGGCGACTTTCGATTATAACGGTGGCTATCCTTTGTTTGTTGATGGCTTCCTTGAGGATGCGTGATCCCTGGATTTCTTCTATAAGATCTAGCTCTTCTCGTAAAGCTTGTTCGTTGTCTTACGTGATTTCGGTTTGTGGTTCTCCAAGACAGTTCTCCGATTTCGACTGGGATGACAGCTTCGCTCCCATATGATAACCGGAACGGAGTTTCTCCCGTGGAGCTTTGGGGAGTTGTTCTATATGCCCATAAGACATAAGGGAGTTCTTCCACCCAATTTCCTTTAGCATTGTCTAACCTTTTTTTCAATCCGTTGAGAAGTACTTTGTTTGCTGCTTCTGCTTGACCGTTTGTTTGGGGATGCTCCACCGACGTGAATCGATGCTTGATTTTAAGATCGGACATCAACTTCCTGAATCCTTTATCCGCGAATTGAGTTCCATTATCTGTGATTACCACCTCGCACACCCGAATCGGTAATTATTTCTTTTCGGAAAAAGAGATGCAGTTCTTTGCCTTAATCACAGATAGTGGTTTGGCCTCAATCCATTTAGTAAAATAATCAACAGCCACGATTAAGAATTTATTCCTCCCGGGGGCTTTTGGAAAAGGTCCTAGAAGGTCTATCCCCCACCATGCAAACGGCCATGGGGAGGAAAGAGTTGTGAGACCGGTAGGAGGTGCAATGTGAACGTTTGCGTGAATTTGGCAATTCGGACATTTCTTCACATAGTTTCTTGCATCAGCTTCAATGGTTGGCCAAAAGTATCCCGCCCTTAACACCTTCCTGGCTAAGGATCTACCACCTAAATGTTGGCCACATATTCCTTCATGAATTTCCATTAACACATAGTCAGCCTCCGTCTGTTCTAGACATTTCAATAACGGTGAAGAGAGTGCCTTCTTGTAAAGCTGTTCATTGAAAACTGCAAAAGATGCTTTGCTTTTCTTCTGATGATCTTGGCTTTTGCGGATCGGAAGGTTCTGTGCTTGACATGATGTAATTCAAGATAGGAGCAATCCATGTTTGATCTTCATTTATTACGTTATAATCGATGACATCGAGTGTAAATCATCCCCAAAACTAGGTTTCTTTGAGGATCTCTTGTATAACCGACCAGGTGATTCCCGTAGTTTTGGTGCTTGCTAATTTGGAAAGAACATCGGCTCAAACGTTGTTTGTTCTTGGGACATGTTTGACCTCGGCGAAATCAAATTCGGTCAGGAGTTTCTTGACATGATTCAGGTATTTTTGGAGGATTGGCTCTTTTGCTTCGTACTGCCCCCCGATCTGGGAGACCACGAGGAGTGAATCAGTATGGAGATTTAGCCGAGTGATACGGAGATCCGAAGCCAATCGTAGGCCAGCAATGCATGCTTCGTATTCAGCTTGATTATTTGAAGTTGTAAATTTGAAAGTGAGTGATAATTCTATAACCACCCCAGAAGGACTTTCAAGAATAATTCCGGCCCCACTCCCTTTGGGATTGGAAGAGCCATCGACATGGATTGTCCATACTTCATTCTCGGTCTCTGCCGAAGTCATTTCTGCTACAAAATCGGCTAATACTTGAGCTTTCATTGCCGATCTTGATTCATATTTGATACCGAATTCGACGTACGACTCTCATCGCCCACTTTATTATTCTTCCCGAAAGGTCTGGACGATGTAGGATTTGTCTGATCGGATGGTTTGTTCGAACGACAACTTGGTGAGAAACAAAATAATGTCGGAGTCGCCGAGTAGCTATTACTAAAGCCAAAGCTATTTTCTCTATTTTTTGATATCGGAGTTCTGGCCCTTGTAAAGCTTTGCTCACAAAGTAAACCGGGCTCTGTCCCTCTTTTGTTTCTCGGACCAGTGCTGCCCCTAATGCTTCCTCAGATATTGAGAGATACAAATATAATACTTCCTCAGGCTCAGGTCGGGTTAATATCGGAGGTTCTGATAATATCTTTTTTAACTGGGTGAGCGCCTCATCCCGTTCTGTGGTCCAAATAAATTCAGATTCCTTTTTTAAAAGTTTAAAAAGGGGTAGTGATTTAAAAGCAGCATTTGAGATGAACCGAGATAGAGCTGCAATCATGCCGTTAAGTTTCTGAATTTCTTTCTTGGTGTTTGGGGTTTTCATCTCCGTCACCGATTTGCATTTGTCTGGGTTTGCCTCAATCCCTCTTTCGGTGAGATAGAATCCCAAGAATTTTCCGGCTTTGACCCCAAAGTGCATTTCTCGGATTTAATCTCATCCTGTTTTTCCTTATCTCTGAAAAAAGCTCTTTGAGATCGGTAACATGACGATTTGCTTGCTCACTCTTTGCAATCATATCATCTAAGTATACTTCTACATTTCGCCCGATCTGGTTTTTGAAAACTCTGTTCATCATTCTCTGATACGTTGCTCCTGCATTTTTGAGACCGAAAGGCATAACTCGGTAACAAAAATTTCCGCTCTCAGTCATAAAAGCGCTTCTCTTGATCGGAAACATTGGGATTTGGTTATATCCCGAATATGCATCCATGAATGATAATAAACCAAATCCGATGCATGATCAACTAGTCGATCAATATTTGGAACCTAAAAGCATCTTTAGGACATGACCTATTAAGATCGGTATAATCAATGCACATGCGCCATTTTCCATTTGATTTTTTAACAAGTACAGGGTTTGAGAGCCAAGTAGTATATTTGAGCTCAGTTACAAAATTAGCTTTAACTAAATCATCTACCGCCTTGGCTGTTGCTTCCGTCTTCTCGATATTCTCAACCCTTTGCGTTGGGCAACCCACTTTGCATCGGGATATATTGACAAATGATGGCAAGCAACTCGTGTGGTATACCGTGCATGTCTTCACCCGACCAAGCAAAGAGATCGGCGTGTTCCTTAAGCACCGGGTTAATTCTCTTTTTATTTCGTCCGCAGTAGAGTGCACCGATCTTGACCGCTTTTGTTGGATCATCGCCCAACATTACTCGATGAATTCCCGTCCGGTTTGGTCGTTCGCCTTTTTTCGAATGAGGATCTTTGAGTGCTACCTTTCTCTTCGTCCGAGCTCTCGGGATCGGCGTGCGTCTAAATCCATTACATTTACCTCTGAAAACTTCACTTTCTCTTCTTTCGCAGACGTACTCTTTGATGCAAGTTCGGCTTTGTCTTTTCGAAAATTTCAACTTTGAGAAGGAGGTAATAGCATCTTTCGGAAGATTCTAAATCGGCATTGATAGTTACTACCTCGTTACTTTGAGAGTGAAACTTCATTTTCGGATGTACGATGAGAAGTCACCGCCCGAGTTTCCCCAAAGTCGGCCTCCCAATGATGCAATTGTAGATTGATGAGCAAGGTAATACCATGAATTTAACCAAAATTGTCCGAGATAAAGGTTCCTCTCCAAAAGTGACCCTTAAGTCTATGTAACCCATCGGTCTAGTTAGGGAACCATTGAACCCGAGAGAGGTCCGTTCGTGATAGGGAAAAAGTTCCTTGGTGTAATTCCAATTTTCTCCGATTACATCGAAGAACATGATGTCACAAGAGCTGCCTTGGTCAATTAAAATTCTTCTTATCTCTTTCTCGGCCATTCTTTGCTTTAGATTAACGATGGAATGTCTTCGTTTACCTTTCCGTTTAGAAGATCGTCATCTCCAAACGGCAATGGGGACGAGTTATTCTTGGTTGTGCCGATGATGTAGATGCTACACATTGAATTTCCTTCCACTTTCTTTTGATTGTTCTTCTTTGTAGCTCCTTGGACTTCACCACAGAGATTACCATTACCACAGTCGGCCTCTACTTCTTCGAGTGTCCGGCTCTTCCTTATAATCTATGATTTCTTTTCCTCTTACTTCAATCAACCTCTTTCTCTTGTTTAATGCTTTTTCTTGTTGGAATGGCTTCTTGACATACCGCCCGAGTTTTCCTTTTTGATAAGGTCTTCAATGTCGTCTTTTAAGGCGTTGCACCGATTTGTGTCATGGCGGTGCTTTGGTGATAACGACAAGACTTGTTGTTCCTCATTCCCTACCTTTGGGAATAGGATCGAGGATACCTTACGTGTTTGAATTCATTGTTCGACATTCTTGCAAGATCTTCTCCTTTCCACATATGAGTTCGGTGTAGTCTCGATGTCGCCTTGTCGAGGTTTGAATTCCTAGATGGACCGCCCGATGCCCGAATCTCCGAGAATTTCATGATTCGGTTTGACTTTTCGACTCGAGGTCGGCTCTCTCTTTGGTTTGGTTTGCTACACTTTTCACAAAGAACTTGCTAGCTTCATCGCTTCCTCATGATCTATGTACTTCTCTGCGAAAGTCGGAGGAACTCCCAAAAAGTTGAGGTTGGTTGATGCTTACGTCAATTTGGAACAAAGTGCCTCTGCGTAACCCACAGGATAGGAAATACTGAGCATTTAAATTCCTCATTTAACCCATGCACCTTTCCTACCTCGGTGTTGAATCTTGCAATATAAGACCGGATAGATTCATCATCGGCTTGGTGGATTGCATGCAACACCATCCATGATTTCGGCCTTACTTTCGAATGTGCGGCTTCGCGAGAATAACTTGGAAAGTTGTTCCCGGAAGAGATTGAATTTGCTTGGGATGTCTCTCAACCATAAACTGCAGATTTTTCAAGGGTGAGGGAAAAAAGTCTACACATGATCTCACCTGGAGCATTTCGGTATTGCATCATGGTTTCATAGTATTCTAAATGAACATCCGGGTCTCCGAGACCGTCATAAATCTTTAAGTGTTCAGGAGGTTTCTCTAAACCTCTGCAGGAGCGGGAAATAATCTATTTCGGAGGTGAACGGTCCTCTTCTCGGAGGTTGTACCTCCTGTTTCTTCTCCTGGTTTCGACCTTTGCGAGGTTGGTAATTGGAATGATGTTGTTTTCGTTCCGGGGCTCTCTCTTTATAGTAGTGATGTTCTCGCCTTGGAGGACTTTCTCTGCTCCTAGATCGTTGTCTGCGTGGTGATGATGATGCATTAGAGGAATCTTCTTCGCCAGAGTCCTCTATATCTCTAAGAGTTGCCCTCGGCTCTTTTCTTTCTCGTCTTCTAGGGGGAGAGCGATGATAATGACGTCGTCTCGGGGAGAAACGATGTCGTCTTCTGAGCTCGATGGTTCTTCCGGGTTGCTCGAGCTCGTCTGTCGGGTTAATCCGGATCATATCGCCATGGAGAACCCCGATCCGCAATATCTCGGGCCGATAACTCGCAACCTCGGCTTCTAATTACAAATGCGGAGGCTCCTAGCTTGAGATGCTTCATTATCTTTGATTTAGAATTTGAACAAGGCGTTTGTAAAGTGTTTCTTTGGAGCGGGAATAAGCGTAGGAGAGTGAAGGAGCTCGATTTGAGGTTGACTCTCTGTTATTGACATTTCGGTCGATGCAGTTGGAGTTCTTGCAATCCTCTGCGGGTTCCTTCTTCTTGTGACCGGATGATACTTGCTATCCGTGCCGGTTTGTGATTCGGGATCCATGATTTGATCAAAGATAAATAGATAAAGTTTTTAATGAGTTCGGAAAATCTCCCACCGTGGTCGCCAATGTTCTGTACCGTATCTAAAGATAAGTATATCCGAGATAGTTGGTAGGTAATAAGGTTTTGATCAATTTGGAGTTATGTCCGAGCTGATTGTTCCGAGTTGGTTGTTCCGAGATGCGGTGGGGTGTACCTGCATAAATACTCCGATGCTGAAGTCAGTAGCAGTGGAGTTAATGCAAATGAGTGATAATTAATGCGTACCTCTCTCCTTGGAATAAATGCAGTATTTATAGGATTGGGAAGCACTTGGGTGTTATCATCTGAACCATTGATTGTGGAGGTGCATGGTAGGCTGTTGGATGAACGTTTATGGGCCTTGGCTGTTGAAGGCCCAAATAGTTGGCCTTTTGAGCAGAGAGGGGTGCAAATAGTATGCGTGTGATACTTTTTTCAAGACTTATTGTGAGATTGATCACTTAGAATAAGTAGATTTGTAAAAGCAGACATGGTTTACAATTAAGAACTCAAGAACTAATAAGGGTAAGTGTTTTCAACAACATCTTTGTTAAGTTTGCTTTAATAAAGAAAAGTTTGTTAAAACCATGTTAAGTCCTAGACATAGGATAACATAGTCCTTAGGGTGATACAATGAATGCTTAAGAGACCGAAGTGAACTTATTTAACATGCGTAGACATAGAAGTTCAGTAATGAAACTACAAGAAAGTGACCGAAAGACACATCTTGATGCATCTGCATTTAGTGCACCTAGACATAAAAACACAAAACTCTTGAAAGTGACTTATTTGGTGAAGACATCTCAACTATCATTTCCCACTGATTTCTTACATCTTTTTATTGCTTGTTTACATTCTGTTTACTCATTTTCAACATCCCAAAAATGTGAATAGTGTAGCTGCACTAATTTATATCTTCTAAAACTAACAAAAGTTAATTCAATCCACGTGGGTTCGATCTTTTATACTACTTGTTGTACTGAGTAAACTTGCACACTTTTTCACACACCAAGTACCCTTAATGAAATGATGCACTTTGATTTTTTTTTTTGTGCGTAAGGAGGGTTCGGTAGATTAGCACCGAACCGGTTCGGTGGCTAAGTACCGAGTACATTAACCAATGTCATTAATAGCTTAGCAGAATCTTTGAACGTTGAGTCATGAAGCTTGGACCATATGCTAAACAATCAGCCACTTCACTTTTAGACATACGCTTCTGTTCTCATATGCAATTTTCAAAAGAATATATATTCCAAGCCATAGCATTCTCTTGGGAGGCCCTGGACAACTTAGTGATGCAAAACTAAACATGAAAAATAACTTATATAAATAAGTTTTTATAAGCTTCTTAAGGTAGTTTATGAAAAATAAATTATAGAGATATAACTTTTGTTACTTAAAATTTATGAGTTAACATAAAAACTTATTTATTTACATAAGTTATTTTTCATAAATTCAAAATAAACTCTATCCAAACGAGCCATAAGTTCATATATATATATATATATATATAATCTGCCAAAATTTAAAGCTTGTTCACATCTTCAACGGAGGATTTGAAATGGAGCACACTAATAGGTTGTCGAGACAAACTAAAGACAGAATTATGAATAAATATTTGTTTGTGTGTAGGGTTAAATGTTATAATACTTGATGGGAGAACATAGAAAAATCATTTAATAGAGTCATACATATATTTAAATGAAATGGCCAAACTTATACGCAACACCAAAACTTTCGATATTATTTGTCAATTATTGAGTAACTATGATTTATGAGCAAGAAGCTTCTTTAGGTTTTATATACAACCTGAGAATTTTGTGATATTAGTCTCCAATTTCTGTGTAATCTAGTACTATATAATTATTTTTTTCATCTCTAAATTGGCTTAATCAATCAAATAGGGAAAAGCAAAAAAGAAGGTTCCACTTGGACAACCTTCCTGCTTAAAAATTTGATTCTGTGTAACTTTTCATTACACCACAGTACTTGTTCTTTTCTCAAATGTGACATGTTTACCACCCTTGAAATTAATCTCAATCCAACTTGAGCAACCAATTGCTCATGATCAAGTTGATCTTCATGATGCTTTTGGAACTTCTTCACTATGCAATTCCCACTTCTCACTATGTCCTTTAGCCTTCTCTCTTTCTGCATGATGCAATAAAGGATTATAATAAATAATTGATATTCATATAGCTAGTTTAGAAATCTGTTTTCACCCTTCAACATTATATCATCTTTGGTTCATGAAAACAAGATTTGTAAGAAAAATACTAAGGGTTGATTTTTTCACTTCTTTTGTTCTTAAAAGTAATTTTGACCCAAGATAATATAATATAACTTTTGCATTAGATTAAAACATTCACTATTTATTTGGTCTTAAACCGGGATCCCTATGCATAACTATGGGGACTAAACCCTTAAGCTAAGCTTGTGAAGACTATGAAGCACAAACACATACACAAATATCAGACACAACATGGACACACAGACACCAATAAGTGTTCGAGACGATTGTCACTGTTTGAGACGTGTAAGAAATGACATGCATAAAGCGAGTTCAAAAGTAACCGCCTCACACAGTTACACGCAATAATCAATCTGAAATAACTATGTTTGTGCTTCATAGATTACGACCAATAATTATGGAGACACCCTAAAGCTGCTTAGGATTATAAAGCATCGACACATACATAGATATCAAACACAATATGGCCACACAGACACCACTAAGTGTCGAGACAACGACTACTAGTGTTTTATACGTGTGAGATATGACATGCCTAGAGGCTAAAGCGAGCTCAAAAGTAACCCCTTTCCACGTTACACGCAATAATCAATCTCGGCCAATAATTTGAGATCGGACAACTCACATTCCACCTTATTCAAACCAACTTTAAAAAATCTTTGGCATTGATCTTAGATCGGCCAACCGATATTGATAACTGTGTGATGCAATTACTGCGGGAAATCCATTTATGTCTAAAACCAACGGTGTGCTTCGTAGATTAGGACCCACATGAGGAAACAAACTCTACCTCAAGATTTTTAACATCTTTGCGGTTTTAGGACTCTTATTCGAAATCAAAAGATAAAATCATTTTAAAATTTACTACAAGATAAAAAGCTTTCAAACATCAAATCACTTGAATTCAAACTCAATGAAAGCATGCAAGTGTCAACATAAAAGTGATGGTCTAAGTAAAAAGCAAACCTTCTGTAGTTGTGTTCGAATGTCCACTAGAAGAGTTGAAATTGCAGGGTCTTTGAGATCACTTCCAAGTTGCTTAGAAACTTTAAGAATCATATTCCCATAATCTTTATCACCTCGAACAAATTCCCAAAACACCCTCATAGAATCTTTTATGATATCAGCCAACCTTCCACTAGCAATAGGATCCTCCTCACTCCCTTTACTATCATCTAAGAACCACATTCACAAACAAAAAAAATTAGCATCTCATTCAACATTACTCTGTGTAAAAAAAGGTTAAATATATTTTTGGTCCCTACAAAATTGAGACCTTTCAAATTTAGTCTTTATTAGATTTTAATAGGTGTTTTTGACTCAAACAAATTTGTTGTCAGCAGTTTTAGTCATTAATGACTTTTAATAGCACTTAGAAGCACTATAACAGGCTCAAAAAGCGCTATGAAAAGTCATGATGGACTAAAATTACTGACAGTGAAGCCGATTAAAATTTAATAGAGACTAAACTTGAAAGGTATCAATTTTATAGGGACCAAAAACATATTTAACCCAAAAAAGAATGAATTATGGTTCATTTTTGTCACCTTTTATAGCTGGAATATGAAGCAAGTTCCTTATAACACAACGATTCTTCACATAATTCTGAATCCTTGTACCACTTTGAAATGGCTCATTCTCTATGAACCTTTGCAAAAGCACTTGAAAAAGCTGAAACTCACCAGCAACATGATTATATCTATGATCCCTTTGTGAATCATATTGTTGTAACTCAATAGCTTTCTTGTGTTGCCAACATAGAATTTCCCAAGAGAGACAAACTTGGCCAACATATACTAATTCCAAATCTCTATGTAGTTCATGAACAAGTTTTAATAGTGGATCAGATGAGATCTTTGTTCCTTTGCGTGGCCACAAATTCTGAGAGATTATAATAGGTTTTGCACTTTGGATAATTGATTTTGGTATTGAAATTAATTTAAGTGGGTCTTTTAGTTGAACAAGACCTGCAATTGATGGTAAAGTTAGAACATGATCATTTCTAAAAGATAATTAAATAAATAAGGTTTCTTTACTTAGAGTATAATATTAGAAACCAACCAATACTAGTCAAAAATTTATAAAACAATACTTTTATTGAGTGTTTTGTTTATTAGAAATAAAAAGGAGAAGAAATCTTAGTCACTGATTTTGATATCTTTAGTGTATAGTAAAGTAGAGCTATGAAGAATAGGAAAAAGATTGTTAAAGTATATGGAATTGAAATTCATAATGCAGACTTGTCACTATCTCTAACTTAATTATTGAAATGATGAAACAATATTTATATTTATCAGTACATAATTAGTAAAATATGATGGGTGGAAGATGAATAATGGCCCACTATGTTAAGATTGTGTCTAAAAGTTGTCTTAAAAAATCCTCAAAGTTTGTTCAATTGAGTGTGACAAAAAATTTCAACAAGAGAAAAAGTTCTAAAAAAATAATGAAATTAGACCAGAAAAGACTTCGATCTACCAACAAGAGTTTGTTCGAGCGGTAACTGAGTTCAGATCTCACCCCAATGTTTCAAGTTCGAGTTTTGGGTGTGACCAGAACTCTATTGGAGGACACACGTGATCGGCAAAAGTCGAATCGAATACACGTGGTTAGTTAGGTTTCAGAAAGCGTAGATTAGTCGTTAATGGCCGAAAAGACTTAGATATGCAGTTTTGGAAGTGTGAAAAACAAAACTTCAGATTAATGAAAATTTGCCAACAACAATGAAATTATCCAAAACTATGAAAATATATGCTTGAACAAAAAAATGAAGCTAATTTAGTTCTTACCTAATGAATGCATGGTTTGATAATTCAAGATATCAAGTTTCCTCATTTTCTCTGCATAGCTCTTGTAAACCTTTTCGATTTCATGAATTTGATCCTTATATTCCACCTTCTCTTCAATCTTCAATGGCTTAAAATCTTCCACAACAACTTTTGGAGATTCTATTTCCTCTCTCTCTTCCTCTTCCTTCTCTTCTTCTTCTTCTAAGATTGTTGCAAGTCCTCCTTGTCTTGAATTTTTCAATTCCAATTTCAATTGTTCCACTATATCATCATGCTCCCATTCTAAATCATCATCTTCATCAGATTCTGAATCACCCAATTCCTTTACCCAAGTAACTTTTTCATCACTTTTCTTCATAGAAGGTTCTATTTCTATGTACCCATTTTCAGAATTAACATCATCAACACTAAATTCTGAAACTTTTTCATCGAGTGAAGATTTTTTCTCCTCCATATTTTGTTCTATTCTTTCCTCACTCATAATCACTTTTAAAATCTCAGAATTGAATCCTTCATTGCCATTTTTACCACCAAGAAATTGATATGTAATTGAATCATCTATTTTGTTGTTGTTGCCCCATATTAAACCACTTGAGGTAGATGATTCTGACTCTGAATCAGATGTAACTGAATTTTCATTGAAAATGAAATAATCTTCATTATCAGATGAATCAGTTCCACCAAACGCTTCACTCTCAAACTGAAATGGAATAACATTTGATTGAACAGATTCTTCTTCTTCAGCTACAGAGTCTTTCTCTGAATCAAGGTCTGAAAACAAATTTTTCGAAATGTCTGGACTCGAGTAATATTCTCGAAAACTGAATCGCAATGTTGTTGGTTCTTCCATGATTGCACTGATTGAATTTTCTGGTAAAAACTCATATTTACTTGTGGTTGTTACAGTGTCATTCTCCACGAAAACAGAGCCCTCTGTTTTTTCCTCTTCTTTGTTTTTACTATCATAAAGAACAGAGCTCTCTGTTTCAAATTCTCCTATTTTCTTACAATCATAAAGAAAATTAGACTCTTCTTCCTTTAAAACAGAGTTCTCTCTTTCATTTTCATCTATTTTCTCATCTTCTTCATTTGCACAAGTGATATTCTCCATGAAAACAGAGTTCTCTGTCTCATTTCCATCAAATTTCCTTCCTTCTTCATGAACATCAGAATCAATCTCCAAAGCAAGTCCTTCAATTTCTTTCTCATCTTCTTTCTTCATATTATCATGATGTTGATCAGAATCATTTTTCTTGGAAACAAAACACCTTGTTTCATCTTCATTTATTTTTTCTCCATTTTCCATTAAAACAAACCCATCTACTTCTCCTCCATTTTCTTTGCTATCTTCATGAACCACAAAATTACCAGAGTCACTCTCCGTGAAAACATCTTCTTCAATACCATCTTCAATTTCATACTCAATCTCCTTTGAAACACAGCGCTCCTTGTGCACCTCTTTTTTCATACTATCCTCATCAATATTCGAATGTGTTTCCTTAGAAACAGAGTACTCTGTTTTTCCTTCATGAAAATTATCCATGAAAACAGAGTACTTTGTTTTTCCTTCTCTCTCTTCAATTCCTTCATGAAAATCTCCACTCCAAAACAGGAAATTAGCCAACTCTTCTGGGAATCCAACAACCTCAGGATCATGAAAATGATTCCTTTCAGTTCCATCAGCTTCTGCTTCTGGTGGTTGTGGATCAATGAGCTCTTTTTTAACATCTCCTAGTTGAAGAAACCTGAGACCAAACAATCAAACAAACAAAAAAGCATCACTCATTTTTCCATGCAATCATGATATAAACAAACAACCTTAAAAAAACCAACAAATTTCAACAAACCTGAAGAAGTATCCGAGTATCAATCCAAACGCATAAAACACATAGTTGGAGACAAAAATCCGGACAGAACCAAATTCCAAAGACATGTTTTAGTGAACAAAATCATATGTTGATGAAACCAATGTGGATTTTAAACAAAAATAAAAGGGTATTGTTAGTTGTTACCTATTAAAGAAAAACCAACTTTATGGAAAAAAAGTTTTTGTTTTTATTATAATCACGAAATTTCCAAAGTGAGATAGAGTGTTTAGAAGACTTGGGTCATTGAAATTTTGCCATATATCAAAAATTCATTATGGGACAGTTGAATACTGTGTTGCCAGTTGAAGAGAGAGCGAAATCAGTGGCAGAGGAATGAGATCTGAGTATAACTAGCGAGATTGTGGGAGAACATTGTACAAGGAAAGAAAGAAAGAAAGTAACGTAAGATAATAAATGAGGAGGATTTGGTTTTATTTTGGTTGTTTCCTTAACAGTTAGTTTTGTGGTTATAAATTGTTATTCTGCTTTGACACGTTTTATGGGAATTTAAGTAGAGAGTCTTTCACTGATTCCCTTTTGGTAGGTTACCTTATTTCTTGTTCACTTAACTTTTTAGTTGCTACAGTTTTTCAATTGATTTAAACGAAATGACAAATAAACACTATACACATCCTATATTACTGAAATTGCCTATGCACTCTGTAGTAAGGGAGATTTAGTTGGTAGTATTTGGATTTACTATTTACTATTGGAAACTTAGCAAATCTCAAAAAAATTATCTCCTCTTTGGGTCGCTAGAAATATGGACAATGAGATTTTGGTTTTAAAAAGTTTAAATTATGATTACAGTTAAGTTGTGATTATGTCCCGATTCTTTCTATTTAAAATATGAACGATTGATGCGGTTATAATTGTGACAGTAATTTCCTGATTTGGCTTTTTTAAAGCGAACAACAATTCACTTAGGAGAGTAACAAATCTATACCGTTAATGAGAATATCAAGTGTTAATATTACGCGTATATGCTATAATGTTAATATTAGTCATTAGTCATGTTTGGATTAAATGCTCACTCTCAATCAAATGTTAATGAGAATATCAAGTGTTAATATTACGCTCTCTCTCAATCAAATGCTTTCAACACCCACCGCAAAAAGCTAACCCTAATTCGGTAATGCCAATAATGGAGGTGAGAGAGAGCGTCTTTGCCATCAATTTCCACCAAACCTGTGTTCGATTGTTGCAACACATTCAAATGCGGTCGCATAAGGGTTAAGTGGAGGATTCGTCACTTCTCGTTGCAGGATCTGGCGAAGAGAGTTTGGGTAGAGTAAGGTCCAATTGTTCATCAACCTTCATTGAAGCACATTGTTGCGATTTCGTGAGCAGCTTGGTTCCTAAAATATTTGGTTAAGAATCGAGTTTAAAATTATGATTTTAAATCTAATGTGTCCAAAATATTCTCCCACTATCCCTAATCTATGGCTAGGAAACCAACCCAACCTGCTAGAGGAAAATAATGGATGATGAATAAATGTATGGAGAAAGCTCATTCACTAACTTAGGCACGCTTCATGCATATATTTAATTAAATAAAAATAGTGTTCAAAAAAAGTTAGTCTAAAATAATACTATATTCACAATCACAATGACCAACTAAAACCTAGACAATATTTCTACAAATTGAAAAAGTTAGCTTAAAAATTCATTAACGAAGACGAGGACGTGTTATTTTGTACTTTTGTTACTACTAATTTGTATTTTAGACGTATAAATGTGATGTTTAATTTTCTCATTTACAAGTAAAGTAGTTTCCCTAAAAAAAGAGTAAAGTAGTTAATTAATTATCATTAATTTAGGCAAATATATATTTGTAGGCAAAGTGCTAATATTTCGTCTTGAGTGTGACTTTGCACTGGAAACAAATTAGTAGTAGCTATTTGTGGCGTCACCAAAGGAAAGATGGCACATAATAAGCTTGTGAAAAGCCTATATCATCTACATACAACTACCCTATATCTAACTCAAAAGCATTTCAATGAGGTGACAGTGTCTCTTCCAGTTTAACTAAGATATTGAGTTCGAATTCAGTCTTGGTCATGCAATAGTGTTAAATTTTTTGAGTGAGAAATTTGTCATCAATTGTGGTATTATTCAGCTCGAGTGATTAATCTCTGAAATTGCGCGCAGAACATACCTAATTTATAAAAAATAAACTAAGCTATATCCATCTCTTTCTATAATGTTTTAGTTGTGAAGGAAAAGTTTAATTGAGGGGCTACAAATTATAGATTCTTCATTGATGTGAATGTGGTTTAGAAATTATGCCACTTGGAAATTTTATAGGGTTTCACATTGTCAAATTATTCATATTCAGTGCATGCCGCATTCGTCATCTTCTTCAGTTTGGACGGTGTCTGCAGTATGTGTCATTTTCAGTGCATCAAATTTAAACACATTAATTAATCATCATTTAATTTATGAAAAACATTACCTTAGAGGTAAGCAAACCCATTTGGCTAAGGAATAGCGGAAATGCATTCTTTTTCTTTCTCGTGGTCAAACTCGCAACTGTCAGAACCTAACACACACAAATAGAAAAACTAAAGCTCGACACCAAGGGAGATCGAACTCGTCAACAGGTGCCCATAAACAGTATTCCTGCCGCTGTAACGAATGAGACTCGGACCATTGCTATCTAGTATAAATTGTTTACACTTTTTGTGAAAGAAAAAAAATTTAGTTTAGACTTTAAAATTAATTTATCATATTTATTATATTAGCATATAACTTGAATATTAAGTTTAATATTTCTATTAAAACTTTATAGAGTTATCAAAGAAATTAATATATTTGTAGTTCGGGCCAGTGTTTGGCTACACTCGGAGTGTGTCAACGGTTTCAACGAAAGACTAATCACAGCTCGTGCTCAACATCGAGTTTATCTAATAACCCTCATGTCCCAGAGTAACTTATGTCACTAGGCTAACGGTGACTATATACAAATATTTTACAAGATCAACTATCAAAAATTGACACATCATAAAAATGTTTTACTTTTATTTCATTTATCGTGTTTTCTTATTGATTAACAATGTAAAAATGTTTCACAGTTGGTTGCAGTGGTAATTTTAAGAAAATTGGAATGTCGGTTCTCGGGTTCGAATCTAGGTTTGTCAATTGGATAGTGTGGGTTTATTTGTCATTGCGTCTAAGCTATAACAAAAACTATTATAAAAAAATATAACACATATTTGTTCCTTTATTTGTAGGCTTGAATTTGCAATAAACTCATCTTCATTAATTTATAATGTTCTTAATTATAACACATTATCCTTTGGTTTGAAGAAGATTTGGCAGGGTTCCAAAACTAGGGTTCTAGACTAATATGCTGCCGACTCAAGCACGGCGTAATTAGCTGAAATCTCAACGTGTTTCAGGACGTTTTAGCTCATGAAGTCTTTGTTCAAAGAAAGAATTTTGGCAGCGATTCCATCTAATATAACGACATGGTTTGTTTGGCGGAATAAAATAAACACTTTTAAAAGGAAAGATATGTAGCAATTAGATGACTTTTTCCTTTTACTTTTCCCATGTCTTCTACAGCTTTAGATTGGATAGAAAAATTCGAAGGAATGGGTCGACATGTCATGAGTAGCAATTCAATTCATGAATATATACGCGTAAAGAAAATTAAAGATGACCCTTTTTTTTCTCTGAGTGTCTCGATGCTTTCAAGTGTCAACGAAAGATTAATATCTGCTCATACTTTGGAGCAAATTTTGTATTAGCTAACACCGAATTTGTGTGTTGCAAAAATTAAATCCGAGAACACCGAATCAACCCCTCGTGTCTTAGAATAGTTTATGTCACTAGACAACCAGTATTGTTAAAATGACTCATTTGTTGCAAAAGACTATATTTTCTTCATACCAAAAAAAATGCATGCATGACATCTTAAAGCTCGAAGAAAATTAATGGGAGCATAGAACACGGAGGGATGTTATCTTAATCTTAATACTCTTACGGCTAACTTGAATGTAAGTAAGTTTAGGAGTGGTGTTTTGGAGCCAGTTTTTAGGTGGGTTCCACAATCATTTTAGTGGATCCTACAAACAATGTGTTAGTAGGAAATATAGATATATTCAATTTACAAGAAAAATGCATGTGTCTCATTTTGGGTTCCACTATTGTAAAATATATTTTTTATTGCTATATATCATCTTTTAATCCTAAGGAAAAATTGATTCTAAACAAAATTGGTGAAAAATAAAATTAATTTTGTGACAAAAAACATAAAGTGCGGTGTTAAACAATGTGTTTTCGATTACTTTACAGTTCAAAAAGGTTTTAACAGTTCAAATATAATCAGTTTTGTGAAAAATAAAATTAATTTCGTGATAAAATATGTAAAGTGTGGCGCTAAACAGTGTGTTACGAAAATATTTTAGATGTTCAAATATGCGAAGTTCGTTCTTCACTAATCGAGTTGGAGGGAAAAAATAATTACGTGAGAGAATAAGTATAGGGAAATGCTAAGCGATGTGTTATATGGTACTTTACTGATCAGAAAATGCTAAGCACCTGCATGTATGCCTGTCTTTTTGAACATTTGAAGGTGAAAATGCCCTTCACCTTCTTTGAGAACAAGGTGTTGACCGCTCTCAATGTAGCCCCTACCCAGCTGCACCCTAATAGTCGGGGTTTTATCAGTGGTCGTCCATCGTGGGGTTACCTGTGCTCTGAAGACAGGGGGCCTCTGCCCAACAAACAAATTTTAGGGGCCCAAATTTATGTTAGCCCAATACCTATAGCCTCCTATATCCGGCAGCGACAAAAACAAAACATTCCACTTTTCCACTTCTTCCAAAGATGTTGATGAATGTGTTCCAATTTTTATTATTTAAAACCAAAAAGGCCCACTTTTTGGTTAATTGTTTATGTTGAATTGATGTGTTCCAATTGAATTTGTTCCACTTTTTATTATTGGTATTTTTTTAACCCCCACCATTAGACAAAATATCCCCACCCAAAAACTAAATCCAATTCTACCCCTACAAAAAACCAACTACGGATTAACCTCTCAACGGAGATAAAACAATTTTGGCAAAAAAATGGTCAACGGATTTAACGTAATTTTGAGCGAACTTTATTTTGTCACGTCGGTTTATCTCTAAAATAGATAAATCACATTTGTTGAAAAATAACAACAGATTTATCTATTTAAAAGATAAATTTGAACTCATCTAGACGCTAACCGTTGCTATTAAGGTTAGTTTGTGTGTTTGACTCTGTTTTATGTTCTTCAATGTTTCTATTAAGGTTATTTTGTGTATCTGACGCTAACCGAACTCATCTATAATTAGGGCCTCACTTTTATGATTTGCACAGGGCCTCCGTATTGTTTGGGACGACCCTGGGTTTTATGCGCGCTTATGAGATAATTTGTTGCGCTTTGAAAATGACTCCTAGGGTAGGAGTGTTCTTTTCCTTCTTCTGAACAAAAGGAGAAGGACTAGGGAAATGGATTTCTTTTAGCAGTCACTCAAGTCGACCTTTGCTAAGTGCGTTCACAACCTCTTATAAGTACTTTAAAGTAAAAATTTACGAGTTCGTGCTCTACTGCACCTCGAGCTTCTTATTAGCAAAAAAGGAGTTCCTCATTTTCCTCTTTATTGGCAAAGTGAGGTGTATGGTATTACCAGGGTCGTTGGGGACGAACTTTACCCCGAGTTCAAGGAAGATATCCAATTGTTTTCCAAATTATACCCCATTGTAAGGAGATAATTGGATTGGAGGGGAATGAGAAGGGTCTTCAAAGCCTATTGTGTAAGTGCTTATTTGCCTTTTTTGCCGCCTTTCTTTGATTAAGCATTTACTTATCCTTTTCTTCACATTTTTGTTTCGATCATTGTGTCTTAAGGAGAAAGATATGAAGAATTTTATCAAGAAGGCGCAGGAAAAGCTTGTCAAGGAGAAGACGGCTGCCAAAGGCCAGGCTGACACTGCCGCTGTGGAGGGTTCTGAAAAAGCACTTATGAAAATTTCAAAAAGTACCGGTAGAACTACCTTTGAAGGTATGGTCCTCAGTGAGGGTCCTATTCCAATGACCCCCTTAAAGATTGTCCATGCCAATACCGATGAGAAATCAAAGAAGAACAAGGGTTTTATTGCCGAGAGTTCTGATAACTCTATATAGAGTTATTCATGCATTTAAACATAGATAATTGCTTATTTTCAAGTGTGTAAAATATAGTAATATGTATAAGATAACAACATTTGTGGTTTAAAGATGAATGATATTCTTAACTTAGCATTTTGCATGTATATTGGTATGTTTGATGTGTTTGTTTAGTGCATCTGCAGTTAGTGCTTCTGCACCCGGAAAACAACAAGTGCTTCTGCACTAAAGGAATTTGTTCAGTTCTTTTGCGCCAAGTGCTTTTGCACCTTCCTGCACCAAGACATATTGAGCGACATTGAAAGCACCTCAATTCTCACCAAGGCTTTTGCACATCTATGACATCATGCTTAGTCAATCTTCACATGGAGGCACATGACCACTTGCAAAATGCGGCGCCTAAAATAGAAGACCATCATGGAAGCTCATTCATAAGGGACACATGGCTCTACCTTATTGGACCTACACTTGAGAGTAAGTGTGGCACTCAATTTCCTTCAACTTGTTCTGAAAAGTAACCATAGTTAGCCGCCCAAGGTTAGCTTGATCTCCAAGGAAACCCTCACTTGAAGGAAAACTTCAAGGCTATATAAAGGATCCACTTCTCATTTGAAGACATAAGCTTTACATTCCAATTTTACTCTTCTCTTGTAATTTCTTTTCTAGTTTAAGATAGTAGTAGTCGTGTAAGAAGGTAAGGAGGAAATTGACAACTTCTCCCTTCACTTCTTCTTAGATATACTTAAGTAGGAGGAATCAATGCATCTGCACCAAGAGGCATCTTATGCAAAGGAACCTCAATTTGTTTAATTTCTACCTTGTTGATTTTCTTTGTATTATGCATATTAATGTGTTCTTTGCAGATTCTCTCCATTATATCATGTCAAATATGATCTAAACTTCTTTAGTTGAGATGTTCTAACTTTATAATGAGCTTTTGAGTAAGTTATTGTGTTTTCAAGTGGTGTAAGCACTTTTGGTTCTTGTGTTATACTACATATCCATCTTGTTTTAAGGATGATCGCTTAAAAAGAGTAGAGTTATATTCACATACATGGTTTATAACTAGAAATCAAGAACTAATAAAGGTGAGTGTTTTAATAAAGGCTTTGTTAACTTGTTTTAATAAAGACCACTTTGTTAATTCCTTGTTAAGTCCTAGACATAGGATAACATAGTCCTTAGGGTGATACAGTGGGTATTTCAAAGGCAAGAGTGAACTTATTTAGCACGCCTAGGCATAGGAAGCTTGTAATGAAACTCTGAAGAAACTAACTGAAAGGCACGTACTGGTGCAATTGCACCACCGAAACACAATACTCTTGAAAGCAAGTTATTTAGTGAAGACATCTCAACTATCTTTCTCAACTGATTTCCTCTACTTTTTATTGTTTATTTACAATCTGTTTACTTAACTCCACACACCAAATTTGTGAGTAGTGTAGCTGCACTAGTTTATGCTTTCTAGGCAAACAAGAGTTTAAACAATCCCTGTGGGATCGACCTTTTCATATCACTATATTACTTGTTGTACTGTGTACACTTGCACATCTTTTAGCACACCATGTTCTAACCCTGAGAAAAGGCCTGCCACTGAAGTGGATGCCTCTCCGAAGAAGAAGTTAAAAACTTCTGAGGGTGAAGTTACTTGGGCCGAGTTCCTTCAAGAATTCACTAGCGAAGGCGAGATAATATCTCTCTGAGATAAGCGTTTCCCGGTGAAGAACTTTGTTCGTGAATAGATAGCCACCGTTGATGATAGTGATCGAGTTCGTAGTCTTGGGCTTGAGCAAGCGTGTCTCGCTCTGCAGTCATTTGCTCTGAAAACTGCCACAATTGGACATGTGGTGAGTGATGAATTCAATAAACTCTGCCGGCGTGAACGCCAGGGGAAGAAAGAGATTGAATCTGCTAAGAAGGCAATTGCTGCGCATGCCGAGTTGTTGAAAGAGAACAATGATCTGAAGGCTAAATTGGCCGAGCAGCAGAAATTGTTTCAATAGAAAGAGGAGTTTGTAAAGAAACAACTGGAAGAGACTGAGTCCCAGTGGAAAGCTAAAATCGTGGAGATTCGTACCACTCTCAAGTCCCAGGAGGAGAAAGTAGCTTCTCGAGATGAGAAAATTGCCGAGCTTAAATCCTCTTTGGAGAAGAAACAAGGGGAAATGGATGAATCAACATCAATGATTAAGTATCTGACCTTGACTGTCTTGGCATTGTCACATGTGCCGAAGGTTGTGTTGAGGGAGATATATCCTTTCACCTGTACCTGTTTTCCTGAAAAACCAACGAGTGTACCATGATATATATGCTTGCAAATGTTCATTAGAAAGGTTCATACCTTTGAATGCCTCCCAATATATGATATCTGCGCAGTAAGATCCGGGTCAATTAAGACACGTCGGACGTTGAAGTTAAGTAGTTGCACCACTACCACCTCGTGGTCGTGGGTTCGAGCCCACGACGACGCGCCAAATGTACTCGGATAAAAAGTAATGTATTGATTGAGATCGTGCATTCTGATAATGGGATCCACCAAGATACAAAGATGATAGTCTATTATAAGAATTATCCGATGTCCTTGATCATATTGCCGAGTTCTCTATATCTAGTGCCTGGATCACCTAACCATCGTTGGCAGTTCCCTCTGAAGGTCGGTTTCCCAACGACTAGCTCGGCGATGGATTGCTGTGTGCTGCATGTCCTTCGTCCGAGACACATGTCATTTTGTCGAGCTCGTGCGGACGTTTCTTGGGTGATGTATCTTTGAAGTCGGTTGGGCCTGTGCTGAGCCGGGTTTAAGTTATCTAGCCCAGTCCAGTTCTTAAAAGTGGTAACTGGGCTCGGATTTCACTCCAAAGTCTCAAGCTCGAATATAGGTGTGGCAAAATTATGTTGGAAGGGAGAACCACACGAATCCGCAAAAACCGAGTACACGTAGTCAATCGGGTTCTCCGGTTTAAATTAGTCACCGACAAAATTAGTAAATACGGTACACCAATAACACAGTAAAAAAAAACTACAAACGAATCCAACGCATAACTGTTTACGGCTTGAGCTTAACTTTTGGAGACGGCTAAATTTCACTTTTTCTTCTTAAAGTTTTTTTTTCGTAAAATTTATTCGGCCTAAAATTTTAATATTTCTTATTTGGTCTTCATATTTTTAATTGTACTTTTGGTCTTAAAAATAGTGGGATTTTATCCTTTTACTAGCTCCATGACCGTCCCTACGGACGAGCTAGCTAGCTATTAATTTTTTTAATGAATAGTAGGTTAATAAATCGAATGGATAGGTGTTATAATTTGTGGATAATTTAATGATGATAAATGGAAAAGTGTTCAAGTTTTGATTATAAATTAATTTGTAACAACATTTTTGAAATAATAAATATTAATATTTTAGTGAATCTATAAAGACTTGGAGATTGCTATAGCATAGAAGTAGTTCATAGAATTAAAAAGTAATGTTGTAGGGAATACGAGACACACTAAAAGAAGGTAAAACTTAATACAATTTACCAGATTTTTTACCAGTTGAAATAGTAAAGACATACTAAATCTTGTTTTCATACAAAACAAAGTAGCATTGCTAGTTGCTGTTATTAGATCTGCGAATGATATCTACAAACGCAGTGAGAGGGTAGTCACCCATTTCAAATTTGAGAACATCTCCTTCTTCAAGTTGTTTCTCCTTTACAAATGAGAGCCATGTTGATCCTTTAATGTATTTTTCGCATCTTGAACGTTTGGTAGAATGGAGTATGCATTCATGGGTTTGGTCTGTGGAGTTGTCATAGAGTACAATTTTTTCAGTTCCCTCAGGTATGAGACTTGCAATTCGGTGTGGAATTGTCTGGTTCAAATTGTAATATCAAGTCAGGATATAGTAATTCAAGAATAAATAACAAAATATAAATGAATAAATATCAGATTCTTACCATAACACCAGATCTTTTGCTAACATAATTTGTGATCTCAAAGTCCCACATGATAATATTAGATTGTTTGAACTGAGAAGATATTTCATCAGCAGCAGTAGGATTTGGTTCATCACCATTTGAGTCTGATGATGTTATTTCAATATACTCTGTATTTGGACTGAATTGAAAAATTTGTAAGATAATATTTGTTAATTTCTTGGTTGAAGGTACTAAAAAGTGGTATAACAATAGGTATTTTGACAAAGCTGCTATAATAACCGTACAAGATGAATTAAACCCAGATGGTTCTGCATCTGATCCATGTAATATTGAATGATTTAACTCAGGTACCTATGTTTAATTGGAAAATGTTTTAGTTTGTAAAAGGATTTAATGGAAAAAGTTAAGACTTGAATATCCTAAATTGCAGGGATTTGCTTTTGAACTTTCTCTACGAATGTCAGTTTATGTGAAAAATTATGAATTTGCTTAATCATAGATGTTCATGGTAAATGAATGATTTATCAAAGGAAACAGGAAGAATCTAATCTTGCCAAAATCAATTTTAAACATTTTGGCTCGAGTAGTTTTATTTTGGTACGTGTCATTTTAGAGTTCTGGATTTATATATTCTGTGGTAAAACTAATTTATGCTAAAATACATAAACTATGATCCTAACAAATGTGTTGTAGAATACTTTAGAATTTTCTAAATACATTATATACCCAAATTGTTTTTTCCTGCTTACTTTTTTTTTTCACTGAGCAACTTATCTCTCACACCTCCTATTTACCCAACAAACAATAAAAGACCTTTTCTCCAAAAACATAGTTCTACCCACATGCATTCACACGTTTTTCTTATATATGCACCAAGAGTGTGTGAATCATCATCTTTTAACATAATTTATTTGCAAAAGATTTTTTCGTACATTTGCTAAATTTTTTTTCAATTGTTCGGTTCTTAATCATGAGTATGTTAGTGATTTATCTCTACTTATTTTATTATTTCTTTGATAAAGTTTTGTGTTGTGTCATGAGTAATTTTATTACATCAACAAAATTTCAAAAATCCACATCCAATACATTCGATGGCCTCTAGTTTTGCATGAACATGTGTTTTCTATCATTTGATTTCACCAGCACAATCTTGATAAACCACAACCAATACATTGATCACCCACTTTTTCATCTTTTTCATCACCATCTGTATTCCCTCCTTACTCATTTTATTACTATATCATCAATCCTAATTATACTTCACATTTGAGTTATGCGTTGTGCTTAATTTTTTGAATCATTTGGGAAATTATGAAGAACTTTTTATATATCTGCTACATTCCTCAGTTATTTGCTATCTACTGTTTCAAATTTATTTTAACCCATATATATACTTATAAAATAAAATATCCTATTGAAACAAACTTTAGTAATGTCCCCAGAACAACCATCTTATCGATTTCACTTTCTTAATTGGCATGTCAACTTAATCATATATCCATACACTCTTGTTGGATATAAAGGTTGAAGTCATAATACAGAGTATATCAAACCACTAGCCACTTCATAATTACATGTGACTTAATGACCAAACACCAAAACTTTAGTCTGGTAAATCCCTTTTGAAGTAAACTTTTACCTTATTCTAAGATGAAATTCCTCTATACTTATGACATCTTTTGGTTTTTATCTTACACATGCATTTCTAATTTTTTTTTATGTATGTTGTTCTCTTGATATGCCTTAAAAATATCCACTTTAATTCCTAGCCAATCCAACCATAAAATCTCTTTCCTTCAACTGTTTCTTTCTATTAAGTAAAACTAAATCCTCTATATCATTATCATAACAGTTATTAGTAATAAGATTAGAATTTTAAAAACCATTAGCTTTCAATTTGCAGTAAATTTGCTTAGACAGAGATAAAGTATAATATAAGATGGCCATTCATTAAGTTCAATATACGTACATAGTGACACTACATAGGCAAAATACTCCACAACTTTAGATACTACACGACCATCACTATTGGTTTAACGCAAATACATTACATAAAACTTAGTTTAACAAAACAAAGATACATATTAAGACATAACTACTAATAAGTTCAGTGACATCTTCAACATCATAGATTCTACTAACTTCATTCACTGGGGGCCAAAGAAAACGATATTTGTTGTTTCAACAGGAACTTCAAGCTTGTAAGCAAAACCCTCCACAAGATTATAAGCCTCAACAACCGAGCGCCAACCACGAATGAGAATGTCTGTTTGTTTGCTGTTTGTTGGAAATATAAGAGTACAGGCCCAAGGTTTGCCAACTTGATCAACCAAAGTAATGTCACAATCACCAATAGAGTATATGACATTACAGAATGAAGGAGGTACATGCTGCATTAATCAAATCCAAAACAATAGTTAACTAAATAATCAATACCTATGGATTAATAGTCTAACATCCAATGGCTAAATAATACAATACCAAATAAGGTGTGGTGACATCCAGATTAGTAAGTGAAGCATATAAACACATAACAACAATGGGCCTCCGACCAACATATAACGAAGGATCAACAACTGTGTCACCATTGTCTGAATGCTGCACCATTCGGGGTTCCTCATTAAGCCTCAGAATCCGTGGAGGAGCTCCACAAAATGGTGCATTCAACAGTCGATCACGGGCCTCAATATAGAAACGACTTGGAATCACATACACCATCTTCATCCAACCACCATCGATGAGTCCCAAGCAGCTCCCAACATGGCGCCAACCTTGAGTAAGATAGACATCCAACCCACGTTTCACAATAGCTACCTCAAATTCATTGCCACGATTATCAAAAAGAACAACAGATTCAGAAACTTGGTGCCTGTGTTGCATAGAAAATAGATAAGGCAGCTTCACTTCAAGCTACATTATAAACACAACAATAAGTTAATATCTATGATAATGTGAACTTGGAAAACATATTATTTGGTATATAAAATAGTTACCGCATCTGGTACGATTTCAACATCAAAATGCTCAAACTTGATTGCTAAACTGAAATGAAATGACCGAGGAAAACGCTGTGGTGGTGACCTACTCATTGTTGCATGCAAAGATGAAGCAATTCGTAAATCTCCAGGAAAAACAATGGTTATGTAATGTATTGTCATACCCCAATTTTGTCCGACTATTTGAGAATCAAATAAAATTGTATTTTAGTGAATGCCCAATTTTAACGGGTATTTTTCGTGTTTTCAAAAGAGCTCAAAAAATATGTATCTTGCGCTATTCTTATTCTCATAGTGGACCGTTTTGTTCTAGTTGTGTACGCATGATAGTTCCAACTGTGTAAACATGTTTATCTGGGTGCTCATTATTTATTGTTATTATTGATAATAGTTTTTTTTTCTTTCTCTTAATGAAAAAAGAATGAAATAAAATCAAAATCAAAAGATTAGTTTGGACTTTGGATAGTCAAAGTTGCCCATTTATATTACACATAATACAAATAATGCAAATAGGATTACAAAATAACAAAAAAAAAAAAAAGAAAAGGAAAAAGAGATCAAATGCCATGCGCTGCATTTTTGGCTCTAAGCCACTGTATACTTTCTTCTTTTTTTTTTCACTTATCCCATTTTCAGCTTTTGACTACAACACTGCACACATTGCTCTTGATGCATCAGCCAGCAAGCATAAAACAGAAAATAAATAAGAGGTCAGTTGAAATCAGAAGAAAAAGCGATTATCACGAATAAGAAATGTGAAAGGAACATATGAGGAGCCATTAGTTGGCCTTAGAAAAGAAAAAACAGAATTCCTCTATATGAGAAGCCAGGAGCTGAACACACCAGGGGGGAAAAATAGAATCAGTGAAAAATATTAGAGAAGAGGAAGGGAGGAAAACGAGAGGAGGAAACAAAACTCAGAACCACTCCTCCACTATTAATCCACTATAACACAACAACCATACAAAAGACCACCACTGCAACAGCTTCTCAAACCCACCCTCTTTCATCTTTGCAACCTACAACTTCCATCCTCCCTTCAACGACAACCGCACGCCGCCACTACCTCCGCCACCGTGAACCACCACAACGCAGAATCGAAAACCACCGTCGCTTCTCTCCCTCCGTCGCGCGCCGTCGGCGAACCACCATTCGCGATCTTCCTTCCTCATCGTCGCCTCTCTGTCGCGCGCCGCTCAGACCACCGCGAGCATTCCACCACCGTCGCCGTCACGTCGATCTCCATTCCGTTCTTCTTCTCTCTTTCTCGCGCGGTGCTCTCTCTCTCTCTCTCGGTACCTTCTTTCTCCCGATCTGTTTTTTCTCCTCTATGCTCGAATAAGAATGGAACGGCGCAGGACAGCTTAGAGTTTAACGTTAGGTTTTGATTTTCTGTTTGGATGTTGGTCTGGGCTTCCTTTGTTTTTGTTTTTTTTGTTTGACGTTTTACAGCCCAATGGGCTGGAGTTGCTTTGTTTTTTTTAAGTTCCTTCCTTTTTTTTAACATCTGGTTGATTATAACACCTCCCATGTTTTGATACAGCCTGTGTTTTTATATAAAATGTGGACTTATGTTTCCTTTGGTCTAGATACTTATGATTAAAATATTTTCAGTTTGATTTTATTTTTGTTCTTTGCTTGATGATGTTTAATATTGTTGTTAGTATTTCATTTTAATTTTAAATGTTATTTTTGTTGTTGGTTGATGAATAATCTGTTCATGATTGCTTGATTGTTGCAGTGTGAGTCTTGTTCATTCATTTGCATTTGGTTATGGATTTAGAATTGATTTGAAATGTTCTACTTCTTTTCTAAAACTCATTTCCTGGACTCAAAAAAAAAAAAACCCTCTTATTTTCAAAATAAGGATAAGATAAATTGTCATTAATAATCAATCGCGCCGTTGCCGTTTAGATTATTAATGGTGATTTGCTTATCCCCGGCGAGTTAGTAGTGGGACCATTCTAACCGTTGTTGTTCGGTCTCCACAAACGCTCCCGTCTTTGCGAAAACATTTTCTTCCCCATTAAATAAAAACCAATTGTCATCGATAACCAAACGCGCCGTTGTCGTTTGGTTGTTAATGATAATTTCATTTTCAAAAGAGTTAGTAGTATGACCACTCTAAACCGTTGTTGTTTGGTCATCGCGAACGCTCAATCCAATTGCGAACTCTTTTCCAAGTTATCAAAACATTCTCCCCAAATCAAACCAACGAAACACTTTTCAAAAACAAATCTTATAAACATCAAAATCAAAACCAATTGTCATTGATGATCACTCGCGCCGCTCTTGCTTTGATTGTGGGTGATGATTTCATTCCCGTGGGAGTTAGTAGTCGCGCCACTCTAAACCGTTGTTGTTTGGTCTTCACAAACACTCCTTCAATTGCGAAAAGCTTTTCAATAATCAAAATAAAAACCGATTGTCATCAATAGTCACTCGCGCCGATTCTTAGCTTGATTGTTAGTGATGATCCCATTTTCAAAAAGAGTTAGTAGTACGCCGCTCTAAACCGTTGTTGTTTGGTCACCGCGAACGCTCACCCCTTTGCGAAAAACCCTAAGAAAGATTAAAAACAAAACCCCTTTTCGGGATAAACATAGAACTACGCCGCTTTGATTCCCATTTGGGATACGTAGGAGCGAGCCACGTTCTCGTCAAGCACAACAAATAAAAGTCATTTTCATCAAACAAACAAAAGAATCGTTTTCAAACCCATTGGCACTAGTGGCTAGTCAAAACCTTTGTTAAATCTAGCCATTGGTGGCAATGTCTTTCCCAAAAGAACAATAAAGCGGTGATCACCCATAACCTCCGTTAGTTTGATCATTCGTGCCAATCAATCCTTTCTTTCAAAAACCATTTTCAAAAGAACAAATAAAAACGAGTTGCTACTAACGATCAATCGGGACCTTTGTTAAATCGACCGATGGTAGTGACTCTCATTTTCAAGAGTACTTAGCGGTGGTTACCCATAACCTCTGTTAGTTTAATCATTCGCCGAATACTCGTCTTATTTCGAAAACTCACTAAAAAGATAAAAACCAAAAACCTTTTTCATAACACCAAGAACTACGTAGCTTTGAATTCTCCATCATACTGGGAGATACGTAGGAGCGAGAGGCTAACTCTCGTCAAGCGCCAAAAATAAAAATTTTCATTAAGTCTTTTCATTCCTTTTTCAATAAAAAAAGCAAATTTAAGTATTTTCCAAATCGACACTTAAAACCACACATTTAATTAAAGGTTCCCTTTCGATAGAAAGGAGATGTGGGGTGCTAATACCTTCCCCATGCCTAACCGACCCCCAAACCCAAAGTTTCCGGTTTTTAAAAGGCCATTCGCTTTCCAAAAGGTTTTCTTCAATATTTCCTTATAAAAAATATTGGTGGTGACTTCATTGTTTTAAAAAGTTGTAAACGAAGAAAGATCCCCTCAGGGACTTTTTTGGGCGCAACAGCTGGCGACTCCACTGGGGACTTTTCCTTTTTTTTTAAGTGGGTCAAGCCTAACTAATTAAATGTGTGGTTTAATGTGCTATCGATTTGATTTGGATACCTTGTTTGCTTCTATCTCTTTCGGTTTCCTTTTCTTTCTTATCATGTTGTATGCATGTGCATTTGTCTTCTCTTCTTCCATGTTTGTTTTTCCTTCCTTCTCTTTGTTTATGTGCTTAGTACCCTCATGCATTTCCCCAATACTAATCATGTTCCCTTCTTCTTTGCTCCCTTTCTTCAAGGTAAGCTCATGCATTTCTCCCCAATTCTATCATGATCCCCTCTTCTTGGCTCCCTTTCTCGAGGTAAGAAATGCACTTGATTGTTGTTGAAACCCTAGACTAGCTTATTTGATATTGAATCCTAGAGTAGACGACATGTTATTGCTTGCTTTTGTCTGGACTGTTCTGGGTTTTCCTTCGCAGGTGGGGGTATATGTGGGTAGTTTTAGGCGGTATGTCCTCGCTACACACACTCACACCTTATGCTTACTATGTTTTGAGAGGGCCTAAAACCCAAGGTCCGACAAAACTTAGGAGAGTGGAAACGAGTAGTGGATCGGCAATTGGGTTGTTGTCCTTCCGACTCTCACGAAAGTTTCAAACAGAGTATGCTCTTTCATGATACCTCACACGGTGGGCGTCCCATCGTTGTGGGTGCTATTGTGAGAGAGAATTAGCTCTGTAACTCAGTGAGGAAGTGACTAGAACCCCATGGGAGGAACCTTTGAGTTGCCCTAGAACCTAGGTTACCCACCTCGTAGGACACAAGGACATACAAATTGTGTGTTGCATTGTAGTTTAGGCATGTCTTTCCTAAAAGAAAAGAAGAAGATTTTCAAAAAAAGAAAAATAGAGAAAGAGTTGCCGTTGTAGCCTTTCTTTTCTTTGTGTCTGTGCAGTGACATATGACCCACTTTATTTCCGAAAAAGGGAGGAGAAAGAGTTACCGTTGTAGTCTTTCTCTTACTGGTCCATATGAAATAATGTACGACCCGCATTTTCCAAAAAAAAAAAAAAAAACTTGAATCATTGCCAATAAAAACTCTTTCATTTATCCTGCATGCACATAGAGCGTCATCATCATTTGCATACATCCATGCATTACATAAAACAAAATTTTGAAAAAAACAATTATCATCCCTATGGTATTTCATTCGTTCATAATCATGAAAAATCATCAAGTGATGCAATTTACGGCATCCTCGTTCAAAATGCACATTCGTTCATTCATTCACCCACTCATTCCGTCGTCCATTCATATCACATCATCGCATTAATACTTTTTTTTGTGTCGCAAATCAAAAATAAACATTAACGTCTCATTTCACATGCATCTCCATTCAATATCTCCCATGCATTAGGAAAGTAATTCTAAGCATCACACATTTCATTTCATTGCATAAGAAAAATGAAAACCAGAAGCAGTTACCATCCATATCGCATTTCATTCATCCTTAATTATGCAAGAACTGCCATCAAATGAAGGTGGGCATCACATCAATATCGCATGCATATATCATCCCGCTATTCATATAGCTTTAGCTCAAACGCGCCATTTTCTGCATGCATTATTATTTTTCTCTTTCATGTCATAACAAATAAACAAAAATCCAAAATGTATGTTTTCTACTAGATTTTAGAAAATGCATCGCATGTACCCCTTTTCCCTTTTTCATGACATAAAAAATAAGCACTTGAACGTTTCATTTTGCATGCATTTCCACGCGTTAAAAATAATTGTGAGTATCATGCATTTCATTTCATTGCATAAAAACAAAATAAAGCAAGAAACAATTATCATCCGCATTGCATAAGTATCACATTCATCTGGGTGCATGTACGAAAAATCATCATCAAATAATGCAGACATCGCGTCAAATGTAGCACTCATGCATCATTTCGTTAACCTCATCACTTTGTTCGAATACATCATTTCTCCCTGCATGCATCCTTTCGAAACAAAGAAAAATTTCCTCATGTGTGATGACTTAATGGGTAGAAGTGCACCTTTGAACGACGAAGGGTAATATCTCAAATTTGTTTGTCGACTACAAATTTGAGATGTTACTCTACGATGTCAGGGCACTTTGACCCAGTCACATGTGTTTTATTTTCAAGTAGGAAATTAAATTGAGTCAACTAATTGTCGAAACGTTTCAGTATATTGTGTGAAGTATTGAGTCAGGATCCACTCAATGTTTCATACAGGTTACTCAGGGTAACGACAATCAGTTGCCTCATATCACAATTCTTGCATCCCTCATCATTCAAAAAAGGGGCATTGGCTTTCCGTATCTTGTCTCGTCTCTAAAAAAAAAAAACTAAAAAAAACTAAACTAAAAAAAATCATTTTTGAAAAAAAAGGGGGCATCATTCTTGCATCATTCGCATTGGCATTCCATATTTTGTCTTGCATTAAAAACAACAAAATTATTTAAAATAAGCCACACTTTTCGAGTGGTCATTCTCCACGCCTTTGCATCATACTTGCATATCATAATTTGTTCGTTCATTCATTGCATAAAATGAAAGTTGTGATGAGAAGCGAGACGTTCTTGCAAAACAATCATCCTTTTTGAAAAAGTTTATCCTTACTTGGTTGCAAACTCAAGGTGTTCCCAGGCACTCAGTTTTTTTTCAAATCAATAGCTCATTTGCAAAAGCACTGCATCCCATCCATTCCATGACAAAAGACTGAAGCAGCTCAAAAAAAAGATGAAGAAGAAAATTTCATTGTTCTAACTAATGTTGACTCTCTGTGAAGCATTCCAATAGTGAACGTGCCCGACACGTGCAGTTTCTCTTGTTTGAGTCAGTCAGTTTCTTTCCCTGTCATCATCACCATCTGAGTCTAGTCCCGCCCCGTCCACCCATAAAGCGCATATTCTCTCACATCAGTGCATACTTGACTTTTTGGTTCATTCTCGCTAACACTTTAAGTCCTCCATGCTGGGGCAATTCTGTGATCACTAATTTCCTTGTCAGTATCATATTCCTTTAGTGCAAGTCTTTCTAAAAAATATATAATAAAAAAGATAAAATAAGCTCGCTAGGTTGAAAACCCAAAGGGCGGTCTAGGCAAAAGAGCGCCGGTGGATTGAAAACTTCATAGCGAGCAATCCAGAGGCAAAAGTTAGGGCACAAAAATAAAAAAAAGCAAGCACATGAAGATAGATAAATTATTGTCCTAAAGTTAAGTCTTACAGAAATAAGCAATCGAGGATTTGAAATGAAATCTGGTCATCTCTCCATACCTTCAAAAACCTAAAATCCCAAAAAGTCCATTTCCTACCCCTCTTAAGCCAGAGATTCAAAATCACAAAAATACCCTTTGTTACCCATCTTAAGCCGAGAAAAGCCCAAGATATCCCCATCACCCTAGACGAGGGTTAATTCCACATCAAAGATGGTATATCATTTTCACCCAAGTCAAAAGGAAAGGAAATTCACAAAAGGAGGGGAATAACGAAGTTTCAAAAAGGAGAATCCCAAAACAAAGAAAGGAAGACAAAGGGAGTATAAATTAAGAGTCAATACATTTTGCCCTGAAGCATAAGAGCTCCCCTTCCAAGGCTCTCAAATTCAAGGGGTTCAATAATTTCCCCTTTCAAAAAAAGCCCTCAATTCATTGGGTTTGACCATCTTTTCTTTCATAAAACCTTCAAGCACCTCATCAAACCTAATAACCATTTCCTTCATAAACCATCGACCATCGGCCAACACCGAGCAGGAACCCATCCTCCCATCAACCCCAAACACTTCATTAAGCTCAACCATCCCCTTCTCCACATCACAACCCTAAAAAGTCCATTCCGATCAATGACTAATTGCTTTCGTTCTCTCAAGTTTTAATCTTAGGACAAATAAGTTTATCTATTTACGACGTGTTTGCTCAAAAAGAAAAAACAAACAAGCAGAAAAAAGAAAGCTGCTAAAAAAAAACAAACAAACAATCAAAAGGGAAAGTTGGTAAAAAAAAAGAAGGACTTGCACTCCAAGATGCATTCATGTTGCATTAAAACAAGGTCTAGTGGTCACCAAGTGGAGCCTCTCCTCATACCAAAAAGTCAAAACTTTCAGTGCATTTGAGTTGTTCTTAAAGAGAATCCAAAAGTGTGTACTAGGGGGCATTCCTTTCACCTCTCACTCCACTCTACTTTGGGGAGGTTTGTTCATTGCCCACCCCATTCACATACCACCCTCCGTTCATAACCGTCACCATAACTCTGTCACCTTTCACAACCTCACTCAAAGAAACCGTTTGAAACGTCATTCGAAAGTGGGGCAAGTGCGTTCCCATTCCTTCACCTCATTCATTCCTATAAAACCTCACCTGGACAATCTCTCAACTCACTATCCTAAACAAGGCCTTGTCATTCTAATTGGGGCAGCTTTGTCCTTGTTATGACTGGGGCAGCACCAAACTCTGTGGGTTGAGACAAAACCCCTTTCATTCAACCTTTCATCCCAAGAGCCGAAGTGTTCCCAGTTCATCATCTTCTACACCCCTAGTTGTTGTCACCACTAGACAGGGGCAAGTTGTTCACTCATCAAAGACCTGAATTGGGGCAATCTTGTATCTCTTGATCCTTCATGAGCTTCGTCAATAACCATGTCTGTCATTCCTTCACTTGCCATAAATGTCCATGCCCTAAACCGATTCCAAGTTAACTGACTCATTCATTCACATCTGCACTCCTAGGCATGCTTACTAGACAATGCATCAAGAAGAGAGAACACACGTTGTTTACGTGATATCTAAAATTCAGTCATCATGGAAAGAAAGAGAAAACAAGTGAGTTTGTTTGTAAATAAAAACCTTGAGGACACCTGAGTTTGAATCAAATTCAATTTTTCAACAGAATGGTCAATAATCATCTCAATTCCTTGCATCCAAAGTCTCGCATCTCATCATCACAAAAATGTTTACCTCATGCATCTAGGCATTTCAATCTATTCATTATGGCATATGCATCAAGGCATTACATTTGCATCTTCACATTTTTTGCATTCACAACATAGCAAAAAGAAAAAGAAAAAGAAACGTTCCACGTCATTTGTACCATATTCATACCTGCATTTCATAGAGGAAAATAGTAAAGAAGAAAAGGCAAAAATCTTTTCATTGCATTGGCATCATATTAATGTTAGCATTTCCATAAAAGAAAAAGAACAAAAATCATTGCATCAAACATCAGAGCATTGCATCATATTAATGTTTGCATTTCATAGAAAAACAAAAAAGAAACAAACAGAAGTTAGAACAGGAGCATTCCATTCATCAAAGCATCAATCACCGCATACACTTGCATTCAAACATCAAAGCATTATGTTGATATTTGCATTTCATAAACTATAAAGCAGAAGCAAATACAAAAGAACAAAAGCATTCCATAATATTCAAGACATCAATCACGGCATATGTTTGCATTACATGTGTCATTCATTGCATTGCTAAGCAAAGTGTGGATGAACACAAGATGTTAATCCGGATGCCTATTTCCAAGAATCAACACTTCAAGTGTCAGTCTTCAATCTAATTCTCAAGTCAGTCATCCTGGACTTGTTAGTCTCAAAATCTCATTCCCAGTCGCTCCTTCAGTTTGGAGTTCAAATGCCCTCGGGTCCCAAGTGATTCATTAACAGCACACCAAGTGCCCATTTGCCGTTTTCCCGTCAGCACGCCAAGTGTACATTTACTATTTTCGCATCAGCACGCCAAGTGTACATTTACTATTTTCGCATCAGCACGCCAAGTGTTCATTTACTGTTTTCTTTCTAGCAAACCAAGCATTCATCAGGTATAGACAAAATAGAAAAAGCATCTCACCAAAATCAATCATTGCATTCATGTGCATCCAAATAACCAAGTGCATGCATTTCAAAGTTACTACGGACCAGAGAGTCCCAAAAATCTCATTTTTAGAAAATCACCATCAACCCAGAGTTCGTAAACTCCATCAACCCAGAGTTCGTAAACTCCATCAATCCGCAGTTAAGTAAACTCCATCAACCCGAGTTAGTGAACTCCCACGAGTTAGTGAACTCCTTCCACGAGATCACAACATCGCGTTATGCGCACGCGATGGATCCATCGAACCGTTAAGTCCTTCGGATTAGTTGTGTCGGCCTAAGGCATAGCGTAAATCCATTGATCAAATCGTCGATTCGGACTGATATTGATCGGCCGCTCGAAAAGGCCACCCCCAAAGCTCGGACTCGACAAGAGTCCGTTAGAAGGTTTTAGGCAACCTCTGAATTCCCAATTTACCGCTTTTTCCAATTTACCGTCTTTCCCAATTTACCGCTTTTCCCAATTTACTGCTTTCCCATTAATGCGACGAGCGTTAGCCCCCTTTCTCAAAAGGAAAATAACAAAAAGAAAATTCAAAATTTTTTTGAAGCGGACAAAATTAGTATTATTTCTATATCTTTATTTCCATTTTACCAGCAAATATGAAAAGACCAATTCATATTTCTTGGCAAAATGTGAAATAAAGAGGGGCAGCTGTCATACCCCAATTTTGTCCGACTATTTGAGAATCAAATAAAATTGTATTTTAGTGAATGCCCAATTTTAACGGGTATTTTTCGTGTTTTCAAAAGAGCTCAAAAAATATGTATCTTGCGCTATTCTTATTCTCATAGTGGACCGTTTTGTTCTAGTTGTGTACGCATGATAGTTCCAACTGTGTAAACGTGTTTATCTGGGTGCTCATTATTTATTGTTATTATTGATAATAGTTCTTTTTTTTTCTTTCTCTTAATGAAAAAAGAATGAAATAAAATCAAAATCAAAAGATTAGTTTGGACTTTGGATAGTCAAAGTTGCCCATTTATATTACACATAATACAAATAATGCAAATAGGATTACAAAATAACAAAAAAAAAAAAAAAAAAAAAAAGGAAAAAGAGATCAAATGCCATGCGCTGCATTTTTGGCTCTAAGCCACTGTATACTTTCTTCTTGTTTTTTTCACTTATCCCATTTTCAGCTTTTGACTACAACACTGCACACACTGCTCTTGATGCATCAGCCAGCAAACATAAAACAGAAAATAAATAAGAGGTCAGTTGAAATCAGAAGAAAAACAGTATCACAGAATAAGAAATGTGAAAGGAACATATGAGGAGCCATTAGTTGGCCTTAGAAAAGAAAAAACAGAATTCCTCTATATGAGAAGCCAGGAGCTGAACACACCAGGGGGGAAAAATAGAATCAGTGAAAAATATTAGAGAAGAGGAAGGGAGGAAAACGAGAGGAGGAAACAAAACTCAGAACCACTCCTCCACTATTAATCCACTATAACACAACAACCATACAAAAGACGACCACTGCAACAGCTTCTCAAACCCACCCTCTTTCATCTTTGCAACCTACAACTTCCATCCTCCCTTCAACGACAACCGCACGCCGCCACTACCTCCGCCACCGTGAACCACCACCAACGCAGAATCGAAAACCACCGTCGCTTCTCTCCTCCGTCAGCGCGCGTGTCGTCGCGAACCACCATTCGCGATCTTCCTTCCTCATCGTCGCTTCTCTGTCGCGCGCCGATCAGACCACCGCGAGCATTCCACCACCGTCGCCGTCGCGTCGTTCTCCATTCCGTTCTTCTTCTCTCTTTCTCGCGCGGTGCTCTCTCTCTCTCTCGGTACCTTCTTTCTCCCGATCTGTTTTTTTCCTCTCTGCTCGAATAAGAATGGAACGGCGCAGGACAACTTAGAGTTTAACGTTAGGTTTTGATTTTCTGTTTGGATGTTGGTCTGGGCTTCCTTTGTTTTTGTTTTTTTTGTTTGACGTTTTACAGCCCAATGGGCTGGAGTTGCTTTGTTTTTTTTTAAGTTCCTTCCTTTTTTTTTAACATCTGGTTGATTATAACACCCCCATGTTTTGATACAGCCTGTGTTTTTATATAAAATGTGGACTTATGTTTCCTTTGGTCTAGATACTTATGATTAAAATATTTTCAGTTTGATTTTATTTTTGTTCTTTGCTTGATGATGTTTAATATTGTTGTTAGTATTTCATTTTAATTTTAAATGTTATTTTTGTTGTTGGTTGATGAATAATGCTTTCATGATTGCTTGATTGTTGCGATGTGAGTCTTGTTCATTCATTTGCATTTGGTTATGGATTTAGAATTGATTTGAAATGTTCTACTTCTTTTCTAAAACTCATTTCCTCGGACTCAAAAAAAAAAAAAAAACTCTTATTTTCAAAATAAGGATAAGATAAATTGTCATTAATAATCAAGCGCGCCGCTGCCGTTTAGATTATTAATGGTGATTTGCTTATCCCCGCGAGTTAGTAGTGGGACCATTCTAACCGTTGTTGTTCGGTCTCCACAAATGCTCCCGTCTTTGCGAAAACATTTTCTTCCCATTAAATAAAAACCAATTGTCATCGATAACCAAACGCGCCGTTGTCGTTTGGTTGTTAATGATAATTTCATTTTCAAAAGAGTTAGTAGTATGACCACTCTAAACCGTTGTTGTTTGGTCATCGCGAACGCTCAATCCAATTGCGAACTCTTTTCCAAGTTATCAAAACATTCTCCCCAAATCAAACCAACGAAACACTTTTCAAAAACAAATCTTATAAACATCAAAATCAAAACCAATTGTCATTGATGATCACTCGCGCCGTTGCCGTTTGATTGTGGGTGATGATTTCATTCCCGTGGGAGTTAGTAGTGCGGCCACTCTAAACCGTTGTTGTTTGGTCTTCACAAACACTCCCCTTCAATTGCGAAAAGCTTTTCAATAATCAAAATAAAAACCGATTGTCATCAATAGTCACTCGCGCCGTTGCCGTTTGATTGTTAGTGATGATCCCATTTTCAAAAAGAGTTAGTAGTACGGCCGCTCTAAACCGTTGTTGTTTGGTCACCGCGAACGCTCAACCCCTTTGCGAAAAACCCTAAGAAAGATTAAAAAACAAAACCCCTTTTCAGGATAAACATAGAACTACGTCGCTTTGATTCCCATTTGGGATACGTAGGAGCGAGCCACGTTCTCGTCAAGCACAACAAATAAAAGTCATTTTCATCAAACAAACAAAAAGAATCGTTTTCAAACCCATTGGCACTAGTGGCTAGTCAAAACCTTTGTTCGTCTAGCCATTGGTGGCAATGTCTTTTCCCAAAAGAACAATAAAGCGGTGATCACCCATAACCTCCGTTAGTTTGATCATTCGTGCCAATCAATCCTTTCTTTCAAAAAACCATTTTCAAAAGAACAAATAAAAACGAGTTGCTACTAACAGTCAATCAGGACCTTTGTTCGTCTGACCAGTGGTAGTGACTCTCATTTTCAAGAGTACTTAGCGGTGGTTACCCATAACCTTTGTTAGTTTAATCATTCGCCGAATACTCGTCTTATTTCGAAAACTCACTAAAAAGATAAAAAACAAAAACCTTTTTCATAACACCAAGAACTACGTAGCTTTGAATTCTCCATCGTACTGGGAGATACGTAGGAGCGAGAGGCTAACTCTCGTCAAGCGCCAAAAATAAAAATTTTCATTAAGTCTTTTCATTCCTTTTTCAATAAAAAAAGCAAATTTAAGTATTTTCCAAATCGACACTTAAAACCACACATTTAATTAAAGGTTCCCTTTCGATAGAAAGGACATGTGGGTGCTAATACCTTCCCATGCCTAACCGAATTCCCCAACCCAAATTTTCCGGTTTTAAAAAGGCCATTCGCTTTCCAAAGGTTTTCTTCAATATTTCCTTATAAAAATATTGGTGGCACTTCATTGTTTTAAAAAGTTGTAAACGAAGAAAGATCCTCGGGGACTTTTTTGGTATAACATGTATAAATAAACACATGGAGGGTGATATATATATATACACATGGATAGGCAGTAAATTAATTGGTTGAAAATAGATGTATCACAAAACCACCAAATAGGTAAATTATGTAAAATGTCCAAAACATCCTTTGTAAGAGTGATTGGCAATCAAAATAATAAGGATAATAACTTTTAATGTATACTGCATGGAATAATAACCTTTGCAAGTATTCATCTGACAGAAGCTTATAAATTTCAAAACAACTAAACCCCCAAACACGTAAAGCATGTAATGTCCAAACCACCCTTTCTATACTGCATCAACCAATATTTGCCAAGCTGACAGAAACTCCAAACTCAAAAAAACAATTGGTCATAAAGTATTAATATTTTCACATGGCATACATACCTAAATTATATCAACAAAATGGGTGATGTGATGACATGTATGATGTAGGAAAGGGGTAGTATTGATTGGTTTGGGTTTCATGTAATTAATCTATAGAATGCATGTGGCTAAAAAGTTACAAACAGAAGTAGGAAAAAGGAAGATCAGGACACGTTGCAAGGAAGGGATACAAAGAACCGTAGGAAGGAACAAATTAAATAGAACGTAAGCATGAAAGACTCAACAAAAAAAAAGCAACAAAAAATTGGGGAGAAGACCAAAAATTATTCCGCTTCAATCCCAATCAATTTCCAATTGATGCCAAGCGAATAAGAGTCTTAGATCTCATAAAATATTATTTTGAGGAATCAATAGTGTAATTAAAAAATATGAGAACTAAATACGCAACATTTGAACTGTAAGTCTAAGTTTAGGGGAGGTATTGCAGTGAGAGATCTAAGAAGGGTAAATCTTAGTCTATTAGGGAAGCAGATTTGGGTAGAGTTTTTGTGTGGGAATACATTTCTTGGATGAGGTCTCCATATTTCTTTGTTGGCTTGAGGTTTCCTCCACTCGCGTCCACTTGGTAGAAAGATCTTCCTTTAATTGAGAGAGGTGTCGGATTCGGGAAATGATTGATTATCTTGGTATTAGAAGGAAGCTCGGGAACATATTTGGCACCTCCTTCTAGCATGAAACTTGGATTAGTAATTCTCTATTTGGAAATAAACCAAGTTTCAAAAGGGGTTCGGCTCTTATTTGGCATACTACAGTTTGGGCTTAATGGGATATTTAGAATGGTTTCATTTTCTCTGACAAGGTACCAACTGAGGGATCATAGTTGGGAAAACCTGATACCTTTCATGGTGTTGGTTTCTCTTGAGAGTGATATTCTCCTTATGCATATTTTACGATTGGCTTTAGATCTCTCCACTCATATATACATGTATATACGATGACTTTTTATGTCCAATCGTATATACGTACTCAAAACGTATATACGATGGTTTTTTTATTTTTTTAATGATTTGTTTTAATTTTTTTAAAAAAAAATTATAAAAAGGCTATTAAAAATTCCTTAAAGAGTCAAAACTAATCAAAAAAATCATAAAAACACCACTAAAAATCTAACAAAACCAAAATAAATCTATGCAAAATTTTTTAGATTTTTTGGCGACTACGAAAAATTAAAAAATTAATAAAAAATAGTAAACGATGGAATTTGAGATTTTGAGGCCGTAGTCCCATAAGAAGTTTCTTCTAAGGGAGTCATGCTCGTTGATTTTTTTCGGATTTACACCCCTAACTTAAAAAAATTAAGACCAATCGTATATACACCCCCAAATTGTATATACACCATCATATATACCATTTGGGGGTGTATATACGATGTGTAATTTTGGCCATCGTATATACCCCCCACAAGGCGTATATACGATTGGCCTTCAGTGATATCAATCGTATATACGCCTTGTGGGGGTATATACGATGACCAAAGTTTCAGGGTCGTATATATGTTCATTGAACATATATACGATTGGTCTTAATTTTTTTTTTAAAAAAAAGACGTTTTGTTAAGGGTATTTTGAGGTTTCACTATTATGTGGGGGTATATGTGAAGCATGCGGGGGTACAAAAAAACCCTATACACTATTGAATTATAGTTTCATGAAGCCCATAGAGATGTTCGTGTCTCATTCTCAAGCCCAATCAATATGTACTACGTATCAACATTGGCCCATGCTTCTTAAACACGTCCAGCTACTCGGTGCACACCCTCCAATTTTCACTGCTCCCTAATTTCACTCACGTGGGATGCACATGAAAGCTGCTTTAATACCAGGTTTGGTGGATACAATCTGATCTGGTTCGGGACTTTATGATTGGGTATAGGAAACTGACGATTTGGTAGATGAGCACCGGACCGGTTCGTTAGTTTACAACCGAGTACAGGAAAAAATGGAAAATGGGGTGTCTGGTAAATAGGGGTGGTTTGATACTTTATGACTGAACCAGTTTGGAATTTAAGGGCCGAATCTATCTATTACTGGACAAAATGTGAAGTTTCTGTCTGTAACAAAAGCTAAGCCAAAAAAATGAAATTCCACCGTTTAAATATAGGTACGAACAATGAATTAACTAATTTAACTGAACTTAACATCAAATAAACGGATAATTGGTCTTGTCTTAATACATTACAAAGCAAGAAATTGAAAAACTTATTCAAATAAAAAACATTAAGTCAATAGATCCTACATCTAGATCTAAGGTTAAAGATTTCCATTAATGCAAGCGTCTCGTGAATGGCTTGACCCAATCCTGTTGTAGGTGGAGTGAGAGTAAGGAGAGGTTTAGGAGTGATGGCGAATGGGGTGTTGGAGGAGGTGAAGAAGGAAGAAGGGTAGGATAGGGATTAAAATAAGTTAGGGGTATTTTTGTCTTTTCAAAAAGGGAGGGAGTGTTCACTAAGTAGGAGGAAGTGTGTAAGGAATATGGGCCACAGCATTACACTATTATTCACTCACATGAAATAGGAACTTATTCGACCAAAAAAAAAGAGGAACTTCATAAAAAATAAAACTCCCCTTTCTTCGTAATATAAAATTATTTTTTTTCCTCAAGAAAAATTAATCACTAAACCTGATAAATAAAGTGAATATGCATGTATTTATTCAAAACACATTTCTGGAGTTTAAGGGTTACCTATAAATATGGACAGAATCTGAGAAATTTCCCAGCCAGAATTCAGGCAGATATCTGGTAAAGTGGTTTAGTCCTCTTCCTTGCATGAGTAATCAATCTTGTGGTCTTAATTAATCCAGAAAAACAAATTCTTCAAAACTGCAGTGGTTGATCAAATTTTCATCAAGAGAGTGAAGGAAATTTTCAAAAAAAGAAAAACATCTGAGAGAAAGGGAAAAGAGAACAATAGAAATGGTATATAGCACCAGCCAGAGATCAAGAATTATAATGGGAGGAAGCAATATGTATGTGAACGAGTATGCATGGCATTTTGTAACAAGGCTAGTGTTTGTGTTTGAGGTGTGAATGGGATTATGATTATTATTCATTAGAGAAAGTTGGCATAGCATGAGACTAACCCTTCGAATTAGATCAATTTAAGAGGTTATCTAATCCTTCAAAATATCAAAGATATATTTTTGAGCTGTGTTTAATCGAATGAGAAGTGTTTAAGTTGGAGTGGACTATTGGATACTAAGTTTGGAGTATGATTGCACATGGCAAAGAAAGATAGAGTAGGACCCAGATTGAAAGACCTCGAGGGAAACGATTTTGTTTCAATTGTTTGAGTAAACAATCAAAATTTGTCATAGTAATTGAAAGTTGAAACAAACAAAAAATTGTGAGGATGCTAGGGTTCTCTTCTAACTTAATTAAGGTCTTGAATTCGAATTTTGCTTTGGACATCCAGCAATGTTAAATCTCTTGAGGGAAAGTTTTACCACTCATTGTGGTCTCACGCGATTTCAGTGATTAGTCTATATATTTCTTGTAAATGATGTAAGATACACAATTTATAAAAAACAAAAAACAAAAAAATTGTGTAAACTCTTTAATATCATCATCCTTCAACTTATACTCCTTCTACCAAATAAATCTTTATATGTGATGCGGCTTGTCATGAAGCCGTGGGAATAATTTTTTTTTTCAATCTTTCAAATTTTTGTTCAATTGGCTTTTGTTTTTTTTCTTTTTTAGTTTTTCTTTGTTTTTTTTCCTTTTTTTACTTTTTTTTATCATGTTATTGTTGTATAGTTTTACCTGAACTTTCACCGATAATTCAATCTATACCGAAGTAAATCAAGTAATTACAGTACTTTCGGCTCTTCTTTTATATTTTAAGGTTTTGAATTTTTTTTTTTATATTTTAAGAGGTACTTTACAATCTCAAATAATTTTACATGTTTAAATATGACAATTTTCGGTGAAAGAAAGATTTAATTTCGTAAGAAAATAAGTAAAGCGAGATGTTAAACATGGTGATTTGATGTACTTGATGGGACAAAATTATTTTATAGTAAAACGCATAACGTGAAATGTTAGGCTTTGTTTTTTGGGGTACTTTAGAATTCTGATTTTTTTTAACTCTTCAGATACTAGAAGTTTTGTAAATAACTGTTTTGGTAAAAAATAATAAGTTTGTGACAAAATACGTAAAGTGCGATGTTGACAATGTATTTTGGGGAATTTAAGGGTCCAAAAAAAAATTTAGATGTTTAAATACGCGAAGTTTGTTCCTCAATAATTTGTTTGATGAAAAATATTCCATGTCAAAATACGTAAAGTGTGATTCTATGGGGTACTTTAGAATCTAGAAAAAAAATTACATGTCAAAATTGGTATTTTCTTCTTTATTTAGATAATTTCGCATAAACAAGTATTAGAAGCATACTTAAATTGGTGTTTAGTTTTAAATGAAACTCTGCATGATACCTATGTACGTGTTTCACTTTCTAATTGTGTTGTCTTCTTTTTTCTTTAATTATGGGTTAAATTTTTATATTTAAATTTTTTGGTATAAATTGGGTATCCTCTACGCGCAACTCTAGAGACTAATCCCTCGAACCGGGTAGGACCGTATTATGGGTTGAGTTTTTATAGTTACATCTGATGAATATAGATAACATTATTATATGTTGTTGTTTATGTTACAATTTTAAACTGTTTGTGTTATGACTTGATCTAATATGTGTGACTTTTGTCTTCTACTTTAAGTTGTTTGTCTTTTTAATACTTAGAATTTGTTTGATGTTGTTATTTACTGTTGTTTTTCTTTAAAAGTAATTCATTTAATCAATAGTGAGACAACTCGTTCATTGGACGGGGGTAAGGCTAGTTAAAATAATAAGTGATGATTCTTAACTTCTAATTAAGTTTTTGTTATTTTTTTAGTTTATTTTATATCTTTTTATATTATTTAGGAATAGCTTAGTTTTTAAATTTACCAATAAGGGTTGGTCAGAGTAGTACGTAACTGGGCTCTTCAAGGTCACAGATTCAAATCTTGGGTGTGGTAAAAACTCTATTGGGAGGGGAGAATCACACTGACCGACAAAATTGTGTATGCACGTGGTCAGACTGCTTCCCAGCATAGATTAGTCATCGATAAAGCTGATGAATAACACAGTAAAAAAAGTTAGTTTGTGAGTTTTAATTTTGTTATTTCCAAGAAAAATATAATTGATGGATTAGTTGGTTTTTTCTACCGTTTCTTTTATTTTTATTTTACTTTTATGAATTTTTTTGATAACAAATTTACTTTTATGAATGTTAACCCTTTTGTTATGAAAACTATAGCAAAAGAACAAAAGAATAATAGAATGAGAGAAGATGTGAGTACTTTTATTTCTCTTACAAGTACATCACTATACACAAGGGTGAACCCTATTTATAGGGAGTGGACTGGTAAATGAGAAGACAATCATAAAAATCCACTACATGAGAAGATGTGGAGAAGGATGGACGTCCACTATATAATCAGTGGCGGATCTATGTGTTGTTCAGGGGGTTCAAGCGAACCCCCTGAACAAATTTGAACCCCTGAACAAATAAAATTAGCTCTGATATCTTAAGTAAAAACATTTTTGCACCCTCTGAAAAATATCTTTTGCACTCAAGTTATTAGTTTTGCACCAAAGTCTTTAGTTTTGTACCACTCTAATGCACCACACTTACACAATCACTCAGACTCTCACATATTTTATTATATTTTTTTCGATGAATGTTTGAAAAATTAATATTGGTCTAGTGCAACATAAGTTGTGAACCTATTTAAAATCCTATTTTTATTATATTTTTAGCAATGTGTGTTTGAAATTTTTTGCATCCCCTGACCTAGGGTCCTAGGTCCGCCACTGTATATAATAACAATATTCATAACACTTCCCCTTGGATGTTCATCGAGGATATGCCCCATTAAACCTTACTAGCTAGAAGAAATCCAGTGGGATAAAAATCTAGTGAAGGAAAAAGAGAACAATATCCTGCTAGTGGGAACTGTCTCGTTAAAAACCTTTACAAGAAAACCTAGTGGGACAAAATCATCGCAAAAGAAAAAAAGAGTACAACTTTTCTCCCCCTGAATGAAGCGTCACTTCAAAATATGAATTTCAACATATGAAGATTCTCCCTGAGTGCATATGGAGCAATCTACCCCGTTGTCATTTGTGATGTATCCTCTTTTATTGGAACTTTGCGATCAATATTATCTTCAAAACATGTTCCTTGAATTGTTGGCATTTAGGCATGAAATGAAGAAGCAAGAACCATAGATTCTTTTATTGATCATAAAGATATTTAAATGTCACCACATGTAGATAATAGCTGACTTGTAATCTGACTTGATCTAGATCAGAAAAATACTTTATATTTGCATGGTTAATTTGTGTAACATACATAAAATGATTTTTTTCATTACAATAGCTAAACATAAATATGCATTTTACTCCCTTTTTTCTGATGAATTTTGGTTTGCGATGAACTATACTACTAATTATCACATAATATTATCATATCAATGGACATAACATTTGGTAATATGCATGCATGCTTTCATAGTCTTTGAGACGGAGATATTTCATATATTCTTACTACACAACTCATATACTCAATATAAATAATTTCTGCAGATCAAAATGAAACTTTGTTTTTCAAAAAAAATTATTTAAAGATATTTCTCTTTATCTTGAATCCTTCCGGGATTTTCCATGTAGAGGTCACCTATAGGTTCAACCTCAAAATCCATCATATATAATTTGAGGTCATTCATATAGAGTTCTTTCTTTGAACAATCTATAATTTTTTGCAGGCTCTTCAGGAGTTCCGATAATATTTATGTCATCAACATAGACATCGGTTATAACAAATTCTTTTCCAAAAAATTTCATAAAACTGTATGGGCAAGTGATGTCATTTTTGTATCCCTCCTTTAGAATATAAATTTAGACAATTATAACATATGTGTTCAAATTATATTATCTCATGGTGGGATTGATTCAATTTGAGTAATAATCTCGAGAACTCGAAAAGTATGTATTGGAATATTAATCCTTAATTATGACTATCAAATGAGTCATACAAACAAGTCGCAGCAACATTCATCTTGTGAAAATTGAGCTCTTCATGTGCTACAAGACTAATTAAGTATTGAAAGTTGCATCGACCCTTGAGCAACATGTCGAGCTTTGAATCTCACAATTTCACCATCCTCATTCTGTTTTTGCACAAAAAACCCATATGTATACGTCTGGTTCACACATTCAGGTGTTTGGACTACAGGTCCAAAAACTTTTTTAAAATGAGCTTAATTCTGCTTCAATTTCATCTTTTAATTTTGGTCAATTCTCACTTTGCCTACAATCTTTAGTAGACTTTGGTTCAAGATCTTCGTTATCATTTATCACATTTAGCGCTATATTATATGTAAAAATATCGTCAACGTTGACTTCATTTCGGTTCCATTGTATTTCATTCTTGACATAATTCATTGAGATCTCTTTAATTTCAGAATTTTTCAGGTACATGATTAGTTCTTCTGGAACTGAAATGTTAATTATGTCTGAAGACTCTTTTAGAGTTTCTATATCCTCGCTCTTGGACCATCTTTCGTGTTATCTCCTTTTCTTGTTCAAGGATTTTTATCTTTGGAATCGATTGGTCTACCACGCTTCAGGCGGGATTGAGACTTATTTGCAATATTCGATTGTCCAACAGGGATATCCATTCTATTGGAGCATTAGCGGCTGATATGTATGATTTGATCACACATTGGGATCAGTTAATGCATTTGGTAGATAATTTTCTAAGCTTTGCAAATGAATTATCTTTGGAACTTCTAGTTCACATTGTTTAGTTTGAGGATCAAGATGAGACAATGATAATTCATTCCTACTGATCTCTTTTTTCAACTCCTTATTCTCTCCCCCTAATGCTGAGAAATTTAATTCATCAAATGATAATCATCAAACTAGACTATAAATAAATCTCCAATTGTTGGCTTAAATTACTTTATTATACATGGAGATTTATATCCAATATATATTCCCAAAATTCTTTGAGGACTTTTCATAGTGCATTGTGAATGAAGAATTTAGATCATACACTACACATCAAAAAAAAACCTAAGATGGAAAATACAAGGTTCGTCGTGACCAAAAACCAAATGCAAGGAAGAAGAGTTGTGATAAGTTGTTCGTTTGATGCGAATCAAAGTTGCAACATTCAAAATTGCATGTTCCCAAGTAGAAATTGGAAGTTCTTATCACATAAATATTGGACATATAATTAACTTTAGACGTCTAAAAAATGGTTCTTCAAGACCATTTAAAAAATGGGCTCTTAGTGAAATTAGAGTAGAAAGCATCGTCACATTCTTGACACAATTTGTGTCATGCTTATCTCAACTTCTTGTCCAGAGCGTGTTTGGGGTGAAGCTGCTCTTACTGATGTCCACATTATATCAATCGTCTCTCTTTTGTCTCAAGGTCATTTAGGATCAGTCACAAATGAGTCTTTTGATTGTACTACTTGTCAAATTGCTAAACAACCAGCCTTATCACTTAATAAAAGTACCTCTAATTCAGTTTCACCATTTGTTCTTGTGCATTCTGATATTTGGGGACCTGCTCCCACAGCTACTATGGGATGTTCTCAGAATTTTGTGTTATTTATTGATGACTATTCTTGCTTTACTTGGATATACATGATGAAAAATCAGTATGAGCTTCGTCAAATTTACATTAGCTTTGCACAAATGATTCAAGCACAATTTTCTAAAAATATCAAAGTTTTTCGACGAGATAATGCCATGGAATATCGTGATTCTAATCTCTTGTCCTTTCTTGGTGAGCAGGGAAATTTTTCTGAATTCTCTTGTCTATATACATCCCAACAAAATGGTTGTGTTGAGAGAAAGCATCGTCACATTCTTGACACAATTCGTGCCATGCTTATCTCAAACTTCTTGTCGGGCGTGCTTGGGTGTGAAGTCGCTCTTCTTCGTTGTCCACATTATCAATCGTCTCTCTTCCTCAGTCATTGGTAATGTCTCCTCTTTTGAGTGTCTTTTTCACACTACACCATATTACACCTCACTTAAAGTGTTTGGTTGTGCTTGTTTTGTTCTCCTCCATGCCAATGAATACACAAAACCCAATCATTGTGATCGTCTTGGTTGGTTTCTTAGTTATGGCACTGAAGACAAAGGTTATCGATGCTGGGACCTGATATCACAGCGCATCCGCATCTCTCATCATGTTGTCTTTTGGGAACATATAATGTTCTCTTCCTTGTTAAAGTTTACATCAATCCCACCCACGTCCACTCTTTTCTTTACCGACCCTAATGTTGATTATTTTCCTAGTGACACATATGCAGGTTCTTCTAGTGAGGTTCCAGCCCCTTCTGATGTTCCATCCACTTCTGGTGATGATGTTTTGATTGTTGATCATGCACTGCCCGCCATTGAGCTTCCTCAGAGGGTAAGAAAGCTGACAATGGTACTATTGTCTTGCTTCTTTATTCACTTGAAAAATCGACAATGATACTATTGTCTTGCTTCTTTATGTCGATGGCATGATTATCACTGGGGATGACTCCATTGGAATTGAAGAGCTCAAGAATTTCTTGTGTCAGTATTTCGAGAAGAAAGATCTTGGACCATTAAGTTACTTTATGGGGCTTGAATGGTTTGCTTCTCTCACAGGCTAAGTATGCTTCTGATCTTATCTCTCGAGCTGGCCTCACTGATTGTAAAATCGAACACACTCCTTTTAAACCAACGTTCGATTTACTCCTCAAGATGGTAGTTTGTCGACGATGCCACTCTTTATCGGCAACTTGTAGGCAGTCTGGTTTACCTCATGGTTACTCGATCAGATATCTCATATTCTATTCATCTAGTTAGTCAATTCACGTATTCTCCATGTACCACACATTATGTTGTCATCCTACGGATTATTCGGTATATCAAGGGTACCCTGTTTTATGGTCTTCACTATTCATCCGCATCCCCATTGATTCTTAGAGCTTACTCTGTTGTCGATTGGGCTTGTGATCCTAGTGATAGTCGCTCCACCACTGGTTTTTGTATTTTCCTTGGAGATTCTCTTATTTCTTGGCGCAGCAGGAAACAAACTTTGACAGCCCGCTCTAATGCTGAAGTTGAACACCTTTCTCTTGCTGATACTACTTCTGAGATATTGTGGCTTCATTGGCTTCTTGCTGATTTGAAGGCATATCTTAGTCTTCACCCACTGATCTTTAATGTGACAATCACAATGCCATTCAAATTGCACACAATGGTGTTCTCCACGAGCAAACCAAACACATCAAAATTGACGGCCACTTCATTCGTCAACATCTTCTCTGCGGTCTTATATCCATTGGCACTCTTGACTAGCCTGCTGATTTGTTTACAAAGCCTCATTCTCTTGGATGCCTCCGCACTTTAGTGTCCAAACTCAAGCTGGTTACAGCTCCACTCGCTTGAGTTTGAGGGATATGTTACGATATATTGTGATCCTCTCATTACTGTAATTGATATTATAATTATCTTAGGATTAATTAGCCTTTATGTGTAATTACTTTCTTTCTTTCATTGTCTCCAATCTTATTCTATAAATTAAAACACCTACTTGTAAATGATACACACAGGAAATCTATAATATTAACATTTACAAATATATTCATTTAATATTTCGCCACATGTCAGCTCAAGAGTAATTTAGCATTCAATACTATTTTGAACAATCTTCTATGATACACTATCCATCCATTTCCTATTTTTGACCATCATGAAACTTATGATGCACTCTTCTTTTGTATTGCACAAATACACTATAAAAGAGTGTTCTCTTGCCAACATTCACTTGCTCACTTGCCACTATGCCTCCTCTTATTCACCACCTCCTTCCTCTAAGCCCTCTCACAGTTGTACTTTGATTCTTTTGGGAAATGAGATGATGCAACAAAGGAGGAGTATTAATTTGCCTATTTTTTTATCCAGACCAACTTTATATCACAAACCTTTTCTCCTTAACCACCATCTCCTCTTCAGCAGAAAGCGCCAGATGATAAATAAAAAAGTGTGGTTTATTTTTTGTTTCTTTTCTTCAGCTTCATTCAGCGATAATAAGTTGTATAATATTGGTGGGTTTTATTTTTTTTGGGATATAGATCAAATCAAAGGCATGGTGGTGAGGGTTGAGTATGTACCGGTGAACTCTTCTTCAACAAGATAAATCCCATAGGAATACATATTTGCATTCGTTTATTTATTACTCCAAATATTTCTCAAATTTGATGTCTTTTAATGGTCAATCTTTTTTTTTTGTAATGGGGCGCCATGGCCAAAAAATGGAAATTGCATATTGGCTAAGATATATGATTGTGAACCTTTATTTATTTATTGTAAGTGTTGTATAATATAGAGAAAAGAACAATAATGAGTACCATGAAATAGCTTGAGACGTTCCAAGAAACACCGCCCAGGAGGGTTTTTTTGCTCAAAAAGTAAGAATCTCAAAATTTGAAACCCCCCAATATATAACAAGCTCTTATAGCACAAAGTATAGCAACACAACATCAAAATTTTAATATTTCTCCATTCTGAAATTTTTCTTATACATTTTTATACAAGAACTTTCACACACATATTTGTAAGCAATACTTTTCCTTCAAAATGCAATAATCAGTACTTTTCAAAATGCAACTATTAAGATAATTCATAACATTTAAAATATATAATAATGATTTTTTTTATAAAAATAATGATATTTTATTCCCTTCAATATATATATATATATATATATATATATATAAAACAATTGAAAATAATCTCATTAAACATGTTGACACATGTCATCTCAAGAGTAATCTAGCTATAAATTAATACACTAAAAGTATTTCACAAATGTCATATATTTCGGTTACTATATATTATATTTATATTTATTTAATGATTTTGATGTTTTGGTTACTTTTCAATATATTATATTTAATGATTTTGAGTCAAAAAAAAGTTTCGTTACTTTTCTATAGATGTTTCTGTTATTATATGTTATATCTTTATAAATCTGTAATTTAATTAATGATTTTGATGTAACATTAAGTTAATAATTAAATATATATATTTCGGTTACAATATATTATCTTTACATTTATTTAATGATTTTGAGTCAAAGAAAAGTTTTGGTTACTTTTCTATAGATGTTTCTGTTACTATATACTAGGGGCTAATCCCGTGCGATGCACGAGTTTATACAAAAAATTTGTTTTTAAAATAATGTTAAAGATAAATTTAAATACGTATAATTAGAAAGAAAGTAATAATAATTTTCATACAATTTATTAAGATATTAAATTTTAAACAAAGAGAAAATGAAAATTAATTCTAATATATCTTAGTTTAGTATTATATCATGTTAATAAATATTATAACAATAAGAACTATAAATATTGTAATGATATTAGTTGAAGCAAATTAAATTGAAGGAACTTAGACTATTCACCATTTTCATATTAATGTTTTAGAATTATCCTGAAATTTTAACTACTTCTCTCTTGCAATAGACTAAATTAGGCAATAGTTATGTTATTTAGTTTAGAGCAACTTGAATATAATTTTGGCATACTTATCTAATTCATTGTTTATATATATTATTCAAAAGTTTTATCTAACTTTAACATTAGTACAACTAAAAATTAAATTAACTTTTTTTTTATATTTACAAATGAGCACGCTTTAAATGAATTCTATTAAATTTAAAATAAGTAAGCACAATATGAATGCAATTTAGTAGACAATGTTTAAAATAGACACAAAATGGAGTTTATGTTTCATTCATACCTCTTAAGTTTTTATTCATGTCATAGGTATGCAACATAATATAAACACACGCATGATTTAATTTCTTAAAAAAAAATTACTTTAATTTCATTAGTTATTTGTTGGTAAAATTTGATTAATTAACATCCTATTTCCATAATAAATTTTTTCCATAAAATTGCAAGTTTTTTATTAAGTAATTTTATTTAATTTTATATTAAAAATTTAAAAGTCAATTTAACTTTATCTATGTCGTTGACTCTATAAAGCAAATAATAGACACTCTAACCTTTCAAAAGTAGGTTTGACTTGCAAGTTAAAAAGAATTAGTGAGATTTCACTAATAAGAGACTAACACTTATGAAAAAATTTATCGTTTTCCTAGCATCCAAGTATTTTACAAATGCCTTTTAAACACCATAACATTTACAATTTGGATTCATTTTTATTCATAGATTCAGCATACTTCTTTCCTTTGATTGAATATATATACAACATTACCTTCCCCCAATTACCAATAAAACTTCAAACTACTACATGTAATGGCTCTGATCTCAAATTCCATGCATACCCCTATAATCTCCAAAACCTCCAACTCTCTCTTATCGACAATCCAATGCACCAATTACCTTCAACGCATCATTTGCTTACCAATTTGTTGCATGCATGTAGGGCACTCTTTGTTACACTTGTTGTCTGTGGGTAGACTATTAAAATGGTTTGAGATCAGTTGAAGTAATTACTTGTTAGTAGTCATGACTGTAGTGTGACTAAACCAGAATGTGTTAGTAGGTGAAAATGGTTGAAGATGCAAAAAGAGGAAGGGTGCACAAATAACATGAAAAGGGGTACTCTGTATAAAGTCGGGGAATAAAAGTCTCTATATAAATGGATTATAAATCGTGAGTGTGAAGGTTACTTTGGCATAAACCGGGTATCCTATGCGCGCAACTGCAGAGACTAATCCCTCGAGTCGGGTGGGACCACAAATGACGGCAAAACTCTCCCTCAATTTATATAATGACAATTTACAATTGGGTTATAATGACAATTTATATATTCAATATTAAATAGGGTGATATGTTACAAAGGATTGTAAAAATGAGAAGCTAAAGGGATTATAAAACCGTAAGTGTGTGAAGATTAAAAGAATACAATTGGCTTATAATGACAATTTATCTATGCAATAATAAACGGGTGAGATATATCACAACTGATTGTAAGAGTGACAAGCAATGCATGCATAGTGGATCTTAAATTAGATTTACAATTCATTTAACAATCAAATTTAATATCAAATATTATACTTACTAAATAAGGATAAATAAAGTGGAAAAAAGAGATAAAGAGGGTAACAAAAACATACTTTTCTTTTTGAAGCAACAAAAACATACTTAATTGCACAATATGTCTTCCTATTTTTTTCCTTTCTTCCTATTTTTTCCCTCATGAAAATTAGAGAATAAATTTGGTTAGCAGAACTTCACAATATAGTATTTAACACCTTTTTAATATTTTTAATAAATAGAATAATTTAACATATTTTTAATGTTTATAATTTTATTTAAATAATATATTAATTTGAATTTTAAAATTATATTTAGGGAGTCAGAAAAAAATGAATTGAAAATATATTGTGATATTTAATAATTATTGGGAAAGTGAGATTCATTTTAAATATTGGATGTCATATTGGTTGAGTGGACATTAATTAAGTAAAATAGGAATATTGAGATATAAGTTGGAAATTAAATGAAGATCATGTGGAGCATCCTAGAGCTTGGAAAAAAGCTTCATTTAGAGATTTACTAGGGAAAATCCCCGTGCGATGCACGAGTTTATACAATTTTAAAAATAAAAAAAATGTTAAGATATATGTATGTTTAGGAAAAAATACTTTTTATACAATTTATTAAGACATTAATTTTTAAACATACATAGATGAGAACATGAAAATCCAATTTAATAGATTGTAGTTTAGTATATAAATATTATAAGGATTATAAATATTGTAATAATATTAGTAGAAGGAAATAAAAATTTAAGAAACTAAATATATATATATATTTTTTTATTCAACTTTAAAATTAGTACAATTATACATTATAGATTTATTTTTTTAATACAAAATAATGAACAAAAAGAATTAAAATAAGAAAATCAGTAAAATAAAAATTTAAAGTTTGATTCATGTCCAAAAATACGAAACAATGAACAAATCAATCTACCACCTTGTAAATCGATGAATGGGCATGCAAGACATGGGTGTTCGCAACATGGAAGAGATTAACAACTTTCAAGAAGTCACTTTCACAAATAATCAGCGTAAAGCCTCTAGCTTGATAGAGATCAAGACCCATACGAATAGCCATCAATTCTGACAATAGAGCATCACCACCATCCCATGAGTATGAGAAACCAGCAATCCACTCACCTGAGTGATCACGCAGTATTAAACTTGCTCCAATACGAGGAATGCCTTCCAAAAAGCTCTTATCTACATTGATTTTATCCATACCAACTGTAGGAGGATACCAGCGGGTCGTGAGTCTAACGGAGGCAATATCGAGACCCTGGATAGGGAAGTGATCAAGCAACTCATCATGAGACACATACACCTTCTTCAGGACTTCATGCAGGTGCCAAGGTTGTTCTTCAAATATCATGTTATTCGGCCAACATCACCCCTGCCACAAACCAGCAATAAAGATGTATGTTGGCTCACTATGAACCATGTCATAAAATGGTAAGCAATCAATATTTGTATCTATTTCGTAAAATAAATAAAAAATTATATCTAATTATGACACTTCCATTGCATTTAGTTACTTTTTGACTTAAAAATTGGTTAAATTTACCTATAATACTTTTAACGAAAAATACAATATAAAAATGATTTGACGAATCCACATGCATCACTTAATATGTATGCTAATAAATAGCTTACTATTTTCTTTACAATACTATTTTATATAATACAAAAATTGTTTCTCATGCATCGCATGGGTTTCATACTAGTATAATACAAATCAAAATAATCTCATTAAATAATTTCACACATGTCAATCTCTCATTCATCTAGAAATTAATACTCCTATTATAATTTACAATTTGCATCAAATTTTGTTCCATTTGTTTTCTTCGTCCCATTCAAAACACTTAACTCTACATTTGCAGTATCTATTTGATCAGTTTCTTCGGTATGTTTATTTCTTATTTTCTTTATCTTTTTTGTGATTTTACTCAATTTAAATTATCGGATATGGCAAAGATGGAGTTTCATGTGGAGGGTGTCATTTATCATACTTACCACTTGCTGAGAGGTAGAAATAGGCAGAGAAACAATAATAATTTGAAATACAACCCTTCACACTTTTATGTTTGGCATCATTATCTATTCATTTTTTAGTTAAAGTTTCAATTTCATGTAATATTATTCATCTTTCTCATCAATGAAACAAGAAAATCTACTTGAATAATTATTAAAATGTGGGCATAAATAGAGGTGACAATTTCTAGCTATAAGTGGCATTCCTTCGGGGAGTGTTCCATTCGGAGCCCTACAAGTGGGAAATTTTTTCTGTGGGTATGAGGACGGGGTAGAAAATCCCCACACAATCAATTTAGCGTTGGGGACATGGACCATATCCCCGCCCTGAATATATTACATAAATATTATTATTATAGATTTATTTCATATTATAAGTGTAGCGACCGAAAAATCCGGAAAAAGATTCTTCGAAGTTCGAAATGAAGCCGCCACCAAATATTAGTTTAAGGGTAAATTCGGCCCTTGGTCCTATGTACCTCCAGATGCAATGGAGGAATCAAAACTACGTAGTTCTTCCTGAAAAAGTTTGTTGGTTGGTGTTTTTTTAGTGTAGGGGTCTTAGGACTCTTGAATTGTACAGCTCATTTGTCCTAGAACGCTGACTAACCCAGTTGTACAACTGACTTAGTCCCCTACTTTTTGAAAATGATTTTTTGAGTTTTGAGAAAAATTGGTTTGGTGTGAGGTTGTTTGATTTTAAAATAGGTATTCTAGGACTCTTGAACTGTACAGCTCATTCGTGACACACCGATAACAATAAATGACGAGCACCCAAGAAAACTCTACTATTAATAATAACAATAACAATAAATGACGAGCACCCAAGATAAACTCTAATATATAATTAGAACTATTACGCGTCTTTGAAACGCAAACGATCTTGAGATCATTAAAAATAACACGTGTTTGCAATTCGAGACACAAGAAAATATACTTTTGAACTCTTTTGAAAACGGGAAAAAAAAACCGTTAAAATTGGGCGTTTACAAAAACACATTTTTTTTAATTTTCAATCCGTCGGACAAAATTGGGGTATAACAATAAGTAATTGATTTTTTAGTCTTTTTATATGTATTTTTAATTAAAAATATTAATAAAATATTGAACTGTGCTAATTTTTATTCTTACTTTTATACTTTTAAATATCAAAGTAGGAGTAACTTATATAATTTGTAGATTAAAATGTGAAACTTTTAACTTTTTACTCTTACTTTTATATTTTTTTCTCATTTTATTGTATTTCAATTCATATTTTGCTAACTTTTTGTAAGTTTATGGCATCTCGCAGAGACCATGGGATATGTAGGGAAGAGGATGAGGGAGGAATGACCCCCTTCCCTGAGATGAGGATGCGGGACAATTTGAAAGGCAGTGATGGCGAGTCGGGGGGGTCAATATTGAATTATTTTCGGTTTGTATTTATCTTTTCATGCAAATGCAAACATAACAATTTGAATATTAATAGTTTTACGAAAATCATTATTTTTTTAATTACTAAGGTAACTATTATAATATTAGATTTATTTGATTATGAAAATATAATTTACATTTATTTAAATCAATTAATTAATTTTAAAGAATTATTAGTTGGATTCCTACAAGGATTGTCCAATAGGAGCCCCAACCTCGAATTTTGTTGTGTGAGCAACTTTAGAGCATGTTTTTGGTGTGTGACTGTTTCAGCGTGTTTTTGTTTTTGGTCAGAGTGACTAGCGTAACCGTCTAGGAGCGTGTATTGTTTTGGTTTGAGTAATTATAGAGCAGCAATTATTGGGGCGAGCCGGGTGACCCGAGAGGTGACCCGAGAGGTAACCCGAGCCCGTCGTGGCCCGACACCGGATTATTGTATTGGACAATCCCAAATGTCTTCATGTCTTTTTTTTTGAAATCAGACGCCGTGATGACGTCATCGTAAAGACAGGCCAACGGGCCGGGTTTTGCTCACCCCTAATTCAGATAATGAATTCGGAAAAGAGAATCAACGTGGCAAGGTAGAAAGGCGCGATTGCATACATATTTTTAAGGGAATCAAACTCACCAAGGCACTACCTAATTCATCAATTATTATTTAATGTCGACGTTTAAGTGGTTCTATTACTAAAAGTAGCTATGATTAACAGATTACTAATAAGACAAAACTTGCCGTTTCATTGAATCAAGCCCAATATGGAAAGGTTAGGTGACCGATTAGTCCAAGCCAATGCCTGACTTCCACGAAGCACATACACTAATTGTTATGATAAATTAAATTAAATAACCAGCTCAAAGCATGCTACTTGCCTTCTAAGCACAGACACCAAAAGATTATAGCAAAACAGTGAACCCACAATTAGAGTTTAAATATATTAAACATTACACTTTCGATTTTTCCCCCTCTAAATCGGTATTCACTATATACATAGACTAATTCATCAAATTGAATAGAATTAGCTAAACAACAGAACTCTATCTCAATAATTTTAGGGCCTGTTTGATTTTGTTTTGTTTTTTAGCTTTTAAAAATTGATTATGAGTTCGATACATTCTGCTTAGCAGAAAGACGGATATTTCTTGTTTTTAGCTTTTAAAAATTGTTTTATAAATCAATTTTTGAAAACTGTTTTTAAGAAATAAATTTTAAAAAACTTGTTTGAGAATCTATTTTTAAAAACTATTTTAAAGATGAGAAAACTCAAAAACTTGTTTGGTTTAACTTGTTTTCAAAATATGTTTTAATAACTAAAAAACTTAAAACTTGTTTAGTATAATTCTTTTCATTATTCTTTTTAATATGTTTATTTTAATTTGGATATAATTCGAAACATTTTCATTAATATTTATTTTATAAAATAATAATAACAAACTAAGAAGTGCACAATATATTTTTAGCTTAATTTAACTATTAGTCTCTGATATCGAGGATATATAATTTTGGTTCTGCATGTTCTAATTGTGCAATTTTGTTTCTATTCAATTTTCATTTACATCATTTATATGGAAAATGAAGTTTTAATACTCCTATATCCACTATATTTATTATTATACCAAAAAGAGAAGAAAAAGTGTCCATCAAGATTATAGACTATAAGCGGAGAGTATAAGGGACACTTGTATGGTGTGGGCCCTATGCTCCCTTCTTACGGAGTGGAGTCGATCACGTCGATACCATCAGAGCATCTACTAGTTGACCTCTTCTTGCAGAGAGCACAATTGAAGTAGTGGAGCAGAGGACGCGAGTGCGGGCTCAGGAGGAGGATTAGCTCTTATCAAAATTGAACTCGTCGCTTGGAGGAGGATACAACTGAGGATATTACAAAGCCATCAGTAATTACTGGTGGATTCAATTTGATCGGTCGTACGTGTTTCGGACCAGCCAACCTCCGACGGCTGCGACCACATTGTTAAACCGTCATAAATAAGTGATTATCGACGGATTTTTGCCATTACAACAACTTTTGCCCGTCAGTAAATGTGATTTTTCTTGTAGTATATTACTTGTAATTTAGTATGAACATTAGTGCGAGAACGGTACTATAATACTTACCTGCCTTGCAAATTGTCATTTTCAGTTCGCTATAACATAACTAAAACTCTCATTAATTTTGCAATATGCAGTACACATTTTTTCATAAATTTGAATATTGAAGAAAAACAATGTTTTTATGATTTTAATATTATTTCATCATTATTATTGTTTATTATTATTATTATTATTATTATTATTATTATTATTATTATATCATAGTTTTTTCTGTCAAAATTAACATAGTTTTTGAGAATTATGTTTATGATAGTTGGTTTAAATTTTATATGGTTACCTAAGATATAGGCTACGTTGTGTATAAAAAGTAATGGTAAAGAAAAATCCCGCACATATAAAAACACTAAGTGAAGCTGCTATTTTAGGGGAGAAACATGCTTTTTACGTGCATGTGAAGCGGAAATCCCCCCCTAAAAAACGTTGTACATGAAAAATATTTCACAGTACACATGGGTCCTTCCTTTCATTTCATTTCCTACTTGTCCTTTCCTTTCCTTTCATACTTGTCATTTCCTTTCATTTCCTACTTTTTCTTGACATCACATGTGGAGAGAGAAAAAGAGAAGCCAAAGTCCAAGAGAGATGCAATTATTCAATCTGACACACTCTACCCCCTCTTCCTTTTGTTCTCTCTCATACTCTCCGCCTCTTTCTCTATTCTTCTCTCATCCACTCCTATTACTTTTCTTCTCTTTCATAGGATCCTCCTCTTCTTCCTCTCTCTTATCAGTTCCTCTTCTCATCTTCTCTCTCATCCGATCCAATCTCTCAAATCCTCCTTCTTCTCACCTTGCTTCTAAAATCGCAAAAACGAAAGAGTAGGTGTTTGGTTTGGCGGTGGAAGGTCATGGAAGCGCTTTTGGCATGGACTTTCGTGGTTTTAGATTTTAAAAACATGTTTGGGTGTTTGTTTGAAAAATTGATTCTTGCTCTGAAAATCGATTCTAGCAGAAGCATCAATTTGTAGCTTTTGCGTTTTGTTAAATCGATTTTACACACAGCAAAAATAAATTCCCAACTTTACCCTTGTGGTTTGCATTCTGATTTGCCCCTGTTTTGTGCATATAGAAGATAAAAAGAAGAAAGAAGAAGGAATGATAAGCGCATGAAAGTAATGGAGGAGTAGTGGGTTTCTAATTAGCATCAAACTAATCCAATAGCACAATGTATTAATGTATATCGTATGAAGATATGAATGATTCTAAAGTATAACACAAGTTGATTTGTGACTACACTGTTGGCTGTAGATAAAAGTGAGAGAGGAGAGTTAGATTGTGTTGAAGTGGATGAAATAGGGCAATAATGAGTACCCTCATAAAAGACTAATGGTAGGGGATGCGTGTATGCACCCCAAAATTGTACTATTTCATGTACCCTAAGAAAAGGCTATTGGTAGGGCAACGAGTACCTAGATCGACCACATGAGAGTACTATCGGGAGTCGTGGGGTATTGATTGTTCAAATAGAAAGTCCAAAACTACCTAGGAGTATTTCATCTATGAAACGAAAGTAAAAGTAGGGCTAATAATGTTCAACTTGGTGTAGTAGGGTATAGTGTGGACTTCCCAATGTCAAAGGAAGAATTTACAAAAGACAAAAATAACTTTGTGATAGTATTAGATTGAAGGTAATTATACATATCCTATATAGGGTGCACTTTAGAAGGCAACACAAATGTCTCGTGAAAAGGGAAACTACTTAGTGATCTTAATGAGTCTTTTTCATTTTTTCAAAAACTTTCAAATACATCAACATATTTTAGCTGTCATCTGTCCGTAGGACAGGTGCTTGACTAGTAACAATAAAAGTTAACAATGTAGAATTACCGATAATTGGTTTTAAAATAATAAAATGTTTTGATAAGAATTCAAATTATTTACAGTTATGCCATTAATGAAAATTACACGTTTCCGTGTTTTGAGTTTTCAGATTAAAACAAAAATGGAGAATGAAAACAGGTTCAAGTTGTTTTGGTTTTATTGTTTTAAAAACAGGAAAACAAAAACAGTTTTTGAACTCATAAGTATAAAACATCTATCCAATCAGATTTTTTAGTATTTTAATTTTTAAAAACTGAAAACAGTTTTGAAAACTGTAATCAAACAGGCCTTTAATCTTGCATTTCTAGAGTTGTATCAAAACTCTCAAGTATATATGGGTAAACATGACAACAGAGACAGATAGTTCCAAAAAAGACCTTGCTAGCTCTTTCATGGAAAAGATTAACAAGTACTAAGTGCTAGTGAGTATCCTATAAAAACATGTGAATTCTGCATTACAGAGGAATTCAAAACACGCAATGAAGAATAATTAGAGAAATTAATTAACAAGGAAGATTAAATCCTAGAGATCTGCATCATGCAATGTTCACTAAACCCATGAAGAGCATCATCTACAACAGGAAAATTCTGAAACAAGTGCTCAATAGGGACAAATCCATATATGGCATAATAAATTGCACTCCAAGATTGACAAATTGCACTATCCGCTAGTTTATCCGTTATCTGCTATTTTTTGCGTTGCAGAGCCTTAAAGGAGTTTGAATTCGAATCCTATAAATTAACATTTCCCCTCCCTAACTAATTAACCAATATTGCTCGACTATACAATAAATTAAATACACCAAAGCGTGAAAAAAAAAATTAAATACACCAAAATTACTTACATAACAACGGTTGTTATCAAGAGGAAAACGTGACAGCATTAAGAGCTATGAGCAGGAGAGGTTGAAACATTTATTGAGTGATATTAATTCCAAAGTTTATGTGAACCAAAAATCAACATCCAATTTAGTTTTACAACAACTAACATAATAACCAAAATTGGCATTGTCTTCTGTCAAAAAAAAAAAAGGCATTCTATCTTAAAACTTAAAAGGTTAAGATAAACCATTATTAGAAAGTAACATAAAAATGAATAAACACATTAACCTTCCTTGATTTCTGAATGTGTTGGTGCAATGCAATAATATTGTAATGTGAATGATTGTGAAAATGAATGTAAAATCAAGTGGATGAAGAGGATTTCTTCCTGTTCTTGTTATTGTGCATCCAAACCTTAAAGATCCTTCTAGAAACACCAACAGTATTACAAAAATCCTGAACCGTTGGATGATCATCATCGTTGGGCAATGGCATTCTCCAACCCAATTTCTCACAAAACTCAAACATCTTCTCTTTCTGCTCTTCACTAAACTTTGTCCTATGCCTTTTCTTTCCATTCGCGTGTGTTGCTGAATTGCAACGGTAATGATAAGTAGATTGCGGCGGAGATGGACTTGGGCCTGGGCTTGGGCTTATTGGATAGAAACTAATGAAGGTGGGGTTAGGGAATTGTTGGCGGCGGTGGAAGTTGCGGTGACATTCACAAGCGGCGCATGTTAGAGAGAGTGGTTCAAGGAAGGAATGAACTCGCAACAACCATCGAGTGCGTGACCACCTAAACTGGCTGCGTGGTTTTGAGACATTCTTTGTAGGAAACCATGACGGTGGAAGGTGTGGCGGCGGTGGTGTTGTGGCGGCGGAGGAGGTTGAGGGAACCGTTAGTGTTGGTTGAAGAAGGATTTGATGGTGGTGGGGTTTGAGTGCCTGAGCTGGTGCTGCTGCTAGTTAATTCCATGTTAGTAGTTTCTATGAAGGGAAGAGAAGAGAGAGAGAAGGAAGAAGGGTAGAGGGTGGGTGGGTGTTTGATAAGTTGTATAAATTGTTGTTGTAGATTTGGGGATGAATTTGGGGAACTTGTGTTGTGTGTGGGGTTGAAAGTGAAGACAAACCAAAAAAGTTAGTAATTACTTGGAAAAAGGGACGGTGGTGATGAACATTAAGATATGATGATGATGATGATGGTTTGTAACGTGAACTTGGGGTTTAAATGGCCTAGAAGAGATGCATAGCAGTGCACCACCAATCCGTTCAGAAAACAGCTGTTGTGTTATTTAAGACTCAATTCGGATAGTGAATTGTTCATAGTGGACATCATAGTTGGCGAGAGACTTGGAGCATGTCAATCACCGTCTTGGTAGGAGACAGAGACAGTGGCCCAAATGAGTAATGGCCGAGCCACACCCGATATGATGAGCAGCATCACCCAGCTCATTATCAGGATGATGAGGAATTTTATCTTGGGGATTATCTTGTGAAGCAGACTCAAGGGGAGGATTGGTATAGGAGGGCGGGTTCCTCGAGATCTTTCTCACCTCCTCCTCGCACCATCCACACCTCCTCTTTACCATCCCCACCTATTCATTACCATGTCCCGCCTCCCGAGTATCAGCGCAGGAGCGACCTAAGGGCGATTTGATTTGTCTTCCTCGAGACCGATGTCCGTCAGAGTATCGGGAGGAGCAGCGGCCAGAGAGGATCAGGGGCATCAGGAGGATCAACCTCATCATCAGCCCTCTCTCTTCACTAACCTGGCAGATCATGTCTGCAGATTCGATCTGCTGATGACCCGGTAAGTTGATTTTTTTGGGTAAATATATTTTTTAACGCACATAGTCTGCACTTTTTGCTTACATCATTTATTTATTTTTAATTCAGGAGTATCAGCGTGTTGTCAAAGTATGGGCTCATGGCAACAAAGTCCATACCAGACTGTATCTACAGTACCCGACCCTACTTCAGCGTACCACAGTGGTCAGGGACTCCAAACCGCCCACTTCTCCGGCATCGCCACGCCACGATGGGGCTATGAGTTGTTGTCGGCCTTTATCGAGAGATGGCACTCAGAGACTTCCTCATTTCACTTACCATTTGGTGAAATGACGATCACTCTGGATGACATTTCTTGTCTGCTGCATCTTCCCATCCGGGGAACTATGCCACACCTCCTACCATTACTGTGAGCTCGGAGTATGCCACACAGCTTGCTACGACATATCTGGGTGTGTCACACATTGAGGCTAGCGCCAACACCCGTGGGGGTCCGTATTTCAGCTTCAATTGGCTGAAGTAGATTTATGAGCGTAATCTGGAGGAGGGGGTGACATGACATTTCTTTGTGAGGGCTTATCTCGCTTCGCCTTCGACCTCACGATATCTTCACTACGAAGACTGGAGACAGGGTTGAGGCTAAGTGGTTGATCTACCTGCATGATCTGAGTGCAGATATTCTTGGAGGCTATGCATGGGGTGCAGGTGCACTAGCTACAATGTATGAGTCCTTGAACACTGCGTCTTTGAGGGAGACAGTGCAGTGTGGAGGGTATGCCAGCCTATTTCAGGTACACATTTTAACTTCATTTTTTTTGTTAAATCACACTAACTTTGGGTAAATTTTTTTGAATTAAATATGTTGTTTATTTTTGCATTTCAGGCTTGGATTTTGTGGTATTTCCCTCGGATGGCGGAGAGGTTGCCCGGTCATATACGGGTGCGAGCCACCGGGTGGCGCTTTAGGAAGAAGAAGTCGGACCACATGAAGGCGAGCCCTTCTACAGAGGATGATTGATGAGTGAGGCCGAGGATGTCTGCTTTGCGGCCATTCGAGGAGCACGGGGATGGTAGACCACTTTGAGCGAGATCTTCCTATCGAGGCTTCATCACCGGCCCGACTTGAGTTCCATACATGCACGATGAGTGTCTGCGACAATTTGGGTACCGTCCGTACATCCCGCGTGACCTGCCTCGTGAGGTCGTCCGAGTCATCTTGTCGCGTGTCTTTCGGGATCACCCACTTCATGGCATCGTGGATGACATCCTGCGCCTACTCGGTTTGCTCGGCGGGCGGATGAGGCGCATACCTAGGTACTTAGAGTGAAATACGTCTGTGCATCTATCCCCGACTATTACCGGCTCCACCATCACCGATGGTTGAGGATGGACACCTCCCTGTAGAGCTACGATATGACGATGCTGAGTGGGTGAGGGAGATTGTGACCGCTTGTAGGGAGGGGATTTGTGATGGCGAGATCACGCACGGCAGTCGGGCGTATCGGACACTCCATAGGCTGGTGGGGATGGCAGCACCGGATGACATTTCACAGAACTTAGGCAGCGGGGGGGGGCGAGGACGAGGCGGCGAGGAGGCGTTAGGGATTTTTTTATCACTTTTTGATGTATTTGTACTCATGTTACTTTGATGTTGGCACTTTATTATTACTTTTTTTCGGGTGTTTTATTTTACGAGTTTCCATAAATTTTTGATTTCATTGATTCGCTAAAACAAAGTTACACAAGCGATAAAATATAAACAACTAGAATAAAAATAGACAGATAAAAAAATACAATAGAAACTACTGAGTTGGTGGAGTTAATCGACGAAGGATCTCAGCGACGGTCCTTCTGGTTTCGACGTATAGATGAATGTAACTCTTCCATTTAAACATAATATGATTGGACATCATCTGTCGGAGGTCATCCTCGTTGTTGACATCCACGGCGAAACGATAAAGACCTCCATCACCCATTCGGTTTCCGATAAACGATACGAATTATCTCATGCTCGCGTGCTCTCTGGTTGAACCATCCGTAGTAGTTTCGCTAAGAGCGACAAAATGATATCACGATGTTTCAACCTACACGATAAAACATCTCTCCCATTGAAACATATACCATCATCTTGCAAGATGATGCCACGATGATCAATGAAACCCCATATTAGAATGAACGAGAGTGAGGAAGAAGGCTCGTAGTATGACATTAGCGAAGCCTGCATCATCTTGACTTGTGTTGTGTGAGAGAAGGAAGTTGAATTTTTGGTGTGAAAATAGTGATGGTGAGAGTGGGTATTTATAGTTGAGGTAAAAGATTATCAACTGTTGATTTTGTCGTGCAATCCACACCGCTGATCAACTTTGAAAGTGAAATCATGATCCAGTTGAAAATTTTTTCTTTGCGCAAAAATAATACAAATTTCAAACCCATCGTATATATGTCATTTGGGACATATATACGATGTGTATTTACTAGATCGTATATATGCCCTTAAGAGGTATATACGATTGCATCTTACGACCAATCGTATACACCTCTTGGGGCATATATACGATCTGTAAAAAAACGCATCGTATATATGTCCCAAATGACATATATACGATGAGCCTTTTAAAAAAAAAATTACAAAGGTCATTTTGGGGTTTTCAAATTTGGTGGGGGTATATGGGGATTGGGTGGGGGTACAAAAAACAACTCATCCATTAAATGTATCTCAGTACCTTGGGAAATTAGTCTCTGCAGTTGCGCAAGTAGATGATATATTGGTTTAACAAAAATAAAACTAGTGTTATGAATTTAAAGTTTTTAATAAAGTTGGGGGTCGAACTAACATAAAAAAAACTTATAAATATTGAATGACATAAATGAATATCGGTAATTAATACTTGAAAAATGAGAGAAAATTCATTTAATGGTGGATAAATAAGAAGTTAATTAAAATAATAAAAGTGAAAATGGGAGAAAAAAATGAAATGCTAGATGATGATTAACAAATGGAAGCCACCTCAAAGCAACGTAATCAAAGTAAATATCTATGTTGCAATGTGTCGAGATAACAATGATTTCGTTTTCGCAACGACGACTTGGTCCTTCATCAGAATGGAGGATGTTGCTGTTGCGGAAGCCATGGCGCTGAAGTTAGGGTTAGAGTTCGCGATAAATTTCTGTTACAGGATTGTTGTTTTCGAATCTGACTCTCTCACGCTGATCTCTGCTCTCACTTTTGCCACCAATATTGGGCCTAAGAGTGTTCCAGAGGATATATTGATGGGTTTTTTCTTTTGTACCCCCACCCCATCCCCTCCCACCCCCACCCAATACCAAAAACCCCAAAATGCCCTTTGAAACTTAATTTTTTAAAAAAAAAAAATAAATAAATCGTATATACCCCTTTGGGTACGTATATACGATGGCTATTTTTTGTCCAATCGTATATACGTACTCAAAGGGATATATACGATGGGTTTTTTAATTTTTTAATAATTTGTTTTAATTTTTATTACTAAAAGGCTACTAAAAATTCGTTAAATAGTAAAAACTACTCCAAAAAATTATAAAAACACCACTAAAAATCTAACAAAACCAAAATAAGGCTATACAAATTTTTTCAGATTTTTTGGAGACTATGAAAAATTTAAAAAAATCGTAAAAAATAGTAAACAATGGAATTTGGGATTTTGAGGCCGTAGTCCCGTAAGAAGTCCCTTCTACGGGAGTCTTGATTCTTGATTTTATTCGGATTTAATGGCTGTGGTTTCATTACGATCGGAGTATGTTGCCCGAAAACCGATTTTTTAGCCTAAATTATACGTTCGACGTATAACATCGTCACGTTTTAACGAACTACACACAAACCTATTTTCAGGACTTATATAATTTTTATTTGACTTAAAAAATTTTAAAAATACAATAAGTCGATATATACACACGAGGGGGTATATATACGACGACTATATTTTGCCCATCGTATATACACCTCCCAAGGCGTATATACGATTGAGTGAGGTTGTCCAATCGTATATACGCCTTGGGGGTGTATATACGATGCCTAAATGCATAGGGTCGTATATACACCCCCGGATGTATATACGATTGGTCAAAAAATTTAAAAAAATACGTTTTCAAAAGGGCATTTTGGGGTTTTCATGTGTGGGTGGGGGTGGGAGGGGATAGGGTGGGGTACAAAAGAAAAACCCTATATTGATTGATAGGTTAATATTTGTAAAAACTCTCAGCCCAATTTGATAAGTGCCCTTTCAACACACTTGTAGGGATGTAAATTTGCTTGCCCACTTGTTAACAAAATTTGTATTAGATTACCTTAATTTGACTTGGCTTGAGGAAATCCTAATTGTATTTCTCAAGCTTGTATGTCCGCCTAGCTCAATTTAGTTTAATAAATGATATGTTTTTTTTAAAAAAAACACTAAAATGTGGCCAATCATGACTAAAATATTGAGAGAAACGAGAATTACCAACTAAAATATTGTCAATAATCAAAATCATATTATTACATCTTAATTCCTATATATTTGAATGATTATTTTTTTTAAAAAAAATCCTTAACAAATATATTATCATTTGACCGTAACAAAATCATTACTATTTGCAGGGTTAGCATGCAAACTTACTTGTGCTGGATTTGTTGCTTTTGGGCCAAAAAAATTTTGGGGCCCTAAAAAAAATTTGTTTGGGTGAGGCCCTGTGCACTAGCACAGGCAGTGCACAGGCCAACACCCCCAAATGACCAGCCCTAAATGTAAGGTACCCAAAAATGGGTAAACCTTCAAATAGATTTTATAAAAAAATTCACTAAACATTTCTTCATAATTTTCATTGATGGATTAGTCGTTTGCATTCAAGATATACAACACTTCAAATAGATAGTGCGCTAAAAAGATAAGGAATCCAATGTCATAACTAACCAACTAAAAGGCAAAATAAAGTAATTTAAAATAGTGACTCATATGCTTCTAGACTCTTCTAGATGCTTCTTCTTAGGTCACATATATAGTCTCTTAGGTATTAGGCTTGTTTCCCTTGGGTTGGGTTATTACAACAGACATACACTCCATAATCGTATTTTTCTTTCAAAACATGCAAAGTTATATGGATCGGTTAACTGTGTAAAAATATAGTGAATTATGTACTTCTAGATTAAGCAGGTCAATCTGTCAAGTCATAAAAAAATGTGACTACCAACTGTCATCTTACTTCCATGTAAGGGCTCTATGGGTCTCATACACTAAATGTGTTCAAAATCGACCCAACCCAATAGAAAATCGCAAACCGAACTAACTCAAACTGAAAAATCGCAAAAATTGATATTTATCGGATCTAATTGGTTATTGTTTTTGAGTCAATCGTGCGGTTCGGTTTACCCCATTATTTTGTTTCACCAACCGAACCAAATCATATCAAACCACAAGTAAACTTATGACTTAAGGCCTTTCTTGAATGGCTCCCTATTTGGGCTTCAACTTACGACAACTCTCGCTCACTAGCTCAAATCCAATTTCGTTGTTTACCGTTTCACACTTTTCACTCTAGAATTAAAAATATTTGTTTTTCTTAAATAAAAAAATAGTAATATTTAGATTTACGATTAAACTAAATAATTTTAGCTATATTTTAAATTATGTTTTTTCTCGCAAAAATCTAAACTAAACAAACCAATACAAACCGCATTGGTTTGATTTTGGTTTGGTTGACTTTTTTTAGAAGCCAATCGAACTAAACCAAACCATATGTAATTTTACCTCATATTATTTGACTGCTCTATACATATGAATTACAAAAAAAGACACTTACGAATCTTGCCAAGTGGATCAATTGAAGGTAAATATGTAATATTAGTTGTGCATAACTTTTTAGAGACCATGATCAACTTTTTAAAGATGAGAACATGAAATACAATTTTATCTCTTTGAGATTCAAAAATTGTGATAAAAAAGGGCAAATGAGTAACTTAAATGTACATTTTAGTGACGTTTAAATTGTGTTTGGTTCATGAGAAATATGGAAGAGAGAATGAGGGAGGAGAGAAGTTGTGAAGAAAATGTTAAGTTACCTTATTTGGTAAGTATAGAGGAGAAACAGGAGAGAGATGTTAAAAACATGTGAGGCAAAAAAACCATACAGTGCAAAAAAAAAAAAATTCCTAAACAACCCACTTTTTAGATTAAATACCAAACTAACCCACTTACGAATCTTGCCAAGTGGATCAATTGAAGGTAAATATGCAATATTAGTTGTGCATAACTTTTTAGAGACCATGATCAACTTTTTAAAGATGAGAACATGAAATACAATTTTATCTCTTTGAGATTCAAAAATTGTGATAAAAAAGGGCAAATGAGTAACTTAAATGTACATTTTAGTGACGTTTAAATTGTGTTTGGTTCATGAGAAATATGGAAGAGAGAATGAGGGAGGAGAGAAGTTGTGAAGAAAATGTTAAGTTACCTTATTTGGTAAGTATAGAGGAGAAACAGGAGAGAGATGTTAAAAACATGTGAGGCAAAAAAACCATACAGTGCAAAAAAAAAAAATTCCTAAACAACCCACTTTTTAGATTAAATACCAAACTAACCCACTTACGAATCTTGCCAAGTGGATCAATTGAAGGTAAATATGCAATATTAGTTGTGCATAACTTTTTAGAGACCATGATCAACTTTTTAAAGATGAGAACATGAAATACAATTTTATCTCTTTGAGATTCAAAAATTGTGATAAAAAAGGGCAAATGAGTAACTTAAATGTACATTTTAGTGACGTTTAAATTGTGTTTGGTTCATGAGAAATATGGAAGAGAGAATGAGGGAGGAGAGAAGTTGTGAAGAAAATGTTAAGTTACCTTATTTGGTAAGTATAGAGGAGAAAGAGGAGAAACAGGAGAGAGATGTTAAAAACATGTGAGGCAAAAAAACCATACAGTGCAATTTTTTTTTTCCTAAACAACCCACTTTTTAGATTAAATACCAAACTAACCCACTTTTTTTTTCTTTGGTGAACTCGCTTCCCACCCCCTAGTTCTCCACTAAAATTTTGCAATTTTTTTAATCCCTTTGATGAACTCGCCCCCAACCACTAGTTCTCCACATGATTTTTAATTTTTGATTTTCTTGTATTTAATTTAATTAAAATCTAAATTAATTTAATTTAATTACAATAATAAATTTAAATAAATAGAATAATTATTTATAAAATAATTGTGGTAAAAAATGAAGATATTAAAAATTGCGGCAAAATCTAGGCCGTTAAATAGTGTCGGCAAGATCTAGACCATTAATTAAAACGTTGAATTTAATAACTCATAAAAATACAACTTCTTAATTATGAAATACAACTTCTAAAACTAATAATAGATTAAGATGAGACTCAGTTCCACACCGTCTAGGACGGGGATTACACGTTGTGGACGTTGACGCCGTTGTGGTTGTTCGGGTTCTTCCTCAGTCGTGCCAGGGGGAGGTGGGTCTGGAAATAATTGCGGTTGGGGCTCAGGGGCAGGTGGGTATTGATAATATTGGGGCGGCATTGATGAAAAACTAGCACGGCCGGGCTCAGGGGGAGGTGGGTATGCATAATATTGGGGCACTGATGAAAGACTAGCACGGTCGGGCTCAGGGGGAGGTGGGTATGGAAAATCTTGGGGCACTGATGAAGAACTAGCACCGGCGGCCCTCTCTTGAAGGCTACAAGCATAAATCGCAGATTCGGGTGTAATATGTTTCATGGTGGAAGTCGAAGTAGTTTACATCATGTTTGCCTCTTCTTGTATTATGTTTTCCTGTCGTTTCGTTTTAAATTTCCTATCCTTGTATTTTTGCAATTTGTGTTTTTCATTTCTGTTCTTATCGAATATTAAATTCTGTTCCACTTTTTAATATCTTCATTTTTTACCGTAATTATTTTATAAATAATTTTACTAATTATTCTAATTATTTAAATTAATTATTCTAATTAAATTAAATTAATTTACATTTTAATAAAATTAAATACAAGAAAATCAAAAAATTAAAAAACCATTTGGAGAACTAGGGGTGGGGGTTGTAAAATTTTAGTGGAGAACTAGGGGGCGAGTTTATCAAAGAAAAAAAGTGGGTTAGTTTGGTATTTAATCTAAAAGGTGGGTTATTTGAGTAAATAATTTTTTTTTTGCTACTGTTTGGTTTTTTTGCCAACATGTGAGCCTCACAAAAAAACTTTTCTCTCCTAACTTGGGAAGAAAAAGGAGACAAGTGGTGTTAGATTTTTTCTCTTCCAAATATAACCTTATTTTTAACCATGTTAAATTATGATAAAAAAATAATTTGCCGTCCATATCAAATCAAATGGATAACAAATTGTTACTTTATAAACTTATATTAAATAATTAAAATAAATAGTTAACTAATTAAATGAAGTTATTAAAATAAATATTTATCTAATTAAAATTATCTTTTGTCAAAAAAAACTAGTTAAAACAAATGTTTAGCGAATTAAATTACATAATAAGCTATCTATTATTTTTTAGTTTAAGGGTGGTGTTTTTGTTCTCTCAAAAGCATCATTTTTCTCTTGTATTTTTCTCTCCAACTAAATCAAAAGACACATTTTTCTCTCCTATTTCCATTCTCTTGTAATCTTGTGGAGTGTGGGCCAACTCCTTACCAACTGAGTCAACATTTGTTGGCGTTAATAATCTAATTCTTGAAAATCATAGCCAATAGGTTGAATTTACAATACCAATGATCATGATTTTGATGACATCGGGTCCCCGGTTGCAAGATTTGATCCTGGTCAAATGCTAATTGATTTTCCCTCTTACACAACTAGATCATGCACAAAATTAATCATAGTTATACATACTAAATTACTGATTATACGCTCCCTCATCCTAGCTAACCCTGAATCAAATCATGCATGATGTGTTACACTAGAATCCAAGAAGCATAAATGTGTGTTATCTTTGGACGGCTGATCCTTTCTCACCATTGATATGACATGTTAAGATTAAGGCACGCCTAATTTGCTAGGATTATAGCCCAAATCTTGTAGCAAATGAGTAGAAATTTATTGCATGATGTGTGTGAGGTAGATAGCACTCCATGGCAACCGAATTTGTCTTTTTCTTGGGATGGCTGAAAGAGTCAAACTCATAGAATGAGGCCATAGTCTCGTATCTATGTCATTATCATCAAATAGAATGAGGCCATTGCCATGGTTACTTTGGCAATTTCGGTGACATGGAAACGTTGACTCTCAAATTCGAATTTAGGTGTCAGCAGTTGTAGTATGTGTGTGGAGTAGAAAATAAAAAAGAAAGCATGTGCGAAGGGAAGGGGATGGAAGGGAGCAATACTACTCGTAGGTCAACTTTAGCTCTCCTCCAAAAGTGGAGAGATTTACCAACTTAATGAGTAGATACTATCTCTAATTATTTAGTTCTGAGTTCGATCTTTGACTAGTGTGTATGAAAAAATATTTATTGAACCCTTAAATGAATTGTCGTTATCTTGAAGGATTAGTCTCCACTATCGCTATAAATGATACATAGTTTTTTAAAAAAAGTGGAGAGATTTTGAAGGGTATACTGTAAGTATTTATTTAATAATTGAACACATATCATTTTATAACATCTCCTAACCTCCCTTTACTCTTTTCCCTTCATTAAATCCCTCCTATTCCCTCGGTTGAACCGAACACAGCCTAAGGGCGGGGAAAACAAAATGCAGAGACTCAATTTAGTCTTTCAAATTGTAAGATAATATCAACTTAAATCCACTAAATTAGCATCCATAAAAGCTTAGTACAACTCACAAGGTCGATGTTATTAGATTGGACGTTTTCTGTGTTTATTCGGATTCGAACTCAAGACCCCCACTCCTTTGTGTGTGTGAATTTAAGGGTGATATTTGCTTGTGGACTAAACAAAATTCAAAATAACTCATAAAATTGTAGAAGTACTGTGTGATCCTATACATGTTGCTGCAATGTGCAGTGAATGCGGAAGATCTAAGTCCACTACTAATCTGTAGTAGACCTTTTGATGAATGAGCAAATGAAGCACCTGGATAGTTGAACACCTTCTTTTGCCCGTCTGGGTGGTGTACCTGCAATTACACTTCGATGCCCAAGTCAGTGGGGTGAGCAGAAAACAAGAACTGTAAATGGGTAAGAATTAATTACCTCGTCAGTGTCAGATCTGTGGGGTATATATACTACACAGTGAATGGCTTGGAGTCGTTTGATCTTTTACGATTTGATCTGGTCCCTTGATGATAGGGTTAAACGTTCTGGCCACCCTGGGGGTGGTTTGGGTTGCAAATTGCTCCATCTGCTGGGTGGGCCTGGCTTCACATGAAGGATATGATTAAGTGTTAAGGTGACCTTAACACATGAAGAAAAACACAGTCCACTCGGGTCAACTCTATATCTTAAAATTGTATGCGGCTTGGCATTGCCGCACAATTTGGAGGGGAAAGATTTATTTTTTTTCCAACTTCCAATTTTTTGTTCATTTGACCTTTTATTTTTTTAGTTTGTCTTTTTTTTTGTTACAACGTCCGTGGTGTGAAGTTTTTATCGGCTTTATTAATGATTAATCTACATCGGGGAAGTTGGCTGACCACGAGTATTCGGTTGCCGGCTTGTGCCATTATCTCCTTCCAACAGAGTTTTTGTCACACCCAAGGTTCTTCTTTTATGTTTTGGTGTACATGATGGGGATACAATTATTTTGTAGAACGTGTAACGTGAAATGTTACGCAGTGTGTTTTGGGGGGGACTTTAGAATTCAGAATTTTTTTTAACTCTTCGAATACTAGAAGTTTCTTCGTAAATAACCGATTTGGTAAAAAATAATAAGTCCGTGACAAAATACGTAAAGTGTGATGTTGGCAGTGTATTTTGGGGAACTTAAGGGTCCAGAAAAAAATTTAGATGTTCAAATACACAATGTTCATTCCTTAATAATGTGTTTGATGGAAAAAAATTCATGTTCAAATTGCGATGTTGACAATGATTCTAGGCCGTGCGTTTTGGGGTAATTTAGAATCTAAAACATAATTTACATGTCCAAATTGGTATTTTATTCTTTATTTAGATAATTTCGCATCAACAAGTATTAGAAGCATACTTAAATTGGTATTTAGTTTTAAATCAAACTCTACATGATACCTACGTCCGTGTTTCACTTTTTAATTATGTAGTCTTCTTTTCTCTTTAATTATGAGGTAAGTTTTTATATTTACATTTTTTATATAAACTGGGTATCCACTACGTGCAACTCTAGAGACTAATCCCTCAAACCTGGTACGACCGTATTATGGGTTAAGTTTTTATTGTTACATTTGATGAATATAGCTAACATTATTATAGGCTGTTGTTTAACTTACAACTTTAAGTTGTTTGTGTTATGAGTTGATCTAATATGTGTGATTAGCCTGTTGTTTATGCTCCTATACACTTAAAATGGGTAGTTAAGGTCAAAGCTTGGACAACCAAATCTAGCAAGTTGATAACCTCCTATCTTATCTTACTCATGTATGCGGCAATACATGAGTTTTCCAATCTTAAGGGGGAAAGATTTTTTGTTATGTACTTCAATTTTTTTATTCTGAATTCCAATTGTGTTGCTCACGTCATTTACTTTTTTTTTACCTTCAAAAATTTGTAAACAAGCACCGCCAATCATTTCCACATTGGTTTACTTTCACACATCATTTTACTCTTTTCCTATAAAACATTCCCAAACTCACACACACTCACATCTTCGGCTGAAGTAAAAGAAAGAAAATAAAGAGAAGAAACAGAGAGAGAGAGCGTGAGGTTGAGGGAGGTGGGAAGGAGAGAAATCACCTCACTTGGATGCATGTGAGATGTTTTAACACCATTAGAATCACCACTTCCATCTCATTCTAACCATCCCCTTCTTATCACCATTTAATTCCCATCCCCTTCTTATCACCATTTAATTCCCATCCCTCCTATCACCATATTCGCTCTAGAGAGAGCTTCAAATTGGAGGAAATGAGTTCATTTGCTTAAAATTCAGTTTTGGGAGCTAATGGGTTGAGGATAGGAGCTAATTATTGGGTTATTGGAAAAAAGATTTAGCATTTCAACAATTTGAGAGTAAGTTTTGGGTGCTGTTCTAGAGGTTGAGTGGGAGTTAAAAGAATTGTGAAGCTATGGAAATCGGTTTTGTAGAATTTCGGTTTTGGAGCTAACACTTGAAGATAGGTATTTGGTATTCTGATTGTGGGGATTACTCCACCATTCAAGGGTTTGTATTTAGCATTGATTGCTGTTCATAGGGTGTAGAGGCTTGAGGGATTGTTCGAGTTCGATATGGGAACGGTTTGTGAAGTTTCGGAGTGAGTTCGGGAAGTTCAAAATTGTGAGCTTCCGAAAGTCTCCGATTTTACGTGATTTTCATCACAACCGGTGAGTTTTACTCACGATTAGGGATTTTTTATGTTGTTTGTGTGACTGATTTAAATTAGTTTTCGAAATCTTGAGTTTCGTGAATTTTTGAGTCGTAAACGGTATTTTACGAAAATTACGTGTTTTTAAAACTTAGAACGAAACCATTATTATTTGATTGTTGAATTGTTATGTTTGGACTGAAATATGTTGATATAATATCTGTTTTGAGGTTTGGATTGAGTTGGAAAAGGAACGGAATCGAATCGGAATGAGAATTAGAACGAAATTCAAAGAAAACAGTACATCATTGTTCTCTTATTTGGTGTGGTAAACACCATATTTTTGTTGACATCATTAGGAAATCTGGTAGAGTTTAGTAATTGGATTTCCTACTCTTCTACAAAAACAATAGTGCTTGCTCTTTCAATATCAAAACTTCTGTAGTAGATTAACAATTGTCTGTACTTTTGAAGCATCTTTATGTCGTTTTTAAGTATTAAACCTTAATCCTACTTATTCCATATGTATTAGACTTACATGTCTTTAACAACTACCAACTTTAAATTCTCCAACAAATGTTAGTACTAGATGATTTTATATCTGGATACCACTTTAGAATCTATACATTTACATCCGGAGGTAGTCTCCCAAGTGGGACCTACCTCCTTTTCCCTCCCTTTCTCCGCTTTTGGCGCCAAATCCCATCCCCCCCCCCCCCCAAACCCCTCCCCCCCACCCCTACCCTCCACTCCTACCCCCCTTTTTTTCCTTCTCCAAATTCTCTCTCCCTTCTCTTTTTTTTCTCCTTTTTTTCTTTCATATTTTTATGTTATTCCTCTCTCTCTTCTTTCATGTTTTATATTTAAGTGGTACTTTACGATTAAATAGAAAATGTAATTGTTTAAACAGACAATATTTGCTCCTCCATAATCAAATTTTTGGAATCAAACATTAATTTCGTAACAAATTCTATAAAGTGTAACGCTATGTAGAGTATTTTTGGATATTTTAGTGTCTGAAAAAATTTGTTCCTTAGTAACCAATTTTATTTAAAAACAGTTGATTTCATAACAAAATATAAAATTAATTTTGTGCCAAAATATGTAAAGTGTTACGCTAAGTAGTGTTTTTTTGGGTGACTTAGGATTCAGAAATGAATTTAGATTGTACAAATATGCGAAGTTCGTTTCTAAGTAATTGGTTTGGTCAAACCAAAAAATAATTTCCTGTCAAAAAACGTAAAGTACAACATTAGGAAGCGTGTTTCATGTTACTTTAGCTTTCGGAAAAATTGTAACTATCCAAATATGTAAAGTTTGTTCCTCAATACCTGGTTTGCTGGAAAAAAACAGTTTCATTACGAAATACGTAAAGTGCGATTCTGAGTGGTGTGTTTTGAGTTACTTTAACATATTTGATTAAATGTGTATATTCTATGATATTATTGTTTAATATGGGCTAACCATTTACTCTATCTTTAACACAAATTATTTTTTTGTTCGACAATTTGCTATCCATTGTCCTTAAACTTTGACTTCAATTACTATTAATATAATCTTCTTCTTATAATTCTTCCGTAGAACCTAAAGCCTTGGCCCCGTGCATCGCACGGGTCACGACGCTAGTAAATTGAATTCTAGTTGTCATACTTGGTTGGATTTTAAAATATTTTTCATTTTTTATGGCCTTTCAGATATCCACCCTGCCATTTTTAGCTAGGTTAGGCTAGAGAGACTTTTTCATAAATTGCACAAAGATACACTCAATCCAACCCTATGTCAACAATATAATTTTTTTTTTGAACGAGTTAGGTTCTCAACTTTGAGATCATAAGCCTACCCAAACCAAACCATTTCGGCAATGAACATGTTAGTTTGAGTTGGACTCGAACTTGAACAAGTTGGGTGGTTTAGGTCATCGGGTTGAACAGGTCGACTTGAACTTGTGACAGTTGACAACCCTACTTGTACACTACAATTTTACTTCATACCATCTTTACCATCTTCACTGTTTCACTCAAGTGGAAATTGTGCTTTTTTTTTTGCAAAAAGTCTGGAACAAAAAGTAAGTTTTCTAAATTTCGATTCTAAAAATATTGTTTTGGATATTTCGATATTTAAACTTTCGAAATATTAACTATGTCCAAAATTTTAAAAGTTGAAAATCTGGTGTTCCAAAAATTCCAACATTTAAAATCCACAATTTTATTTTTAGAAATTTTAATAGTACTGAATTTTTAATATTATAAAATCTAGAATACCAGATTATTCAAAAAGTAAAAAAATCCAAAAATCTCAAAAATTCTAAATAGCTTTGCAGATCTCTCATTCCTCTCTATCTCTCTTAGTTTCACTTCTATTATCATTAAGAAATAGATCTCCGATACTTTGAAGGATTGTTGCACCCCGAAAAATCCGGTTTGGGTTTCTCAATGTACAACGTGGAAAATTTTTGAAGCCGCCACCAATATTTTAATTTTAAGACCAAAACATTGAAAAAATGTCTTTTGAACAAGGCGAATGGTTTTTTGAAAACTAGAGATATAGGTTCGGGGGTCGATTACGTGTGAGGAAGGTACTAACACCGCACACGTCCTTTCTACCGAAAGGGAACCTCTAACTAAATGTGTGGTTTTAACGTTTGATTTGAAAAATACCTAAATTTGCCTATTTATTTCTTGTTTGAAGATGAATGAGAAAACTTAATGAAATTTTTTATTTTTGGCGCTCAACGAGAGTTGGCCTCTCGCTCCTACGTATCTCCTGGTGCGATGGAGAATTCAAAGCTACGTAGTTCTTGGCTGTCGTGAAAAGGTTTTTGTTTTTTTATCTTTTTAGTGAGTTTTCGAAATATGACGAGTATTCTGCGAATGATTAAACTAACAGAGGTTATAGGTAATCACCGCTAAGTACTCTTGAAAATGAGAGTCACTACCACTGGTCAGACGAACGAAGGTTCTGATTGACTGTTAGTAGCAACTCGTTTTTTATTTGATCTTTTGAAAATGACTTTCGAAAGAGATTAATTGACACGAATGATCAAACTAACCAAAGTTATGGGTGATCACCGCTTATTGTTCTTTGGAAAAAGACATTGCCGCCAATGACTAGACGAACAAAGGTTCTGATTAGCCATTAACAACAATGGGTTGAAAAATGATTTTTTGTTATGAAAAGTACTAACGTTTACGGTTGCGAAAAGGATTTATTTGTTGCGCTTGACGAGAACGTGGCTCGCTCCTACGTATCCCAAATGGGAATCAAAGCGACGTAGTTCTAACGAGCCTTGAAGATGAAAATGTTTTGAAAGGGTTTTGGAGAAAGGAAGAGTTTTCATAATGATTAAGCAAGCAAAGACTTTGAGTGATCATTACTAATACTCTTGATAGCGTTCATGACAATCAAACAAGCCAAGGCTTTGGGTGATAGTCACTAATAACTTGTGTTAATTAGAAAAGAGTTTGAATGATTTTGGGGGAAAAGGGTGAAGTTATTATCAATGATTGGTTACAAACTTCAAACGCATTCAATAATCAAATAATCATGCATATGTCACACATCAACTAAGACTAAACATGCCGATACAATCAAAGATTCAATTGTCAAGGATACAAGGTGAATTTCTCAAAACAAATGCGTGTGTGTGAGGAGAAGTGCATTTACCCTAATGACTCTATGCTACAACAGGAATGTAGGCTTACGTCTTCATTAGGAGGTCATACACATTGAGGGAATGACACAATTAAATCAAGACAATTTAAGTAGCATCGAAAACAAGTAAACAATTGATCGTGGGCCTAGAATGATCTTAATTAAATTAATTGACATATGAGCAATGATTTCTTAATAACACGAACTAAGAGGAATTGCATCAAGGCTAAAGTAAGTCTATCCTTTGCAATACCTCACGAACCCTAAACATACAATCTCATTTGTTATTCACTAAGAAATAAAAAGGGGAAGGTTGAATCATCTAAAATCAACTTCACCACTTTAAAACATGATGCACTAGGCATAAGTGGGAATCATATGATTTATCATCAACAATTAACAATAAGCAAACTAAAACAAGATTTGAATAAACACAAAACAAGGTTGAATCACATAGAGCAATCCTCTCACTTTGAGAAAGGTGCACTAGGCACTAGTGAGAATCAACTTGCCTATCATCAACAACTAAAATAACATTTAACACAAAAATGAAATACTAGCAACAATATTAAACATCATCAAGCAAAGAACAACAATAAAATCAACTTGAAAATATTTTAATCATAAGCATGTGAACCCAAGGAAACATAGGTCCACATTTTATAAAAAAAACATAGGTTGTAATCAAAAACGTGGGGGGTGTTATTAACAATCAGGTGTTAAAAAAAAGAACTAAAAGAAAAAAAAGGGAGGCAAGCCCACTGGGCTGTAACCCAACGTCAACCAAAAAGAAGCAAAAAACCTAGTCTTAAATTCCCCTCCCCTGCGCCGTTCCATCTTTATTCAAACAGAGGGAAAGCTGGATCGAGAGAGAGAGAGAAGGAGATGTTGTTCGAGAGAGAGAGAGAGAGGTCGTTCGAGAGAGAGAGGCAGACCGAGAGAGTGAGAGAGAGAGAACCGCGAGGGAGAGAGGCGTTTGGTGGTTCACCGGCGACGGCGGAGGCGTGGTGGTGACGCGCGGCAGAGAGAGAGAAGCGACGGTGGGTCGCTTGAGAGAGAGAGAAACGAAGGTGCTGAGACGGCAGTGGTTCGCGACAGTTTGCGGTGGCTCGCGGTGGTCGCGTCGCCGTTTGAGGGTGGTGCGACGGCGACGGGGGTGGTGTTTGTGAGGTTTGTGATGTTCTTGTTGATGTTGGTGACGGGGTCTCTTTGAATGGCTTGGTGGTTGAAGCTATTTTAAGCACTCTGTTATGGTGAGTTATTGATTGCTTCTCCTTCTTCTTCTCTAGGGACGTGGTGATGGCTGTTTGTTGTTGTGGATTTTGGCTTCCTTCTTCATTTTGTTTTTTTTCTTTTCCTCCTCTTCAAAACTCTTTCAGTGTTAACCAATTTGTTTCTAAGGATCTTTGATAGTGTATCAATGTGTGTGTTTATTGCCTGTGTATGTGTGTATGTATTGGCTGCTGTTTGTGTTTTTTTTTGTGTGTATTTGAGTGTGTTTTGGTTGAAGGAGAGTGTTGAATTTCTCAGGTTTTTTGTTACAAGTTTTCTCTGTATCCTCTCCTCTTCCGTTGGCTTCTCATATAGAGGCTTTTTACTTGTCTTTTTACCAAGGCCAGCTAATAGCTCTTCTAATGTCTTTGTCCTATTTCCTATTTCATGAATCTGCTCTATCTGAACTTGTTGCTGACCTCTGCTTATCTTCTTTTTTATGTTTGCAGGCTAGTGATCAGGGAAGCAGTGTGATGTCAAGAGCTAAAAATGGGTCTTAGCCAAAAAACAAGTAGAAAGAAACCTTTCTCTTTGCTGCAACCAAAATAATCCAGCGCTTTTCTCTCTTTCTTTTCTATTTGGTTTTACAAATTTGTGTTGTTTTGCTTTTAATTTGTCCATATGTGTAACAAAAGTTGACTTATGTACCAAATTATATAAAAAACTATTTACAATAATAAAAGCAATTTTTTGAATCTTATTTTTGTATAAGAATAATGATATGATAAATTAATAAACATATATGGATAATAATAATAATAATAATAATAATAATAATAATAATAAGTATCAAAGCAAATGTGCATACACGACGGGACGCGAGCGCGCGTGCAACAAGAGCCATAACGCGCACACGATTAGGAATAATGTGCGAGCACAACAAACATATTTTTGAGCCTTTTTTCTTTGAGAACGAGAAAAATACTTACTAAAATTAGGTATTTACAGAAATACGATTTTATTTGATTTTCAACTAGTCGGACAAAATTGGGGTATGACAAGGATTAGTCTTCACAGTCGCGGTGGAGAATACCTTGATTTACCAAGATGAAAGAGAGTGATACTAAGAGAGCGATAAAGATGATAGAGAGAGATGTAGGAGAGTAGAAGGAGAGGATCCAAGTCCACTAACACTATCAAAAATTTCAATCTTTTAAAAATACGATACACATATGCATTCCGTATTTTTCACAGTTTGAAATTTCCGGTATTAACACATAAAAAAGTTCAAAAAATTTATTTGCAGATGGGTTTTGTTGAAATATTTGAAAAATAATTTTGGAAGAAAAAAAAGTATGAGAACGTATGAGTATTAACTTGGGGGCATGAAGTAAAAAGCCCTAAAGAAGATTGGGCTAAGCTAATCGAATAGGGTCTTACTTTTCTCACACCTCTCCCTACTCAGCGCACACTACTAAACCTAAAATATTCCAAAATTACCCTAAACCTCCTCTACGTAGTGTTTTTGGTGGGTTCGAACGCGGTCAATCGAACCCGTTCGGATACCACCATCCGAACTAGTGAAATATTTTGAAAAAAAAGAAAGCTTTATCACTCAAGCTAAATTTAGCCACATGAAAACTTTATATATATATATATATATATATATATATATATATATATATATATATATATATATATATATATATCAAAAAAAGTCTTTTTCACTTAAGCTTTATCACTCAAGCTTCACCTGTCAATTTCACACTGTATTGTTTTTACAAAGTCTTTTTCACACTGCATGTTGCAGGCATGTGAAAAGTCAATTGACAGGTTGCAGCACTGAATTGACAGGTGGGATTATTTTACACTGTGTTCAATACAGTGTGATTATTTATGCTAAAGGAGCAACTTGCAACACTTTTTAACAGGTGGGATTATTTTATTGTGGATGTTATTGTCTTTAGCATAATTGCACAACACTGCTAAAATGTCTTTTTAATAACATTATTTTTGTGAATGATGGTATCCGAATTGGTTCGGATAGACCCATTCGAACCAGTTAATTTTCACATAACAGGGTGTGTTTCAAATATTTAACACACTCGAACGGTCTTATTCGAACAAGTGAAGTTTCTTGAAAAAAAAAAAGACGATTTCGCTGGTCTTTTGGTCTTTTCACACCCTTATGGGGTGTGTTTTGAGTAAGAGGGGGAGTGGGAAAAGCAACACCCATCGAATATAGCCCAAATGGGGCGATTCTGGCCCATTGGGATGTAATAGACCACTAACGACGACGTTTAGTGAGCTTCGGGATTGAAAACTTTCAGCAAGCGTTCGACGATGGCGAAAGCAGAGATCTGCTAAGTAAGCTATTTGGAGGTGACTGCTGATTATTATTTTCTAGGTTTTTCATTTTTCGCATATGATGATAGTTGCTTTGGTAATATCTTTTCCTGAATCTTCTGTGCGAACTTGTTTTATTTTGTTTCAATTATATGAAAAATCTATGTTCTTTTTATGTGATGACTCGATAAAAAAACAAAATAATTATCGGTGAATTTATAAATTAGTTAAATTAACTCCCTTTTGATTATGCAGAGAGTGATGGTTTGGTTTAGAGTGAGGTTTGTAGCTGGTAACAATCATTGCTTGATAGTGTTGTAATAAATGCAGTTTGAAAAATGTTCTTAATCTGGTTTCTTCTTGCAATTGTATATTCAATAATGAGTTGAGAGGTTCTTTATATATCAATTTCTGGTGAGGCTAATGTTCATGCAATTATGCAGAAATGTAGATTGGTACTTGTAATCGTTGGCCCTTATTTGTCATATTTGACAAATTGGATATGTAAACTAATGGTGTATTACACATTCAAGTAACTCATTTGATTGAAAAGCTATTTACATTCTAATCTCTTTAGCTTTAGTCTGAGTAAGGCTCCATTTAGATCTTTCCCATCACAATCAGAAATATTTGCACATGTTGCTTCATCTAGGTTTACTTGAAACATTTACCTTGTCAAGCCATTTTAGCCATACGTATATCATCAATATTAAACTGGTTATGCTGAACTCACTACTAACTGGAGTGGAGAATGCTATGATCTGAGAAAATTCCATTACAAGCTAAGCATTTAGGTATCAAATGAATATTGCTGTTTTGGTTCATACATTTTTTGACAGCTCTACAGAAGAACCTCTATAGTGAATAGGTGCAAAATGTAACTGCTATAGATCTTTTGATTCAATCATGATTCCTAGCTTTTATCTGATTTGGTGCTGCTCATGCTCCAATCCCAATGTTATGCTTTTGACTGATGTTTTCTGATATGTTGAACCATAGTAATTTACTAAAAAAAACATTCAAATCTATGTCTTTATGCTCTTTCACATCCTCATTAGTCACTTCTGTGTGCCATGTCGAAAGAACATTTCTCGAGAATCTTATTATTTGTCAATAATGGAAAGGATTTTAACTTTTGTTTTTCTATTCTCACTGTTTCCATCATCATCATCATCATCATACGATACATTCAAAGGATGTTGATGCAGATTTCCTCAAGTTTGCATTCCATATGCTATTATATAGCCTGTGTGACTTTTATGATCCATGGTTAGGATGACATTATGTTGGATGATATGTTAGTATTCCATTTTTATGATAAAAACAATGAAGTATTACTAAATTGAAAGCATTTTGTTTATTTAACACCTTGACGTGTTAAAAACACCTTGACTTATTTTGTGTATTAATATCACTGGTTACTCTTTTTTCTCTGTTTTCATAAGCAAACTGTCATTGCCTTTCACCAAAAACATGCATAAATAAAAACTCATTTAAAATACTGTTTTACACTATGAAACAATGCATGTGTCCAGAATTCTGTTATGAATCTCTAATTCCCAACTACTCTACTTTTGTTGGTTATGGGATAAGACTTGCTATAGATTCCAGTGACCGAAGATATGAAAGATCGTTCAATTTAAAACACTTCAGAAAGAAGATGACATTACAAAAGAATATGAAAATATTGCTGAAAGCCTGAAACTGAATACTAGTGCTAACGGATCTTCTCTTTCCCTGAATGAAACTAAAGGAAAACATTGTGTTTTTGAGGAGCTGGTATCATCATCTATTCTTCCTTTTTAGATGATGCTGGTTCACTGAATTGCTTTCTAGAAATTTATGTAATAGCCTGACTGTACATAATACATGCTTCTCTATGACAAAACTCGTAAAATTAGATCGAAACAAGGAAAATAACCAACCAACTGTTGTGAAGATCTTTTGAGAATGCAGGTAAATCTCACTATATTTCTAACCTGCTCTGCATTTCCAAGCATTCCAACTTCGTTTCTCACGCTTTTTGATGTCAGCATGGTTTTGCTTTCTTTCCTAGTCATCATGGGAGAAAAGCCCTGTTGTGAATAGGATCTGATCCTCTTCGCACTCTTCTTTTGCTCGACTGATTTGGATCAAGCCTGTTGTTAACATTTGGTAAGTTCTTCTTTGTTGGATCAGACCCATTGTTGGCATTTGCTGAATTCTTCTTTCTGTTCAATAAGTCCTTCTCTGTAGCTTTCTTGGTATGTTGATTCTGCAGCATTATCCTGTGGTGGTCTTCTTGGCTTTGTTTTACTGCATGTTCTAAACTTGTCAAACCTGAAACTTTCTCTGGTTGGATAGATATTAAGAACCCAATAAATAGAACAAGAAGAATTATTCTTGAAGAATGAAACACCATATTCACTTCACTCTAAAACAAGAATAGAAGGTATGTTATGTTCTTTCTGTTTAGAGTGACAAGAGAGTAAGCAGCACCCTGCTTGTACTATCTGTGTTCTTATGGTTCATTCCTGTAGATATAAGCTTGTTATATATGTCCTACTAGATTTGTAGGGGGCTTTAAAGCTTAAAGCAAGGAAGGAGGGCCTACATGAATTTTAGATTCATCTCGAATCATAAGCCTGAAATCTTAACTAATTAAGGCTGTTATTGAAGAATCTGACAAGAATGAAAAAAAGGAGGTTGGGACAATATCCTTGAGAGGCCAAGTATCTTTCTTTCTTTTTTCATTTCTTTCCCTACACATCTATCATATGCCTGCTTTTTTTTCAATTAAAGAAGCAATCTCCTAGTCGCTTGGACTGTTGGCCAATTTGCCACGTCACACTATTGTACCTGTATGTATGGATAAATGATAGTACCATAATGATTCTACATATTTTAGCCTAAGGTATATTTTACCATAATGATTCTACATATTTTAGCCAGTACAAATGAAATATCATAATGATTAGTTAAATGATAATATATATACACAATAACTAAAATTGACTTGCAAGAATTTAGGATATTGTTATGTACCCATAACAAGTTATGTTACACATTTGCAAACGGTCAGGTTTACACCATTCAAAGATTCTGCTCTTAGATGGGGTAAGGGGTTAATACTGCTGTAAATTATGATTTCTTTGTTGTTAAGAAATGGCCTATTAAACATTAATTGCTTTTAGGAAAAAATGGGCCAGGCAGAAGCAGGAAATTGGCACAGTGGAAGAAGTTCATATAAAGAATAAATGTGGGAATAGAACAGTCCCCAAAAGAAACAAACTAATGCTTTATGCTCTTTTCTGTAACTTCTAAGATCTCCTCTTGGCTTAGCTTTAGAATTCCAAGCTCTCTTCCCAAGGTAGCAACAAATAAAATAGCAGTGCTTGATTTATTGGGCTGAATGCAAACCTTTGTGCTTTGTTCTACTTTTAGATGGATTGCCAAGCCTTATTTGTCCCTTCAAATTTTCACGTTTCCTCTCTCTCTTCCATATTTTACTTTTTTTTTTTAACTTAAAATATCACATGCAGCTAGGAACTGTCGAAAGCATAAATTCCTCGCTTTATTATCACAACTGGGTGACATGGTTTCTTAAGATGTAGGGTGACTGGTCATAGTCCAAGTTAAACAACCAGCGCATGAACTATATATGCCCTCCTTTTTTTTTTAATTTATTTATTTTTTTTTACTTTTTTATCCTCCAATTAAAGTGAGAGTTTGTGTGACTTGTTGCTTTCTATTTTTATTTTTCTTCCTAACGTTTGAAACTTACTTTTAATAGTGTCATCTTGTTGCAAACCACAAGCCCTTGAAGAATAATCTTTTTATTAACTTGCACTGATATGCCTAAGGTGTAACATGTGACATTATAATGTTGGAGTGGATTATCATTGTGGTTTATTTGACACATCGTTAACCTTTTCGCTGTACACCCCAACCATCGAGTTAGAAACAGGAGATTCCCCAAACATTCATTTTCACAGTATGGCAAAATTTCGTGGATCACACTAATTAACTTAGTGTGATCCACGGAATTTCCCTATTCTTGAGTGAGTGAGGCACTCCTCGAAGATATTTTAAAACCAATCGTTGTTGATCTAAATCAGTGTCTAATGTGACATCTACATTTGAAGATAGAGTGAGCTGTCTCTCACTGTCGGTTGCACCGGCAAATTCAACGGCATAGGAATGTTAGCTCTTGGATTTGAACATGAGTGTGACAGTGTGATAATCTTGTGATGCTTATTTATTATTTCGTTTAAGCTTGAAAAAAAAACAAGTGGCCTAAATGTTTGTCTAGCCCTTTACTTAATATGATTGCTTAGGGGATCCTAGTGTATTCACTTGTGTTTCAAAGAAATCGTGTTGATCCCTAGGAGTGCCTTAATGCCATAGTGCTTTACATATAGGTTAATTTGTATCTGATATGGTTATCTATTCCCAAATGTTAATCTTTAGATACTTTGCCAAATAAGGAAATCTAAAAATGCAGAGTGGGTCCTTATGATCAATAACATGTGGTACGGTACGTACAATACTAAGATAAACTTGTGTGATACGTATGTTTTCCGTTAAAGAATGAATCCCTATCCATTCTAAACATAATGATGGAGCCCACTTGTTATTATTAAAATTTGTAGAGTAAGTAACATATAACAAAGTTGCAAATTTTGCACATAATTAGCTTTTCTAGATTCTCAAGACTGGTCTTAAAGTTGTTTCCTCTTTGTAAATTTGTTTTGAACCAAAGTGTACCCCATAATGCTGCTCAGCATGACGGTCTTGTTACAATGAGCACTGACTGAACAAGGCCACCACACAAAGAGAGAAAAAGGAAAATAGCAAAGCAAATTAAAGAAGAAAAAAAAAGCAAAAAAGGAGTTGTAATTGTTACATATAGTATCCCCATCTTTAACCAATATCGTTGGTTTAATGACATAAAACTCTTTCTATTACCTTGGTCGATCCGGTGCTCTTGAGTTTGATTCCCATAGTGGACAAACTCGGTGTTGACCAGTGTGAAATTTGCTCTCATGCACGGATGAAGGTTAGTCTTTTGTTGAAAGTGTTGAAACACTTTGTGAGTAGCTAGCTATGATCCGAACCAAATAAAAGTATCTCCGTCTTTGAATAGTTTTTTGACAACAAAATAAACAAAGAGGTGCAACACGAGGACTGTTCAGGAGATCACTCATCTCAGTAGTACTCTCGAATAGTTTGTTGATCACCCATACCCATTTTTGAATATAATTTGTTGCTTTATCCAATAGTTTTAGTGTTGGATATGCATGAACTATGATCCAGTCAAGGTAAGTGCTCAATTCTTCTTAATCACAAACAAAAAAATGTATAAATTATTTAAAAGAAACAAAAAGAAATTGGTGACGATTTTGTGGCAGTTTTGAAGCTTAAGAATAAATTGCAAGTTTGGAATTTATTGAGTCATGTATGATTGGTAGGGACCAAAGTTGATGATAAGACTGGTTGGCTGCTATAAAAAGAAAGGGAAAAAGTATGAGCTACAAAGAGAATGTCACCTAAACATAAGCTAAAGTGAGATGCTTGTTTGTTCTGCCTTTGATTTAAATTTAGAAGCCATCTTGAGTTATAATCATAACTAGTGTGTGTTAGAATATATGCTTATCTACTTCGTTTAAAAGAGAATTAAATAATAGGAAAAAAAAATATCAAGCTTCTCTACATCACATTGGAATCTAAAATCTGAACCATGCCTGTGAGTGTAGATGAGTAATGACATAATGGAAAATAAAAAAGAATGCTTACACTTACACACAATATATGTTCTGTTTATCCATTCCAATTCCAAGTAACGTAAAATTCTGTACAAGAAGCTCAATTTGCATCAAGCTTCCCCTGTCCATTTTCTTTTATGCCTGAGAAAGATTTTCCAAAACCGCGATTATTTTAATTGTTAAAAACTAATTTTATACATTATGGGGAGAGGATGCACTTGTATGGAAAAGTGCCCCTTTGCGAGGAAGAAGTAAGATAAAAGAAAAGCTAGTTTGGAGTGGGGTCGTTCCTCTCTAGGGTTTAGGGTTTAGGGGTTCATACCCGCTGTTGCTTCTAAGACATTCCAAAAAATCATACAAAGAGTGGATGCTCACAAAGAGATTTATGACAAGTGTTCCCACAAACAATGAAGGGATAGGCGAAAACACGATTTGAAGTTTGAGGCCTCAAGTACATAGCCTGGTGGGATGGATCTTGGAGATTTTCACCGAAACCTAACAATCTACAGAAATTCCATTAAGCCTAACTTCACTACAACAATAGGGAATGGAGCCACTATAGATGTTTTTTGAGAGGCTCTATAAAGAGATCATGAGAGTGTAACCTAGTAGCAATAACTATGATGTTTATGCAAGTGCACATGGTCGCAATAGTAATAGCTTGGGTTTTTTTGTGCCTCAAGTTGTTGAACACACAGGAAATATGGTGAGTACCGATCAGGGTTTTTTTTTTTGTACCCCCACCCTCTCCCCTTAAACCCCCACCCACGCTGAAATTCCCAAAATGCCCTTCAAAAAATCTTTTTTTTTCACTAAATTACACGAATCGTATATATATTTTTTGTGGCCTATATACGATGGGTAAAAATTTGACATCGTATATATGTTCATTGTGCGTATATACGATTGATGCGTTTTAAGTCAATCGTATATACGCAAAATGAACTTATATACGATGGCTAAAACGTTGACATCGTATATATGTCCCAAAAGAGATATATACGATGGGCTTTGTTTTTGTTAGCAGTTATGATTTTATTACCAGTTATAATTTGAAGTCTCGCGATTTGATTAACATCAACAGGTGTAGATATATTGGATAAAGTAAACGCCAGATAATTACAAAAACGCGCGATATAGTATATATACACGTGTAATACAAAATTTGTGTGAATCTATCTACAAGCCAGTAATAGAATCATCGGCTAAATCTATACATCTAGACGCATCACCGTGAGTGGGGAGGCCACACGGAGAGACACATAGATCGCCATAGGGTAAAACGTCCGCATACGGATGCAACCATGAAGCGCACTCCGTAAGTAGTCTTTGGTACCACCGCTGGGAAATAGGAGGCAACGGACAAGTGGGAGAGATTGAAAGATGCAACCATTGTAGATTTTGCTCGTTCGAATGTATATGATTTTCAACTTAGATGAACTGTAAGTGCCTCTCAAAGGCAGATAAGTGAAATTCATAGGTAAAGAAAACTGAACCAATGCAACATTATACCTGGTTGCAACCATATACCCCATCTCAGGCAAATCAAACCACTTTGACTCCGGCTGACGTCCGTATGACTCGATAGTTAAAGCTTTGCGGCTCTAACGATCGGTTCTTCGCAAAACATGTCGAATACAAGGTTTCCCCTGCCCTTTGTTTCTGAATCAAAGCTTGCCTAATCGAGAGGCCGCGAGTCCTCACCCATGTCAAGTCCAACCCCGATCGCTCTAAAAGCTGCGATTCTGTCACCTTCAACATCAACAATTTTTTCAACATAGTTGCGCACGTGTGGTGGAAGAAACGGTAAGTGGATTTTAGTCTCAGCTGTCTGTGATAATACTCTAGAAGCACCCTGAGATAATTTGGTTGACCGCTGTGTAGGAATTTTGGAAGCCCCGATTCTTCATCTGCTTTACCCTCTCATCCACGTGCTCCCACCCGTAAGGATCACGCTTAGCATCAAAAATTTCCCTTTTTCTTCTTTGGTGCACCTTTCGTTCTGACTTTTGATTTAGGTGCAACCATAGAAGAAGTAGAAGGGAAAGCTATCTCATTCAGCTGCCTCTTAATAAGAAACTTCTCCTCCTCACTCACTTTATTAAATCTTGCCAAGATAGCATCAAACTGGTAAGAAATATCGCATCCAGATGATTTATCCTGAGTGGATTTATCATCTATTGCATCCAAACTCAACCTGTTTCCAAGTGATCATCAACAACAATGAAGCGGAATAGAATTGCCTAAGCATGAAAAATACCTATCTCACAAGCACAAGGAAGTAGATGTGTCTTCCTTTGAATGCACCCAAGACCGCCCTTTGTCGTATCCAACCCCGATTTCGACCTTTCAAACTCCTTAACCATGTGTCTCGGTCAGCGGAAAGAAACAAGTCCTTGAAGATTTTTAAACAAAGTGGAATATTGGACTTGACTTCAATTCTGGCGATGCTTCGTTGAAAATACCCGATAATTTGATCAAAATGTATTGCCAAATGTCATCAATAGATATCAAACATTTTGATAGATCACCCTTCGAAGTCTTCAACCGTCTTTTCAAAGACCAATGCAAGGATTCCGCTCAAATAATAAACAAGCGTAAAAAAATCGAGTAACGGATAGAAATAATAAACAAGTGTCAAAGAATTTTAATCGACGAAAAAAATATGTCCACGTGTCAAAAAAATCGAGTAACGGATAGAAATAATAAACAAGTGTCAAAGAATTTTAATCGACGAAAAAAATATGTCCACGTGTCAAAAAAATCGAGTAACGGATAGAAATAATAAACAAGTGTCAAAGAATTTTAATCAACGAAAAAAATATGTCCACGTGTCAAAAAAATCGAGTAACGGATAGAAATAATAAACAAGTGTCAAAGAATTTTAATCGACAAAAAAATATGTCCACGTGTCAAAAAAAAATCGAGTAACGGATAGAAATAATAAACAAGTGTCAAAGAATTTTAATCGACAAAAAAATATGTCCACGTGTCAAAAAAAAATCGATTAACGGATAGAAATACCGTTGGTTGTGGAATTCCCCAAGTGTGGGATCCGGTTAGTCTATCTTTGAGATAAATCGCTCCTTGTGCGTGGTCAACCATGTGTCGTGCACATATTTAATGAGAGCAGTTTTTATCGAGCAAGCGACCTCAAAAACTTCGATTAGATAGATACTCACTCATCAACGTAATCAATAATACATAGCCGAGAGATTCGACCTCCTCCCGTCTATCCTTGTGAACCAACTCCTTAATCTTGGCTTTGACATTTTTGTAACATGCCAATGACACAATAAATTTAGTAGCAAAGGAAAGACATCAAGAATAGCGGACATACAAATGAGATCTCTGTCTCAAGAAAACTCGAGGTGAATAGAATGCAACTCACATATACCTCGCAAATTGCTCCAATACCCAAGAAAAATGAATAGCAAGCTCCTCGCCCAATATAAGCAAATGCAACGTGGAAGCTTATCTCAGTGTTTGTGACTCCCACAATCTGTAGAAGAGGCAAATTATATCTGTTGGTCTTGTAGGTTGAGTCAAGAATGAGAACTTTGGGAAACAACCTGAGCAACTTTATAGAAGTGGGATGCGCCCACATGATATCACTGACGACATCAGATTGCGGAATCTTTCTAGACCAACATAGATAATTATGGGATTCAATCAATCTCAACACCTCCTGAATGTCCGTTCTAGGACCCCTCTTCGTAGACCTGTTATGACGCTGCTTTGCCTAAACTTGACGAAGACTATTCACATTCTCCTGATATAGCTTCTTCAAAGCGAGAATAGTAGCTTTCGGTCCGACATCAAGATCTCGCATGCTTGTTAACTGGATCCTTTTGCGCCTCGCATGCACCCCCAAATAAACAAGTACCAACGGAAGTTTTGAGCAACTCGTGCGTGTGTCTACCACATTTAACTCTCACACACCAACCCCCACGACGAAGAGTGCAAGTAGCTTTCAATCTAAAAGGACAGCCTCTCCTTTTAGAACCGAAACCCTTGAATCATTAGTAAACCCGCTTTGTTTCTCGCACCAAAAACAATCTTATCTCGCTTTCCCTCTTTCACCGCTTTCTCGGATCTCACAATAACAACAACTACACCGATAGTCCTACCAACACTTTGGCCCACTCCTGCACAGCCTGTCGTGTAGAAAATATCTACAAAATATATAACTTACTAAGTACTTAAGTAAATTAATTCCATTTACCAAACTTGAGTAACAAAATTATACCGTATCCGTCGTGAAAGTTAATGTAGTATCAATATCAACAGCGCCAACCGAGAGCTCGGATCTCACTGCAGAGATGGTCAATATCTGCTCCAACAAAACAGATAGCAACTCGATAAAAACGAAAAAAAAATAGCCCGATCGTATATACCTCCTCAACCATGTATATATCGATGGGTATTTTTTTCACATCGTATATACATGGCCCGGATGTATATACGATCGGATCTTCAAGCACACTCATTATATAACCTATATACGATGGGTAGTCAACGAAGCATTTAATAATGCAATCGTATATATGCCTTGAAGGACATATATACGATGAGTAGTCAATGAAGCATTTAATAATGCAATCGTATATATGTCTTGAAGGGACATATATACGACGAAAGCACTTTTTCGTCGCCGTTCATTAATTATTGTAATCGTATATACCTTCCATCGAGGTATATACGATGCGTTATCTTGTGGGTCCCAGTCAGAGTGATATAAATGAAAGTCAAAAACTGATTAATGGCAGGGGTATAATTGGAATAACAATAATGGGTGGGGGTGGGAGGGGATGGGGTGGGGGTATAAAAAAACAAAGCCTACCGATCATATTCAAATTTTGTTATAATTTGAGCACAAATTATAAGAATATGGCCTAACTACTACAAAAGCTAAGACCATGGTTTAGATTTCAATTGTTCCCCCTCCTCTTTCCCTTGATTTAATTATATTCTGTTCCTTTTAATTATATGATTACTAATCCCTAACTAAAAATTAAATAATCCAAAAAATAACATGAGTAAGAGACATGAATCGATTTCATGCTCAATGTCAAATATGGAATGAAGGAGTTTTAGTTCTTTCCCTTCAATTCTCAAATTTGACCAAGAAATAAGTCGGGGCGACTTGGTAAACATGTTCATAACAATGGAGCTTCCATTTAGGCATGTAGAGCATCCATATTTGCATAAGTTCATTAATGTCTTACATTCGAGATTTAGTAAACCATTACGCCCCACACTAGCGCGTGATATTTTGAAGCATTGAGACACAGAAAACAAGGTTGAAGAAGATTTGTCACAACAATGTTGTCGAGTTTAACTCACCACAGACAGTTGGAAATCCACCAAAAATTTCACTAACATGTGTCTCGCAACACATTTCATTGATAACAATTGGAAATTGTAGAAGAGAATTATGAATTTTCTTCAAGTTAGACTACACAGTGAAATCATTGCCAATACAGTTACGTAAATGCTTCAGGGATATCTCGTATTCTCAGTGTCACAATGGACAATTCCTCCTCAAATGTTGTTGGAGTTCAACATCTCAAAAAATCGCTTCTATCTCAAAATACCGTAGTTTTGAATGGAGAGTACATTCATCTGCGCTGGTGCGTACATATTTTGAACTTGATTGTGAAGGAAGGGGCTGAAAACATAAATGATTCTATCTTGATAATTTGCGGAGCCGTTAGGTACGCCAGATGCTCTCCTACGAGGTTCAGAAGATTTAAGAAATGCATTGATGAGACTATTAAATATAAAGGCATGTGCTAGATTGTAAAACTTGGTGAAACTCTACATACATAACGTTGGATGGCGTGTTAAAACATAGCAAAACCTGGAAACTGATTCTCTGCATTCACTCATTTCAGCCTCTCTCCTCTTATATTTTTTTTTAACTTTTTAATATAAAATAATTTAATGATCAGGATTTACTATTATATGCATCTAATGGTCTTAATTCATTATGACTTCAGTGACTGCCGTCATTATTGACGGCAATGGATCATGATCCGCAAAACCTTTATGGATATTTATTTTAGAGATCAGAAGTATGTTAATGAACTGAATAAGGGGGAAAAACTATTTGCATCAGAAACCATTTTTTCAAACAGTTCGTACAAGAAAAACCAGTTCTTAATATTAGCCGGTTCTGAACCAAACCTAAACTGGTTCGAAAAATAATCGGTTTTTACAGAAACCATTTTTGCAAATAGACCCGCTCCACATATTTGGTCAAGTTTGGTTTGGTTCATGCACCATGCACAAGCCTAATATCATTATGGCCTGCATCACCTTTATTTGCCAGGCGATTTAGGATTGTAGAAATCAATTTCAATTTGTAAAAAGAATAATCTCTTCTCAAGTCGCTTAGCATAATTGTATCCAATGTCCTTTTTGCTGGTAACATGAGAAATGATCATTTACCTTCATCTGTTAAAGAGTTTGTCTTTGTGTATCTCCACTCATGCTTTGTATATTAGTGGATGAACATTATGATTAACAAAAATGCTATTTTGATGAAAAAAATTTGAGATAAATCGACAAATCACCAACCTCTGTAACACCAATTAACTGTTTTTTGAGACGATTAATAGCCAACCTCTTTTTTTTCGCTTTTAGGCGTGTATTAAAAACTTGGTTAATTGACCGTTTGGCTAATTGTCTAAAAAACTTGGTTAATTGGTGTTGTAGATTGGTGATTTGTAGATTTGTCAAATTTTTTTTTGTCTAAATAGCATTGTTGTATGATTAAATATTAGGGCATTGTTTGCCTTTGAAGTAAATAGACAAATGCTTATGTTGAAAAATATGAGCATGTGTCGCATATTACTTTGATTGGATTGTTAAGTATTGGTATGTGGGTAAATGTATGCTCATTCTTGATTTAAATGACTTTTGAACTAAAACATGTTCTTGATTGAACTTCATACAAATCGATGAAATTATGTTTGACTTTGTTGATATGAATCAAATTGGTGTTGTTATATGGATGAAATGGTACTCATTTATGCTACAATTCATAGAAATGTATGAAATGTGTCGTATTCTGATATATATGAGGACGCTTGGAATTGTAAGAGGTTTGAATGCCAATATAGAAAGGGAAAGAAATATGAAAATAGCACAAAGTTTTTACTAGGAAACAACACGGATCGTGCACCGACCGTGCAAGGGTCTGTCTTATCTCGTTTTGGAAAAAGTTTCAAAAGGCACGAACCGTGCCACTCCATGAATATCCGTGCTATTTTGATATTTTGGTCTCTTTCTTGTGCTATTCCAATCCCTTTCAATCCTTACTTCAACAACATATTGCATATCACGATGACTTGATAAAATGTAACAATTGATTATGTGTGATAATACATTGCCTGAATATTAAAAGTTAGTATATTATGATTTGACATAGTTGTGGATCGTTGTTGTCACTTGATGTTGGGGGATAAAAAAATTGATGAATGCTTAATTAATGATTGAAATCCTAAAAGGAAATGTTGGCTTGTGGGTTGTTTTGGAAGAAATTAGATGTTTAAGTGATGGGAAATATGTGTTGATGTTAAACTTGTTAGGACAATTAGGGTGGGACACTTGAAGTTTGTAAAAGATGATTATGTGTAATGAAATTGATGTTATAAACAAGTGGACTTTATCAATGTGAAAAGTTGTTGGGAATTCCATTGATTTTTCTAGTTAAGAGTGACTTGTTGGATTGAATGATTAAATACTGGAAATGGTTTTAGAACAAATTAATCAATCAATCACATTCTGCGTAATGGTTAATGAGTATTAGGTATGTGAGTCATGTTGTGTACAAAGATTGAATTCAAGTTGAGGTGAGTAAAAAGGGTTTTGGAATGAGTAAGAAAAATGAAATAACTGGTTTTATTTTGAACTGATGAGTTATTCCTTAGCTCTTCAAATGTTTTAACTATAAATTTCGATCCGGAATTCCCAATCGGAAAGTTTTGGGATGTGAAGGAAAGCTAATGGAATAGTCCCTATTTACTAATAAGTGATGTTTCGTGATTCTCGCTTGTTCGTACCTGGATCAGAAAGGAGATTCGACCCAAGGTAATTTGCTGTAAAGTCTCAGATAGATTTGAGTTGGCTCGGATGTGAGGAAGTCTGCCGAGATTGAGATCGGGAAGGTGGAGATCTGCCGAGGTTGAGCTCACCAAGGGGGTGGTACTTACAAACACTCTGATGCCTAAGTCAGCAAGTGAAGTGGAGAGGTATGCAAAAAATGAAAGCGTACCTAATCTTGGAGGGCTGCGGCCTTATTTATAGGTGCACTGTCGTCTCTGAGCCGTTAGATTTGACCACTTTCATCTGGACCGTCAAGGCTAGGCCTAGTCCGGAACACTGCTCCTTCTGAAAAACACTCACAACTTAGTTCGACATTGTGATCAACAGCCTATTCGTACAAGAAATTATTTCTCCTATGTGCTGACATAAGAAATTGTAGAGAACATTAAAGAGTGATTTATGTTGGGAATTGGTATCTTATATGTATAATTGGTTAATATGCTTAGGCAATCTTATTGTTACCAAAACTTAATAACACTTGTTACAGCCATTATAGACGTTTCACATGTTTGATTGATTTCATATTATAATTGATCCTTTTATGTGATTGAATTGCTATTATAGTTAAAAAGTGTAGTAGAAAAGGGGGTGGTGCAAACAGAAAATCGGATTTTCTATTTTAGTACCAAGCCCTAACTAAATGGTCCATGCTTCTTAGAATCCCCTAGCTACTCAGTAGAACCCCCATACCACCATTTATTCCCAAAATACCCCTGAATTTAAAACATTTTTTTAAACATTAACTACAGTTCGACCATGCGTGCGCTGAACCTGTTAAGTGTGGTTCGACCATGCGTGCATCGAACCGGTTCGCACTTGGCAGGGTCGAACCTCGACTACTAGAAAACAACGATAGAGTGAGAGAGATAGAGTGAGAGAACGAACCAAGAGAGAAAGAGAGAGAACCGAGAGCGAGAAAGAGAGAGAGAGAGAGAGAGAGAGAGAACCTTGTTGAAGCGTTGTGAGTGAAAATCAGACCCAAACGGACCGATACAAATCAGAGACAATCCTTGTTGAAGAATAGGGAACGATTACGAACTGAGATCGAGAATAGAGATTGAAGAATGATTAGGGTTTAAATTGGGAGAACATCATTTCTTGCACTCGAGCTTAGGGATTACGAACTGAGATCGAGAATAGAGATTGAAGAATGATTAGGGTTTCAATTGGGAGAATCGAGCTTAGGGTTTCAAAGGGAGAGGATGGTCGCTTGTGAGTGAAAGGGAAAAAGAGGGAAGTGGAAGTGAAATGGCGCTGAACGTGAAAGTGTTGAATTGTTTCTGGGAAATGAAAAGTAAAGGGTTTTATTTGAAAAAGAGTTTTGAAGGTAGCGTGGGCCAAGCGGACGCTACTAGGAAGAATCAAGTTAGCGTCGGCCAAGCCGACTCTAATATATCAAAAAACTATTTCGTCGACATTTAGCGTCGGCGTGGCCGCCTCTAATAATTATTTTACCAAACAAATAAAATTGGTAGCTTAGCGTGAGCCTAGCGGACGCTAAATCGACGTTAGTAGCGTCGGTGTCGGGGCCGACGCTAAAAAGTTGACGCTAAATCACTATTTTCTAGTAGTGCTCCCTGATTGTTGCTGGATACTGAGTTGTTTAATTTTAACTGATTTTTAACGATTCAATTTATTCTTTGCTAACACTAGTATGGCTAACACTAGTTGTTTAATTTTAACTGATTTTTAACGATTCGATTTATTCTTTACTAACACTAGTATGACTAACACTAGTTTAATTTTAACTGATTTTTAACGATTCGATTTATTCATTGCATGATTTATTTTTTTAGACTTTTTCGGTTTGTATGACTTGTTGCACTTATCTATAATAGGTGTGATCGAACGTGAGCCGTTGATTTAAAACAATCGAAACCGTTAAACTTATAAACGTTGGGGAGAATTCAAAAATTTAGTCGTTGACTGGACGATGGAGAGGGTTCGGCGCACGGCTGATCGATTTGGATCGGCACACGCTTGGTCGAACCTAGTCAAAACATAATTTGGGGTGTCTGAGTAAATTTTGACCGGTGGTTCGGCGCAGCGAGATTCGATCAAGTTCGATCAATCGTACGCCGAACCGTGCATAATCTTTAAAAAAAATAAAAACCAAATTTCAGTAAAGGCTTTTGGTCTTTTCACACCAAAAAGGGGGTTCTAGTGAGTAGCGGGGAGTTGTACGAAGCATGGGCCAACTAAATAAGTTAAGCCAACCCAAATATACCTTAGCCCATGCATTGATATTTATTCAGCTGAGGTACAAGGGAGGGAGGGAGAGAGAGAGAGAGCACGAAGAATAGAGGAGAGGAGAGTTGCTAAAATGGGAGCTACTTCATTCTTTTTGTATAAATCGAGTATCTCTGCGCGTAATTGCAGAGACTAATCTCTCGAGCCGTGTAGGACCACAATGAGCGGCAAAACTCTTCCTAAATTTTTTAACACTGTTGCATGTCCCAAAGCTGGATTCGATCTCAAGAGGTACTTCATTTTATTATTTATGAGAACTATTTTCTTTTTGTTCACTTCCACTAAATGCTTCACTTCAAACACACTATAAACTTCATTATCCTTGATATCTCCTCTCAAGCAAAACACCCAATGAACCAAAATTGTTTCACAATATTACTTTCCTTTAATTTCTCTTCATCGAACCTTGCATGTACACTAGGGAAGCTGAATAAGGTTCTAAGGGTAATGTTTTGGGGTTAAGATTTGTTAAGGAAGAGGCATGGGCTGAACATTGTGGTGTGGAGCTTAGGAATTTGATTACATTTTTTTTGTGAACATTACTTCATCTTCATTCAAAATAAAAACACTCTACTTCGAAATTAATTCGTGTGGTCCAAAACGCCGAGGCGTGATCTGATATTCAAATTGAAGGTTGCCTCTAGTCTATGTCGACTAAAAGATTAGGGATGTTACACAAATATTTTAATAACAACCCATCATATTAATATATAAAGGACGAGAAATGCCCAATCATAAGAAAGTTTTAAAATGGCTAGATTGATTAAATGAAACACGACTTTGATAGATCTCAAAAGCAAGAACCATAATAAACCAAAACATAAAAGATTGAAACATGTACCATTTTGGATCAAAAACTATCCTCAATGCATAATGTTATACACCAAATGGTTAACTGTTTGAGCATTTAATTAGCCAAATAGTCTGCTAGCTTTTACAGCAGTCATTATTGCTACACCCTTCATGTTAGCCTCTTCATTCTCATATTTTGTCAAGACTGCTAGAAGTTAAACTTAATTTTAGCTTCTGAATAAACATGAAAAAGCAAGACTTGATTGTTAAGACTTTGATCTTTAACAAGTAGACAAAGTTTTGTGAAGTGTATTAAAATTGTGCTTGTGTGCTGTTTTCATCATTTTCATACTTTTCCAAGGCAACTTTAATTGCCAAGAAAGACATCCATAACATGTTGTGCTTTTTGTCACATGATGAAAAAATCTATGGTAAGTTACATTGTAGATAATGAAAAAATAAGCATAATCTAAACTCTTCAATAAAATAGTAAGATCTTCAATAATCTGTCTCGAAAATATATATCGAATAATCGAAGTGCATAGTTAATATTAAGAACGATCAACATCCTTGAATTCGAGTGAAAGTTTACACTCAGGAGAAATCTTCAAACAGGAGAACAATTCTTCTGAAATTTGCTGTTTTTGAATTGGATATAAGGACTCACAAACGTTGATTGTCATGAATTGTAAAAGTGGCGCATTATATAAAATATAGGTTGCAAATTTAAGATCATCTTCCAAGAAACATGAAGAGGTTATAGTGCATGATCTTAAATGAGAAGCAACGTATTCAGGAACAAAATTTGGGTACTCCCAGAATTTGTAGTGACCTTTCCCGAGTGCCCTAGCCTAAACATATGCAAAATATGATTTATAAAATGTGACCAGAAAATAAAATAAAAAAATTAGTTATGAATATTATATGTATGACAAACAAACCTTTATAATTGACAGAACTTGAAGCTTGGGACAATGGTGAAGCATTTTCGCTATGTCATCCCAACCATGACTAAAGCGATAAAACTCTAATTCAAGGTGGATTAAGTTTTCAAATACTGGAAAGTCTTGGTAATAGGAATTCATATATGCATCCACATGCCTCTCCCATATCTACAAAATTTCCAAAATTAAATAATTAATAAAATAGTAAATCATCTATTTATTTAATCCTTAAAAGTATCACACTCTCTTATTTAATTTAGTCACTAAATTGTAAAAATCTATTACATAGTCTCTAAAGTTTATGATCTTCATCCTTCAATTTAGTCTCTCAAACTTATAGCTCAAGGACTAAATTGATGGATGAAGATAAAATCTATAAACTATTTAATTGGTTTTCATAGCTAAAAAAACTAAATAACTGAGTGTGGTATTTAGGGACTAAATTGAGGATTTTTATACAAAAAACATAAAAATGAAATTGAATATCATAATAAAGTGATCAGAAAGTATTGGTACCTTTACTATCCGTAGAAACTTGACATTATATATTGCATTAAACGGAACATCAAACAGATAAACATCTGCTTTAAGCAAATTGGATAACAGTTTAAACCCTTCTGGCTGAACATCCCCATTTTCTTCATAATACATGCTAGTATGCAAATCTTGTAGAAGAGGAGCTCCAGAATAAGATTTTGTAGGTCCTTTTTATGTTGTAAAATAACATCTTCCAAATGAAGGGTCTTAAGCAATCGAAATTCGACAGACAAGATATTACCTTTGACACGTAACTTACTCAATTTCAAAACAACAAGTGTTTGACAACAAAAAATATTGGGTGCCAAAGTGAACCACCTAGGTCTAGATACGACATTGCTTGCAGGATAACGTTCCATAGATAGATCTAGATCCTCCAAGCAATGTCGTATCGCAGTTTCAACCCATCGATTAATGTTGTTAGTGTCATTATCATTGCCATCGGTCCAGAGTCTAGATTTACACTTGAGGTGAAGTGTTTTGATGGGTTTGTCCGCAGAGCGCGGGGAGCACATGAGTACATCCACAAAGCGACAAAAGCGAAAGAAAGAATCTTGATTCTCCACAACTTTGTCGTCAAAGCGGAGCACCGGGAGTGAGCGGCAGATTCGGGCCCACTTCTTGGAAAGAAGCATGGTGTTGACAACAAGATTGATGGGGATAAAAGAAACTATGCGCCTCAGTACATCCTCTGGTAAGTTCTTAAATCTGTCAATGGTGGCTGAGTTTTCCATTATTATCAAAGGTAGGGTTTTTTGGAGAGGCGGAGAGTGAATGAAGGAATTGTTTTGCGATTTTTATAATTTATGTTTTTGGTACTCAACGTTTTTCTTGATAAAGAAAGATTAGATATATATAGAAATAATAACGAGAAAATAGTAGTATGATACTTTCCCATCCTAAAATCACGGAATATCTCTAATCTCTCCTAATATATCTCTATTCTCTCCTATCAGTGCTACTAGTGCCTTGCTACTACTAATTGATTTACTTCACTTTTTTATGGAACTAATTGATTTACTTCTCTTTTACGCAGAGCTCATTGATAATACAATTTTCAATTTTTTTTCGGAGTTTTAAGGTGTTTGTTTAAGTGTTAAAAAAATACTACAATTTGGAAAAGCAAAATAGATTTTTTTTAATAAGCAAAAATTGTATTGATAGGGGTACTTGGGGTGCACCAATCCCATTTACAGTAAAGAAAGATGGAGGACTCCTCAAAACCTCCCTGAGCCAAAACCCAATGGGAAAAAGACTTAGGCAGGAAAAAAAGTACCTCAAAACGGAATTGGGTTGCTAACAATGTGCATGTCAACCCACCGTTTCTCCCCCTTCTAAGCATTGAAGAGGATCACGCCACCAAGAAGCAAAATCAAAATTTAAATTACAGTGAGATCTATATACACCAGCCAACTCCAAGAAAATCGCTTGATGCGTGAGATGATATAGTCAATGTTGGGATCCTCGGTCCTGAAGATAAGAGCATTTCTAGCTAACCAAATGTTCCACATAGTAGTTAGCCAAATCAAGTGCTTCGTTCTCCTTGTATAGCTTGAGTTATTTTTGTACAAAAAATCTCATTATAAATACTTCATAAAATAAAATTTCTTCTATAAATTTATACATGCACCTAATGAAAATTTTCTCATTAACTAACAAATTTTTTGTTTGTCAAAAAAACAATTTTTTTGGTATATACTTTTTTTTTCTTGGCAAATTGAAGGAAGGGCCCATCAAAACCTTCTCATGTTAAGAAACATTAAGAATGAAAAAGAGTACTTCCCACTAATTTTATTCAAAAAAAGAAAAAAGACAAAGAAAAGAGGCCAAGAGGGGACTAGACCAATATACCCTTGGCAAAAAAGATGATAAAGTCTAACCAGATCATCCTAGAACAAAGAAAATCATCCTAGAGACAATTATAAGATCGATTAAGCAACTACAGAGCGATAACCAGATCAAAAAGAGACAGATACAGAGTTTGCCCGCGAACGAGTGTTATATCCAACAACCAATTTATCTTTTTGCCTCAATTTCTTCTTTTGGGACTTGGATACAACCGGTTCAAAATTCTCAACTCGCACAACAGTTCCTTGGGTGTCGGTAGCCACAAGATCACCAACATCATCTGAAACCTCACCCCCAAAGCTTTCTTAATGGTCTCATGTCAGCTGCTACTATTGGATTTGAAGTAGCAATCGACTCTGAGGCATTATGTCGATCTAGACTGTTCCTTTTTTCGATTTAGACACCACCACTCAAGGTTGTTTTCAGCATCATTAACAGACACATCACCCCAACTCTTTCCTCAAATTCTCATGTCAGCTGCTACCACTGAGTTAGATGTAGCATCACACCCAATGGCATTATATGAATCTAGCCTTGTAGTAGGAGGTTGAGTGGAGGATGAATCTACCTCATGCAATCGTTGATTTGAAGTTGTTGAGGAAGAAACCACCAGCTCGTCCAAACTGTGAGTATTCACCGGAGAATGCCCAACAGAGGGAGATATCTCAGGAGGGACACGTAACGCAATCGGAATAGGCATATCTGTTTGAGAATCAACATGTTTATCATTACAACAAAATTGACCTATAGCGACGGCAAAATTCCATGGGTAAACGTCTAAAAACCGTGGGTATAGCCCTTAAAACCTATTCCAACGGCCGGCCTTCTCCGTGGTCTTTATCTTCCTATACCCACGGCAGAATGGCGTCGCTATAGCCTATAGTGACGGTTTTTTCAGCTGTTGGACAAAACCCTACTCCTATAGCCACGACTATGTTTTCGTTGGTATAGATGTTAACAACAAATTTTATTTTGCTATACCCACGGCTAAATCGCCATTGCTATAGGCTTTACTGACGCTTCTAATTTGACATACCCACCATGTTTATAAAACCATAAAATAAGAGTTAAAAATTAAAAATGTCAATCTAAGAGTTGAAAATTAAAAACAAGTCTTACAATCATGTCAAATTACAAAATAGTTAAAAATGTCAATCTAAGAGTGTCATCTTAACATTCAAAAAATGTAAAAAAGTATAACAATATTCTCCAAAGTTACAAAAATATTAGATTGCATACTATAAATTTGTAAGCCTAGTCTGACAACCAGAATTAGCTTCTAATCTTCATTAGCACCAGTATCTTTATTTGTGTCTGAACTTGGAGAATTCATTTGGCCAAGGACATTAGAAACATCTGTAACATATTGACTGAAAAAACAACTTATATACTCAGCATAGTAAGTTTATCCATACTTCATTCATTAAAACTTAAGGAGTAAAATATAATACCTGTCTTGCCGCTTCATAGAAATTTGCTGGAAAACTGTAAACATATGTGCTTACAACATGCTTAAAATCTAAACAACTATCATTAGGGAAACAAAGACCACGTAAGCATGTTGTATCAGAATAGCACAATGAAATTATGATATAATCAATCACTTGAAATTATGATAAAATCAACCACATAACTGTTCCCACTTTAAAAGCATACAAAAAAAGCAAGAGATAAAGTTAGCAATCATTTGAGAACTTGAGATTCTAAATACATATATACTCCTCTTCTCTTAAGTCTTAGGGTCTGCAAAAATAGCCTTACAGAACCACCTAGCTGATCAAAAAGAACTCTGATCCTTTTAAGAAAAAAACACTATAATTGGTTTAAAGTGTCAAGTAAAGTAAAAGCTAGGACAAAGTAGTTTCACCTAGCTGATTTTGATAAGCCACAACAACCACGGTGCTTGTGTCATAATATAAAGGGGAGTACATATAAAGTTACAGTATCCCACATGTATAAGTAAGCATCTGTTTAGTTTTAATGAGTATTATTACTTAAGCTAAAGTATCTTTCATGTACTATGGGAAGAACATACTGAAATGCAGATTCTATCAAATTGGAAATATTGGGAAATGGGTAGGGTCTTCTCTAATCCTCCTATTAAATGATTGAAGACAAAACTACCATATTAGAGATATTACTTCACTAAGGTAAAAATGGAAAAAGTATGGAAACTATATCACAATCATGAACTGTCAACGAGGAGGGGCATCTGAAATTGAGAATCAACTTACGTGAAATGCAAGAAGGAAAAATAATAATTAGTACATTTACATAATAGGTACTTGTAAACATCATTGTCTATCCAGATGTACATCAGAAACCAAAAACAATTCTTCGAAGCTGAAATCAAATACCTCAGATAAGTCTTCCAAAAGAAAAGTTTGTTAAGAAGAAAGTTGCTACCTCAAAAAACTCAAAGATGAAATTGGTCACAACTGTGACAAAATCTGAGATTAAATCTAAAACATCACCATCATCTTCGAAAACAACAAGAACAAACAAAGACAACTACTACAAAAGTGAGACAGAAGAAAGTATATAATATGCCTGGGCAGAAACATGATCCTCCAGAAAGAAAGGGGAAAATATATAACTTACTAACACAGTGGTTTCAAAATATGTCATCAACCACCATTGCTTTTAATTTGTTTTTTACCTGCAAGCTTCTCATATATGGAGGCATGAAGGGCATGACGAAGGGATTCAATGTGAATTACAATTTGAGCATCAACATTATGATCAACACCAATCCTTCCAAACAACACAAAACAACTGCTAACATGAGGCTGAGAGGGCTGTCACTTATTACATATTTTCCAACAGTTAAATTAAATAAAACTGAAAGCACATTGACAGAATGTTCAATTGTCCACCTCTTCCTCTCCTCTCTCTAAATTTCAATTAGGTTTCTATTTATTTAACCATAATACTTGCAAATTGTGATAAAAAAAAATTCCAGCAAATCATCTATTATAGAACCTAGTGAGTGACACATATTCATGATACTAGAAGTCATCTTACCAGAATGTAATATGTAAATGTAAACAAGTCATTTATAAGCATGAAATATAAGATTGGCATTGTTGGATTTGAAAAGGCCAATTTAAATACCTTGGAAGCATTCCCCACTAGTTCACTCTGAAGCTCTATAACTTTCTTCTCGATTGCTATATGTCCCTTTCTCGACGAAACAATATGCAATTGGCGTGTAAAGAACATAAAATGATAGAAGAAAGTAATCAAACTACAAGTTTTAAGCACATACAAAATCCTTATGAGCAACAAACGTTTCCACAAAATAAAAATGAGAATCCTAATATGCATGGTAATGCTAAATGTAACCAAATCCATGAAAAAGAACAATTTAGAAGTTTTGAGCTTTAACAAAAGCAAGGATCTCTATGAGACAAAAACACAAGCAGTTGGTGGACAAATAATAATAACAACAGTGAGAGTGATCATCGAATTTTCCTTGATCATCGAATTTTCCTTACTACTATGAACACAACAGAGACAATCTTAAAGCACGAGTTACCTTCAAATCGGGCTTCCTGACATCGGAAGCATAAAAGAGGCGGAACTTGAACTTGTGAATGCGATATGGCTAGTTACAGGCGGTTCTCACGGAAACTACATGAAAGGAACAATGAAAACATAAATCAGAATTTAGAATCCTTAATGAACGAAAATGAGTTGAATTTGAGGAAGAGAATATTGTCGATGTTGTTGAAGGATCAGATCCGCCATGGTGGGTTTTTTTCAGTTGTTCGCAGCTTGCCGAAACAGTGGTGTTGTGGGAAAATCACCTCACTATCTGGCTATCTGAGATGATATGGCTACTAGATTGGTTCTCTACCCAATTGGAAGAGGCAGAGGCAGGAGTATTTGGGAGAAATTTTGAAAGAAAGTTTGAGAGAAGAGGGTTTCGCAGACAGTTCTTGAGAAGAGGGAAAGTGTGTGTTTAAGGAAAAAAAGTTGGAAAATCGGTGAAAAATTTAAATTTGTCTATACCTACGGTATTTAGAACTTTTGTAGGTATAACCGTATAAGAGGCATATACCAATAGTTCTAAACTACTGTGGCTATAGGTATCCGTAGGTATATGGCAAATTTCTTGTAGTGTTACCTACTGCAGCCAAGTTCGCCACCCCACCAAGCATAGGGTTTGTGTTTGCTACTACCTCTTGAGTATATAGAACAATATTGTTAATACCCCGAAATCCATTACCATCGGCATCCTTCTCCACTGATATAACAAGACCAGAGGCTTGTGCCGCCTTAGATTGAGGCACCACTATAGATGGCCTAACAAAAGTCTCATGCCCATCCATGACACTGGCCCTTCCTTTAGTAGTCTTAGGAACATATTGAGCCGAAGGCCGGGGGGTTCTTCTGTGAGACCTACCAAAGGATCTATGTGCAGTAGGTTCATCCAAAGCAAGCGGGACCCCTAAGCTCCCACTAATTTCAAACAGAATTTTAGGTCTCCAATATTCACGAGAAAACCCATGTAGCCGGACCCAATAGTGAGCAGTAGTTTGTTTTGTTGAGTAAGGGTCGAAATATGGCGTCCAAGCATAAAGACGTAACACATCTGGATTCAGATTATAAGATCCTTGAGACAAAACACGCCTAAGATCAATGATAGCCGAAAAACAAAATTCATAAAACCTTTCCCAATAGAAACCCTGGTCTAATCGGCTGTGAGATTCCAAATTTTAGAAATTCTTGACTGCAAATCTTTGACCGTATAAGGCTTATCACCCTTTCTCAAAATAATTCTCCCATGCAAAACATTTTTTGGTATATAGCTGTTTTAGACTATTGTTTCAAAAAATTTATGTATATCTTCTAGTTGTCACTATATTCTTTGATTGAATCAATTTACATAATCATCCGAAAAAGTGTCTTTCATTAGTTTATCGGCTAAATTATAGTTTTGATCTCTCTATTTTTAAAATTTGAGACATTGTCCATATTTTAAAACTCAATCATTTAATTTATCATATTAAAAAATCAAGAACTTTAGTCCAGATGGGAGTTTTTCATTTTTTTACTTAAAAAAACAGACGTGGCAGCTGATGCAGTTTACACATCACTTAATGACGCTACATAATCCCCTTCTTCAAATCTAGAATGTAAGCTCATCAGAAGCAAGAGAAAAAGTTGCCAGCATAGTGTAGCATAAATAGGAGATACTTAGACTCTTTAACCATTTGGTTAAGGGTTCGATATCTAGCCGGTGCATATGAAAAACACCTGTGGGAGAGGTCAACCCCTTATAATGGATTTCAGTACCTCGAGGGATTAGTTCAACAGTTGCACAAGTAGAAGATACCTTGCTTTTAAAAAAAGAGAGAGAAAGAGATGGCGTAAAGGTGAAACGATGAAGACATAAGGATTATTATGAAGGCTAATCTTAAATCTGAACAGAACAAATCATTCTGATTTTGTATTTTATTTTTAATATTTATTAATATTAATTATTTTATCTATACTATTAACATTTAGAAATAATCTCATTTAATTTTCTAACATGTGTCATCTCTAGAGGCATTTCATATTTATTCAATATTATTAGTGCAAGCTTTTCATGTAAGTTTTATCATTTCCAAAATATGATTTTTTCTACTAATACTACAAAAGAAACGTCCCAAAAATATTTAAGAGACATATATAATAAACGGTTATTGAATTGAATTTTTTTCGACGTTACGAAACAAAATAAACTCATATTAATAATTTCAAAATTTTTACTCTCAACATAACTGATGATTGAAAAATTATTACTCTCAAAATCTTTCATCATGTTCTAAAAAACATATAAATAATTATGTATTATGTATTCAATTAACATACGTTTCTTTTTTATTTGTTTCAAGTCACTTATGTTTCCTAATTTATAAAGGTATATTTTAATCTTCAATTGAAATCTATGGTCAAAATGGAAACAAATAATAGGATAACCTTGAATTTTACAATTGATTATTCAAAACAAAAACAATTCGAAAACCGAAAAAAGTTATATTTTTTTGAAATGAATGCTTTAGATGTATACTTTCAATCACAGTTACACTTTTAATCACTATTTCAACCGGTCCTTTAAAATCACTACTTTAATTGGAAATAAGATGAGGAATTTTTTCGTTTAGAAATAAGTAGAGGAATTCGACATACTTGAATACTCACAATTTCAGGTTTCTTCATATTCCTGTAGTACGTAGCACTTGACAATCTGATGGGGTAAGAGACAGTGGCTTCCCACCCCAAATCTATATTTCTTCCCTTATATTGGGTATTCCCTTGTTTCCACTGCCACCGCTCTCTCTTGGATAGAGTTGTAAGGATTTTTGTTTTGTACATAATCTCGTGCATCACAGACCAGAAATGGAAACTATCAATCGGCTCTTGCGAAGAAGATGGCGATGGCTTGCTCTTTTTTGTCATCTGCCTTTTGAAAGTAGAACATGATAATTAGCTCAAGGGGAAGGGGGAGACATTTTCCTTCCCTCTTTGGTTTTAATATCTGGATGTTCCAATCCAACCCTAAGGTTGTGGTCTCCAAATATTCAAGTATCTCCCTTCCATCTTAGGTTTTAATACTAAAAATTTTATTTTTCTTTGTACTTGCAGATCTTGAAGGGAAGACAAATCTATTTCTTTCAACTTGCTTAACACTTTCCTCATCACAATTGTTTTAAGGAAGTAGTTGTAATTGATATATAGTTTTGATTTATCTTTTTGTAATATTTTGCATTTCATCCATGTATATAGTAGATATTTTGTAGCCAAATTTTTACTGTTTAAGATTCTTAATTTCGATTGTTTCAGATGAACCAAAGAAGTTGTTCTTAAGGACTCAGAACAAGACCTTAGTAAAATGTAAGTAACCTTGAATGGAGAGCCAAAAATTGATGAGGATTGGAAGGTAGTGCACTGAACCCTCCAAAACAAGTTGTTTTGGTACTTTTCGATAATGATTCTCAAGGAAATAAAGTCAGATATAACATATTTGATAGACCTAACAATTTTCCGACCTTTCTGCCAAAAGGTAATTAGTCTACTCACTTCCCTAAGTGATTTTGAATGAAAAATTACTCACAAAGTTTTGATAAATCTTTAATCTTAATTTCTTGAAACCATTTTGGGAAATTTATTTATTTTAGCATGGATGCTTATCAATATTATATATATATATATATATATATATATATATATATATATATATATATATATATATATATACACACACACACATATAACATTTAGAAATAATTTCATTAAATTATTTGCCAAATATCATTCTATGAGCAATATATCAATTATCAATTAATACACACATTTCAAATTTCTTTTTTTTTTGACCAAATTTCAATTTCAAATTCTTATGCCTCTTGATGATCTTTCTCGCACACACCTTCTAGAATGACATTAACCATACATTAAGAGTGTCACTTAATGCAGTTTACGTTTCAATTTTTCTTTTAATGAATTTTAATCAAATTGACATTTTAAAGAGATGTGATCCAACATTTTTCTTATTCTCTCTATGGACTAGCATGGAAGAAGAGCTTCGCTTTTGAGTTCTTCCCTCAACAATCTCTCTGTCATTCCTTCTTCAAGCTCAATAGCAACCACCATCACATTTATCTACCGTTTTCTCACTTCATTTTATTTTTCCTTTATTTTTATGTATTCAATATTAGGTTTTTCCCCCTGTTGTAGCGTAGTAAAATGAGCTTCAAAGGAAGATGCATCTAACAAGTTAAAGTGTGAACTTGGACCAACCCTTGTTGGTACTATGCTTACTTATTTTGATCACAAGTATCTTTATGTTTTAAATATTTAAATTTTAATTAAATTTTTTATTGAAGTATCCCTGCCGTATCGTATCTTGATTTTCAAAATTTTCCCGTATCCACGTATCGTGTCGTATCGTATCCCGTATCGTATCCCGTATCCGGGCTTCATAGGTGTGAAGCCAATGGATTTTGGTAATGTCATCTCATTTCTTTTGATTCTATTGAATTTTTAGTGAATAAAATTAAAATTTGATACAAATGATAGCAGGAAGTAGAGTAGTTATGTAACAATTTTAATTTTTTTTATAAATATCCACGTTTTGAAGGTATGCATTGTTATTTTAATTCAATTTTGGTAGAAATCGATTAACAAAAATCACTTTACAAAAGAAGGATGTCTTATCGTGTTCCATTTCATTTTTTGTGATTACAAAAGAAGGATGCCTTTGTCATTCTATGTTATATCTATTTTATTGATTTTCTTCAATTTAGTTATTTGATTTTTTATAATAGTATTGGTTTAGCATTTTGTATATTTTAATTTTAGGGACCTACTCCATGGTTACAATTTGTATTTAAATTTTTCAGGTGGCTCATGATACATTTACAGAGAGGCTTTGTTTTCCATCTACTTTGTTTTAGGAGTTTTCTTTTGTGTGCCTAACTATTTGTTGGGAGTCTTTTTAGACTCTTGCAACAGAGATATCCAAAAAAAGTAAAAATACATTTGATGGATTTTGTCACCGATGGCCAGAGTTGTCTATATCTTTTCAGTTTGGCACTACGCCAGCGTATTAGGATGGCTAGCGTTTTTTTTGGGCATTGGTAGCGTTTTAAAACACTAGAGAAGCTGGCGCTACTAATGCGTACACCCCATTAGTAGCGTTTTAAAAAACGCTAGCCATTGACCCAGCGTGTTTTGGACATACGTAGCGTTTTATATAAAACGCTAGCCATTGACCCAGCGCCTTTTTACAATTCCTAGCGTTTTCTGTAAAACGCTAGGGATCCCATAGCTCTTTTTTACTACCATTCCTAGCGTTTTAAATAAAAACGCTAGGGATCCCATAGCTCTTTTTACTACCATTCCTAGCGTTTTAAATTAAAACGCTAGGGATACTATAGCCCTTTTACTACCATACCTAGCGTTTTATGTAAAACGCTAGGGATCCCATAGCTCTTTTACTACCATTCCTAGCGTTTTAAATTAAAACGCTAGGATATACTATAGCCCTTTTACTACCATACCTAGCGTTTTATGTAAAACGCTAGGGATGCTATAGCACCTTTTATTAGCATTCCTAGCGTTTTCTGTAAAACGCTAGGGATCCTCTAGCGTTTTCACTCTAAAACGCTACCTATTGACTGATTTTTTTTTTTAAATATTTTTTTTATTTTGGTTTGTTCTCCATTTTAATTACAACCTATAAATTCATTCCCTTCCAAACAAATTCAGAAAATACATTCCAATCCAATATCATTCAAACAAAATTCAGTCAACAAAATTCATCAAAATAATATTTCCAATCCAATATATATCATTCTAAGAAGTACTTACAACATAATATAAATCCAATATATACAACATATATAATAACTAAACTATTATGAATCTCAAAACTTGCTACAAAAAGCTAGAAACAAAAGCGCACCACTCCCCCTTATTTGTTGTAAGTTGTTCACAGAGTAATTCGGATATTTTTAAAGTGGGAAAATCTTGAAAAATAAAATGAAATAAAATTAGAATTAAAATGTTTATTAAATGTGAGTAAGTATTATAATATCAATATAAAAAAGAAATCTAAGTAGTTACCTTGGTTGGGATTGTTACTTTGTCATGAGTGATAATCTCTTTCATAAACCTCATAACGTAGTACCCACAATCATTGTTATTTGGTTGTTTAGGACACTACAAAGCAAATCATTATAACTTAATTGTCACATTTTTATGACCAAAAATTCAATTAAAATTATAAGAATGATTCTTAAAAAGCTTACAGTTATGGGTAGCCATCTTGTTTTACTCGTAGATAATCCCAAGTATTCTTTCAAAGCATCAGAACGTCATACATATATATATATATATATATATATATATATATATATATATATATATATATATATATAACGTTAAGTTGAACAAAATACATATATTAAATTATACAAATTAAAATGAGAGGGTTACACATACACACCTCTCAACCATCTCTCTGAAGTCTACGTGAGACGTTGTAATGGCCTTGAAGTGAATCCAGATAGTTGACAACATTTTGCTTAGGGTTTATTGCAAAGAGTACCCAATGTTGCCTGCAAGTAAATGAATCACGAATGAGTACACATTAATTTACACTATAATACAATCCTCAAAATAATTAAACAAGTGATTGAAGACTAAATTTCTCACCCATTATTGAGTGGTGCCAAAAATAAAGAGTCGCCCTTCAAATGCTTGGCATCCATGAAGCGTGAATGGATATAACTTTGTATTTCACTCTTAATAGCCATAATACGTTCCTCTGTATTACCTTGCTTAAACACAACGATACACGTTGGACACAAGAAGAAATACTTCTGTGTCCGTTGCGAAGGGACCAGAAGACGATTGTACAAAAACCTATAAATAATATATATACAACTTTCAGATCCTCATATATATACTCTAATATATACTCTAATATAAACAACTATTGTGTACAAATAATTTAATACATACCTCTATATACTCTAATATCGATGGCGATGGCCCAATCCATATCAACTATAGCTTTCGGATCCTCCATGTTGAGAATTACCAAACTGCTCCGGGCCCACAATGTTATCGGCCGGTAAAAAAATTTGGTCGTCGGGTTCATTTTTGAGTGATGTGGACCTTTAGAGAATCGATGTACTTCGGAATTCATCAATGGGAAATTGACCAACATGTTGGACTGGTCAGATAGAAGTAGATGGTCGGGAGAGTTTGGTAGTGGAAGGGAAGGTCGGGACACTTTTATGGAAGGGAAGGTCGGGACACTTGGGGTACCTAGTATATATTAAAAAATGATTAATTAGTTAGTTAACACACATTATAGTCATCAACTTATTAACAAAAATATTGTCACTTACAACGACAAGTTGTTCAGGCCATGCCACAAAAGTACTAAGTGTTTGATCCACGATAAATATATCCGCATTAGCAATTGGAATGGTGCAATGGTGCGGACCCTCTATTGAATAGTCTACCCTAACTCTCAAATGGTTTTCGTGCATGGGTAAATTGTGCGGTGTGGCACTCAATTGGTTACATATCAAACCCACTCGCAACCTTTCGATGTGGGTTTGCAATATATAGCTCACATTCACGCTTATCCTAAATCAATTATAAAGAAAAATAAATATACATGATAATTTTATCAAATACATATGTACAAAAAAGCAGTCGAGTTTTGTTAAATACCGTGTTGAAGGGATGGTGCAGCTATCTCGGGCGCGCTATGGGGTGCGGCAAAGGCTCAATAGGTTCAAAGGGGTGGTGCGGCGGGGATGGTGCACCAATCCTTTGTGCAAGAGCTGCTTAAACATCTGTCTCTCTTCCATTAACACAAAGAACATTCTTGGATAGCTCGTCATACTTTGCCGCCATGACTTTACAATCCCCGCACCCCTTGCTTTGGCTCTTTGGCCCAAACACGGTTGTAGGAGGAATCCCATATCCATAACCTCTAATCCGACCACTGTCTCTCTTCCCTTCCCAAGGCACGAGCAATGACATCTTGTTGACCATCACAATCTGTTAAATCTCCTTGTGATACAGATTGTGATATGCTTTGCTGATGCACAAACATAAATAACGGATAAAATTAATAAACAAGTGTCAAGAGAAATTTAATCGACAATAAAAATATGTCCACGTGTCAAAAAAATCGAGTAACGGATAAAAATAATAAACAAGTGTCAAAGAAATTTAATCGACAATAAAAATATGTTCACGTGTCAAAAAAATCGAGTAACGGATAAAAATAATAAACAAGTGTCAAAGAAATTTAATCGACAATAAAAATATGTCCACGTGTCCAAAAAAATCGAGTAACGGATAAAAATAATAAACAAGTGTCAAAGAAATTTAATCGACAATAAAAATATGTTCACGTGTCAAAAAAAAAATCGAGTAACAGATTAAAAAATATAGTCGATACAAATTCCAACTTGCTAAGAATCATAAAATTAAAATTACAATACATGAATTTTGGAATACTTACAATTTTGTCCTTGACCTCCTTAGTTTTCGGATCCACAATCTCCCCATCCTTGTTTTGTCGGGCCTCTAACCAGACAGTACAACGATCAAGGGATTCTTGAGTTGGATCTTTCCTCTCTTGCAGAACTATTTAAGTTTAATAATTGTTAATCAACTCAGAAATTAAAAGATTCATTAAATCATAATAAATTAAACTAATTGTGTCTTACCAATCTTTCTTCAAGAATTTGATATCCACTTGAACCTCCTCTATAAAATTACTCGGGATTAGAAGCTCTCACTTTATTGGCTTTGCTTTTTTTCTATTTAAAAACATAAGTATACATTAATGAATGATATCTTGTTGTGAAATATATATATATATATATATATATATAACTTAAATAATTAATATACTAACCAGGAAATCCGGATCTGTAGTGCGTATATCTACAAATTTGGTCCAATCCTCCTTAGTTATAATTCCGGCATACAGTGCTGGAGGCTCCTGTCTGATGGTCCCATCAGGCCGTTTCAGATACTTTTTCCCCACATCAGTTCTATATGCCCGATGCAACCTTCCCGCTTCCTTGAGTATCCAATCTCTTCGGGCATCATCGACATCAAAGTGTTTCTACTTATACATAAAAATGGATTAAATAAATACAACTAAAAATTCACTAAATAAGATTATTAAAGAGGTCTAAAATTATATACCAGATAAGGACCAAAAATCATCTTTCGGTTTAGGCAAAATCAGTATTATCTTTCTCATTCCAACTTTTTATTGAAATTGGAAAGATTTGTTTCACCTTAGTACCAATAAAGCTAATTAAATTTGTGCCGTTGTCTCCAATTGGCAAACCTTTAACACTCCATCGGACCTTAAATAATTAAATCATTAAATAATTAGATAACTTGGAAAGGTAGAGAACAATATTAATAATTAGTAATTAACTTACCTTATATTTCTCGTGTCCTTTACTTATCCGATGGACGATATTCTTTTTCGATGTAATTCCTCGGGAGTGAACTTCTTTGTGTTTCTATCACCCCATCACCACCACCACGACTACTCTCGTGATCACTATGTGATGCCATCGACTTGCAATGACCCAAATGAAATAGACTCGGTGAGTTTTAGCTTTCTAATTGTTTAGAACCAACAAACACTTAACAAAATATAGAAGAAGCCATGCACTAAGTAACAAATGAAAGCCATGCACTAAGTAACCTAGAGTAAACATACATAGGAAAGACATGCACTAAGTATATAACCTAGAGTAAACATATATATGAAAGCCATGCACTAAACAGAGAAAGCCATGCACTAAGTAACCTAGAGTAAACATACATAGGAAAGCCATGCACTAAGTATATAACCTAGAGTAAACATATATAGGAAAGCCATGCACTAAGAACCTAGAGTAAACAGAGAAAGCCATGCACTAGGAAAGTCATGCACTAGTCAAGTTAATAATGCTATCTAAGCTAGACTAATCTAACAACTAATTAGATACAACATTGAGCTAATTAAGTAACAGAGAGAAAGCCATACAAAAGATACATAACAAACCATAAAAAACCATAACAAATAGTCATTGCGGTGAGAGAGGGTGGAGAGTACGTGAGTGCGTGCGTAAATACCTTTTGAAAGGGAGAGAGAGTGCGAGAAAAGGAAACAAATGGGAGGGAGCTGCGTGGTAAGATAGCACCAAGGAGAGAGGATGAGCGAAGAGGATGGGTTTCGCGTTTCGTTTCTGGGTCGCGTTTATGGGTTTCTAGGTCGTAGCACCAAGGAGATGAACAAAGATGAACGAAGAGGGTTTCTGGGTCGTGGAGGTTCGCAAAGGTACGATGAACGAAGTCTCACGTGAGTTACGGGTTGTTCGGGTTCCGGGTTGTTCGTGGAGGGTTTCTGGGTCGTGGAGAGAAGTTAGGTAGATGAAGAGACGTCTACGTGAGTGTGTGAGGGAGATGAGAGAGCGCGCCTTGTAAAAATTTTAATAATAGCATCCCTAGCGTTTTTACATAAAACGCTAGGGATCATCTAGCGCGTGTTTACCATTCCTAGCGTTTTAAGTTAAAACGCTAGGGATGCTATAAGCGCTTTTTACAATTCCTAGCGTTTTACAGAAACGCTAGGGATGCTATAGCACCTTTTACTACCATTCCTAGCGTTTTATGTAAAAACGCTAGGGATGCTATAGCACCTTTTACTACCATTCCTAGCGTTTTATGTAAAAACGCTAGGGATGCTATACAACCTTTTTACTAACATTCCTAGCGTTTTATGTAAAAACGCTAGGGATGCTATAGCACCTTTTTACTACCATTCCTAGCGTTTTCTGTAAAACGCTAGGATCATCTAGCTCCTCTTTTTAATTCCTAGCGTTTATATTTAAAACGCTAGGTATTGAATGAATTTTTTAACTTTATTTCTAGCGTTTTCACTCTAAAACGCTACCTATTGACAGAATTTTTTTTTAACTATTTTTTTTATTTTGGTTTGTTCTCCATTTTAATTACAACCTATAAATTCATTCCCTTCCAACAAAATTCAGAAAATACATTCCAACAAAATTCAGCCAATATATCATTACAAACCAATATATAGATACACACACATATGTACATATCACCAAAAGACCATATTAAACTAACAATTACTTACAACATAATTAATATATATCCAAATCATACAACATAATAAGTAACTTACATTATGAAACTCAAAAGTAGCTACAAATTAAAGCTAGAAACATATATAACAAAGACAACCCTCAATGACTACTGTCTTGACCACTAGATCTCATGATCACTAAGTGATGCCATCTGACCTGCAATATAACATATATAATCCATGTTATTGTAAAATTTACAAAAACAATATAAATATTATCTATTAATAAAAAATAACGAGATATCATTAAGTCTATATTACCTTTTCCTTTTCCTAGATAAAATTTTGTTTGCAATTCGCGTCTTGGTATTTTTTTCCGATTTAATAATAATTCCATCATTATGATCTTTTCTAAAATATACAACATCCTCTATAGAAGTATTTTCCCTATTATTGGTTCCGATGTTCAAGAAAGGGTCGTCCTCAACACCAACATCATCGGGTGCTTCATCATCATCGTTGTTATACACAAATTTTTGTCGATCAATAGAACAATAGACCAATTGATATTAATCGGATCGGTGACATAAAACACTTGTTGAGCTTGCGATGCTAAAATAAAAGGTTCATCTTTATATCCTAACTTGTTGAAATTCACCCGCATGAACCCTAATTCATCAATCAGTAAACCAAGATTATTGTCAACCCATTCACATTTGAACACGGGCTCTGAAACATATTGTAATCCAACTCCCATATTTGTTCAATGAAGCCAAAGTAAGACATATTCGCATATATGGGATTTCTATCTTTGCACTTGGATGCATGCATAGAATGAGCTACAAGAGTCACCCCACTATTTTGCATTTTACTCTGATCATCTTGTTCTTTTGTATAGAAAGTGCACTCGTTCATTAGATAGCTGTTGTAAGAGAAGACATGTATATTTGGACCTTTTGCTAACCATCTCAATCTTTTTGAAATCGAAGTAGGATTCGAAACACACTCACCATCAATGTGATGTTTTAGCCACACTATGAAACTCCTATTGTGTTCTTTTGCTAACCAAACTTGCTTCTTTCCCGGGAATTGACTCTTAAGAATCTCCTTGTGCTTGGCAACATATGAATCAACCTCACTATCATTGTGAAGAACGTACAAGTGTGCTTGCTCTAGTTCTTTCCTTGATACCATCACTAATTTAGTTCCTGTCATCCCTTTACTAATCCTTCCTGCATGACGAGACCTTGGCAGTCCCACAGAATATTCAAGACTAGATAGATAGCCCGTGCAAAACTCAATAGCCTCTTCAACTATGTAGCGCTCAACAATACAACCCTCAGGTCGTGATCGATTTTTCACATATCCTTTTAATATCTTCATGTAACGCTCAAACGGATACATCCATCTCATGTAACATGGGCCACACAATTGTGTCTCTCTAACCAGATGAACTATTAGATGAATCATTATGTCGAAAAAGGAAGGTGGGAAATACATCTCAAGCTCACACAAAGTGACAGTAATTTCTCTTTGCAATGTTGGCAACTTTCGAGTCAATCAATCACTCTACTACAAATCGCCTTAAAGAATAAACAAAGTTTGGTTAAGGTCTGACGCACTTTCTTAGGCAAAATGGATCGTATACCAATGGGTAGCAAATTCTCCATGAGAACATGACAATCGTGGGACTTTAGAGACTTTAACTTGAGGTCTTTAATCGATACAAGAGTCGCCACATTTGAAGAGTATCCTCTGGAACTTTAACTCCATGAAGAAACTCACAAAAGACAGTCTTCTCCTTTCTAGATAGAGTATGAGTTGCGGAGGTAGATATGTACGTGTACCCTTCTTTACCGGACCCAATTCGGGTCTCAAACCCATACTAACCAAATCCAACCTTGAGTTGATGGTATCTTTAGTCTTACCCGGCATATTGAGTAAGGTACCAATGACACTTTCAAGACATTCTTTTCAACATGCATCACATCAATGAAATGCCTTACATATAATGACTTCCAATGATGGCAACTCAAAGAAAATCGACTTTTCTTCCACCCCGTTTGGCAATCTCTTCGCAAAAGGCTTCCCAAATTTAATGTTCAAATCTTCCACCTTTTCAAATACACATTCGCTCACAAAGGCGGAGAGCTCTACGTGTTTCTGTATTCCCATCAAATGCCTTTCTCCACAATCGATAGTGATGAGTTGATGGCAAAAATCTCGATGACCAAGATAGATATTCTTCTTACCATGTTCCAACCACATCCAATCTGTGTTATCTTCACATATAGGGCATGCACACCGCCTTTGTTCACTCGCACTGCCGAGATAGATTGCCGTATGCGGGAAAGTCGTTAATTGTGCCAAAGATCATAGCCCTCGTGGTGAAACTTTCTTCTCTCGAACCCATCATACACCTCTACCCCAATCTCCCACATTTGCTTCAAGTCTTCAATTAAAGGAGCCAAGTATACATCAATATCATTTCTGGGTTGTTTGGGCCTGAAAATTAACAAAGACAAACATCATATATTTGCGTTTCATGCAAAGCCACGGCGATAAGTTATAAATCGCCAAAATCACGGGCCATGTACTGTGGGAGCTACTCTGGATACCGTGCGGGTTAAATCCATCAGCAGACAATGCAAGGCGTAGGTTTCTCGGGTCATCCCCGAAATTAGGATACTCAATATTAATTTTTTTCCATTGCGGAGAATCTGCCGGGTGTCGTAGCATACCATCTTTAATCCTTTCATCCTCATGTCATGTCAAGTGTTTTGCATCTTCTGAACTACGATACATGCGCCTAAATCGAGGAATTATAGGAAAATACCACAACACATTTTCTGGAGCGGACTCTTTCTTCTTATACTGCGGTGCATTACATTTAGGACACGACTTTAACAACGCATGTTCATTCCGAAATAAAATGCAATCATTCGGACAAGCGTGTATCTTCTCATAGTTCAAGCCAATAGACCCCAACATTTGCTTTGCATCATACGTCCGAGAAGGAAGCACATTATCATTCGGCAACATTTCTTTCGTAAGTGAGAGTAAATCGGTAAAGCTCTTATCCGTCCATCCGTGGCGAGTTTTCAAGTTATACAACTTGATCACGACCAATAATTTTGTGAATTCATTACAACCCGCATACAATGGTGTCTCTGCATCGATTATCAACTTCTCAAACATTTCAGACAATCATTAAGATCCTCTTCAACCACCTTTGCCATCTCTTCAAAATTCGTTCGCATCAAATGAATGTGTTCGGTGTCAACCGTGGCGCATATCTCTTACTAATATCATTCATATTTGAAGATTCACCTTTTTCTCACCGTGCATTATCCAACAAGTGTAACTTTGATCAATTCCATTCGCCTTTAAATGTCGTGTCAACTCCTCTGCGATGAATCGATTTTACATAACAACACCTTAAACAAGGACATTTCATACCACTAGAAGTCCCTAAACGTTCAACAAAGACAAATTTCACAAAATAATCCACTCGGTATATACTCCTTGGACATTTACGATTGGCGGACATCCAATTTCTATCCATAATTGCCAAATATTTATAATAAAATCTGAGAAGAGAACTTTAACATATGACCCATCAAGCAATTCGAATATAATGAAGAATCAATTCATATAAAAAAACAAACAAAATTTCCTCTTTTAAATTTTTTCAATTCCACTCCTTATTTTCCCAAGCTATATCTATATCATATTCTATTTCTATTCTCGGTCCTTTGGTCAAGACAAAGGAACCATATAGTCTAGTCTTCCAAACAATTAATTTATGTGTAACAAGAAGAGGCTAGTGGTGAAAAAAAGAAGAAGAGTCTAGTGTGCACAAGTGACAAAACTAATATATTTCTAAACTAGAACCCACAATTAATATCTAACAAGAAACAGAGAGAAAGGAAGAGAAAACTCACCAATGTTGTCCGAGTGAGAGAGATGATGTTCAGCGAGAGAGATGATTTTCGTTGAGAGAGATGATGTTAATTTGAGTTAGGGTGTTAGGGTTTTGCGTTTACGGGTGAGTGATTTTGCGTTTACTCGTAAGAGTGTTAGGTGAAAGAGGAAGTAGCTCAATGGGAAACAAAAAAAAATTATTTAACCATACCTAGCGTTACGCTAGGGATCTATCTAGCGTGTTTTCTAAATACCTAGCGTTTTGAGTAAAAGCGCTAGGGATATGTCTAGAGTGTTTACTAAATACCTAGCGTTTTATAAAAAACGCTAGGGATCTATCTAGCGTGTTTTCTAATTGGCTAGCGTTTTGAAAAAAGCGCTAGGGATCTGTCTAGCGTGTTTTCTAAATAGCTAGCGCTTTCTAAAAAACGCTAGGGATCTATCTAGCGTGTTTTCTAATTGGCTAGCGTTTTGAATAAAAGCGCTAGGGATCTGTCTAGCGTGTTTTCTAATTTGCTAGCGTTTTGAGTAAAAGCGCTAGGGATCTGTCTAGCGTGTTACCTAATAGGTAGCGTTTTACTTTAAAACGCTACTAATGGTGTAGCGTGTTATTAAAATGGCTAGCGTTTTTTTATAAACGCTACTAAAGGTGGCGATCTCTTTTTACAATTCTGGCGTAGTAATTTTGGTTCTAAGCTAATTTAAATATAGTAGGGAGATGTAAGAAAAATAAGGTGAGCATCCAAGTCTAATAATATTCATTAATGTAGGATCACTAAAGTAATGATTTTAGAATTTCATCGAGAGCATAATATTATGTTCTAATAGCATGCATAATTTGGTCCAAACAAAAATTGTAATATATCTATATCTCCAAAATTAACAATTAGTACAAAATTTGAAATTCTTTCCATGCATTACTTTCAGTTACTTTTCTCCATAACTACCAATGAAGTTTTTTTCCTCATTGCCGTTTCTTTTGTGGAAATAATTGTTGCATTAAGGTTTTTCTCTCTCAGATTAATTTAATAAGTAAATACTTTTTTTGGTTACATAATTATTAAATGCTTAATTTAAAAATATAAATTTTAAAACCGTTGCAAATTTGAAATTAAAATAAGACTTTTAATTCAGCTTTTAACTAAAATAAGACTTTTAGTTTCCATTTTTCATCAGAATTAATTTCCATTGTACGTTTTGGTCAATTCGATCATCTTATAATTTATATATATGTTGTTCTTAATTTTACAGTACATTATACCATGATGTTCTCTCAAAGATCTTCACAATCCGAATAAGTGTCACCGCCTCCCTTTTCAACGTCTTCTCTCCATGCCGTTAACCTTCCGCTAATGACACTACGGTTGTATTTTATTCAAAAATAATAAAACAAATTATTTCATACTCTTACATTCGCAATATTTATATTTCAACCTCATGTTTGAAAAAAGTGAATTGTTTTGAATCGATATTTAAATCTATTCATTCTATGCTTAAAAACAATTCTTAAATTAATTATATTATTATTCATTATATAATAGTAACCGTTGCAATTCTTTTAAATATCATGTCTGGCGTTTTATACCATTAGCATCATATTATCCGTTTGTAGCTTTTACTAATATTAAATATATTTTTATTATTTTCATTTTTCTCAATTTAATGAAAAATGAATCTTTTAGCTTATTATCTTTATCAATAGAAAGCCATTGTTTTCAATAGTGATATACTGAAAAAGAAATACATAAAACAAATTTGAGTTTCAAAATAGAAGGTACTTTTTTGTTCATTTAGAATTCTGATCAGAAAACTTAATATAAAATTTATTGTTTTTTACTATATACCGTGCGTAGCACGGGCCTATATATTACATGATTTTTTTTTGCTTCCATTATTTTTTCTGAATAGAGTTTTGCAATATAAGTAATTTTATTTAAAAATTGCGTGATAAAATCTTAACTCAAATTAATAGATTCTTATGTGTACAAGAGTATTTTAGTACTATAACATATTGTAATATAAAGCATATCAATGTGTTTCAATTCAATTAATGGAACCATAAGTCATTATATGTTACAAATGTCATTTTATATTCTAATATATTACAATATCATATTGTATCAAAAAAATATTACAATATCATATAATTTGATCTAATTATTTATCAATCATAACCAATTTTGTTTTAAGTTGCTAAAACTCACTTAACAATTTTAACTTACAATATCTCTGAGAGATATATTACTCAATATAAATTTTCAACAAATTACTTTCTCGTGCATCGCACGGGTTTGGATACTAGTTTATTATAATTACTAATATCTGATGTAGCAAGTGCATGTGACATCATTAAATGATGCGTACAAGCTGTATCAACTGCCACGTCATAATAATTACTAATGTTATTTTCATATAAATATAAAAATAGTTAATTAATATTCCACTAAGAGAACTATTTAATAAGTTAGTGGAAATTATTTGCTTTCATTAAAATTAAATTCCTCTTTATATCTAAGTTTTAAATAAATATTTAATATACAAAAATCTTGAGAAAAATTGTGGAGCTTACTTTGGGGATTTTTTTACATAGATAGATAGATTATGCAATTTAGTTATAAAACACACAAAAAAATATTATGATTATTTATTTATTTATTTATGAAAATTTATAAGTTGATTGTTCTTAATTCATTACTATGCCTTTATTTTGGTTGTCTTTTGGTGTCTCTAAATTATTTACACATAAAGAAGTCTTTAATTCTAATAAAAGAGCATAATTACCACTAACTTATTAAATGGTGCTCTTAGTGGGATATTATTTAATGATTTATATATTTATATGAAAAGCTTATTTTCTTATTAAGAAATTAATTAATCGAAATTACACAATACCATTATTTCATAAGTTATTTAACAAAACTCTTTTCAATTTAAAGGTTATTTAAATTATTTTTATAAATTCAGTTTTTAAAAAAGTTTTTATTTTATATATAAATAAAGGCTAAATAGTAAATTCACAAAATCTCCAAATAAATATAAAAAATTATAATATATATTCTATTGAATAACAAGAAAATAAAACGTTTCTATTGATGGTGGAATAGATTTAATTGAATATTTTGACCCCCCAATAAAAATAAAGAAACGAGATTGTCCTATTCAAATGAGGATGTTATAGTATATCTCTAAATAAGGAATATGTGATATATTTAACGTAAATAGTTTTTTTTTTAATTTAATTTAAATAGTTAAATTTTCTAGGTTTTAGGTGTTTAAACAATAATATTAAATAGAACAATAATACAATTTCAATAAAATAGGGACTTCAAATTTTGTGTTTTATGTACAATATACTATACTATTAAATGTAATTTTTTATTTTTTATATTTATTGTTATACATTATATGAATAAAATCAGTACATGATTTTTCCCTTCCTTTTTATTTTCGTCAACATCTATATATTGTTATAAATCTCAATAGGTTATTTCCAATTATATTTGTTTACATTTAAGTTATACTATTATTAAAATTGCTAAAAAAACTAAATTAGTTGAATAAATATATTCACTAATTATCTAATAGTTTAGCTAAATTTCGAAAATTATAACATGCATTAGTCTTTTTAATGTAACAACTATACATTAAAAGATATGAGTTTTACATTAATATGAATTATTATTTTAATTGACAATAAACTTATGAGTTAGTAAAATATGAGTGGAAGAAGAAGAGTTTTAGTCGGTTATAACAAAAAACAACTATTTAAAGGATGCAAATTTGGATGGTGAGTAAAGATATTTTTTGCGAAAAAATTCAGATACAAAGAAAGGAGTGACTTTCCTTCAAATAGGATGAAAGAAGTGAGTAGAAGAAAGTTGTGAGTTTTACAATAAAATATAAGACTGTCCAGCAAAAATAGAAGGTTTCATGTTCTTGAAAGTTTTGTAATGTAGTCAAGGAGACAGAATGATAGATTTGGATTAGTTAGTGAACAATGAAATTGAGGCAACAATGATTTGTAAAGCTATATATAGGGTATCCAGGTGTTGTTTGATTTTAATTTTAATATTGTCCTATAGAAAAATATTTCATTTTATTGGCTTTTGTGAAATTGTATGATGTGCTAGGTATATATGGTTTGCTTAAAATTATTAAAGTGTGCTGGTTGTCTCTAATTAGAGGGTGCATGAAAAATACAGATATATCAATTTGTTTCTAACTTTGCAATACATTACTATGTCACTAACATATATGTATCCACTACATGATAAAATCGGAAAGTATTATTCAATTACAAAAATCAAAAAATATTATTAGTGAAAATAAAGGATAATTGACGTCATCCATATCATCTTCAAAGATCTCATCATAATAACTATCACCTCCTAGATTTTGCTGTAAATCTCTCTTCTAAATCTATATGTCATTGAAGCTTTCAATTATGCCTCTAGAATGCTCGTTGTTTTTTCTTTTCATCTATACTTATATATATTTCTTATTTATTGTTTTCTTTTGATGCAAAAGGAACTTGATCTTTGCTTGGGTGTCACTTCTAATAAGCTCACCTCTATATCACAAAAAAAACAATGATCTTATTCAAATATTATATTTATATAACTAAATAATTTAATTATATTTGTATTTTAAAAGTCACTGATCAAAGGAAAAGTATGTGCTAATTATTCCCACTATAAAAAGTATATTGGTTCTTTTAAAATTAGATAAATAATTTTTTATTGTTATGTATTTTATGTTATATTTAAGTTATGTATGTGTTTCTTCTTAAATAAATTATTTGTACGTTTCTTTAACTTATATTTCATATGTTTATATATTATATTGTATTTATTGTAGTTATATAAAATAAATTCGACCTATTTTATTGGCATATAATATAATCTTAGTTGAATATATTTATCTCTTTATTTATAATTCCTACGAAATATCTCAAATAAATTATTTGTAGTTATTCCAGTCCCCAAAGAAGACATGTGGTAGGAGGCTTAAAATGAGGTAAATAAAAGTTGACTCGCCTTAAAAAATGTGGCTCAAGTACGAAAATCAGTATCATTCAAACACTAAGGATATGTTTGAGAGAAGATTTTGGGAGGATTTTGGAGCGGAGAGCTTTGGAAAGCTAACTCTCTCCGCATATAACTTTTTATTTTTAAAAATTGAAAGATCCCAACTTATCTGTATGACGCAGTAACTTATTTGCCCCTGTTTAGAAGCACCAGATATGAGTTCTTTCATTTCCATCATACTTTTTGTAGAATCCTTTCAATACCATCAAAATAATCCTCGATAACGAAACTGGTGAGACAATTAATGAACATTTCCCATATGATAAATCTCTAGTTATTATAACAGGATGGATTCGAATACATTCATACATAACTGAATTGAATGGATATTAATGGATTGATTTAGTTTCACCACCCAAGGTATATGTACATACACATCAGAGATGTGAAAATGAAGATTAATAATGGATGGCACTTCAACAAGCCTTCTTTATATGGCATACACGCCATGAAACTCGTAAAAATACATGCTACACTTGTTCCTGGTGTTCTGTGGGTGCCGGTGCTGGTGCTGGTGCTGGTGCGATTGCAAATTGTAGACCTCTACGCTGCCCAGATTGTAGAACAAAAGCAACTTGGGTTGCTGCTAGTGCTGCAGCCTCCTGTCCAAAACACATAAACCGTAAGAAATTCACAGAATATACTTAGCATGTGCTACAGATTCTCAGAACACATTGTATGCAGTTTAAAACAGAATAACATCATCATATCAAGACAAAACCAATGAACAAAAAAATAGTCATAACTACAATGAATACTGACTTGTCTTTGTCGCCGACGCTGCAGAATACTGATTGCCCAAGCCATAATATAACAAGGCAAAAGAAAGCCAGCTGCTCGAAGCAAGAAAAGCTGCAGAAGATAGTAGGCTAATTAGGTTGGCTTCCCATCACATTTGAAATCAATACAACAGTTGGCATGTGAACAACAGAAACAATAGAGTCAAACTATTTAAACACAATTTACTTACAGAGAAAAAATTGGATGGATCATCATCAGAAGCGTCCCCATCTGTGGCAGAGAGTGCATGCCGCAGAAGTAAAAGGGCCATCAACTGTACCAAATAACAAGAAATAGGCTTAAAATCATGTACATTAGCTAGCATACTGGCATAGTCAATACAAACAGTGAACTAACCCTGATGTATCAGGGCTCTCAGAAAATATAACTAATTTCTTAAGATTTCTAAGTGTTAAAATAAAAGCCACTAAAGGTTGCCATTCTTTAGCCTAGAACCTATTGTTGAATTGCATGGCCACAACAAAATGGATGGTACAAATAAAATGACTAAATGGCTTACAATTAGAGCGGCTGAGCGGCAAAATGCAGCTCCACTGGCATTAGAAGCAGCATACTCATCATATTCAGCATCCAGGAATTGACGTTCTGCCTCTGCAATAGCCAACAGTCGAGGATCACGCAAGTCCAAAGGCGAGCCAGATAGTGTCCAGCCTCCTCTGCAAGAAAGGTCATGACACAAATTAAGGAGACAAGTTTCAATGTCTATAACAGCCTATATATACAACTTCCAGAGAGAGCACTTGAGCATAGAACTAATGCAACATAATCAATCAAATACTAACTCAAAATAAAAACTATTCATCTTACCCTATATCAATAGTAGTTTCATCGGGATTAGGGCGAGGTGGTGGGGCAATATACCCAGGTTGATAAGACTGAGCGTTACATGCACAGAAGAAACAAGAAAGAAATCATCAAAGATAAGAACAAGAATAAAATAATTAGAAGGACTTAAATACACAGATATGAGCATTGGGTTCAATCCAAAAAGTAAAACAAAGCTACAGCAGCAACATCACAATCTAAGCATACAAAATATGGAACTTCCAAAAATATACTCCTCTGTCCCAAAATATAAGCAAAAAAATACATGTATCTGGACTAAACTCTTTGTCACAAAATATAAGCAAAAAAGTACATGTATTAGAACTAACACTTGTCCAAATACATGTACTTTTCTGCTTATATGTTAGGACTGAGGAAGTATTTTAAATATAAACATGCCTAAAGTTTCCCGATCCCCCAACTATTCCATTCTTAGATAATGCAGAAGTTGAAAAGGTGTATGAAGCAATTGTATCATTCAGGGTAGGATCTAAAATTCCAGAATATCATCCTATAAGCTAGACACAATGACTTGGGCCAAATTTCAACTAATGGAACATCAGTGGCTTGTTTAACTGAAAAGAAAGGGTGTTGCAGAGGAGAGAAGTCAGTAAGAACTTAGAAGTACCAATGGCTAATGACTATTCTGAAATCAGCAGGCATTATAAGCCCCGAATTGTGTTAGGACTTAGGAGTGAGTACAAGTATTCAGAGGATGCTTAGGCAGGTGGCTGTTGCAAAGGAAGAGTTAGTTAGGATTATTAGAGGGAATAACTATTTTCTTCAAAATTCAGATCACTAAAATGGGCAAGATTTATATTACAGTTGTAACTTGTAAGTTCTGACTATTTTCCTATTATAAGTATTAAATCAAGAAGGCAGATAGTTCTTAACTCTATCACTATACCTTGTCTGATAGAACAGCTAATTTTATGTGCGTGGAATTAACATCGAAAACTAGGAGGGAAGATTAACTTTATGATTAGGCACTGTCACTCATCCAAGATTCACCTCAGTATACCCAAGGATCAAGAACACTAAGGTGTCAAATTATAGCGCGATAAAGCTAGACACTATTGAAAATAAGCATTCACGTAATTTCCCACCATCAAAACATTAAAAGAACAAAAAGATACTAAGAAAATTATTTACAAAGCAGCATACCTGATGACATATCTCACAAGTTATGTCTCCTTTCTCATTGCACCAATGCTGGACACACTTTCTGTGAGCATACTGTGCAAAACCAAATACCAACAGTTCATGAATTAGTATGACCAAATTACAAATGACAGAAATGGAAGTCAATGTCGCACATAACAGCAATGTTTCTCCAGGCTGTTTTATAACTCTCAACCTCCATCCAAAGCCAGGTAATGAACACTATCATATTAATGCATTAACCAGCTCAACGACAGGAAGCATAAAGCATTTTCTAACACCAACATTTAGTTCTCATTTCTAAACTCAAAACAACAGATTTAATTTGTAACCAGGTCAATTATCAATTCAAAATATATCCAATAAAAAGGTTCATAAGCTCATCTTGATCAATCTAGAAACCAGAAGAGTGCATGTGCACCTAAAGTAAAAAAATCTTAAAACCATCTACCGATGCAAAAGCATATGACGATTCAATAATTTCCAGCAACATAGACTCCAAAAAGCTACCTATGGAAAAATTCCCCAAATGAAAAATCTGCCATTTTTCACATTGATCGATCATTTCAAAATAAACATCATCTATATATCCAAAAGGGAAAATAAACAAAAAACTATCCTTCGTCCTTTAAATCCAACAATACCTTAAAAAAATAAATACTTCAAATTCATTAAAATCACAAAAGATGAAAAATTGATACCTTAAGACTGCCGCTGCAGGCGCAGGGAGTCTCCAAATTGGAAGCGCTGTCCTCTTCCTGACAGATGCGGCACTCTGCCAACTCGATCAGCGGCTCTTCCTCGTCATCACAATCATCGCCATCCCGATCCGCCGCTGGAGCGGACACGGAGGGGCTGGCGGAAACATCCGCGATTACCGGAGATGGCGACGGTTCGGAAGGGAGCTGGGAGGGCTGCTCGACAGGGTCAACGGGAACTGGACGCACAAGACGGTCAACGAATAGCACCAAATGATCGCTCATTGGAATAATCAAAACCCTAACAAAACAAAACAAAACAAAATAATTGAAAATGCGAAATTGAAAGATGAAAGGGAAGATCCAGAGAAAAGGAGAGAAAATGTTACCGAAAATTGGAAAGCGAAGAGAGATGAGAGAACGAAATTGAGATTGAAAGTTGAATTGAATTTTTTGAATGAATTGCTTTGAAAATGGATAAAGAAAAGTAGAAATGGTAGGGTGCTACTTTACGCGTTGCTCTCACGCTTGCTGGATTCAACGTTGTCAAAACACGTGCGAGGGGGTCATTACTCACTCACACCCGTTTCTGTTTGTACTAACGAATTTATTGTACCAGTTTACTGTTTGCATCGTTGGTTTACAGACAAATACTTGTTTTTTGGTTTGCTTTTAGACAAAAACTTGTTTTTTTTTTTTTAGATAAGCAATTTCATTGATAGGAAGCACGAGTAGTGCCCAACAATATAAAGGGAAGGGAGAGGCCTCAAAAACCTCCTGCTCAAAACCCATTGGGAAAAAGACTTAGGAAAAAAGACTCCATGCATGAAAAGATTTGCACAACAATGGGAAAAATCATCCTACCACCGCTTCTCCCCTTCTAATAAAATACATACTAATAATTGATTACAATAAAGAGTAGCAACCCAACGGATTATTGTACTAATCGACCATAGCGCCAAACATTTCTCCCCTTCCTAGCTTTGAACCAACTCCACGCTAATCCTTTATACTCCGATACCAACTTCGGGCCGGCCACCTCCCCATTGAAAACAATTTGATTCCTCATAATCCAAATGTTCCACACTACCGATAATAGCCATATAAGTTGTTTAACCCTTTTGACTTTCCTTCCTTCATTAATTTTCCAAACTCCAAAAAATGATGCACCACATCCACAGTGTCCGATATGCTTTCCCAATCCACAAACTTATCTGCTGCCAAACTGTTTTAATTATTCTACATCCCATAAACAGGTGTCCCGCAGACTCATCCTCCACGAAACAAAAACGCAGCACTTATCCAAGTTGGACTGTAAAATACCTCTAACATACAATCTCTCCCGTGTAGCCAGTCTGTTTAACAATAACCTCCACCCGAAAATTAACACCTTTGATGGCACATCATTTTTCCATAGTTGTTTCCAATGTTTCCCTTCACCCAGCTCACCCTCAACACCAACTTCCACCGAACCGCCCACGACCCTGCTGTCCGGTTCACCCTCAAGACCAATTTGAACGAACGCCCTGCTGCAGCGAGAATAGTTCTTGTCGCCGGGCCGAAACCTGCAGCAGAATTTGTAAATTCTGCAGAACCGAACCCAGTACTCAGTCTGTCCAAAATCGCCTCCTCTGTGTGTTCACCAAGAGTCACGCCGAAAATATTACGAAGCGCACAAAAACTATTTCTTGTTTATACGCGTTACCAGGCCACATGCCACTGTATGATATTTTTTTTTGATGAAACCGTATGATATGATATGATATAAAATTTTGTTAGTGATTGAAATTTTATCAACCAACTTAAAGTCTCAATCGTTCATATTCTATATCCTACGATCACTTAACCGGTATACCGTTGAGAGACTTAATTGATCCATCATCGTAGAAGTTGCCCTACTCTATTTATATGTATTTTTTACAATACCTTTTCTTGTCGAATACCACCCCAGTTAGATGGTTTTATTTTCTACAGCTGGGGTGTATCTAACTATTTTTGTGTTTATATTATGAGTATAATTGTAGCACATAGTTAGTGTAAAGTTGTTTTACACCAATCACCGATCACAATCACGTTATAAATGAGTTTTCAAATAGTTATAAGAAGACTTGACATTTCTAATGACATGTCAATTTGTGACTGGTTCATATGTAAAACTATTTTACAATAATAATGTGTATAATTAAATCCTTATATAATAAAGGCCGTGTTAGTCCATGATAGTTTTTTTCACTAAACATCTAAGTTCCTAGTAAATTAAGGTTATCCGTAAGGCCTAGCTCAACTGACAATTGTCGAAATTGTTTGGCTAGATACCATGTATTGGGTTCAAACCTGGTACCTCACAGTTGTGTGTGATTTTCAAGTGGTTGTGGCCATTTCGTCTACATATCAAAAAAAATTAAGGCTCAAATTAATCTTTGATATTTTAAAATAGGGACATGTTAGTCCCTTCGTCCATTTGGTAGATAAAACGTAAGTTAACATTGCTGATTTGTCACGTTATGCACTGACGTGGCATGTTAACAAAGGTGGATCTAAAACGTAAGTTGGTTGATAAAACGTAAGTTAATGTTGCCGATTTGTCACGTTTTGGGCTGACGTGGCATGTTAACAAAGGCGAAGCTAGCATAAATTTTATCGGATGACCAAATATAAAGCAAAATAAAAAATAATTTTAAAACTAACATATTAAACTTAAAATAAGTAAAATGTTGGAACACAATTAATCATGAAGAAAAAAATAAGGCAAGAGAAAAAATGTATTTCAGAAATGTGGCATATCAGCGCCAGGTGAATAGGGTTTAGGTTCAGTAGGACCATTCATGTGCTCTTCATCATACCATCTATTCTCTGGTACTTCAAGTTCCTCTTGTTTCCAAATCTCATCTTCCTTGTCGTCCTTACCTAAGACATTCGTGAGCTTATCTCTCAGTAGGAAGATGGGGAGCCATTTTCTGTCATTGTTGCATCGATTTGTTCTTCATTAGTGACTGTTTTATTTCCCTTAACCTTTTTTGTACTACGTTGTAGGATGTCCACCTCTTCAGGCAAATCATCAGTGTGTCGTTTGTCTCAGCGCTGTGAACGCTAGTGGAGCTCATTCTGGTTGGCTTGGGGGCGGCAACAAGGTTGGTAGTTGGAGTAACATGTTGTGCTACCTAAATGTTTATTTTCTCATAATTAAGACACGATCACAAATTTTTATAGATGTGTAGAACTATGTGACTTTCTTCGCTAAGGTTCTTGATTTGATGTTTATATAAATTAACTAATAGAAAAATCTCCATCATCAGTGTTGTTAATCAACAAAAAGCATAGTATTTTTTAAACTCGCAAGAATCAATACTTCTAACAAGGACCATAATTTTTAAATGTCCTCTCTTTAGGTGTCCAGTGCGTAGAATTGAGTTTTTTTTGACAAAAACTCGAAGACCAAAATTGCAATTAAACCTTAAAAATAAAATAGAAAATGGTGCAGTTTCAAATATTGTGACTCAAATTAGTTTAAAGAGAAATTATACATATATTTGGCTATAAAACAATAAAATTTTAAAGTCCATGTCATCAACTGTCTTGTAAAAGCTGTTGAAGATCCTAATCCTTGTTGTAAATATGAGTGTTTATAAAAAAGGGTGGTTTATAAATGCAATTATCCCTTTAGTTGAAATATAAACTTTTTTATTAACTGAAAAGTAAAATAAATTTAAATAAAAATCAATGTAACTAAAAAAAATGATTCTTAATATTATATATGTTCAACCTCAAGGCATCCTTGAAACCAAACCAACATAACAACCTATGCTAAAAAAGTAGAAAAGGAATATATATGGTCCAATCATAGAATAACAAACAATAGATTAATAAATTGATTGACTAAACATCAACAAAGAAATGAATAAGTGCATATAAGTTATGGCAAAGAAGGTAAAAGAACAATTTCTTGCTCACACCTTTTGCATAGAAAAATATGAGGAACTTCTTCATCATTAGGAATCCTAACACACCTAGTATGCTGCCAAGTTTCACAAATATCACAAGATACCATTCTCTCACCATCATCTTCTTTTGTTCCACAATTGCATTCCACAATACCTTTATTTGGATCCCTTTCATATATTTGCTCAATTCCCATAATGTCACTAAGTAACCCTTCAAGAACAAGTTTTCCACCCACTTCAATCAATCCAAAAACCATCTCATTCCCAACATTTGCATTCAAATTAGTTGATTCCACCACAAAGTTCTTTAACCCCCAATAGATTTCCTTGAAATTTCTCTCAACTTCTAACTTCAAGTCATTGATTGTAGCATTGCTTTTCAATGTGATGCATTCATAAGGTGGCAATGGCATTTCTTTGTTCAATAAAATTGTACAATAAAGGTTTAGTTTCCCTTCTAACTCAACTTGCAAAGGATTAATTACTTCATTAGGATAGTAATCTTTGATAAGATACTTAGTGTCAAGAATTATCCTAGCTGCCAATGGAATAGCTGAGAGAAATTCTGATCCCATAATTGGTTTTGGTTCTATGAGTATATACTTGTACAAATAAATCATGTCCTTCATAAGTTGAGTCCTTGTGATCTTGTACTTGTCTTTCACTTTGTTGTTATTAACTAACCCTTCATGAGAAGGATACACATTTGAAATGGAAATGTCTTCTAAGCAATATTCCAAGACTTTTGTGACCGGATTCAAACTTCGACGAACCAAGTAGTTACCAACAATGTGATTCCCTAGCGACTTCAATACAAAATCCAATAAACCAGTGTCACCAATGTAAGTGCGCGCTGCATCCCTAACTTGTTGTCTTGAAATCCACCTGAACTCCGTTCTTTTCAAGGCCTCAACAATGACTCTTGTCGCCATTTCGATCCTTTTAGGGGACCAACGACAATTGGTTTCGACTAAGGCGGTACTGATGTTGTTGGAACCATTGGCAATGCAGGTTTCGCGAGGAAGTCGCGATTTCAGCTCTAACATGTAGTGAAATAAGTCGCCGAGGGTAACAAGAGAATGATCTGAAAGTGTTTGGTACCTTGAGAAGATTAGTGGAATTTCATGGTTGGAATTATTGTTAATGTGGTGTATGAGTAAGTAGAGTGGCATGCTTCTTATTGCTTCAATGGCCTTTTGGTACATTGATTGTGTTACACCAAAACTTCCTCTACCAAATTTGTATCCCCAGCGACCAAACCATGGTTCACAATATGCTATTCCATTCACTAGTCTCAATTCCATGCCTCTTTTTTGTGATGTGTCATTCAAACTCACTTTCCTATCAATGTTTAGCACAAATTAACTGTTATTTGGAAAATAGTTGTGAGATCTTTGTATGTCACTTTTTCTTTAATTTACACAACCAAATTAAAGACGCTAACAGTGTAATCATCTAATTACATTTTGGTTTAAATATTATTTTAGTCCCTGAAAATATAATTAGTTTAATTTTAATTTTTGTCACTGTAATTTTTTTCGTTTTTTGTCCCTGCAATTTCTAAAATATCAGTTTTAGTCGCTAAAATGTTTGTTAAAATGTGAATGTGGGAATGACCATTGTGTAAGAGTTTTTTTAGATAACAAATGCTATGATTATCTAAAAAAAATGATATATATGAAAAAGTGTGGGAAACAATAGACTAACCTTGCTTGCAATCCATTACACAAACGATTCCAAAACTCCATGATTTGGTTTCCACCCAAACTCGAACCAGTTTCCAAGCCATTGACACATAGCAAATGTCCGAATCCATTAGAGTGAAAAACACCATGCATCATATGACCCTCTAATTCTATTAATTTGGACTTACCATTACACGTTGAATCACAACAACTTTCACAGCTTGTGCAACTTCCCAATGCCTCCTTTGAAGGTAATACAAAATGATACTTCTTATTACAAATGAAATGGTTACCCCAACCTAGTGAAATTGAAGAAAGATCATTGAAGTATCACCAAAATAACATGTGTATATATGGATAAAAAATACTTCCACCTAACACTTCTAAGCTTTTTGAAATATTTGCTCCATTATATCATGAAGTGTATCAATCACACGATTCACGAAATTGGATTCTCTGTCGTAAAAAGATGCCACAATTGTTGCAATCAAACAATATGGATCGTCCGATTTTAATCAATCAATACATATTTCAAAATTGAATTTTAAAGCATGTTTACTGGCTCAAATTATTTTCGTCGCAATAGTCAAAAGACAAAATTATACTAGGGGACCTTTAAGTTATTTATTTGTAACAAGTTGGCCCTTTAAGTTTTTTTTTGTAACAAATAGGCTTTTTTAGTGATTACTCTAGCTTATATATTTTGATGTAATGATACTTTATATATTGTGATTACTCTAACTTATGTATTTTGATACAAACAAACATATTTTGGTGTATTTTTATGTAATCAACGATATGAAATTTTACTAAAAGGGTCAACGGTGTCAATGTTAAGTAACTTAAAGGGCCTATTTGTTACCAAAAAAACTTAAAGGGTCAACTTGTTACAAATAAATAACTTAAAGGTCCTCTGGTGTAATTTTGCCTATTCAAAATTACGGAAACCAAATTATCAAAATGGCAAAATCTAAAAGTATTTCATTTGTAGGTTTTGCCCAATTGTTTCCACTTCGGAATGTGAGTCGTTTGATCAACATCAGATGACCTAAATCATTTGTCTACGACAATTGCGATATTTTTTTTAGTATTGAGCATCTAGATTATGCGACTCACTTGGTTCATTATTTCTAACAATAATTATGTGCATTCATAGATGCAACTTAATTATTTCAAATATTTATATATAAGTTGTTTCTAATCTATAATCAAAGAGGGAATGAAGGTAAACTATACTTATGCCAATAAATTACTTGGAGAAGCTTATGAAAATAACTTGAAAATATTTTTTTCGATAAGTAAAAAATTCATTGATATGATCTAGTTTGAGCATCATTGTGCACACACTCTACCCACCTTCTATGAAGGGTTGCAGAGGCCACAAAATCATTGCTACTAAAGCTAGATAAAAAAATACACAAAAATAATTAGAGTACTCACTCTCTCTGAGGGGAAGAGATCCCACTTGATTTACACTTGCAAATAGCTAATAATTATATCCTAAGTTGTTTTCATGACTTCTTCCTAACCCTAGTTAAATATTACTATTAGTTAGAAACAAAGACGGAAAATATTAACATTACCAACATATTGACATTGCTTGCAATGACGATTGAGTGCTGCCTCTATTGACTCTTCAATCACAAACATCAAAATATGCAAAGGAGGGTGATGATGCAATTCAAGTTGAAAAGACCACATTGGCATTCCCATGTTTAAACTAGTCTCCAAATTAGCATATTCAAGTAATGCACTAACATTCTCACGAAATGATGATGAACCTGTAAACATAACTGGGTACCCTTGTTCACCAAAATTCTTGAACCTAAAAACCCTCCCACATCTCTTCCTTTTCTTGTTCCCAATAACATCAACATTTAACATTTCCTAAGTTACACTATTGGAAAAATTAAGGAATGTTTGTCTCTAGAATTCAAGCGTGTTGGAACTCTTATATATACACTCTTATTTTTACACTCACACAGTTAGTGCCTTGAAATAAAATTGGAAGTGTTAAGAAAGAGTTGCATTAGCTTCTTTTTGCATGATATGTTTCAAAAATGAGTTTCTTTGAAAAATTATAGGAGTTAACCTACGAAATGGTTGGTGTTTTGAAGTAAAGTATAGGTATCATGCAATTATAGCCTCTTATGTTTCCTATAAATTCTATATATGGTCAAATTAATTGGAGTAGTTGGTTCCCTTTCTTGTAGGCTTAGGGAAAAATGCAACATTTCACGCCTAACTACCGTTTTGAACATGTTTTGTTAAGTCCAACTTGCTTTCATGCATTGGTTTGTGAACAAAGCTACTGAAATTAATTGTGTTATATTAAAGTGATTGATTGGTATTATATGGAGTATGTGCCAAGAGTGTTAAATTTTGTAAATGTTTGATGAGTCAATCTACTCAAATATGAACTTGTGTATCAATAGTTCGATTGGTGAAATCAATATTTTAGTACTCAGACCAATGACTGACTCAGCAATGAATGGTCCAAGGTATTTTGTCGAAACAATGAGTTAGTAGTTGAACTGCATGAACTTATAGTGTGGTATCCTTGTCTAGACACGGCGTCATGAGTTTTACCCATACTTCATTCATTTATGCTTTTATCTTCAAAGTTAGCAAATTTCATGAACTAAGCCAAAAAAATACATACACACTAAAGCGGTTTGACTTGTCGATTGACACCGGTTCCAAGAGTTCAGATGCATGACCCATTCAATAAGCAACTCAACCAAACCGATTAAAGCCAATTTTTAAACTAACAGATGAAATTAAATTTTTATAGTGAGTTATACAAATTATGTCAAGTGTGTCTTTTTAAAGAACAATTTTGTCAAGAGTTACTCTTGGAATAACTTGATCTCGATCCATGCATATGTCTATATGTATAAAGAGGGATCAAATTACTCTAGAAGTGGTAATTCTGGATAGTTACTCCTCGTAATAACTCATTGTAGACATCGAATTTTCTTAATGCAACCAACTAACAAAAATTCTTACCGACTAGATCATCTTCACAAAATTTAATAAATTTTCTAAACTATTCCACATTTCATTAAATAAATACAACTGAAAATATAAGTTGTTAGTTCAAGTTAATCGAAATTTGTTTTTCACAAAATTTTATATATAATATCACGATATTTTTCATAAGTACGGGAGGGGATTCTCTCCCATGAAAAGTGTCTCAAGTGAAATCTAGACCATTGAAATAAAATAAAAAAACATAAAATTGGAAACATAAAAAGGGAGGGGTTGAAGTGTTTTAAAAGTTGGGATTTGCCATTGCACTCTCTCCAGTGAAATACACACTGGAGACAATCCAAACGGAGTATGGTATATCAAAATAAAGGTTTGCTTCAGTTGACTTCAATTGACATTTATCAAGGAGCTCATGATTTAGTTAGAATGGTCAATTTTGTTTGGTCCTGCTTCACTGTAACCTGTAATGATGTCATGGGTTTGTTTTCATTCAATCAATAGAATGAGAATGTTTGTAAAAAAGAAAGTCGCCATAATAATGGCAGGGAATGAGAAGAAACTTCTCTTTGCATTTGTCAAATACATCAATTGAGTCGATTTTACGCCAAGTTAGGTACAAAGACCACATAACCAGGTATATTCTGTTGAAGGATGCAGCATCCAATTCCACCTGACAATTTATCTGGTCTGACCATCACCACTTCTTGCCCTACTGTTGTTTCTGTAACCAGTATTGCAGTGGCACAACACTAGGTTCCTGGATTCCACTAAACAAAATGAAACGCACTACTCTACACTAGTTCCTGATCAAGAATAGCAACTTCACATGGTGCATCCAAATCCAATGGTGTACAATCTCAATTCCACTAGCATTGCCTTCATGGTATGACAAGGCCATCAAGTGAGAGACAATAAATATTTTCGTCATAATCACAACTCACAACATGCTATATACCAAGAACAAGGATCTGGTCTACTATCAAGTATTATCTACCAATTCGGGTAGTTATATAACGTCCCTTTTCTAGATCATAAATTGTTTTCACCTGGGGTTTCCTCCATCTAGATATAGACCATGCTGTAAACAACAATATTATCAAAATTCCAATAAGTGAGAGTAGAGTAGGTGATTCATCACTGAAAATCGTGGCAATCCAGTCACGTTTCTGTATATCTGCATCATCTGTAGTTTGCAGAATAAAAGCTCCCAAAGCCCAGTCCAGTGGAATACTTCCCACCTGATTAGCAACCTTGATCCTGGCCAACAGTAATTATAGTCCATTAAGATTCAAATAATTGGAACACAAATAAATTGACATGAAGAAATCAAAAAGCATATATGCAGTCTCAACCCCAAAATGGAGAAGAGATTGAGCAAGTGCGCAACCATGATCCTGGGAAGATTGTTACCAAGTTATGCCAGGAAACTAGAGGCATACAAGTCAAGTGCAAAAACGGCAAATACTAGATGCATGATATACCAGGTCAAGGGAAGAGGACTAATTCCTTTGACTGGACTAATTCCTTTCAGTAGACAAGATCTAACGTTGATAGGAGGAACCCAAATTAAAGAGAAGAAAGGATTGTACTATTGACTGGAAAACTAAATGTATTACAGAAGGAGAACCCCTATAATCCCAGAGCTAAGCTCCTAAGAGAAGAGAAACCTTCTATGCCCAAACCCTTTTAGGCTGCAACTGAAAAGTTAATCAATCCTACCTCTCTCTCCTCTTCACACCCCTTATAACAGAATAATGTAACACAATTACCTCACCATTTCCTCTGTATTCCTATCTTTTTTGCTACTAAAACAATCCACATAGTGGGCTTGGGCAGCTGATGTGCTAGTTTCCCTTTTGGGCTCACCTTCACAATTTGAGTCCTAACAAACGTTAACCAAGTCCATGGTCGTAAATGTTGCAAAAGATTTCCCAATAGAACCACATCGAAGACTATATCAATCCAGACATTCTAAGTTTAGGCAAATTATGTTTGCTACCCTATATTTGGTAAAATTACACATGATACCTTGTTTGCACATATTGAATAGAAACAAGATTTGAGAGCTTGGTTTCTCCCAATCAATATCCGGTCCCAAAATAAATTGCCTAATGACTTTTGCATCAGTTTCCTTATTTAATAATTCAATAACTGTTCACCAAAATAACTGCTTCCTAATGAATAACTGCTGCCTAAAACATAATAGCTGCTACTGCCTAATAACATAATACTAACTGCCTAATAATATATTAACTGTCTAACAATACTCCCCACACACACACAAATTTCACCTTGTCCTCGAGGTGAAAGGTTGGACATGAGTCTTGTAACCGCAGAAAGTAGCACCCACCGGTGTCCCATATCTTAAAGCGGAGTGATGGAATTGAACATGAAACAGAAGCATCCTGCAAAGTAGGTAGTGCATCTAGAAATTTACGCAAATCTGTTACGATCTCCTGCCTCCTATCCACCCATCAAGAGACATTCATGGGGGCATTTTCTGCCCCTCTATCTACTTTCCCATTTCTACCTCTTCCCTATCTATCTCTTCTATTATCACTCCAACTAATCTGCTGATGGCGTCTGTTCCACCAATGAGAGCAATGGCAAGCACGACCTCTGAGCAACTTCAACACCTCTACTGGCTTCTCCTTCTCTGGTGTTTCCCTTGTTTTGAAATGTTCTTCAATGCATAACACCCACTAGTATGCATCTTCTTCTCCAACAAACACCCGAAACTCCATTTCTGGCATGATGTGCCACAGTTCCAAGATCAATGCTTTGATACCAATTGAAAAAAAAAAGATTAGAGAGCTTGGTCTCTCCCAATCAATATCCAATCCTAAAATAAATTGCCTACTGAATATTCCATCAGTTTCCCTATTTATTTATTTATTCAATAACTGTTCGCCAAAATAATTGCTTTCTAATGAATAACTGCTGCCTAAAACATAATAGCTGCCTAATAATATAGTAACTGCTTCCGATTACATAACTACTGCCTAATAACATAATACTGTCTAATAATATAATAACTGCCTAGGACATATCTTCGCTGTGTTCCCTTGATTTATTTAATGCATTCTAGGGTCATTGAATACCCTCATACATGACATGCCGTTTAAAGGTCAAACTGGACTATTATGTGTTTTAATTAAGAGGGCTGCTATTTCCCACGAAAACCTTTCGTGGAAACTACCCACGAAAGTGTAATTTCAGATCAAAAAGTGATATATGGGGTGTTTATTAAAAAAAAAAAAAAGGTAACGTCCTCACCGCATAGAATAAACGGGTTTGTGGGTATGTATTCGTGGGTGTGTGTTCGTGGCATCCAGCATTATTCTTTAATTAAAATTAAAATAGGTTACATCAAATGAATAAACTGCCCGTCCCATCTTAATAGTTATTTTTTCCCGTTTATTATTTTTTAATCTACCTTTCTTTTTCTGCCACGAGCCAAACCATTGAATTAACACAACAGACACCAATTATGAAGCTTCAATCCTTTTACCAAAACCAAAAGGATTGAGACTCAATCAGCATACAAACTCCCCCAGAAAAATCTGTCAACCCAACCTCCAAACAATTCCAACTTACATCAAGCCAATAAGTCTCAAACAGGAATCCACAATTTGTCTACTCACAAAAATACCAAAACACCATCAAAAGAAAATGATTATGGGACTCGATCATTATCCCAATTCCATCAGCAAAATCTCCATCAAGCTAATAAGCTCCTAATCTCATGTTCTTCCACTTGGGAGATGGAGAAGGGAGGGATGGCCACTGAGCTTGCAGCAGTGGTGCCAATACTAGCATTTTAGGCTAAAATGACATCAAACCACAAACAGCCTTCCTCTACCAAGTAAAGCACCTGCCATCCTGGCCTGCAATCAGCAAATCTTAAGCTCCAAAATTACAAACAAGACGGCAGCGCCAAACCCACTCCCTCCCAAACAGAGATTTTACACTCAGCCATTAATTCTCCACCTGCAAACCTGACCCAGCTACACCAGCAACTACCTTGAACCCCCATCCGCTCAACACCTTTTTTACTACAGCTGGTTGAACCAATAGGTTTCATGTTTTTCTTCCCATTTTTCTCAATGGGAGAGAACGGGTAGAGGGTTTCATCAGAGATTCAAGAACGTGATTTCTAGGGGGAGGGGGTCTCGGCCTTGAATAACAAGGGTAACCGGGGAATTTAAATTATTTTACAGACAGAATGGGACTAAAACTGTAATTTGTGCTAAAATTCTGTTTAGGAATGGGACTGAATGTCCAAATATCATAAAAATAATATGGGGGGATACCTCTCATCATCCAGAGCAATCCCAAGACTGTCATGAAGCATAGCAACAATGTACGCTGAAGAGAAGCAATATCGACGTAAATCTTCCTCATCATGGGAGACATACTTTTTCTTCAGCCTTAACCAGTCCTCTCCACAGAATTCTTGTCCAGCAGTCATCAGCTTGGACAGGTAAGCACGTGGCCCCAAACCAAAAAACTAACACAGCATCAAATAGTCAATAATCAGAATGTAAAATACAACCATTTTAGACTAACAAAAATGCACAATCATACAAGACAGCAGACAACACTGAACAAAGCTTAACATATTAACCGTAAATCATAGAAAGAACCTTTGACGTGTGAAAGAAATTTTCTGTAGCTAAAAATTTCCCCTCGAGCTTAGGTATGAAAGTTGAACCTATGTCGCAATGCTGATACGAACATGATTCTACAAATAAATAAAAAACGAAATAACCAACATTAAGACAAAAACAACAGTGGAGAAAATCTCATTTAAAAGAGAATCTGACAATACAAAATAGTTGAATGCAACCTTTCCCTTTTTGTAACAGCATCAATGCTGCAGATCTGCACTCTGAAAAGTTTCCCCTTGTTTGGACCTTGGACTGAAGTTGGCTTTTTTCACTGTCCGAGCCAGGAGAAAGCTTCCCTGAATCAACATGGTAAGAGTATCCTGCAGGAGTACAAGGATCTATGCGCAACCCCTCCTGAATATATTGAGAAGCTGCACTGAGGAGAATAAAGAATCAACACCAAATCATTTTACCATCTTAAGAGATTATGTAATTCTGCTGTATGTTTGGAAACTGTGGTTAAACAAGAGAGGAAGAGAGGCAGGATGCCTCCCAGTGAAATTTTTGACAAATGAACAAAAACATCACAACAAAAGGAACACATATAGTCATCCATATACCTCAACGTTTTTTTTGCCAAAATAATCTTGACAAATTTAACATTTTGTAGAAAAATTATACTGTGTTCATCAATATAGAGAAAGAAAGAACTTAATCTGCAGGAGTACAAAATCATGCTGAGGAAACATGGCAACTACCATGAATTAGAAGAAGTAATGCAATGTCACTAAATTAATGTTTTAAAGACAGTTCTGCAAAAGCATATAACAATTATCCACCTTTCAAACATTGAAAATTTCAACACAACTAAACAAGAACTGTGTCAGAATGTATGGATAATATTTAACCCAGGATAACCTTGATGGCGAGAATAATATTGTTATACTTTTTTATAAGAAAAAAGCTACTTTTAATAATTGTCTCAGTCTCTTAGATGAATTTATTGCTTCAAAACTGCAAAAATAACAGCCATAAATGGAAAGAACAATACAGCATGTTAATTAAGTTCTTTTTTTTGGTAAAGATGATTTTAGGGTGAGGGGATGGAGCCCCAGTCCAAAACACGGAAGACCTTCGGGCTCTTTGAATACTTAAAAAGGTAATTACATTTACATCACCCCAAGGGGACTAGTGGGGATTTGAATCCGAGACCTCCTGGAGACAAATCCTGTCAAGCTCCACTAGGCCTTAGGGTTAATTAAGTTCGGACAATTAATCATTCCAACAATTCAGCATATGCAATTACCCAAGTTAAAATCTTTCGATATGAGAGCTTCTCTCCATGAGTCATGAGCAACATCCTGCAAAATGAATAAAAATCAGAAAGTATCAAAAACCATGGTGTCATTCCAAGTCTAGAACACATGATCAGCCAAATGTCTAGCAAAGAGAATCACATGGAATTGAAAGAAACCAATGAGAACCATTAATCTTATGATATGGGTAGGAAATAAAAGCAATAAAAGTGCGACCACTATCATCCCCACTAAAAAGTCACATCATGAAGACAAATATTTCATATGTATTTATGTAGTAATTTCTTTTCAGAGAAACATCATTTGTAAATTGTGATTCCAGAACATCAGTAGACAGTCTAGGCCTGTTCATAGTTCAGTTTTTAAGCAAAACTGCACTGAACTGAACTGTTTAAACAGTTCAGCCGAACTGAACTGTGTTAGTAGTTCAGCCGAACTGAACTGAACTGTCTTAATAGTTCAGTTCGGCAGTTCGAGTTTGAACTGAACTGTTTCAATTCTGGACTACTTTTTTTAAACTGTTAAGCCCGAACTGTCCGAACTGTTAAGCCCGAACTGCCCGAACTGTTATCCGAACTGCCCGAACTGTTTTTATTAAAGGCCAGAAATCCGAACTGTTATCCTTTCTTTCTTGCTGCAACTTCAGCAACCTAAATCCCTTGTTCTGCATCGCGACTTGCACCCTCAGTGACTCGCGTTTTTCTCTTGCTCCGTCTTCAATCGCGATCTGCAAACGCCGATCTCCTCCTTCAATGCGTTTCTCCCTCAGATCAGATCACTGAATCGTGTTCTCATCTTCTCCAACAAGGCGTGTTATTCACTGAATCGAGTTCTCACTGAATCGCGTTTTGATTCGCTACCTGCACTTCCGCATCTGATTCTCAATCCTAGGGATTTTCTTTTATTTCTTCATCGCAGCGCAGTACCTCCTCTACACTAGCCTTCTTCGTAGAGCATCTGCGTTTTTCATCTTCAATTTGCAGCTCGTGCCTTTTCTGCACTTCTCGCTCTACAAGATCCATTGCTGGATCGCTGATTCTTAGTCTTTATCTTACCTCTGGATTTCTGGTCTTTATGGGTAGATTGATCTGGGAAGAGTGAGAACTGTGAGAGTGAGAGTGAACCGAGAGAGTGAGAGTGAGAGTGAACCGAGAGACTGAGAGTAAAAAAAAACAGTTCGGACAGTTCGGAACTGAACTGACGTTAATAGTTCAGTTCGCGAACAGTTTTTATTAAAGGCAGTTCAGTTTTGAATTGTTACTAAAAGTTCAGTTTTTAGTAGTTCAGTTCAGATCAGATCAACAGTTCAGTTCAGTTTAATAGTTCATTTGAACAGGCCTAGTTGCTAGACACATACAGCTAATCAGCCTAAAGTACATACTCAACACAGCAGAGAGAATAATAATCACCAGGCCAAAATGAAGAAGGCTGTGGCTGTAAAGGTTGTAAGTGACATTCCCAAATTTAACAGCACGTGAGAACAATGGCAGCATCGCTTCTCTTGATACAAAGGTCACCTAAAATAAGAGCAGAGGTAGAAATCCATTTGTCATACTTTCCCATAAGTGGACCATTGTCTAATATATTGGCTTTAAAACTCCTAAAGCAATTGCAGTGAGAACATATAAAAGTTATAGACAAAACAATTTGGACCTAACCAAAATAAAATTTTGGAATAATAAGCAATCAAGAAACGTGAAACAGTACCTGAGCAGAAGCACCACCAAGTTCAATAATCCCAGTTGTGTCAGAAGGGTTGCTTCCAAGAGTTCCCAGTGCATAATTAGCAACAACCCAAGCATACACGCCTTCATCAGAACCTGTAGAAAAACCACAATATAATAACGTTAAAAAGTAAAGAAAAACAAATGACCAATAAATGTAGTAGACACTATGGTTCTTCTAAAACCTACCAACAAATTGTTACAAAACTTAAAAAGCAGAAAACAAAAGAAATATCTCGTTTGAATGTTGTCATCCTACTTCTATCTTCATTCTTCACAACCAACACAGCCGATATATACATACACACATCACATGACACGCTTTGCCGGTCATATTGACTCTTGAAAAACCATCATAAATGCCTAGGAAAATTACCAAAATGCTACAACATCATGACAAATATGAAGCTAAAGAAAGAGAAACTTGCAAGGCCATCTCCAATAACTATTTTTTATACGCAAAATGTTAGTATAGGTTCCTTGTCCTCTAACTCCTCCAACACCTTCAACCCTAGCTCAGCTAAGAGAGTTAGCTCAAACCAGTTGAGCCATCGCCAATAACTTGATGCTAAGAAAAATTTGGAAAAACACGTCTGCACTAAGGAGCTTAAGAAATGCACTAATAAAAATATTATGCCAGCACTAGAATTCTACTGTAATTCGAGTAACTTAACAAAGCCTCATTTTATGAAAACCAACAAAACAGATCTTCTATAAGGAAACAAATCTCCCATATTCAAAATTTCACGACCATCCTATTTCACCTAAAAATTTAAACTAATAACTCAACACAAGATGAACTCTATTAATCTCAATCTATTGATGACATAAATTAGCCAAATTTAGCTTCACCATGATCAATTAAAAAAAGAGAAAAATCCACAAAAAATAAAGCAAACCTGTGATGACAGAAGCCCAATCATCCCTAAACTTGAATCCAGAAACCTTCAAAACCCTCCTACAAGAATCTAGAATCTTCTCCTGCACCTTAGCATCCAGCATCCTCATCCCAGCCGTAGCCATAAGCCGAATCTCCGTCTCACTCCAACTCTCTCTCGGAATTCGTCCCTTCGCAAACTCCACCAGCTCCGAAAGCGACCTCCCCGCCCCTTCCAGATCCTCCGCAAACGCCGATAACCCCGGATTCACTCTCATCGACGCCAAACCTTCATTCCCAAAATTCAACGCATTATTAACCCTATACTTAAATACATGTACTCTCGTCCCCGTGCTTCCGCCATCAACAATGATCCGATACCGGAAACCGGTTCCGGAAGATGAGAAAAAGGTATAGTAAGAGAGAATTAAAAGGAGGGAGAAGAAGAGAGGAACGATGAATAGGGATTTTGAAGTGGTATTGTTGTTGTTGTTGTGGCGAGCGAAGAGATTTGTGGAGCGGATTTGGAGCTTTGTTGTTATCGTCGGATCCATTTGATTTGGACTTGAATCGACCCGATTGCGAACATTCAATCGTCGCATCAAAAGGATTCCGGGATATTTAGGTTGTTAATCATGTCAACTGGTGGAGGTTCGTCGGAGCTGCTGTCGACGGTGGTGGATGTTTCCTCTCTCCTGACGTCGACGAAGAGAGAGAGAGGAATTTATGGAGTGGAAGGAAGAGAAAGAATTTTTTTTGACAAGAATGAATGTGTTTGGTTTGGGTGAATTTTTTTTACAGCAGGTTTGGGTGATTTTTGAACTCGTTGAATCACGTCAATTCATTTTCGCACTGATCCTCGGACTCGGTTCGGTTTAGTCTGAACCTGAGCTTCGGGTCTATGCTTTGGGTTTGAGGTCGCTATTTCAAAATACCCCTAAAAAAAGGCTTGATTCACATTTTTAGGAATTGTATATATGTTAAAAAAATTAAATACGATAGAATTTTTTTAAAAACAACTGCTATATACTCCCACACCTTAATATATATGATTTGTATTCTAACAAATTGTATATACTAAGGTGTGGGGGTATATACAACTTGTTTTTTTTATTTGTTAATATGTTTGTTTAAATTTTAAAAAAAATTATAAAAAGACTACTAAAAATTTGTTAAAGAATCAAAACTAATCCAAAAATTATTAAAACACTCTTAAAAATCTAACAAAACCAAAATAAATCTAAGCAAATTTTTTTAGATTTTTTGGGGACTCTGAAAAAATTAATAAAAAATAGGAAACGATGGAATTTGGAATTTTGAGTCAGTTGTCCCGTAAGAAGTCTCTTCTACGGGAGTCTTGATCGTTGATTTTTTTTGGATTTAATGGTCGTGGTTTCATAACAATCAAGTAAATTTGCCTGAAAACCAATTTTTAGCCTAAATAATTCGTTCGACGTATAACATTAACAAACTACACACTAAACCCATTTTTAGCCAAAATTATTCATTTCTAATTTATTTTTATTTAAAATATATAATTTTAATTTTTTAAATAATTTAATTATTTTTTATTTGACTACAAAGTTATATATACCAAATGTGGGGGTATATACGACTTTGTAATTTTACAAATTGTATATACCCCCACATTTGGTATATACGACGATGTATATACGATTTAAGAGGGGTATATACGATTTCTATATTATTTTTTGGGTGAGAGATATTTTGGGGTTTTTAATTTTGTGAAGGATATTTTGGTCTTTTTGTAGGGTACGTGGGGGTAGATGGCAAAGTGGTGGGGGTACAAAAAAAAACCAACGGGAAAAAGAAATTATTGCCTCAATTCTTTGGGATTCATCGTTTGGAAACTTTTCCAATGACAGACGGCGGATCAAATGGGAAAGCCCATGTCTTGTGCATAGAGCTATCAAGATGACCCATACTTCCAACCACCCTCTACTTACTAGTCACCCCCATAAAGGGGTCAAAAGACCAATATGCCCTTGATGAAATCATGATTTATATTTTTTAAACATTAAATGCGATTAGTACAAGACGTTAGGCGAACTAGTTCGAATTTGGCTGCGACGAACTTGTTAAATTTTACCCAGACACCCCAAATTAGGTTTTTAACAGTTCGGCCAAGCGTGGGCGAACCGATTCGATCGATCGTCGCGGCGAAACTGCTCCACCATCCAGTCCAACGGCTATAATTCAAACTTTCAGAAAAATTAACGGCTGGTAATTTTAACGGTTATAATTTTAACGGTTCCGATCGTTTTAAATCAACGGCTCACGTTCGATCACACCTATTATAAATAGGCTCTCACACTTCACTGATATTCACACAACCCATTTCTGATTCATCTTCTCTATTTCTTCACATAAACCCTTACCCCAGCTGCTAAAATGGAAGATCTAATGGAATGGTAGTTGTGCCCAACCCAGAGATCCTTAGACAAATTTCTAACTGCACTACATCGCCCTGGAACGGTCGAGAATTGGGCCGATGGTTTTTTTTAAGTTTCGCGACTGTTACCTCAAAATTTCGACAGTACATTAAATGGGGCTTTAAATGGGGTTGACCTCACATTTAATTATGTTTTGGGGACCACGAGTCAATATTCAGATCAATGCACCATCAATTCGGCGAGAAAAGGTATACAAATGCAGGAAACGTAAGTGAGCTTCGACAAGCTTAGCTCTCACAGCTATGGAGTGAGCAATGAAAAGAGCCTTCGACAAGAGAAAGCTCAGCTCTTCGACAAAGCAGGGTTCAACACTTCGCCAAGCGGTTAACAACGAGTTAGTCGAAATACGAAGAGCAACAAGTGGCGATTACTTCCCTTATTTCTAGGAGGCGATTATTCTTCTTTCCCACGTTTGTTTCCAAGAGTATAAATACTCTTTTGTAATAGGAAATAGGGTCGCCACATTTCACAAGAACTCGAGAAACTCAACTTCCGGACTAAAGCGAAATACTGAGTAAAACAGATTCATTATGCGTGTTGTTGAACCACTTTTCTTTCAATTCAATGCAATATTTACTTTCTTTTTACATTTGTTGCATTTCTTTGCTTTCACTTTACTTTCAATTTATCTTTCAGATCTTTTCTTTTTCTTAAATACGTTAAAAACACAAAATTCGAGAGGCAATCGCAAAGAGATTTTCTAGTTTGATCTCACAATCACAACATTGAAAACTAGTGATTGTTTGCTAAAAACACCAAAGAAACAAATTGCACGCCAGATGGGACCTTTGCCATTAATTTTGTGTTTTTGTCGATGTATGTATTTGTATGCACTTGAGGAGTGGTAGAATGGTACGCACCAATTCTAACAATGCCTCGATTCTAACCCGTGGTATCACGCGAGGGCAAGGAACAACAATAGATTACGTAAGTGTCGGCGTCGGAAATGTTGCGGGGACAATGGCCCCGATAACATCAATAACCGTTCCCACGATGTCGATGACCAATGTTGGGTCGACCTGATCTATGTCTTTGCCACAAGGTATAGGACTTCCTTCTAGTCTTTATATGGCAACCGGGAGCAGTGAGACACGTTTCGAACATGAGTCTACCACCATACCCTTTTGGGGTATATGGCATGCCCTCTTTGGAATGCCACATGTTTCGACCTTTTCTCCTTCGCATGTTTCTTACGAGGTGCGCTTGGTGAAATCCTCTTTGCTGCATTAACCAATGCGTCCTTGTTGGCATTGAGGCAACAAGTAGGCGAAAGTAATCATGATATGGTTAATATGCTAACCCAACAAATTGAGTCGCTTTTTTTTAATCCATTGATTGTAACACCAATACGAGTTACCAAATGTTAGCAAATCAAATGGGTAGGATTGCAGATTTCTTTGGGGCTCCTACAGGAATAATAGGCAAGTACCCAATTGTGGGAATAATCGCTAACACCCCACGAGAGATCGATTCTTGTCGAAGCTCAAGCGGTTGTAGGCGAACAACAAGGGATGGGAAACCACATCCCTGAAGTAGTTATGGTAAATCGAAACCAAAACGCTGATGAAGTTGTTCGACAAATTCAACGAAATAACGTTTGCGCTCAAGATAACATAGCCACCTTGGTAGAAACCATAATGGCACAAAATGGCCTTAACATAGGTTTACATAGGCCTAATTTCATATCACCACTGTGTGAATATGTATTGCAGGCAGAATTGCCAAGAGGTTGGAAAATTCCTAAATTTACTAAGTTTGGTGATAAAAAGAACAAAGCTCCAATGCAGATTGACGCTGATCCACTCCATCAGGCAGAAGCCATGTATGCAGAGCCAATTGAAATGAGTATAAGCATGGTTGATGCAAAGATGGTAGGTTCTCCTAAACCTGTCAAACCTTCTACTGACAAGCTCAAAAGTGTCGTGCAAAGGGGTGATGCTGTACAAAAGATTACTCAGGAGGAGTATGACGAAAAGTACAGCAGGTTGTGTACCAAAGTGAAGAGAAATTGATAGATTTCCTCAATAGGTGCAAGCTAAAAACTCGAGGTTATGCTATGCCCCGGATGTAGTCTTTGTGTTCGACAAGGAAGCGGCTAAAAGTGTCGAAAGGCTACGAGTTCGACAACCTCTAAAAGGAAATGGCGACAAGAGGCCAAACTTGATTTTAAAGAGGAGACCTTCCTTATAAGGTCAAGAGTTGAAACAGGACCTTCGACAAGCAAGCCACGATCATCGGTAAGAATATAACCAAGAAGGAATTTGTGTTGTCGCCGCCAAATCGTTTGTTCTAATGGCAAACCCTCCAAACGAAAAGTGGATACATCTTTGGTTGTAAACACTACAAGAATCTTTGTACCACAGTGAGATGGTTAAGCCAAATGCAAGTGAAGTGCGAAATATAATTATAGAAATAATTATAAAGGAAAGAATCCCATGACCAAGACCCAATGGCGTCGTTTTCAACGCTTCGAAGAAGAAAGCAACACTTGTTGCCAACGAGCAAACGCCAGAAGTTTGAAAACAGCTAAGAATATGACCTCTAAAGTCGTGGGGACGACAAAAGTGAACATAGGTCTTTAACCAAGTGAAGGTTGGAAACAAGGCCAAGGTACATCTATTGTAATAGAAAAACCAAGGAGGCACGCAATGGAGAGAATTTTCCTCTCACTATCATCTTTGAAGAAGAAAAGTCTTTGAATTCGACATGGATGAGGACATAACTTCGATTTTTGAAGATTACGAAGCTAGTTTTGATGTCATTTGCAACGTGGTATCTATTCTACCCGGTGAGTATGACGTCATTACGATCCCCAAATGATGTCGAAGAAAACTTCACCGTGGATATGGCTAATCACAAGCCGATTTGTTACTACGTGATGAACAACGGTGGCCGTGTCGAAGAACAAATGGCTACTTTAGAAAGCCGATGAAGGCATGCAACATCACTGAAGCCTCTATATGTTCAAGCCAAAGTCATTGGCGTGGGTATCAACAAAATACTTGGTAGATGGAGGTCTTTGTAGTAAACTTGATGCCTCAGCGTTCTTTGAAAACCATAGGGATGTTCGACACAGACCTTAAGCCTCATAATATTGTTTTAACTAATTATGAGGCAAATCTCGCCGATCTTTGGGGCCGTTGAAGTGGAGATAGTGGTAGGAACTGTCAAAAGACCACCATGTTTTTTGTCATAGCTTCTAAGGCAAGCTATAATCTGCTCCTTGGTAGAGAGTGGATACATGGAGTAGGTCTTTGTGCGCTTCAAGCCTACACCAAAAATTGGTGATGTGGAAAGATGATGGTGCAGTAGAGTATGTCGAAGCGGACAAAGTTATTTCCTTCTTTGGCGTGAACAATGTCACCAAGGAGAATTTTGAAAAACAAATGGCGAATATTGCGCCATGTACATCTTCGATCAAGCATATATCTCTTACGATAATGTGTTTTCCTCTGTTAAATATACCCAACACATGGTTTTGTTTGGGAGAGGAAGTGATGGAAGATGCAAGTGTTTATCCCGAGGGTGTTTTACCTCCAATAGGATGGGACACCGAATCTTAGAAAGTTTTAGATGTCGGTGCCCAATGCTTGGATAGAATTACGACTTTACATGGGCGAGAATAAAGTAAAACGGCTTTGGAAGCGAAATAATTCAACAAACAATGGTCGCCGGCCGAAGCCATAACTTCATCTGAAGAAAATGGTGAAGTCATAGATGACAAGCTTGATTGCATTTATGATGACGAACCATTGGGTTTTGAAAAAGACCCTAGAGATTCGACAAAGCGCATGCAAGCTCAAGATCCAGTGGAAGAAGTGGATTTGGGAGATGGCTTAGTCAAAAGGCCAACATACATCAGTGCACACCTCGATGTTGCCTTCAAAACCCAAGTTATTTCATTCACAGGAGTTCAAAGATTGCTTTGCATGGGAGTATAACGAAATGCCCGGTTTGAGTCGAGAAGTAGTGGAATTACAAATACCCATTCGACCAGGGAAGAAACCAGTAAAGCAAACACCAAGAAGATTTGCTCCTCAGATATTGGCTAAGATCAAAGAAGAAATAGAAAGGCTGTTCAAGAGCAAATTCATCGAACTGCCAGGTATGTTGATTGATTAGCTAATATTGTTCGATAGAATGAAGAAAAATGGAAAACTTAGAGTTTGCGTAGACTTTAGAGATCTAAATAATGCAACACCTAAAGATGAATACGCTATGGCTCGTAATGAAATGCTAATAGATTCAAAGCAGATAGGATTTGATTATCTCGGTATGCTAGATGACTATTCGGGGTATAATCAAATCTTTATTCTTTGAAGAGGGCGTGTCAAAACTTGACTTTTCGATGTCCAGGGGCATTAGGTGTTTATGAATGGGTAGTAATGCCCTTTGGTTTAAAAAATGCTGGTGCCACTTATCAAAGAGCAATGAATTCTATGTTTCATGATTTTATTGATGATTTTATGCAAATATACATAGATGATGTGGTGGTTAAGTCATCCTCAGAAATTGGTCATTTAGACCATCTTCGACGTTCTTTTGAACGAATGAGGAAATATGGATTAAAAATGAATCCAACCAAATGTGCTTTACGTATGCGTGCGGTGAATTCTTGGGTTTTGTAGTACACAAGAAAGGCATAGAGATCAATCAAAATAAGACTAAAGCAATTATGGAAACGAAGGCTCCTTCGACCAAGAAAGAACTTCAGTCATTGCTGGGAAAAATCAATTTTCTTCGAAGATTTATCTCAAATCTAAGTGGCAAAACACGAGCATTTTCGCCATTGTTAAGACTGAAGAAAGAAGATGAGTTCAAATGGGAGCAAGTCCATCAAGAAGCTTTTGATGCAATTAAGTCTTATTTAATGAAACCACCAATTTTGTTGCCTGTTGTTAGTAACAAATTGCTAAAATTGTATATAGCAGCTTCTGATAACACGATAGGTAGCATGTTAGCACAAGAGGATGATAATGGTGTCGAAAGAGCCATTTATTACCTTAGTAGGGTTTTGATTGATGCTGAAACAAGGTATAGTCCAATAGAAAAATTATGCCTTTGCTTGTATTTTTCTTGTACGAAATTAAAGCAATATATAAAGTCAGCAGATGTTTATGTTTATTCGCATTTTGATGTTATTAAACATATGTTATCAAAACCAATGTTGCATAGTAGAATTGGTAAGTGGGCTTTAGCTTTGTTAGAATATAACCTAACGTATCAACCTCTTAAATCAATCAAAGGACAAGTGGTTGCTGATTTCATAGTGGACCATTCTGTTGTCGAACATGAGGTACATTCGTTAGACATACGTCCTTGGAAGCTATACTTCGATGGCTCTAGCCATAAAAATGGAGTGGGTATTGGGATCTTAATTATCTCTCCAGAAAACATTCCAACGAAGTATAAGTTCAAAATTCGAGACTCTTGCTCCAATAATGAAGCTGAGTATGAGGCTTTAATAGTAGGCCTTAAAATATTACTTGAATTGGGGGCAAGTCATGTCGAAGTAAAAGGTGATTCTCAACTGGTTGTCAAACAATTGACGAAAGAATACAAATGCATCAATGAACACCTTATTAAATATTTCGTTATTGCCAATACTTTGTTAAAAAGGTTTACATTTGTGCACCTAGAACATTTACCACGAATAGAAAATCACGTGGCAAATGAGTTGGCACAAATTGCCTCAGGCTACAAAGTATCAAAGCAAAGCCTAGAAGAGTTAATTGAGATAAAAGATAAACTAATCTCAGAGGACTCTCTTTACAATGATACTTCTTCGACGTTATTGTCAACACCAAAAATTGGGGGGGCAATAAATACAAATGAAGTATACGTCGAAAAACGCCACATTTTTGATGACATTGACTTAGCAGAAATTTTTGCTATTGACAATATGGCTGGTGATGATTGGCGTAAGCCTATTGTAGAGTATTTGCAAAATCCTACAGGAAACACTAATAAAAAAGTGAAGTACAGAGCTCTAAGCTATGTGTTAATTGGAAATGAGTTGTTCAAACAAACTCCTGAAGGGGTACTATTAAAATGCCTTAGTGAGAATGAGGCGTACTTAGCAGTTTCTGATACGCATAGTGGAGCATGTGGTTCACATCAAGTAGGCCATAAAATGAAATGGTTATTGTTTTGACAAGGAATGTACTGGCCAACTATTTTGAAAGATTGTATAGAGTTTGCTAAAGGCTGCCAAGAATGCCAAAAGCATCTTTGGAATCTGACATGTGCTGCAAAATGAATTACATTCTATAGTGAAACCTTAGCCATTTAGAGGTTGGGCTTTAGATGTGATTGGAGAAATAAAACCAACTTCGTCAAAAGGCCACAGATACATTTTGGTAGGAATTGACTATTTTACCAAATGGGTAGAAGCAATACCTTTAGCCAATGTTGATCAAGAAGCAATAATAAGGTTTATTCAAAATCATATCATTTATAGATATGGAGTTCCAGAAACCATTACCACAGACCAAGGCACTGTTTTTTACTGGTCGAAAAATGGTAGAATTTGCTGCTGAAATTGGTTTCAAGTTATTGACTTCGACACCATATTACGCACAAGCCAATGGTCGGTAGAAGCGCCAATAAAATCATTATTAACTTGATTATAAAACACGTTGGACGTAAGCCCAAAAATTGGCATAATTCTCTTGACCAAGTGTTATGGGCTTGTCGAACTTCACCTAAAGAGTCTATAAACACTACTCCTTACAGGTTAACGTTTGGGCATGATGCAGTGTTGCCTGTTGAAATTTGTTTACAATCAACAAGGATTCAGAAACAGTGGGAAATTCCTTCTGATCATTATTGGAATATGATGATTGATGAATTAGTTGATTTAGACGAAGAAAGGTTGTTGGCTTTAGAAATGCTTATTCGACAGAAAGAGAGAGTAGCTAAAGCTTACAACAAAAAAGGTTAAGTTAAAAACCTTTGAAGAAGGGAGTTAGTGTGGAAAGTCCTATTGCCTATGGATAAAAAAGATAGAGTTTTAGGCAAATGGTCACCAGGGTGGGAAGGCCCATTTCGCGTATTGCAATGCTTTTCGAATGGTGCTTATGAAATCGAAGAGTTAGGTGACGAAAATAGAGTCTTTCGAATAAATGGCAAGTATTTAAAACAATACAAGCCAACATTGACTGAGATAAAAATTGAACAAGCATAAATAAGCAAGAATTGTTCACAAATGGCAATGTATAAAGCAATATTAAAATTACATGGCCATTTTTAAAAGTTGTTTAAATCATTACAACATCTCAGAAATTCGTCAAAGTGGCCTTGAGCCTGTCGAGAATGTTGGCGCTCAAAGAAATAGAAGTGTCAAGAAGAAGCAAGTCTTTGTCAAGTTCAGCAAGAATGGCTTGATGCTGATTAGCTTTCTCGAAGTGCTCTATGGTCATCAACGCCTTAGTTGCTTTAATTGACGAAGAGGCGAAGACTCATTCTTTCTCGACAACCAAGCCCTTTTTGATACTTAGCGTTTGACAATTTGGTTTGGAGTATTTTTATCTCTTCGTCATAACGCTGCGTGATATCTGCATCCCATTTAGCAATGGCCTTCTCGTCATTAGTTTGCTTGGGTCTCAAGGGTTTCGATATCATCTTGAGTCGTCTTGAGGAGGCAAGTTCCACTTCGCAGAGTTGATTCTCTTGAGCCTTGTGTTTGAGGATATTCGACCGTTGGGTGATCGGGAGAGAGTTGCTCGAAGATGGGGCCAAATTCCATGAAAAAGTAGGAGGTCTTGAGGAGGATCCAACTTAGTGATTTTGTGAATGAGAGATTTTACCTCAAGGTACACAGAGCGGATCACTTTCGATATTCGCCACGAGATTCCCCTCTAAGATTTTGGCCTTGATTGATGAAGTAGGCTTTGATTCTGGTTGATGGAACGAGAGAAGTGTTCAAGAATCGCAAAATCAAACGATTCGACGAACTTTGGAGACTCGGCGCAGATCTTCAAAGTCGCCAAAGGGTCTTTCTTTTTAGCTCATCCAATTCCCGATCACTAACAAAGATCATTAGATGATTCTTTAGCGGCTGCCTTGATTTGCGAGTTCCTCCCTTCTAAGCTCTTCTTGCTCTTGATTGACCATATTTTAAATCGAAATTTCAGCGAGAGTAGCCACCACTTCTTGTCTTTCAACTTCGGAGTGTTGGTTTCCAAAACTTGAGCGTTCTCCTCAACAACAGCCTCTGGTTCGACGTTATTAGCATTTGGAACAAGCTCCTCAAAAATAGGAATCCCAGGGTCGGCAAGTGCTTGAAAAACTTCCTCGGTGAGTACACCCTGAGGTGACGAAGGAAAAGAAGGCCTTGCGGCTGACAACTCCCGTTCTGCAGCCTCAGTCAAAGAATCGACAGCAGGGTTATTGGTGTGTGAAATAAGCATGTGCAAGTATACACAGTCACAAACAAGTAATAAAGAGTAAGTAAAGATCGTTCCCACGAGGATTGACTAATTTTTAATGTGTTTGTTTAGCATAGGTAAACTAGTGTGTCTACAACTATTCAGAGATTTGTGGTTGGTTTTGGAATATAGAAAAACAGAATTTAAATACACCGTAGAGGATGTAATTTAAGAGAGAGTTGAGATGCTTTTACCATATGAGTTCCTTATGAGAATGTTGTCTTTGTCTTTCGGTGCTTGAGCACACGGTGTGATCACTTAGTGTAGATACATCAGTTAAGGGTGATTGTACAAGCTCAATAAACCCTTGTTTTTTTGCAAAAAGGCAAAGTGTGTCATACTCCCTCGCCTCCTTTCAAGTGGTTCAAGTTGCTAAATACTTTCCCTTAGTAAAAACCCCACACATGAACAAAGACTATGCTAATTACTTTTGAATTAGCATGGAATTACTAAGTGACTTTGTGGGAAACAAACTTCTCATCAAAGACTTAAATAAACACTTGCCTTTGCTTCTAGTTCTTGAGATCTAGTTGTAAGTCAATCTCTTGTAAATACAACTCCCCTTTGTTCTAAGTTAACCTTAAAACAAGTTTAATTCAAGTACAAGAACTAGTAAGTGAGACACCCTTTTGACAACACAATAATTCTCACGAGTTCATCATATGACTAGAGCATCCCAACTAAGGAATTTAGCTCATCATCGTCCACATAGAGTAATTAAACAAAGTAAGTAAAGAAAGCATTGTAATTAACTTGGAAATGTAAATTGCTTAAAAGTAAATTGCTTGAATGGACAAGTCTTGCAAGAAAGTAAATTGCTTGATTGGACAAGTCTTGCAAGAATTTAAATAACAAGAAAGTAAATAAAGAGTAAGATGAAGAACATGAAATAAGAACTTAATATTAATGAAAAACACTTGATTCTCAATTAGGACGAAGTGAAGAATAGAGATGTCAATTCCTTCTTACCTTCCTCTTAAGTTTAGAGTAATCAAAGTGAAGTAAAAAGACTTGGAAATAAAATGAAGAACAAGATGAACTTTTACTACTATTGTAATCTATATGGTAATCTATCTATTATTCTATATTCTCTATCTATATTTTTACAAGAGATGAAAGAGTCCTATTTATAGATGTAGGAGATTTCCTTCCATGGAGGGTTTTATCTTCAAGTATTTGACTTCTTTGCTTGCTTGTGAAGTATTCTTTGACCATCATGTGACTTATCCTAGTATTTTGCAGTGTCAATTTGTTGTCACTTTGAATGGGAGACATTCCTTTGAGTGGGAAACATTCCTTTTGAAGGGGTCCAATTAGTTGATGACATTTGGCTTGGTGTAATGATGATGTTTGTTGTTTTTATCCCATAGATGACTTCTTTGGTAACTTGACAATTGATTCCATGTGATTCTTGAGCTAGTAGGAGGCCAGCCAAGGCTCATTAGAACGAAATCAATTTGAGGTGCTTCCAATGTGGGGTCTTGTGCTACTTGCTTCACTGCATGCTTCAACCAAGCATGCTTTGGTGCTTAAGCACTCGATGCTTAAGCACTTAATGCAAAATCACAGAATCTGCAAAAGTACTCAACAAACATATCAAACATACCAATTTGTATATAAATTGAACTTCTATCTCCTTGATAATGTATTTTATGATTTTCATCTCTTTTTATTGTATTTACAAGTTTATTGCATTGGTTTCAAACATTTATCTAAGTAAAGACTATGAATAACTCTATATAAAATAGAGTTATCACACCCCAAACTTAACTTGTTGCTTGTCCTCAAGCAATAACAAAATAACAAGTAGGATTCTTTTGATGAAGAAGATCGGATCATTTCAACTCCTTTCAATCTTTCAAAATGTGATGTTCTCTTAAAAAGAACCTTTCTTTCCTCCAATCTCTATGTCTTTGTGCCTTTGAAATTCATCACAACCAAAGCTATTAAAACTCTTTTATGTGCGTGTGTGATCCATTGAAATTTGATTGGCTCCAAACTAAAAAAAGGTTTTCTTAAACTTTTGAAACTTTAGAAAAACTTTTGGTCAACACAAAGGTGTTTCAAAACATAGAGTAGACTCACAAGATCCTTAAGCTCGGGGGCTTTAAGTATATCAAAGGGCTTGACATGAGTAGTTTAAAACTTTTGACTCAATGCTTCTTTTTTGATGTTTCTTTTCTTTTGGTGCATAAGCATCTACTAGATAAGCACTAGATGCTTCTTAAAACTTATGTTACCCTCTTTCTTGACCTCCATGTGCATACTTTTTTTTTTGATTTGTTTTTTTTTTTTTTCTTTTTCAAACCAAATGCACTTTGGAACAGGATTCATTGTCCTCCTTATGCATACTTTTCTTTTTCTTGGTTTGCAAATCAAATGCACTCTGTTTTGAATGAGTTCAGTTTAGATATTAAGCAAACATAGTTTTGACACCTTTTGATTTTCTTTTTGAAACTTTATTGAGTACTAAGCTCCTCATTTTTGCCTTTGTTTTCATAAAATCTCCCCAAACTTATTTCTCAACACTCTTCTAAGTTTTTAATAAAACTTTGTTTTTGACCTTAGTTTTCTTAAATTCTGTTTGTTTCGGAAAAACTTTTCACTCAGTTTGATCCTTTCAAAAATCAACTTTAAAGTGTAAAAGTGATAATAACAATGGTTGTTTTTGAAGTAAAAGGACTCTTTTTCTTTTCTTTTCATTGAGGATTTTGGTCTAAAGAGATGCATCAAAATCATTTGTGAAATAGCAAGCTGATCATGCTTCAAAATCTGTACATTCCTACTATTGATTTACTTAAAAACTGTTCAAAAACAGAATTTGATTTTTTTGAAAATGCTTTGTTAAGTAAATCTAAAACAAAATGAAAATAAACTCTATTTACAAAAGACTTAACTACTTATCTAACATACTAACAGATATTTAAAAAACAAGCATTAGTAGGTTTAAAATACTATATATATACCACATGCATCAGAATTTGAAGTGCTTCCCCCCCCCAACTTAAAATTGAGCAGTGTCCTCACTAGCTCTTAAGTTGAGATGAAAACAGGGGAATAATGTGCAAAATGGGGTGGGGGGTTAACATTACATGTGGGATTTATCCATAGTAGCATTAGTTTATAAGTAGCAAAATATATAACAAAATCTTTGCATAGTTAATATAGGAAAGCATGTAAAAGTTTCTCGTGGTTTTGCACCACTCCTCGATCTGTTCTGCTCCTTGTTGGTGTTGCTTTGGGCTTCTGCTTTGGTGCTTTTGGAGTTGTAGAAGCACTGCCAGTGGCCTTCACATCTGGTGTCTTTGAAGCTCAAGCACTAACTCCTGCATTTCCTGAAAAACACTGAAAACATCAAACTGTACAAACATAGTTAATATTTATCAAAAATTGATGGGTTGCCTCCCATAAGCGCTTGTTTTAATGTCTTAATCAGCCTGACTATCCTTTTCAGATCAAGGATTTTCAAAATAAATGGTGCTTTCAGATTGCACCATTTGCTCACCATAATACATTTTAACTCTTTGTCCATTTACTTTGAAAGTATTACACGAGTTTGCATCAAATATGTCAATCGCACCATGAGAATATATCTTGACTAATTTGAATGGTCCCGTCCATCTGGATTTCAATTTTCCGAGGAATAATTTTAGCCTTGAATTGTACAATAGGACCAATCCTCCTTCTTTAAGATCTCTTTGTTTGATTCTTTTATCATGCCATACCTTGGTTTTATTTTTGTAAATCTTAGCATTCTCATAAGAGAAGTGCACAATTCTTCTAATTCATTTAGTTCTAAAAACCTCTGTTCTGCTGCTTGGTCTAGATCAAAATTCAGCTTTTGATTGCCCAATAGGATTTATTTTCTAGCTCAATTGGCGGGTGACATGCTTTGCCATAAACTATTCTATAGGGGACATACCTAATGGAGTTTTATATGCGAGTTCTATATGCCCATAATGCTTCATCTAAATGCAATGACCAATCTTTCCTTGTTGGTCCAACCATTTTTTCTAGCATTCTTTTTATTTCCCTATTTGATAGTTCACTTGGCCACTAGTTTGGGGATGATATGCAGAGAGAAATTTTGTGTTTAATCCCATATTTTGCAAGAAGATTTTCAATAATTTTATTACAAAAATGAGATCCTTCGTCATTTATGATTGCCCTAGGGTGCCAAATCTAGTAAATATGTTCTTTTGAAGAAATTTACTCATCGATCTAGCATCAGCACTAGGTAGTGCTCTGCTTCAACCCATTTAGACACAATAATCTAAAGGAACTAAGATGTATTCTTTACCAAAAGAAGTAGGAAAAGGACCCATGAAATCCATGCCCCATACATCAAAAAGTTCAAGTTCAAGAATGTTGGTTCTTGGCATTTCATGTTTTTCAGATATATTACCACTTCTTTGGCATCTATCACAGGTTTTTACTATATAGAATGCATCTTTAAATAAAGAGGGCCAAAAATAACTTTGTTTGTAGTACCTTTCTTTGCTTTGCTGCATGTCCTCCAAAATGACCTCCATATGGTGCTGCATGGCAGTGCTCAAGCACTGCTTGTTGTTCTTGTTCAGGGACACACTTTCTCATGACTTGGTCTGGACACATCTTGTATAGGTAAGGTTCATCCCAATAGTATTGTTTTACTATATGGAAAAACCTTCTTCTCTCTGGCGATAATCCATCCAATGCGGTACAACATTACTTACCGGATAGTTAGCAATGTCGAGATACCATGGTGCGAGAATCTCCAGTGCTTGAGCACTAAGTGTAAAAGCACTATATTCTCATTGTGGATATTGCTAACAAATCTTCATCCGGGAATCTCTCCTTGATTTCTTGAGTACTGTATCATCACCTTCAAGCCTAGATAGGTGATCGGCAACTTGATTTTCTACTCCTTTCTTATCCCTAATCTCAAGATCAAACTCTTGAAGGAGTAGAATCCACCTTATTAGCCTAGGTTTTGCATCTTTCTTTGCAAGCGTATACTTAATGGCGAGTGGTCGGTATATACAATCACTTTTGTGCCTACTAAGTAAGATCTCGAATTTGTCAAAAGCAAACACCACGACTAATAGCTCTTTCTCGATCCACAGTAGTTCACTTGAGCTTCAATTAATGTTTTGCTAGCATAATAAATTGAATGAAACACTTTGTCATACCTTTGCCCTAGGACGGCTCTACGACAAAGAAAGTCACTAGCATCACACATTAGTTCAAAAGGTTTGGTCGGTCGGGTGTTACAATGACAGGTGCGATGACCAAAGCCTTCTTCGATTCTGAAATGCTTTTATACAAGATTCATCAAAGTTAAATTGTGTATCTAATTGCAAAAGATTACACAGAGGTTTTGAAATTTTTGAAAAGTCTTTGATGAATCTTCTATAGAAACTCGCATGTCCTAGAAAACTTCTAATCCCTTGTGATTTGTTGGTGGTGGCGGTTTTCAATGACCTCAATTTTAGCTTTATCAACCTCTTTCATGATTGGATTTAGCCTTCTCTCATGCCTCAATGTTGTTTTTAGCATTGTCTTCTAGATTTATTCTATGCATACAAATAGAGGGGCTAATCCCTTTAATGTCCGCCATTTGCCATCCTATTGCTTTTTATGTTTTTTAAGGTTTCAATTAAATCATGCTCCTGCTCTAATGATAGATCGGATGCAATGATAACTGGAAGTGAATCATTATCCCCTAAGAAAACATACTTTAAGTGTTTTGGCAATTCCTTGATTCTAGTTTGGGAGGTTGTTCAATTGAAGGTAAGTTTTTCTTAAGGTTAGGGTCTTCTAAATTTAAAGATTCAAAAGTTCTAGACCATACCTTAGGTTTAACTTCCTCTGTTGTCAGTATGCCTTGTTCTTGCATTTCAGCCTCAGGAGGTGCATAAGCACTTGATGCTAAAGCACTAGTCGGATGGTCATCTTGTTTTGTTGAATTGCTTCGCACTGATGATCAAGTGAGATAGCGTAACATTCTTCTTGCTCCTCTCTTTGGATACTTCATTGCTTTCATCACATTGAATTTCACTTCTTGATCATTCACCCTCATGGTTAGTTCTCCTTTTTGAACATCAATAAGTGTCTTACCAGTTGCAAGAAATGGTCTTCCAAGGATTATTGGCACATTTTCATCTGCAACAAAATCAAGAATAACAAAATCATAGAAACACGAATTTGTCAACCTTGACTGAATATCTTCAACTATCCCTTACGGATATCTTTGTTGATCTATCTCGCAAGGGATAATGTTACAGAGGTAGGCTTTGCATTACCAATTCCTAACTTCTCAAAGATAGATTTAGGCATCAAGTTGATGCTTGCACCTAAATCACATAGAGCTCTCCTGTATAGTTGTTGCCTATAGAGAAAGGAATTGTAAAGCTACCAGGGATCTTTCAATTTTCTTGGAATTTTATTTTGTAAAATTGAACTAACTTCCTTTGACATTGCAATAGTTTGAAATTCACCTAATCTCTTTCTTCTACAAATGATATCTTTCATAAATTTAGCATAATTAGGCATTTGTTGTAAAGCTTCAATCAAAGGAATATTAATGTGCAAATTGTTTTAAAACATCTAAAAACTTATCAATTGCTTCTCCTCATGCACTTTTTTTAATCTTTGAGGGAATGGAGGAGGTGGGTGTTCATAACTAACCTGGGATTTGGTTCTTTTTGAGAAGTGGAAGCTTCGTGCTTCACGATCTCGAGTTTCTTTTTCTTTTTGAGTTTTTCTCCACTTATCTACACCTTCATTCTCATAGGGCTCTGTGAGATCCTTACCACTTCTCGGTGATATGGCCTTTACTTGTTCTTTTCCTTGCCTTTGAGATGTGGATGCTTCAGTATTGGATGGTAGAACACTGCAGTCTCTTTGATACATAGCATTTGCTAATTGACCTACTTGAGTTTCTAAGTTTTTATGGAAGCATCTTGAGTTTGCCTTCTTGTTCTTGTTTCACTTATGAATGATTTAAGCGGGCTTTCTATTGAATTATCATTGGCGCTTTGTTGTTGCCTTTGATAATTTTGATATCCTGGTTTTGGGCTGGTGCTTGAGCTCCTGGTGCTTGAACACACCGGTGCTTGAGCAATCATTATTACTTGGTCCCCACTTAAGATTTGGGTGATTTTTCCACCCGAGGATTATAGGTGTTAGAGTAAGGGTTGTTATTCCTATTATTATTAAATCTATTTTGATCCACATAGTTAAGTGACACAGGATTACTTGAGCACTCTTCATAGAGGTGGGCTCCTCCACAGTAAACACAACTAGGTGCTCCTTGAGGTGCTTGTTCTATGGCTGCAACAGAAGTTTCTGCTGGTTTAGGTGTAGCTGAACTAGGTGTAGTGAAAGTTTTAATCATGTTAGCCAATGTGGCAACTTGAGCAGTTAGGGATGAAATTTCACTAAGTTCATGTACTCCGACTTTCTTTTGGGCACTTGCCCTTTCAGTAGGCCAGCTAGAACTATTCGTTGCTACCCTATCAATTAATTCACAAGCTTCATTATAAGACAGATTCAATAAAACACCCCCTGATGATGCATCAAGCATAATTCTGGTTTGGGGCTCTAATCCATTGTAAAATGTTTCCATCTCAGATAATGACCGCGGACCATGATGAGGACATTTTCTAAGCAATTCCTTCCATCTTTCCCATGCCTCAAACAATGATTCAAAGATCTCTTTGTTTAAAAGATGTAATGTCATTTCTCATCCTAGCATTTTTGATTGGTGGGAAGTATTTTTGTGAGAATTTTTCAACTAATTCATTCCATGAATGAATTGAATTAGGCTCTAAAGAATTTAACCATGATTTAGCTTTATCTTTTAATGAATATGGAAATAACTTTAGCCTAAATGCATCCTCACTTACACCAGGTATGATGAAATTGCTACATACTTCTAAAAACTGTTTTAAATGCTCATGGGGGTCATCATGTGAAAATCCCCCAAACTGACCAATTGTTTGCAGCATTTGAAACATCATTGGTTTAAATTCAAAATGGACAGCATCAATATGAGGCCTAGCAATGCTAGTCTGCATATTTTGATGATCAAACACGGCATAATCCCTCATGGGCCTATCTCTATCATTAATCATGCCTATAGGGTTCATGTATATGAATTGCTGTCTATGATTTACTCCTACATCGAGGAATTGAATTACCTCCGATGTTATGGTTTGATCCATCACCTTCTTGCTTTGTGTTTGGTGCACGTAGTATTAGTCTTGTTTGTGGCATCCCTAGTGGTATTACCGGTTCGACCATATTCTTTGTGTTGTTGGATTTCCTCTGAAGTCTTAATTGTCTCCCGAATCTTCTTTCAATCTCTCGGATCAAAATCAAAATTTGGTGGTGGTCTTCTTGGCATAGGCTAGTGCTTAAGCACTTGTTCTCGCATGAGAATAACACTACCAAAAAGCGATAAAAAAAAATAAAAACACTCTTTTACTAACTAAACAAACTAAAAATTATTGGCAATCCCGACACAACGGCGCCAAAAACTTGGTGTGTGAAATAAGCATGTGCAAGTATACACAGATCCTGAAACAAGTAATAAAGAGTAAGTAAAGATCGTTCCCACGAGGATTGACTAATTTTTAATGTGTTTGTTTAGCATAGGTAAACTAGTGTGTCTACAACTATTCGATTTGTGGTTGGTTTTGGAATATAGAAAAAGCAGAATTTAAATACACAGTAGAGGATGTAATTTAAGAGAGAGTTGAGATGCTTTTACCATATGAGTTCCTTATGAGAATGTTGTCTTTGTCTTTTTCGGTGCTTGAGCACACAGTGTGATCACTTAGTGTAGATACATCAGTTAAGGGTGACTGTGTAAGCTCAATAAACCCTTGTTTTTTTTTGCGATAAAGGGCAAGTGTGTCATACTCCCCTCGCCTCCTTTCAAGTGGTTCAAGTTGCTAAATACTTTCCCTTAGTAAAAACCCCACACATGAACAAAGACTATGCTAATTACTTTTGAATTAGCATGGAATTACCAAGCTGACTTTGTGGGAAACAAACTTCTCATCAAAGACTTAAATAAACACTTGCCTTTGCTTCTAGTTCTTGAGATCTAGTTGTAAGTCAATCTCTTGTAAATACAACTCCCCCTTGTTCTAAGTTAACCTTAAAACAAGTTTAATTCAAGTACAAGAACTAGTAAGTGAGACACCCTTTTGGACAACACAATAATTCTCACGAGTTCATCATATGACTAGAGCATCCCAACTAAGGAATTTAGCTCATCATCGTCCACATAGAGTAATTAAACAAAGTAAGTAAAGAAAGCATTGTAATTAACTTGGAAATGTAAATTGCTTAAAAGTAAATTGCTTGAATGGACAAGTCTTGCAAGAAAGTAAATTGCTTGATTGGACAAGTCTTGCAAGAATTTAAATAACAAGAAAGTAAATAAAGAGTAAGATGAAGAACATGAAATAAGAACTTAATATTAATGAAAAACACTTGATTCTCAATTAGGACGAAGTGAAGAATAGAGATGTCAATTCCTTCTTACCTTCCTCTTAAGTTTAGAGTAATCAAAGTGAAGTAAAAAGACTTGGAAATAAAATGAAGAACAAGATGAACTTTTACTACTATTGTAATCTATATGGTAATCTATCTATTATTCTATATTCTCTATCTATATTTTTACAAGAGATGAAAGAGTCCTATTTATAGATGTAGGAGATTTCCTTCCATGGAGGGTTTTATCTTCAAGTATTTGACTTCTTTGCTTGCTTGTGAAGTATTCTTTGACCATCATGTGACTTATCCTAGTATTTTGCAGTGTCAATTTGTTGTCACTTTGAATGGGAGACATTCCTTTGAGTGGGAAACATTCCTTTTGAAGGGGTCCAATTAGTTGATGACATTTGGCTTGGTGTAATGATGATGTTTGTTGTTTTTATCCCATAGATGACTTCTTTGGTAACTTGACAATTGATTCCATGTGATTCTTGAGCTAGTAGGAGGCGTGAAGGCTCATTAGAACGAAATCAATTTGAGGTGCTTCCAATGTGGGGTCTTGTGCTACTTGCTTCAATTTGCATGCTTCAATTTGCATGCTTTGGTGCTTAAGCACTCGATGCTTAAGCACTTAATGCAAAATCACAGAATCTGCAAAAGTACTCAACAAACATATCAAACATACCAATTTGTATATAAATTGAACTTCTATCTCCTTGATAATGTATTTTATGATTTTCATCTCTTTTTATTGTATTTACAAGTTTATTGCATTGGTTTCAAACATTTATCTAAGTAAAAGACTATGAATAACTCTATATAAAATAGAGTTATCAGTTATCAACAAGTAGTCCACCTACACATTTCTGATAAGTAATATTACTTAAGTTAAAACTAGAAAGGTGAAACCAAAGAGGTTCGAAATAATTTCGAAATGAAGTTTACCTTGTCTACCTTAAGTCTTTTGATTGGAGGAGAAGATGGTGATTCAGAAGGCTCATCGATGACAATGCCTTTAGTTGCCCTTTGGGGATCAGGCAAAGTCCTCTTCCTTGATCTTTGATTGAGAGGAATGTCATCATCGCTTTCAGTATCCTGCAAAAAGAAGTCAAGTTACGGTACAAATAACACCATGAGAAAGTGAGTGATAAATTGGAGAAAAGTTTTCAACAGAGTAGCAAGGTGTATAGTACCTCAGAACTGGAGGGAACGACCGCTTTCTCTTTGGCCTTGGGCTTCTGAAGAGGTTTGGTTGCTTTGGTTGTTTTCTGAAAAAACTTTTCGACGTGAATAAAAGTTATAGTCAAAAACAACTTAAGACAAGTAGAGAGTGCCATACCTTCTTTGGGGTGATGTCTGGGGTAGGACTTGCTGGCATTTTCTTCTTGACTTGGGGAGAAGATTTTGTTGTGGTGGTCTTGCTTGCTTTGATCTTCAACTTCGGTGCAGGTTTTTCTAATGTCGAAAACGTTGATAAGTAAGCAGAAATGAAATTAAATTACAAGTTAGGAAGCTGTAAGTGTCGAAAAGTGTATACCTTTGTTGTTTGAAGGGAAAGCAGCCACCAACTTCTTCACAAGGTTCTCAGAAAAAATGTCACTGGCTTCTCCAGCAGCAGCAGTGTAATAATCAGTCCACCATTCATGAAACTTCGCAGTACATGAAAACCTTGGGTTGAAACTGAGGGGTTCGAAATTCAAGGCTTTGTACTTGAATTTCTTGAAAGCCTGTTTGTAAGCTACCTCTGATTCTGGACTTGCAAATTCGCGCCTGTGAAAACACACCGGCGCAGGTCGAATTTGGCAAAGCCCAAATTGCCTGGCGAAATAACCTGGGAAATACCTAGTGATTCCCAAATTATTTTTGGTCTTGCTTGGAGTGAGTCTGGTGGAGAGGATAGACGGAGAAAGGTAAGCTTTCCAAATTTGGGTGATTTCCTCAGCACACTCGACAGAGGGAGAAGGAAAGGGTTGTTGAAACCAAGACGGACCATAAGGCCTTTCGACAAAGGGGGACATGGAGTCTGTGAAGGTGGTACATTTCAAAAAGACTTCGAAGTACTCTAAGAAAGATTCTTCTGGAGTAAGACCTATTTGCTTAGGTTTCAACTGCGCTAGTCGAACCCCTTTAGTTCTCCTCGTTTCCAGAGATGGTCGAACTGATTTTGGAATATACAAACTAAGTCGAAATTCAAAAGTGGCTAACAACCACAATTGTAACAACCATAATGGACCAGAAGCCAAGAACTTGGTTGTTGGTTCATTCTCTCTCAACTCTATGACAGCATTGTCAAGTTGTTGGTGGAGAGAACCTAGAATTAGTTTGGCAAGATTGATGTCTTGCTGTTCATGAAGTTGGATTGCTAGTGGGATATAAGATTTAGAAACTTGTAGAGAACGTGTACAGAAAACGAAGAGAGATAACCAAAGGGTTAGAAAGGCTACATGTTCTACAGAAGAAACCTCCTCAGTGTCAAGTCTGTGGTATTCACCAATGTAAGGGGCAAAGGTAGCATTGTTGAAGGTGAATTTGTACTCATACTCAGGAAGAGTAGGATCAAAGGTCTCACCTAGAGGTTTCAGACTGTAATGGCGTACGTCTAGCAAAGTGGGGATAGCATACCACATTTCAAATGGAGGCTATGGGTGGCACAGTCCCAAAATTGCATGGCTGCCAAGATTAGGGTGTTATCATATTTAGGCCCATACCTAGACAACTGGATAAGGTCGAAGATACCTTGTTCTTTCCAGATGTCGGCTTTCTTAGCCTCTACCTTGTCAAGCCAATCTAAATAGATTTGTTGGTCAAGCCTAGGAGCAGACCTAAAAACCCTAGAAGGATTAGTCAGGAACTCTAAACGAAAAGGGGTTTTAGCAAAGATTCTGGGTTGAAGCGAACATGACTAGGAAGATTTCGAAACTTCATTATTTTCCAGCAAGATATTAGGCAGAGGACCCAAATAGGCATGGGTATAAATTTCAGTGGAAGGAATCAGTACCTGAGTTTGCCATTGGATGGTTCGATCATCATTGATGTCAGGTTCATCAACGAAGCCATCAAGGGTTTGGATTTTTCTAGGTTCGTCATGTTTCTTTGAACTCTCAGGTTGCATCACGCAGATGGATGATGAAGCCATAGGTGAGTAAAAGTAAATGCAGGCTGGAATCTGGTTTCGATTGAAGAAAGAAAGCAAAAGTTTGAAACTTTTGTGAATTTGAGATTTTGCAAAGTTCGAGACGAGGAAGGTAAAGAGATCGTTCGCAAGTTCAAACGAGTAAAAAGGAATATGAAAGGGTTTTTAGCCGTTTATATATGTTTGGAAGTAACAGTTATTGGCACGTTCACCATTACTCGCACGTTTGCGACCTTTGAGGGACGTGATGGCCCACCTACTATATTACGTATGCCAATGAAACAGATTCAATTTATCTGCAAAGTCATGATGACTATCTTTTCGACCACTTCGTGGAAATGCAAAAGGCGAAAATGACCATTGCACAATATTCAAAAATGCCCTTTCTTGCCTCCATTCCTTATCTCGTCGAAAAAGCATTTTTTGGGGGGCAATCTGTTACCTCAAAATTTCGATGAAGACATTAAATGGGGCTTTAAATGGGGTTGACTTCACATTTAATTATGTTTTGGGGACCACGGGTCAATATTCAGTCAATGCACCATCAATTCGGCGAAAAAGGTATACAAGTACACAGAAAAGCGTAAGTGAGCTTCGACAAGCTTAGCTCTCACGGCTATGGGTGAGCAAGGCAAAGAGCCTTCGACAAGAGAAAGCTCACTCTTCGACAAAGCGAGGTTCAACACTTCGCCAAGCGGTTAACAACGAGTTAGTCGAAATACGAAGAGCAACAAGCTTAGTGGGCGATTACTTCCCTTATTTCTAGGAGACGATTATTCTTCTTTCCCACGTTTGTTTCCAAGAGTATAAATACTCTTTTGTAATAGGAAATAGGGGTCGCCACATTTCACAAGAACTCTAAGAAACTCAACTTCCAGACTAAAGCAAAATACGAGTGAAACAGATTCATTGTACGTGTTGGTGAACCACTTTTCTTTTGATTCAATGCAATATTTACTTTCTTTTTACATTTGTTGCATTTACTGCTTTCACTTTACTTTCAATTTATCTTTCTGTATCTTTTACTGTTCTTAAATACGTTAAAAACACAAAACTCAGAGGCAATCGTCAAAGAGATTTTCTAGTTTGATCTCACAATCACAACATTGAAAACTAGTGATTGTTTGCTAAAAACACCAGCAAACAGCGACAACTACTTCTGTAGGTTGGACAAAAATATCGCATTCAGCAAGTTGAAGGAAAAGGTGGAGAGGAAGGTTCGCCAAGAGGGAGAGTGGCGTAAAGACATCTTTCGTATACGTTACCACATTGGGACGTCAGCTCATTGAGCTGTTTGTCGAAACGATGTGCACTCCGGAAGAGATCATTTATATTATGGAGAGCACACTCCCCAAAAATCAGTAGTTTCGTTTCTTATCGTGAATTAACCCATTTCAAGTTTGATGTACGACTACGCTTTTTAAATAATAAAATTGTCGAGAAACTAGTACTCAAATTTTATTCATGACTCAATTTTTTTCATTAATAATTTTGATTACAATTACATAATAATTTTTATCCACTCTGAGTCACAACAGAGCCAGATCCAGCGCCACTGTTGGTGTTGTCGTCGTCACTCCCATTGTAGCCGGCCAAAAATATGCGGTAATCAGGATCAGTAGAGTCACTATCAGAATCAGTGGAGTCACTAGAGTTACTCTCATTAGAGGATAAATGCTGAATCAAGCTGGAGACGATGAAGCGCCCCTCCCCAGTGTAGTCAATGTTGACTATCACACTCTCAACAGCCCCATACCCCTGGTAGATGGCAGCTGTGTCATTTGCGATGTGGCCATCGCCAGTGTCGTTGACACCCATAATCAAAAGGCCAACATCCAAGGAAAATAAGACATGTATAGGCAACCGTATGCTGCGCATGTAGTTTGGGATGAGAATAAACCAATCAGTTCGGTGAATGGTGGTCTGGAAGTAGTCCATACCTACAAAAAGAAACAGATAAGACTCAGTATGGTTCGACCCTGGGTGATCTGAATTGGCTTTGGTTCGGCGCATGGCTGAACAAACTCACCATGGTTCGGCACGCACGCTTCATCGAACCGGTTGGGCCCCTGCACCGCCGAACCATGTGAAACCAGTGAAAAAAATAGGAATTAACTAAATAGAGAGAAGGGGAGAGGGAGAGTTACCTTTTGAGAAGGAGAGCGACGGCCGGTGGGGAGGACGAAAAGAGGAGAGGAGAGAGGGGGTGTGTGTGAGACGGTAGTAGAGGAGAGTGTGTTAGGGGGTGTGTGAGAGGGTGTTTTTAAAATAAAAATGTTTAGACGTGTTGCACCCAAAAAATCCGGAGGGATCTCTCGTGCAATTCAATGAAGTCGCCACCAATATTTAATTATAAGGGAAAATATTGAAAAATCCCTTTAAAAAGAAAATGGTCTCGAAAACCAGATTTTGAGTTCGGGAGTCGATTATGCGTGGGAAAGGTATAAGCACCCCACAACATCCTTTCGAAAAAGGTTACCTCTGATTAGTTGTGCAAAACAAAATTAACTTAAAAAAATATTTATTTCCCTTTTATGATGAATACAAAAGATTTGAAAAAAGACTAGAACAAAATTGTTTGTTTTTGCATTTTTTGAGAGCAAACTAAATTTACTAGAAAAGACTAAAAAATGGTTTTTTATTATTTCACTTGACAGATGTGGGCCCCCATCAGCTCCTACGTATCTCGGGGTAGAGAATCAAAGACTACATAGTTCTTGGTAGAAAATATTTGTGTGTTGGTATTTTTTATGGTTAAGCGTTTTTGAAATTTGAATAAGTGTTCGTAATGAGCAAACAAGTAAACTGGGAGTGGTCACTACTAATAACCCATTTGAAAACTAAAGTTGTTATTAACAATCAAACAAGTTAAACTCAGAGTGACCATTAGTAACAACCTATCTTTTATGGTGTAATAATAAATAAAATGGGTTGTAATAAAAATACAAGGGGTACAACTAGCAGTAGGGGTATTGCTTTATTAAAAATGGGGGGTGTTGTTATTGATCTGGTTACTTAAAAATTAATTTTAAAAAGTGAATAATAAGGGGGTGATAAAAGGGGAAGCATCAATTAGGGGAACTCTAATTCTTCTCTTCCAAAGCCATTCTATTATTATAACAAAAGTGAGAGAGTAGCACAGCTTATGAGAGAGAGGAACAAAAACGAGAAAAGAGAGAAAGGAACCGTGAGAGGAGAGTGAGTGTTGAAAAACATGACATATATGGATACTAGAAAGGGAAAACTCTAAAGGTCTATTATATTGAAGATGATGAAATATTACAAATAAGAAGAAATTAATGGATCATGACCCTACAATCGAATGGGCCTTACTAATAAACTAATGGGCTTATTACCAATATTTTAAGGGCCGTGTTTTCTATACCCCCCCATCCAATCCCATATACCCCCACCCAATTTTAAATCCCCAAAATACCCTTTAAAAATTAATTTTTTTTAAAAAAAATAATAAATAAATCGTATATACCCCTTTGAGTACGTATATACGATGGCTATTTTATGTCCAATCGTATATACGTACTTAAAGGGGTATATACGATGGGTTTTTTATTTTTTTTAATAATTTGTTTTAATTTTTATTACTAAAAGGCTACTAAAAATTCGTTAAATAGTCAAAACTACTCTAAAAAATTATAAAAACACCACTAAAAATCTAACAAAACCAAAATAAGGCTATACAATTTTTTTTAGATTTTTTGGAGACTATGAAAAATTTAAAAAAATCGTAAAAAATAGTAAACGATGGAATTTGGGATTTTGAGGCCGTAATTCTGTAAGAAGTTTCTTTTACAGGAGTCTTGATTCTTGATTTTTTTCAAATTTAATGGCTGTAGTTTCATTACGATCGGAGTATGTTGCCCGAAAACCAATTTATTAGCCTAAATTATTCGTTCGACGTATAACATCGCCACGCTTTAACGAACTACACACAAAACCTATTTTCGTGACTTAATTAATTTTTATTTGACTTAAAATTAAAAAATACCATAGGGATCGTATATACACCCTGGGTGGTATATATACGACCCTATTTTTTGCCCATCGTATATACACCCACCAAGGCGTATATACGATTATGGTGGGGGTGTGCCAATCGTATATACGCCTTGGGGGGTGTTTATACGATGGGCAAAAAATAGGGTCGTATATATACCCCCCCCAGGTGTATATATGATTGGCCAAATTTTTTTTAAAAAAATTACGTTTTCAGAAGGGCATTTTGGGGTTTTCAGTTTGGGTGGGGGTACAAAAAAAAACCCATATTTTAACAGTCTCCCGCAAACTGGAGGGTGTTCACAACACTTCCAGCTTGGGATAAGCAATCCAAAGATACTATAAAATTAAGGAAAATAAAGAACAGCGGAATTGGTAGCAGTTGAGGTGCATAGCTCCTAGAAGTCTTCGACCAACTATCGGGCCCCTTCAAGCTTCTTCCAAATGTCTCCACAACATTTACTCCAAAAGAATCAACAAACTCCACGCTTGGGCATGACCATCCAAGTGCCAAAGAAGTCAACAAAAGCTTAACCATCGGACAAAAACCACAACTCAAGGTTTAACTACTCGGAGGAAGCAACAAACCAACACTTAACCATCAAACAAAAGCCACAACTCAAGGCTTACTCGCATGAAGGACGCAAAACGCTTAACCACCATAGGGCAGAAGCAAACATCAACAAGACCATAGGGCCAAAGGCTTAACCACCAAGCAGAAACTATACCTCAAAGTTTAACCACTTGACAGAAGCACAACAATTTGATGCTTAACCATTTATAGCAGAAGCTAAAAAAACAAGTCAATTAAGACTAAATGTCACCACAGTAACCAAATCAATCAAGGGTCCAATAGAAGCACCTTGAAATCCAAAAACGAAGACAGTACCAAAAGAAACATAGAAATAAGCATTTTTCAATCGGCATCCAAGTTCAAGTCTCACAGACAGCAATCTTGCACACCAAATTGAACAAGGCCATAGCCAATGTAAAATTCAAACAGTGTCAGCATCATTTTGAATAAATAAAAAACTCCAATCCTGCAAGCTGTCCAAGCCAAGGGTGACACTGCATGCACAGTACTGCAAAGATCAAAAGGATTGAGATTTTTAGGAAACAACCACCTTGCATACCACCACATGTAGCTCCCATTTATGATTCCAAATGCATCATACACCCGAGAATGAGAACTCTAATATTGGACTCCAAGGCATACCAAAACAACCAAGAGCCTAAATGCTTGAATCCATTTGATAGTCTCGAAACCATAATCCCCTAACACAGTGGAACCAATTACTAGATCTCATCCCAAGCTTGACAAATTTCAAGTGACCGAGTAAAACAACATCATTGTACCATGGTTAAAAACCAACAACACCAAATTTGTTTCATATTAGAAGCACTAGTCCTCCTTTAGTTCAAACTTTCAAGATTTGATTGCCAAAGAAAAACTGAACACCATACATAGACTTCAAAAACGATAAGCAATTGCATGTAATGACAAAGGGACTTACAATCTTGGATCCTTGAATGGGTAGCAAGCTTTGATCATGCATTAGCTTGCATTTATCATCATCAACACCCACCGGTGAAAGACCATCACAAGCGCATCTTGACTTTGTGATGTTCCACCCATACAGATCATTTTCTTCATCCACACAAAGAATACAAAACAACCACCAAGACATCAGATCGAACAAACACGTGGTCTCAAAAATCAAGCAAACACCATGCACGACAAAACACATTGTGTTCAAGCAACAGTTAGCACACAACAAGCAGAAACCAGATCGAGAATGTGAGAATCAAGCATCAAACTGCGCTGGAATCTCGTCAAAACACAAGCAAAGAAGCCACGAGATTCTGAAACCCAACGGTGCTTAAACGCACCACACCATCAATGAGAAAGCAACGACAATTAAGAAAAAAGGACGATGTATAGGCACCTTTCACAATAAAAAAAACTTGAGGCAAAAAACCCCTGCTCAATCCAAAACGAGAAGACCAGAGACTCAACCCTCGAAACCGGCAAGAACTCTTCCAGCAGCGACGTGCTAAGAGACAACGAAGGAAGGAAACCGAAGCACACCGCTCCATTCTCGTAGAACCACAAGAAATCAGATCCAAAAATCAAGGATCGTCACATCAAGAAGAACGAAACAGAGAAATAAAATTTGGATTTCAGAAACAAGTGTAAAAGGAACCGATTTAGGTCAGAAAGGCACAAATCGATTTGCAGATATTGATGAGAAGTGGAGGACGATTCACAGCAAGAGAGGATCGATGAAATCATATGAAAGGAGAAATCCATAAACGATCCAGAACCAGAAGTAACACAATGAAGAAAGAGGAAACATATACCCCCTGTAAAAAGAAAAGTTTTAAAATAAACCTTGCAAATATTAATTGCTTACAATTACCTCCGTGCTGTTAGTTAGAGTTAACAGAGTTAACTCTATGCTGAGTAGGATGACAAATGGACTCCACATTGGCATGACACGTAGATGTTGCTAGGGTTCATATCTTCTTCTTCATTCATTCGTCATTCACTCTTCTTCTCTCTCACGAACCATTGTCACTCCATCGTCCTTCTTCTTCTATCTTCTTCCATCTTCGTTTGTTGAGAAGCATGACCACAAGCAACACCTCTTCCAATGGTGTATCTAGAACAGGGGGCTTGTATTTTGAGTGAGGGTTTGAATTGAAAGGGTTTTTAAGAGGGTCGGTGACAATAGTGTGTTGTGGAGTATTTTTGGGAGAATGGTGTAATTGTGGGGTTAATGGTGGAAGTAGCGTGAGATTCATGCATGGTTGGGTTGGAAGTGATGATCACAAGGGATCACTTCTCACTCATGATTCATTGCTCTTCCATTTCCGTTTTTCTTCCCCCCCTTTGCTTTGTTTTTGGAGTTGGATTTATATATAGAAGGATTTGTCTTGCTTGTTGTAATGTGCTGTCCATTTTTTCTGTGTCTCAGTTTTGTGTGTTTATTTAAGTATTTCATACTTTGATGTATAAAGTATTTTGATCCCAATTTTCTTTCTCCCAAGTCCCTGCCTCATTCACGATTTTGTTGGGTTTGACTGATGCTCACATTTGTTTCTTTGTGGACAGGCTGTGTATGGACAAAGGCTTTGGTGTAGTGCATGTGAAAGAGGCAATAACATGATGAAAGAGCTTGAGACTCTTGTCTCAAAATGGGCATACGAATCACTTTATTACAATTTTTATTTTTATTTTTGTGATTGTAGCGACCGAAAAATCCGGGAAAGGATTCTTCGAAAGGTTCTCAGGAAGCCGCCACCGAAATTCTAGTTTAACTGAACTGTACAGCTCATTGGCCCTTGATCGTACCTTGACCAATGAAGTGTTGAAGTAGTTGTTGTCCTGTTGACTGGGCCGGTCGTTGAATGGGTGAAAGGACCGGTCCTGGCTTCACGCATTGAGCACCTCGGGTGGTACCTGCAATGACACTCCGACGATCTAGTGAGAGGTCGCTCGGGCAGATAGCACAAGGTTAGAGAACGTACCTGATGCCATATGCGAATGGCGTATATATACCGCGAGGTCCGACCGTTTTGCGAAGTTTTCGGCCGGCGAGAATTGCGCTCCAAGCAGCGTGTTTGGGCCGGTCGTGTTGGGCTGGGCCGCAGGCCCAATTGCTATTGGGAGCCCTTGTAATTGCTGATACACCCCAGAACAGTTGCCCCCCAAGCCTAGGTCGCTTGAAGGCGGGCTGAGGCTTGAATCGTTGCCTTCAAGTAATGTTGTAAGCGGTCGGGTTGCATTGCGCAGTCGGTCTCCATCTCTTGAAGTGTGTGGTCGCTGCCACACCCAGTCGCGATCTGTCTCGTAGTCTAGGCACTGGGTCGCTCGGGACCGGATCTTGCCCTGGGGTCGTTGCCCCCTTGGGGTCATGCGCGGCCAATTCGAGGCTCGATATGTTGCCCCCCTGTCTAGCCTCGCGGGGCTGACCTACGGGGAGCGACCTGTCGTAAACTGTTGGAGGCCATTCGTTGGCTGCCTTTGTTGTAGGTCGTTCGACGTCCTACTCTCGCTGTAGACCGCTCAAGGTCCGTGCTTGTTCGTGGGTCAATCTTTGACTCTTGGACCATTCGCACTTGGTTGGGAAGTGGACGCTGCCACTGCCGAGGTGTGGATGCTGCCATTCATGCTGGAGAGCGATCCAATTGGTCGGGACTCGGTCGACCTCCTTAACTTACGAAGTCTACTTGGATCTTGCTCGTTTTTGGAGGTGCGATCATTCTCGGGTCGCTCAAATTCGTTCAAGTCGCATCACTCATTGCCTATTTCGTTTCGAAACAAATCGATTGTGACCTCGGCGGCCGCTATCGTAGCGAGAGGCACTTGTTCGACGCGTTTTGCGATTTTTGGCAATGGGCTTACTAGGTTAGACGACCCTCATCGTAGCCGGTCTCTTCTGGCCGTGTTCGGCAGTCAATGCTCGTTATTGGGTCATTGCTTGACCTTGGTCATTCGATGACACTGATGGTTGTGCCAACTCGGTGGCACTTGACATAGGTCAACGCGGTGACATTCGATTGGGCCAACTCGGTGGCGCTCGATTGGGCCAACTCGGTGGCGCTCGATGTAGACCGCTCGGGGCCTACGCTGTTTGTGGGTCCTTCTGACCCTTGGGCCATTTCGATGGCGCTCGATTGGGCCATTTCGATGGCACTCGATTGTAGACCGCTCGGGGGCTACGCTTGTTGGTGGGTCCTTCACCCGGGGCCATTTCGACGGCACTCGATTGATTGTAGACCGCTCGGGCCTACTCTGCTTTGTGGGTCCTTCGACCGCCAGGCCATTTCGATGGCGCTCGATTGTAGACCGCTCGGGGGCTACGCTTGTTGGTGGGTCCTTCTGACCCTTGGGCCATTTCGATGGCACTCGATTGTAGACCGCTCGGGGCCTACTCTGTTTGTGGGTCCTTCTGACCCTTGGGCCATTTCGATGGCGCTCGATTGTAGACCGCCGGGGCCTACTCTGCTGCTACTCGCACGGCGAGCTACCAATCATACATTCTTGCATGCGAATAAATTACAAAGTACTACTCTTAAAAGGCCGGGCCTCAGTAAAAAACCCTGGTGGGGAAAAAGAGCGCCCGCCTGGCATTTATTCATAAATCGTTAGTCTGTCCCGTTATCACGAGGACTGTCTTGTTCTTCAAACGACCTATCCTGCTCTTCTTTCGGTCGCGCACGGGCGGCCTTCCTTGCAGCTAAAGTCTCTTCATACGCCATGTGGACGTTTGCCCTTGTTAGGAAATAACTGAGGTCCTGATAATGGTTAAGAGTGAATTCTTCTACGAACCGGTGGTCCGGTCGAATACCACGCTTCAGATACTTTAACTTGTCCTTGTCTGACAAGTCACGAACGGACTCGGCCTCAGTGTTAAACCGGTCGATGTACTGCCTCAGGGTTTCATTATCCCCTTGAACAATGGAATCCAAGTGCTCTTCAAATCGGTATTGGCAGCGATTTGCAGTGTAGTGAGACAAGAAGATTCTGATCAAGTCTTCCCACGATGATATGGTGTTGGGCCGAAGGGATTCCCACCACTCCAATGCTCGGCCGTCTAACGACTGAGGAAACAGCCTGCATTTCATGGTCGGTCCCAGCTCTCTGTAACAACAGTAATTATTAAAATACCGGAGATGCTTGTCTGGATCGCTACGGCCATCGAACTTGTTTAGGTTAGGCGGCTTCCTCAAATCTCTCGGAATTCTGTAACGCCTTATTTCTCGAGTGAATGGACCGTGTTCGTTCTGAATGCCGTTCGACCCAAAGGGTTGCATAGCGAGGCAAGCCTCGTTGCCCGGCATTCCATAGATTCCTCCGGATGGGCGGATGGTGGAAGTTGAGGAGGTCTTCGGGTCGCTCGCTCGACCTCTTCTCGCCGACGCCGAAACGCCCCTAATTCTTCCATCCTCGTATTCTTCAAGCTCTTCACGAGAATCCCAAGACCGCTTCGACCGACGCGGAACCGGACGACTCGTTGGATGAGTACCTGTGGTGGCGAGCAAACGGTGTCGTCGGGCGGTGTAGCGGAATCCTCATAATCGCTCATAAGATAGCGAACGACGTCTGCGCGACGTTCCTACTGGGGCGACCTATGCGCCCGCCGCTTCGCCTTGCCGAGAACGATGAGTAGTGCTCTCCCGGCGAAATGCTCCTTCGAGGAGGGGAGCGATGTCTGCGCGCGCCGGGCCGGCGTTAGGCGCGTAGGTTCTCTCTGCCTTCCGCACGCGGCGCCCGAATCGACCTCTTTCATACCGAGAGATCGGTAGCGTCTCCTGCAAATCACCGATTCTTGCTTTGGAGGATCTCGCAGAACGGCTCGAGTGACATGCTCGGCACGGCTCTTCAATGCTCGCCAACCAAACTCGGGCGGTAGTTGGGGTGCGCACGTCGCGGTCGTACTGCTCCAAGATCGGTCCGCGACCACGCACCGATGGTTCTTGTCGCGATTCCTTGAGATTCATGAATCGTAATCGCGCACGCCCTCGGGGGTTTCTTCTGCGAGATGCCGCCGGAGGGTTGAGCCGAGATGAGGCCCGCCCCCGGCCGCCGCGTGGAGCCATGAGTGGAGTAGGATAGCGCTCGGACCTCCCATCGTGGTCGCCAATTGATCGTACCTTGACCAATGAAGTGTTGAAGTAGTTGTCTGTCCCGCTGACTTTGCCGTTGTTGAATGGGTGAAAGGACCGGCCCGCTTCACGCTGCTGAGCACCTCGGGTGGTACTGCAATGACACTCCGACGATCTAGTGAGAGGTCGCCGCGCGATAAGCACAAGGTTAGAGAACGCACACGATGCCATATGCGAATGGCATATATATCTTTGAGGTCCGACCGCTTTCTGCGAAGTTTTCGGCGGCGAGAATTGCGCTCCCAAGCGGCGTGTTTGGGCTTGGTCGTGTTGGGTCGGGCCGCAGCCCAATTGCTATCGGGAGCCCTTGTAATTGCCGATACACCCCGAATGTACCTAAAACAATGACTAACCTTGTTGTACAACCGACTTAGCCGTTTATTTAATTTTGCGAGAAAAATTATTTATATTATTATTGGAAAAGAATTAAAAAAAAATGAAACAGAGGGTGAACATAGTAAATTGGGGTTTTATTAGTCGCAGGTGTCTTTGACTGAGGTCTGATCCTGTTTTTATATTAAAATTCTAGGTTTAGCATTTAATTTTGTTTTCCTTGGGCTTTGACTAACTTTGACCCTCCTTGTTTTTCGGATCATGACCAAAATCAAGAGCTGGAGAGCAAATGAAAAATCCTAAATGCACCTCTCTTTATTTTTTTTTGCATTTTTTTCTATTATTTTCGGATTCCCATTTTTGTATTTTTAGTGTTATTACTTTTTTGTATTTTCTGGACTTTTGGACTCTTAAGAGCTTTAAAATTGTAAAATTAACTAAATAGCATTTTTTGACATTTTTGGACTGTTATAGTGTTTTTATACTGTAAATAGAATTTTTGACATTTTTGGACTGTATATATGTTTAACTAAATTTAAGTAAACAAAATAAGAATAAAAATAGTAATAGAAAAAAAAGTCAGGCCAAATACACAGCATTTAGAACGGACCGGACTTGACAACTGCGCTAAGACTAGACCAAAAAATAGAAGAAATGGGCACGTTAAAAAGAACTAACTTGGAATCACATTCTTAAGTCTGAATTTAAGCCAACTTCTGACAAAAATGAATTTGGTAGACCTATTCACGTACGACTAAACCTTCTTACAGACCTTAAATCAAAGAACGCACGAAAAGATTGATCATTCACGCGCGTGCCTAATTTAAAAACGGTATTTCGAGTTAGTTTGAACGGAGTGACTGGAATTGACTTGGGTTGGTAACCGAGACTCTACACTAGTAATTCTCGTAATCATGCCACTCCGAGGCACGCCCTTACTAAAAAATAAATGACTAGAACGAGAAATAGAAGACGGACAAAATTGGGGTATAACAATGATATAATAGTAATAGTTATAATTAAATTAAATACTAATACTAATGCCAAATTATTTTTAAATCTGAGTTTTTCTTGCAATCAAATAAAAAAGAGTAAGTTCTACTAATAACAACATAAACGACGTGAAATCATTAACGACTACAAAATAAGTCCCCAGTGAAGTCGCCAGCTGTAGCGACCGAAAAATCCGGGAAAGGATTCTTCGAAAGGTTCTCAGGAAGCCGCCACCGAAATTCTAGTTTAAGGGCAAATTCGGAAAATCCCTTTAGGTTTTAGGACGAGGCATTGTTAGGGTTCGGGAGTCGTTATGTGTGGGGAAAGTATTAGCACCCCACGACATCCTATTGTCTAATTAATTTAAGATTTATTTAATTGTTACCCTTTTATTTGTAAAGAAAAAGACTTATTTAAATTTTTGGTTTTTAGTGCTTGACAAGAGTTGAGTCTTGCTCCTACGCACTCTCCGATGCAATGGAGGAATCAAAGCTACGTAGTTCTTCCCGAAAAAGGTTGTGGGTTGGTGTTTTTAATGTAGGGTCCTAGGATTCCTTGAACTGCATGACCATCGATTCCTAGGACGCCAAGCTAACCCGATTGTACAACCGACTTAGCCCCCTACTTTTTGAAAATAATTTTAGAGTTTTTGAAAGAAAGTGGTTTGGTGTGAGGTGGGTTCGTTTTAGAATAGGTATTCTAGAACTCCCGAATCTGCATGTACTCATTAGTTCTAGAACGCGACTAACCCGATCAGATGTAAATTACTTAATCCCCTATTTTTTAGGAAAATGGTTTATTCATATTTATTAAGTTTGTAGGTTACCGAAACTGTTAAAGCTCATTGGCCCTAAAATAATGACTAATCCGATTGTACAACCGACTTAGCCGTTTATTTTTTAGAAAGAATAGTTTATTCGTTAGGTTTGTAGGGTTACTGAACTGTACAGCTCATTGGCCCTAAAACAATGACTAACCCGGTTGTACAACCGACTTAGCCGTTTATTTAATTTTGCGAGAAAAATTATTTATATTATTATTGGAAAAGAATTAAAAAAAATGAAACAGGGGGTGAACATAGTAAATTGGGGTTTTATTAGTCGTAGGGGTCTGTATAAATAATAAGGGGTGCAAAAAATTAAAGCCCAGTTCGCATAGGGGGAGCCCAGAATGCGAAACTGGGCTTAAGTTGGGGGAGGTACGCGCGTAAATAAGGGGGTGTGAATATCAATCTGAACAAATAAAATAAAAATAAAAATAAAAAAAAGAGACGTTATATAAGGAAAACTCAAAGGGTCAGAACCCTAATTTCGGATCCCCCTTTCTTCCCCTTGTTGCGGCGTCGTTCCTCTTAATGGTGAGAGAGAGATTTCATGCGAAAAATCAGGGGAGTGAGCGAGAGATTTCGGCCTGAAATGGTGGGTAGAGAGAGAGACCGGTTTCGGGTTGAGAGGGAAAAGGGAAGCGGTCTCGATGGTGGGTGATGGAGGTGGCGGTGAAGGTGACGCCGGCGATGCAAACGCCGGCGAGGGTGCGGTAAGCTTCGCCCCTGTTCTTCTTTCTGTTTTTGTTCTTTTGTTTTTCTATTTTTCGCTTTTTCCGTTTCCTTCTCGCCAAAAACGCCTCGATCCGCTACCTTTCTTTTGGATTCAGTTTTGGTGGTGGTTGGTTCTAAGGAAGCTTCGATCTGGACAAGATAGTGGTCATTGGGTCGGTTTGCAGGCGAGCTCGCCGGAGCTTCGCCGGAGAAGATGACCGGAGGGTCACCGGAGGTGAGTTTTTTACTATTTCTGGTTCTGTTTGATTTCAAAGCTTTCTCTGGTCTGATTCTTTTCTACCCCATTTTTATTCTCGTTTGATCGTTTCTTGAGTCCGATTGGTTGTTTATATGTTCATTCATCATATTTTAATTCATATACACAAAAATAACATAAAAACGAAATACAGTATAGTCAAACATATCCAAAAGAAAACGCTAACAATGTATTTTACATTTTTCGCGTCTAACAGTCAATTAAAAACCAACCTGGCTTTCGATTTGTTCTGAAAAAAGGATTGAAAAGAAAAACGAGATCTGCACTTGCTTGTTTGAGTGACTGATGTTGTTATTTGTTGTTGTGGCTCGTTGTTCTGCCGCTATTTTTTCTCTTCGCCATCGCTCTCTTTCTTACTTCTTTGCGCTCGGATCTAGAAGAAATTGCTTAGGCGATTAGGGTTTCAGTGTAAAACCCTAATCTTTTTTTCAGTGATTCTCTTAACTCGAAATTCGTGTCTTTGACTGAGGTCTGATCCTGTTTTTATATTAAAATTCTAGGTTTAGCATTTAATTTTGTTTTCCTTGGGCTTTGACTAACTTTGACCCTCCTTGTTTTTCAGATCTGCAGAAATTCAATCAAGCCAGATTGAGAGCAAATTGAAAAATCCTAAATGCACCTCTCGTATTTTTTTGCATTTTTTCTATTATTTTGATTCCCATTTTTGTATTTTTAGTGTTATTACTTTTTTGTATTTTCTGGACTTTTGGACTCTTAAGAGCTTTAAAATTGTAAAATTAACTAAATAGCATTTTTTGACATTTTTGGGCTGTTATAGTGTTTTTAAACTGTAAATAGAATTTTTGACATTTTTGGACTGTATATATGTTTAACTAAATTTAAGTAAACAAAATAAGAATAAAAATAGTAATAGAAAAAATGCCGTGCCAAATACACAGATTTAGAACGACCTGGACTTAACAACTGCGCTAAGACTAGACCAAAAAATAGAAGAAATGGGCGCGTTAAAAAGAACTAACTCGGAATCACATTCTTAAGTCTGAATTTAAGCCAACTTCTGACAAAAATGAATTTGGTAAACCTGTTCACGTACGACTAAACCTTCTTACAGACCTTAAATCAAAGAACGCACGAAAAGATTGATCATTCACGCGCGTGCCTAATTTAAAAACGGTATTTCGAGTTAGTTTGAACGGAGCGACTGGAATTGACTTGGGTTGGTAACCGAGACTCTACACTAGTAATTCTCGTAATCATGCCACTCCGAGGCACGCCCTTACTAAAAAATAAATGACTAGAACGAGAAAAAGAAGACGGACAAAATTGGGGTATAACAACTGCCCCTCTTTATTAATATTTTACTAGAAAGTGTTGAGCTCTAGAACTTTCGTAGTAGAAATAGAAATAAAGATAAGATAGACGCTAATTTTGTCCGTTTAAGGGGGAAGTGAAGGTTTGAGAGGAGCAAGGAAGGGTTAACACTCGGAGCATTAACTAGAAGTTAAATGAATGGTCATCAAGGACCTGAAGGAGCGCTAAGTCTCTGAATGACCACTCGTGTGGTCCGGGGAGCGATAAGGCTCTGAAGGACCACTTAAGGTCTGGAAGGCTGCCTAGGCCTTGATTGAAGGACCGTCGTGGTCTGAAGGAGCGCAACTAGCTACGGTACTAATTAAACGGTCTGAGGGGGCCTTTATACTCGAGCGGCCATGGTGGGTCAAGATCAGATCCGAATCGATATGTTGACCATGAAGGACGTACACCGTGTCTTAGGCTGACACGACTAGTCTGAAGGACCACTCGGGGTCTGCGAAGGTCCGTCGGGCTCGACTCCGACGTTGCGACCTGGGCCCTTTAGGGCACTAAAGGAGCGTAGTGCTCTGAAGGACCACTCGGGGTCTGAGGGATCTCGGTGATCTGTTATATAGTGTGGCATTATGTTTGGATGCCCCTAGTGAGGGTGTGCGCTTGAGTGAAACCTTTAATGATGCAGTGCATGGCACATGAGTGTATTGTAAGGTATTGGATGAATGGTATTTGGCGGGATGATGCATGAGATGCGGAATGATGCTTTTCTCCTTTTTTTTTTTTGACAGTCCTTTTTTGACTGGTTCTATCAACTCGCGGGATTCCTGTCGTGAGATATGAAGTCATCTTGTATACTTGTATTGCGAGATTGACATGCTGGGCGTGTTGTGATTCATTTGAAGTGATTGTGGGTGCATTTGTTCATTTTTTTTTTGCGACTGCTTTTATGAGAGATCATATCTTTTCTGTGATTTTCAAGAATTTCGTAATGATCGTAATGCTTATGATTATGGCACATGTTTCGCAATCCAGTATCGTTTACCAAAAAAACATCATTTCAAAATGAGGGAGAATGAAAGAGAATGGAAAGTGTTTGATATTAATATTGGAAGCCAAGTATGCAGAAAGCACACTGACTGAAAGATTACATCAGTAACCGAATTGAACGAAACAGAAAGACTAGAATACTAAGCAGATTTGTTGGTAGCTAATGTCCTTTGAAATAAATTTGTCGGATACCCATATTCACCGCCCTTGACCGATCATCATCCAACTTTCGTGGGATGTTGTTTGCCTCGTTGTTTTGGTCCAATTTATTGACCCTAATTTTTGCCTCGATCGCCTTTTTGGGTTTTCAATCCACCGGTCGCTTCTAACTTTTGCTCTCAAGGCCACCCTTTCGGTTTTTTGACCTAGCGAGCTTATTCTTGCTTGGCTCATTTTTCTTTTTTTTTTTCTATATGATTTCTTTAGGCATAGTATTTCTTGATCGCATCGTAATTGATTGGGAGATGGAGGTCTTCGCCATCCATATTTGTGAGAATTAGGGATCCTCCGTAGAGAATGACTTCTTCACCACATAAGGCCCTTCGTAGTTCGGGGTCCATTTCCGCGTGAATCCTTTTGGATAGGTAAGATCTTCTTGAGCACCAAGTCCCCTCTTGAAATTGTCTAGACGAACCTTTTTATCGTAGCTCTCTTCATCCTTTGTTGATACAACCGCCCATGACACAATGCAACTAGCCTCTTCTCATCGATGAGGTTCAATCGATCTAAGCGAGCCTCAACCCATTCTCGCCTCTTCTAGTTCTCGTCTCCATCGCACTGCGTGAGTGAGGGTATTTCAACCTCGATGGGTAGGATCGCTTCATCCCATACACTAGTGAGAACGGTGTCGCCTCTGCCGGCGTGCGATCGAGGTTCTGCACCATGTAAAGCAAAAGGGAGCATTTCATGCCGGGCCGTTGAAGGTCACTACCATCTTCTCGCACAATCTTCTTGATGTTCTTATTTGCCGCTTGATCGCCCCATTCATCTTTGGTCGAGACGGGAGGAGTTATGGTGTTGTATCTTGAAGTCATCGCACAACTCTTTCATCATTTTGTTGTTCAAGTTGGTCCCATTATCCGTGATGATTCTATTTGGGAGGCCGTAACGACGCATCAAATCTCTTTTTATGAACTTGACCACCACGGCACCTTGTCACACTTGTATAAGAAGCGCTTCAACCCATTTGGTGAAATAATCGATAGCAACCAAGATGAAGCGGTGCCCGCTTGACGCTTTAGGCTCAATGGGGCCGATGACATCCATTCCCCACATTGAGAATGGCCAGGAGCCGATGAACATCTGCAGAAGCCGGTGGTATATGGATGTTATCGGCGAGATTTGACATTTGTGGCATTTCTCACATAATCAAATATCTGTTTCCATTGTCGATCAAGAATACCAGCCACCAAGATCTTTCTTGCCATGGTGTGCCCAAGTAGAATGAGTTCCGGCGGATCCTCATGGACATCTTTCATAATTCTTTCTGCTTCTTCTTTTGCTACACATCTGAGGAGGACCATATCATGGTTCCTTTTGTAGAGCACTTCACCATTCAAAAAGAAACCCATTGATAACCTTCTTAGTGTTCTCTTATCATTTTCTGAGGCACCAGGAGGATATTCTCTGTTTGTGAAATAATGTTTGATGTCATAATACCAAGGTTTACTGTCGGGTTCTTCTTTGATTGCATGGCAATGATGTGCTGGTAGCTCACGATTTTGTATCTTCAAGAATGTGAGACTTTTGTTATCCATGATATTGAACATCGACGACAAAGTTGCTAAGGCGTCAGCCAACTGATTTTCTTCCCGAGGGAAATAGTGAAAAGAGATTTCCTCAAATTGCTCAGCCATTCCTAGGATGTGATCGCGATAGGGAATCAGTTTGGAATCTCTTGTTTCCCAATCGCCCCTTAGCTGATGGATGACCAAAGCCGAGTCTCCGTGATATATCGAGTCTTTTAACTTTCCACTCGAGGGTCGCTCAATGCCTAAAGTACATGCTTCATACTCAGCCGATATTGTTGGTGCAATAGAAACTCACCGGGCCGTGAATGGTATGAAGCGATTGTCCGGGGAGATTAACACACCCCTACTCGCGCCCCCACATATTTGAAGCACCGCCAAATGACATGGTCCACCTTTCGTCGCTCGAACTTTTTCTTCTTCCAACAGGGCCATTATATCCTCATCCGGGAAATCACACCGCATTGATTGGTAGTCTTCAATAGGTTGATGTGCCAAGTCTTCGCCAATGTACTACCTTTGATTGCTTTCGAGTGACATACAAAAGGTCGATTCGACAAGAGCATTTGCCAAATGAGCAATTCTCCCCGTGGAGTGCGGGGCTTTCGAAGATGTACTTGATTGGGTCCATTTTGACACCAACCAAGTCGTGTGGCTTAGCATGTAACGCCTTAGTCGACGTGGCAAAATTCAAAGCTAAAGCACAACACGCTTTCTCCAAAGAATGAGTATCCGGTCTCGCACTGCGTGAACTTTTTGCTTAGATAGTAGATAGCATATTCCTTCTTCCCTGACTCATCCTCGTTGCTCCCAAAGACACAACCCATCGAGTTGTCTAGAACTGTTAAATACATGATGAGAGGTCTGCCTGGCACAGGTGGCATTAAGATTGGTGGGTTCTGGAGATACCTCTTGATTTTCTCAAAGGCTTCTTGACAGTTGTCATTCCACTTTGCCTCTTGATTCTTGCACAATAGCTTGAAGATTGGCTCACAGTGAATGTTAGCCGATATGAACTCGAAATGTAATTCAATCTTCCGAGGAAACCACGAACCTCCTTCTCAGTTTTAGGTGTTGGCATTTCAAGAATTGCTCGTACTTTGGCCGGATCCACCTCTATTCCTCTCTGACTGACTATGAATCCTAACAACTTCCCCGATCTTACCCCGAAAGTGCACTTGGCTAGATTTAGTCTGAGCTTGAACTTCCTTAGACGTTCAAAGAGTTTGTGCAGATTAACGATATGCTCTTCATCAGTTTTGGATTTTGCGATCATATCATCCACATAAACTTCTATTTCTTTATGCATCATATCGTGGAATAGTGCTACCATTGCTCTCTGGTATGTTGCACCCAGCTTCTTCAACCCAAATGGCATGACTTTGTAACAGAAAGTTCCCCATAGAGTGATGAAGGTGGTTTTCTCCATATCTTCAGGGGCCATCTTGATCTGATTATATCCGGAGTATCCATCCATAAAGGAGAAGAGAGAGTGTTGCGCTGTGCTATCTACCAGTACATCAATGTGAGGCGTAGGAAGTCATCTTTAGGGTCGGCTCTGCTCAAATCCCTTGTAGTCGACACACATTCTGACCTTCCCATCCTTCTTCTGGATCGGGACAATATTGGCTACCCATTGAGGATATTTGGACACCGCTAGAAATCCGGCATCAAATTGCTTCTTAACCTCATCCCCGATTTTCAATGACATTTCCGCTTCATCCTTCTCGGGCCGTTTCACCGTGGGCATTCAGCTTCATCGCGCTTTATGTTCGACTATGTTGGTGTCTAGTCCAGCATGTCTTTGTATGTCCATGCAAAAATATCGGCATAGTCAAATAAGAGCTTAACCGCTTTCTCACGCCAAAGATCCGGCATTGTAGTTCCGATCTTAATCTCCTTTCACATCATCATCGCACTCCAAGTTGATTGTTTCAATTGATTCTTCGTGGGGCTGAATTACTTTGTCCTCTTGTTCCATCATTCTCATTAACTCGAGGGGTTTCCTACCATTTTCAACATCTTCTTGGTTTGATTAATGGGGTGGTCAAAGTTATGATATGGATTACCGACATTGTTATTTTCAAGGACAAAATTTTTAGATCTGCATTAGCGAAAAATTGACTAATGAAAACAGTGGAAGAAAGAGCGAAGCGAATAAATAAGAAACGAAGAAAATTATTGAAGAATTCAAAACGTTATTTTATTGATACTTGATACTGAATAAAACATGTGTGCCCTTATTGAGTTATCCTAAGGCCTTGGGCAGAGCCAGATGATTTGCATTACAGAAAAATTACTTTGAATTGAAAACTACAGAAAATCGACAATCTCCCGCTTTAGCCTTTCATCTCGGGGCACAAGCGCATTTGAGGTTGACGACACCGTCCTCCGCACTTGGATCATCTTCAATTGCAGCAATCTGGTTAGGATTTAGAATTCCTGCGCTTCGAAAGCTCTGGTTGATGTCACAGATGAGCAACTTCTTCACATTTGGCTCTCTGCCTTCGAGCCTCGCCATTCTCTTCTCTCTCTTTTCTTTATAGACCCTATTCTTATCCTTGCGACTGTGCCAAGATCCTATCCCATATCTGCTCTTGTTGTCCGTCAATTGATTAGCGTCTCAATCCCTTGCTCGCCTTTCCCTAGGCCGCCTAACCTTGAAACCATTGGTCAAGATGACCTTGGCAACCATCATGGCAGCCTTGGACAATCTTGGTTTAGGCATCGGGGTTGCTTCTCCAACAAAGGTGGTGTTGGCAATCTCCGTGGCTTGGAAAGCGGTTTCAATGATTCTTCACCGCCTCGATGTAGCGGGCGAGGGATGACTTGTTGACCAGCAGCCTCCTCTTCCCAAAAACCACTACCAATTTGCCATTCACAACAAACTTGAGCTTCGATGTAAAGATGATGGGACAACCAAAGAGAATGGATCCATGGCCTCCCAGAGACACAAATATAAGAGGAGGATGTCCATGACTTGAAGACCACTATGAAGAGTTCTCGACCTACACCGCATGTGCAACTCCATTTCTCCAATGACTTCTCTCTTTGACTCCATCAAAGGCTCTAACTAGTGTAGAGTCGGGCTTCATATAGGAACAATCCACGCCTAGTCTTTCCATAGTAGATTTAGGCAGACATTCTGTGGACGAGCCATTGTCGATAAGCACTCTGGGCGAGAGCGCACTCTCCACATTTCACGTAAATATGTAAGGCCTTGTTGTGCCCTCTTCCTTCTACTACCGATCTCGCCGCCTGTAAAGTGAGGTAGTTGCTTGCAACAATATTCCCTACTATCCCGCCCACCGGCAAACAAAGTGATGTCTTGAGCGACGTGTGCCTCGTTGAGTACTTTCATTAGTGCAAAGACGGTGAGCTTCGAATGAGTAGCGGGGATAACAAAGATATCTTGGCAGAGTGTGGTTCAGCTTGGTCCACCACTTGGTACTCGCTCGCCTCATGAGTTTCAAGAATTCATCGGCTTCTTGCTCGACAACAACACCTTCTTGCTTGGCCTCCTCAAGAAATCCAGCTCTTTGTTTTTGCCTTTGCGAACTCTTTTTCTTCCTCTTCCTTTGACTTTTCCCTACCGAGTTCTTCAGAGTATAGATGCGCCCACTTCGGTCATACCGCTAGTCCCCGATATATTAGTGACATCGTGGTTGCTTGGAAGCCCTTTCACTTGAACGTGAACGTCGTAATTCCGGGACCGCCTTGGTACTTTTGAAAGGGAAAGGAGCCGCACTTGAATAGTGATGGGCCTTGCATAGCCAAAGCCAATTTTGTGTCGGGCTTGTAGCGGATCTCTAGTGGTCTGCCTGGATATTGCTTGATCGAGAGTATACACACCTTCTCCTTCTTCTGAACCCATCTCACACTATGTTCGGTCTAGTAGGTCTCAAGAACTCGCTTGAATGATTCACAAGATCCAATACAAATGAGGGTCAAGACACACACTTTTGTTGGTGCATCCCTTCATGATGACTCAAATGACACAATTGAGCATGTATGGTATCCAAAGGTGTCCTGATGTCTTCCACCTTTTTGATCAAGAATTCTCCTCCAACAAAGATTGACAGATGGATTTGCATGCCCCTTAGAGGATTTGTGGCCACATTCGACCGCCTTCTTTGAAGTTCAACATCTTGGAGTCGATTAGCTCTTGACTACATATTTAAACGCCTTGCAGCTTTTCGGTTGAATGACCTATTGCCCCAAAGTGTGGAATCCACAGCAAATAAGTAGCATCATAACCTCTTGGGAAAGGAGGTCGGAGTGGTCTCATCGGTCGGGAGTGATTAGGTTATTGTTAATGAGGTGGTCAAGAGGTCCAGTGTGAGACATGGGTACGGGGTCAAAGTTGATGTGTTTTCTTTCTGGGTAATTTTGGGTTCTGTAATTTTGGTAGGGAGGTGGAGCTTGTTTTGTTTGGGCAGTAAGTTGAAAGGTTGGTGAAGGGGTATTGTAGGGGGCTTTTGTGATGGCATTTGTTTCTCCTTCTTTCTTTTTGGGATATCCAGAGAAAGGCTTTTTCTGGTTGTAGGTTCCTGTGGAGCTATGGGCAATCTTTCCATTTTTCATTGCACTTTCTATCCTCTCCCCTATGGTAACCATGTCTGAGAAGTTTGAAGACACCCCTCCGATCAACTTGTCAAAGTAGGGTGATGGAAGAGTCTCCATGAACATGGCAACCATTTCTTTTTCTAACAGGGGTGGTGCCACCTGTGCAGCTAACCCTCTCCAGCGCTGGGCATATTCCTTGAATGACTCATTGTCTCTTTTGGTCATGTTCTGAAGTTGCGTCCGATCAGGAGCCATATCAATGTTATACTTATACTGCTTTAAAAAAGCGTCAGCTAGGTCTTTCCAAAGACCGAATGTGAGTGCGCTCCAGCTGCATATACCACTTGATGTCGCTCCAACTAAAGCCGCCCCGAAGTAGTGGATCGTAAGTTTGTCGCTATGCAACCGAGCCATCTTTCTACAAAGACATGATCAGTGATTACGAGGCAAAGTTGCCCTCTGTATTTGTCAAGTCCGACACCTTGAATTTATGAGGATGATCACATCGGGAACGAGGCATAAGTCGTATGCATCCCCTACTCCCACATTGATCCTTCCACGCCTCTTGCACGCTCCTCTAGTATTTGCAGCTTATCTTTTGCTTGAGGATCTTCAGTTTGGTAACCATGAGAAAGGCCACCCACATTGTGGTAGGGATGAGGAACTGGAACTACGACAGGGCGAGTACGATTCTTGAAGTCAGGTTCGAGGATTTGAGAAAGTCCCTGGGTGGTGCCAGAGGTCTTGTGTTGAACTTGTTCCGTCTCATCAGCAACATTGTCTCCTCGCTATTTCATCTTGATATCAGGCAACAAACCCTCAAGTATCTCCTTCATAGACGCAGATCTCGCCGTTGGAGGCGTGTAACCCTATGGTAAACCCTATTGAGGCCATTGCACACCCCGAGCGCCGGGGATAGAGTTATGAGGACGGATACGCCAGGGCTGGTTCCCTGCTGCTTCAGCTAAACCCCTTCTTCGCCGTTCTTCTGGTGAGAAGCTCCATCATTTTGGCCATTTGGTCTTTCGTGCCCAAAGATTTCGGCCATCCGCTTCCTTCACCTTCTCAATCTCATCCTTTAGTGCCTCGTTGTCTTGAATTTCAGCCATCTTTTTGCTTGAGAACGGGTCCAATAACGATGTTGATGAACCGCTTTTGCCTTTTTCTGTTTTTTTTCAAAATGTATGACGTGAGTATGAGTATGCATGAATTGCGAATGTATGATGGAATGCATCGCGTCGGGAATTGTAAGCCATTGTTTCGACAAATAAAACGCAAACTTAGATCAAAAATCAAAGGAGTTCATTCATTAATAAAATGTGAAAACATAATGTTTGATAATCGATAACTACATTCAAGCTCTTTTCCTTTTCTTATCATCCGCACACGCGCTTAATTTGAGTACTTCAATAAGATTCCTACAGTAACTTAACAAATCTAACAACTTTAGTGGGAGTGTTTTCTCTAGTCATAACGAAGTTCACCGCTTTCAGACGCCTGAACTTCTCTCGATAGCTTCATTACCCAAATCCGCCAAGCATGAGAACCTCTCTTTCCAATATGTGCAAAGGATCATCCACCTTCAAGTATTCGGGCTTTGGTGAGTAAGGTCATCTTCGCCTCTTTGCAAAGCAACTCACAAAGATTCGCGAAACTCTTGGCCTCGGTGGTATCTCTCTCGAATCAAGTTGTAGGGCCGCTTGACATTCTTCAAGCCTTCCTAGCACTACACCTTTAGCCTTCCTTTCAACCCCAAGTTTACTCTCGTGACTCCACAACTAACTCCTCCAAGTGAGCTCTCATTCTTTCTAGTTGACCTTGCAAGTCCTTCTCAGCTGTTCTGGATCTACTTAGTTGTGCTTCAAATGCATAGGCTTTGTCGATAGCTCTATCTCTATCTTGGTTACGTGCCTTGAGTTCATCATTAGCGCTTTGAGACATTTTTGCACATCAAAGAGTTTTTATTGCCCGCGCCAACTCCTCAACATAGTCACGATGCGCTTTATCTTTGAGAGCATTCTCTTGCCGCATGTTCCTCTTTTCTTGAAGAGCTCTTTCTAACTGAGCTCGTAGTTCAGCTTTCTCTTGCTCGGATTTTGCCAAGGCGTCCTTGAGTTTTTCAACTTCCTCATTAAGGATAGGTGTAGGTTCAAGAACTTCTGCTCACCGGAAGTGCAGACTAAGGGTAGTTTGACCTCTTGACTCGAGTTGAACCCATCAAGGTAACTTTCCCTACATTAGTTCCTCAGACCCAATTCAAGGCGACCTTTCTTGAGTACTCTGTCCCATGCACGACTAATTCTTCTCAAAGATACTAAGATCTTCGTAACCTCTTCTCGCCCAAAGACGGGCGCGCCAAAGATTCTCGCTGGAGGCGGATGCAAAGATCGGATAACCAAGTTGTCTTAAGGCAAGTGCGGGATTGTAATTGATGCAACCCTTAGTTCCTATGAGAGGGACATTTGGGAAACCCTCGCATTGGTAAATAAACTCATTTGTGTCTCGAGCAAGGGAACACCATGTTATGTCGCTTCTCGAGGTTGGTGATGTATTGCTTCCACCGCTTTGCTTTTAGCTTCAATGTGATAGTTACTCTTGAAGATGTGGGAGACAAACCAACGATACAGTACATGTAAGCAACATATGAGCACACCTGCTTTCTTGTCATGGCGATCATGGAGAGCGTAATATATGTCGCCAAGGATAACCGAGGTAGGATTCTCATCCCTCGAGTTTTGAAGGCTAGAAAGACGCCAATGGCGATGTAGTCAACAAAGTCAAGAACATAAGGGAACAAAACAATTCCATAGATAAGAGTGCTAGGACATCACCAAGGCAACCCAATCATTTTTACCAAATTAAAGTAGAAGTTACTTCTTCCAAGTATTCTCTAGTAGACCTTCCATTTTCTCCTTTACCACCACTTCTTTAGCTAAACTTGATGCATTGACTTTGAGGATACCGCCAAACCTTTAACCCAAGAGTTGTTTTCAAAGATATCGGTAGGGTTTATTGTTCTCGCCGGGAATTGCGTAATCTGCTCGAACTCTTCCAAGGTTGGAGCCAACCGATAGTCTTGGAAAGTGAAGCACCGAGTTGTAGATCGTAGAACTGGGCTAGAGCAAGAAGGGGCCTCTCGCTTGCACATTGATCTTGAGGAGACTCAGAATATTCCCGTATTTGTTGGAGAAGGACTCACGTCGCCCTGATGGCATCTTGTCGCTTAGGTCAAGCAAGCTTTTTATGTCTGGTTGTCTGATTTTCAATTTCACAGTTTTCTTGATGCTTTGATCCATTTTTTTTTGTCGAAAAAGGCTTACAATTCCTGTCAGCAAAACAATGCATGTAAGGAAAAAAAATGCATGTAATGTGGCATATTTTTTGTATGCATGTGATATATATTTTCTGTATTTTTCATATGATGTAAAAGAAAAAATGCATGTGTTTTGTGGAAAAATAACAAATTTGATTTTTCTGGTTTTTTGATTTTTTGTTTTTTGTTTGTAAAAAGACGACATGTACTAATGTTTGTTTTGAATGCAAAGGGTGTTAAGCTCCTTTGTGAACCTAGGAGGTATCTTATGGAATGGGTCTAAGGCTTTCTTTACAGTGAACCTCACAAGGATGGTTCTAAAGGATCCTACACATGGTTCCTAGAGCCAAGGACCCTACCAAGAACACCGACTCGACAATAGGCAAACTATTAGAAGGGATAGCATCCTCAAAAGGAATCAAACTCTAGGTGAGATTTTCGTGACCACCCAACGAGACGTACGTCCCGCAGGCCATCACTACGCAATCTCGTTCTAACTTAGGTTTATGCTCGAGTCCGGGTAGAGGACTTTTCTCACGCAGTGTGAAGTGTAGAAGTCCAAAGTGTGTGTAGGAGCAAAATAAACCCAAAGTCATGCAAAACAAAACAAACATACATACAAAATATCGCTGCCTACCCTAGGGTTTACACAAATAAATAACATAATTATTGCAAAAGTAAATAAATAAAAGGGTAAAGATTGAATTAATCCTAAATTAACTAGACTAGGTTTTGACTCTCTAAAAATAAATAAGTCCCCAAAGTGAAGTCGCCAAATTGTAGCGAATCGAAAAATCCGAAAGGATTCTTCAAAGGTTCTCGTGAAGCCGCCACCAAATTCTAGTTTAAGGGCAAATTCGGAAAATCCCTTTAGGTTTTAGGGACGAGGCATTGTTAGGGTTCTGAGTCGTTATGTGTGGGAAAAGTATTAGCACCCCACCTACATCCTATTGTCTAATTAATTTAAGATTTATTTAATTGTTACCCTTTTATTTGTAAAGAAAAAGACTTATTTAAATTTTTGGTTTTTAGTGCTTGACAAGAGTTGAGTCTTGCTCCTACGTACCTCCGGATGCAATGGAGGAATCAAAGCTACGTAGTTCTTCCCGAAAAAGGTTGTGGGTTGGTGTTTTTTTCGTGTAGGGGTCCTAGGATTCCTTGAACTGCATGTACCATCGATTCCTAGGACGCTGCAACCCGATTGTACAAACCGACTTAGCCCCTACTTTTTGAAAATAATTTTAGAGTTTTTGAAAGAAAGTGGTTTGGTGTGAGGTGGGTTCGTTTTAGAATAGGTATTCTAGAACTCTGTAATGCATGTACTCATTAGTTCTAGAACGCCGACTAACCCGATCAGATAAATGCTAATTTAATCCCCTATTTTTTAGGAAAGTGGTTTATTCGTATTTATTAAGTTTGTAGGGTTACCGAATCAGCATGTACTTATTGGCTCCTAAAATAATGACTAATCCGATTGTACAACCGATTTAGCCGCTTATTTTTAGAAAGAATAGTTTATTCGTTAGGTTTGTAGGGTTACCGAACTGCATGTACTCATTGGCTTAAAACAATGACTAACCCGTTGTACAACCGACTTAGCCGTTTATTTAATTTTGCGAGAAAAATTATTTATATTATTATTGGAAAAGAATTAAAAAAAAAATGAAACAGGGGGTGAACATAGTAAATTGGGGTTTTATTAGTCGCATGGGTCTGTATAAATAATAAGGGGTGCAAAAAATGAAAGCCCAGTTCGCATAGGGGGAGCCCAGAATGCGAAACTAGGCTTAAGTTGGGGGAGGTACGCGCGTAAATAAGGGGGTGTGAATATCAATCTGAACAAAAAAAAAAAAAAGGAGACGTTATATAAGGAAAACTCAAAGGGTCAGAACCCTAATTTCGGATCCCCCTTTCTTCCCCTTGTTGCGGCGCCGTTCCTCTTAATGGTGAGAGAGAGATTTCATGCGAAAAATCAGGGGAGGGAGCGAGAGATTTCGGCCTGAAATGGTGGGTAGAGAGAGAGACCGGTTTCGGGTTGAGAGGGAAAAGGGAAGCGGTCTCGATGGTGGGTGATGGAGGTGGCGGTGAAGGTGACGCCGGCGATGCAAACGCCGGCGAGGGTGCGGTAAGCTTCGCCCCTGTTCTTCTTTCTGTTTTTGTTCTTTTGTTTTTCTATTTTTCGCTTTTTCTCGTTTTCTTCTCGTCAAAAACGCTCGATCTCGCTACCTTTCTTTTGGATTCGGTTTTGGTGGTGGTTGGTTCTAAGGAAGCTTCGATCCGACAAGATAGTGGTCATTGGGTCGGTTTGCATAAAAGCGAGCTCACGAGCTTCACCGAGAAGATGACCGAGGTGAGTTTTTACTATTTCTCGTTCCGCTTTGATTTCAAAGCTTTCTCCGTCCGATTCTTTTCTACCCCATTTTTATTCTCGTTTGATCGTTTTGAGTCCGATTGGTTGTTTATATGTTCATTCATCATATTTTAATTCATATACACAAAAATAACATAAAAACGAAATACAGTATAGTCAAACAGATCCAAAAGAAAACGCTAACAATGTATTTTACATTTTTCGCGTCTAACACTCAATTAAAAACCAACCCGCTTTCGATTTGTTCTCAAAAAGGATTGAAAAGAAAACGAGATCTGCGCACTTGCTTGTTTGAGTGACCGATGTTGTTATTTGTTGTTGTGGCTCTGTTGTTGTTTTCTCGCCGTTATTTTCTCTTGATCGCCATCGCTCCCTTTTCTTCCGCTCGTATCTAGAAGAAATTGCTTAGGCGATTAGGGTTTCAAAGCAGTAAAACCCTAATCTTTTTTCGATGATTCTCTTAACTCAAATTCGTGTCTTTGATCGAGGTCCGATCCTGCTTTTATATTAAAATTCTAGGTTTAGCATTTAATTTTGTTTTCCTTCGGCTTTGACTAACTTTGACCCTCCTTGTTTTTCGATCTGCATACCTCAAATCAATTGAGAGCAAATTAAAAATCCTAAATGCACCTCTATTATTTTTTTGCATTTTTTCTATTATTTTCTGATTCCCATTTTTGTATTTTTAGTGTTATTACTTTTTGTATTTTCTCGACTTTTGACTCTTAAGAGCTTTAAAATTATAAAATTAACTAAATAGCATTTTTTGACATTTTGGATCAAGTTATAGTGTTTTTAAATCAGAAATAGAATTTTTGACATTTTTGGATCAGATATATGTTTAACTAAATTTAAGTAAACAAAATAAGAATAAAAATAGTAATAGAAAAAAAGCACTAAATACACATGCATTTGAGAACGGACTGACTTGACAACCAAGCGCTAAGACTAGACCAAAAATAGAAGAAATGGGCGCGTTAAAAATAACTAACTCTAATCACATTCTTAAGTCCGAATTTAAGCCAACTTCGACAAAAATGAATTTGGTAGACTGTTTCACGCATTTACTAAAACCTTCTTACAGACCTTAAATCAAAGAACGCACGAAAAGATTGATCATTCACGCGTGTGCCTAATTTAAAAACGGTATTTCGAGTTAGTTTGAACGGAGCGACTGGAATTGACTTGGGTTGGTAACCGAGACTCTACACTAGTAATTCTCGTAATCATGCCACTCGAGGCACGCCTTACTAAAAATAAATGACTAGAACGAGAAAAAGAAGACGGAAAAAATTGGGGTATAACAGCTGCCCCTCTTTATTAATATTTTACTAGAAAGTGCTGAGCTCTAGAACTTTCGTAGTAGAAATAGAAATAAAGATAAGATAGACGCTAATTTTGTCCGCTTTAAGGGGAAGTGAAGGTTTGAGAGGAGCAAGGAAGGGTTAACACTCGGTGCATTAACCGTGTTAAATGAAGGGTCATCAAGGACCGAAGGAGCGCTTAAGTCTCTCGAATGACCACTCGTGGTCCGAAGGAGCGATAAGGCTCAAGGACCACTTAAGGTCCGGAAGGCTGCCTAGGCCTTGATTGAAGGACCGTTGTGGTCCGAAGGAGCGCAACTAGCTACGGTACTAATTAAACGGTCCGAGGGGGCCTTTATACTCGAAGCGGCCATGGTGGGTCAAGATCGATCCGAATCGATATGTTGACCATGAAGGACGACACCGTGTCTTAGGATGACACGACTAGTCCGGGCGACCACTCGGGGTTGCATGGCGTCCGCGGGCTCGACTCGACGTTGCGACACTGGGCCTTTAGGGCACCGAATGAGCGTAGTGCTCGGGGACCACTCGGGTCCGAGGATCTCTGATCTCGTTATATAGTGTGGCATTATGTTTGGATGCCCCTAGTGAGGGTGTGCGCTGAGTGAAACCTTTAATGATGCAAAGGCATGGCACATGAGTGTATTGTAAGGTATTGGATGAATGGTATTTGGCGGGATGATGCATGAGATGCGGAATGATGCTTTTCTCCTTTTTTTTTTTTTTTTGACAGTCCTTTTTTGACTGGTTCTATCAACTCGCGGGATTCCTGGCGTGAGATATGAAGTCATCTTGTATACTTGTATTGCGAGATTGACATGCTGGGCGTGTTGTGATTCATTTGAAGTGATTGTGGGTGCATTTGTTCATTTTTTTTTGCGACTGCTTTTATGAGAGATCATATCTTTTCTGTGATTTTCAAGAATTTCGTAATGATCGTAATGCTTATGATTATGGCACATGTTTCGCAATCCAGTATCGTTTACCAAAAAAACATCATTTCAAAATGAGGGAGAATGAAAGAGAATGGAAAGTGTTTGATATTAATATTGGAAGCCAAGTATGCAGAAAGCACACTGATTGAAAGATTACATCAGTAACCGAATTGAACGAAACAGAAAGACTAGAATACTAAGCAGATTTGTTGGTAGCTAATGTCCTTTGAAATAAATTTGTCGGATACCCATATTCACGCCCTTGACCGATCATCATCCAACTTTCAGGGATGTTGTTTGCCTCAGTGTTTTGGTCCAATTTATTGACCCTAATTTTTTCCTGGATCGCCCTTTTGGGTTTTCAATCCACCGGGTCGCTCTAACTTTTGCCTAGGCCGCCCTTTCGGGTTTTCGACCTAGCGAACTTATTCTTGCTTGGCTCATTTTTCTCTTTTTTTTTTCTATATGATTTCTTTAGGCATAGTATTTCTTGACTGCATCAGAATTGATTGGGAGATGGAGGTCTTCGCCATCCATATTTGTGAGAATTAGGGATCCTCCAGAGAATGACTTCTTCACCACATAAGGCCCTTCGTAGTTCGGGGTCCATTTCCCGCGTGAATCCTTTTGGATAGGTAAGATCTTCTTGAGCACCAAGTCCCCCTCTTGAAATTGTCTAGGACGAACCTTTTTATCGTAGGCTCTCTTCATCCTTTGTTGATACAACTGCCCATGACACAATGCAACTAGCCTCTTCTCATCGATGAGGTTCAACTGATCTAAGCGAGCCTGAACCCATTCTGCCTCTTCTAGTTCTGTCTCCATCGCACTGTGTGGTGAGGGTATTTCAACCTCGATGGGTAGGACTGCTTCCATCCCATACACTAGTGAGAACGGTGTCGCCCCGTCGGCGTGCGGATCGAGGTTCTGCACCATGTAAAGCAAAAGGGAGCATTTCATGCCAGTCGTTGAAGGTCACTACCATCTTCTGCACAATCTTCTTGATGTTCTTATTTGCCGCTTCGACTGCCCCATTCATCTTTGGTCGGTACGGGGAGGAGTTATGGTGTTGTATCTTGAAGTCATCGCACAACTCTTTCATCATTTTGTTGTTCAAGTTGGTCCCATTATCCGTGATGATTCTATTTGGGAGGCCGTAACGACAGATCAAATCTCTTTTATGAACTTGACCACCACGCACCTTGTCACACTTGTATAAGAAGCGCTTCAACCCATTTGGTGAAATAATCGATAGCAACCAAAGATGAAGCGGTGCCCGCTTGACGCTTTAGGCTCAATGGGGCCGATGACATCCATTCCCCACATTGAGAATGGCCAGGAGCCGATGGTAACATTCGCAGAGAGCCGGTGGTATATGGATGTTATCGGCGTGAGATTTGACATTTGTGGCATTTCTCACATAATCAAAATATCTGCTTTCCATTGTCGACCAAAGAATAGCCACCCCTCAAGATCTTTCTTGCCATGGTGTGCCCGTTAGAATGAGTTCCGAAGGATCCCTCATGGACATCTTTCATAATTCTTTCTGCTTCTTCTTTTGCTACACATCTGAGGAGGACCATATCATGGTTCCTTTTGTAGAGCACTTCACCATTCAAAAAGAAACCCATTGATAACCTTCTTAGTGTTCTCTTATCATTTTCTGAGGCACCAGGAGGATATTCTCTGTTTGTGATATAATGTTTGATGTCATAATACCAAGGTTTACTGTCTCAGTTTTGTGTGTTTATTTCTGTGTCTCAGTTTTGTGTGTTTATTTCTGTGTCTCAGTTTTGTGTGTTTATTTAAGTATTTCATACTTTGATGTATAAAGTATTTTGATCTCAATTTTCTTTCTCCCAAGTCGTTGCCTCATTCACGATTTTGTTGGGTTTGACTGATGCTCACATTTGTTTCTTTGTGGACAGGCTGTGTATGGACAAAGGCTTTGGTGTAGTGCATTGAGGCATTCCTTAGTTGGTGAAAGAGGCAATAACATGATGAAAGAGCTTGAGACTCTTGTCTCAAAATGGGCATACGAATCACTTTATTACAATTTTTATTTTTATTTTTGTGATATAATGGTAATAGTTATAATTAAATTAAATACTAATACTAATGCCAAATTATTTTTAAATCTGAGTTTTTCTTGCAATCAAATAAAAAAGAGTAAGTTCTACTAATAACAACATAAACGACGTGAAATCATTAACGACTACAAAAACAATATATTTTTGAATTGCTAACAACATAAACGACACAAAATCGCTAACAACTACAAAAAGACACGCGCAATTAATTTGACTCTCGTATGACTAACGATATGTATTTGAAATAGAGAAATATCGATTAGAATAAAATGTTCACAAAAATACATTTTTATTTGATTTTCAATTAGTCGGACAAAATTGGGGTATAACAAGACAGTAGGGGTATTTTGGGAATATTGGACGGTATGGGGTGTCTAGGGAGTAGCTAGGGGGTTGGAAGAAGTATGGGCCATCAAGATAGGCGGCCCGGCCCGATTTGGCCCACTGGACAAAATGTAAAATTGGACTGGGCTAAGCCCGTCCAATTGTCGACAGGATTGTATTTTGTGTAGCTCGGTCCAACCCAAAATATTGAGCCGATGGGAAAGTGGGAAAGTGGTCTTTTCTACTATGGATTTGGGGTTGAAAAAATTCAATTTTTCATATTAATACTTGCTACCTGACAAATTGGTTTAGGTTAATGTATGAAATATTTGCAAATTTCATCTTTTGAAATAGTATATTTAATATTTAAGTAATTGTAAAATCCCATTCCAAATGCATCATACACCCGAGAATGAGAACTCTAATATTGGACTCCAAGGCATACCAAAACAACCAAGAGCCTAAATGCTTGAATCCATTTGATAGTCTCCAAACCATAATCCCCTAACACAGTGGAACCAATTACTAGATCTCATCCCAAGCTTGACAAATTTCAAGTGACCGAGTAAAACAACATCATTGTACCATGGTTAAAAACCAACAACACCAAATTTGTTTCATATTAGAAGCACTAGTCCTCCTTTAGTTCAAACTTTCAAGATTTGATTGCCAAAGAAAAACTGAACACCATACATAGACTTCAAAAACGATAAGCAATTGCATGTAATGACAAAGGGACTTACAATCTTGGATCCTTGAATGGGTAGCAAGCTTTGATCATGCATTAGCTTGCATTTATCATCATCAACACCCACCGGTGAAAGACCATCACAAGCGCATCTTGACTTTGTGATGTTCCACCCATACAGATCATTTTCTTCATCCACACAAATTAAGAATACAAAACAACCACCAAGACATCAGATCGAACAAACATAGGGTCTGCAAAATCAAGCAAACACCATGCATGACAAAACACATTGTGTTCAAGCAACAAAGCTAGCACACAACAAGCGTAAAACCAGACGAGAATGTGAGAATCAAGCATCAAATCATACTGAATCTCGCCAAAAACACAAGCAAAGAAGCCACGAGATTCTGAACCCAAACGTGCTTAAACGCACCACACCATCAATGAGAAAGCAACGACAATTAAGAAAAAGGACGATGTATAGGCACCTTTCACAATAAAAAAACTTGAGGCAAAAACCCCCGCTCAATCCAAAACGAGAAGACCAGACTCAACCTCGAAACCAAGCAAGAACTCTCCAAAGAAATGACGTGCTAAGAGACAACGAAGGAAGGAAACCGGCACACCGCTCCATTCTCGTAGAACCACAAGAAATCGATCCAAAAATCAAGGATCGTCACATCAAGAAGAACGAAACAGAGAAATAAAATTTGGATTTCAGAAACAAGTGTAAAAGGAACCGATTTAGGTCAGAAAGGCACAAATCGATTTGCAGATATTGATGAGAAGTGGAGGACGATTCACAGCAAGAGAGGATCGATGAAATCACATGAAAGGAGAAATCCATAAACGATCCGTAACTGTAGTAACACAATGAAGAAAGAGGAAACATATACCCCATGTAAAAGAAAAGTTTTAAAATAAACCTTGCAAATATTAATTGCTTACAATTACCTCCGTGCTGTTAGTTAGAGTTAACTCTATGCTGAGTAGGATGACAAATGGACTCCACATTGGCATGACACGTAGATGTTGCTAGGGTTCATATCTTCTTCTTCATTCATTCGTCATTCACTCTTCTTCTCTCTCACGAACCATTGTCACTCCATCGTCCTTCTTCTTCTATCTTCTTCCATCTTCGTTTGTTGAGAAGCATGACCACAAGCAACACCTCTTCCAATGGTGTATCTAGAACAGGGCTTGTATTTTGAGTGAGGGTTTGAATTGAAAGGGGTTTTTTAAGAGGGTCAGTGACAATAGTGTTGTGGAGTATTTTTGGGAGAATGGTGTAATTGTGGGGTTAATGGTGGAAGTAGCGTTAGATTCATGCATGGTTGGGTTGGAAGTGATGATCACAAGGGATCACTTCTCACTCATGATTCATTGCTCTTCCATTTCCGTTTTTCTTCCCCCCCTTTGCTTTGTTTTTGGAGTTGGATTTATATATAGAAGGATTTGTCTTGCTTGTTGTAATGTGATGTCCATTTTTTCTGTGTCTCAGTTTTGTGTTTATTTAAGTATTTCATACTTTGATGTATAAAGTATTTTGATCCCAATTTTCTTTCTCCCAAGTCCCTGCCTCATTCACGATTTTGTTGGGTTTGACTGATGCTCACATTTGTTTCTTTGTGGACAGGCTGTGTATGGACAAAGGCTTTGGTGTAGTGCATTGAGGCATTCCTTAGTTGGTGAAAGAGGCAATAACATGATGAAAGAGCTTGAGACTCTTGTCTCAAAATGGGCATACGAATCACTTTATTACAATTTTTATTTTTATTTTTGTGATATAATGGTAATAGTTATAATTAAATTAAATACTAATACTAATGCCAAATTATTTTTAAATCTGAGTTTTTCTTGCAATCAAATAAAAAAGAGTAAGTTCTACTAATAACAACATAAACGACGTGAAATCATTAACGACTACAAAAACAATATATTTTTGAATTGCTAACAACATAAACGACACAAAATCGCTAACAACTACAAAAAGACACGCGCAATTAATTTGACTCTCGTATGACTAACGATATGTATTTGAAATAGAGAAATATCGATTAGAATAAAATGTTCACAAAAATACATTTTTATTTGATTTTCAATTAGTCGGACAAAATTGGGGTATAACAAGACAGTAGGGGTATTTTGGGAATATTGGACGGTATGGGGTGTCTAGGGAGTAGCTAGGGGGTTGGAAGAAGTATGGGCCATCAAGATAGGCGGCCCGGCCCGATTTGGCCCACTGGACAAAATGTAAAATTGGATCGCTAGCCTGCCCCAATTGTCGACAGGATTGTATTTTGTGTAGCTCGGTCCAACCCAAAATATTGAGCCGATGGGAAAGTGGGAAAGTGGTCTTTTCTAGTATGGATTTGGGGTTGAAAAAATTCAATTTTTCATATTAATACTTGCTACCTGACAAATTGGTTTAGGTTAATGTATGAAATATTTGCAAATTTCATCTTTTGAAATAGTATATTTAATATTTAATATTTATGTAATTGTAAAATCCCATTCCCCCGCCCCTTTTCCAGTTGCCTCTCTCCTGTTTCTGTCACAAACATTATCACTTTTTTTTATAAAAAAGCATCTATTGTGATATGTGGATACTGTGACACCCTCTATCCCATCATAGCGTTAAATAAGAATACAAACAAATAGAAACCAAGTTTTGTCCAAAATAAAACTTTAAAATTAACGGGATAGAGATATCACATTCACAAACTTGCGGAAGAAAAATCAAAGTAAATGTATCAAAGATCTAATTAAGCAAATACCCAAATCCCGATGTCACAAATCTGCTCAGAGTCGACCTTACATAAGTACATCGTAAAAACAAACTTTCAAACATAAACTAGCTAGTCCAAATCAAGGATAACTCCGAGAGCACAATCACTCATCGGCTCCATCAACGTCAACATCTGCAAGCACATCCTCTATACATACACAATGGTGCATGCATAGCCACAACAAAGGGGTTAGTTATCATACACTCAAGCAGCGTTCATGTACAAGAGATAAATAAGCAATGCACTTCATAGCAACAACTTTGACAAAATAGCAAGGCAACACATACAAAATTTATGAGACAGGGATATCACAACAACTTTCAACAAGGACAAGAACAACAACAACATCAATAATTTATAACACCAGCAACAATAACAACAACAACAACAGCAGCAACAATAACAACAACAACACCAATAATTAACGGCAGCAGTAGCAACAACAACAACAACAACAAGACTGTGACACTATGCCCTTATCGGATACCTTGCCTGATACACCATACTAACAACGACAGAGACAACAGTAGGACCGAGTTACCATGCTCGAACAGGATACCTTGCCTGATAACGCCCTACTAACAACAACGACAAAGACAGGACCAGGATACCATGCCTGAACGGGATACCTTGTCCGATATTGCCCTACTAACAACAATGACAAGCGCGGGACCAGGATATCATACCTGAACGGGATACCTTGCCCGATAATGCCCTACTAACAACAACTATGACAACAACCGCAGGACCAGGATACCATGCCCGAACGGGATACCTTGCCCGATAGTGCCCTACTAACACCGACAACGACAATCGCAACAATATGAACACCATGACACAAGAGCCTAACAAACGCGGTGTCTAACAACCACATAACAACAACAACCTATCCATTTAACAATCAGCAGCAACAACAGCTTAACATCAGCAACAACAACAATAACAACAACTTAACATCCGCATCAACAATAATAACTTAACATCTTAACATCAACACACCACAACAACAACAACTACTACTTAACAAGTTAACATCTACAACAACCACAACATAACAAATTTAGTATCTAATGATATACTATGTAACAAGAACAACACCATTAATAACAACAATAAGATACAACCTTAACATCATCAGCAACAACCAAGACAACCATAACAACTACAACCACAACAATAGAAACAATTTAGCAACTCTAGCATCTAGTAGAATAGTACTTAACAACAAGGACAACAACACTATTATTCATATATTCACAATCTTATAGATTTCTAAATATTGTTAGCAGTGACTTTTCCCATCACAATGGCAAAGGTACTTTGTCACTTAAAGCCGTGCGAGCTTAGGGATCATGGGACATCCCTATTGCTCATTATCTCACCTACTCACTACTAAAGAGTCAAACTACCCCTTACCTCGATAGAGACAATTTGTGGTATCAACAAGAGCAAAAGTATGTCGGTAGCGATAGTTCAACACTCAACGGGCACAAATAGGTTGTATAGAGAGTGAAATACGGCTGAACAAAAACAATAGTAATTATAGACTGATTATTTTGAACTTTCTAAAACTGAAACGAAGCCTGAAGAAACAAAACTGAATTACGGTAACTGTCTCACCGAAAAAGGCTCCGATGTCAACTTCACCGAAACGAGAAAGAGACTAGTGCTTCCTGAAGGTTTCGACGCGTAGAATCCGAAAACGGTGTCCGTTTTTCCAACCGGAAAGTGTGGTGGTCGGAAAGTGCGAAAAACAGTCCGCCCAGAGTGAAAATATGCGTCAAACGGTGTTTCTTTTGATGAAATGGAGGTTGGAAATGGATTCAGAATTTCGAGTTGGGTAGTGAAATTTGGGATCAAACGGTGGCTGAATGAAGTAGAACAAGAAGAGAGAAGTTTCAAGGTTTTGGGTTTCAACTGATGCGGTGGCTGAAGTTCTCACGTTAGGAGATGAACAGTAGGTTTTTATGAATTAAAAAGGTAAAGTGAGAATCAGGTGGGGTGCACGAATGAATTTTGGGAGGGTGTGGGCAGTAAGTTGCTCTTCCTTCTCTAATATAACTCACGATGTGAGTTATGTGAGTTATATGGTTGATATCCTATCATTTTTTTTAAATAAATAAACACTATCCACCCTCTTCATAACTAAATAAATAAATAAATAAATCAATAAAATAATGTAATAATTTAAAATTGCTAAAATAAATATAAATAAGCACACACAAAAGTATCACACAATAGCTAATATGCGCGTTTAAATTAATGGATTAAACGTGGTGTTACAGATATCTGCACAGCAGCTTAGCTCCGCCGCCACAGTTCCACGCCAAAAGCCAACTTGTTGTCTTACTTGATCAATACCCACTTGCTGCGTTTATTTTATCTTATTAAATAATTGTTTGTTTTTTTAGGACATAACGAAATACTCCCCAAAATGAGTAGGAGGGCCAAGAAAGAAGCCGCGACCTCAAAAATAGATTGAAATAACATATCAAGTAAGTATAACAGAATGAGGAGAATATAAGATAATTTAACAGTTGCCTCTTCTTTTATAGCTACATTAGCCAATAAATTAAGATTCCTCCTTCGCGATAAAGAACTAGAGTGTGTATTCTTATCTATTCATTAGCCAATAAGATGTTATACATTGTCGACCGTCATGGACTTTTAGGCTCGGCACACCGAAAGGCGGACCATCCTCTCCAACTTTATATGAAGAGCTCGGCCCAATACAAGAAGAGACCCGACTAAGCCCATCTAGGGGGAAGATAAAAAACCACCCTCAGTAACCACTAAGGGGGACTCAAACTCTATATATTGAAGGCTTAGAGTATAGATAATGATATACACATTCTAGTACACAAAAATACATGTAAACTAGACACGCTGAGATAGACAAAAAACTATTCAGTCTCAACTGTAGCTACATTAGCCAATTGTAGACGTTGGACAAAGTTTCTTGCCCACCAAAAGATATTCGCTGTCGAACATCAGCCTCCAGATAAGTTCAATCTTATTACTATTATCATTGCGATTATTATTTTGTCAAAAAAAAAATCATTGCGATTATTATTGTCATCATGATTATTATATCGTCCATTTCCGATTGTTGCGAAATAGAACCTGCCATTTTTGTCGGCCTTGACAATTCATCAATCAGCGTATGGTTAGTTCATGATGCAGATTTTTATAAAAACCGATTTTAAACTTGAAAAATAACTGCTCTCGTTATACGCATGATCACACAATCATTTTATATGCATTTTGATATGAATAGAATACATATTTACTCTTAGTTCAATTCATATTTAGTGTCTAGTGATTGTCCCCACACTTTATTTCATATATAGTTAATAACTACAGTTATGACAAGCATCCCTGGAAACTACCTTCTTATAATTTCAATAATTCAAATCAGGGGAGTTCAAAGCCGTTAGAATCATATTTGTTTTTGATTGGTTTAGTGCTAAAGCATGGTAATTATGGAGTAGATTTGAACATATCGGTTACATATGATTTGAAACATTTCAGTCACTTGAAAATTAATTAACTGCTAATTTTAGCATCTTTTATTCCCACAAAACTAAAGTTCATCCAGCAATAATCCATCACTTTTCAAACCGCAAAGAACTGCATCTGACGTCCTGTATATTATTATTTACTTTATCAAACTGCATCTGACGTCTTATATATTATAAAAATATTTACTTTATAAAAACAACTGCATGTCTCTCTATTTAAGAAAGATAAAAATTGTCATGTCAAATCGGGGTACCATTAAAGCCGACGGTGAACATGATAGTTACCACTCTTACATATTTTCTCAAAACCGACTCACTACTTTGGTCATTTAGCTCATTTATTATTATTATTATTATTATTATTATTATTATTATTAGTACAACTAATTTTTCAACCACTTTGCCTTTCATTTGCGATAAAACAATTTTATCAATTCAGACAATTTCCTTTCACTTAATTCCATTATTCACGCTCAACATTGTTTTTCCAAATGACCAGTTGAAAAATTTGAATTCGACTCTTACTTGATTTGATTACTATTCGGCCGCGGTGATAACACAGACACTCGGCCAAAGTTATTTTCCGCAGACATCTTCATAACCTGATTTTTGTATTATAGATGAAGGTGACACTCAAAGTTTAACAATCTCTATTTAACTTATTATTGTTATTAGACACTAGGTGTCAAAATATAATCTCAACTCAGCAAATCATTGTATAATAAGGAAAAACAGTAGGCAAAATATGAGTGATATCACTTGTTGCTATTTAGACCAAACTATGTATTCACAATGTGCATTATACTGTTGTTATGATAAATGCACTTTGCTCTGGAAAGTTTACGATGCCACGTTCTATTGCTCCTACATGCATTAAACATATTTCTTTGAAGTATAAGCAAACTTCATAATAGGGTTAATTCTCTACAAGTACTCCCTCTTGAGACCAAGGGTTAATATTTTCCCTTTAAGGAATACTCCCCCTTGCGATCTATGAAGCAAGTAAAATCATTCAAGGGTTAAACCTATTGAAATAAAAAGAAGAGATACTCTCATTTGGGTTAAAGCAAGTAAAAGATAACTCTTGGACAAAACTCTTAGACCAGGTTTTACTCCATGGTTACTCCCTCCAAGTCTTTTTAAATTGGAGGAAAACTCAAACCCTCCAAGTCTTTGTAAACTGGAGGAAAACTCAAACCCTCTGTCTACTATTCAAACAAGGCATTCCAGTTTGTTTACAACATTCGGGTTAAAACTCTTAACAAAAAAAGAGATACTCCCTCTTACTGCATCTAAAGTAAGAAAAAGGGAACTTGTGGACAAAACAAGTGGATCATGTTTCACTCCACAGTTATCCCCTCTGAGTCTTAATAAACTCGAGGTAAAATTAAACCTCTGAGTCTTAATAAACTCGGCCAAAATTCATTTTACTATTAAGCCGCAGTGATAACACATACACTCGGCCAAAATTCTTTTCTTCACGCATACTGTAACTAAAAAGCAAAATGCAGTGCTTCAAGGGTTAAAATGCCTCTATTAAAGGGATACTCCCATTTACAATTTTAAAAGAAAATAAAACATAATCAATGGACACCAAACCTCGGCCAAGGTTGACCAAGCTCGCCTCAGTTAGGGATAGTTCACCCATTGATTATCTCCTCCAATTCATTTTACGTTGGAGATCTCGGCCTCATCATCATAAAAGGTCAAAGCATGGAGACATTTGGAGGTCAGTAGATTGTAACTTACTATTTCTAAAGTAAGTAAAGATACATTTGGATAAAACTCTTGGATCAAGTTTTACTCCATAGTTACTCCTCAAAGTTTGTAAACTTGAGGATCATCGGGTTAAAATCCTTTTTAAAGTGATGCTCCCACTTGCTATATTGAAAATAAGTAAAAATCAACCATTGGATAAAATTGTCAAACAAGCATTAAGTCCATGGTTCCTCCCCCAAATTATAAGTCAGAAATCTGGTTATTCCTAAATTAAGCCCGTCTCCGACTTGGGGATAAAATGAAATACTTGTCCAAGCAAGTATACGCCTCAAAATAAAAACAACTCGGGTCAAAACATGTAAGGCCGAGTATACCCCTATATGCCACGCTTGGGGGGCTCATTATAAAGTTAAGCTAACAAGATGGAAATTGCTTACAAACAGATTCCTTTAAATCACACATAGCTTAATGCTCTCGTGTTTGAAGGAGGTTAGTTATACATACAAAGGTTTGGGATCTAAGATTTGAGCAAATAAAGGTTTGAGATCCAAGACCCGAGCAAATGCAATGACTTGCAAGGAATAAATCAAGCAATTTACTAAAGATCAATTCTCAATGAGATTCTCCTCCTCGACCAAGGTCGAGTAACACACTATCTCGAGGTCAAATTCTCCTGGGACAAACCAAACCTAAACAAAAAGGAAAGTCACCAGGTCGGCAACCATTATAAAAAAGAGGCCAAATCTCCATGAGAGTGCTAACTTAATACTACTCAATTAGAAAGCAAGTCTCCAACAACAAATAAGGCCAAGTTTCTACGAGACAAGCTGACCTTGATTCCTTCTCAAGAGAAAAACAATGAGCCAAGAGACAATCCTACATGAGATGATCCATGTGACACCCCTTTTCTACCCCGTACTTTGCACGTCATTTATCAGAGTAATTCTTTTTCGCAAAATATTAATTTATCTGATAGAAAAGAAATGCCACATCGTCATTAACAACACTCATCAATTGCACTAATCAAGTTTGTGCAACAACACCCGTCATAAAAATTAAACTCTAAAAATCACGTCACAGCGGAAATAAAATAATAACTCACTAATACCGCTCAAACACGTCTCACATCATTGATATAATCATAAAACGGTTAACTAATTAAACAACCAAAATTTAACCACGCCCCCTAGGTGCCACAGTATCAGAGAGCGACTCGACAGACATCCCAACAGCTAATAAGAAAGGCAGCATGACCTTCACTCGGGGTTACCTGCAGCGTTGCCACGACAGAGCAACATTCCAAGCAGAAGGGGTGAGAATTTCAACAAAACATAATTAAGCATATAATAGAGTAATATGAGCAAACAGTCATACAACATCATCATTATCATCAACTTCATCATCACGGAACGCTAACTCAAGTCATAATTTTTACCACAAGTCATAAACATGTATGTGCATGAAAATGCAACCCACGCCTGGGTATATGCATGATGGTACCATACTCGTCATAAATAAGCCACTAAGGGCACACCGTCACTAATAGTCATCAAAAAGAGGCCGAAGCCTATTCGCCATAATATGCACATGCTATGAGACTCTATGGACACATGTGCAAACACCAAATCACTCACCATGGAGACCTCGTCATCATCGTCATAAAACACTCGTAGAGTGTATTCGTCATAACCATCACAATAAATTCACATCCATCATCATAATCATCACATTAAAAATTGGAGTAACACCTTTTACTCTTAAGTAACAACACATAAAACTTAAGTAACAACACCTAAAACTTAAGGTAACAACACATAAAATTTGGGTAACAATATGTTTAAAATTTTGGAAAACATCTCATTTCACGCTTAGGGAGCATCACATTTAAAATTAAGGAAAGCATCACATTTGCAAAGTGGGAAAACATCACATTTTAATTGTGGAAACAGCCCACTTTAATTTGAAGGAGTAGCACGTTAATTTGTGGCAAATAGCACACTTGAAGCGCCAATTAAACCACAGCAAGACAACATAAAAACGGTAGGATTTATACGCCAAATACGGTAGAAAAACAGCAGCCAAAACAGCAGAATTTTTATTTGTATAAACAGCAACACAAAACAGTTTTTTTTGCTTTAAAGATAGAATACTCAGTTAGGCCTCTGAATAGGCTTTCCAACGCATTTTAGAACACCCCAATCGGGTTCCCGGTTCGAAAGATATCAATTTTTCAAAAACATTACAGCACTTTATTTTTAGACAAACAACAGCATTTTATTTGTATAACAGCAACCACAAAACAGTTTATCTTGCCTTAAAAATAGAATATTCAGTTAGGCTTATGAATAAGTTTTCCAACGCATTTTAGAACACCCCAATCGGGTTTCCGGTTCGAAAGATATCAATTTTACAAAAAAACAGTACAACACTTTATTTTTTTGACAAACAGCAACAGCACTCTATTTCTAGGAAAACAGCAACAGCCCTTGATTTTTAAAGAAATACAGCAACTCATATACCAATTAAAACAGCAACAGCACACAATTTTTTTTGAGAAAACAACAGCTCTTATTTCAATTAAAAGAAAACAGCAACAACACACAATTTTTAGAGAAAACAGCAACCCTTTATTTCAATTAAAAGAAAACAGCAACAGCCCATAATTTTCAAGGGAAAAACAGCAACCCATATGTCACCATATCCATGAAATCGATACCAACCACACCAAAATTATCAAAATCGAAATTCATCTCAACAATTCATCAAAACAACATCACAATTAATTCAATCCTTCATCAATTTTGCACATATTCATCTCAAATTCACAACAACATCAAAATTCATCAAACAACATCAATAATTCATCAACAACATCAATAATCACCAAATCACATCACAAGAACATCAAAACCCCACAAACCCACCACATACCCAATTATGTTAAACCGAAACGCTCACCCTTACCTCTTAAACGTAGGCTCCGTAGAAGACGATTGGAAACACCAACAAGTAACTACAGCAACACAACGAGCAAAGCCTTGGAATTTCTCCCTCCAATTCGCGAAAACCCTCCCTTTTCTTCCTCTCTTGCTCCGCGCCACTTCTTCCTTTCTTGCTCTCTCTCAATTTTCGTTTTTCTCTCTAATTAATTGAGAGCAAGGGTTTCGCATACCCTTGGGGTTTAAGCTGTGGGCCTTTCACGCATTGGGCTCACAGCTACACCCCCACTACTACTCGATCGCACTCCTACACAAAACATGATATTTCCCTCTAATTTAATTATCTCCGCTTCAACTAAAATTAATAATTCAACTAATCAAATTAATTAAACTAATTAATTTTTTTTTTTGGGTGTTACAATCCATGCGCCAAACCTTCCATAAGGCAAACCACCACCGACGTCAAGTCCCCTTGGGATGAACTGAGTCTATTTAAGCAAAGGAAGGGACGCATAATGAAGTGAAGGACTGAAGAGATCCACACAAGGCCATCTTTCATGAGATAAATGAAACCGAGTTAAACACAAACATAATGCATCCATTTAAGGGTTGTCGATGATAATAAAATCATGCCTTGGGGGGCTCATGCCACAACTCATCGAACGAGCATAAAGAATACCTTATTGACCTCATGCCTCAGAAGTCACCCATGCAACATTTTGTAAATGCAAAAATGAAAACCAACAGGTCAGCAACCATTACAAAAAATTAACAAGCCTAAGGCCGACCTATAGCCAACAAAGCCGAACTAGGGGGCTCAACCACAACATCGTCTGAACTCGTAAGCTGAAATTCTTTAGACGCAAAGCCGAACTAGGGGGCTCAACCACAACATCGTCCGAACTCGTAAGCTGAAATTCTTTAGACGCTTTGGGCATGTTGACTTCACACATAGAGGGATGCACAACAGGCAATACCTAGTCGGCACTCACTCAATTCAAGGTCACGAATCAGCAAAAAGTGTGCAAGTTACAACAAATTATTGGTGAACCAACTGAGTCGAACTCGCGCACACTAGAAGGAGTTGAAGTAATCGAGTTACAAAGGAACTCGGAAACAAATTATATACTTGAGACCATATCAAGAACAACCGAACAAACTAATACCATGTTTTATCTCTCCTTACCAGTATTTAATTAATTATAATATGAGCATCTAGTTTCTTATTGATTCATGAAAACCGCCGAGTTTGTCATCAACTCGGCCAAAGACCTCCCATAACCACAATGATAACGATGACATTCGGTTAGAGGGTAATTTATTCATCCATTTCTATTTAATTTAACTTCAATGATTTGGTTGCTGCCTAAGTTCATGATTTTACCGATGACAAAGTCGCATGTAATATCAATGTATATGAATGTGCACTGGTTAAGTCGGATGGACTACTGCTCTTCTTCTCATATGATTGCAGGTGTATTTCAAGATGCAATGTCAAATAAAGTTCGACGAAGACTCCAAAATAACTCGACAAACAAGAAATTCAAGCGCTCCACCCTTACAGAGCTCGCACTTGGGGGGCTGTGGACCGTCATGGACTTTTAGGCTCTGCACACCGAAAAGCGGACCATCCTCCAACTTTATATGAAGAGCTCGGCCCAATACAAGAAGAGGTCCGACTAAGCCCATCTAGGGGTAATATAAAAAACCACCCTCAGTAACCGCTAAGGGAGACTCAAACTCTATATATAGAAGGCTTAGAGTATAGATAAGGATATACACATTCTAGTACACAAAAACACATGTAAACTAGGCACGCCGAGATAGACAAAAAGCTATCCGATCTCAATTGTTATGATCCGAGTTCATCAATGAAATTCTATCCAAGAACACATTGATATTCTTGTCAACTGAAATGCGAACCTTCAATGTATGACATTTGTATTTGTTGTCATAATCGATTGCATCCAACTTGTGAGCATGCATGATTCTTCCACTCAATCTTATTGGATGATAGAACACGCATGTTTGCCATGTGTGCTAAAGCTGACTCTTATTGTATTCGTGTAAGCAGCAGTAGAATACCAAATGACAAGACAAAAAAGTAGCATTCTTCATGAATGGGAAAATACGTAATTCATATAATAGAAAACAACATTTATAATAAATAATAATGATAATAAATAATTGATAAAAACGTAATTACTCATGTATTTCATCTAACTCAAAACCAGCCCAACCTCACCATGCTCATACGCTTTTATTCGTCAATTTTCTCCACCTTGATTTCCTACCATCTCAGCTCAATATAAGTAACTAGATAATACAATTTTAAATATTGTTATTTTGTAAAGGGGGAGCCCATGCGGAGCACGGGTCATAAAACTAGTTATTATTTTATCAGCACCATCTCCTCTCCTTCGTTGATAAAATGAAATCTCTCATTATCAAAACGTGTAGTATATCTCATCATTTCTCGTTGTGAATGTATGTTTTTATGGGTGGTGTTCACGACCTAACCATCCGAAGGATTCAGCCGCAATATCAATGACCGAGGGACTCAATGTCGAAGACTGAGGGACTCGACCGTAATAGGGTGCCCTCCCTCATGGATCGGTCTCGATGCTGGCAATCGATGAACTCACTAATCGATCATACAGTTGAAGGTCATAAATGCAATCCCTATAATCTCTCCGCAGATCTTGCGAACAAATGTATATGTAATTATGATTATTAAGAATCAATTGTACTATAAATAGAGCCCTTTGAGGCCAATGGAAATGATCCAATCTCGTTATTATATACTCCTTTCTCACGATTGTCACTTACTTTCCACCCACTACTCTTGTGTTCTAGCTAGACCCTAACTCAGGAAATAGATAGGAACATTGGCCCCACCGTGGGCCTAGTAAAACGCTCTCCGCCCCACACTATCTTAATTATTCTCATACTACCCGACAATGGTAACTACGAGAAACACTAGCTCAACCAGCACTGGTGATCCAATAATTGAAAAGGTACTACGAGAAACACTAGCTCAACCAGCACTGGTGATCCAACACTAACTCAAAATGAAGAATAGGCTCGAAGAAATAAGGAGCAACTCCTACACTCCTAGGCATTGGAGGCTCGAGAGCGATAATTACATGAAGAGATCACAGACATGCGCCACTTTGCTCAGATAGCATAAGCGATTAGGACTCCCTTGAGAGTCTTCCAACCATTTGTGGAAGACAAACATGCAGTAGCAATACCACACTGATTCCGCAATACGGCCATCGGGACATACAACAGCATCGGCGATCCACAGAGCCACGTAGACGCATTCCAGACCCAGATGATGATAAGTGGCACCAACAACGCCATTAGCTGCAAGATGTTCGCCGTGACACTAGTCGGCGTACTTTGAAATAGTTCAAGGGTTTGTCATCACGATCAGTCATAGGTTTGAAGATCTTGCCAACCACTTTGTACAACAATTCTCGGCCAACTAGAAGAAACAAGTAAAATCAGAAGATTTGTTTGACTTACGACAAGGATCGGCTGAACCGCTCAAGGGATACTTGGATAGCTTTAACAGAATAACGGTTTTGGTGGAGGACCCCGATAAGTGTTTTTTGTTAAGGCATTCATGAAGGGGTTGAAAAATGGAGGATTCAACAAATCATTTTCCATATGGAAACCGGGCACCATGGATGAAGTAAGAGTCCGAGCAGACAAACACATTGAAGCCAAGGAGATTGCTGTTGGCCAAGACAAGCGAGACGCAAAATGACCGAGGAGGCAGATTAAGGAACCTACGGTCTCGCCCCAACCTGGAAGCAACATATACCCCCCTTAGGAGGTATGATCTGCAAGAGGACATTTGTCGTCTATCACAAGGTAAATTGGATGTTTCTGAATTTTATATTGAATTGAAAGCATTGTGGGATAATTAGACAAATTTTGGCCTCTTCCACAATGCAAGTGTGTTGTTCCTTGCTCATGTGGTGTGGTGAAATCCATACGCATCTTTATAGATCAGATCATACGATCCGATTTCTTAAGGGCCTTAACGAGCAATATGCTTATGTTAGGTCTCAAATAATGATGATGGATCCATTACCTACTATTTCCAAGGCTTTTTGTATGGTAATTTAACAAGAAAGACAAATTAATACTTCTATAGCCATTGATTTAGATAGTGATGCTAGTCTTGGAAATAACAACAGTGGAAATGATAGTCAAGAAATTTTTGTTAATACTGGAAGATATCAAGGTCGTGGAAGAGGAGGATACAATAATGTTGGCACTAGAGGTCATGGTAGAGGAGGTAGAACCCGGGGGATGTCTTTGTACTAATTGTGGCAAAACCAATCATATTGTTGACTCTTGCTACTTCCTTCATGGTTTTCCTTCTGGCTACCTGATCGTACCTTGACCAATGAAGTGTTGAAGTGTTTGTTGCTTCGACAGATGGGCCGGTCGTTGAATGAGTGAAAGGACTGGTCCTGGCTTCACGCGTTGAGCACCTCGGGTGGTACCTGCAAAGACACTCCGACGATCTAGTGAGAGGTCGCTCGGGCAGATAGCACAAGGTTAGAGAGCGTGCACGATGCCATATGAGAATGGCGTATATATCTTGCGGTCAGGTCCGACCGTTAGCGAGATTTTTTCGGCGGCGAAATTGCGCTCCAAGCGGCGTGTTTGGGCGATCGAGTTGGGGTGGGCCGCAGTCCAATTGCTTTGATGGCGCTTCTCATATTTCTGATACACCCAGGAACACTACCAAACCAGAAACAATGCCAATAATGACTTTGTAATTTGGAATTCTAAAGAAGTTGAGAAATAATCTACCAAGGAAGGTTCACGCAATAATGTCACTCTTACTATAGATCAAGATAAGGGAATGATAGAACTACTTCAAGCTTCAAAACAACAAACTTTTTCAAGCTTCACTCTGCCAACACAATCACTACCTTTCACTGAAGCCAACTCCATTTCCACCAATCCCACGAAGCAAAATGCTATGTCACCTTCCTCATTTGGTAAGGCACAATTTGACTCTTGGATAGTAGATTCGGGAGCCACTAACCATATCACTTTTGATTTTAGAAATATTTACCATATTTGTCCCATTCATATTAGACTTCCAAACAACATAGTTGTCACTACTAACATAGCATGAACTATGAAATTTTCAAATGGCTTGCAACTAGATAATGTCCTTTTCGTACTAGAATTCCATGCAAATCTAATTTCAGTCCTAGGCTTGCATCTACTAGTAATTGCTATGTATTTTTCACAATTGATACTTGTTTTTGTTGCAGGCTACTTCTTTCCCTTTTTTGATAAGCAAGGTTAGTGGTTAGTAATTAGTTTGGGGGTGGGGAAATGTTAGTTTCAAGATTTGAACCTGTACCTCCTTCCGCAAAACTGCAACTCCTTCATGCCACTTAGCTCGCCAACTGAGCTATCTTCCTGAGGACATGGCCACTTCTATCTTGAGGATGATATGTATAGCTAGCCTTGTTCATGGCTTCTCCAGGATTAGTCTTCCAAAAGCTAAGTCTACTCGTACATCGTTTGATTGTATTTCCACCAATAAACCTAGCTTTCCTTGCATTTCCACCAACACATCTAGTTCACCTTGAAAGTCATCTACAAAAACTATAATGCCCGTGCATTTCCTCTGGTTATAGTGATACTACTATTACCATATTAATAATACTTTTGATTCTGGAAATAAAATTGTTCTTGATACATCTATTGGTAATAATGCTCTTATTTGCAATTCGATTCAAATACCGTGGTGGTTCATCCTTATGGCATATGAGACTAGGACACTTTTCATTTAATAGACACCAATGCATGTCACAACAATTTTCTTTCATTAAATTTCAAAACCCCAAAACTCCATGTGATACATGTCATTTTGCTAGGCAAAGAAACTTCCCCACTTTAGTAGTACCACTAAAACTACAAATATCTTTGATCTCTTGCATGCAGATATTTGGGTTTGGGGTCCATATTCTCACACTTCCATCCTTGGCCATACATATTTTCTAACCCAATAGATAATTTTAGTAGATTCACTTGGGTTATCCTCATAAAATCCAAGGCTAAAACCCATAACCATATTACAAAATTCATATCCTACATTGAGACACAATTCAATACCAAGCTAAAATGCCTTAGAAGTGATAATGACCCTGAATTTCTCATGCATGACTTTTTCTCTTATAAGGGAACCATACACCAAAAATCGTGTGTTGAAACCCCACAACAAAATGACACAGTCGAAAGAAAACACCAACATATCCTCAATGTTGCTCAATGTCACTCGTCGAGGTGGGGTGGGAATAGCTTCATGCTGAAGCTGTCAAAATGGTGTGAATCTCCCCCATTCCATCGTCCATGCATTGGCTAAGTTGATCGATGCGAGCTCCAAGTTCGTTCCTGCGCTTAGTGAAACATTGTTCTACATCAGCAATGGAGCCACTAGTGCAGAAAAGGGATTTAAAGTCAGACAAATTGGACATTTAAAGTCACGCGCCAGCGTGACTTCTATTAAGGCGACTTCGTATGTCAGGAGATTTAAAGTCGCGCGAGTGCCTGACTTCATAAGTTTGTTTCTAAGTCGGACTTTTAACCGCTTTGACTTTAATTCCTCGTGTTCTCTCTAGACCAGACCTGCTGTGGATAGCTTTTTTAAAGTCACGCGCTTGACTTTAAAGATGTTTTTAAGTCGAGCGTTTTAAATGCTTGACTTTAAAAGTTATGTTTTTAAGACATACATTTTAAATGCTTGACTTCAAAAGTGTTTATTTAAGTTTTAATTCTTTTTAGCTTTTGGGTGATCCTCGTGCATATACTAATTTGGCCCCACATCAAATTCATTAAATCTAGCAACATACATATTCTATATAAAATAAATGTATTATATTTTGCTCAAAAATATCATTAGCAAACTAAAAATTACTTTAGCAATTCAACATTCATTTGACTAATATCTTGTCAACCAAAGATATATGATATGATGTTGACACCAAAATATTAAAAATACAATAAACCGTAAGCCCAACCACTTAATACGGAACATGGTCTCCAAGTTGAGTAGATGAAATGATCAATATGGTTCATATTATCAAGCTTCACCCTAAAACTTGTATCACATTCCAATATCCTAAATAAGCAACCTATTGCATGGTTAGGTAAAAAGTAAGATCGGCCGGGAATAAATTGCTCAAAAGAAAGAAAAAACACGCAAAGAAGTTAGAAGAACAAAAAGAATAAGAATGGAATATTATCACTTACCACGCTAGATCGGCGGGAAAGTGCAATGCGGCGCTCAAAAACGCCATTCAAGATCAACGCAACAATCTGCAACAGCTCGTCAACGTTAGCAAACAAATCAAGAATGGGAGGCTTCTGATTAGGATCAATGGATTTTACAATTTGTGCTATTTTTTCCCTTTTTGTGTGCTTGTATGACTGCTTCTTGCACAAAACTTATCTTTACTTTTTTCTCCATTTTTTAGTCCCTCAAAATATACATCTGATGAATACACACACAGAGATATGAATTATTACCTGAATATTTTCTTTATGATGAGTGCATACAAAATATACAGGTGATTCATGACCCTCAAAAGTATATTGCCTTGCACCGATGATCGCATCCCATACCTGCAAACTATGCACTTTCAAAATGTTTTTCTTATTTAGATCCATCACAAAATATATGGTAAACAAACCACGATGACTCTATCTTCTCTGCATGTTACAACACAAAGTCATTTATTTGGAAAATAAAAGGCAAGATCAGTGATACTCCTAGCATGAGCCTCATGAACTTGCACCATAAAAACAAGTAGCTATATGTCAAGAAGATAAGGTATGGGCCTTTTCTTTTAATATATGGATGGATAGGAGAAGTGGATAACTATAGCTTTGTAGACAAATAATGAGCTCATAGAAAACTTATGAACTTTAGACAGACAAACCTCTAGGTGGTTTCTTAGATCATCCCCACCATGATAGGAATATATGTGCACAATATGTTTAGAATAAGCAACACCTGAAGTATCAACAAGGATAACACAAACTTTAGAACTCCTTACAAATTTGTATGTAAGGCAATAGCGCGAAATATCAAAAACTTTTCAATGAATAAGAGAGAAATATACAACAAAATAAACTTAGAGAACCCTCCTCTAATTCTATAATCATAGGCTCAATTGCTTAATCATAGATAACCCTGTCAATCATAACAACAGACAAAACGTGAAAATCAGAACATTGCCAAGTAGAAAAGCATGTGATGGCAATTGCATGTGGTTCGAAAAAATTCCAGAATTAGAGACTATTAGGAGATAGATATAGAGAAATTTCCATCAGTAATGCAATTGATAAAGGAGGGAAGTTTCATTTCCACTTGAGGTCAAATAAAAAGCCAGTTATTGCAGCCATGAAGGAGCAATTTAGAAACTATAAAATAGTAAATGATGAAAAGTTGAATGAATTTGATAGACAAACAAAAAGCTTATATGTTTACTAAATTCTTAAGGTTATATATCTGAATTCCAGATATTCAAAAGGACAAGTTAGGTGCCTACCTATGCAGATTTCTCAGTAAATACTATATTATTCAAACAGTAATATCAGGGAAAGAGATAATAAATAAAATACAAAATATAAAAATTAGGAACATTACCCTAAAATCCAATTAACCTCTCAAGTTTGGAGGAATGTAACTCAACGATGTCTTTCCCAAATGATATGAGTCTCTCATAATTGATGCTCTTCTTGTCAAGGTTCTCTATGTCAAAATTAAATGCACTAGAAGTATCATTGTTCTTCTGCTTCTTTGCACTGCAGTTATAGTGACCAGAACCACTATCTACTAAGCTACAATGACACACCACAACAAAAACCCTAATACAGATAATCTACTAAATCATTCCCAAATTAAGTTTTAAAAACTCATAAACCCTAAAATTTATACAATCAATAAAATGTAAACACCATAATAAACCTTAGAGAGAGATAGAGAGAGCACGATACAGAGAGAGAGAGAGAGAGCACGATAGAGAGAGAGGAGAGAGAGAACTTGCCTGGAAAGAAGAGGAGTTGAGCACAAGAGAGATGAGGGTTGAACTGATATGTTGCGAGAGAGGAGATGAGCGTTCGCGAAGGAGAGAGAGTGCGTTTTGAGCGTTCGCAAGAGAGAGCGCATTTTTTAATTAATTGTGAAGTGCTTTTGAAGTCAGGCTATATACCGGTTTGTCTTAAAATGTTAAAAGTTTTCACTTTTGAGGTTAGACATGTTTACGCTTGACTTAAAAACACAGGTGCCAAATAAAGTTTTTCATTTTAATTACAAGTTTGCCACCGCGCCTACGTATCAAGTCATACATCTGAGCGCGTGACTTTAAATGTCTAATTCTTTTCCTGATTTTGCACTAGTGAGCGAGTCATGGTATTAGGATAGATTTCTGATTTCTAACTTTGGCATCAGTTGTCTGCAAGTACCAAACCCCACCGACTTGGAGCAAGAGTGGACGACTTCAACAAACGACCTACCAACTACTCAACTCGGCTCCATCCGAGTCTAAGTAAGGTACAAATCATTTACCTACAATAAATAAAGTATTTACGTTACACAATTTTCCAAAGTGTATACCATAAATTAAATATTTATTTACAAAACTATTACAAAAATTTACATATTCGTAATTTTCTTATATATCAAAAATCATACACCAAAAATCACGTGTTTACGGTGGTAGGTGTAGTAGAATAATTTTGATGGTAAGATCCCAAATAATTTGTGTTTTTTTTTATCTAAAATATGGGTGGTTAGAGTGAGTGGTAATAGTTACTACTACATGAATACGATGTAACGTAAGATATGCAAAGCAACACACGTAGCAATTCCAATATACAAACTCAACGAGAAAAGTTTAATTTTTATTATATTGTTCTAAGTATGTATGATTTGTTAAGCAATTAAGAGGAAGAAGTCAAAGTTGTAAGAAGTATGTGGCGCAAGACACGTTGGAAACATAGGTTAGTTAGTAGTAAAATAACAATTGATTGGTAAAATTAAGAGAAAACAAATCAAAGAACATAATTGTACGTGATTGTGAGAGAAAATGGAATCGTTCGACACATTTGAGGAACATCCACATCAATCACCAACCACAGGACCTTTCGACGATGACAACATTGGCTACGGTGATGATAACACAATAGGTTACGATTCTCAGCAACAACAACATTACGATTATGGATCTGCATTTCCTCAGAATTCCGAAGATGATCCCAACATTGACATCAACAACAACGATAATAATCAGCATTCTCCTCCGGTGTACGGCTTTGGGGTTTCTACTCCTGATCCGAACATTGTGTCTCCCTTCCAAAGCGTAGAAGCAGACGAGGCGCTTTTCTCTTCCGATGGCGGCCCTGTTCTTCCTGATCCTTCTCAAATGCAGGAGGAAGGTTCTGCTAGACGTGAATGGCGACGGTCAGATTTCTATTTCTATTTCTATTTTTATACTACATCATATATTTATTTATTGCATTTAACTTATTCATTTCTTTTTTTCAATAATTTAATTTACACGATCTTTATATATTCTTCAGTAAAAAAATGATCTTTTTTTTTATAGAAAAAAAAATGATCTTTACACTTTCCATTTTTTGTATATTTTTTCAATAATTTAATTTATATGATCTTTCTTTAATTAACGTGACACTAATTTACGATAGTTCTCGATAGATTTAAACTACGCCTCTTGAGGTTATACAGTGAAATCTTACATCGACCTCATGGACAATTGAGTTTTCAAATTCATATTAATTAAAGTGATAGTAATTTATTGTACCAAAAAAAAGTGATACTAATTTACAACCCTTCCTGAAAGCACCACACTGCCGGTGACGGATTCAGAAATTTTTGTTGGTGGGAGCAAAATATTGGTCCATAATATTTTTATATAAGAAAAGTTCTATAGATTTTGACAAATACATAGTTTAAGTGATAGAAAAAACTTAATCCCAAAATCTAATGTGTTTAGTGTGAATTTGTATGTTTGGTGTTAGAAGATAAGTCAAAATTAAAAGAATAAAGAGAGAGAATATATAGAAATGTATTTTTTGTTTTATCTCTTATAACTTTTTACATGTATTTGTTTATAAAAACTATCTAATGGGGCAACATTTTTTTTGGGGCAAATCAAATTTATTACATATATAGATTAAAAATATTGAGCTAAGTGGGGCAAATGCCCCAATTAATAAACGTAGATTCGTCCTCACACACTATTCTATCTCAATTAGGTGGCTTTGGGTTAATGCGGTAAAAATATCGAAAGAATGCACAAATTAAAGGAGTGCAAGTAAGAATCCCCTGAGTTCAAATCGGGACACAAATATTTCCCTTCTTCCACTAACATTGCCTATAAAAAAAACACTATCCTCCTTCCCCATGAGCATGTAGCTAAATATGATAGAATAAACTTTCAATTTGATCATTCAACTATCACTTTCTCTTTTATTTGGTCCCAAACTATAAAGATATAATAAGTACTCCCTAAGCTATTCTAAATAGAGATGTTCCCAGGTCGGTTTAGATCAATTTTGTCCAAATATTTTGCCCGAATAAATTACAATTACTCAGTTTGGATTGGTTCATGTTCTATATTTTTTCTCCAAAACCTGAACAAAACCAATCAAGCAATAGACGGGTTGGTTCAGATTGGACTCACGGCCAGGGGCGGATCCAAGATTCAAAATTAGGGTGTTCCTTCAACGACACTAAGAAAAAATGTTTTACCACCAAAACCGGATGGTTGGGATGTATTACCATTACCACTAAGGCCAAGGGCGGAGCTCTTTAGGAGCCGGAGGTTGCCACGGTAACCCCCAAATTTTTTTTAATTTTAAAATACATAGTATAATATAAGAAGAAATATATCTATTTATAAAAAACTATCGCCAAAATGTTCACGAATTTGAAGTCAAGTTCAGTGGTAAGTTGCTGCACTATAGAATAACAGGTCATAGGTTCGATTCCCACTGTTCCTTATTTAACATTTCATATTTTGAATTAAAAAATAGCAAAAAAAAAAAAGAATATGCGACCAGGGAATCGAACCTGAATCCTCAAGCTTTTACAAAACGCCCTTTGCCACCAAACCAATTATAAACCAATGTCAATTTAAGAGAAAGCGAATATATATTTAGTATAAGTACTCCTTTAAAATTCTTCCAAATGCGCATCAGTCAGTCTAAGCGCGGGATGTTTGGGTATTTCCTAACACTTTAGAACACCCCTAAATCCGCCCCTACTCACGGGTCATGCACCAAAATGTTCAATTTTAAAAATATAGGAAGCTAAATCGATGAATTTAAAAAAGTTTAGAGAATGTTTATTATATTTTAATAGTTCAAGTACTAAATATAGGAGAGAGAGAGAGAGGGAGATAGTTTCGGACCAAATTGATATAACTAATCACTTCAGAATTTCAAATTTTACTAAAATAACTATCGTATGAACCTTGATATGTTTTTGTTATCAATTTTATAATATCTAGAGGTTTCACTGGTGCAGTAAAAATGCGATTCATCTAGAGGAAAAGGAGAAAAGAGAAAAGGAGATGAGAATTCAGATTATAAAAGAAGCTGATGAATACAAGGAAGCTTTCTATGAGAAAAGAAAGCGCAACTGTGAGGAAAACAAAACCAACAACAGAGAAAGAGAAAAGGTACAATAATAACAACAACACATTCTTATTTTGTATTCAAATGAAGACACTAAAATTGTATATATACAGATATACTTGGCGAACCAAGAGAAATTTCACAAAGAAGCTGACAAACATTACTGGAAAGCAATAGCAGAGATAATTCCTAGAGAAGTTCCAAATATTGAGAAGAGAAGAGGGAAAAAAGAAGCTGAGAATAAACCTAGTGTTCATGTTATTCAAGGTCCAAAACCTGGAAAACCTACTGATCTTTCTAGAATGCGCCAAATGATTTTGAAACTTAAACAGAATCCTCCATCTCACATGATGCCTCCTCCTACTCCACCTAAAGATGGAAAAGAGAACAAAGATGGCAAAGATGCAAAAGAAAACAAAGATGACAAAGATTCAAAGGAGGGAAAGAGTGATAATAAGGAAGAGAAAAGCAATACACCAACTGCTACTACTAAGCCTGATTCTCCTGCAAAAGATGCTGCTGCTGCTGATGCTAATGGTGAACCACAAGATGTTGCTGCTGTTATTGAGGGTGAGCAAGTGGTTAGTTCTTCTGAGCCTGAAGCTGCTCAGTGATTGATGATGATGATGATGTGTTTTTTGATTTGTTAGCAATTCCTTTTTAATATATACATGTAATGTATTCTTTTGACATTGCAAAATTATCTTGTTACGTTTATGGAGAATAAGTGATGTAGCTTCTTTATTTATTGCGACATGGATTGTTGCAGTATGAGGATGATTGAACCATTAGTGAATATTTGTGTAGACTCTTACTAGTTACTAGCTACTACCAAATTTTACTGTGCTAACAGAGGATGTGCAGAGGAGAATGGAATTGGAATTTATGATCTGTTACACTTCTGTGCTAACAGTAGAAAGATTACATTACAAGTTTAAAAATAATCTACATGGAGTAACATGGTGTATGAGAAAAACTATCAAGAAAAGAATATACAAGTAAGTTCGACTTCTTCAGATTGGTTCACTCCTTCAAGAACTAAAACTTCAGACAAAAAGAATAAAGAACGAGCCATGTCTAACACCTTGGAACATGTCCGCAGGGTCCTTGGTTTTGATGGTTGTGTTTCTGTAGATAGAGTTGGGCGTGGAGGAGGTATTGCTATTCTCTGGCGGAATGTTATTAACTGTACTGTGACTAGCTATTCTAGACATCATCTGGATGTTGAGGTTGATGACGTGACTAATGGGAAGTGGCACATTACTGGCTTCTATGGGTATGCTGACAGGTCCATCCGATATGAATCTTGGTCACTTATTCGGCGTTTGGCTGGGCTTTCTCACCTGCCCTGGTGCATCATTGGGGACTTTAATAACTTATTATCCCCTGAGGACAAACGTGGTTACCGAGATCATCCGAACTACCTCATGCGTGGTTTTCAGGAAGCTATTGTTGATGCTCAATTGATTGATTTACCTCTAACAGGCTATCAGTTTACTTGGAGATTTGCCCTTGGTACACCCCATGCAATTGAGCAACGTCTTGACAGGGCCTTTGCTACAAAAGAGTGGTGGGATCTCTTCCCGAATGCCAGACTCCTGAATCTTATCTCACCAAAATCGGATCACTCTCCTTTGCTCCTACAACGGGATCCTGTTAATATACAGTTTCGCCTTGCCTCTTTTAAATTTGAAAATGCTTGGTTGCTTGAACCGGATGTGGATGATATTGTCCAAGATGGTTGGAATACTGGGTCAATAGGTGACATCCAATCCCATTTGCGTGGTTGTGCTAGTACTCTTGGCCTCCAGGGCCGCCGCAGCGTCTCAAATTCCGGGAAGATATTACGGCTTGTAGGGAGGCTATGGAAAGGGTGAGGGATCGCCAGGATGTTTCGGGGGCTGCACAGTTTAATAGAATGAGCAGGTATTTGACTAAATTAATCCTCCAAGAAGAAGCATTTTGGAAGTAGCGGTCTAAGGCCTTTTGGCTAAAGGACGGGGACCAGAATACTAAGTTCTTCCATGCGAGTGCTCTGATCGACACAAGAAGAAGCACATTGCAACGCTGCAGCGTGATGATGGCACGATTGCATCTACGCCTGGGACTGTTAGGCGTGTGGCAGTTGACTACTTTCAGCAGCTATTCTCTAGTAGAGCCAGTGATTATGACCCGGTGCTCCAGGCCCTGGAGCCTCGACTTTCTCTTGAGGATAATGAGCTTCTCACTAAGGATTTTGATATTCATGAGTTTAAAGAGGCCCTCATGGCTATGGATGGGGATAAGGCCCCCGGTCCCGATGGATTCAATCCTGCATTTTTCAAGCGATACTGGCATCTCTATGGGGAGGAAATCTTCCAGGCATGTGTTAGTTGGTTGCGCAGGGGTCAATTCCCTAATGAATTGAACGATACAAACTTGGCCTTGATTCCCAAAAAGGACAACCCTACGTCTATGGCTGATTGGCGTCCTATTGCTTTGTGCAACGTCATCTACAAAATTGTGTCTAACGTACTTGCTAACCGCCTTAAAATTGTCCTCTCAAAGTGTATATCTATTGAGCAATCTGCTTTTGTCTCGGGCCGATCTATTCTTGACAATGCTATGATCGCCTTTGAACTTATCCACTACTTGAAGAATAAGAGAAAAGGAAAGATAGGGGGAAGTTGCACTGAAAATAGATATGAGTAAAGCTTATGATAGAGTGGACTGGAGTTATGTTTATGCAGTTATGGGGCGTTTGGGATTCAATGAAACTTGGATCCATTGGATTCGTATGTGTATTGAATCTGTTTCTCTCTCTGTCCTTGTTAATCAGGATCGCGCGGGACCGATCACTCCGGGGCGGGGCATTAGGCAAGGAGATCCGTTGTCCCCTTATCTGTTCATTCTTTGCTCTGAAGGTCTGACTGCATTATTGAATCAATCAGTGGCTGCTGGTAATATACATGGTATCCGTATTTGTAGGGGTGCTCCCCTAATATCTCACTTACTGTTTGCAGATGATAGCTTTCTATTCTTTAGAGCTACGCCTGGTGAAGCACTACGTATTCAAAATATTCTTGATACTTATGAACAAGCCTCGGGACAAAAGGTAAACTTTTAAAAGTCAGAGATCTTCTTTAGTAAGAATGTTCCCTCTGCTGACAGAGACATTATCAGTGCTCAGTTAGGTGTCCAGGTGTGTCTGGGAACGGGGAAGTACCCCTGTCTTCCATCTATGGTGGGAAGGAGTAAAAAGGCCCTTTTCAAGTTTATCAAGGATCGTATCTGGCAAAAAATTAACTCTTGGAGTGGTAGAATGCTATCAAAAGCTGGTAAGGAGATCATGATCAAGTCGGTACTCCAATCTATCCCAACTTATCTCATGAGCCTCTTTGTGATTCCGTCTACCCTTATTCTTGAGATTGAAAGGTTACTAAATGGTTTTTGGTGGGGTGGCAATGGTGGAGTGGGCCGAGGCATACGCTGGATGTCTTGGGAAAAATTGTGTGCTCCTAAATCTCATGGCGGTATGGGGTTTCGCAACTTGAAAAATTTCAATTTAGCTCTATTGGGCAAACAGGCTTGGCGCCTTCAATCTCAACCGAACCTTCTGGTCTCTCGCTTATATAAAGCTAAGTATTTTCCCAATAGCGATTTTCTTCATGCTACAAAACGGAGCAATGGAAGTTTTGTCTGGAATAGCATCTTTTCTTCTCAAGACTTGCTTCGCCAAGGCTCCTCTTGGAGTATTGGTAGTGGTCTGATTAGATTGTTTGAGGATTGTTGGACCAAGACCTCGGTTCAGGTACGGCCCAGAAATTCCTCTACTTTCAATCCTCTTCTCCGTGTCGACTACTTGGTGATCCCTGAAAGAAAATGTTGGAATGAGCCCCTTATTAGATTTATGTTGGATGCTCCATCGGCTACGACAGTTTTGACTACCCCTCTTTTCATTTGTGGTGATGATGATGCATTATATTGGCGTAACGACCGAAGTGGTAATTACATGGTTCGCAGTGTGTATAGGCTTGCTGCTATTGCTACTAATAACAACGCCTCTGTAATGATTGATGGGCCTTGGAATGTATTATGGAAGCTGCATGTTCCCCCGAAAGTTAAAAATTTCTTGTGGAGACTTGCAAGGAATTGCGTACCTACGCGGGATATTCTTCTTCACCGAGGCATGGAGGTTCCCGCGGCCTGCCCGTTTTGTCTTTGCAGAACCCGGCCCGGTTTACATATATTTTCACTTTGCCAGATCATCGCAACTTTCTTTGGATGAGCCTAGGTGTAGGATCGGTTACAGCTCGGGAGGCTACTGCAACTACCTCGGTTCAAGTATGGTTTTTCAGTGTGTTGCAGCAACTCGATGGAGACTTACGTGTTGCTTGGGTGATGAACTTGTGGAGCATCTGGTCTAGCCGTAATAAATTAATTTGGAATCTGGTCTAGCAACTCGATGGAGACTTACTTGTTGCTTGGGTGATGAACGTGACTCAGCTGCTGCGATTTTGCGCCACGGTGTATCCTTTCTTGCGGACTGGCTTGCTGCAAAGGAGACTGGTTTTCGGCCTGCTACTGTTGCTGGTATTCAGCACACCGAAACAGCCCCTGCAAAGTGGACAAAGCCTCCTCCTAATTTCCTGAAGTGCAATATTGATGCTGCCTTTGATTCTAACGGCAACCGTGTTGGAATTAGGATGTGTGTTCGCAATGAGCATGGTAATTTTGTGGCTGCCAAGATGCATGTTTTCGTCCCTCTCTTGGATGTTTACATTGGGGAGGTCGTTGGTTTGTTAGTGGCCATTGACTGGATGCGGGAACTTCGCTACCGGAATGTTATCTTTGAACTGGACGCCAAGATCGTAGTTGATGACTTCAATAAAGCTCCCACCATTTCTTCGGATTATGGTTGCATTTTGCACTCTTGTAGGGAGGCCTTTAGTTATTTTATTGTACACTCTCATGTGGAGTTCTCTAGGAGAGCGGCTAACAAGGTGGCTCATACCTTAGCGGGAGTAGCCTTGTTGTCAGCCACTTCTCAGACCTTATATGATATCCCAACATGTATTACTGCTACTATTATGAATGAAATGCAATAGATTTTTTGCGTCAAAAAAAAAATTCAATTGCAAGGCGTGTTGCATTTTCCCACACTCTCTCACAACCTAATATCTATTCATAAACTCACTCGTGATCATAACTGCAAAGTAACCCTTTTCACTTCTCACTGTGTTTTTCAGGATCTTGCCACAAGGAAGAAGATTGGAGTTGCTAAAGAATAGGGAGGGTTGTACTTTTTATATGATGAGCATGTTGTTCAAAAGGTGTTGTCCTCTGCACTATAGTCTCGGTCAGAGTCTCCCTCTCCTACTTCACAAATTTGGCTTCTTTTTAAGCGTCTTGGTCATCCGCCTTTCTCATTGCTCAGGTCTATGTTTCCATCTCTTTTTGTACAACAGTCTGTTGAGTCTTTTAAGTGTGACATTTGTCAATTTGCTAAGCACCACCGCAGTACTTTTCCCTCTAGTGGTACCAAAAGTGTTGAACCATTTGATCTTATTCATTCTGATGTTTGGGGGCCTGCCCCTGTTTCTAATGTTTCTGGTGTAAGATGGTTTGTGTCTTTTGTCGATGATTTTACTCGAACAACTTGGTTGTTTTTGATGAAAGATAAATCTGAGGTACCCGAATTGTTTATTTGTTTTTACAATATGATAAAGACTCAATTTGGAAGAGGTTTTAAACGAGTTCGTTTTGATAATGGAAAAAAATATGTTAATCATGATCTTTCTAATTTCTTCATTAAACAGGGCATCATACATGAACTTACTATGTTGACACTCCTCAACAAAATGGGGTTGTTGAAAGGAAAAATCGTCACCTTCTTGAAATTGCACGAGCTCTTCTCTTCCAAATGTCTGTTCCAAAATCATACTGGAGAGAGGCAGTATTAACTTCTGACTATCTGATTAATCGGATGCCATCACGTGGTCTAGGTAATGTTAGTCCAGTTCAACTGATGGTCTCACAGTTTCCTTCTGTCCCCTTTCAGAGCCTTGAGACTCGGGTATTTGGTTGAGTGGCTTTCGTCCATGTTCACCCACAACACTGAAGTAAGTTGGATTCTCGCGCAGTCCATTATGTTTTTCTAGGTTTTACTCCTAACAAGAAGGGTTACAAGTGTTATCATCCACCAAGTCGTAAGTTATTTGTTTCAATGGATGTCACATTTCATGCGCATTCTCCTTTTTCACTCGTCCACAGCTTCAGGGGGAGAGTGATTCTAATTCCAATTTGGAATCTGAGGCCGAGCTCGAGTTTCTCTTCCTTAGTCCATGGCAACATGAGTCACAAGTTACCAACTCTCTGTCTCCTGCTCCTTCTCCTCCTTCCACTTCTATTTCTGTCCCTCATGTTCCTCCAGTATCTCATGTATCTTCTGTTTTGCAGGAAAGAATACCTTTGAAGAAAAAGGCTAGTGAGTCTACACTGAATTATCAGAGAAGAGGAAATATTGTCCCAAAATAGCTCCAATCGCCTGAACCGGAGGTATGTACTGAGAGTGACTCCTCAACTTCAGATTCTCATGTTTCTGATACCGATAACCCTGATACAGATGTTGATATTTTTGACCCTGATGTAGATGACTTACCTATCACTTTGAGAAAAGGGAAAAGGTCTTGTGCTAAGTACCCTATTTCTCAATTTGTTTCTTCTAAGCATCTTTCTTTGCAGCATCAAAGTTTTATTATAGTTGTTGACTCTGTAAGAATACCTACATCAGTACAAGAGGCACTAAAGATAAAAATTGTGTCCAAGCTATGAATGAAGTGATGAAAGCACAAATCAGATGGAACTCTTGATCGGTACAAGGCAAGACTTGTGGCAAAAGGATATACTCAAACTTATGGAATTGATTATGACGAGACATTTGCTCCTGTGGCAAAAATGACTATTGTTCGTATTTTACTCTCTCATACTGCACACTTTGGTTGGGATTTAAACCAGTTCGATGTTAAGAATGCCTTCTTGCATGGAAATTTAGAAGAGGAGGTGAACATGGAGATTCAACCAGGATTTGGTCCCAGTAATGGAACGAAAATTGTTTGCAAACTGAGAAAAGTTTTATATGGGCTAAAATAGTCTCCTCGGGCCTGGTTTGGGAGGTTTTCAAAGGCAATGTTGCACCTTGCCTATAAGCAAAGTCAGGGAGATCATGCACTTTTCTTCAAACATTCACAGGATGGTAAACTGACAATACTTCTTGTTTATGGTGATGATATTATTGTTGTTGGGGATGATTTGACCGAAAGGCAACTACTTAAGAAGAAATTAGCTGCAGAATTTGAAAAGAAGGACCTTGGGAAACTTAAGTATTTCCTAGGGATTGAGGTAGCCTACTCTAATGAAGGCATTTTTATTTCTCAAAGAAAATATGTTCTCGACATTTTGAAAGAAACATGAAAGCTTGGATGTAAGCCTGCAAGAATCCCTATTGAGCAAAATCACAAACTGAGCACTAAAGAGGAAAGTGCTAAGGTTGACAAAATGCAATATCAAAGACTAGTTGGGAAGTTGATCTACTTAGCCCACACTAGACCTGACTTAGCATATGCAGTTAGTGTTGTAAGTCAGTTTGTAACGCCCAAAATTAATTAGGTGAATTATTTAACTAATTTGAGTAAGTGATTATTTAATTAATTTAATTAAGTGATTATTTGACTAATTTAATTAAGTAATATTTTAGTTGTGTATATTAAGATAATAATAGGGTGTTTAAAATAAATAAGAGGTGGTGGTTAATAAATAAGGGAGTAGTGATTCTATTATGATAGGGATTGGTTGAAATAAATGGGGGTGGTGCAATTAATAGGCCCATGATCCAATAGGCCCATTTAGTGTCTTAAAAAGAAAAGTCAAAGAAGGAAAGGAAATGAAAGAAAGGGAACGTGAGAGAGAAGGTGAGAAACAGTGAAAAGAAAAAGAAAAAAAAGGAGAGGAGAGAGAAGAAAGGGTGCGGCGTGAGAAGGAAAAAGGGAGGGTTTTTGTCATCTTGGCTTGGGGTAAGTTGGTTTGGGTACCAATCTTCTTCATTTTTCTTTCTCTATCTTTTAGTGTAAATTTCACACCCTAATTCCTTTCTATTTTCACTTTGCCATAAATGGGTTTTTGAAGCTCAAAGTAGGAGAATATCTATTTTTGGTGGTTCTTGTGTTTTTGAAGGAGAGACTACTAGGTTCTTCAATTTTGAGGTATGGGGGCTCTCTTTCATGGCTAATAATTTATAAACCTTGAAATCATAGAGACTAGGTGTTAGGAGTATTTAATTGATTGTTTGAGTTTGTGTTAATTCTATGTTTATTGATGTATTTGTATTTAATTTGGTGATACCATGATGCTTGATGTTGGAAATAAATGTGTTGTTAAATATGCATGCCATATGTTTGATAAAATGCTTCAATGTGAAGAAATATGTGAATATCTGATTTAATGATGTTGATTAAATGTCTAAGTGAGTGTTGTTGAAGTGAGTGTTTGTTAACGTGAGTTATATGAATTAAATGCAATATGGTGTGTGATAAGTGTTAAATAATAATGAGGTGTTTGGTTGCTAATTGACATAATTGATTAGGAGGAATATTGATGTTATTAGGTGTTTAATAAATTATTTGATTTAGAATTGGTTGGAGTGTGTAGGTTGTTATGGAGAATTTAAAATTAGGTGTGCAGTGAATAGTAGCAGTGGCGCCATTTCACAGGGAATGTGGCGCCTGGGTGGTGGTTTGGCTCGGTTGGGAATGTGCAGGGGAAAGGGGGCGCCAATGTGCTAGAAATCGGCGCTGGTTCTTTGCTTTGTTCTTTGGGCAGGTGGCGTGGCGCAGTGGCGCCAATTGGCGCCCCCAGTGCACATTGTCTTGTAGCGAGGTGAGTGTGTGTTGTGCAGGGAGGGCGCCATTTGGCTGCCCTGTGCGCCTGTTTTGGCGCCTGGTAGTGTTTGGGTGTCTAAGTGTGGGTTTAAAATAGCCCCTAAGTGTAAAATTGATCCTTATGGTGCCAAACTAGTCCCTAGGTGTCAAAATAGTCCCTAAGTGCTAAATTAATCCTTATGGTGTCAAAATGGTCCCCGAGGTGTCAAAATAGTCCCTAAGTGCTAAATTAATCCTTATGGTGTCAAAATGGTCCCTAGATGTCAAAATGGTCCCCGAGGTGTCAAACTAGTCCCTAAGTGCTAAATTAATCCTTATGGTGTCAAAATGGTCCCTAGATGCTAAAATGGTCCTTATGGTGTCAGATTGGTCCTTAGGCACTGAAATGGTCCTTAGGTGTCACATTAGTCCTTAAGAGGTGATTTGGTCCTTAGGTGTGGGTTTAGTCCTTGGTGTGACATTTAGTCCAATATGAGGTGTGTTGCGTTGTGGTGATGATTAAGCGGTGTGTGGGCTTGGCCATTGCGGTGTGTGAGCTTCGCCAAAGCGGTGAGTAGGCTCCGGCCAAATATTGTGAATAGAGGTGAGGTGTGAAATGAAAAGTGGTGAGTTTAATAATTGTTGTGGTAGGTGTATTGTGTGTGATGCATTGTCATGGTGTCACATAAATCATGTGCATATAAAAGAGGTGATGTGGCTTCGGCCAAAGAGGTGATGTGGCTTCGGCCAAAGAGGTGAGTGCCCTAAGGGGTTATTGAGGTGATGATGGATCCACATGCATATTGCATTTCATACATTACATGCATGCTCTGGTGATTGATTGGGTGTTCATAAACTAATGGTGTGTTTGATGTAACTGTATTCCTGATGTAACTGTGTTAAGGGTGTATTTGGATTGACTGTATATCTGGTGTACCTATTCTACTGTGTTTCTTGTTTTATTTATTATTATCTATGTATTGAGACTCACCCTACTGCGTCGTGTTGCCTCGTATGCCGGCAACCTGCAGGTGACGGTGACTAAAGGTGTTTAGAGATCCTCCTTCTAGTGTGGTCGAGTCGGCTCTGATACGTAGCACCGGGGGGAAATACTTAGTAGTTGTTATTTTATATTGTTTTGAACCATTAGGTTAAGTTATTATCTTCCGCTGTTGTACTATTTATCCTCAGACTGATTGGTGCTATGTATAATACACTGAAGCCTATTTTAATTAATATTTTGGAATCATTGTAGCGACCGAAAAATCCGGGAAAGGATTCTTCGAAAGGTTCTTAAGGAAGCCGCCACCAAATTTTAGTTTAAGGGCAAATTCGGAAAATCCCTTTTAAGTTTTAAGATAAGGCGTTGTTAGGGTTCGGGAGTCGTTATGTGTGGGGAAGGTATTAGCACCCCACGACATCCTATTGTCTAATTAATTTAAGATTTTATTTAATTGTTACCCTTTTACTTGTAAAGAAAGTGACTTATTTAGATTTTTGTTTTTTAATGCTTGACAAGAGTTTGAGTCTTGCTCCTACGTACCTCCAGATGCAATGGAGGAATCAAAGCTACGTAGTTCTTCCTGAAAATGTTTATGGGTTGGTGTTTTTTAATGTAGGGATCCTAGGATTCCTTGAACTGCTGACTCACTCGATTCCTAGACGCCAAGCTAACCCGGATTGTACAACCGACTTAGCCCCTACTTTTGAAAATAATTTTAGGGTTCTTGAAAGAAAATGGTTTGGTGTGAGGTGGGTTCGTTTTAGAATAGGTATTCTAGAACTCCTGAACTGTACAGCTCATTAGTTCTAGAACGCTGGCTAACCCGATTGTCTGATAGACTTAATCCCCTATTTTTTTGGAAAATGGTTTATTCGTATTTGTTAAGTTTGTAGGGTTACTGAACTGTACAGCTCATTGGCCCTAAAATAATGACTAACCCGGTTGTACAACCGACTTAGCCGTTTATTTAAGAAAAATAATCTATTCGTATTTATTAAATTTTCAGGGTTACTGAACTGTACAGCTCATTGGCCCTAAAATAATGACTAACCCGGTTGTACAACCGACTTAGCCGTTTATTGATACTGTAATGTAGTCAAGAAAATCAATTACACTATATAATATAATCATAATCACAATAAAAATATACACTTTGAGGGTTTAGTCACCGTATATTCTTATCAAGGGGCCATTACTCGCTATATATTGACATTATCCATGAGGAAACATTCTAGATTGAATACAACAAAGAGAATAAGAAACTATTAAATAAAAATTTAAAATTTAATTTCAATAATTTGAATCATATCCAACAAAAATCTTTAATGGCAATCCTTAAAAGCTCCTCCGCTAAAACGGATCAACAGAAACATTCAAATCAAAAGATACATTCACCACGATTCTCGGTATGAAATTTCCATTGAATCAGCAAAAATAATCTCATTTAGCATAAATCGAATTGAAAACGAATAGGTTAGAGTATCGATTAAAGACACATAAAAACATCATTGCAATAACAAGTGTTGCTTAAATTCTCAAAGCCAAAATGACGTTCTCCTTCTGGGAATTGGTCACCAAGAGCTTTCTCAAGTTCTCCTTCTTGCAACATCGCTACTGCTCTACCTTTTTTTTTTTAGATCATAGAAACCTTAGAACCGTGTTTAGTGGATTAGGGTTTCGATGTGAAACTCTAATCCTATTTTGGGTGATTTTAGCAGTAGTCTACTGCCTCTGTTTCTGTGTGTTTTAGACTCTAGGCTAGCCGCTTATTTATAGGTAGAAATTAGGTTTTAGCATTAATGGTTGTTTTTGGGCTTTGCGGATCGATAATGTGGGCTCTTTGAGTAGTCTTGGAGAGCAAGACGAACCCCTAAAGCTTGTTGATGCTGCTCCTTTATTTAATTTTCGTTTTTTATATTCTTTTTATTTTTAATATTATTATTTTTTGTATTTTTGGATCTTTTGGACTATTAAGTGCTCTTAAATTATAAATTAAACTAAATAGAATTTTTTTTGACATTTTTGGGCTGTATATACATTTAAATAAATTAAATAAACAAAATACGGATAAAATAATAAGAAAAAGGAGTCAGACCAAATATAAAGACGAGGACGGGCCGGAATCGACAAATACACTAAAACTAAACCAAAAATGGGCGTGTTAACTACAAACCCCACAATTAACTCGGAATCGCATTAGTCTGAATTTAAACCAAATTTTGAGAAAAATGACTTTAGGTGGACCTGCTCACATACGACTAAACTCAAATACAGATAATTAAATTGAAGAACGCACGAGAAGATCGATCATTCGCGCACATGCCTAATTTAAACAATGGTATTTCGAGTTTAGCTGAACGGAGTGACTGGATTTGGTTTGGATTGGTAACCAATACTCTACACTAATATTTCCCATAATCACGCGACTCCGAAGCACGCCGCTAATAAAAAGACGACTAAAGCAAGAAAAAGAAGATGGACAAAATTGGGGTATAACAATCATGAAAGGTGTTTTGATTAAATGTGACACTCTCTTTGTGGTGCGTGGAAATTTTGAAAACTCTGACTTTTAAATCGACTAATTAATAGTAATTAGAAAGGGGGTGTTACATTTGTGGTATCAGAGCAGTTCGGTCCGTCCGGCCAAGTTGTCGAGTCTGTTAACCCTCGAGTCTTGGTACTCGTTCTGAATCATAATCATGTTGTTGTTTATTACTGTGATTTTTGTTGGTTCGTTCTTTCATTGACATGCCTTGCCATTTAATTGATGGCTAGCGATTGAAGGTTATATTGATTGATTAAGGTATATGTGATTGAACTGTGTAACTGGTGGTTGTAGCATTGACTTTGTCTGTTTGTGACTGATGTCTGTATCATTCGAATATGTGTGATTAAAAGAGTTCTAACGACGTCAATGGAGTGAAAGTCGTGACGACGCCTTCGCACTACAGACGGCGTTAAAAGTCTTTTAATGTGGTAGTTATAAATTTGAAAGGAAGTAGTTTTGTGACCTTAATTAGTTGGTTGCATGAGAAGGAGGGACTGATCACCCCAATCACTCATCACCACTGAAAGAGGCGACAATAACTCATAGTTAGTATTAACTTTGGATGCATGCACTAATTTTAATTTGATTGGTTGCTTGATTAGCTTGTTAGAATATAGAAAGTAATTTTTATATGACCTAACCCTGGTAAGGATACACTGAACAATATTTGAAGATTGCTTGTTGAAAATTGTTGCACTTGATTGACGTCCTTGCCATAAGTTGATTGTTTTGTGATGCATATGAGTTAAATTTGATTTGTGCTTAATTGTCTCGAAGTTAGTATGCTAAAATGAAATGTTGTGTAAGACTCTATTTTCATTAACTTAATTAAAGTTGCATAACTTGAAGCTTTGACATTTTCAGTGTTTCAATTTGGCTTGTTTCGTGAGCATGATGTGATTTGTCAAAATTAAATGATTAGCTTTCCTTACCTTCTGAGTTTATGTTGGAAATCAAATTTTGAACTAATAAGTAGTTGTTTATGTGGTTGCATGCTTGAGTGATAGTAAGGTTGAAGTTCACATATGATTTCCTTTTTGACAAAACTGTGAGTCCTATGATTTTGCAAAAACGGAACTTGGGAGAATTTTGTACTATTGGGAATGAATAGGATGTCAAATTAGTGTTGAATTTTGTTTCCAAGTTGTTCTAAGATTTTTTTTTTTCAAAATGAGACATGATTTCGGCTTTTGCACCGATTAGGTTGTGGTTTAATGTTGTTTGAAAATTATGATGTGTCACACTAATTGGATGGTTAGGGGAGTTACAATTTTTATGCTACGGGAATGTGAGTCCAATAATAATTGTCAAGATTTTAGGAACAAATGTAAACAATTTTAAGTACTTTTTGACTGTGAACTACAAGTGTATAATTGTGTTCGTTTTATGACTTAACTTTGGCATTGTGTTGCTATCACTAGTATTATTTGTCACTTCTTGAAACTGTTTTACGTGGCTTTTAAATCTAAGGATGAAACTGTGCAACGAAACTTTTGTGCACTTCTAATACTTGACTAGTTTTCCTTGCTAAGTGTTGACAAGGGTAATTAATTTCATTGGTTAAACTAATATCAAGTCTTGAATCAAAGCAATTGTTTTATGATGCATGTGTTGGTTATAATCTCTTGTGATATGAAATCGAATTCAATTTGTTAGAATTATATGTTCCACGTTATTTCTAGAAGAGTTGTAAAATTGCATGTTAACCAATCCCTAGGAATAAAGAGAATCGAAGAAAATACCTACATGTTTAATCTTTCGGATTTGCGTGTTTAAATTGTTTGCATGATTGGTTATGCTTATTTGATGTTTGATGAAATGCAAAAGTATGTGATGATTATAATCAGTTTTGGTTAATTGATCATGATGAGTTTTACTTGTTTAAAGTTTTGTGCGTTTCTGGACACTGTTTCAGTCTTTTGAAAACTGGTACTGTTTGATTGAGTCAAAAATTATGTGGCCGAGCGTTTTCGAAAATAGACTTAAAGCCGGTCGTTTTGGCACTAGTTTCGTTAAATTCGGAGTTGTGTAGCTCCAGTTATGAACCTCCAAAGTCGGGTCAAATTTCTAGAGTCAAACTGTGAATAGGCTCAGTTTTTGCAAGCGTTATATCTTCAAATGAACTCCGTTTTGAACGATTCTTTTTCCATAGAAACTACATTCAAAATGATTTTACTCGGGCTAAAGTTTTGTCCCACTTGGTCAAGTTTAAGTCAGTTTAGAGTGAAATGAAGTGAGAGGACAGAATCTGTCCAGTCTGGGAACTGTTTGAGTTGTTTCTAAAAACTGTACCAATTGGCTCATTGTTTTGAAACTTTAAAGATATATTCAGAAACTACACATCTGTGGCTCTCCAACAAGTATTTATTTGTCGAAATCCGAGATCGTTTACTATTTTAATTAATTCGCCAAAGTAGGCGCAAAGTTACAGAATTTTCTGCACCCGAGTTTAGGAGGACTAATTTGAACGTTGAATAAAATGATTAATTGTGGAATAGGTTGAACTTGAATTTTGTTGTTATGATCGTGTTGATTGTTGATGTGAATGATGTTGGATATATGATAAATTGTTGAGATTGGTATTGTTGTGTTAATTACGGTTGTTAGGGTTGTTGGGCCTCTGGCCATAATTGTTGTTGTCTCTTGTGTTGGGTAGTCGGGTAGGATTTTGACAAACTACAGGTTAGAATACCTAATTGGGGAGTAAGAGTGTAGGGAAGAGTGTTTGATCTGTTGTGTGTAAGATAGGACTTGGATGATAACAGTTAGAGGAGATAAGCAGAGTGGATGTTGATTTCATGAGTTTAACGTAGATTTTCGAGGAGGATAGCAATCGTTCGTATAAGATAGTGAAGGAGAAAAGGAGTTCTCAGTTTCGTGGGTAGCCCTATGAAGTTTCAGGTGTTAAGGACAAGGGAGAGGAGAGTTCGGGCAAGAAGCCAAGTGGGGGAGACGCTACTGTGGGGATTGTGTGTCACAAGTGTGGAAAGCCGGGGCATAAGAGTCTAGTTTGCATGGTCACCAAATGTTTCAAGTGTGGTAAGGAAGGTCATATAGCTGCTAAGTGTGAGAAGAAGGATGTGGTTTGCTACAACTGTGGTGAAGTGGGGCACTTTAGTACCAAGTGTCCAAAGCCGAAGAAGGAGAAGTCTAGCGGGAGAGTGTTTGTTCTGGCAGGTTCGGAGCCTGCGGAGGAGTGATGGTTACATTTAGAGGTACGAGTCTCATTTAGGGTGCTTTGCTAGAAATCTATTGTTTGTTGTGGGGAGTGTTTAAGTTTACATATCCATGATAGTTAGATTTTCGAGGACGAAAATATTCTAAGTGGGGGAGAGTTGTAACGCCCAAAATTAATTAGGTGAATTATTTAACCAATTTGAGTAAGTGATTATTTAATTAATTTAAATAAGTGATTATTTGACTAATTTAATTAAGTAATATTTTAGTTGTGTATATTAAGATAATAATAGGGTGTTTAAAATAAATAAGAGGTGGTGGTTAATAAATAAGGGAGTAGTGATTCTATTATGATAGGGATTGGTTGAAATAAATGGGGGTGGTGCAATTAATAGGCCCATGATCCAATAGGCCCATTTAGTGTCTTAAAAAGAAAAGTCAAAGAAGGAAAGGAAATGAAAGAAAGGGAACGTGAGAGAGAAGGTGAGAAACAGTGAAAAGAAAAAGAAAAAAAGGGAGAGGGAGAGAAGAAAGGGGTGCGACGGCAGCAAGGAGAAAGGGAGGGTTTTTGTCATCTTGGCTTGGGGTAAGTTGGTTTGGGTACCAATCTTCTTCATTTTTCTTTCTCTATCTTTTAGTGTAAATTTCACACCCTAATTCCTTTCCATTTTCACTTTGCCATAAATGGGTTTTTGAAGCTCAAAGTAGGAGAGTATCCATTTTTGGTGGTTCTTGTGTTTTTGAAGGAGAGGCTACTAGGTTCTTCAATTTTGAGGTATGGGGGCTCTCTTTCATGGCTAATAATTTATAAACCTTGAAATCATAGAGACTAGGTGTTAGGAGTATTTTGTATTTAATTTGGTGATACCATGATGCTTGATGTTGGAAATAAATGTGTTGTTAAATATGCATGCCATATGTTTGATAAAATGCTTCAATGTGAAGAAATATGTGAATATGTGATTTAATGATGTTGATTAAATGTCTAAGTGAGTGTTTGTTAACGTGAGTTATATGAATTAAATGCAATATGGTGTGTGATAAGTGTTAAATAATAATGAGGTGTTTGGTTGCTAATTGACATAATTGATTAGGAGGAATATTTGTGTTATTAGGTGTTTAATAAATTATTTGATTTAGAGTTGGTTGGAGTGTGTAGGTTGGTATGGAGAATTTAAAATTAGGTGTGCAGTGAATAGTAGCAATGGCGCCATTTCACAGGGAATGTGGCGCCTGGGTGGTGGTTTGGCTCGGTTGGGAATGTGCAGGGGAAAGGGGGCGCCAATGTGCTAGAAATCGCGCTGGTTCGGTTGCTTTTTGTTCTTTGGGTGGTGAGGCGTGGCGCGCAAGAGGGCGCCAATTGCGAGCCCAGTGCAATTGTCTTGCGTGAGTGTGTGTGTGTGCGCGGGGAGGCGCCATTTGGCTGCCCCAATGCGCTGCTTTGGCGCTGGTAGTGTTTGGGTGTCTAAGTGTGGGTTTAAAATAGCCCCTAAGTGTAAAATTGATCCTTATGGTGCCAAACTAGTCCCTAGGTGTAAAAATAGTCCCTAAGTGCTAAATTAATCCTTATGGTGTCAAAATGGTCCCTAGATGTCAAAATGGTCCCCGAGGTGTCAAAATAGTCCCTAAGTGCTAAATTAATCCTTATGGTGTCAAAATGGTCCCTAGATGTCAAAATGGTCCCCGAGGTGTCAAACTAGTCCCTAAGTGCTAAATTAATCCTTATGGTGTCAAAATGGTCCCTAGATGCTAAAATGGTCCTTATGGTGTCAGATTAGTCCTTAGGCACTGAAATGGTCCTTAGGTGTCACATTAGTCCTTAAGAGGTGATTTGGTCCTTAGGTGTGGGTTTAGTCCTTGGTGTGACATTTAGTCCAATATGAGGTGTGTTGCGTTGTGGTGATGATTAAGCGGTGTGTGGGCTTCGGCCATTGCGGTGTGTAGGCTTCGGCCAAAGCGGTGAGTAGGCTCCGGCCAAATATTGTGAATAGAGGTGAGGTGTGAAAGGAAAAGTGGTGAGTTTAATAATTGTTGTGGTAGGTGTATTGTGTGTGATGCATTGTCATGGTGTCACATAAATCATGTGCATATAAAAGAGGTGATGTGGCTTCGGCCAAAGAGGTGATGTGGCTTCGGCCAAAGAGGTGAGTGCCCTAAGGGGTTATTGAGGTGATGATGGATCCACATGCATATTGCATTTCATACATTACATGCATGCTCTGGTGATTGATTGGGTGTTCATAAACTAATGGTGTGTTTGATGTAACTGTATTCCTGATGTAACTGTGTTAAGGGTGTATTTGGATTGATTGTATATCCGGTGTACCTATTCTCTGTGTGTTTTTGTTTTATTTATTATTATGTATGTATTGAGACTCACCTCTATCGCTACCGTGTTGCCTCGTATGCCTAAGAACTGCAGTGACTGGTGACTAAAGTTGTTTAGAGATCCTCCTTCTAGTGTGGTCGAGTCGGCTCTGATACGTAGCACCGAGGGGGAAATACTTAGTAGTTGTTATTTTATATTGTTTTGAACCATTAGGTTAAGTTATTATCTTCAGCTGTTGTACTATTTATCCTCAGACTGATTGATGCTATGTATAATACACTGAAGCCTATTTTAATTAATATTTTGGAATCATGAAAGGTGTTTTGATTAAATGTGGCACTCTCTTTGTGGTGCGTGGAAATTTTGAAAACTCTGACTTTTAATCGACTAATTAATAGTAATTAGAAAGGGGGTGTTACACAGTTCATGCATGATCCAAGAGTAAGACACCTTCAAGCAGTAGACCGTGTTCTGCAATATCTCAAAGCCACTCCAGGGAGAGGACTACTTTTCAAGAGAGGTGGAAACTTGGCTATAGAGGCGTATACTGATGCAGATTATGTAGGTTTAGTGAGTGATAAAGATCCACCACAGGTTATTGCACATTTTTATGTGGGAACCTTGTTACATGGAGAAGTAAGAAATAGAACGTGGTGGCTCGATCAAGCGCCAAGGCAGAATTTCGAGCTTTGGCTCTAGGAATTTGTGAATTACTAGTGGATGGAAATCATACTAAATGATTTGAAAATTCAATGTGAAGGGCCTATGAAGTTGCTTTGTGACAATAAGTCGGCAATCAATATTTCCCATATTCTTGTTCATCATGACAGGACCAAACACATAGAGATAGACTGCCACTTCATCAAGGAGAAACTACACAGCGGTTTAATAGCTACATCCTACATTCCTTTCGGGCATCAACTGACATATGTGCTCACAAAGGGCTTGCCAACAGAATGTTTCAACCAACTGACATGCAAGCTGAGAATGATAGATATCCATTCACCAATTTGAGGGGGAGTGTTGTAAATAGTGGTGCAAATAGTGGTTAACTGTAATTTTTTCTGGTCCTTTTATAAGGCCCGCTAGGGTTAGTCTCTAAGTAGCCTATAAATAGCCTTCAGTGCATGTACAAAATACAACTGATATATACAAAGGTATTCCTTCAAACCTTCGCTCTTCAATTGCTCTCAATAGATCTCGTGTTGTTCTATGCTGAGATATTTTGGGTTTATTGTTGGATTTTGATTCCTCAATCTTCTTTCACTGGGCGTTGGAGTGATTGATTTGAGCTCTGCTTGGCTGAGTTTATGGTGGCTCTTGATTCGTTTCTTGCATTTTCTATTTTGTTAGGGTTTGTTTGCCCTCTTTCGTTTAGTATTTGATAGTTTGCTTTCTGATTGTGTTTCTGTTTGCTGGTGTTTTTAGCAAACAATCACTAGTTTTCAATATTAAGACTGTGAGATCAAACTAGGAAATCTCTTTGACAATTGCCTTTGAGTTTTGTGTCTTTTAGCGTACGTAAGAACAGAAAATAGTAGGAAGAGATAGTTTGAAAGCAGAATGAGAGCAAGAAGTGCAACAAACGTAAAAAACAAGTAAAAATTGCATTAAAATGATAGAGAGAAGAAGGTGGTACACCAACACGTACAATATAATCTGATTCACTCTTGTTTCGCTTTGGCTTGGAAGTTGAGTTTCTCAGTGTTTTTGTAAAATGTGGTGACCCCGTTTTCCTATTACAAGGGAGTATTTATACTCTCAGATACAATCGTGGGCAAGCACGATAACCACTTCCTAAAAACTAGGGAAATAACCGCCCACTAATTGCTGCTCCTTGCGCTTGACCACCACTTGTTGTCGAAGGATTTGGCGAAGTGTTGGACCCGGTTTAAATCGAACAATTGGGCCTCTCTGTCGAAGGTTTCGGCATTGCTTCGTAGCTTGAAGAACCAGTGCAGCGTCGGTTTGCTTGCATTGTCAACACTCGTACAACTTTACTGTTGAATTTATGGTACATTGACTTGAACATTGACCTGCAGCTCACAGAATACTATTAAATGCGTAGTCAATACCACTTAAAGCTTAATTTAATGCCCTTGTCGAAATTTTGAGGTAACAGTTGCCCCAAAAATGTTTTTTCGACGGAATAAGGAATGGAGGAAGAAGAAGCATTTTTGAATCTTTGTGCAATGGTCATTTCTACCGCCTTTTTGCGTTTCAACGAAGGGTCGAAAAGACAACCATCATTATTTGCACAGGTAAAACGAACCGTCTTATTGGCACACGTTGCATAGTTGGTGGGCCATCACGTCTCTCAAACGTCGCGAACGTGCGAGTTATGGCGAACGTGCCAATAACCGTAGCTTCCCAACATATATAAACGGCTACAACCCTTCATATTCCTCTTTACTCAGTTTGAACTCTTGTGAAACCTCTCTGTATTCTTCATTCTTTGCGTTTTGCAAAAATCCCCAAAATCACAAAAGTTTCAAACTTTCACTCCTTTCCTTCAATCCTACGCTTGAATTTCGTCTCGCATTTGCTTTTGATCTCTCATGGCTTCCTCATCTGCTGCTGAATGTTCAACGAAGAACGACGACACCAACAGGCCTAAAACCCTTGATGGCTTTGTTGATGAGCCTGACATTCACGATAGTCGAGCAGTTCAATGGCAAACCCAGGTATTGATTCCCTCTGCTAGGGTTTATACTCATGCATATCTGGGCCCTCTTCCTAATACCCTTTTAGAGAACACTGAAGTTTACAAATTTTCCCCGATCCATGCCTCTTGACCCTTTGCAATTTTCACCAAGACCCCTTTTTTCACTTAGAATTTCTGAATAGTCCTTCCAGGTCTTTAGAGTGCGCTCCTAGGCTCGACCAAACAGATTTACATAGATTGGCTCGACAAGGTGGAGGCTAAAAAGGCGACGTCTGGAAAAAACAAGGCATTTTTGACCTTATCCAGTTGTCTAGGTATGGGCCTAAGTATGACAAGACCTTGATATTGGTCCGCTATGCGATTACGGGGCTGTGCCACTCATAGTCTTCACTTGAGATGTGGCATCTTGACTCCCACTTTACTAGATGTTCTTTGCCATCACAGTGCCAAAACCCCTAGGTGAGACTTTTGACCTGCTAATCCACGAGTATGTATACCCGTTCACTTTCAATAATGCCACTTTTGCTCCTTACATCACGAACAACACCACAACCGTGACAATGACACGATGTCTCGCTAAAGAACACGTAGCCTTCTTAACCCTTTGGTTATCCTTTTTTTTTTTCGCACCGTTCACTCCGGGTTTCTAAAACCTATATTCCATCGGCAAAATTTGAACTCCACGAGAAAGAAAACATTAATCTTGCCAAACCGTTGTTGGGTTCCTCTCTCGTCGGAGCTTGACAATGCTTTGTTCTAGAATCGAAAGAAGGCGAACCCACCAACAAGTTCTTGGCCTCTGCCCATTGTGGCTATTGCAATTGTGGTCGCTAGCCACTTTTGAGTCTCGACTAGGTCTCAGTATATTCCTAAGTCTGCTTCACTCAACCTTGAAGTCTAGGAGGATGAAGGGATTCGACTAGCTCGGTTGAAACCAAGCGGATAAATATTCCTCCGGAGGAGTCTTTCAAATTCACTTCGACATGTTCTGAAGTGCACAAGTTTCGTAGACTCTATGGCTCCCCTTTTGCAAAGGCCTTTCGGTCCAACTTGGTTTCTGAACCATTTCCTTCTTCTTCTCGTCCGAACAAGCCGAGGAGATTACCCAAATCGCAAGCCTACCTCTCTCCTCGCTATTCTTTCTACCGACTTACCTGGCAAAGCTAAAAATAGCTTCTGAATTAAGAGATACTTCCCGCTTATTACGCGAGACGGTTTGGCCTTTGTCGATCGACTGCGCCAAGTGTGTTTTCATAGGCGAGAATTTTCGAATCCGCACACGATGGCGACCTACAAACACGCCTTCTTCAAGAAATTCCACTATAGGGCCTTGAGTTTGAGCCCCTCAAATTCAACCCCGATTCTCATGCACTAAGGAATTTCATGAATGGTGGACTAGTTACTATACCACTTCTTCTTTGGGAGGCTAGTGACACCTTTGCGAAAATATTGTGAAGAAATTGGTGGCGACCCTTCCTTCAACAACCCGGTATTTACTTCTTGATACCTAAATCTTTCGAGTCTTGAACATCTCAGAACTTAGTTTTATTTCTGTTTTCTTAATGTTTTTCGACGTCAGTCAACTCGCACTCAAAACCAAGGCCAAAGTAAGCAAGGCTACCACAAAGACCATCTCCTCCAAAGAACCAAGAAAAGCGAGTGGACGCGAGATCTATTCCGGACATTATCCTAAAGAGGGTATGTTGCCATTTATTCGCTTCAAGTTATTTTTGATTACGACTTTTACTTATGTCGAAAACCTTACGCTTGGAAAACAACCTGCAAAATCCTCAGCACACCAAAGCTAAAAGGAAAATGGTCCTCCACGAAGATGAGGTACTATACTCTTGCCTTGTTAATCCGTCGAAATTTCTCTTCCTTTGTCATTCACTTTCTGTCATAACCCAAATTCTTTTTGCAGACAATCGAAAGTGATGATAACATCCCCTCACTCGAGGTCGAAGAAAAGAAATCTTCCCGAGATTCAAAGGGCAGCTCAAGGCATCATTATTGATGAGGCTCTGAACCACCTTCTTCTCCTCCAATCAAGAGACTTAAGGTACAAGAGGTAAACTCCTTTCGACATTAGATTAGACTTATTCGGTCTCGCCTTTCCAATCCTTAACTTAAGCGATATACCTTGCCGTGCATAGGTGGGTGGATGCTAAGTGAACAATCCACGAAGTTCGATCTATGGTTGAGGCTTCATTGATCTAGAGTCGTCAATCCCTATGCTCCCTTTTCCTTCATCTCCTCAAGTGCAATCTGCTGAAGAAATTTTCCAAGCATTGGAGAACCACAAAATTCCCATTTTCGAGGAGTTTGCGCCAAGTCTTTGGAAATGTCGAACAAGAGGCGATCGTCGAAGAGAATGCTCTGTTATGGAGGAGGCTATTCCAATCGCCGCAGCGTTGAGCCGGAGATCGTTGTTGGAGAAAAACGCTCAAGTTCGAACTTACCATTCCAACAACCGAAGGACTGTAAGTAGTGGCTACCTCAAATTCGAAATTCTGAAGCAAATATGGTCGATCAAGAACCGGAGGAGCCTAGAGTAGAGGTAGCTGCGGATCAAGGTGCTTCGCCAAAGAGTCATCCAACAAATATTTGTCGATCAAGAATTGGCTGAGCTAAAGAAGACGGATCCCTTGGCAGCTTTGAAGATTATGTTAAGCCTCAAGAGCTCGTCGAGCCGTTTGGTTTGCAGTTCCTCGAACAACTCTCTAAGTTCTATCAACCAAGAGACGGTCGAAAGCCTGCTTTGCCAGTTGAAGACGAAGGTGTTAGAAGGGGACTTGGTGGCAACCATTGAGAATGACTCATCTGTGTATCTCTTGAGGTAAAATCCTCATTCGTAAGATCACCGATTAGACCCTCCTCAAAATGTCCTTTCGTTCTTCATGGAATTTGGCCCTATTTTTGAGCAACTTTCTCTTTTGATCAACCAACGGTCGACCACCTCTAAGCGCAAGGTTCAAGAGACTCAACTCTGCGAGGTGGAACTCGCCTCTCTTAAGGCTGATCAAGACGACATCGAAGCTCTTGAGACCCAAGCAGCTAATGATGAGAAAGCAATCGCTGAATGGGATGCAGAGATTGCGCGCATTGATGAAGAGATAAAGACCCTTCAACTCAAATTGTCTAATGCTAAGCATCAGAAGGGCCTGATCGTCGAACGCATGAGTGCTGCTTCTTCGTCCACCAAAACTACCAAAGCAATGGCAGCTATAGAGCACTTGGAGAAGATTGACAAGCACCAAGCTATTCTCGCTGACCTCGACAAAGAGCTGTATCTTCTCGACACCTCTATTTCTCTAAGTGTGAGCATTATGGAGAGGCATAAGGCTACCTTGTCGACCTTCTAAGACTGTAATAGCTTAGCATTCTAAAAATGGCTGTGTAACTTTAACAATTTCTTTATACATTTCCATTTATGAACAACTTTCATTTACTTACAATTGCTCAATCTTTATTTCGGTTAACGTTGGCTTGTATCGTTTTAAATACTTGCCATTTATTCTAAAGGTCCTATTTTCGTCACCTAACTCTTCGATTTCATAAGCGCCATTCGAAAAGCAACGCAACACGCGAAATGGGCCTTCCCACCCTGGTGACCATTTGCCTAAAACTCTATCTTTTTTATCCATAGGTAATAGGACTTTCCACACTAACTCCCCTTCCTCAAAGGTTTTTAACTTAACCTTTTTATTGTAAGCTTTAGCTACTCTTTCTTTCTGTCGAATAAGCATCTCTAAAGCTAACAACCTCTCTTCGTCTAAATCAACTAATTCATCAATCATCATATTCCAATAATGATCAAAAGGAATTTCACATTGTTTCTGAATCCTTGTTGATTGTAAACAAATCTCGACGGTAACAACGCATCATGCCCAAATGTTAACTTTGTAGGGAGTGGTGTTTATAGACTCTTTAGGTGAAGTTCGACAAGCCCATAACACTTGGTCAAGAGAACGTACCAACTTCTAGGCTTACGTCCAACGTGCTTTTAATCAAGTTAATAATGATTTTATTGGCGCTCTACTTGACCATTGGCTTGTGCGTAGTATGGTGTCGAAGTCAATAACTTGAAACCAACTTCAAAGCCGAAATCTACCATTTTTCGACCGGTGAACACACGATACCTTGAGTCCGTAGTAATGGTTTCGGAATTCCATATCTATAAATGATATGATTTTGAATAAACCTTATCACTGCTTCTTGATCTACATTGGCCAAAGGTATTGCCTCTACCCATTTAGTAAAGTAATCAATCCCTACTAGAATGTATCTGTGGCCTTTCGACGACGTTGGTTTTATTTCTCCAATCACATCTAAAGCCCAACCCCTGAATGGCCAAGGTTTCACTATAGAATGCAACTCATTTGCAGGCACATGTTGTATTCGAGCATGTTTTTGGCATTCTTGGCAACCTTTGGCAAATTCTATACAATCTTTTAGCATAGTTGGCCAATACATTCCTTGTCGAAATAACAACCATTTCATTTTGTGGCCTACTTGATGTGAGCCACATGCTCCACTATGTGTATCGAAACCGCCAAATATGCCTCGTTTTCACTAAGACATTTTAGTAGTACCCTTCCGGGAGTTTGTTTGTACAATTCGTTTCCAATTAACACATAGCTTAGAGCTCTGTACTTTACTTTTTTGTTAGTGTTCCCTGTAGGACTTTGCAGATATTCTACAATGGGTTTTCGCCAATCATCATCAACCATATTGTCATAGCAAAAATTTCTGCCAAGTCAATATCGTCAAAAATGTGACGGTTTTCGACGCTCACTTCAGTTGTATTTATTGCCCCCCCAATTTTTGGTGTTGACAATAACGTAGAAGGAGTATTATAGAGAGAGTCTTCTGAGATTAATTTATCTTTTATCTCACTTAACTCTTCTAGGCTTTGCTTCGATACTTTGTAACCGGAAGCAATTTGTGCCAGTTCATTTGCCACGTAATTTTCAATTCGTGGTAAATGTTCTAGGTGAACGAATGTAAACCTTTTTAGCAAAGTATTGGCAATAACGAAATATTTAATAAGGTGTTCATTAATACATTTGTATTCTTTTGTCAATTGTTTGACCACTAGTTGAGAATCACCTTTTATGTCGACATAACTTGCCCCCAATTCGAGTAAAATTTTAAGGCCTACTATTAAAGCCTCATATTCACTTCATTATTTGAGCAAGAATCTCGAATTTTAAATTTATACTTCGTTGGAGTATTTTCGGAGAGATAATCAAAATTCCAATGCTGCTCCATTCTTATGGCTTGAGCCATCAAGTATAGCCTCAGGGCGTATGTCTAATGAATGTATTTCACATTCGACAACGGAATGGTCTCGCTATAAAATCAAGCAACCACTTGTCCTTTAATTGATTTAAGGGGTTGGTAAGTTAAGTTGTACTCTAGCAAAGCTAAAGCCCATTTGCCAATTCGACTATGCAACATTGGTTTTGACAACATATGTTTAATAACATCAAAATGCGAATAAACATAAACATCTGCTGATTTTATATATTGCTTCAATTTTGTACAAGAAAAATACAAGCAAAGGCACGCTTTCTCTATTGGACTATACCTAGTTTCAAAGATCAATCAAAACCCTACTAAGGTAATAAATGGGTCTTTCGACACCACTATCATCCTCTTGCGCTAACATGCTACCTATTGTGTTATCGGTCGCTATATACAATTTCAAAGAATTTATTTCCAATAACAGCAATAAAATTGGTGGCTTGACCAAATAAGACTTGATTGCGTCGAAAGCATCTTGGTGAACTCTGCTCCCACTTGAATTCATCTTCTTTCTTCAATCTTAGTAATGGCGAAAAAACTTGTGTTTTGCCACTTAGATTTGAGATGAATCTTGAAGGAAATTGATTTTCCACTAGTAGTAGATCGCAGTTCTTTTTTTGGTCGAAGGAGCCTTCGTTTCCATAATTGCTTTAGTCTTATTTTCGTTGATCTCTATGCCTTTCTTGTGTACTACAAAACCCAAGAATTCACCCGCACGCATACGTAAAGCACATTTGGTTGGATTCATTTTCAATCCATATTTCCTCATTCGTTCAAAAGAACGTCGAAGATGGTCTAAATGACCACTTTCGAGGATGACTTAACCACCACATCATCTATGTATACTTGCATAAAATCATCAATAAAATCGTGAAACATAGAATTCATTGCCCTTTGATAAGTGGCACCAGCATTTTTAAACCAAAGGGCATGACTACCCATTCATAAACACCCAATGCCCCGGACATCGAAAAGTTTGTTTTCGACACATCCTCTTCGGCAATAAAGATTTGATTATACCCCGAGTAGCCATCTAGCAACCGAGATAATCAAATCCTGCTGCCGAGTCTATTAGCATTTACGCTCACGGGCATAGCGTATTCATCTTTAGGTGTTGCATTATTTAGATCCCTAAAGTCTACGCAAACTCTAAGTTTTCCATTTTTCTTCATTCTTTGGAACTATATTAGCTAACCATTCAACATACCGCGCTTACGATGAATTTGCTTTTGAAAACCTCTCTATTTCTTCCTTGATCTTAGCCAATATCCGAGAGCAAATCTTCTTGGCGTTTGCTTCATCGGTTTCTTCCACTGGTCGAATGGGTATTTGTAATTCCACCACTTCTCGACTCAAACCGGCATTTCATTGTACTCCCAAGCAAAGCAATCCTTGAACTCCCGCAGAAGTGAAATGACTTGGGTTCTCAAGCGACATCAAGATGTGCACTAATATATGTTGGCCTTTTGATCAAGCCATCTCCCAAATCCACCTCTTCGACTGGATCTTGAGCCTGCATGCGCTTTGTAGAATCTCTAGGGTCTTTTTCAAAACCCAATGGTTCATCGTCATAAATGCAATCCAGTTTGTCATTTATGACTTCACCATTTTCTTCAGATGAAGTTATGGCTTCGACAGCCATTGTTTGTTGATTTAACTCGGCTTCCAAAGCCGTTTTTATTTTATTTTCGACCATATAAGCCGTAATTCTATCCCAAGCACTGGGTACTGACATCTAAACCTTCTAAGAGTCAGTGTCCCATCCTGTTGGAGGTAGCACACCATCAGGATAGACATTTCCACCTTCTATTTCCTCTCTTTCCCACACAAAACCATGTGTTGGGTATAAGTGAATGGAGGAAAGCACATTATCTGAAGAGATATATGCTTGGCTAGAAGATGAACATGGCGCAATGTTCGCCATTTGCTTCTCAAAATTCTCCCTGGTGACGTTGTTTACGTCGGCAGGAAATAACTCGTGCGCTTCGACATACTCCACGGACCATCATCCTCCACATTACCAATTTCGGTGTAGGCTTGAGGAACAGCTCTACGCCATGTATCCACTCTCTCCCAAGGAGTAGATTGTAGCTTGCTTTTGATGCTATAACAAAGAACGTGGTGGTTCTTCTTACGGTTCCTACCACCACTTCTACCTCGACAGCCCCCAACGACCAGGCGATTTCCCTCATAATTGGTTAACATAATGTTATGAGGTCGAAGGTCTGTATCAAAGCAGCACCTATTGTCTTGACATGGCACGAGGCATTAAGTTTACAAAGACCCCTCCATCGACCCGGTTATCTTATTAATACCTACGCCATTAACTTTTGCTTGGGCGTATAAGGGGCTTGGATGATGCTTTGCATGCCCTCGTCCGCCTCTCGAAAGTGGCCATTTGTTCTTCTACGCAGACCATTGTTCATGACATAGTAGCATACGGCTTGTGGTTAGCCATATCCCCAATGAAGTCCTCTTCGACGTCGTTTGGGGCTATCAGAATAAAGATCGTACTCACTCGGCAAAATGGATACCACGTTGCGGATGACGTCGAAGCTAGCCTCGTAGTCGTCCGGTTCGAGGTAACATCTTCATCCATGTCGAATGAAGCACTTTTCTTCTTTAAAGCTGTTAATGGAGGAAAAATCCTCTCCATAGCAGGCCTTCTTGGTTCCTCTATCATAATAGATTTCCCTTTAGCCTTATGTCCAACCCTCACTTGGTTGGCAGCACCTATACTTATCTTTGTGTTCCCCACGGTTTTAGAGTCACACCCCAACCGCTTTTTGGCGTTGCTCGTTAGCAACCAGGTGTTGCCTTCTTTTTCGAGCCGGCGTAACGACGCCATTGGGTCTTCGTCATGGGATTCTTCCCCTTATAATTGTTTTTATAATTATACTTTGAGGCCTCGCCTGTGATTGGCTTGGCCGTTCCAGCCTGTTGAACAGCATTCTTGTAGTGTCTACATCCAGCATGTATCCACTTCTCATTGGATGGATCCGTTCTTGGAAAAAATGGTTTGGCGAGGCGATAAGCGCAAACTCCTTTCTTAGCCGCACTCTTGCCAAAGAAATCTGCGGCTTGCTTGTCGAAGCCCTGCTTGAATTCTTTACCTTGTAAGGCAGGTCCCCTCTCTTGAAGCTGAAATCTGGCCTCTTATCTGGCCATTTCCTTTTCAGGGGTTGTCGAACTTCGCAGCATTCGACACTCTTAGCCGCTTCTTTATCAAACACAGCACTGCACCTTGGACATAACATGACCTCAGAGCTCAATTTACACCGATTCAGGAAGTCTATCAGATCTTCCTCAGCCTTGGGGTACACAGACTGTACCTTCTCCTCATATTCTTCTTGAGTCACGTGTTGCACAGCATCACTCTTTTGCACAACACTTTTGATTTTTTCAGCAGGAGGTTTGGTAGACTTAGGAGAATCCACCATTTTTGCGTCTACCATATTGATACTCATCTCAATTGGTTCCGCATACATCGCCTCCACTTGATGGAGAGGGTCAGCATCAATTTGCATCGGTGCTTTATTCTTTTTATCTCCAAACTTGAGCCTTCCTTCCTCGATCGCTTTCTGAACCATGTCGCTGAAAAGAACACAACGGTCAGTTGTATGTCCCAAAAAATTATGAAACTTACAATAACCCTTTTTCTTCCTCTGTTCGAGAGGAGGAACTTTCAGGCCATTTGGCACTATTATTTGGCCATCAGTCACTAGCAAATCGAAGATCTCATCACATTTAGTAACATCGAAAGTATACGTTTTAGGCACAAATCTATCATTCTTAGGCTCCACAGGATTATTCCCATTTGCAGGCCTTAATAATTTGCAAGCATAAGGAGGACCAGGCTTAAGTTCAGCCACGTCTATTTCCTCAGATTCGACATCACTGAATGCGAAGTCGAATTGCTCGTCTACATAGGCTATCTTTTCTTTTTTGTGAAAACCCATTGAGTTTTCTTTTTTATTGTACTTATTCACTCTAGCCTTTTCCTCTTTAAGCCTTTCGACTTGTCGAACTCTATCGGCTAGTTGGGCCATGTCTCTCAAATGAGACGTATCCAATTTCTTTCGAATTGAATAGTCAAGGCCACCTGCAGCCATTTCGACAAGCTCATGTTCAGGCACTTGTGTAAAACATCTTGCCTTCAGTAACCTGAATCTATTCAAATAATCATCAATAGCCTCAGGTACTTTACGTCGAACACTGGCCAATTCTTTGAGGCTAATCTTCGACTGGCCCATGTAGAATTGCTCATGGAAAGCCTTTTCTAATTGCCCCCATGTGTATATGGAACCAGGGGGTAGAGTGGTAAACCACGTAAAGGCATTTTTAGTTAGAGAATTTGGAAAATACTTCATTTTCAAACTCTCATTTTGAGCTATGTCTCCTGCCTCGACCATGTACCGGCAATATGTTCGACAGATGGACTCATTGGTATCACCCCAAACTTAGTGAACTTAGGGATTTTCCAACCTCTTGGCAATTCTCTGCGCAGGATATACTCACACAGGGCGATATGAAACTAGGCCTATGTAAACCTACGTTAAGGCCATTTTGCGCCATTATGGTTTCGACCAAAGTGGCTATGTTGTCTTGAGCGCAAACGTTATTTCGTTGCACTTGTCGAACAACTTCATCAGCGTTTTGGTTTCGATTCACCATAACTACTTCAGGGATGTGATTTCCCATTTGTTGTTCGCCCATAACCGCCTGGGCTTCGACAGTCACTGATCTCTGTGGGGTGTTAGGCATGTTGTTCCCACAATTTGGTAACTGCCTATTGTTTCCCGTAGGGGCCCCAAAGAAATCTGCAATCCTACCCATTTGGTCTGCTAACATCTGATAACTGGTATTTGTGTTCTGAATCAAAGGATTGAACACGGTACCAATTTGTTGAGTCCAAGATATTAACCATATCATGATTGCTTTCGTCCACTTGTTGTCTTAACGCCAACAAGGACGCATTGGTTAATGCAGTAGGATTTCGACCAAGTACACCCTCAGAAGAAACGTGTGAAGGAGAAAAGGTCGACACATGTGGCATTCCAGTAGGCATGCCATATACCCCAAAAGGGTATGGTGGTAGACTCATATTTTGGAAACGTGTTTCCAAACTATTCCTGTTGCCACATAAGGACTCGAAGGAAGTCCTACGCGCTTTGTGGCAAGGCCATGAGGCGATGTCGAACCAAAGATTGGTCATTGACATCGTGGGAGCGGTTATTGATGTCACCGGGGCGTAGTCCCCGCAACATTTCCACCGCTTACATTGGCGAGAATCTACCGTTGTTCCTTGCACTTGTGATATCACGCAGGTCGGAACTAGAGCGTTGTTAGAATTGGTACGTACCATTCTACCACTCCTCAAGTGCATACAAATTTATACACTTAACGAAACGACACAAAATAATCGCAAAGGTCCCACCGTTGTGCCAATTTGTTTGCTTTGTGTTTTTAGCAAACAATCACTAGTTTTCAATATTAAGACTGTGAGATCAAACTAGGAAATCTCTTTGACAATTGCCTTTGAGTTTTGTGTCTTTTAGCGTGCGTAAGAACAGTAAAATAGTAGGAAGAGATAGTTTGAAAGCGGAATGAGAGCAAGAAGTGTAACAAACGTAAAAACAAGTAAAAATTGCATTAAAATGATAGAGAGAAGAAGGTGGTACACCAACACGCATAATATAATCTGATTCACTCTTGTTTCGCTTTGGCTTGGAAGTTGAGTTTCTCGGTGTTTTTGTAAAATGTGGTGACCCCGCTTTCCTATTACAAGGAGTATTTATACTCGTCGGATACAATCGTGGGCAAGCACGATAACCACTTCCTAAAAACTAGGGAAATAACCGCCCACTAATCTGTTTTGCTCCTTGCGCTTGACCAGCTTGTTGTCGAAGGATTTGGCGAAGTGTTGGACCCGGTTTAAATCGAACAATTGGGCCTCTCTCGCCGAAGGTTTCTGGCATTGCTTCGTAGCTTGAAGAACCAGGTCTGTCGAAGTTTGCTTGCATTGTCAACACTCGTACAACTTTACTGTTGAATTTATGGTACATTGACTTGAACATTGACCTGCAGCTCACAGAATACTATTAAATGCGTAGTCAATACCACTTAAAGCTTAATTTAATGCCCTTGTCGAAATTTTGAGGTAACAGTTTCGTTTGTACCTTAGTTTCATTTGTTGCTTTCGAACTCGGGTTTGGTTTGTGCTTGGTGGGTCTTCTTCGGACCTCCTTGTCTTGAGCCACTCTGATTGAGTGTTTGGTTTGGGCTTGGCCCATTATATAAAATCAAATACCTTTGGACCAAAAAAAGGTATTTTTCTACAAAAGACAATAATAATTTCAACTGTTTAAATTAAAAGCCGGTAGCATGTGGTGTTTATATAAGCGGAAATGTTGGACTGTTGCTACGTATTAGAGAATCTAATATCTATTTATACAAGCAAACAACTTACAAAATTACAATTTTAGACATCTTACTTTTTTGACACATCACCACTTTTATTTTATTTATCATTTTTAAATTCTACTTTCTCTTCTTTTTTCACTAACTCTCTTTCAATCTCACATTTCCCAATATTTCTAACTTCTTACACATCTATTATTAGTGGCCCCCACACCATTTATTTAAAAATATTTCTTTTTCCAATTTTTTTAATCCACTACATAATCTAATATAATTAAATTAATCTATCTAATCTAATCTATCTAATATCTATTTATACAAACAAACAACTTAGAAAATTACAATTTTAGACATCTTACTTTTTTAACACATCACGACTTTAATTTTATTTATCATTTTTAAATTCTGTTTTCTCTTCCTTTCTCACTCACTCTCTTTCAATCTCACATTTCTCAATATTTCTAACTTCTTACACATCTATTATTAGTGGCCCTCACACCCTTTATTTAAAAATATTTCTTTTCCCAATTTTTTTAATACACTATATAATCTAATATAATTAAATTAATCTATCTAATCTAATATCTATTTATATAAACAAACAACTTACAAAATTACAATTTTAGACATATTACTTTTTTGACACATCACCACTTTAATTTTATCTATCATTTTTAAATTCTACTTTCTCTTCCTTTCTCACTCACTCACTTTCAATCTCACATTTCCCAATATTTCTAACTTCTTACACATCTATTATTAGTGGCCTCCACACTCTTTATTTAAAAATATTTCTTTTCCCAATTTTTTTAATCCACTATATAATCTAATATAATTAAATTAATATTAAATAATCTAAAATTTACTCTTATTTACTATCTAACCTAATATTTATTTATCTATTTATACAAACAAACCACACTTAATCTATTTATGCAAACAAACCACATTTAAATTACTCAAACAAGCCTCCCTATTTACCTGACAGTTCATCTAACTAAAGACAACATTGTAATTTACTATCATACATTTATCAAATTTATTCTCCCGATGCATTTTTTTCTCACTCCCACTTTTTTCTTACTTTCTCTTACTTTTTTTTTTCAAAATTCAAAATTTAAATCAAACTCACAAACTTTCTTTACCCACTATCTACTAATCTAATCTAATATTTATTTATACAAACAAACCATACTTAAATTACTCAAACAAGTTTATCTATTTATTTGACAACTTATCTAACTAAGGGCAACATTGTAATTTACTATCACATTCTTTTTCAAATTTCTTCTCCCAATGCACTTTCTTCTCACTCCCATTTTTTTAACTTCCCTCCCTGTTTTTTAAATTTCGAAATTCAAATCAAAATCAAATCTACTAACAAACTAAACAATCAATCTAAACTCCGAGATAACTGCACTAACGTAAAAAAACATGGGATAACTTCACTGATATATAAAAAACATAATATTAATATGGAGAAAGAAAGGAAAACTTAATGACTATTTCAACTACTGATTAATATTGAAAACACGGGATAACTGTATTGATATATAAAAAACACGGGATAACTATGCTGATATATACGAAAAAACACGGGATAATTGCACTGATATGTATTTGATAATCTACTATCTATCTTTTACTATCTACTATAATGTACTAATCAACTAAAATAATCAATTGAAACTATGAGGTATTTACACTGATATATAAAAAAAATGAGATAACTATACTAATATGTAAAAATTAAACGAGATAACTGCAATGATACATATAAAAACACCGAATAACTGCACTGATATATAAAAAACACTTCACTGAAATATTTGATAATCTACCATCTATCCGTTAGTGTCTACTTATCATCTATTAATCAACTAAAATAATAAATTGAAACTATGAGATAACTTCACTGATATATTAAAAACACAGGATAACTTTATTGAAATATAAAAAAACACGGGATAATTGCAATGATGTATGTAAAAACACGAGATGGCTGCACTGACATATAAAAAAACACGGGATAACAACACTGGCACTAATATATAAAAGAATACAGGATAAATGCACAGATTGTTTTTAAATGATACTTTTACATTTTTAGATTTTAATATTTATCTAAATTTTTATTTGAGACTCCTTTTTTAACTACTTTAAATTTGTCTTTTTTTTATGAGGTGCTGTCCAGACTATTTAAATTATGTCTAAGTTCGTTGCAGCACTCCGTGCGTATGCACGGGTATCCTACTAGTAGTGTTACTAAATGTACACAATGTAAGTAGTCTAGCCTGCAAGCCTACAAGCATCCCTATTGAGCAAAATCACAAACTGAGCACTAAAGAGGAAAGTGCTAAGGTTGACAAAATGCAATATCAAAGACTAGTTGGGAAGTTTATCTACTTAGCCCACACTAGACCTGACTTAGCATATGCACTTAGTATTGTAAGTCAGTTCATGCATGATCCAAGAGTAAGACACCTTCAAGCAGTAGATCGTGTTCTGCAATATCTCAAAGCCACTCCAGGAAGAGAACTCCTTTTCAAGAGAGGTGGAAACTTGGCTATAGAGGCGTATACTGATGCAGATTATGCAGGTTCAGTGAGTGATAGAAGATCCACCACAGGTTATTGCACATTTTTATGTGGGAACCTTGTTACATGGAGAAGTAAGAAATAGAACGTGGTGGCTCGATCAAGCGCCAAGGCAGAATTTTGAGCTTTGGCTCAAGGAATTTGTGAATTACTGTGGATGAAAATCATACTAAATGATTTGAAAATTCAATGTGAAGGGCCTATGAAGTTGCTTTGTGACAATAAGTCGCCAATCAATATTGCCCATATTCTTGTTCATCATGACAGGACTAAACACATAGAGATAGACCGCCACTTCATCAAGGAGAAATTAGACCGCGGTTTAATAGCTACATCCTACATTCCTTTCGGGCATCAACTGACATATGTGCTCACAAAGGGCTTGCCAACAGAATGTTTCAACCATCTGACATGCAAGCTGGGAATGATAGATATCCATTCACCAACTTGAGGGGGAGTGTTGTAAATAGTGGTGCAAATAGTGGTTATCTGTAATTGTTTTCTGGTCCATTTATAAGGCCCGCTAGGGTTAGTCTCTAAGTAGCCTATAAATAGCCTTCAGTGCATGTACAAAATACAACTGATATATACAAAGGTATTCCTTCAAACCTCCGCTCTTCAATTGCTCTCAATAGATCTCGTGTTGTTCTATGCTGAGATATTTTGGGTTTATTGTTGGATTTTGATTCCTCAATCTTCTTTCACTAGGCGTTGGAGTGATTGATTTGAGCTCTGCTTGGCTGAGTTTATGGTGGCTCTTGATTCGTTTCTTGCATTTTCTGTTTTGTTAGGGTTTGTTTGCCCTCTTTCGTTTAGTATTTGATAGTTTGCTTTCTGATTGTATTTCGTTTGTACCTTAGTTTCGTTTGTTGCTTTCGGACTCGGGTTTGGTTTGTGCTTGGTGGGTCTTCTTCGGACCTCCTTGTCTTGAGCCACTCTGATTGAGTGTTTGGTTTGGGCTTGGCCCATTATATAAAATCAAATACCTTTGGACCAAAAAAAAGGTATTTTTCTACCAAAGACAATAATAATTTCAATTGTTCAAATTAAAAGCTGGTAGCATGTGGTGTTTATATAAGCAGAAATGCTGGACTGTTGCTACGTATTAGAGAATAGTGTTACTAAATGTACAAAATGTAAGTAGTCTAGCCTATGATGCACTACTGTGCACCCTCCCCATTGAATAAATTCACCTGTAACTAACTGAACTAATTTCAGTTAGATTCCCAACTCTATATATACTCTGTATCCCAATTTAGAAATTAATGAAAAATCAGAATATTCAATCAAATGAATTTAGTTACAAATCAATTATAGATTAGTTGAAGATTGGATGATACTCCATCTTTCAACATGGTATCTTCGTCAGATCCTGAAGGTTCCTCTCCAGATGCTTCCACCACCGTTAACGTCGTCCCTCCCGCGGCGACTCTCTCCTCTCCGGCGAAGCTCAAGGCTTCGTCATTTACAGCGATTTCAGAAGCTCGATGCTGATAACTATCTCTTGTGGTGCTAGCAAGTCGAACCTATCATTAAAGCTCACAAACTCCATCACTATCTAGTCAATCCTACACTTCCAGTGAAGTTTCTCACCGTCGCCGATGCTACCGCAGACACCGACAACCCTGAGTATCAGAATTGGGAACAACAAGACCAATTGCTACTATCGTGGCTTCAATCTACGATTTCGCGTGATATGCTCACACGAGTGATTGGATGCAAAACATCAGCCCAGCTCTGGGATAAAATCCACAAGCACTTTCGGATCAACACGCAGGCAAGTTCTCGTCAAAATGCTAAACTTGCGAGAATTCAAGAATATGACAAGTTGAGGATTCCAAAGCAGACATATGTTGTAAAGTGTCTTGGAAACCTTCCACTTTAGAACAACTTCCGATCGTCAATGTCTCAACTCAAGACAAGTTAGGTATTTAAAACCTGCTGACAGATTGAAGTTAGGTATTTTCATCAATTTTAATATATCTTGAGCTTCGAGTGATGAAGTAACTATTCAATTCAGAAACTTCAAATACTATTAAAATAACACTAGTGTGAACCTTGATATGTTTTTGCTATATTTAGAGGTTTCACTGGTGCAGTAAAAATGCGATTCATCTAGAGGAAAAGGGGAAAAGAGAAAAGGAGATGAGAACAGATTATAAAAGAAGCTGATGAGTACAAGGAAGCTTTCTATGAGAAAAGAAAGCGCAACTGTGAGGAAAACAAAACCAACAACAGAGAAAGAGAAAAGGTAAAATATTAACAACATTCTTAATTTGTATGCAAATCAAGAGACTAATGATAATGAATTGTATATATACATATACAGATATACTTGGCGAACCAAGAGAAATTTCACAAAGGTTGATTATGAATCGCTTTGTTTCGTGCGTGCAGCCATTACTAAGCTGACAAACATTACTGGAAGCCGCAAGAAGCTTTCTCAACCTGGATCTTTGATTATAGCCAATAGCAGAATTCATGTTCTTCAGTATTGCTGCATTGAAAATAGTAATAAGCATACTTATAGGGATGCAAATAATATGCCATAAACTGGAGAAATTCAATAAAAGGATTATCACTTGAAGCAATTTCAAAGATATTTTAGAAGGACCCGTCAACTTTTAGCACTTAGGTATCTGAAAACATTTGACAATTTGCAAATCTCTTTGTTTTTATACTTTCATGGAAGCATGGACAATTTTGCCATGTAATGATGTTTGGTTCTGCACCAAAATCTTTAAAACATTGCCAACAAAATTCTTCATCAAAATGCTAAACATGTGAAAATTTAAGAAATCACAAAAATAAAATAAATGTAGAATTGTCTAGGTGGAATTTACAAGCGTACTAATACATGAATGAAATTATTAGATGCTATAAGCAATTTTTTAATCAACAATTAAAACTATAGATAAATCAGTGTAAGGCAGTGTCACCAAATTACCTGAGATACCTGCGTTGTGAGAAACCTGCATCGTCCTCATCAAACCGACCACAATATCCAAAAAAATTTGCTCCTTCAAAGTTTTCTATGTTAATATGCGGAACATGAGCTATTTTTGGCCAGTCTTCGCCTATTTCCTTCCTACATCACCTCTCTAACTCAGGGCGGCTAAAAATCGTTAAACCTTTCAATCTGTTAAGTTGTTGGAAAGTCGTCGGAAGACAAGTCAACTTTGGGCACGACATAATCGTCAAACCGTGAAGTGAGGAAAGGTTTCCGAAGTAGTCAGGCAAGGATAATAAATCATAGATCATCTCATGAGTGATCAAGTCATAAAAAGTATTAAGAATAAAGATTCAATACACAAAGTAAGAGAGAATTTAACATAAAAATAGATCTAAACCAACTACAATAGTGTTTTCTCAATATTCATTCATCCCTAACAAAAAGAGATTTAGCTACGCATAGAGGAAGAAGAGGAAAAACAGAAATTACACTTGAATGAAAAAGATGAACTCATTTGAAGCTCCAAATCTTGTTCCCAAGCCTTGAATCTTCAATAGAGATGATATGAGATGAGTGCCTTTGAGTTCTAGGGTTTCCAAGAGTGTAAAAACTGGTTTTTTCGAGTTCCAAGTCGCTACTTAAGTGATTTCGCGCATCAGCTCTATTCCAGTGCGCGTACGCGCAAGATACGCGCAAAGCTACTGGAATACTACTGCCAACTTGTGCGTGACTAGCGCTTACGCGCAACTTACACGCAACAGCTTACTAGAAAATACTGCACACTTGCGCGTGACTGGCGCTTACGCGCGACTTACGCGCAACAGCTTTGGAGAATTTTTGCAATCTTGCGCGTGACTGGCGCTTACGCGCGACTTACGCGCAGCAGAAACAAGACGCAGCATAAACAAGACTAACTCCACCAATGGATGTTTAGTACAAACTGAGACCGCTTCGGGTCTTCTCGATGCGATCTTTAAAACTTGCTTCGCCGCTTAACTCTTCCTAAATCGCTCCAACTTCACTTCTTGTTTGCACAACTTGTTCTTCAATTTGATCTAGTTCCTAAACACATAAACATAAAGAAACCCACATAACACTACAAAAAAAACTAGATTCAAATATTCACAAATTCTGCTTAAACTTTACTGGTTTTCATTAAAATCTTCCTTCAAAACACAGTTTTTAACATTCAAAACAAGCATGTGATATGGATTTATCAATTCTCTCAAGCAGGCTGAATAATTTTACATTTAATTTTCCACTTGAACTTGCAGAAACAACAAGTGCTTTAATTTAATGCACAAAGTCTAACATTTTTTAGGTACAATGTAGAAGATTATAATGACAATTGACATACAATCACATAAGAATAGATGCGACAAGAAGCTTCCTCAAGGTGGATTTTTGAATATAGTATACAGCTGCAATGCATTATAATAAGCATAATTAATTATAGGGATGCAAATGATATGCCATAATCTGAAGAAGTTAAATACAAGGTTTATCAGTTAAAGCAAATTCAAAGATCTTTTAGAAAGACTGATCAACTTTTAGCACTCAAGATTTATGCAACTGCGATTGTGCTTGTAAAATCTATAATGGTTTTTTAGGCCTCTGCAACCACAACAAGTGCAATTGTGACTATATTGCTACATCTGTCTGAATTTATAGGCAACGTGACAGTTTGTAGGCCTCCTAATAAGTACAAATTCTTCTCATGTTTTGTTGTAATTACAACCAACCTATGAAGCACGGACTCGGACACGGACACCAGATACGACACAGACACGCCGACACAGCTATATCCCAAAATATAGGACACGAGGACACCGCTATATATTATATTTAATACAATAAAATAAATTATGAGCAAAATTAATAGATTCTAATCACAAGCAAAATTGAGTACTTTCAATGCAAAAATTATTATCTTCAAAAAAATTACCAAAATACTCTAAAGCAAATTTATAAAATCATATCCTATAGTCGGTCATCATTGAAAAAGACAGCCTCTAAGGTTGGCTCATCTAAAGATAAAAAACAAAGTACACGGCACAATAATATAATAGTAATAGTAATAGTAATATATATTAAAGGAAGGAAAGGATAAAACTATAAGAAGCAAAATATAAGAGAACAACAGCAAAAGCATAATAAAACTATAAGAAGCACTGACGTGCGAACTGCGATTAAAGACGACAGGAAATCAAAAGAAGACGACGATAGCGAAAATGGAAGACCAAAAAGGGTTTTCTATTTCTGAATAGTGAATTCTGAGTAAGAAGTGTAAGTTGTTAAATAATAAATATTGAACTTTTTCCTTTTGGTGGATCAATTTCAATATATCTTGAGCTTCAACTGATGCAGTAAATATTCAATTCAGAAATTTAAAATACTATAAAAATAACTACATTGTTTATAAAAGAAACTGATGAGTACAAGGAAGATTTACAATTCTCACACAAAACATAAAAACTTCATAAAAATTCACTAGTGGAAATGAATCCAAAACAATTTAGGAAATCCTAGAAGCTCGATGTCGCATCATACACATCCTGAATCTTACAAAGATAAAACATGACTCAAAGTCTCAAAAACCAAAACCATAAAACAACACTGAAATAACTTTCAAAAGTCACAACAAGTCTTCAAAATTAGCCACTCGTCTCAGCTTTTGCAACATCTGCAAAAACATTTATGGAACATAAGAGAAATAGAAGCAGAAAGAGGGTGGGTGCGTTGTAGTTATGTATACAACAGAGCCGATGTAAGAATGTAGAAGATTAAAATGATAGTTGTCAATGTCATACACAATCACATAAGAATACATGCAACAAACACAGTAAGAGTGAACAAACCATTATATCAAAAAGCTACAGCAGTGCCACACCCTTGCATTGCATATACACCCATCCTGTTCTTCAAGAGAATTCCTTTGATGCCACAAGAAGCTTTCTCAAGCTGGATCTTTGATTATAGCTTATTGTTATAGCTTCGTCCTAATACATGATTGAAATTATTAGATGCTATAAGCAATTTTTTAATCAACAATTCAAACTATAGATAAATCAGTGCAAGGCAGTGTCACCAAATTACCTGCTATAGGTACCTGAGAAACCTGCATCTTACTCATAAAACCGACCACAATATCCATCAAATGTTCCATTGATGTTTTTTATGTTAATATGCGGAACATGAGCTATTTTTGGCCAGTCTTCGCCTATTTCCTTCCCGCATCGCCTCTCTAACTCAGGGCAGCCCGAAATCCACAAGTGTTTCAATCTTTTAAGCTGTTGGAAGGTCGTTGGAAGACAAGTCAACTTTGGGCACACACAAATTGTCAAACTTTGAAGTGAGGAAAGGTTTCCGAAGTAGTCAGGCAAGGATAATAGGTTTGGAAGATCAGACAAACTTAAGGATTGAAGGGTAGTCATATGCTGTAAAGTCTCGTGCAAACCTTCCACTTTCGAACAGCTTCCAATTTTCAATATATGAAGACAAGTTAGGTATTGAAAACTGCCTGACAGATTGAACTGATGGCATGCATCAATCTCTAACTCCCTGAGTGAGCGCAATCCTTGCAATACTTGATCTGTCAATGACTCGATGCCGTGACATCTGCTAATATGCAATTCTTGGAGGGCACCAAGGTTAATGATTTCAGTTGGGAGTAGCTTGAGTTTAAAATATTTGTGAAAGCCCAATATCTTTAAAGAAGTAAGGTTTCGCAGGATCCCATCTGAAAAGCAAGTTAACTCTTTATTATCCGAGAAATGTAGGGATTCAAGATTACTGAATTTATGAATTGAACTTGGTAATTCTTGATTGTATTCCCCTTCTATACACAGATCAATGAGAGATCGAAGGGAAGGCAAGCTTAGCAAATTAGGACATTCAGTAACTCGAAGTTTGGAAAGGCGTGGAAACATATTTTCTCCATCCTCCCTTGATAGCCTCATCAAGTTTGGCAGCTTCTCTAGAATTAGAACTTCCAGAGCCATAAAACCTCCAATTCCACCACTGTAGGACACCTCGCACAGGCATGTTACATGACTCGAGTTAGATATTTTAAGATATTTCAGAGAAGGTAGTTTCCACAGCTCAGGAAGGTTTAAGCAGTTGATGCAATCGTTGAGCTCTAAAGTAATTAATTCCTGGAGAGAAGAACCAGACATCCACTGTGGGAAACATGTACCCTTATATCCTCCCACACCCAAAGATTCAAGTTTTTGGGTATGAGGTTGAAGCACTTCTAAAATCTGCTCAATGTTTTCTTGTAATTGGGACTCTTCATTTCTCTCCCACGACAACCACAATTTGTTCAGGTGCTTCCTCGACATATTGGCTTCTTTGGCATCTGTTGCACTTTTAACTCTCTCTAGGTGCTTGATGTGAAGCTCTCCCTTAAGGTTCAGTTGTCCCAACTCTTCCAAAAGGGACCCTCTTTTCTTGCCAACAATATATATGCTTAAAGTCCTTAGAGAAGTCAACTTCCCTATCTGTAAAGGCAAGCTTGATAGTGAGTTGCAATTCGTCAAAGACAGATGCTGTAGAGCTTTTAAGCGTGAAAACTTATCAGGCAAGCTTGATAGTGAGTTGCAATTTGTCAAAGACAGATGCTGTAGAGCTTTTAAGCGTGAAAACTTATCAGGCAACTTTTCTAGATTGTAGCATCTATTTAATTTCAAAACTTGCAAATTGTAAAGACTACAAAGGGATTCGGAAGAGTTTCAAGTAACCTTTAGAAATATTCAAATATCTTAGATATTTTAAACAACCAATTGAAGTCGACAATTTGTCTAGTCTGGTTATCGAAAGCACCCTTAAAGAATTACATTCTAATACTTGGGGTGGAAGATAGTTAGTACGCAAGTAATCATCATCCGTGGTAATGTAGGTCTTCAATAATTTGACATGGTCCAACTGGATAGAATTGACTTTGTCAAATGAGGTCCCCCAATAAATTGAGAGGTGTCGGGTTTTTCCAGATATATCAGCCACACCATTATTATATGTGCCGCAATAAATTTCCTCTGTGACAGATTGGGCAAGATCGTGAACAAGATCATGCATCTTGAAAGATCTAATCTTACCAAATTTATCTTTCTGAATATCTTGAAAAAACGATCTCCGGTGTAATTCATTCCACATGTCGTTGCCAACATCTTCTGCATCAGACACTTTGTTCGATGAAATGAATCCATTGGCCACCCAAAGTTCAATTAGAAATCGCTTGCTTATTATTTCATCTTTTGGAAATAACGCACAGAAGGCAAAACATTGTCTCAATTTTACTGGCAAGTGCAAGTAACTTAATCTCAAAGCAGGCATGACAGAGTTCTCACCTTGTAAGCTCCATAAGTTGCTTTCCTTGACAGAAATCCACTGTTCTTCCTCTCTTTTAAACCGCAAAAAACTCCCTAATGCTAATGCTGCAAGAGGAACTCCTCCACATTTCTTTAGTATCTCCTTCCCTATAGCCACAAGCTCTGCACGTTCTACCTCATTTGGTCCAAATGCTCGTTGTTTAAACAACTCCCAACAGTGTTTGTCAGATAGCATTGATAGTTCATGAGGAGGTCTTGTTCCCATGATTTCTGCTACCTTTAGAAGACGAGTAGTGACCAAAACTGAAGTACCCTTTCCTCCACAAGCCAATACAGATCTCAACCTTTGCCAATTCTCTTGTTGCTCATCCCACAAATCATCAAAAACAAGCAAATACCTTTTTCTTTGAAGTAGATCTTGAAGTTTTCTTTGTAGTGGCTCCAATTCCAAATCCTCACAGCCATGGGTATTTCCAGATACTGATCCTATGATAGCTTTTGTCATTCTCTTCGGACTGAAATCTTCTGAAACACACACCCAAATTCTTAGATCAAAATGGTTGATTATACTCTCATGATTGAAGATGAGTTGGGCAAGTGTTGTTTTTCCAAGACCACCTATTCCAATTAATGGATAGACGGACAAGTCCTCCAATTCAGATGCTTCATGAATTAAAAAGTCTACAATTTTATCCTTGTCTTCATCTCTGCCATAGACTTGAGGCTGAGTGATGATTGAGGTGGTTTCACGCCAGTCAATGACTCTAGTTCTCGTGTCTCTAACTATCTCAGTCAAATGAAACTTACTCTTTTCTGCAGCTATTTCATCCAACCTATCTCTTATCCTCTTCATTTTCTTAGCAAGTTTGTAACGGAAAGCAGCATGCTTGGGATGAAGAGAGGATAAGAAAGAGTTGTGTACCTTTGATCCTTCATACTCCACTGCTTGAGTGTTACACTCATCCAAGATGTCATCGAGCACGTAAGCAGCATCTTTCAGCTTTTGAAGCCAATCTTTGATGGCTCTGTTTGAGAATTGTTTCTCCTCAGCATCTTCAAGTGTAGCCTTGATTGTAGTGAGCAAGCTGGCAAGACTTTTCAAGTCTTGATCGAAACCCAGAAATAGGCCAACCTCCTTCTGAACAAGTGAGCTCAAATTATCAAGCACAAGTTGAAGGAGAGCCTCAGCCATATTGTAAATCGCAAAAATATCAAAGTATAAGTTTGTATTGTGAGATTGAGAAATGAAGTGGTAGTAACAAAGGAGGAAGAAGATTAAAAATGAGTGGTGGGAGATATTTTGCGTCTACATGTGAATGTGAAGTCAGTATGGGACCCAATCATTATTGATAAACAATAATTCATGTTTGGAATTTTGCTTAAAGTTGCTGAAGTTTATACTTTTTTAGTGAAAAGCTAGAAATTTCGTGATGAAAATGAGTAAATGACACATAAGATGAGTGTCGTCTCCACTACAATAACAGTGTTATAATATATTGCATTGCTACCGTTAGATTTCAGAGTTTGACCAGAATGTCACGGTAAAACCCTCCACAGTGAGCAAGCACACCCAGAAAAATCAACCCCCAAAAAACGTAACTTTAGGTGGTTTATAGACCCCCCAGGATGAAGAAATCCAATTAAATTAGATTAAATTATGATGAAAAAAGCACAAAAAGGAGAAGAACAAAATGAATGAGTAGTGGGAGAAAGAAAGTGGGAAGAAAAAGAACGAACCCGATTCCACGCGCTACGGCAGTAACTAGAGCGGTGGTTCCCTTTGGCTTTAGGAAACATTTGAAGTCTCTACTACTGTTCTCTGAATTCACCATTGCTGTTTCTTTGACGGTGGCTAATTGGCTATCAACGAGGAGAATGAAATCCGTTAAAGTAAAAGAGTACATGCTCCTCTTCCCCTTACTAGATGAATGAAATCCTTTATAGTGCGCTTGTAAAGATAATCTTAGAATTTTTTTTAATCAAACCAGCATCGGGCAAAAAAACCATACTGTAGCAAAAAAAAAATTACTCAAATAACCCACCTTTTAGATTAAATACCAAACTAACCCACTTTTTTTCTTTTAGTAGAACTCGCCCCCACACCCCTAGTTCTCCACTAAAATTTTGCATTTTTTTTTTAAAACTTTGAAGAACTCGCCCCACCCCTGGGCTTCTCTCCAAATGGTTTTTAATTTTTGATTTTCTTGTATTTAATTAAAATGTAAATTAATTTAATTTAATTACAATAATTAATTTAAATAATTAGAATAATTAGTAAAATTATTTATAAAATAATTACGGTAAAAAATACGGTAAAAAATGAAGATATTAAAAAGTGGAACAAAATTTAATATTCGATAAGAACAGAAATGAAAAACACAAATTGCAAAAATACAAGGATAGGAAATTTAAAACGAAACGACGGAAAACATAATACAACCTAGTTCTACTTAGAACCTCTACCTCTAATGCTACGGAGGATGGATTGGGCAGATTCTTGTGTTTCGACGAACAATTCGAGATAAGGTTCAATCAAACCTTGGAAGCTCTCATGTTTCTCAAACATTTCTCGAACGTCTTTGTCTTTCTTGATAGGCACGGGGCACATCCGAATACAATTATGTGGGGTCATGCTACAGATGTAGGGGGAGCGACATTCAATACTAGTGATTCCTTGCTCCACACCATCTAGGTGCACATTTTCTGTTAGTTTTTGTTTCAATTCGGCGAAGGTGATGTTGTTCTTAAGCCTGAAATGTTTAGTCTCACGACCATGAAACAACACACCAGCTTGTTGCCTGGACTGGACAGTCATGTGATAGTCAACTTTACAGGTGTGCGTAATGACTGTTTCCTGTATGGGTTGTTGTGGTGCGGGTGGTCTTTGTTGAAGAAGATGAATGACTTCTTCTGGAGTGCGTATTGTGTCCACGTCTGACTAAGATTTGTCGCCCCATCTAACGTTAGCTAGATGTTCCATCATTGCGCGACGTCGTCGTCGCTTTGGATCTCCATGATCGAATAGTGGATACCCCATCATCTCTACAATTGAACTTTTTGAACGTGTATACGCTCCACGCCTTTACGCCACGCTCTCTCGGGGCGAATCTTCCTCTCGGCCTTCTCCTTGAGTTGGGCGAATGTGATGTCCTTATTCATCCCGCAGAACACATGGTTAGGACAATGAAACACAGCCGCCATGTTCGTTTGGTGGTAGCCTTCCACTTTGTGATAAAGGGCGGTTAGGAATTTGTCGTTTAGTCTTGGGTTTTGCACAACCGCCATTCCATTTTAGCGGGTGGGGCGATTGTTTTTTTTTGGGGAAGAAGCGAGAGAAGAGAAGATGACTAAGAAGCTGGGGTAGGTTGAGGGTAAACCGGTGGTGTTAATGTTAGTGTAATTTGAGAATGTATTTATAATAGACGTGATCGTGTGTGAGCCGTTGATTTAGGGTGATCATAACCGCTGATTGTAGGGTTTAGTGTCGGCAAAAAATCTAGGCCGTTAAATTGTGTCGGCAAAATCTTGGCCGCTTAATAATGTCGGCAAAATCTAGGGCGTTAAATAATGTCGACAAAATCTAGGTCGCTCAATAAAAAATACCTCAAAGACTATGCACACTCGCACAATGCAAAGATGCACACTCGCACTATGCACACTCTCGCATAATGCAAAGACTCGCACAATGCAAAGACTGACACACTGCACACTGCACACACTGCACAATGCACACTCTGCACAATGCACACTTTGCACAATGCATTATTAAAGATTGAAGATAAAATATTTAATAAGTGATCCAACTTAATTAAATGTGACTTAACATTAAAACCTTAAATTTAATAATTGATAAAAGATATGAATTGATTTAAAAGACTAATACGAAAAATACAAAGTAGTAGTAGTAAATGTGACTAGTTTACATTGCGGTTAGAGCGATTATTTTTGTTGTGACCTCATTTCTACAAATTCCACATCTTTTGGTGCGGGTTCCGTTTCTCTTTGATCCATCTCTGCATTTAATACGAGTAGATCGTGGACGACCCTTTTTATCTCTTCGTTTAGTTGGATCATGCTTTGTAGTTCAATAGTATTGAAATCGAGCCATGAGGTCTCGGTTGGCAAGGGTGGGAACTCCACAATGTAAGTATTGAAAACATTATGCATTGTGTAGGGTGGATCGACAAACTTCAAGTGGTCGCAATTGCATTTTGCGCATGCTGCGATGACATGTGAACAGGGGTAATGAAGTGCCTGGAATTCCCCACACTCACAGGTTTTTGCTATAAAGTCCACCACAAATGTGGTCGCAGGTCTACCACTTTGTGGTCGTACTTCTTCCCGAACTCGGAACAATTGGCTGGCACGATCGTGAATTGCGACGGCATGCGTTTGTGAGACTTTAATGTTTTCAGCAATGTTTTTCATCAATGTTTCAGAGAACATTGTTCCGGATGTCATCATCGCTTTGTACTGTGTTCCCGTTTGACAAATATCTCGTTCATCCTGAAATATGTTGCATCTATCAATGAACGGATCAGAAGATTCCACACCCCCTTAAGGACATTGTTGATGCACTCTGCAAGGTTTGTTGTCATGTGCCCCCAACGGGAACCTCCATCGCGCCACATCAACAATTGTTCTGGGTTAATGTCCTCAACCCAAGCCACCCCATCAGGACCTACTTCGTCAGCAATTTTATTTTTGTAGTGAATGGCTGATCTTTCCGTCATTGAGTATGCTGAAGCAAGTAAAGTAAGATGTTGGTAATTATGGAATGGAAAATAGATAATAAAAAATTAATAAAGTTTCAAAGATACTGACCCATATTGATGAGATGTTTCCTGGCAGGAGTGTATTTGAAGTGTCTCATGAAGTTTTGTGCTATGTGGCGGATACAGAATACGTGTTTCCAGTTGCTGTTTAGACGCCTAACAGCGCTTTTGATAGACTCGTGTCTATCCGATATCAAACAAAGACCCTCCTGTGGTGTCACAAACTGTCTTAAACGATATAGGAAGAAATACCAAGCCTCCGCTGTCTCACACTCGACAACTGCATACGCAATTGGGAAGGTCCCGTTTCTTCCGTCTTGTGCGATTGCCAAAAGAAGAACCCCTTTGTACCTACCATACAACCATGTTCCATCAACAGAGACCACCGTTTTGCGTAATTTAAAGCCTTCTATGCACGCCAAAAACTCCAAAGATGCGGTGGAAAACACCTTTGTTGGTAACTTGTTGTTTCATTCTCATAGAATGGTTTGCACTGCCAGTCGATAACTGTGCCTGGTATATAGTGAGAGAAACCTACTAGGCATCTGGTTAACTAAAATAAAATTTGTGTGTGTGTGTGTTTGAACGTGAGAAGAGGAAGGAGAAGGGAAGAAAAAATACAAGCACAACTTCATTATCTCAACAACAATCACTTATATCCTTCTCAGTCACTGCAACAACAACCATACCCACCTCCATTATTTTCTCTTCACCAAACCACACAACAACAATCACCTCCACCCTTCCTTCCACCCAAACACCACCACGCCACTCTCCTTCTCTCTCCCGACCTCTCTGTCACTCTTCGCGCACCACCACACCGCGCGCGCCACCCACCGCCTACTACGGAGCCATCGCCTTCGTCGCAGCCCACCGTCCCGCGCTGCCTCTAGCTCGTACACAAACTCTTCCTCGCTGTCACTCTCTCCCGTCGAGCTTCCTCTCTTCCGTTTCTCTCTCTCATGCAGATTCTCTCTTGACTCGCTTTCTCTCTCTCTCAGTTTTTCCTCTCTCACAAATGAAAGGAAACGGCAGACCGTGTTTTTTTTTTTTTTTTGTATGGTTGTATCTTTTTTTTTTTGGTCAAAATTGTATGGTTGTATCTGCTTTTGTTTTAATGAGTGTATGGGCTTTTTTGTGTTTTTTTTTTAAGTTTCTTTTTTTATTATCTGTTTTGCTAATAACACCTCTATATTTTTGATTACAGCCTGTGTTTTTTTTTATAAAATGTGGACCTGTGTTTCCTTTGGTTCGCATACTTATGATTAAAATATTGTCAAGTTGATTTTATTGTTGTTCTTTGCTTGATGATGTTTAATATTGGTGCTAGTATTTCATTTTAGTGTTAAATGTTATTTTTGTTGTTGGTTGATGATTTAGCAATATGATTCCCACTAGTGCCAAGTGCACCTTAATCTAGGTGGCGAAGGTTGCTAGAAAGGACTCAACTTTGTTTATGTGTTCTTGTTTTACTTTAGTTATTGTTAGTTGTTGACGATAGGCAAGTTGATTCTCACTAGTGCTCAGTGCACTTTTCTCAAAGTAAGAAGATTGCTCTATGTGATTCAACTTGTTTTTAGTGTTTACTTACTTGCTCTTGTATTCTAGTTTAATTATTGTCCATTGTTGATGGTAAATCATATGATTCCCACTTATGCCTAGTGCATCATGTTTTAAAGTGGTGAAGATGATTTTAGATGATTCAACCTTCCCCTTTTAATTTCTTAGTGAATAATAAATGAGATTGCATGTTTAGGGTTTAGGGTTCGTGAGGTATTGCAAAGGATAGGCTTACTTTAGACTTGATGCAATTCCTCTTTGTTCATGTTATTAAGAAGTCGTTGCTCACATGTTCATTAGTTTAACTAAGATCATTCTATGCCTATGATTAATTGTTTACTTGTCTTTGATGCTACTTAAATTGTCTTGATTTAATAGTGTGCCATTCCCTCCATGTGTATGACCTCCTAATGAAGACGTAAGCCTACATGCCTGTTGTAGCATAGAGTCATTAGGGTAAATGCACTCCTCCTCACACACGCACAATTGTTTTGAGAACTTTATCTTGCATATTTGACAATTAAATATCTTGATTGTATTGGCATGCTTAATCTTAGTTGATGATCAACATGTTCACGATTACTTGATTATTGAACGTGGTTGAATTTCGTAACCAATCATTGATAATAACTCCACCCTTTTCCCAAAAATCTTTCAAACTCTTTCCTAATTAATGCAAGTTATTAGTGACTATCACCCAAAGCCTTGGCTTGTTTGATTGTCATGAACGCTACCAAGAGTTATAGTAATTATCACTCAAAGCCTTTGCTTGCTTGGTCATTACGAAAGCTCTTCCTTTTCTCCAAAACCCTTTCAAAAACATTTTCATCTTCAAATTAGAACTACGTCGCTTTGATTCCCATTTGGGATACGTAGGAGCGAGCCACGTTCTCGTCAAGCGCATTTTCATAAAACAAACAAAAAGAATCATTTTCAAACCCATTGTTGCTAGTGGCTAATCGTAACCTTTGTTCTGCCTAGCCATTGGTGGCAATGTCTTTTCCCAAAAAAAATCAAACACTTTAAAACAATAAAGCTGCGGTGATCACCCATAACCTCTGTTAGCTTGATCATTCGTGCCAATCAATCTTTTTTTCAAAAACATTTTCAAAAGAACAAATAAAACGAAGTTGCTACTAACGAAATATCGTAACCTTTGTTCGTCCACTGAAAGTAGTGACTCTCATTTTCAAGAGTACTTAGCGGTGGTTACCCATAACCTCTCAAGTAGTTTAATCATTCGCAGAATACTGTCATATTTCAAAACTCACTAAAAAGATAAAAACAAAAATCTTTTCATGACAAACAAGAACTACGTAGCTTTGAATTCTCCATCGCACTAGGAGATACATAGGAGCGAGAGAGCCAACTCTCGTCAAGCTACCAAAATAAAATTTTCATTAAGTTTTTCCTATTCATCTTCAAACAAGAAATAAATAGGCAAATCTAGGTATTTTTCAAATCAAACGTAAAACCACACACTTAGTTAAAGGTTCCCTTTGAGTAGAAAGGACGTGTGCGGTGCTAATACCTTCCTCACACGTAATCGACCCCCAAACCTATATCTCTAGTTTTTCAAAAGACCATCCGCCTTGTTCAAAAGACCTTTTTCAATGTTTTGGTCTTAAAATTAAAATATTGGTGGCGGCTTCAAAATTTTTCCACGTTGTATATTGAGAAACCCAAACCGGATTTTTCGGGGTGCAACAGCTGGCGACTTCACTGGGGACCTTTTTTTAAAAGACGAGGGTCAAGCCTAACTAATTAAAATGTGTGGTTAATGTATTGTTGATTTGACTAATACCTTGTTTGCCTTCATTCCTTTTTTCCTTTCTTTCTTATCATTGATTGTAGGCATATGCATTTGTCTTCTTCTATGTTTGTTCCCAATCTCCTCTTCTACTCCTTTTCTTTTATTGCTTATGCCCATGCATTCTTCCAATCCCCAAGATCCCTTCTTCTTTGCTCCCTTTCTTTAGTAAGTTCATGCACCTTTCCCTCTATTCTATCATGTTCCCCTCTTCTCAGCTCCTTCTCTTAAGGTAAGAAGTGCATTGTTGTTGGCACCCTAGGCTAGTTTATATTGGATTTATATTGAACCCTAGGGTACACAAACATGTTATTGCTTTCTATTGTTTGGACTGCTCTGGTTTTCATTTCAGGTGGGGTAGTGCTAGGGAAAATGCCCTTGACACACACTACATTTATACCTTGTGATTGCATGTTTTGAGTGGGACCATAACCCAGGTCCGCAAAAACTTAGGAGAGTGGATTCGAGTAGTGAGAGCCCAACAGACCTTTGTCCGCTTGGCTACTTATGAAAGTTTCAACCAGAGTTGTCAGGTTTTTTCATGATGTCTCACACCTAGCAGTTTGCTGCATTTGTGGGGAGTTTTGTGAAAGGGACTGTGGCTCTGGTGGCCTGGTGAGGAAGTGACTAGAACCCCCATGGGAGGAACATTTGAGTTGTCCTAGAACCTAGGTCCCCGCCTTCGTGGGACACAAGGGGCATACCAAATTGTGTGTTGCATTGTAATCTAGGCATGTTTTCAAAAAGGATGAAGGAGATTTTTCAAAAAAAAAAGAGAGAAAGAGCTGCCATTTGTAGCCTTTCCTTACTAGGTCCATATGAAGCCACATACGGCCTGCATTTTTCAAAAAAAAAAAGAGAAAATAGAGAAAGAGTTACCGTTGTAGCCTCTCTTACTAGTCCATATGAAATAATGTACGACCCGCATTTTCCAAAAAAAACTTGAATCATTGCCAATAAAAACTCTTTCATTTATCTTGCATACACATAGAACATCATTTGCATACATCATTGCATTACATAAAACAAAATTTTCAAAAAAACGGGGCAAAAAGCAAAACTTTCAAAAAAAAATCATCATAGTCTTTTCTTTTATCTGGCTATATGAGGTGATGTTCCCAAAATTTCACCACCAAACTCAAAAAAATGTTTTCATCTTATTTTTCACATGCATGTCAAGTCGCATTATCGCCATCATTTTCATATAAAGACATCATTTGCATTGCATAAAACAAAAACTTGATAAAATTCATACATGCATTTTTCTCTATCTCATTTAGGTTTGTCGGGAGTGCATTCCGCATGTGTGTGTGCGCGTTTCCATTCACTAAACTTTTTTCCTAATTTTGTCAAAAAGTCCAAAAAACATATTTTATTAGGAACGTGTCTCATGCATTATTGCTTTTTGCATATCATGAAGAATGAACATGTGACCATCTCATTTTGCATACATTTCCATTCAAAATAAATCATGTTTTCCTTGCATTAAAAATCATTTATGAGCATCATGCACTTTCTCGCATAAATTTTTTTAGAAACACATCACATTCTTTATTATTTTCCTTTTTCATATCATATATGCAAACATCTCATTTTGCATGCATTTTCTCATCTTTCCACGCACTAAAAATAATTGTTAGTATCCTGCATTTCATTTCATTGTTTAAAAATAAGACGAAAAGCAATCATCATCCGCACTTTGCATCATGGCATCATGCATTACATAAAACAAAATTTTGAAAAAAAACAATTATCATCCCTATGGTATTTCATTCGTTCATAATCATGAAAAATCATCAAGTGATGCAATTTACGGCATCCTCATTCAAAATGCACATTCGTTCATTCATTCACCCACTCATTCCGTCGTCCATTCATATCACGTCATCGCATTAATACTTTTCTGTGTCGCAAATCAAAAATAAACATTAACGTCTCATTTCACATGCATCTCCCTTCAATATCTCTCATGCATTAGGAAAGTAATTGTAAGCATCACACATTTCATTTCATTGCATAAGAAAAATGAAAACCAGAAGCAGTTATCATCCATATCGCATTTCATTCATCCTTAATTATGCAAAAACTATCATCAAATAAAGGTGGGCATCGCATCAATATTGCATGCATGTATCATTCCGCTATTCATATAGTCTTAGCTCAAACGCGTCATTTTCTGCATGCATTATTATTTTTCTCTTTCATATCATAACAAATAAACAAAAATCCAAAAATGTATGTTTTCTACTAGATTTTAGAAAGTGCATCGCATGTACCCCTTTTCCCTTTTTCATGGCATAAAAAATAAGCACTTGAATGTTTCATTTTGCATGCATTTCCACACGTTAAAAGTAATTGTGAGTATCATGCATTTCATTTCATTGCATAAAAACAAAATAAAGAAAGAAGCAATTATCATCCGCATTGCATAAGCATCACATTCATCCGGGTGCATGTACAAAAAATCATCATCAAATAATGCAAACATCGCGTCAATGTGCCACTCATGCATCATTTCATTAACCTCATCACTTTGTTCGAATACATCATTTCTCCCTGCATGCATCCTTTTCGAAACAAAGAAAAATTTCCTCATGTGATGGCTTAATGGGTAGAAGTGCACCTTTGAACGACGAGGGTAATATCTCAAATTTGTTTGTCGACTACAAATTTGAGATGTTACTCTACGATGTCAGGGCACTTTGACCCAGTCACACGTGTTTTATTTTCAAGTAGGAAATTCAATTGAGTCAACTAATTGTCGAAACGTTTCAGTATATTGTGTGAAGTATTGAGTCAGGATCCACTCAATGTTTCATGCAGGCTACTCAGGGTAACGACAATCAGTTGCCTCATATCACCATTCTTGCATCTCTCATCATTCAAAAAAGGGGCATTGGCATTTCGTATCTTGTCTCGCCTCTAAAAAAAATTAAAAAAAATCAGAAAAAAATCATTTTGAAAAAAAAGGGGGGGCATCATTCTTGCATCATTCGCATTGGCATTCCATATTTTGTCTTGCATTAAAAACAACAAAATTGTTTAGAATAAGCCACACTTTTCGAGTGGTCATTTTCCACGCATTTGCATCATACTTGCATATCGTAATTTGTTCATTCATTCATTGCATAAAATAAAAGTTGTGATGAGAAGCAAGACGTTCTTGCAAAACAATCATCCTTTTTGGAAAAGTTTATCCTTACTTGGTTGCAAACTCAAGGTGTTCCAAGGCCCTCAGTTGTTTCAAATCAATAGCTCATTTGCATTTCTTTCGAAAGCACTGCATCCCATCCATTCCATGACAAAAGACTGAAGAAGCAAAAAAAAAAATCATTGTTCTAACTAATGTTGACTCTCTCTGAAGCATTCCTATAGTGAACATGCCCGACACGTGCAGTTTCTCTTGTTTGAGTCCGGCCGCTTTCGCTTCCTTGTCTTCATCACCATCCAAGTCTAACCCCGCCCGCCCACCCATAAAGCGCATATTCTCTCCCATCGAGGCATACTTGACTTTTTGGTTCATTCTCACTAACGCTCTAAGTCCTCCATGTCAGGGCAATTCGTGATCACTAACTTTCTTTATTGACATTATATTCCTTTAGTGCAAGTCTTTCCAAAAAAAAAAAAAAAGAGATAAATGAGAAGAACAAGCTCGCTAGGTTGAAAACCCGCAAAGGGCAGCCTAGGCAAAAAGGAGCGTCCGGTGGATTGAAAACTCGCAAAGAGTGGTCCAGGCAAAAATTAGGGCATAAAAGAAAATGCAAAGAAAAGAGCAAACACGTATAGATAGATAAATTGTTGTCGGGTTTTACGAAAAATAAGCAATCGGAATTTGAAATGAAGTTTGGCCGCCTCCCCACAACCTCAAGAAATTCCAAAATCCAAAAATTCCCCTCCTACCCACCTTAAGTCAAGAAAGTCCCAGGATATCTCCACCACTCTAGACAAGGATCAATCCCACATCGAAAATGGTATATCATCTCTATCAGCTCACCCAAGTCCAAAGAAAAGAAAGAGGTCAAAAGGAAAAGAACGCAATCAAACAAAAGGATTCAAAAAAAATGAAAATTTAAAAAAAAAAAAGACCAAGAAAAAAGAGAAACAAAAGAAGTACAAATTGTGAGCTGATATATTTCACCATGAAACACCAGAGATCCTTGTCTCCATAAACTTTCCAACACTCTGTTGTGTATAATCATCTCTCCTTTCATAAAAACCGCAAACATTTTCTTTGGCCTCAACATCTAACCCTCCATAAACCCTCAGCCATTCTACCATGAAACACAAACTTGTCCTAATAAAACCCCAAGCACCTCATCAAACCTAATAACCGTTTCCTTCATAAATCATTGACCATTGGCCGATGCCGAATAAGACCCAACGGCCCATCAGCCTCAATCACTTCATTAAGCTCAATCATCCCTTCTCCACAAAACATCACAATCCTGAAAAGTCCATCCCGATCAATAACTGATCGCTTTTGTTTTCTCAAATTGTAACCCTAGGACAAATAAGTTTATCTATTTACGATGGGTTTGCTCAAAAGAAAAACAAATGATCAGAAAAAAGAAAGTCGATCAAGAAAAATCCTCAGAAAAAAGAAAGCTGACAAAACAATAAAGACTTGCACTCTAAAATGCATTCAAGTCATAAGTTAAAACAAGGTTTAGTGATCACCCAGCGAGGCTTCTTTCATACTAAAAGTCAAAACTTTCATTGCAGAGAACCAAAGATGTGTACCAGGGGGCATTTCCTTCACCTCTCACTCCACTCAACCATGGGGAAATTTGTTCATCGTCTATCCCATTCACATACCACCCTCCGTTCATAACCGTCACCATAACTCTGTCACCTTTCACAACCTCACTCAAAGAAACCGTTTGAAATGTCATTCCAAAGTGGGGCGAGTGCATTCCCATTCCTTCACCTCATTCATTCCCATAAAACCTCACCGGGGCAATCTTTCAACTCACTATCCTAAACAAGGCCTCGTCATTCTAATTGGGGCAACTTTGTCTCGTCATGACTGGGGAAACACCAAACTCTGTGGGTTGAGACAAAACCCCTTTCATTCCACCTTTCATCCCAAGAGCCGAAGTGTTCCCAATTCATCATCTCCTACACCCCTAGTCATTATCACCACCAGACTGAGGCAAGCTTATTCACTCATCAAAAGCCCGAACCGGTGCAGTCTTGCATCCCTTGGTCCCTCATGAGCGTCGGCAATAATCATGTTTGTCATCCCTTCACCAATCCCAAGTTAACTGACTCACTCATTCACATTTGCACTCATATGCATGCTTACTAGACGATGCTTCAAAGAGAGAGAACACAAGTTAGTCATGCGATATCTAAGATTCAGTCGTCATTGGAAGGAAGAGAAAACAAGTGAGCTTGTTTGTAAATAAAAACCTTGAGAACACCGGAGTTTGAATCAAATTCAATTTTTTTTTCAACAGAATGGTCAATAATCATCTCAATTCCTTGCATTCAAAGTCTTGCATCTCATCATCACAAAAATGTTTAAGTACCCCAATCATTCATATCTTATTTTTCGCCTCATGCATTTAGGTGTTCCATTTTGTTTATCATAGTGTCCCATTTGCATCGTGCCGAGATCATCATTTCATGAAAGGCAACAAAAAAGGAAGCAACGGATAAAAGCAAAAAAAATCTTCCATCTCATTCCATCAAGCATCAAAGCATTGCATCATAAAGAAAGAAAAAGCAAAAACACGTCATTCCATGTCATTGCATTTGCATCATATTAATGTTTGCATTTCATAAAAGGGAAAGAACCAAAGTCCTTGCATCAAAGCATTACATGTGTATCATGCCAGGAAACACAAAGGCTTCCCATGTCATTCGTCATTCTATTATCGTTCATTTCTTCATGCCACTCATCGAAACATTGCATTCGCATGCCCGCATTTCATGAAAAGAGAAAGAAATGAGCAGAAAATAAAACAAGAGCATTCCATTCATCAAAACATGAATCACTGTCATTGCATCGCACACTTGCATTACAAGTATCAATCTCTGCATCAAACATCAAAGCACTACATTTGCATATTCACATTTCATAAAGAGCAAAAGAAAACCAGCAAAGAAAAACAAACGATCAGAAAAAGAAGGCTGATCGAAAAAAAAACAATCAAACCAAAAGAAAAACTTCAGGAGTGTTCCACCACATTCATCATTACACCAAAATCATAGCATTGCATGCACTTGCATAGCACGCCCTGGCATAATAGGCCTTTGCATAACATGCATCCACACTCCATGCACCATTCCTCGCATCAGCTGACGTATGCAGGTACCTCAATCCAGTGCGGCGGCATTGGCCATTTCAATCAATCAACAGGATTCGTGAATCCCTTCAGGACCTGCCGCGCCCCTTCAAAAAGCAGACTTCACCTCGTATTCGAGCTGCGGGTAAGTCCTTCGACCCCATTGGGTCCAGTCGAAAAGGATAGCTGTGTTGGCCTAAGACATGGCGCAGTCCTAAAGAAGTATCGAGATCTAGACTTGATATTGTCCCCCGGTCGTTCTTGAAGACCACCATGCCCAAGTTCAAACTCGGATCGTTCGCGGTTCGTTAAAAGGCTTTAGGCGACCTCCAAAGATCGCCATCGAGGCCTGTACCTTCTTTACTGTTTTCTTTATCGCTCTCTTTACTGCTTTATTTCCTACTTTTGCTGCCTGAGGGCTAGCGCCAATTCATTTCCTGTTTTGCTGGCTTACTGAGGGTTGGCACCAATTTATTTCTTGCCAGTATCGGCTTACTGAGGGCCGACACCTTCTTTACTGCTTTATTCCCTGCCTTAGCTTACCGAGGGCTGGCACCAATTTATCTCCTGCTTTTGCTGCCTAAGGGCTAGCACCAATTGATCTCCCGCTTTTTTTTATCGCTTTCGCTAGTTTACTAAGGGCTGGCGCCAAGCTTATTTTCTGCTTTCGTTGGCTGAAGGCTGACACCCATTAAAAAAAAAACAGAAAAAATAAACAAAAAAAAAAAGAGAAAAAGAAAAAATGAAAAATTCGGATTTCCTCAAGTGGACAAAATTGGTATAATTCCTGAATTCTTTATCTTTATTTTGCCTCGGAATATGTTTCAGCCAATTCATATTCCTCGTTAAAATCCAGATAAAGAGGGGCAGCTGTCATACCCCAATTTTGTCCGACTAGTTGAAAATCAAATAAAATTGTATTTTTGTAAATACCCAATTTTAATAAGTATTTTTCTCGTTTTCAGAAAACCCCAAAATATGTGTATCGTTTTGTAGGTTTCAATTGCACAAATGTGTTCAAGTTGCGTTCGTTAGTAATCTGGTATTTCTTATTCTCATCGTGCGCGCGTATCATTTTGAATCGTGCGCTCGTATTTAGTCTCGTTGTTGCACGTATCACTTCTATTCGTGTGCGTGTTTTTGATTCTTGTTTATGCGCTTGCTTATGCTTGCGCAGTAATGCATATTTGTTTCGTTACTTATTATTATTATTATCCATATATGTTTATTAATTTATCATATCATTATTTTTATACAAAAATAAGATTCAAAAATTGCTTTTATCATGCTTCCTTTTCATTTCACCAAAGAAGTTGCCTGCTCCTTTATGCTATAAGCTTACACCTACGCATAGTACCAAACAGCATGCCACTGTGCTTATGCAAGCTATTCCCTGCAACACACCCAAGCCAAAAATAAAAAGAGATCAAAGGAAAAACCAAATAGGCAGGAAATACAGAGTCATGAATAAGGAAATGGGAAAGGGACTATTGGGTCACCCCTTAGCTGGTATCTTCAGCAAGAAAACAAAATGAGAGTCTCAATAAATAAGAGACATTGAAACAAACTGAAAAAGAGAGAACTGATATTGTTGAGGGAAGAACAGCAACAAAACACTACACAGAGAAGCAAAAAAAAACACAGAGCAAGCACCAACAGATAGAACAACCACACTGAAACCTTGAAACACAAAACACACACTGATACACAGAAACAGCAGCACGAACAACAGGGATAAAACAGAACAAAAATGGTTTTTAGAATGTGAAGGAGGAGGAGAACAGCAACCAAATACACAGAAACAAAAAAACCAACACAAAAAAAAACGTATACACAGACAGCAGAGAAGAATGAAAACCTGCTCCTGAAATCCCTCCGTTGCCGTGACCTCCGTCGCGCCAAACCACCACCGCCACCGCTAGCCGTCGCGAACCCCGCTGCCCCCCAAGCACCTTCGTTCTCTCTCTCGCCACTACGCCGCCGCCGCCCTCCTCTCGACCACCGCCGCACCAACGCCGCGATTCTCTCTCTCGCGGTACCCACTCTCTCTCTCTCTCTCTCTCTCAACTGCTTCACTCACTCTCTCTCTCACTCAACTGCTTTCACTCTCTCTCTCTTCGCTTGCTCTCTCTCTCTCTCTTCTCTCTCTCTCTCTCTCAAAAAATGGATCGGCGAAGGAGGAGAGGGAGAAGATTCAGTTTTTTCTGCTTTTTGGGGGGGTGCAGCAGGAAGGAATAAAAGGAGAGTTAGGGTTTCTTTTTTTAATATTTGACTTAAGTATGGGCTTCAAAGATGCGGGTTATGGGCTTCCCTTTGTTTTTTTAATTTTTGTTAACATCCGATTGCTAATAACACCCCATCCATTAATAATACCACCTTCTCAGAATTAGTTACACCCTTTTTACTATCTCACACCCTTTTCCCAAAAATCGCTCAAATTATTCTCAAATTAATGCAAGTTATTAGTGGCTATCACCCAAAGCCCGGGCTTGTTTGATTGTCATGAACGCTTATCAAGAGCTATTAGTAATGATCACTCAAAGCCTCACTTGCTTGGTCATTATGAAAGCTTTTCCCTTTCCAAACCCCTTTCAAAAACATTTTCAAATTAGAACTACGCCGCTTTGATTCCCATTCGGGATACGTAGGAGCGAGCCACGCTCTCGCCAAGCGCAACGAATAAAATCATTTTCACAACCGTAAACATTAATATTTTCCATAACAAAAATCATTTTCAAACCCATTGTTGCTAGTGGCTAATCGTAACCTTTGTTCGCCTAGCCATTGGCGGCAATGCCTTTTCCCAAAGAACAATAAGTGATGATCACCCATAACTTTGGTTAGTTTGATCGTTCGTACAACTAATCTCTTTCAAAACCATTTTCAAAAGATCAAATAAAAACGAAGTTGCTACTAATACCAATCGTAACCTTCGCTCGTTCTCATCTGATGGTAGTGACTCTCATTTTCAAGAGTACTTAGCGGTGATTACCCATAACCTCAAAAACTCGTTAGTTTAATCATCAGAATACTGGCCATATTTCAAAACTCGCTAAAAAGATAAAAACAAAAACCTTTTCATGACAAACAAGAACTACGTAGCTTTGAATTCTCCATCGCACTAGAGATACGTAGGAGCGAGAGAGCCAACTCGCAAGCTACTAAAAATAAAATTTTCATTAAGTTTTTCCTATTCATCTTCAAACAAGAAATAAATAGGCAAATCTAGGTATTTTCAAATCAAACGTTCAAACCACACATTTAGTTAAAGGTTCCTTTCGATAGAAAGGACGTGTGTGCTAATACCTTCCTCACACGTAATCGAATTTCAACCTATATCTCTAGTTTTTCAAAAGACCATCCGCCTTGTTCAAAAGACCTTTTTTCAATGTTTTGGTCTTAAAATTAAAATATTGGTGGCGGCTTCAAAAATTTTCCACGTTGTACATTGAGAAACCCAAACCGGATTTTTCGGGGTGCAACACAACTGTGACGTTTCGAAAGTGTGAGACAGGCTCGCGGAATGCAACACCTATGTTGGGGTTAGTTTGAATTGGTTCCTGAGCGTCTTCGCGCTGAAGAATTTCATCTTCATCATCACTATAATCCCCAACTTCCTCATTATGGACACCAACAAGCATACTAAACGGTGGGGTATTAGTTTCAGTTGCTGGAGGGTTAGTTGTATTAAGGTCAATGGGGTTTTCTGAGGATGATGGTGCAGAGTGATGGTGAGGTGTCGAAGGACTATAATGCATGTTCGCTTGGGATGATGAAGGATTGAAGTGAGGGTAAACAGGTGGAATGAAATCAGTGTATGGTTGAAATGTTTGTTGAGAATAAGGGATGGTGTGTGGTGATGGAGATGGAATAGAGTGGGGGTCAGTTACCTGGGTATAGTTTGAAGCAGCATCAACCAAGTCTGCGTATATTTCTGGTGTACAAATACCTTGACCTCAACATTGTTGGTAATGCTCCATCATCATTTCAAGTTCTTCATCGGATGTAATTTCGAAACCCGCATAAAAGTCATGGCCAGCTGTGAGTGTTGTGGGGTACCGATATGTAATACTAGAAACCATTTTGGAACGGTCACGAAGAATTTTTTTTTTCAATGGCTTCTTTAACTTGAGGTAGTTTGAATTTAGAGCTGAGTTTGACAAGGGTGTAGTTTTGACATCTAAACAACAAACCCTGAGTATCTGATTTTTCTACATAACCATTGTAAAACACGGTGATAAAAACTGGGGTTGGAGTTGGAGCCATTGATGAAGTTGGGAGTAGGAGGGTGTGTTTGAGTTTTAGTTGGTAGTAGGAGGATTTGTAAAGGTGTGGTTAGTGGTGGGAGATGTAGTGCCTATTTATTGAAACTTAGACGGTTTAGATTGCACTGAGGGGTTATCGTTTTGAAGGCCAAGATTGCACCGTGACTTTTGAAGGCTACGATTGCACCGACAGTTTTAGCGGCCACGATTCCACCGACAATTTTGAAACATTCAAAGTGGACTGTTCAGCGTGGATTCTGCAGACTAAACTGTGCATGGTGCAGAGTGAACTGTGTAGCGTGCATCGTTGATAGTGAACTGTGTAGGGTTCATTGTTCAGAGTATGGACCTCACCATTATCTAAAGGACAATCATGACAAGCACTAAGGCATCTTGACAAAGCCTAGTGGACAAATCCCAGTGGCCCCCTTGTCTCCCACTATCAGAAGGTGAAATGCATGTGAATAGTTATTGAAAGTTAGACGGTTTAGATTGCATTGAGGGTTTTTGTTTTGAAGGCCAAGATTGCACCATGAGGGCTTGAAGGCTACGATTGCACTGACAATTTGAACGGTTAGGATTCCACCGACAGTTTTGTTTTTTGCAATCCTACACCCATTTTGGTCGTGGCAATATAGGTATATTTTTTTAAAATTATAAAAAAAATTAGGGGAAATAATGGGAAAAAATTAGGGCAAAAAACCATTTTAAGTTTAGGTGAAAAAAATGATTTTTAACACGCTTTCTAGTAAATAAATTACTTATTAAAACATTTTTAAAATTTTTTTTCCAACACGACACTTTAGTATTACACTTTCTCTACAAGGTATAATATTTAAAAAATTTAAAAAAAAATTAAATTCATGGGAAAATTTGTCCTAAACTTAGGTAAAAAACCGATTTTTATACTTAGTCAAAAAAAATTTCAATCTTCAATTCCTTTCTTCTAAACCTACAAAGTAATACAATAACTAATAAATCAATGAGACCTCCTTTTCTTTAGGACCTCTCCTATCATGTCATATAAAATTATGAATTTTATTAATTTTTTTAACCTAACTTAAATTCATTTAACCTAGACAATACTATGACACTTCCATAAGGACAAATGCATGTGAATACTTGTCATAAACCATGTGAAAGACATATCAACAACCTAGAGACAAGCTACTTGACAAAGACATGTGAATTAGTGTCATAAAGAGTTATTAGGGTCATGTGAATAACCTAGACACAAGTATATGGACAAAGACATGTGAACTACTTTAATAAGGGTTGAACACAAAAATCAAAATCATCATTTACACTACTACACCCATTTTGGTCGTGGCAATCTAGGGTATATATTTTTAAAATTATAAAAAAAAATTTAGGGGAAATAATGGGAAAAAATTAAGGCAAAAAACCATGTTAAGTTTAGGTGAAAAAAATAATTTTTAACACACTTTCTAGTAAATAAATTAGTTATTAAAACATTTTTAAAAAATTTGTTTCCAACACAACACTTTAGTATTACACTTTGTCTACAAGGTATAATATTTAAAAAATTAAAATACAAATTAAATTCGTGGGAAAAATGTTCCTAAAGTTAGGTAAAAAACCGTTTTTTATACTTAGTCAAAAAAAATTTCAATCTTCAATTCCTTTCTTCTAAACCTACAAAGTAATACAATAACTAATAAATCAATGAGACCTCATTTACTTCAGGACCTCTCCTATCATGTCATATAAAAATTTGAGTGAAGTCAAAATTCTTTTGCAATATGCTTAACTTGTGTGAATCAGCTGGGGAAAAACTTTTGGTGTTCAACAAGATCTTGATGTACATCTCAATCCATCGATTTACTCGACAAGCTATTGGTTATAGATTAATTGCTGCTGATTCTCCTTAAGAAGAAGATCACACAACTTGTTTCAAGAAAGAATTAATTTCAAAAATGTGGTTTGAATGGAATGAGTATTGTGGTAATCGAGCCTATTGAAGTGCAGGTTGAGTTAATGGAGTAGCCAATTTCTTATGCTTACAGAAGTGCACAGTTTTAGCAAATTTAGAGATACCGACTTAAATTAGATGTCTTTACTTGTAAAAGCAATTACATTTGATCCATCTTTTCTCTTGGGGATGGGGTGGAGAGATGTATAGCCTACTTAAGTTTATTAACTTTTGTTATTTGCAGAATTCTGTGGTCTGGTATTTCTAAAGCCTCCTACAGAATCATACAATTAACTAGTCAAAAAAATTTCAATCTTCAATTTCTTTCTTCTAAACTGTTAAAACTCTAGTACAATCTAAACCGCTTAAACCGCTTTGGCAACTGACCATCCATAAAAACCAAATATAATATAAATATCGTTGTTAAACTTCTGCAATCTAGACCGCTTAAACCGCTTGCAATCTGGGCCTTTTAAACTTTGGTGCAATCTACAACGCTTAAACCGCTTGCAATCAACCATCCATAAAAATCAAATATAATATAAATATCGCTTTGAAAAAAAAAAAATAGAATTGCGTGGGGACGAACCCCAGGCCCTCCTTGTCTCCCACTATCGTAAGGGGAACATAATTGCATTTTGGAATCCAAGACCCATTATTGCGCATTTCTCCCCACCAACCACCGAACAATCTTCGATCTCATTGATTCCCACAAAACCGTAGGCCGATACAAAACCATGGGTCAAAACAAAACCATGGGTCAAACCGCTCTTTCAATACCATTATATATTCACCCATATATTCATTCCTTCTTCATTCGCACTAAAATACCTCCATCTTCTCTTCTCTCGCCTCTTCACCTTCCGCAACCCCTTGCTTTCTAAACCATCTTCTCTTCTCTCGCTTTTCATCTCTTTGTTTAACACGCAAACGACTTTACTTTCTTTATCACTCTCTTCATCTCCATCCAAAAATGTCTTCCTACTAAACCAATCTAATCATATTTCCAACTCTCTCAAAATGACCCCATGGATGTTCACCACAAATTCACACTTCCAACACCGGATGAATCTATACTACCTTTGATAGAAAGAGTTGGGTTTGGTAAAATTCTTTCAATTGGCTCGCTCAAAATCCAACCACCTTGGTGGCGGCAAAGAATGATCGAACGCTGAGACCGTAAACACACACGTTTCATCTTTTAGTAGGGAGTGCACAATAACTCTCCAAGACGCCCAATTGTAGTTGGGGCTTTCGGTTGACGGAGATGCCATTACCGGAAATACCTCAAAAAGTTGGCTCGAACTATGCGAACGACATCGCGTAAAGTTGTCCCACCAAATGGAAAAGATGGCAATCGTTTCATCGCTGACGTGGCTACGCTGTGAATTTATGGAGGTTCCACGAGGGGCTTCCATGACAGCTTCTTAAACAATATTGTAGGGCTTGGTTGTTGCTTTGTTGATCGGGGTACATACTCCCGCACAAAACATCAAACAGAGTCGATGAAATACCTACTCCCTCTCGAGAAAATTCGACGAAATATCCAAATTTAGTTGGGGGTCGACATGTTTGACAAACTTATACCGGATGTTGTGTACGACATCTACATCGCACTGAAAGGCTATGGGTGGATGTACTCTTTTATTCTACAGCTTGGTCCGCACCGCATGCCTTTCCTAGCACCGCTCTGCACACTTTCATATGATTGGCCACTAGCAAAGAGGTAAAAATTTTACACTTTTTAAAAATACTAACAATTACATTTGATCTTTATGTTAATCGTTCCTTTTATTTACTAGATGGGCAAATCCACCACTTAATCACACCAGATGTCCAAGAGACCTTGTTTCGTACAGAACAAGGATCGACCACATGACAGCTGAGGATTTTAAGTGGTTGCCTTATGAGGATTTCAACCTTCCAAAGAGACGCATATGAGGGCTCGGCCATATGGACTACAAACACAATGCATGGTGTGTTTCCATATGGTCGAATGGCACCAGGCAGATAGGGTTAAAATGCAATACCGACTTCTGCAAGATATACCAGCACAACCGGTCGATTTGACTGCCTTGCACAGAATCACCATGCAGGGACAGGATAATGTCAATTGGGCTCGATATCACAGTGGCTGGATCGACTGTTGGAATGATAGAGAAAATTGGTGTGTTGTCGGCCACCGCTATGGAACACCAAAGCAGTCTGATAGATACATGCGCTGGTTTTTCACAAATTCTAGGCCATACATTTCTGTCGACCAACAACTAAGGGATCCTCGTGCTGCTGGTGTTGTGGCTGATGTGGATGAAGCAGATGAAGAACAAGCACCACCTCCCCCAAGAACTCAAATCGAACGTCGAGAGCGTAACTCGTGTCGTTATCGACGTCCGACACAAATCAAGACAGAACCAAACAACGTGAGATCAAGAATATGTGCCCCACCGCCACTCTATCTCACACACACCAACATCTCGGACTCGATATGTTCCACTCTCTGCTTGGTTTCCACGCCAGACACCCGAATCTGCGATTTATGCTCGTAGCCTTCAAGAGAGGGTCGCGGGTGCTAGTTCTTCATCGCTGCCCCAAGATTTTCCATACCCACTCCCCCGAGCCCTTGCTGCTAGTTCTTCTTCATCAGTGCCCCAATATTATGCATACCCACCTCCCCCTGAGCCCGGCCGTGCTAGTTATTCATCAGTGCCCCAATATTATCAATACCCACCTGCCCCTGAGCCCCAACCCCAATTATTTCCAGACCCACCTCCCCCTGCCACGACTGAAGAAGAACCCGAACAACCACAACGGCGTCAACGTCCACAACGTAATCCCCGTCCTAGACGGTGTGGAACTGGGTATCATCTTCTTCGTTAATACTTTAATCTATTTTTAGTTTGAGAAGTTGTATTTCATAATTAAGAAGTTGTATTTTTATGAGTTATTAAATTCAAGGTTTTAATTAATGGTCTAGATCTTGCCGACAATATTTAACGGCCTAGATTTTGCCGCAATTTTTAATATCTTCATTTTTTACCCCAATTATTTTATAAATAATTATTCTAATTATTTAAATTGATTATTGTAATTAAATTAAATTAATTTACATTTTAATAAAATTAAATACAAGAAAATCAAAAAATTAAAAAACCATTTGGAGAACTAGGGGTGGGGGGGGGGGGAGTTCTTCAAAGGTTTTTAAAAAAAATTGCAAAATTTTAGTGGAGAACTAGGGGTGGGGTGGGGGGGGGGGCGAGTTCATCAAAGAAAAAAAATGTGGGTTAGTTTGGTATTTAATCTAAAAGGTGGGTTATTTGAGTAAATAATTATTTTTTTTGACACTGTTTGGTTTTTTTGCCCCAGCATCGTGTCCTGAATTTGTAAAAGAAAAGGAAATTAAAAAAATAATAGAAAAGAGCTCAAGAGGATGGGGGACTAGACCAAAATCTTTAGCAAAAGAGGATAAAAACCACACAATGATGGGCAAACCCTAATTGAGCCACCTAAAACACTCCAACCAATGGGCTAATACAAAACAACTAACTTACAAAAGTTAGAAAAAGAAACAGCAACGTCTAGGAACAGGAGAATATGCCCAAAACTCTAGCCAAAAACTGATTTCGAAAAGAAAAAAAACTAAAACTAGCTAAAATAGGCAAATGTAAAAGAGAGAGACAAAATTTTTCTTTAAACAGGTATTATAGCCTACAAAACTCTGGACCAAATGTTTTTTGATGAGATTTCTTCTTTTGGGTCTTGGACACCCCTAGTTCATATATAAAAAAAATGAACCTCAGTTCTTGAGGTCATAGGATCATCAACATCAGCTAACACATCACCCCAAAGCTTCCCCGCAATTCTCATATCAGATGCAACCACTAGATTAGAAGTAACATCAGACTCTGAGGCAAAAAGTGAGTTGAGCCTAGTAGTGAGAGGTTGAGTGGAGGAAGTTTATAAAATCACTACAACCCTGGTGTATGCTAGGGGTAGAAGCATTATTCAACTTCTGGATTGAGTTCAAAGATTTCTCTTGTGCCTGCATAACTGTATGTGACAATTGCTTACCGTCATCCAAAGGCACAAAGCCATGGACGTCTGAAACTTTTTTGTTAGAGTGCATGACCGCTTCACTAATCCCATTAGGTGAAGATTCCGCTTGATGTTGTTGAACCTTTAAAAATATAGCTTGTTGAGAAACTTTCTGCTTGTAAATCACATTATTAGTAACATGACGCTTGGAGACATAATTTGGGATCTTTAGCTCATTATGCTTTTCCCATCGAATGCATCATATTCTTTTGCAAACTCGCATGTAAGGAAGACAAGTTTTCATATTCAATGCCCACTAAGAAAGCATACCCTGACCTCACCACTGTAACTTTATTTCTAAACTCTTATTTCAGGTCTATATCAACTAGGATGCGTTCAAAATGTCCAAAAAATCTGTCATATGAGCTTTTACATGTTGTATCATCTAGACTAAATGGTATTCCAAAAGGGTTAGCAATAGCAAAAAGAATTTTGGGACATGAATATTCTTAAGCGAGACCTATAAGCCTATATTGAATTTCAAATATCTTAATAATATATAACCATGAATAGCTGATGTGGCAATGACACGTCACCCGACAAAAAGAATGGCGTGCATTCTTACGTCATTTCCACGTCAACTATAGAATAATACATATGGTTAAGATGTAGTGCGATGGAATGGATGAAAAATTCAACGGATGTAAATCAATCGGATATTGGATGCACATGCGATCGTTACCACGCTCTCCCATCACCTGTAATCCATACCGTTAGATGTTGCACACATCAATTCAATCAACGGACAACACACATCAAGGTTCATCAACGGTCCTTATTTAATTAGATTTCAGCGCCCTCCTTTAATGAGATAGAGACAAGAAAACATGGTAAATAATTGCACTTCAATTCCTATTAAATGCTAATTATCATGATTTATTTTTTTCCAGCCAATATACGCCCAATCTCATTAGCGTATGAAGCCTAGGCTATAATAGTAACGCGAGAGCAGAGTTGCAAACGGAACTTCATCAACATTATTTTTGCGACACAATTGTGAAAATTGTCTCCTCAGGTAATATTTCTCCATTTTTGTTTTTTGAAGATATGGTATTCTGCACTAACCTGAAACTTTAGGCGCCGTTGATTTTTCCATCAAAGGGGTGCATCAAGGTTGAATGATGGTGATATCATTTTCAAAAAAAAAAGAGATGAAGAATATCTTTTCCCCATTTTTGCGCATAACACACTTCACACACCGACTCTTTCTATTGCTGCATTTTTTTCAGGTCTCAGTCATGGATCTTCCCCGTTCATATTTTGATGATAACTTCCAGCACTATGACTATGTCAATAACGCCTATTTGAAGACCGGTGTCCAGCCGGAGGTAACTGATAGACTTATCATAGAAATTGTCCCATACATGCCTACAAATCCGTTTCATCACCATGGAATTTTTTTTGAATGGAATATGTTCACTCCATTACAACATGCATTGCTAACAGTAATTTTAGATGTGCTATTTTATTTTCCCACGTTTCAGTGTTCGTTATAATTTAAGTTGTACTTTTTCATTACAGTAATTTTTACTATTTTTTAGGAGCTCTTGCATGCAGTGAAAATCTTCCGTCTTTGTTATGTTTACTTTGTAGTCATTAGCCTTTTATTTCCATTGGGTCACCCACGAACTATATTACTTTCGCCTATTGTTCCCACCACTATTGTCTTTTATCATACTTATTTTGAACGTCTCTTTGTGCTGTTTGGAGACACTGTCCTAATTATGTTACCTTTCACTGGCAGGTAGCACCGTACGCTGTAGTGGCTCATATCATTCGCATCCTTTCGACCATAGCGTAACCTCTACACCTTTTCGGATACTATTTTTAGCACCATTTGAAGCATTGCATCATTCTAATATAAAATCAAAATTTCTGTGCAGCGAATGAATTGATCTCATTAGTGAAGATCATACTGGGAGGAGTATCTTCGCCCTCAGGAGTGATGCTGCCTAGCACTTTTATGAGCAACATTCGTACTTACGAAGTGTCAAAATCGGTAAATTTATGTTTACAATCCTCTATCATCTTAGATATGTTATATTATATTCCCGGTGTGGGTTGTAATTTCTAATTTCTGTTCTGTTTCAGAAGTTGGACCCATATGTAGTCGATGATCGGTGGTTCCGTACACGTGTCTTTAAGATCAGCCAGTTTGGTCTTGCGGGGTTCACTGTTGACAAAATATGTATGGTTGAAGACATTGTCGCTGATTTCGCGTTTCTCAAAATGGGTGAAGAGGTAAGCTGGTCTCTATCGTAGTCATTCAATTATTAGATGTCAACCAACTGTTAATTAGTGAAGACAATACCAACACTTACTCTGTACTAATTGTATTCTGTGTATAGGAATATCTCAGCTATGGACAAGCAAAATGGTCACCGCACTAGCCTCACCGTGGTATGGGAACCAGAGACTTTTGGGCGAGCTATCCAACCTGCACGGTGGTTCTCAAACTCAAGGTCTCACAAAGCGGATCTACGCACCTTTGTGATGTGTAGCACAACATGACCACCGCTTTGGAGGTTCGAGACGATGGACCTATTAGCATTTTCCTTATATTATTTCTACACCGTCCTTTTGAACCACCTTACACACTTTATTATTGTTTAATTGTCTTTCGATGGGACAAAGTTAACACCGTTGGGTCTTGAGCATCTAACGTGTGTAAAAGTTATTTGGCAATTTAATTTTAAGCGAGGTTGTTAGGCTTCTAGTCATGATTATATATTTTTGATTTCATTATGTTTGTGTTTCTCAAGCAGAACATCACAAGACAAGCAATTGATTTACAAAAGTTTTGCTCTTTATGTTATTTGGTAGTGCATATTAGTAAAACACAAGTTTTGCAAATGAATAAAATAAAGTTTGCGTCAAAAATAAATAAAATAAAGTTAAACAGAATTTGTAAAGAAAAGAATGATTAGAATAGAATGAGAAATTTCTCAAGAGGATGTATAAAAATATTGGCTTTCTCGAGCACGTTCCTCTGCTAATCACTTTTCTTCACTTTTTCTCACTAAAAGCTATGATGTTTCCTCATCTCTTTAGAGATCTAACACATTGTAGGCTGCTTTTGGATAAAAGAACCTTTGAAACTCAAAGCTGTGACAAGTTTGGGTTTACATCTTGAGCTGTGCAATCAATGAGTGGCATTTGTGGCTTGGGAATCTTGATGAATTTGAGCTGCGCTTCTAATATTTTAATTTCAGCTGCACTTCTAATAGATTACTGTACATTAATTTATTTGTAATAATCAATTAAAATCATAGAAATTTAAATTAATGATGATTGAATGATATAGATGTGCTGTCAGTTGATCATATAGTAAATTAGTATCAGCTAGATCATCAACACCTAATCGTATTAAATAAGAATTGAATTGCAATTATGTATGGCGATTTGGAACTAATTGCAATTATATTGGCGATAATTAGTATACAACTGTTATAGTATTAGAGTTAGATACAAAACAAGTAATTATATGCACATTAACACCAAATCAAAATTTTCCTAGGAAATAATTATAGCGCTACTAAGTGGGACGGTGTTTAAAAAACATTAATTTACATCTTTGGCAACTTTGTTATTTTGGCAAGCGTTGATACCATCGTCAACGAGGATGACTGGTGGTACTGGGCTTGCAAATGCCACAAAAAAGTGATCGAAGATTTTGATATGTACTTCTGTGACAAGGGTAACACCCATGTGACGGATGTGACCAAGAAGTAAGTTGCCACTTTCTGAAAATAATTATGACACCACAAATTTGTAGAGTGAAAAAAATGCTATACTCTGAATCTTTTTCCATATATACAAACCGACTACTACTGTTCAAATTCGACTCACTTATATATCATATTGATCTCAGGTATTTCTTGAAACTGCGCATCATTGACGAGTCTGACTCTATGACTGTTATTATGTTTGACCAAATTGCCCGTATGTTGATAAGGAGGTCCACTGATGATGTTTTTGATTCATGGCTGCAGGTTGGTCACTATTTACTATTAGATATAATAAACAATTTGATATCAAACTCAACCACCCTGCCCTTTCGTCGCATATAATTAGTTTGGTTTCAAAATCATACAATCATCACCATAATAGGATGCTGAGAGAGACTACGTGCCTATTGAGCTGCTAGGACTTCCAAGTAAGCAAGCATTATGGAAGATTCGGAGCGAAAATTACAAGGGAGGCAGGTACCCACGTTAGTATCTGGTTAGGAACCTTACTGATGACCGCGGTGTGATAGCGCGCTACCAACTTCAGTGGGTTGATCCGGAGGTTTGTGCTTCTGCCCTTTTTATGACGAAGTCCGTATTTTAAATAATTTGTCTGAGAAGTCTGAATCAATATGATATGGTATGCACATTTGCATTATTGGAGCAGGTGATAATTGCACTACATGAAGTGTTGCTGATAGAGAACACCCCAACAGGTGATTCAGATAGTGTGTAAAAGATTAGCCAAGGTGTCTCTCAAGTGTAAGAGTCCTGCTGACAGGGGTTCATGTTCTGCGACTATACCATTGAAGACTGTGAAAATGGAAAAGAACGAGTAGTGCCTGAAAGCCGACTTCATTGGTGCTGAAATTTTGTTTTTGATTGATATTCAGTTTTGAACTTTCTGTCTCCTGTTTTATGCACAATTGTTTTGAAACTTCCTTCATTGCGTTTTTTGTGTTTTGTGGATCAGGGGCACATTCCTTCCGCTCTGCAATGATATTTCCAATTTTTTTATTTGAGATTTCGTGTTGCTATATTGGGTTATGGTTACACTCCAGTGCTTGTGTTGATCCAATTCAGTGAGTAACCAGGATATCAATTTGCTTCTAATAAGTTTGACTAAAAACATTCTGTGATACTAAATCGACTCAACATCACAATGCACGATTATGGACACTCACATATATAAGGAGAAATGTTTTTCAAGATTCTCCCTAAAAACAAATACTTTTATTTGACAAGCCTAAAGACTACTTTTAATCATACTATAATCGGACTACTTACCCGCACATAACTAAATTTGACATTGTTATTCACAATGTCGATATACCCGCATCGCGACATAATCGATATATATATATATATATATATATATATATATATATATATATATATATATATATATATATATATATATATATATATATATATATATTTCTTAGCGAAATCCAGCTCAATCTTTCTCACTTTGTTCTTCTGCCAATTCTTCCAAGTCAATAGGAGAAATTCACGTGTCCTTTCTTATTTTATTTTTATATTTTAAGGAATACTTTACAGTCTGGAAAAAAATTTAGATGTTCAAATACGCTAAATATTTTCCTCAATAACTAGTTGGGTGAAAGAAATTAATTACATGACAAAATGCGTAAAGAAGGATGCTAAGCAGTGTGTTTTGATGTACTTTATAGTGCGGAAAAAAAATCAACTCTTCAAATACGCAAAGTTTGTTATCAATAACCGTTTTTGTGAAAGAAAAAAATATTTTTCTGACAATTATTATTACAGTGACATCAAGCAACTGAGCATTAGGCTTGTTTTTTTAGATAAGCAGAGCATTAGGCTTTTTATTTCTTCTCTGCTTTTTCGTTTTGGTGCTCTACGTTTTCTGTGGGTTTCGATCTCAATCCAGATCTGTCCTTCTCTTTCATTTCATTTTCCTAATTTGTTTTATCTTTGTGGTTATCTGCTCACAAATTATTAATATTAATTTTTGTTTTGTTTTTTTCTTGATTGCCTTTTGGATTCGATGTTTCTTCAAGATTTTTCTAGTGTTTACTATACTTTTGGAGTGAGGAAAGAGTTTCTGGTGTATGCTTTGTACTACTACTCTCTCTTCATGATTCACATGCTCATTGTTTTGATTCGTAAAGAAAAAGTGATCAACTTTATTCATTTTCTGATGAAATTATCATTTTGCTACTCGACTAGTTGCTTTCTCGTTATAGCCTAGAGGTAGTTTTGTGTAACAAACATGCTCGGTATAAAATGCTTATGTACATGTTGTCTCTGCAATTAGATCCTCTAATAAGAGGCTCCCGGTTTCCCTCCGATTACATCAATGTGTTGTTGTCTTAAGTTCAATATATTTGTACGTGTAATGTAAGTTTGCTAAAGTGACTTTCGAGTTTGAATTTAACACATGAAATCTTCATCCCATATCCAATCTTTAGGAGAGAGGTTCCACAGTTGTCATTTGTAAAAACTTGGTGGTCCTCCTCAAATAACATTATTGTTTAATTATTGCAACATCATTTGGGTTCATTGATCCACAACAATAGCGCACATGAACAACCAAGCTAACCAATCTAAGATCTCCAAATTAGTGTGGCATGAAAATGAAAATAGTAGTGTGAGACAGACCAGAGGTTGAGCCCCTTCTTAAAAAATTTCAGTAAGTCATCTTCATAAACCAAGTGATGCCAATTCATTCCAATTGATATTCATGTGAGGATAATGTGCTATCTCCCGAGAAAAGTTAACACAATAGTTTGTGTCATACCAGTAAAACACAAAAGAGACACTCTAAATCCATATTTGTTTGGCGCTGATTGGACAACACTTTGAAGATAGTTTTATCTTGGATACCTTTATGTTGTTTCTAGTTGTGGTCTTGTTCTCTTTTGATGTTTGAATTCATGCTTGCTTCTACATGTGAAAAGAATTTTATATTGTAAAAAGAATTTTATGAATGTGTAATTTTATATATTCATAATTATTTTTTAGTGTTTAGCTCATCATTTGTTAGTGTTTGGTGTGTAGTTTGGTAGTTCCTTGTGGAGATTTGACAAGTTTTTTCTTTGCTTAGTTTTTTCTCTTGCATTTTTTCTCTATGGTCCGATGGTAGAAGGTTAGCGCTTTGTTGTATTTTGGTTCTTTGATACTTTTGCTATTTTCTAACATGCCTTGTGCTAATTTTAAAATCAAGTGTTGTTAACTGCAGACATCCTTTGACACTCAACACAAGATGGCATAAAAAGATTTGTTGATCCAGCTGTCAAGAGTCTTTATCTATTGCAAGCAAATGTGGAAACCGACTTCACAGATTGTCACAATTGACTACAGCACCACCGACTTTCTTGTGTTCAATGAAATAATGGGCATATTAAACTTTTGAAGTACTTTTTTGTTATAACTATACATGTATGTATATTTAGATTAGCCCCATGTTGTAAATGGTGTAAATCCCTAACAGGTTCATTATTATCTTATTACCTTTGTATAGATCTTTGTAACTATTTGGGTAGATATACATTATTACCTTTTGTATGAACACAATATTTGGTGTCTTAAGACCTTCATATATATAGTTACTCTTCTAACAATGAATATCATAGAATTTTTAGTGAAAACCCAAATTGGTTTTTTGGTTTCAAATACGTGGTTAATTGGTATTTTCATCTGGCAATCTGATTCAAAGTGACCAAGTAGATGTGACAAGATAAACCATTGCCTTGCCGTTACTCTAATTGTCCTATTTAGCAGTGGAATACTGTCCTCTTCTATTTTTTGAGTAAGTTTCAAAGTAAAGAATGTGAAAAATAATTTTGATTTATGACATTCAAAAGTTGGTTAATTGGTGTCTTAACTCGCTATCTCGTACAATAGGGCGAAGTTGATATCACATGACAAACATTTGAGTTATAATTACATTAATTGACTTATTTAGAACTGTTCCATAGTCGATAGGAAATGAAAGCATGTGAAAAAGCAAACTTGGTTTATGCCATTAAAAATTTGTTAATTGTTGTGTTATCCTAGCTATCGTGTACAAAGTTAGAAAGTACATGTCCCAGAGACACATTTGACTTTTAATTACATTAATTGACCTATTTGGAACTTTAGTAGATCCTCATGTTGTTCCACATTGAGTAGGAATGAAAAATATGTGAAAAATCAACTTGGTTTATGGCATTCAAAACTTGGTTAATTGATGTGTTATCCTCGACTATCTAGTACAAACGGAGCAAGTACATGTTACACACAAAAATTTGACTTTTACTTACATGAATTCATGTACTTAGCACTTCAATAGATCCTCATTCTGTTCCAAAGTGATTAGGAAAGAAATGTAAGTTTGGTTTATTCCTTCCAAAACTTGGTTAATTACTGTGTTAACTCAAGCTCTCGAACAAAGGGAGCAAGTTCATGTCACACCACAAACATTTGACTTATAGTTACATGAATTGACGTATTTGGAACTTCAATAGATCTCTCATTATTTTCCACAATGATTAAGAAAGAAAAGCGTTTGAAAAGAATGCTTGGTTTATTCCTTTTAAAAGTTGGTTAATTAGTGTGCTAACTCGCTATCTGGTACAAAAAGAGCAAGTTCATGTCACACCACAAACTTTTGACTTATACTTACATTAATTGACCTATTTATAACTTTCAATGGATCCCTCATGTTGTTCCACAGTGAGTAGGAATGAAAAGCAATTGAAAAACCAGCTTGGTTTATGGCATTCAAAAGTTGGTTAATTGATGTGTTATCCTAGCTATCTGGTATAAAGGAAACAAGTATATCTCACACCACAAACATTTGACTTATACTTACATGAATTGACGTATTTAACACTTCAATAGATCCCTCATTTTGTTCCACATTATAACATTATTTAGAAAATAAAAGCATTTGAAAAACAAAAACTTGGTTTATTCCTTTCAAAAGTTGGTTAGTTGCTGTGTTAACCTGGCTATGTGGTACAAAGGGAGCAAGTCCATGTCACACCACAAACATTTGACTTATAGTTACATGAATTGACGTACTTAGAACTTCAATAGATCTCTCATTATGTTTCACAATGATTAAGAAAGTCCATGGATTGTGGTGTGACATCTACTTGCTTACATTGAATCAGATAGCCACATTACAACACCGATTAACCAAGTTTTTGTGGTCATAGACCAAGCTGGTTTTTTCGATGCTTTTGTTAGTTAGTCACTGTAAAACAACATGAGGGCACTATATGAGTGTTATATGACTCTTTTAATGTATGGAAAAGTCAAAGGTTTGTCAAGTGGCACATATAGTGGCCGGTTTAAATCAAATAACCAAGTTACAATACCAATTAACAAGTTTTTTAGGCCATAAACCAAGTTGGTTGTTCACATGCTTTTTTTGTACTAGTCACTGTGAAACAACATGAGGGAACTATTTGAATGCTAATTAGAATATTTGAAGTATGGTTAAGTCGACGGATTGAGGTGTGAGAACTACTTGCTCACTTTGAATTTGATAGCCACATTACAACACCAATTAACCATGTTTTGGTGGCTATAGACCAAGTTGGTTTTTCAGATGCTTTTGCTTGTTAGTCACTGTGAAACAGCATGAGGGCATCATTTGAGTGATATACGACTCTTTTAATATGTAAGGACAAGTCAAAGGTTTGTCAAGTGGCACATATTTTGGTCGGTTTGAATCAAATAACCAAGTAACAATACCAATTATATAAGTTTTTAAGTCGTAAGCCAAGTTGATTTTTCGTGTGCTTTTCTTGTGCTAGTCATCATGAAACAATATGACGGAACTATTTGAGCGCTAATTAGGAATTTGAAGTAAAGAGAAATCATAGAAATAACAACTCGGTTTGAGGTCACCACTTTATCATTATGAACTGAAATGTAAGTTGTTAAAAATATAACTTTTTTTATAATAGATAATAAATAAGTGAAGAAATTCTAAACCCACTATAGTTTTCTATTTCAAACATATATTAAAACATATATTAAAGCGTAAGTTGGCAATATGAGTTAATAATACTCAATATTTACTACCAATGTCCATCCTATGCAAAATCTAAACCAAAACAAACTGATATTTGTTATGAATATTATTATATTGGATGTCCACTAGTCTCCCTCCATCAACTCATTAGTGGATTTTTATTATTGACTAATCACTTTCCCTATTCTCACCCTATAAATAGGGCTATCTCCTATGTGTATGGACACTTGAAGTGAATGGAAATGCTCTCATCTTTCATATTTGTTCATGTTCTTATCTTCTTCATCTTTCTCCTTCTATAGTTTTGGTTATTTTCATAACACGTTATCGATCTGACGTAAGCTCTACCGTATGATTGATGGTATAATCATCTTCAGGTTCTATACAAAAATAATTTTTCATCTTCTTCTTCTTCTTACTATTATTTATTTGTCATCTTGTTTTATGTTTTATCTCATTTTATTTTTATCTTATTTTCAATTTATTTATCATTGTTGTTGTTATATAACTTCCGAAGAACGATAAATTCATTATCCATGCATCCTCAAGGATTGCACAAAGAAGGATTGTAGTATAATTCTGAAGAACTATGTATTATTGTTTATGATATAGATCTTGAAGAACTTAAAAATTTAATATCCAAGCATCCTCGAAGGATTATGGTATAGTTCTGAAGAACTAATGATTTGGAAATCAAGTATCGTTGTAGGATTGCACAAAGAATAATTTTCTTTATCATTGTTTGTGAAGATTTGTGATAGTTCTTGAAGAACTCAACGAAAGAAAATATACAAGCATTCTTGAAGGATGACTCATAGTATGGTTTTCTTGATTATCATTGAAGAAATTTTGTGGTATAGTTCTTGAAGAACTAATGAATTGGTAATTTAAACATCCTTGGTGGATTGCATAAAATACATTTTTCTTTGGTCATCTATTATAGAGATTTGTGGTCAAGTTTCAAAGAACTATACATTTGGACTATGATTAAAATCTATAAGATCTACTTGATCTTAGTATATTTTGAAGTAAAAGAAAAGATGTGTAATTATGTCTCAAATATTTTTATGAATTAGCAAATGAGAAAATATTTTCAGAAAGATATTATGAATCAAGATTATCTTATATGGTGATTGTAAAGAATCTCACAAACCACTCAATGAATTGAAGTTCATTTCCATAAGTGAATGAATCACATTATAATTTTGGTACAAGAAAAGTTGTGGTGATGACCATTGATGTTGTATATGTTATCATTATCTTATTTAAGTGACATTTCTATCATTTGTGATTGTGACCTTTGTTATTCTTGATAGTGGTTTAGTATCTTATGGAAAAATGTAATTTTTCTTCTTTCTTTTGCTTGGAATTCCAAATTAAAATGTTGCGTGAAATAATATAATTGAAGGCTCCGGAAGAGCTAATATCTTGTTATCTGGGGGAACAAATTTACAGATTGAGAATGCATTATATTCCCCTAAGTCTCGTAGAAATTTATTAAGTTTCAAATATATGCATATAAATAGAAATCATATTGAAATGAGAGATGAAGGAGATATGGAATATTTTTAAATAACGAGACATACTTTGATAAAATAAGTGTAGTGGAAAAATTGTCTACTTTTTCCTTTGATTTGTACTACACTTATATATGTGCAATTGAAACACATGTTATTGTAAACCAAAAGTTTACATATCATAATAATTTGGTTGTTGGCAAGATCGGTTAGGCCATCCGAGTATATTATGATGCGAATAATGGTTAAAATTTCTATGTGAACTTGTATTGAAAAGCCAGTAGTTTCTTCAATCTACTAATTTTTGTATTCACTAATTCCCAAAGGAAATTGGCAATTTGAGAATAATAAGTTTCTCATATTTCAAGAGATGATATAAGGTGATATTTGCAAACAAGTACACTAATCACGTGGACCATTTAGATATTTGTGGTTTTAATTGATGCATCAACTAGACGACCACATATATATTATATATATTTGTCGTCAACTCACAACCGGAAGTTTGTGAGATTGTTTGCTCAACTAATTTGAGTAAGAGGTCATTATGTGAATCACCTTGAAAGCATATGATAAGTATTGTATGACTATTATAATTGATATTGTATATCAAATGTCATACGTTCATTCATAAAATGGTCTTGAAAAACATTTTTTAGACGTCTAAAGTTAATTACATGACCAATACTTATGAGATAAGAAGTTCTAATTTCTACTTGGGAACATGCAATTTTACATGCTGTAATATTGATTCGCATCAAGCCAACAAGTTATCACAACTCTTCCCCTTTACATTTGGTTTTTGGTCACGAACTTAATATTTCCCATCTTAATATTTTTGGATGTGCAATGCAATATGATGGGTTCTAAGAGAATTTTGGAAATATATATTAGATATAAATCTCCATGTATAATATAGTATCTTGAGCCAACAATTGGAGACTTGTTTATAGTCCAGTCTGATGATTATCATTTGAAGAATTAGATTTCCCAACATTAGGGGGAGAGAATAAGCAGCTGAAAAAAAAGAGATCAGTTGGAATGAATTATCATTATCTCATATTGATCCTCAAACTAAACAATGTGAACTAGAAGTTCAAAAGATAATTCAATTGCAAAGCTTAGCAAATTGTCTACCAATTGCTTTTACTGACCCAAAAGTTGTGACCAAATCATATATATCAGCTGCTAATGCTCCAATAGAATGGATGTCCCTGTTGGACAATCTAATATTGCAAATGAGTCTCAACCACGCCTGAAGCGTGGTAGACCAATCGGTTCCAAAGATAAAAATCCTCGAACAACAAAAAGAGTTATGAAATTAAAGAGATCTCAATGAATTATGTCAAGAATGAAATACAATGGAACCGAAACGAAGTCAACGTTGATGTTGTTTTTACTAAATATGGTGCAAATGTGATAAATATTAGTGAGGATCATGAATCAAAGTCTACTAAAGATTGTAGACAATGTGAATTGCCCAAAATTGAAAGATGAAATTGAAGCAGAATGAGAATGGTGAAATTGTGAGATACAAAGCTCGACATGTTGCTCAAGGGTGGATGCGAGTACTTTTCAGTACTTAATTAGCCTTGTAGTGCATGAAGAGCTCAATTTTCACCAGATGAATATTGCTTCAACTTATTTGTATGACTCATTTGATAGTCATAATTATTAAAGATCCTCAAGGATTTAATATTGCAATACAAACTTTTTGGATTTCGCGAGATGATTACTCAAAGAAAGAGCTCTATGTGAATGACATCAAATTATATATGATGGATTTTGAGGTTGAACTCAGTAGGTGACCTCTACATGGAATATCCCAAGGATTTAAGATAATAAGAAATATTTTTAAATAAATTCTTTTGAAAAATAAAGTCTCATATTGATCTGCAGGAATTATTTATATTGAGTACATGAGTTGTAAGAATATATAAAATATCTCAGTCCTGAAGACTATAAAAGCATGCATGCATATCACAAACCAAAATGCATCAGAAAATGGATATACAAAGATTTTTTTAGATCTAGATCAAGTCGATTACAAGTCACTATTATCTACATAAGGTGACACTTTGAAATATATTTTTGATCTACAAAACAAGCTATGGTTCTTGCTTCTTCATTTCATGCTCAAATGCCTACAATTCAAGGAAGATGTGTTTTGAAGATAATACTGACTGCAACGCTCCATTAAAAGAGGATACAATCACAAGTGACAAAGGAGTAGATTGTTCCATATGCACTCGTGAAGAAACTCCAAATGTTAAATTCATATTCTCAGTGACGCTTCATTCGGGGAGAAAAAAGTGCACTCTTTTTTTCCTTTGCCATGGTTTTGTCCCACGGGGTTTTCCTAGAAAGGTTTTTAACGAGGCGGTTCCCTCTGGTAGGATATTGTACTCTTTTTCCTTCACTAAATTTTTTCCCACTGGGTTTTTTCTAGTAAGGTTTTTAATGAGGCATATCATCGATGGACATCCAAGGGGAGTGTTATGAATATTATTATATTGGATGTCCACTAGTCTCCTCCATCAACTCATTATTGGATTTTTATTATTGACTAATCACTTTCCTATTCTCACCCTATAAATAGGGCTATCTCCTATGTGTATGGACACTTGAAGTGAATGGAAATGCCCTCATTTTTCATATTTGTTCATGTTCTTATCTTCTTCATCTTTCTCCTTCTATAGTTTTGGTTATTTTCATAACAAAATCTAAACCAAAACAAACCGATATTCAACAATTTGGTTTAATTTGTGCTCCTGCCTAAAGTTATTTTTAAACAGTCTACACTTTTTATAATTGCCTCCATTAAAACTTTACAACTAAAGTTTTACAATCTATGAATTTCATCCAATCCAACTCAAAGCTAACAACTTTTAAATTTAAGCATTGTTGTATTTCGATTAGTTGTGTGGTGTGTTATGTGGTCGCATTAAAGTTGTATTTGATTTGAATCCGCTATCGAACAACTTAAACTTGGACTCGTCGTCACACGCCAAAGTTGTATTTGATTTCTGGGTGCGGGATCTTCGAGTTATATTCGGGTTGTAGGGTATCATTAAGGTTGTAGGGATTTCCATTAATCCCTTGAACACCTAAAATTAGAATGCATATGGCATCACACGATGAGGCCAACATCAAAAAGATTATTTTAAAGTATATGATTTTTATGTTAGTGATTGAATTATTAATGGGTTTGCTCGTATGTTTATTATGATATTATGAATTATAAATATTGTCTATACTCATTTGATTTTATCGAACTTACGAATTTGTGGTTTCAATTGAGTATCTGAATGTTTTATGTAACACCCTAAATTTTTAGTTCCTTTATATATATTATAACTATATAATTCTCTTACGTAGATTAATAATTGATGTAATATCTCAGAACACCCTTTTCTACCCCTTAATTTCCAACGTCATTATCAGAGTATTCCACTGTTCAAAAATATTAATTAAGTAGTAGAAAGAAATGTTACGTCTTCATTAAATTAAACTCATCGTATGCACCATTAAGTTTGTGCAACAACACAATCGTCATGAAACTTAAACTTCGAAAATAATCTCATCGCAGCGGAAGATAAAACAATGGCTCACTAGTCCACTCAAACACGTCTCATAATCCTCAAATAAACCTCATACAGTTAAGTAATTTAACATCAAATCCCAAAAATACGCCCCCTAGGTGCTACGGTATTAGAGAGCGACACAAACAGACTTCCCGACAGCTAACATGAAGGCAGCTAGACCTTCACTCGCGGTTACCTGCAGCGTTGCCACAATAAAGCAACATTCCAAGCAGAAGGGGTGAGAATTTCAATAAAACATAATTAAGCACATAACAGAGTAATGTGGACAAACAATCCAACAACATCATCATCCTCACCACATCATCGACACTGCACACCAACTCAAAACACAATTTTTTCAACAAGTCGCAGTCATGAAAATGCATGGAAATGCAACCCACACCTGGGTATATGCATGATGGTACCATATTCGTCACAATTAAGAGGCCGAAGCCTATTCTTCACTGGAGCTATTCTTCGTAAGAGGCTGAGGCCTATTCTTCACAATTATGCACATGCCATGAAACTCTATATACACATGTGCATTTCATCAAAATACTCATCATCATCATCATAAAACACTCATAGAGTGTATTCGTCGCAATTCATCACTCATATATATATCACATCATCATAATCACTCATAGAGTGAACTCGTCGCATTTCACACAATTCATACCACAACATCATCATAATTATACTCACATCAACATCATCACACATAGAGTGAACTCGTCACATTTCACACAATTCATACCACAACATCATCATAATTATACTCATAGAGAACATTCTCCGCAAATCATCATAATCATACACATCAACATCATTATAGAGTATATATATATATATATATATATATATATATATATATATATATATATATATATATATATATATATATATATATATATATATATATATATATATATATATTTCATTATCTTTTGGTTTAGGGTGCTATAAAATAGTATCCTGATTGACTATGGGATTTCTCCGGACCAGGCTACAACTCACCATAGGCATTGGCCACTCCAGAAGAAATTATTTCCTGAAAGTTGGTGAGGTTCACATGGTAGCCAAACAGAGAAAATACACCAAATGAACGGAATTTCTCGACCTTATTGGTAAACCACGGTTTAGCCATAGTCAATTAGAACACTAGTAGTATAACATTTCACAGTAAATCACTTATATAAACATAGTATCACAATTTTCATAAAACAACACCGTTTACTTAATAAATACAGCAACAATAAACGGTTTATTTTGCCTTAAAAATAGAATATTCAGTTAGGCCTCTGAATAAGCTTTCCAACGCATCTTAGAACACCTCAATCGGGTTCCCGGTTTGCAATATATGAATTTTTCAAAAACGTAATAGCACTTTTTACGCGGACACAAAAAAAAGCGATGCAAAACAAGTGACTCGCGCGCGCGCGAGCGCGAAAGTTGCGCGCGCGGCGCGCGGATTGGCAGGGAGATCAGGTTTGTGCGCAGCTCACTTGCATGCGTGCGGCGCCACTCCAGCCGCGATCGCGCGAATTGGTGCGAACATCGATTTTACGTGCGAAACAACCAATTGTGCAGAATTTCATGTTTTATTTACCAATTCGGTCATCAAACACTTCCAATTCATCAAATTCATCAAAACAACACCGAAATCATTCAACAATATATATTCTTCCCACGACATCAATCTCTTAAAAATCAACCAACTCTTCAAACATTCATCAAGAATCATCGAATTCATCAAGTAATCATCAGCATTTATCAATCACTCAAACAAAATCAAACTCAATAGGAATTTCGATTTCATCAAAACGTCACAAACCTCATCAATCATCAACAACTTCAGATTTCATCAAGACATCATAATTAATATCGATTCATCAACAATATCTAACTCACAAAATCCCATAAAACCCTACCTATACCCAATTATGTTAAACGAAACACTCACCCTTACCTTGAATTTTTCGATGTTCCGTAAAGCGATGGTTAAGAGAATCACGTGCAAGAACTCAGCAACACCACGAATGAAACGTCTCCTTCCTCCTTCGAAACCGTAATCTCACTCAACTTCTTGATCAACGAGGAATCAATACAATGGAGGTTAGGAATTGAAGGCTACAACGCTAGGAAAAGGAAGAAAAACGGCATAAAAGGATTACGAACTCTTACCTACCGAAAACTTGAGAAGATTCCCCTTCCTTCCTCTCCTTTAGCGCAGCTCTCCCTACTTCTCACTCTCTCTAAATTCTGATTTCTTTCTCTGTTCTTGCACAATGGGGCGCAAACCCTAACCCCTTAGCGCCTAAGGAGCTTAAGCTATCGGGCTTGGGCTTCTTGGGCCATTCTTCACCACTCCAGAGTTACCAATATCACCCCCTTCAATTAAATTACACCCACCACTCCTTATTATATAAACACTCCCCTTCAAATACATTCACCACCTAATTATTGGTCAACACCACTCCCTAGATCTAACTAGATATCATATTATTATTTCTAATATTTCTCCGCAAGCTAATTCCCTCTAATTAGTTAAATAATTAACCGGTTATTTTTGGGGCGTTACAATATCTAAAGAATGTTATAAGACAAAAATAATTTTGTAATGCTAGAGAGAAATATTATTGAAGATTATGAAAAATTATTTGGACTAAAACTCTATCAAACTATAGCTAAAAATGATTTGTCAGTACAAATCTGTACTGCATTAGAAAGTCCAAACTTATCAAAAAATTTCGAAAGTTTGCTCGTTAAGTCTTATAAAATATAAAGATCAAAATTATATCTGTAGAATTTTATTTTACTAAAGATATGTCTTTTAATTTATTATTACCAGTATAGCAAATAAGTAAGTAGTAAAGTAAGAAAAGGTGAATGTGTGGCTTAAACTAGATGAACAGAAAAGGATAAGTTACCGGTACATATGGGTAAAACTTTCACCTAGTAACTGGCTGTGAAAACCATAAATAGAGAGCTATCCCTTTCATTCAAACACACCACTTCCGTAGAAAACAATCCTCCAGGTTACACACATATCTTTTTCACTTTCTGTCTCTTCATTCCTTACTTTGAATCTCTTTTTGTCTTTACTTTCAGAAAATTCAGAATAATATCACATGTCCTTATACTACTTTAGTACTTCTCCCCTTCAATAATGATATTCCTTACTTCTTAAAGAACAGGAACACTTTCAGAAAGTGATTTCTGGGATAACTCAATCTTGAAAATGTTAAAACTAGCTAAAAACAAACAGTGCTAACTCTAACTTATTATCTTTCATTTATTTAGCTTACTGTCTATTATTCTTCTGCACTACTTTGTAATTTTCTGCTGCTAGCTAACTTCACCTGCTGGAGTTTATTTATACTGCTTTGAGTCATAATTTCTATTGCTTTAAGTGTTATTTATACTTCTTTAAGTTATTATTTCTACTACTTTAAATATTATTTGTACTGTTTTAAGCTTTTATATCTACTGCTTTAAGCCTATCCTGATGGTCTACAGTTTTATTCTCATTTTACTTTTTAAAAACTTCACCTTTTTGGATACAATATCTGAGACCAAAAAGTAGTCAAGTATGAACTACTTTTGGTGTTTCATTAATCTACCTTAAGAAAAAAAAAGGAAAAGAAAAAAACCATTTCATCTACTGACATACGTTCATCTTCTTGTATATATCTAATTTTCTCTTTTGAAATTGACCTATTACTTTCTACAATGGTTTGTTACTTTTCTTTTGAACTTTTATCTTTTATCTATCTCTTTTATTTTAAGATTTTGTTTAGATGAAGAATAAACCATGTAAAAGCACTTTCTAGTTCTCATCATTTCTTTTTCTTCTACTTTATTTCTTTGGATTTTTACACTGTATACACAGATAAATCCACAACCATGGCTACTATTGCTTCAATTCATTATTACTTATTTCAACAATAAAATAAATTTTGAAAACAATTGTGACAATATAAATTTCAAATACTTGAAAATAAGTAAGTGATATAACTTAACCATCTGGGGCTATACTATTACTTGATTATGTTGATATAAAGCACGTTCCATATCAACAAGCCTTATTTCTTATTTCATTCATTAGCTTAATTCTAGAACTTAAATAAGTTATACTCAACACTAGTTACAAATAACTAGTATATATATCAAAGAAATTTCCTCTTAAAAGAAAAAGAAAACATAAACTTTAGTTATGAATTTTTAGTCATGGATATAGTGGATTAAAAAACCTAGTTGTTTTGATGGAGTAGGCATTGAAGCGTTTGAAGCAAGAAGTGACTAGCAAACTAATTTGGATAACTTTCAAGGTAAGGGGAAATACTAATAATAAGTTGATGGGCACAAATTATGTGTTGTTTGTATATATATATTAGTTATTTTAGGAAATTTGTGTGCTTGGTGATCCTATTTGTAAGAGTACTATAAGGAAATGAGTTTTGTAATAAATATACTTTTATACTCTTTGTACTATTCGGAAATCAAGATATTTGTATATGTGAATTATGCTTCAGGTGTTATAATGTTTGTTGACTTGGTTTAGTATTCATATTTTTGATATAGCATTAATTACTCTCTGACTTGAGTCTTTTACATGATTGGAAAGAAAAAAAAGGGGATCTTATACATGTTCTTTGTTTTACATATTTACTAGGGGAATGCCCGTGCGTTGCACGGATTGGTATAATTTTTTATATAAATTTTTAATTTCATATACAATATAAATAAAAATAAAAATTAAGATTTAAACTTCAAAGATTATATAAGATATTAAACTAAATCATAAGAACTATAAATATTACAATGATGTTAGTAGAGACAAATTAAAAAGAACTCAATATAATTTTGTTTAGAATTTTGATATTATTCACCATGATGATAATAAATATTATAATTTAGAAACTATAAATTTTAGCATACTTATCAATGATGTTTATTTATATTTTTCAAATGTTTTAGACAAAAATGGTAATTTAAAGAACTTTTTATATAGATTATTCATTTATTTTTAATAAGTAAGCACAATTAATGGTTAGTAGATAATGCATGTTTACATACTTATATAAAATTTAAAGAAAAGTGAATATATTTTATATACATCATAAAATATGATATTGTGGAGTTTATATTTCATTCATAGTATGTGCTTTTTTGTGTTCATATTAAATAATATAATAGTAAACGAATTGAAGTTTAGTAATTAAAAATAATAATCTAATTGAAGTTTAGTAATTCTTGTTTTTGGAGAGAGGGTTCCATTGGCGTGCATATCCAGTAGGAATTGAACCTACGACTTAGCCAATTATGAGTTGGGCGCTTTAACCATCAACCTTGGATGCTTTGGGGGAATCCTCATATACATTGGCGCTGTAATTTAAATTTAGAGTATAAAATAATAGCTTTTCACAAAAAAAATTAAATTAGGTAAATAGAATTTATAATCCAGTAAATAAGAATATTAATTAAAAATACTACAAAATGACTTACTTAAATGATTCATGAGTTCAAAAGCTTTTGAGATGAAATTAACAAAAACCTCAAAAAATAGACTACACATTACCTTAACATTCTTTCCCTATAGTGGATGTAAAAATGGCATCATTTAGTTTAGACTATTACCCATTTTTTTCCTGATATCTAACCTCATCCCAGAATGTGACTATGACTATGTTTCCCTTATAAAAATTCATATCTGGTGTCAACACTTATTTACCACATAGACTTTTCAAGTCTTCTAAATTCACATATTCTAATACATGATGGGAGATTATGTTATTATCATCAAAATCTTCCTCAATCATAATCAAGAATAGGAAAATTATTTAAATTAATAAGATTTTTGTAGCCATATTATACAAACTGATACCTTTTCATCAACTAACATCGTATTTTTGCTAATTGATTCTTTTCTTCAAGGTATGGTTCAAACCGTTCAAAATTCTTGACATTTTCACTTTGATAGTGCATCCTTCTGTGGTGCTACAAACTAAACATAACAACATCGGCGGGGTAATAGAAAGTGAAATATGAATTTAATAGCGAATGAAACTGATTTAAAATAAAGTAATTAACAACCTACTTGAAGACATTGCGCTTAGACGTAGTCATGATAGCAGGTACCCAACCCAAAATGTGATAGGAGGTGAGATTTGCTGAAGTTGTAAACTGTGGAGCGATGGAAGAAAATGTGCATGATAAGTTGTGTTTATAAAAGCTATGAACTAAGAGAAGAAATAAAAGAATTAATTTTGTGTTAATTGTTTTTTATTGAGGTAAATTGGAAAGCCACCCAAAACATACTATAAAGGTTTTATTAAAATGGTTCATTGAAATGATATTCATTCAATCATGTCGGTTTCAAAAATTCATTAATTAGAGGTAGTGGTGGACTTTTCATATAGTCTTGCATATTAATACACTTAATTAAAATTAAAATCTTAAAGGAATATTATATTATTTGTAGAACAAATACTAATTTTAGATTTTAAAGGGTCGGCTGTCCATGTAGTGCATTACAATTATATTATTAAAGATATATATAATTCATAAAGAATTAATTATTGATAGAAATATATATATATATATATATATATATATATATATATATATATATATAGGTCTAAGTAATTATTCCCATCGGGTTCTATATTTTTAGAGATAAAGATTTTCAAAAGAAAAGGTTGTTAGAGATATAATTCATAAAAAGACCAATTATTGTTATATAACTGATAATACATGTACTTAACTGATGTAGTTAAATAGATAGCAATAACTAAAATAGAATAATTTTTTATGTAATGCACTACTAAGATGCTAAAAAATAATATATAATCATTAGAGATATAATTCATGAAGGGCTAATTATTAAGTATAGACCATGTTAGCTATTGACATTCCATAACTGATTAGTCATGTACGTAGATACTGAGAAAAATTGATTTCATTAAAATACATCATAATAGCCATACATTTATAATATATATATATATATATATATATATATATATATATATATATATATATATATATCAAATTAATGTTTGTCCAAATGAAAAGATATATAGTTAGAACAATATTATTGGGAATATATACAGATTCACTATAATTTCTCACGGTTACTTTGTTTGATATTAAGTAGGATCATTATTTTATTAGATAAACAATTTATTAGTTAAGTAGGACACTGTTACATGTCACCATGCAATTACTTCCTACCAAAAAAATGTTTTCCTACAAAAAAATCTTACAATTACTTACTTAATTTAACAAACAATTATAGAATTTGCCAACTTCTACTAATAATATAATTTCTTTGTTAAAATAATATATAGTTTTAAATGATATATTGAAGTTTATCTATGTGTAAACTTGTTGGGGAAAAAACAAACTTATAGTAAAAACTCCATGTCATAAATTTAGTACGAATGATAATTAATAAAAATATATTTAAATCTAAATTGTAATAAGAATAAACAGTAAATAAAATATGGACATTAAATATTTTATTAAAAATAAAAGAAAGTTGATGATTAATAGAAATATAAATTTAATAATTTCATGAGCATCTCCATTATAGCTTTAATTAAAAAAAGAATAAAGTTGATATTTAATATAAATATAAATGTAAAAACTCAAGATTCATTGTGGAGGCCCCATTGGGGATTCCTTTACTTATATGTATAGATATGAAATTTTCATTAGCATATCAAGAGGGTACCATTTGAAATTGATCAAGAATATTGTTTGGCTATTTAGTTAGGGATATGACTTGTGAGTATTGATTAGTTAAGGTATATCTTACAAATCATTCTATAGGTCCTAACAACTAAATTGTTAAGTGGATTTTGAATTGGATTAGTAAGACTGATGATTTTACCAAGAGAAAGCGATTCTGAGGATGTTTCTTATAGTACTACCAAGTATATAAGACCCGAGGATAGGTTCGGTTGGTCGACTCACGGACCTTAGGGGCACTTTGTGTTTGAACTCCTACCAATGGTCGGTTGTAGCATCTCCGATCGGGAAATCGTATTACCCGACACACGGTGAGCCCGATCGCATGGACTATCTATAATAAGGTGCGGCCTTTCGGGCGCAATTATTGGGGTATAGATTGGACACCTACTCATTGCAAACAATCATGTTATGGCAGTTGAAACGGCCTTACGCTCAATTTTCTAATTAGTAGACTAACCTTATTGATTTTCAAGATAAGCTGGATATTTAGATTCCAGGACTAACTAACATTGAGTGAATTCATTTGAATTGTTGCTTATGTCTTGTGGCTGTGAGTGATTGATTTTATTGGTCTTGATTTAATTGGATATGTTGAGTAGATAAATTAGGCTTGTATATTAATTATTATACTAATGCATGTGAATATATATATATATTATGTGTAACTTGTGTAACCATCGCGTTGCAAACTTGTGTACGAGTATTTCACCCCTTACATTTAAGATGTGGAAGGGGACGATTGAATCACTCCGGGTTTCGCAAGATTGAGTTTCTCGAAGACGAGTAGGAGGGGGTTTGGGAGCTGGATGGAACGACCCAAATCTTGAATTATACTGGATTTGTGAAAACAACTGATGGGGTTGCTGGAATACCCATGAACATAGTTACTAGTAACATCACTTTGGAAATTAAACTACCACTACACCATATGATGAACGCAATAAGGCTAGCCGAAGTTGTGGCAGCTCCACCTCCGGCTAGGGCTAGGCACTCAGGGCTTCGTTTCTGACGCGTTGACCGCCAGAATGTTCGCCGTGATGATGTTGAGATGGGAGGAGCTGGGTCTGTTAGACGTGGGGCACCTGAGGAGGATCTGTCTAAGGGATCCGGTACCAGTAGGGTCGATGGGAACCTTCCCAACAACCACCTCTAGTGACCTTTCTGATGGTGGTTTTAGTGATCCGTTAATGATGTGATGCTGACTATCTTTATTATGTTTTTATTTTATGTAGTACTTGAAGCCTTTGCAAGGCATTTAGTTGCATTCTGTTTGTTTGAGGTTTGTAAGCCCATTGGGCATAACTATCATGGGCGATGTCCCCCTATGACGCTATATATATATATATATATATATATAGTACGATTGAATATTTTACTTCTTAATAATTATGAGACCACAATTTTTTTTTATCTCCATAAATAACTTGAACCTCGCCTTAAATAAAATTCAGGGAATGCGATAGAACAATTTTCAATGAAATCGAAAAAAAAAATATGTATAAATTAAAAAGGGAATTAATTAAGTGTAGAGTAACACTCTCTAGAAGTTAGTGAAAAAAGGGGGTGTTACATTTTATGTGGTATGTGATTATGACTTAGCATCATTGGGACGAGCTACCTAGCCTGTGAGAGGTGAGAATGGTGCTCGGGTGGTGTTTTGATTGTAACATATTTGTGTGAGTGATATATTATTATGTGAATTCTTGAAAGAATATTATGTGGTACGTGATTATGACTTGGCACCATTGTGACGAGCTACCTAGCCGGTGAGAGGTGAGAATGGTGCTCGGGTGGTGCTTTGATTGTGACATTATTGTTTGAGTGAGATATTATTATGTGAATTCTTGAAAGAATATTATGTGGTACGTGATTATGACTTGGCATCATTGTGACGAGCTACCTAGCCGGTGAGAGGTGAGAATGGTGCTCGGGTGGTGCTTTGATTGTGACATTATTGTTTGAGTGAGATATCATTATGTGATTTGATCTAGTATCCCTGAGTCCAAGTCGCTTAGCATGTGACAGGAGATAATGATAATCAAGTCGTGCTATGGCAAACCTAGTATCCTTGTGTCTGAGTTACCAAGCCTGTGAGAGGTGATTCGGTACTCAAGTAATGCCATAGTTGACCTAGTGTGGTCGAGTCTTAGTTAGCTAGCCTATGAGTGGCGATTGGTGTCTTCGATTCTGAGTTACTTGGCCTATGATAAGAGGCAATGATGGTCTTTAAGTGATAATATAACTTCACTTAGTTTTATTGAGTCTGAGCTACCTAGCCTGTGAGAGGTGAAGATGGTGCTCAGGTGGTACTATGTTTGGTTACGTGTTGTTGAGATCGAGTCATCTGGCCCTAGGGTGAGGCAAAGATGGCTCTCCTTTTTTTTTCCTCTTGAGTCTATGGAGAGACATCCCCGTGTGTGCTGAATGAGACATGCATATCATACCTTCGTGACTTGTGAGGATTTATGATTTATTGCGATATATGACTCGTAACTATGTCTATGGAAAATTGATGCTTGTAATAACTTGTTGTTTTTACATTATATAAGGGTTTATCAATTTCAACCTTTTACATTGTTTGAAAGGAAGGTTAACCTATAATTATTTTAAATTACATGTTGTTTCACACGTACGTTATTTGGTAAATATGTTGTTGTGTGTGATTAAGTGAGACTAGTGTCTTCCTTGATGTTTATTTTATGGTCTTAATGTGACTCGAATGTGATTCTCACCGTACAACCAATTTTTTCAGATAATTGTGATGGGATATGTGCCTTGGCTGGAAGTCCAGTTTCAAAGGGATGGTGTTGGATATAGGACACCGGTTCTCATGTCCATGTCTTTGTATGATGTCAGGCTCTGACTAGGTGTATGTTGGGATGATGACTTTTTATTTCAATATATTTTTATTTAAATATAATTTATGAGAGGTCCATGTAGATGTAAAGAAAGAATGATGCACGTGATGCCCTTTTTCCGAGTATGAAAGAATATAATTAGTCAATTCGAATTTGTAGATATTTCAAAGTTAATGTTTATTCACGTTGTTTTAATTTTATTTCAAGGAGGTCCTCATATTTTTTGAAAATTCTTTTATTAAATTATTTTGGGGAAAGGGGTGTCACAACAACAACAACTTCATCATGAGGAGCCCAGCAGTAGCAGTCCGAAATGCAGTTTTGGTCTCCCTATTTTACCAAATGTGCAATTTTGATCCTCATATTTTACTTTGGGCAACTTTGATCATCCTATTTTACTAAATGTGTAATTTTGATCTCTCTATTTATTTTTGTGCAATTTTGGTCACTCTATTTTCCAAATTTCTGCAATGTTGACCAAATTGGAGTTTTCAACTCTCAGACAATGTTACCGAGCCAGGTCAAGGCACTTTGGGTCTTTAGTCGGACCAATGGGTCTTTGGTCGGACCGCATGAGCCGGACACACTAAAAATAGACTTTATATGTATAAATTTGTACATAAAAAAGCCATCAAAAAATTGTAATATATCTTAGAATCTACAAAACAAGTTCTCAACACAAAATTGACAAAATTCTTCAAATTTACTATGCAAATTTAAATCCATAAGTCCATAACCACATCATAAGTACCTAATTAAATAAACAACCATGAAATAATAATAGTCTCACCATATCCAAATTCATAATTAGTAACTAATTTACATATACTTTACATAAGATATACAATATATATCATGTTTGTAAGCTTATTAACAACATATGAAACTTAGTGTCATACACGCCTTGGAGTCTTGTGCAATGATGAATTTACCTTCTCCTTTGTTGAGAATTATGCCCCAAGATCCACTGAATCGGAGAAATAAAGAATGAAGGAGAAAGAACAACACACCACGATTGATTACCCAGTTCGGTCAATTTGGCTTACATCTGGGGGACTTGCAAAGCAAGATCCAATTTTATTGAGTATAGTGAAGATTACCGAGTTGTTATAGATGCAATCGTTTACAAACCGAGAAGCCCAAACCGAGCTCCACCTAGACCTAGATGACCCTAGTTCTTGATTCCTCTAATTGATTCTCAATTCACGATTGCAACCGTTCTAAAACTCTAACTGTTTATTCGTTTTTCGTTATTACAGACTCGAAAGACCCTATCTCTATATATACTACTAGAACCGAGCTGATATGAGAGAGAGAGAGCTTCAATTACACTTCTAACGGCCAAAACGATTCTAACGGTATTTCGAACCGAGCTTCCCGCGCACAACTTCGACAAAGCCGACTTGAATCAACGAGACAGATCCGAGGTGCAAACTTCGACAACCGATGAACTTCGACAAGCCGATATGACTTCGACACACCGATTTCGACAATTTCCAATATGCCACATATCTAATATCCTTGATATTTATTTTACATGTCATTCACAATTATTTTTACTAATGATTTTCTATGTTTGATTGTTCTTCTTAGTTGCAGCATTTTTCCCACCAACAAATTGCTCTCACAATCTTTAGCTCCGATTATGCTTTTGTGTTGAAATGGTGACTGCAATATTGAATAAAGATGTTTTTCTACTTACAATGTGGGAGAGATGAACACTTATATGAAAATGTTCCTTTTCATAAAATAGAAATAAATTCTAAAGTGTTTTATTTAATTTTATGTGGAGTATATGACTTACTCGTTTGGACCCACTTTATGAAATTAAGGTTGATTGTAACAAATTTTATGATCACAATTATTTTCACTTTGAATATATAATGCATTGAATATATGGTTTCTTGAGTATATTCAAGTGGATGTAGAACTTCAAATTGAAGTGGTTATTAAATATTTAATAGCAAAGAAAGAATGACATAATATTTGTGAATGACACGATGAATGACAAAAGTGTCATGGTGATAGTTAGTTTAAACTATCAAGAATATATAAAGACATATATGTGGGTGAATGAATTCAAAGTTTATCAAAGTTGGAATAAAGTTTGCAATTTTTTGACGAAAGAGTTGACAACGATATGATGTTGAAGACATATCATTGGAAAGTGTACAAACACATATCTAATTGATCACCAATAGTGGAAACCCAACTCACACTTGAGCAACATTAATGTCAAGTTCAATGGAGAAAGTACACTATAATAGTGATTGAAGTAATCGACAATAGATACATTCCAATGGGTAAAATTACTTAGACCATAGGAATAAAAGTGGTAGGATGAGGTTTTCCTCTTAATGGACATATAACGTATATTTGCTGAGGTGCATAACTAATGGTGCATTTCTGAATGATGGATTTAGATATATTTTGAAATCGTAAAATGTCATTATCTATAACTTGAGATTTGGGGAATTAGATATAGTTTGAAATATTTTGACAATAGATCATATTTTGAAAATGGTGGGAGATTGTTGGAAATATTTCCAAAATATATGCCTTGAAGATTATACAAAAATGGTTAAATGCACTTGACTTTGTGTAATGTATAGAATTCCGTCAATGGTCTTGTGTGGTAGGATATGCTTGGTTGTTGCCCAACGTACCTGGTTTGAATCCCTTGTTGGATGTTTTTTTTATTTATTTATGACTAATTTTGCGCATAACAAAATTCAAAATGTAAATTCTTAGAGTGCGTTTGATTCGTTAAGTAGTAAGGGATTGAACTGGACAACTCCAATTGTACTCTGTTTGTTTTGAAAATCGCTCACAAAGATCTTGGAAAGAAATGAGGGCAAGAGACTGGACAAAGACCCAAATTTATGTATCTCACAAAACCACAGTACAACTTTCTGTCTCACAGTACAACTTTCTGATCACTCAAAAAAATACCAAAATATTATTTTTATTTCTTATTCAATAATTTTTTTCTCTCCTCTATTCTCTCTCTCCTATCCCATTCTTCTCCTCTCTCTCTCTCTCTCTCTCTCTCTCTCTATATATATATATATATATATATCCTTTTTCTACCTCTCTAATACTTTCTCATCTCATGACTCATCTCATTCATCCCTCTTTCTCTCCCCCTCTCTACCTCTTATCTCTCTTGTATCTTCTCATCTCATGACCTACCTCTCTCATCTCTCTCTTTCTCTCTCCTTCTCTCTCTCTTCCATCTTCTCCATCGTAAGCTTTTCTTTATAATTTTTTAATTACATTATAATATATGTAATATAAAATCGTTATAAACATTAGAAAGACAATTATAATAAAATTTACATTTTTTTGCTTGTGTTGTCCATTGTTCACCAAACAATGTATTGGACAAAAGCTTGCCCAGTACTGTCTTGTTTGCAAATCAAACGGACCCTTAAAATGGCACCCTTGGGAATCGAACCCGTAGCATGCAAGAGAACAGACAAAGGGCTTACCACTGGATTGGGGAAATTTTTATGAAACATTGGGAATGCTTTTTGAAGAGTTGTTTCCCCTCACTACGTGACATGAGTTTCTCTATAAATAGAGACACTTCTAAAAGACGAAAGTAGATGCTTTTATGTGCCAAAGTTATATCTAAGTCATTTCTTCTTTTCTCTAGTGGACGAGAGTAATTGAAGAAACTTTATTTCGTAAACTACCCTTGATTGATACGCTTGGTGTGGGTGTGCAGACCATGTAAAGGAACTCCATTGTATCCTAAAGGAGATTCACTAGTCATCCTATTCCATCCAATGTAGAGTGATTGGTGGGGCCGAATCGAATCTAAAGCTTAGTGTCATACCCACCTTGGAGTCTTCTGTAATGATGTGTTGAACCATATGTGAATATTTACTAGAAATTTTAATCTCACTGCTTGCAAAATCATATTCTTTATTTGTGGCTCAAGTAATCTAAGCTGTCGATTGTTGCAGGATGAGGGAGGATGGTTGAACCATATGTGAATATTTATGCTTTATCATACTTTTGTTGTTAGTTTAATTTGGTTTTATTATTGATGTCATGTTTAATATTTCAACGAATGATCATTAGAGACACAATGTTAGTCAAACTGTAGTAATTTATGAATTCATGATCTAAAATTTCTGTAATCTAATACCATCTTTGTCTCACATTCAATTAAGCTATCAGTATGATCTTAAGCAAATATACATTAAAGTTTGACTTCACAAATAACACAAAATATAAAAACCTTTTCTGATAGGAACCAAAATTTGGTATTGGAAAATATAAGATATTATGGAGCTATGCTCCTTGCAAATTACAATCACAAAACAGAAGTCTAAAAGAGAGTAAGACAGAAAAAGTGCAGAAAAAGTGCAGAATGTAGAGGATTAAATGATGGTTGACATACAATCACATTAGAATACAATCACATGCAACAAACACAGTAAGAGGGAACAAACCACTCTTTTTTTCTTTCTTTTTTTGGAGATTGGAACAAACCACTCTATCAAAAAGATGCCACACCCTTTGCATAACAAAATTAGCATTTTTGGCCGATATGCTAATTTTACACCTTGACTGACAATTTTCATCAAACTGCTAAACATGAGAAAATTCAAGAAATCACGAAAATAAAATAAATGTAGAATTGCCTTGATGACATTTACAAGTGTACTAATACATCATTGAAATAATTAGATGATATAAACAATTTTTCATTCACAATTAAAATTATGGAAATATCAGTGCACAACAGTGTCACCAAGTTACCTTAGATGCACACTATAATGAGGACTGTGAGAAACCTGCATCGACCTCAGAAAACCGACTACCAATTCCAGGATATGTTAACACCCGACTATCATTGTGAATACGCGGAACATGAGCTATTTTTGGCCAGTCCTCGCCTATTTCCTTCCTGCATCGCCTCTCTAACTCAGGGCAACCATAAATCCACAAGTCTTTCAATCTGTTAAGTTGTTGGAAGGTCGTTGGAAGACAAGTCAACTTTGGGCACATGTAAATTGCCAATCTTTGAAGTGAGGAAAGGTTTCCCAAGCAGTCAGGCAAGGATGACAGGTTTGGAAGATCAGCCAATACTAAGACTCGAAGAGTAGTCATATGCTGCAAAGTCTCATGCAAATCTTCCACTTTCGAACAGCTTCCAATCTTCAATCTCTCAAGACAAGTTAGGTATTTAAAACCTGTTGACAGATTGAACTGATGACAGTCCATAATCTCTAACTCCTTGAGAGAGCGCAATCCTTGCAATACTTGATCTGTCAATGACTCGATGCTGTGACATCGGCTAATATACAATTCTTGGAGGGCACCAAGGTTAATGATTTCAGTTGGGAGTAACTCGAGTTTGGAGTATTTGTGAAAGCCCAGTCTTTTCAAAGAAGTAAGGTTTCGCAGGATCCCATCTGGAAAGCAAGTTAACTCTTTATTATCCGAGAAATGTAGGGATTCAAGATTACTGAATTTATGAAATGAACTTGGTAAATCTTGATTGTATTCCCCTTCTATACACAGATCAATGAGAGATCGAAGGGAAGGCAGGCTTAGCAAATTACGACATTCAGTAACTCGAAGTTTGGAAAGGCGTGGAAACATATTTTCTCCATCCTCCCTTGATAGCCTCATCAAGTTTGGCAGCTTCTCTAGAATTAGAACTTCCAGAGCCATAAAACTTCCAATTCCACCACTGTAGGACACCTCACACAGGCATGTTACATGACTCGAGTTAGATATTTTAAGATATTTCAGAGAATGTAGTTTCCACAGCTCCGGAAGGTTTAAGCAGTTGATGCAATCGTTGAGGACTAAAGAATTTAACAAAGAATAAAGTTTTTGTGTATGAGGTTGAAGCATTTCTAAAATCTGCTCAATGTTTTCTTGTAATTGAGACTCTTCATTTCTCTCCCATGACAACCACAATTTGTTCAGGTGCTTCCTCGACATATTGGCTTCTTTGGCATCTGTTGCACTTTTTACTCTCTCTAGGTGCTTGATGTGAAGCTCTCCCTTAAGGTTCAGTTGTCCCAACTCTTCCAAAAGGGACCCTCTTTTTTTGCCAACAATATATATGCTTAAAGTCCTTAGAGAAGTCAACTTCCCTATCTGTGGGGGCAAGCTTGATAGTGAGTTGCAGTTCGTCAAAGACAGATGTTGTAGAGCTTTTAAGCGTGAAAACTTATCAGGCAACTTTTCTAGATTGTAGCAGTAGTCTAATTTCAAAACTTGCAAATTGTAAAGACTACAAAGGGATTCCGGAAGAGTTTCGAAGTAACCTTTAGAAATATTCAAATATCTTAGATATTTTAAACAACCAATTGAAGTCGACAATTTGTCTAGTCTGGTTATCGAAAGCACCCTTAAAGAATTACATTCTAATACTTGGGGTGGAAGAGTAGTATGAAAGTAATCGAAACACACACCCAAATTCTTAGCTCAAAGTGGTTGATTATCTTCTCATGATTGAAGATGAGTTGGGCAAGTGTTGTTTTTCCAAGACCACCTATTCCAATTAATGGATAGACGGACAAGTCCTCCAATTCAGATGCTTCATGAATCAAAAAGTCAACAATTTTATCCTTGTCTTCATCTCTTCCATAGACTTGAGGCTGAGTGATGATTGAGGTGGTTTCACGCCAGTCAATGACTCTAGTTCTCGTGTCTCTAACTATCTCAGTCAAATGAAACTTACTCTTTTCTGCAGCTATTTCATCCAACCTATCTCTTATCCTCTTCATTTTCTTAGCAAGTTTGTAACGGAAAGCAGCATGCTTGGGATGAAGAGAGGATAAGAAAGAGTTGTGTACCTTTGATCCTTCATACTCCACTGCTTGAGTGTTACACTCATCCAAGATGTCATCGAGCACGTAAGCAGCATCTTTCAGCTTTTGAAGCCAATCTTTGATGGCTCTGTTTGAGAATTGTTTCTCCTCAGCATCTTCAAGTGTAGCCTTGATTGTAGTGAGCAAGCTGGCAAGACTTTTCAAGTCTTGATCGAAATCCAGAAATAGACCAACCTCCTTCCGAATGAGTGAGATCAAATTATCAAGCACAACTTCAAGAACAGCTTCAGCCATATTTTTAATCGCAAAATATGAAAGTACAAGTTGTGAGATTCAGAAATGAAGTGGTATAATGGTAGTAACAAGCAAGGAGAGAGAGGTAGGAGACTTTTTGTGTCTACTTGTGAGTTGTGATTGTAAAGTCAGTCAATAAGGGTCCCTCTCACTATTGATAAACAATAATTACTGATGTTTATATTTTGTTACTAGTTAAATGCTAGACATTTCGTGGAAACAACGAAACGAAAATGACAGGTCAAATTGAAGTGAAGAACGTGTTCATTCAACACGCTTCTACTTATGATTGTAAAGTCAACTTGGACGTATACATCTCCGATTCACGGGACATAGTTATAAGCGAATTACGAAAAAATGTGAAAAAAATTATGTATTGCTGAGGTTAATGGTTGATACAATTGATAATTTATAACCAAACATAGGATGAAATTTTTATGTTAATGAGGTTGTGTTTATATATGATATATTTACGAAGATATCGTCACTAATGTGGGGTGATGATTTAGAATGTGAGAAATTTAATTCATAAAAACTTTGATAAAAACACTTTTTAACAACAATGAGGCGCAAAATAGTTCACAAAAATGGATGTGTGTCTTATTGGTTAAAAAAATGGTCATGAAATTTTCTTATAGATATTAACTAACCAATGGTTATGTTATATAGAACAACCATTCTCATAAAAATAAAAGTTTTTTTGTAACCCACCATTTGACTCCATACCCCCGCATCTGGTGTGAAAAGACTAAAATACCTCTAAAAATTACAAATTTACGAATATGGCCATTTCTCACTTCCAGAGATATAATACAATTTCAAAGAAATTTTGCATCGTATTTATCTGAGATCGATTTCCTCCCGTGTTTTAAAAATCGTAAGTCGTATTTACCTTCATCAAACATAAATCTGATTTTCCTTAAAAAATCGCATCTATTTACCTTATTCTAAGATAAATAGGATTCCTTTTTTTTTTTAATTTATTTGGTTTTTGTCAGGGAAATCGTATATAGGTAAATACGACTTGAAAAAACATATATCGTATTTACTTATTACAAACATATCCGATTGGTTCAATTTTGGTCCGTCCAAAAATATAGAGTGGGGGTATATTGGTAAACCGTGGGTACAAAAAAAATACAAAATAATATGTGTTTAACAATGAGGGATACATTTTGGTAATAAAAAAAAGTGTTGAACAAAAATAATAATGAGTGGGGCCTTAATTTATGCTAGATTAATAATGGACATAAAATTTGTATTATTTACAACTATGTCATCAAAAAACTTCCCCCCAAATCTCCTCATAAAGTAGTTATTGTATTAATAAAGAGGGGATATAGAATCCATTATAGATAAACAAAAATTATGTTTGGAGATTTGCTTCAAGTTGCTGAAGTTTATACTTTTTTAGTGAAATGGTAGAAATTTCATGGAAACAAACAACGAGATGAAAATGACAGGTCCCCCAAATCTTATGGTAAACCCTCTACAGGTCGGCTACAATATACTTGGTCAATCCCACCACCACATCGTGTCTGAATAGTGAGCAAGCACACCCAGAAAATGTAACTTTGGGTGGTTTAAAGAAAACCCATGATAAAGAAATCCAATTTAATTTAAGCGACAAAGATAAAGCACAAAAAGAGAGAGAACGAAAAAAAAAAAAAGAATGAGGAGAGCGAGAATGGGAATTGGTTTCTCTCCTGTCATTTTAACCTCTAGTCACTGCTGTCACTTAAATGCACACCATTAGATCTCACCATTAGATAGATCTAATGGTTAAGATTATTCATCCTCCACCTAAACAAAATCATCTAACTGGAGAAAAAATTTGGGGAGAGAACTGCAACACACACCACCACGCCAAACATCTCACCACTGCGACGCCGACCAACTCACCGTTGCGACGCCGATCATCTCACTATCGCGATGCATATTGTCTAACCACCGCGATGTCGATCATCTTGCCGCCCGACGCCGATCGACTTGCTGTACGACGATGTATATGATAATATAAGTAAAGAGATTATTGCTATGTTGTCTATTATTGCTTATAGTTCCGGAGTACCAAGTTCCAATCTCTATTCCTCTTTATTGTTTTGGCATTAGAGGTGGAACGGAGAACGCAGATTCCTGTTGAAGAATACAGAGATAAATGTTTTTTTTTGCTGACAAACAGAGATAAATGTTAATGGGCTTTTTATTTTTAACTTTGGTTTCAACTTAGGTGGATGATTAGGAAGCATTGGATCCAATCAATGGTTTGGATTTTTTGACAGGAGTGACTGGAGGTGAAATTAACGGGAGAGAAACCGAATCCGCGATAACGAAAGTGAGAAGAAAAAGAACGAACCCGATTCCACCCGTTACGCAAGTAGCTAGAGGAGTGGTTCCCTTTGGCTTTAAGGACCATCTGAGAACGCGTTCGTTCATTGGCATTTCCGGCGGGAGGACACGCGGCGAGTGGAATTGGGAGAGTGGCGGATCCATTCCATTGTCAATAGATCACCCATCCATCCATTACGTATATTCAACAAACATCATCCAATAGGCCTCTATTTGGTAAAATTTAGCTAATAGGATAGACCTCAAGGAGTTGTGAGGATGGATATGTACGTACGCATTTTCATACTTAGAACACTATTGAGGAAACCACGTGAGGACCAACTAATTTCTCAGAAATCCTTAGGATGATCATTTAAAATCAATGGGTTCGAATAGAAGAGTGAGGATTAAACAGACCAATAAAATACCTATAGGGTAAGTCAGTTGTGAAACTTATATTAGTTAGTCAGATAACTTAAAATTGTTTATGAAATCATGATGGTTTTGACTACTGGATGATGAGTTATTGGCTTTGGCTTCGCTCAATAGCTTATTACGTGTAGAAGGAACAACTAGTGATGGAATATACCAATGATATTGATATCTCAATGACAAGTTTGGGTTGATGGATTAGTATTAGTCAGGTTGTGCAAATTGAGTTAGTCTATACAATTGTTTTAGCTTTGACCATTTGATGATAAGTTGTGGGGCTGATCACTCTATTTACTTGTTATGAATGGAAGGAACTTCGACGGCTGGAATGGACTAACATTTTAGACCTTAAAAGTTAAGAAAGATTTGATGTAGTTTTGTGACTCTTAAGATAGACAATTACATAGCATTGAGAATACTGTGGGAATTAAGTGTTAAGATGACAAGTACTTGATTTTAGTTAATACATTTTTTTTGTTGACGATATTAGGTAGTAAGATTTTTTTTCTTGGTTTAAGGAGTTAGGCTTGCAACAAAAAAAAAATTGGATAGAGAATTGTCAACATGGGAATTTTGGTATGAACTAGCTAATGGTAAGTATGAATCGTTCGTAATTAGTAGATAAATTTGAGATTTTAGTTGGAGTATTAAAATCTAAGGTGAAATTGTTGGTACATAAAGACATTGTGAGTGTGAGATGACCCGTAGTGCAATGAAAAGCAAACCGAGAATTTTTCTGTCCTGTTTGAGTAAGTTATTTTAGGTAATCATGCATCATAGTAAATTATAGCTTGTTTAGTTTTCAACGCTCTAAAGTTCGTGATGAAGATTGTGCAATAGAATATTTGAAACACAACGCTTAGACTTTGGGTTTAAAATTCGAAAACAAAAACGTTATGAGAAACACATTTAAGTAGGAGAATCATGTCCATTTGTAGAATAAGGGTTAGAAAGTTGAGAATTGATTGATTTAGTTAGCGATTAAGACCTGACTATAGAAACAACATTGAAATGTTTTTTTTATGGAGATAGCCAAGATATAGAATAAGCTTATGATCAAACTCTATGAATGCATTTAACAGTTTTACATCTTATTAATAGGATAAGATTGGTTGATAAAGATTTAAATAGATTTGGTAGTATCTATTTTTCCTATTGCTTGGTTTGATAGATCCAAAAGAATTGTTGTAAATTTTTTTTTCAGTGAAACTTAGTGTATATGTTTTAGACATGTTGGATCTTAGAACAGGACATTAAGAGTTATTACTAGATTCAAGAACAACCATTAGTAGTGAATTTGGAAAAAAGTATTTTTGGAGACCCAGAAAATAGGGATAGTAAGAATGACTTAATACTAAAGGTATAAGGAAACTAAGGACAATATATTAAAGATAGGAGTGATAATAAGAGGATGAGCAGACATTTCTGATGACAAATGATTTTTAAGTGATGATTTAGATACAACTTAAGATGAAGTCTTAGGAGTTCTAGGTTTTTGAATCGGTTGATAATCCGTATAAGGATTTGACAACACTCTTAAGGACAATGGTCATTTTATTCTAATATTAAGTATGATGTTTGATACTTAAAGATTTAGATAGTAAGGACATGAAATTTAACTATAGATGGTATAAAATTACACACCATGTAAGGATGTGATCTTAAGTTGGCTCAATTTTATGATATGATTAAATCGGATTGTGGAATGCCAATTAAACTAGATCTTTAATATTTAAGGAGTATCTAGAATTACCACTAAGTGTTCAATGGGGATAGAGGTAGTGATTGTGATAGTGGAAAACGACTATTTTGGTATGAAGAAGTTGAATTGCCTATTTGTTTTCAAATTTCGAGGACAAATTTTTTTTAGAAGGGTAGTAATGTAATTTATAGTGCAAACTATATTACTTGATAGTGCAAACTATATGAAGAAGTTGTTACTAATGTGATTTATAAGTTTTCATTATATTTTATGCAAATAATCAAGTTAATTGATAGTGCAAACTATATTACTTGTTAATTTTATTATATTAGAAAATGCGGGATTAGAGTCAAGGTATTGACTCATGATCAATTTTATATTAATGATACAAGTTTTTGATCGAGTATATTTAAAATGAAAATCAGGTTGAAAGTAATAAGTCTTTTTTTTTGAAACTTTTTCACGTTGTATCATAGTAATATGACGAGAATTGTACTTTGATAAATTCAACCTGAATTAGCATATGAGCTAATTTCTATTGAAAAATATTATTTTGAGTATTTTAAAATAATATATATATATATATATATATATATATATATATATATATATATAATTTTATAGGTGAAAATATTATCATCCCTTCAAAGTTCTGAAATTCCATTTTCTGCTTTGTTGGTTTACTTTGTAGTTAATTGTATCAACACCTTGTTAATTATATTCTCAACGATAGATCGCGGTAGTAAGTTTAACCAAACTGAAACTACTTTTAGGACCTAATATATTGTATTAACTCATGGTTTAAATTCCACTAGAATTTGGGCGCGTTTTTTAAACACGTCGAGGCGAAATTTACCTGCTTATATACCTAACCGTGACTCAACACGAAAATATTTGACGTCAAGGTTCTAATAGATAGTTAGGATAATTTATTTAACATCCAATGCAGTGTTAATTCCCCGAAACACTTAGTATCATTTAACCGTATTATTATATTATTATAACTACAAATATCTAGATATTTACATCTTAAACTTACCTCCTAACCACGACAACCCTTGTAAATCACTCTAAAATGACTTAAACTTGACCAAATGGAACAAAACTTTAGCTCTAACAAAGAAATTTGAGTATAGTTTCTAATGGAACAAGAATCGTTCAAAACAGAGTTCAATTGAGGACACACGACCTGAAACACTGAACCTATACCCAGTTTAATTCCAGAAATTTGACCTGACTTGGGACACTCATAAATCGAGCTACACTACTCCAAATTTAACCAAATCAGTGCCAAAGTGACCAAAATTAAGTCTATTTTCTAACGAAGTAAGTCCCATAATTTTTGGACAAACAGAAAGTTCCCAGTTATAAAAACACAGAACCTAGGTCCAGAATGCTTCCAGAATATTACCCTAACTTGTGGAGCCTATATCTAGAGCTACACACCTCCAAATGCGATCAAACCGGTGCCAAATAAACAAGCATTCAATCTAATTTTCAAAATGACAGACCACATAATTTTTCAATCAGTAAAACGTTCTCAGTCACTAAAATACCGAACCTATATCAGAACATCTCAAAACAGTGAATTCAACAACACAAATAACCATCACAATTCAGCCACCAATTCAAACAACATTCATAATTCACCAAATACACACCAAACACAATCAAGGAGGAAACATAGAGCCTATCTCCCACTTAACACCCATCATATACCCCATTATAAAGATAGAACCCCACCTTTATACCTTAGAGTTTTGCCGAGTACAAGATTCTTCCCACGAAACTCCAAAGAATCACAGCAACAAGAGCTCCCTCTCCTTCTCTCCTTGAGCGCCGCTCCCTCTGCTCTCTTTCGCGATCTCCCTCTTTTTTTTCTTTCCTTTTCTTTTTCTCTCCAAATGTGCATTGGCTCTAACCCTAGAGTCTATATTATGGGTTCTTGGGTCACGGGCCTCTTTCTACCACTTACTTAATTACTAAACACCACCCCTTGATTTAAATGAAGTACCATATTATTATTTTAATATGACTATACCAATACAATACCTGAATGATTTAATTAAATAAATAATTAAATTATTTGGGGCGTTACAACTCTCCCCCACTTAGAATATTTCGTCCTCGAAATTTACCTGATTCGAACAGCTCGGGAAGGATTCCCGCATCTTGCTCTCCAGTTCCCACATCATGCTTTCTCCGGCAGCTCTTAACAAGACTACTTTCACCAACGCAATCTCCTTGCCTCTTAGAACCTTCACCTCCTGATCTTCGATCCGTACAGGCATCGTCTCCACCGTGAGATCATCCCGTACCTCCACATCGTCCCTCTGGATTACATGAGATGGGTCTGAAATGTACTTCCGGAGTTGCGACACATGAAACACGTCGTGCAAATTCGAAAGATTAGGCGGTAAGGCCACCTTAAAGGACACTACGACTGGACAACTTGGTCGGACAGACCGAACTGCTCTGATACCACTAATGTAACACCCCTTTTTTCTAAGTGGAAAATTTAAAACAAAAATCAGAGTTTCAAAAACATTTTTCACTACACCCTCAAGAGATGCTACATTTTTCACCAATAAAACATTCACGGGTGATAATAAGATTCACCATTAAGAATAGCGTGATACGTAACACGTCATAAATGGGACGAACCCTCAAAAACACCTGTTTAGTCTACATGACAGTAACTCTATCACCACGCAGCGGAATAAGATAAAGGTTTCAAGATAATAATCATGACACCACAAAATAAAATCCAGCGATCAAATAATAAAGACAACTAATAAGACTAGTGTTCGTCCCCCCGAGTGCTACGTATCAGAGCGACGACACCGACTCGACTGGCGAAGGTAGACAAGCCTTCACATGCGATTACCTGCATGTTACCAACATAGGGGTAACATTCAAACAGAAAGGGTGAGATATCTAACAATATAATAGCATGTATGATAGGCAATAAGCTAGAGTTACAGCAGCTATATCCACCACTTTACAACAACATCAATATACAACTATCAAGGAACATCACCAATGACATGAGTAAATGAATGAGATGCAACCCACACCAACGGGTATATGCATGCGGTACCGTTCATCACCATAAAATAGCCACTAGGGCATCATCACCTATATCATCACCAAGTTTATTGAGCATCATCATCACCTATAGCTCTAAGGCCGAAGCCTTCAATCACCAAAATAATGCTTATGAGATGTATGCGACACCATGAACAATGCACCAGAGACAATCAACAACCATGACCATCTAATTGACACAACAACACCAACATCAACAACTGGTCATAGACCCATCACCTATCACCTTAGTCAATAAAATAGACACATCACATGTTATCACATTACCACTAACACCGAAAGCACCAATAAGTTTCCAAACAACATCAATATACAACAACATCACGGGTGCAGGGTTTCGTACAACATTGCACCTACTTCGGCGAATTATTTAAAATAACAAACGACATCGAAAAGTTACAAAAGACCACTGGTTGGAAAGCTGCGGATGTGTAGTTTCTGAATATATCTTTAGAGTTTCAAAATAGTGAGCCAATTAGTACAGTTTTTAGAAACAATCCGAATGGTTCCCAGACTGGACAGATTCTGTCCTTCCACTTCAAATCACTCTAAAATGACTTAAACTTGACCAAATGGAACAAAACTTTAGCTCTAACAAAGAAATTTGAGTATAGTTTCTAATGGAACAAGAATCGTTCAAAACGGAGTTCAATTGAGGACACACGACCTGAAACACTGAACCTATACCCAGTTTAATTCCAGAAATTTGACCTGACTTGGGACACTCATAAATTGAGCTACACTACTCCAAATTTAACCAAACCAGTGCCAAAGTGACCAAAATTAAGTCTATTTTCTAACGAAGTAAGTCCCATAATTTTTGGACAAACAGAAAGTTCCCAGTTATAAAAACACAGAACCTAGGTCCAGAATGCTTCCAGAATATTACCCTAACTTGTGGAGCCTATATATAGAGCTACACACCTCCAAATGCGATCAAACCGGTGCCAAATAAACAAACATTCAATCTAATTTTCAAAATGACAGACCACATAATTTTTCAATCAGTAAAACATTCTTAGTCACTGAAATACCGAACCTATATCAGAACATCTCAAAACAGTGAATTCAACAACACAAATAACCATCACAATTCAGCCACCAATTCAAACAACTTTCATAATTCACCAAATACACACCAAACACAATCAAGGAGGCAACATAGAGCCTATCTCCCACTTAACACCCATCATATACCCCATTATAAAGATAGAACCCCACCCTTATACCTTAGAGTTTTGCCGAGTACAAAATTCTTCCAACGAAACTCCAAAGAACCACAGCAACAAGAGCTCCCTCTCTTTCTCTCCTTGAGCGCCGCTCCCTCTGCTTTCTTTCGCGATCTCCCTCTTTTTTTTCTTTCCTTTTCTTTTTCTCTCCAAATGTGCATTGGCTCTAACCCTAGCGTCTATATTATGGGTTCTTGGGTCACGTGCCTCTTTCTACCACTTACTTAATTACTAAACACCACCCCTTAATTTAAATGAAGTACCATATTTTTATTTTAATATGACTATACCAATACAATACCTTAATGATTTAATTAAATAAATAATTAAATTATTTGGGGCGTTAGAACCCTCCCCCACCACTCATTCTCTCCATTATTTCTTCTCTCCTCTATTTGTTACTTGGCCACAATCATTTCTACATGCCTTTTAAGTTTATTTATTTTTCTTATCTCCTTACAACCCCATCGATGAACCCCATTCCCACTTGATCTCAACATTTTCATCTCATTCCACTCTCTCATACTCTCCCTTTTCTTGCACTATTTTGATCAAATTGGTTTACATCTCCCTCCTCTACCAAACCGTGACCAACTCCTCTCCTCTCCACTTCTTTTATTTTCTCTTATTTTTCATCATCGAAGGAAGCAATATCAAGCTTTTAGAAAAGGAAACTTGGGTGGATCATAAAGGAGCGCATTTGGGAGAATCATCTCTTCATTTCTCTTCTATCAAAATCATGGCCTCTCTCTCATTTGGGTGAGAAATATCTTCACTTCTCTCCCTATTTTCTTCATTTAAGTTGAATGCTTTGATGCGGTTGATTACAAACTTTTAATCAAGTTTTTATCATTTATCCCTTGGTAAAATCACTTTGGAAGGAAGTTGTAAAACCCCTAATTTTTTTTGAAACTTAACCGTAGCTTGTAGTGAAAAGGGAAGGGGAAACTATTTGATTTTTGTTAAGAAGTTGCTAATTGCAAGATAGAAATCGAGTTATTTGAAAAAGTTTTGAGTTTAGTAAGTTTTAAATTAGAGTCACTAAAGTTTTTTATTTAGTTAATATAATATTTTTGATCATGATAAAAAAGAATGATATCTATGATGGAAAGGAAATATTTTGCAGTTTTTAATATGTTCAAATGATTTTGGGTAAAAATATTTATCTTAGAAAAGTTTAAGTTGAAGCTTTGAAGTTTTGGGAAAAACATTAGGAGAAAAAGTTTGAGTGAAAGAATCTTCTTTTGCTCTAAAACCTAAAATGGGTATGTTATGTGTTGTTACGATTTTTCTTAACATACACCTCGTTTTGACTTGATTCTTTATTTTCTGAAAACTAGACTAATTTTGTTGGATTTTACTAACTATATATACTAACTATATATACTGATAATGAACTAGTAGTTTAAAGACCGTAGTTTGAACCTCCTAAAAAGAATTAAGAACCCTGAGTTCCACTTGTTGTCTGAATCTTACATGAAGGATTAGGACCAAAGACGCAAATTTAATTTATACGATCTTACGTGTGAAGGTGTTAATTTACCGGAGAAATATACATGCGTGATTGAAAGTAGATAGCGGGAAGGAAAGCGTCCAAGGTAAGGGGATCTCTGAGTTTTAGCTTTCCATGTTGTTTGCTTAATTGTCTTGGTTGTTTGGTTTGAATTGAATTGTGTAATATGTGGTAGTAATATTATTTGATTGGTTGAACTATCGATGTGCATTGATTTCTGAGTATTCAATTAATGTGTTTGGAGATTGTTGTGCTGGTTTGTTGAAGTGTTGGAGGCATGGATTTTGTTATGACCTACATATTGTAAACTGAGTTGGATGAACGTAAAGAAGAATTGTAGAGGTTTCAAGAAAAAAAAGTGACCATGATAACGTCATTAATAGATCATCACGTGGGATTTCGAAATGAAAAACAATATTTTGAGAGTTAATAGGGTAAAGTAGCATTAAGCGGAAATGAGTAACTTAGACATTATTAAAAGAAAATGATTTACGAGAAAGCGTATAAGTTTGTGAAAACCCGAACTTCTCCAACGTATATTCGGAGTTAACTCTATTTTGAAAAACACACTCTTATTTCAAAAAGGAAACCTTAGGCATTAGAATGACTAAAACCAGAAAGTGAATTAAAAGTGTGGTTGATTAGCGATGAAAGTAAATTTAGTAGTGACAACACTTGAGTAATCTGTCTTTATGAATTGAAGTGTTTTCGAAAAACTCAAAGGGGTGTTGTTCATCCGTTAAAGGACGAGACTACTCGGAAAGCTATGCTAAGTGAAATGGGACGCTTAGCATCGTGCTCTAAACTTTGAGCGTAACATTTGTAAGGAAGAATTTATGAAAATTTGATTACTCAATGATTGTCACTATGTAAAGAAACTTTCAAAGTTAAGTGTTGAGTATAGTTGGAATAGTGAAGAAAATTTGATAAGAGAAGATAAATAATCAAAGTGGAAAGAGTTGATTAAGAGTTGTTGGTTAACGATGAAAGTAAGTTAGTAAAGATAATAATTGAGTACTCCGACTTTATAAAAGAGAAGCGTTTTCGAAAACTCAAAGTGGTACTCTTGTCCGTCAAAAGATAAGAATACCCGAAAAGCTATGCTAAGTGGAATGGGACGCTTAGTGTGGCGCTCTAAACTTTGAGTGTATCATATTAAAAAGATAATTTATGAAAATTGGATACTTGATGATTGTCGATATGTAATGAGACTTTCAAAGTTAAGTGTTGATTAGAGATGAGAACTTGGGGCTGAGTCTTAATCTAGATGTGTGAAAATCTAGTACAAGATTTGTATTGATTATCTAGGTACCAGCGAGGACCTAGAGCGTTGAGAGTGTAGAACGTTTTTAGGGCATTGTTCCAACCCGGATGTGTTGTAGTCCTGTGTTAAAGACTGCCTGAGTAATTGTTGTAGGTCTGACGGGGAATCCAGATCTAGGTTACAAGGGACACAGAGACATAATCATGGTGTAAATGTTATGTCTGTCGGTGTTGATCTAACGGAGAATCTAGATCACAGTATTGGCCTAGGTGACGATCTAGTGCTATTCCATTTCGTATGGAAATTTTGATGATATTGACAATCGATGTGAGGAACGATTACTAACATCTTGCTGAGTTCTATGACTTGCTATGAATTGATATGTTTATTAATTATGTGAGTGATTCTTGTTATAATTACCTGATATTGCACATGTACATTATACGTATTAGTAAAATGTTGTTTCTTGTATTACGTATTATGTATCCATGGAATAGCTTGCGATGAACTCGTGTATAAGAGATTCACCTTGCCAGATTGTTTGTCTACCCATGTTTGGGGTACTTTCGAGTACAACGTTTCGTATATGGGGCTGAATGCATTGGCAGTGTAGAGGTTTAGTGGCGATTTGCTTTGTGACGTGATCGAAGGCATGATTTCTAAGGAAGCGTGAAGAACGCCTCTATGAAGAAGCGATGAATTTTTGGACTTATCAAATAGGTGTTTGGTAAGGGTCCATGTTTAGGTAGGTGTCCAAAAAGGTTGTGATCCCTTTCTCGGCGTCTCGACTAGTAATCTAGATCGATGAGACATAAAGTTTTATCTTAAGACCAGCTCACTAGATTGTGTCCTTAGTCTGGTTCTCAAATTGTGACTAAGTGTATTGTTTTTGAAGATGAATGTTGTACGCCTAATGGCGAAGAAAATTCTGTGATCAATGAGGTATGATTGTGTTGTGTTGTTGTATATCAAAAATGAGTTTTTAACTAGTGTCAGGTTTTCTGGAGCTACTTTGTGAACTTTTTCTTTAAAGAAAAAAATCAACTACAAAATGTCGATAATGAATGTAGAATCTGTGATGCCCGGAGAGGGTGTTACACTAGTGCTTACCAAACATGTGTACTCTTCACCCGCTAGTTCCATCCGCTACTTTCATCCGCTATCCGCTAGCGGATGGGACGCGCCAAACAGAGCCATGTATATATTCCACGAACATAGAAATTTACTAATTTTTATTTGATTTAATGGGGTAATTGCTTCCATTTCGTTGTGAATAGATTCACCACTGGGTGGAACATGATAGAAGTTGTATCTGAGAAGTTTCGGGTTCAACTCTCCACTAGTCTCCATGAGGTGAGGTAAATGCAATTAAGTTCTCAAAGAGCCCGAATGTCGCCTAGGATTGGGGCGTCATTCCCCCACCTAAATTTTTGTAAGAAAAAAAGATCCTCCACTAGGTTGAGTTCCTGTGACAGTACTAAAAATCACTTTCTACGACACATGCTTATTCTAACCCTTGTTTTGCATTGAGTTTTCTTGAGGACAATAAAATATTTAAGTTTGGGATTGTGATAAATCCATATCACATGCTTGTTTTGAATGTTAAAAACTGTGTTTTGAAGGAAGATTTTAATGAAAACCAGTAAAGTTTGAGCAGAATTTGTGAATATTTGAATCTAGTTTTTTTTTGTAGTGTTATGTGGGTTTCTTTATGTTTATGTGTTCAGGAACTAGATCAAATTGAAGAACAAGTTTTGCAAACAAGAAGTGAAGTTGGAGCGATTTAGGAAGAGTTAAGCAGCATCAAGTTTCTGGCAGCACCAGACAGCACCCGACAGTATATCTCATTTTGTACTAAACATCCATTGGTGGAGTTAGTCTTGTTTCTGTTACGCGTAAGTCGCGCGTAAGCGCCAGTCACGCGCAAGATTGCAAAAATTCTCCAAAGTTGTTGCGCGTAAGCGCCAGTCACGCGCAAGTGTGCAATATTTTCCAGTAGCTTTGCGCGTATCTTGCGCGTACGCGCACCGGAACAGAGCTTATGCGCGAAATCACTTAAGTAGCGACTTGGAACTCGAAAAAATGAGTTTTTTACACTCTTGGAAACCCTAGAACTCAAAGGCACTCATTCCACCTCATCTCTTTTGAAGATTCAAGGTTTGGGAACAAGATTTGGAGCTTCAAATGAGTTCATCTTCTTCATTCAAGTGTAATTTCTATTTTTCCTCTTCTTCCTCTATGCGTAGCTAAATCTCTTTTTTGTTAGGGATGAATGAATATTGAGGAAACACTATTGTAGTTGGTTTAGATCTATTTTTATGTTATATTCTCTCTTACTTGTGTATTGAATCCTTGTTCTTAATGTTTTTTATGACTTGATCTCTCATGAGATGATCTATGATTCATTTATGAAATGGAAATTTGATATTTGAATGTTTGAGATTGAATACCTTCAACTCTTAGCTTAGGAATAATATTTGAGTTGTTGTATATTGCAAACCCTTGATTGTAATGCTTGTTGTCAATTACAATCACCTAAGGGATTAGGGGTTTTAGTTATCAACAAAGGATCATATTAACCTAATCTTGGTCTATTTGTGTGTGCGTTTAGTTGTTGTTAACGCTTATTGGTATTTGCATTCGATCCTTGAGTTCGACACTCGGTCTTACCGTTTTATTATTACTTATGACGATTTGGTACACTTGCAAAATCTTAACAAGTTTTTGGCGCCGTTGCCGGGGATCGAAATTACAATTACCAGTAAATTTGAAGGCAACTCTAATTTGAACCCGTACATACTTTAATTTGTTTTTAGTTTTGTTGTTTCTTTTTACTTTATGCATATTTTTTTTATCTTTTTACCACTTTTACTCCTTGATCTATGAAAGTCGTGAATACTTTGTAAATCATGGAGTCCACACTCACGCCACTTCGTTGTTGTTGTTGTGGAGGACCACATTTAAATGGCGATTGTGAGACATACTCCTATTGTAATCTTTGTGGGAAAGATCTTGTGTATTGCTCTTGTGAACCAGAATGGGCGCTCATTGATAAGTCTTATCCTTGGTTGGCCCAACCAAAAATTCTTGAGGAGCCAGAGTCGATAGTTATTGACAAATCATATCCTCGTTAGCGATGATGGTGGTTAGCGGATGAACAACCACTTATTCAAAAATCAGAACAAGAAGAAAAGGGCTCAATAATAGAAGAATCATGGGAGAAAAAGAAAGATGAGGAAAAAATAAGAATTGAACGGGGGGATCCTCTTGTCTGGAAAAGCTAAAAACTCTCAATCTTGGGAAGGTATGGAAATCACCCAACAAATCATTTTCCCTTCTCATCTTTTGAGAAGCAAGGAAGATGGGAGTGAAGAGCTTGATCGATATTTAGATTCCTTCTATGCCTTGTTCATCATCCTTCACCTTGAGAGGATATGGAAGCATATGAAATTGTACCTCAAGTTCATGAATTTCTTACCTCATAAACGAAAGAAGAAGGATGATCTGTTCTTCGTGTCATATATTCCACCTTGACAGAGGGGAATTGCAAACGTCAAGCTAGTGGACGCTAAAGAAGCGCTTTCATGGGAGACAACCCATAGTGTTCTATCTCTTTTCCTTTATTTCCATGTCTTGTCTTTACTTTTTGTTATTGTTTTGTTGAACTCTCTTTACACTAACACTTGTTTTTTTTTCTGAAACATTTTTTGTTCATGGCATGTGATGTTAAAACTGCATTCCTACAAATGTTTTGATCATGTTTCTATTTTATGGTGGAATGTAGTTTTCATGGATAACTCTTATTGTATTGTGATTTTCAATGTCCTTTTGATGCTATGCTCTTAAATTTTATGAACCAGTTTAAATGAGATTGATCATGCATCTTGTTGTTCTAAATCCCTTTGATGGAAACCCTTAGAGGGATCTTCTGTGACATTTGATTACTTGATTCATTGTGCTTAATACCCTATCATGAATAACCTGTGAGCATCTGAGCCAAACAGTTAATTTTATTCTTGAGTGCTTCCATTGCTTGTGACACTCTTCAAAACTTGACTTAGTTCTTGACTGCTTTTGCATTGCTATATGCACACACACGTGATTGAGGACTTTCTATTTTTTTTGGCAGCCAGAGCTTTAAAAAGCCTACCATTTATTATTGACCTTTTTGAATAGCCCATCTGAGCCTTAGACCTTTTTTTTTGGATTGATTACCCTCATTACAAGCCACAAACTGAAAAACCAAGTGTCCCACTTGTTTGGAATTGAGGGGTCTATAGTCACTAGTGAACTTGAAGCTCAAAATTATGTTTGGGGTGGCAAATTAAGTTTGGGGTTGCAAATTAAGTTTGGGGTTGCTTGAGGACAAGCAATTGTTCAAGTTTGGGGTGGTATACCAAAAGTAGTATATTACATTAAAAAATATATATATTACATTCAAAAGAAGTAGTATATTACTTTCAAAAAAAGTGAAAAAAAAAGAAAGAAAAGAAAAAAGTGAAAAAAAAAGAAATCAAAAGAGAGAAATCAAAATCAAGTCAAACCAAACCATATAGAAGAAATAACAAAGCTCAATTTTGTATGGTGGGGAATTCTTTGGTGAAGTTGGTAAGTGTAGGAAAGGTTCATAAGTGAAAATGGCATCTCTCAATTCCAATCAAGAAAGTCTAGATTTCAAAATTTATCCTTCCTTACCCAAGCCCCATTACAACCCTTAATAAGTCCTCATGATGTGTGTGGTATTTGCATGTGATTGCTTGTTGTAGAATTATGTCAAGCCTATGGTAGTGTGTTGCTTGTGATGTGATTGAGTGTATTACCCTGAAAACACTTGTGTGTGAGAGATGTGTGAGAGAGAAACACTTGTGTGAGAGAGAGAGAAACACTTATAGGTGAGGAACTTGAGTGAAAATGAGCACAATTGAGGATTGTATGATGTGTCGCTTGAGATTCTAATTTGGGGAGCTTGAATTTTTGTTTTTAGGATACAAGAATGCATGTTAGGTCACTCATTGACAACTGTGAAAAGCTAATTGGTTTTGAGCTAGGTATGATTGTGGACATTGAAGTCACATCTAGTAATCTTATTCTAACCCTTGTTTTGCATTGAGTTTGCTTGAGGACAAGCAAATATTTAAGTTTGGGGTTGTGATAAATCCTTATCACATGCTTGTTTTGAATGTTAAAAACTGTGTTTTGAAGGAAGATTTTAATGAAAACTAGTAAAGTTTGAGCAGAATTTGTGAATATTTGAATCTAGTTTTTTTTTGTAGTATTATGTGGGTTTCTTTATGTTTATGTGTTCAGGAACTAGATCAAATTGAAGAACAAGTTGTGCAAACAAGAAGTGAAGTTGGAGCGATTTAGGAAGAGTTAAGCAGCGAAAGAAGTTTCGCGCAAAGACCAGCACAAAGACCCGGCGGTCTCATTTTGTACTAAACATCCATTGGTGGAGTTAGTCTGGTTTCTGCTGCGCGTATGCGCCAGTCACGCGCAAGATTGCAAAAATTCTCCAAAGTTGTTGCGCGTAAGTTGCACGTAAGCGCCAGTCACGCGCAAGTGTGCAGTATTTTCCAGTAGCTTTGCGCGTATCTTGCGCGTACGCGCACCGGAAGAGAGCTGATGCGCGAAATCACTTAAGTTGCAACTTGGAACTCGAATAAATGAGTTTTTTACACTCTTGGAAACCCTAGAACTCAAAGGAACTCATTCTACCTCATCTCTTTTGAAGATTCAAGGCTTGGGAACAAGATTTGGAGCTTCAAATGAGTTCATCTTCTTCATTCAAATGTAATTTCTATTTTTTCCTCTTCTTCCTCTATGCGTAGCTAAATCTCTTTTTGTTAGGGATGAATGAATATTGAGGAAACACTATTGTAGTTGGTTTAGATATATTTTTATGTTATATTCTCTCTTACTTGTGTATTGAATTTCTTAATGTTTTTTATGACTTGATCTCTCATGAGATGATCTATGATTCATTTATGGAATGGAAATTTTATATTTGAATGTTTGAGATTGAATACCTTCAACTCTTAGCTTAGGAATAATATTTGAGTTGTTGTATATTGCAAACCCTCGATTGTAATGCTTGTTGTCAATTAGAATCACCTAAGGGATTAGGGGTTTTAGTTAACAATAAAGGATCAATTGCCTAAGGAATTAGGAATTAGTTAATGTTGTGGGTTTGATAACAAAGTTAAAGAGAGAGTAAATTTTCTAATTCAAATCAATTGCAATAGTGTGGAATCAATAGGAGTTTGTCCCTAACATCTTTTACCATCTCATCTTTTCAAACGTTCTTGGTTTCTATTATCAAAAATACAAAAACATTTTATTGTCTTTATCTTAGAGTTTTATTACTCAATCATATCAACCTAATCTTGGTCTATTTGTGTTCGTTTAGTTGTTGTTAACGCTTATTGGTATTTGCATTCGATCCTTGAGTTTGACACTCGGTCTTACCGTTTTATTATTACTTGCGACGATTCGGTACACTTGTCGAAATCTTAACAGCCATCTTGGCGACTGGGGAGAAAGTCTCGCTATATTCCAGCCCAAATATCTGAGTGTATAATAAGCATATTGTTCCAACCTGGGCTAAAATCCCCTTGAAGAAATGGGCATGGCCCAATTCCGCTTCAATAACGCGGCCCAAATGCGCTTCACCACGAAGCTCCGCTTCATGTCCTGTTCGGGCACGCAAGACCGACGACCAGGATTACGCGCTCAGATCCGACAGACAAGTCCAAGCTACTTCGTCTATAAATAGAGGTGTAGGCCTCCAATTTCAGGTACGCTCTCATTCTTGCACATTCCGCCTTATTCGTCTGCAGGTACACCCCACCCGACGTGGGAGGAAGACTAACTCGAACCAGCCGAGCTCAATCTTCAAAGTTCAAGAAGCAAGATCCTCAAAGCTCCTCGGACAAGGTATATCCGAATTCCAGGACCGAACACATATCCAAGATGCGACAAGAAGCTTTCTCAAGGTGGATTTTTGAATATAGCATACAGCTGCAATGCATTATAATAAGCATAATTAATTATAGGGATGCAAATGATATGCCATAATCTGAAGAAGTTAAATACAAGGTTTATCAGTTAAAGCAAATTCAAAGATCTTTTAGAAAGATTGATCAACTTTTAGCACTCAAGATTTATGCAACTGCGATTGTGCTTGTAAAATCTATAATGGTTTTTAGGCCTCTGCAACCACAACAATTGCAATTGTGACTATATTGCTACATCTGTCTGAATTTATAGGCAACGTGACAGTTTGTAGGCCTCCTAATAAGTACAAATTCTTCTCATGTTTTGTTGTAATTACAAGCAACCTATGAAGCACGGACTCGGACACAGACACCAGATACGACACGGACATGGACACGCCGACACGGCTATATCCCAAAATATAGGACACGAGGACACCGCTATATATTTATATTTAATACAATAAAAGAAATTATGAGCAAAATTAATAGATTCTAATCACAAGCAAAATTGAGTACTTTCGATGCAAAAATTATTATCTTCAAAAAAATTACGAAAAATAATCTAAAACAAATTTATAAAATCATATCTTATAGTCGGTCATCATTGAAAAAGACAGCCTCTAAGGTTGGCTTATCTAAAGATAAAAAACAAAGTACACGGCACAATAATATAATAGTAATAGTAATAGTAATAGTAATAATAATATATATTAAAGGAAGGAAAGGATAAAACTATAAGAAGCAAAATATAAGAGAACAACAGCAAAAGCATAATAAAACTATAAGAAGCACTGACGTGCGAGCTGCGATTAAAGACGACGGGAAATCAAAAGAAGACGACGGTAGCGAAAGTAGACCAAAAAGGGTTTTCTATTTCTGAATAGTGAATTCTGAGTAACGTGTGTAAGTTGTTAAATAATAAATATTGACCTTTTTCCTTTTGGTGGATCAATTTCAATATATCTTGAGCTTCAACTGATGCAGTAAATATTCAATTCAGAAATTTAAAATACTATTAAAATAACTACATTGTTTATAAAAGAAACTGATGAGTACAAGGAAGATTTACAATTCTCACACAAAACATAAAACTTTATAAAAATTCACTAGTGGAAATGAATCCAAAACAATTTAGGAAATCCTAGAAGCTCGATGTCGCATCATACAGAATCTTACAAATATAAAACATGACTCAAAGTCTCAAAAACCAAAACCATAAAACAACACTGAAATAACTTTCAAAAGTCACAACAAGTCTTCAAAAGTCTCAGCTTTTGCAACATCTGCAAAAACATTTATGGAACATAAGAGAAATAGAAGCAGAAAGTGGGTGGGTGCGTTGTAGTTATGTATACGACAGAGCCGATGTAAGAATGTAGAAGATTAATTAAAATGATAGTTGTCATACACAATCACATGAGAATACAGGCAACAAACCATTATATCAAAAAGCTACAGCAGTGCCACACCCTTGCATTGCATATACCCATCCTGTTCTTCAAGAGAATTCCTTTCATGCCACAAGAAGCTTTCTCAAGCTGGATCTTTGATTATAGCTTATTGTTATAGCTTCGTCCTTTCTCTCACCCACGAACTTTTCAGATGGATACTGACCTTAACGAGGAAGACGAAGACAACAATGAACGTCCTAACACATGATTGAAATTATTAGATGCTATAAGCAATTTTTTAATCAACAATTCAAACTATAGATAAATCAGTGCAAGGCAGTGTCACCAAATTACCTGATATAGGTAACTGAGAAACCTGCATCGTCCTCATCAAACCGACCACGATATCGAAAAATTTTTGCTCGTTCAAAGTTTTCTATGTTAATATACGGAACATGAGCTATTTTTGGCCAGTCCTCGCCTATTTCCTTCCTGCATCGCCTCTTTAACTCAGGGCAGCCATAAATCGTTAAATATTTCAATCTGTTAAGTTGTTGGAAGGTCGTTGGAAGACAAGTCAACTTTGGGCACTCATAAATATCCAAACTGTGAAGTGAGGAAAGGTTTCCCAAGCAGTCAGGCAAGGATGACAGGTTTGGAAGATCAGACAATAATAAGGATTGAAGAGTAGTCATATGCTGTAAAGCCTCATGCAAATCTTCCACTTTCCAACAGCTTCCAATCTTCAAGGTGTCAAGACAAGTTAGGTATTTAAAACCTGTTGACAGATTGAACTGATGACAGTCCATAATCTCTAACTCCCTGAGTGAGCGCAATCCTTGCAATACTTGATCTGTCAAAGACTCGATGCTGCCACATCGGCTAATATACAATTCTTGGAGGGCACCAAGGTTAATGATTTCAGTTGGGAGTAACTCGAGTTTGGAGTATTTGTGAAAGCCCAATATCTTTAAAGAAGTAAGGTTTCGCAGGATCCCATCTGGAAAGCAAGTTAACTCTTTATTATCCTTGAAATGTAGGGATTCAAGATTACTGAATTTATGAATTGAACTTGGTAAATCTTGATTGTATTCCCCTTCTATACACAGATTAGTGAGAGATCGAAGGGAAGGCAAACTTAGCAAATTAGGACATTCAGTAACTCGAAGTTTGGAAAGGCATGGAAACATATTTTCTCCATCCTCCCTTGATAGCATCATCAAGTTTGGCAGCTTCTCTAGAATTAGAACTTCCAGAGCCATAAAACATCCAACTCCACCACTGTAACATCCCTAATTTCGTTAATTTCAAATTAAGAAATTAAGGAGTGATTTATTACTCGAATAGGTAATAAATCAAGTCACGATCGAGATGTTATTCTGAAAGCAATTTATAATTCTTAGAAATAATTTAAATGCATAAATCGGAGTGGAAATTAGTATTCTAGGGTATTTTAAGATTTATACCACTCACGTTAAATGAGCTCTAGGATATCAAAATATCCGAATACTCTCTTTTCTCTTTTTATGTGAAATAAAAAGTAAAGAAAGAATAAAAAGTGAGAGAGGGGGCCACGGTTTAAAAGATAGAAAGGAGTAAAGAATAGAAAGAAAAAAAGAGAAACAGATGCGTGAGAGAGAGAAAAAGAAAGGGAAGCCGCGAGAGGAGAGAAGAGGAAGAAAGGGGAACTCTCCGCGAATACTCAAATGGTTGTAAGTGATTCTCGTGCCATTCTTTTCCATTTTTCGAGATCTATCTATTGATACTAAAATCATCATCCGATTCTTGATATTTTTCATTTCACCATTAATGGGTTTTGAAGCTCAAATGGAGAAAAATGGAGATTTGAGCGAAATGGAAGCTCGGTTTTGAGGAAGGAAGCTCAAGCACGAGTTGGAAGGTTGGGTTTCGGTTTGGGGTGATTTTGGGAGCTTCGGTTGATGGGGGCTGTCCGAGAGTTTTTGGACGGATCCGGCGTGTGTTCGTGGTGTTCGAGCGGTGGGATTTCGCCAAGCTTCGGTATTGTATGATTTTCATCACTCGAGGTGAGTTTTACTCACGTTAGGGAATTTCAAATATTGTTTTCGTGTTATGTTTGAATAATTTCAATTCGAGTCTCAGTAAATTTTCGAGTCAAAACGGTATTTTACTGAAAATTACGTGTAGTGGAAATTGAAAAAGAAACCATATGATTTTGAAGGTTCGGTTCAAGAGTTTTCAAAAAGTCGGGTTTCGTTAATTTTTGAGTCAAAAAAATCGTTCTTCTGGAAGGTTACGTTTTTCGTTAAATTGTCATTACATATGTTGATATGTGGACCGAATTGACCGGAATATATGTTGAACTGAATATATGTCCGAACTGGTTTCTGAGTAAATTATATTATTTCGAATGTCCAGTATTACAGAGGAAACTCTGCTAATTTTTGTTAGAAATTACGATACAAATCTAGAATGGTTTTGAAATAACGATTAATATTATGATTATTTCAAAAACCGGAAAATGTAGAAATACGTGTAGGAACCAAATGTTTTCTAACTTGAATGTTAATCTGGGCGGCTTTTCGGAGCGTGTATGTGTAATAATATGTTATTGCAACATATTATGTATTGAAGTTATGTTGGTATATGAGTTATATCGTGTATGTGTAAATGGCCCTATGTGGGTGTGATATAAAAATTATATCGAGTCGGGTGACGACCTCGTTGTATTAGCATACTAGGCGGGAGGTCATATGCCCCAACCTAGGCCCCATAAAATAATTTCCATGTGTTGGAAATGGGGTTCACCGGGGTTAGCATTGTGTATGCAGTCGGTGTTATGCTATGAATTCACCGGATTTGCATTGTGTATGCGATCGGTGATTAGCACTGTGTGTGTGCGATTGATGGTTAGCACTGCGTGTGCAATTGATTATGTGCGTGGTTTATTAGTTAAACCACGAAGTAAATAAATGTTTTTATAAATGGACCGAGTGATAGGTAAGGGTGTCGCGGTAAGACTCACCGAGATATGTTATCTCACCCTATCATATGTTGTTGTTTTCGGATAAACAGGGGAAGAAGAAGAAGGTCGTATGGCACGAGTAGATGGCGTGCTAGAATAGAAGATTAAAGATTTAGTCTTCTTCTTCATGCTTTTAGGTTTTCCTTGTTATTTTTGTATCGATTTATAACTTAAATTTGTTTAAGTTATTTATTGGTTTTCTGTTATTCTTGTAAGGATTGTAAATCTAAGCAAGAAATTTATACTCGATGTAAGCTAATTTGTATGTTTTGGTATTTCTATTAATTAGAAATACTAGGGTGTTACATTTTGGTATCGAGCGATTCGACTAGTCGGACGTAGAGACTTTATGGTCGAAGAGGTTAGATTGAGTCACCTAGGGACTTAGGCGAGTTAAATGTCGAACCTTTCAAGATATTATGTGAAGTATTGAGTCGAGATCCACTCAATGTTTCATATGAGTTCACGAGAACAATGACGATTATTTGCCTCGGCCAAAATGTCCAAACCTACACCATAGAAATTCGCCTTCTCGGTTTATCGAGCACGCAATGGAAGCAAGGGCTACGATTGGTGTTCGAAGTAAGCGATGGCGGCCAAATTGGTTCGAAAAACCGTAGGCGAATGTTGATCGGTGAACTAAGTGCAATTGTAAATTGCGATGGAAGTTATTGTAGGTCCTACAGGAACTACAATTAAGAGAAGCCTTTAGGCGATAATAATGACCGTATTGTAAGACCGATTAAGGTTAATCGGCACCCCGAGATCCCGACCGCTGATTAGTCGGTCTAGCGATTATGGAAACATTATTTCATAGTTAACATTACCTTATGGTTAGAATAAACCCCAACTTAGATCGCAGCTAGAGACATTCTCCTGATAGGCTGCGAGTCTTGACCATGTTCTTTTCCTCAAAGCCGCCTTTATGAAATGCTATGAAGACGATATATTGGCAGTAGTGCAATCTCGGTGATATTGGCTCTGAACCCAATGCCGATAGAATTAGTTCGATCACTTGCCAGAACCAAGTCTCCATCAAGAGGAGATCGATGAGGTGACTTTGATGGTGACATGTCTTGGGATTCAAACATTTTCCCGCTATGGCAATATTTCTGGAAAGAGTGATTATTTATTGAAAGACTTCGCACCTATATTAGATTATATTGTTAAACTTTTAGATGAGGAACTTGAGGAACATCTTTTCAATCTATTCCTCGAAAACTCGCTTTCAATTAAGTTATGCAATGGACCGTTAATTGATTCTAAGAAATGAATGCAGTAAGGAAAATGAGATGTCACATGTGAGGAAAATATATTCAAGCCGATTGGGATATAGTATGAGCAAGCAAGCGGTCTCGGTATGTGAGAAATTTTCGCCGGTTCTCGACTTGTTTTACTCATAACTTCTAATACGGAACTCGATTTTTTATGTTCCGTGATGCGTTGGAAAGCTAACGAAAATGTCTACACATCGAGTAGGTTGTGAATCAATTGTTCAGTGGTATTCTGAAAAGTACTTCCGCCTTACCCTAAGTTGTTAAATCTTGAAGCGGTTGTAGAACATAAACCCATTAGAGGCTTGGGAAGTTGAAAGAGGACTTCAAGACAAGAAGATTAGATACCTAAACACCTAGGTTTATAATGATGATCATTGAACTTTTCAAAAGGATCTATTTCATGGAAATGGTTAATAGTAGTCATAGCCTTTCAACAATCGGAAAGTTTTCAAAAGCTAATGACAATGAGGCATTTCACTAGTGTACTACATGGGTAGAACTTTCAATTACTTAAAGTATTGGAAGTCCTATCGGAAGATCGAATCAACTAAGTGTTAAATATCCGATTCCTTGTTAGGCAAAACACATTCCTTATCTAATGGATACTCTAGGAGTTATGGTTATGTTTGGATGTTGTGAAGTTCTGAGAGGGGTAGGATCAAAGGAATGCGTAAAATAGTGAGAATTGTTCTCGTAATCAACGCCGGATGCATTATCTTGTGCCCGCTTTGATTCCGTGAAAGAATACTTTTATTTTGTTCATTTCTCTCGATGCTACAACTAGCTCAACTCGTGATTAATCCAAGTATGAACCTTCCACCTAGAGTAGTCAATCAGATCGTAGTATAGAACAAAGTTCAAAATTTTCTAGTAAGTTCTCGCTTAGCTAGGAAAGTCAAGTATGTATCAAACGAGAGATCTATGTTGTTAGGTTCTCTTGTGCTTAAGTAATCAAATTATAGGTTCAATTCAAAAGAAATCACTCAAGAAATGTTGCTTTGCATGGAAGGTAAGCGGGTTCAACTCTCATTCGTCTTTATTCAATGAAACAAAGTCAAAAGGCTTTGATCTGTAATCCATCTTCAATGCCCGAGATTTTCGGTTCATAAGCTACATTATCAACTCTTATCGTTATTAGTTACTACCATTAATAATTCTGAGTTAGTAACATTTGTATAATATTATTAATAAATCCTAATCTAAAGAATATTTTGATATTTGTGATAGGTACATCCTTGTATCACTATTATTGTTGGAATCTAAGTGAATGAATAATAGATTCACTCGAGGAATGGTTGGTTCTAGAGTAGTCATCCGACTTATGGGTTTAGAAAGATTATCCGGATTTTGGAATTGAGTTTCAAGAATGAGTCACGAGGGTGAATATGTCTTATTAGTAGTTCGGGTTAGCGAAGAAACCAACACCTATGGGTAAGTTGAGAAAATTATTTTATATTCAAACGTTTTCAAGAAAACTTTTACAAAACCTTTACCCATTTGTGAGATAGTCATGAACTCAAGAGGTATGCGAGTTTAACCCAAGTTCTAATAGTACAAAGATCCCCATAAAATCGGAACGTGATGCCTCTAGTTTAATACAAGTCAGTGTTCCGGTGACTTGTTGAAAGGAAAGATGGGAGCAGGAGATCGGGTATGGCTTACTCGGATGGACTAAGTTACTATTAGGAATAAGTATCTTTGCCAAGTATAGATGATTTGGGTAATCAGCTTCGAGGTGCAGCAGTGTCTTCAAAGATTAGTCTAAGGTCGGGTTACTTTTAATTAAATGTTAGAGCTTTAGTTATTCCGAAGACAGCTTTCCATACTAGATATGGACATTACAAGGGAGTAGTGATGCCCTTCTCTACTAACTAATTCTCCTACGGTATTCATGGATTGCATGAGTAGAGGTTTTACACCCGCATTTAGACTAGTTGTTGAATTTTCATTGATAACATCTTAGTATACATTAAGACTACTATAGAATATGATTTACATCTCCGCGTTGTTCTGAATATACTCTTAGAGGAGAAGTGATAGGCTAAACCCTAGAAGTATGAATTATGAGTGTCGGTAGTGAAATTTTGGGAACATGTGGTATCCCAATCAGGTGTAGCAGTAGAGCCTTGTAAAAGAAAAAGTTGTATTGGATTTGGATTCGAGCAACCGCGATGCAGAATGTAAGTGGTGCAGTGGTTAAAGTGTTGGTTGGGTACAAGAGGATGGGAAACTAATTGGTTTGTATAGTAGGGTATCGGAAGATTCTCACAGTAGTTATTCCACTCATTCGGTTAACTTGTAAAGGTCGGCCGGTTGAATGGGATTTCGATTGTGAGGAATATTTCTAGAATAGTAAGAGGGATTGACTTCTGCTTCAATCCTAATTCTTCCGAATCTGTCCCCGGTTTCTAAATGCACATGGACGCCAAAGAGTTTAGGCGGTGTTTTGATCTTTGAATCAACAAGAGATAGCTTATGCTTTCACGTAAGAGAAGCCTCATGAGAAGGATTCTCCGACTCATGATTTTAAATAGGGATCTATTGTGTATGCCTTGAGAATTGGAAATAGCTCGAGTCAAAGAAAAGGAATAAACCAAGTAGTGTTGAATCGATGATCCCAGACAAGAATTTCACAACCGTTGAGTTAGAATGGATGGATCTTTGATTAATTCGTCATTTAAGCCATATCCAAGTAATATCTTAGATCATGGAGAGTAGACACTTGGACGAGAACAATTACGATTATTTAAGTTGTTTGTAATCGTTTTCGACCGATGATGTTATGTGGGGAATCAAGAACGATATGCAGATTAGATATTCGTATATGTTCTCTTGAAGTATGTTTGTCAAATTTTGAGGACAAAATTTTTCAAGTTGGGTGATTGTAACATCCCTAATTTCGTTAATTTCAAATTAAGAAATTAAGGAGTGATTTATTACTCGAATAGGTAATAAATCAAGTCACGGATCGAGATGTTATTCTGAAAGCAATTTATAATTGCTAGAGAAATAATTTAAATGCATAACCGAGTGGAAATTAGTATTCTAAGGGGTATTTTAGTATTTATACCACTCACGTTAAATGAGCTCTAGGATATCAAAATATCCGAATACTCTCTTTTCTCTTTTTATGTGAAATAAAAAGTAAAGAAAGAATAAAAAGTGAGAGAGAGGGGGCCACGGTTTAAAAGATAGAAAGGAGTAAAGAATAGAAAGAAAAAAAGAAGAGAAACAGATGCGTGAGAGAGAGAGAAAAAAGAAAGGGAAGCCATGAGAGGAGAGAAGAGGAAGAAAGGGGAACTCTCCGCGAATACTCAATGTGGTTGTAAGTGATTCTCGTACCATTCTTTTCCATTTTTCGAGATCTATCTATTGATACTAAAATCATCATCTGATTCTTGATATTTTTCATTTCACCATTAATGGGTTTTTGAAGCTCAAATGGAGAAAAATGGAGATTTGAGCGAAATGGAAGCTCTGTTTTGAGGAAGGGAAGCTCAAGCCGAGTTGGAAGGTTGGGTTTCGGTTTGGGGGTGATTTTGGGAGCTTCGGTTGATGGGGCTGTCCGAGAGTTTTTTGGAACGGATCCGGTGTGTTCGTGGTGTTCGAGCGGTGGGATTTCGCCAAGCTTCGGTATTGTATGATTTTCATCACTCGAGGTGAGTTTTACTCACGTTAGGGAATTTCAAATATTGTTTTCGTGTTATGTTTGAATAATTTCGAAATTCGAGTCTCGTAAATTTTCGAGTCAAAACGGTATTTTACGAAAATTACACGTAGTGGAAATTGAAAAAGAAACCATATGATTTTGAAGGTTCGGTTCAAGAGTTTTCAAAAAGTCGGGTTTCGTTAATTTTTGAGTCAAAAAATCGTTCTTCTGGAAGGTTACGTTTTTCGGTTAAATTGTCATTACATATGTTGATATGTGGACCGAATTGATCGGAATATATGTTGAATCGAATATATGTCCGAATCTGGTTTCTGAGTAAATTATATTATTTCGGAATGTCCAGTATTACAGAGGAAACTCTGCGAATTTTTGTTAGAAATTCTGATACAAATCTAGAATGGTTTTGAAATAACGATTAATATTATGATTATTTCGAAAAACCGGAAAATGTAGAGTACGTGTGGGAACCAAATGTTTTCTAACTTGAATGTTAACTGGACGGCTTTTCGGAGCGTATATGTGTAATAATATGTTATTGCAACATATTATGTATTGAGTTATGTTGGTATATGAGTTATATCGTGTATGTGTAAATGGCCCTATGTGGGTGTGATATAAAAATTATATCGAGTCGGGTGACGACCTGTTGTATTAGCATACTAGGCGGGAGGTCATATGCCCCAACCTAGGCCCCATAAAATAATTTCCATGTGTTGGAAATGGGGTTCACCGGGTTAGCATTGTGTATGCAGTCGGTGTTATGCTATGAATTCACCGGATTTGCATTGTGTATGCGATCGGTGATTAGCACTGTGTGTGCGATTGATGGTTAGCACTGTGTGTGCAATTGATTATGTCGCGTGGTTTATTAGTTAAACCACGAAGTAAATAAATGTTTTTATAAATGGACCGAGTGATAGGTAAGGGTCGCGCGGTAAGACTCAACGAGATATGTTATCTCACCCTATCATAAGTTGTTGTTTTCGGATAAACAGGAAAGAAGAAGGTCAGTATGCACGAGTAGATGGCGTGCTAGAATAGAAGATTAAAGATTTAGTCTTCCTTCGTCTTTAGGTTTTCCTTGTTATTTTTGTATCGATTTATAACTTAAATTTGTTTAAGTTATTTATTGGTTTTCTGTTATTCTTGTAAGGATTGTAAATCTAAGCAAGGAAATTTATACTCTGATGTAAGCTAATTTGTATGTTTTGGTATTTCTATTAATTAGAAATACTAGGGTGTTACATTTTGGTATCAGAGCAGTTCGACCTAGTCGGACGTAGAGACTTTATGGTCAAGAGGTTAGATTGAGTCAGCTAGGGACTTAGACAGTTAAATGTCAGAACCTTTCAGTATATTATGTGAAGTATTGAGTCAGGATCCACTCAATGTTTCATATGAGTTACTGAGAACTTAGTCCTTTCTGCAGCTATTTCATCCAACCTCTCTCTAATCCTCTTCATTTTCTTAACAAGTTTGTAACGAAAAGCAACATGCTTGGAATAAAAAGAGGATAAGCATGAACTTTGTACCTTGTCGGATAGCCCACACTTGAACCCTTGATACTCCATCTCCAGTGCTTGAGTGTTACACTCATCCAAGATGTCATCGAGAACGTAAGCAGCATCTTTCAGCTTTTGAAGCCAATCTTTGATGGCTCTGTTTGAGAATTGTTTCTCCTCAGCATCTTCAAGTGTAGCCTTAATTGTAGTGAGCAAGCTGGCAAGACTTTTCAAGTCTTGATCGAAACCTAGAAATAGGCCAACCTCCTTCTGAACAAGTGAGCTCAAATTATCAAGCACAACTTCAAGAACAGCCTCAGCCATATTGCAAATCGCAAAATATGAAAGTACAAATTGTGAGATTCAGAAATGAAGTGGTAGTAAGTAACAAGGAAGAAGATTAATTAACAAGGAGAGGTAGGAGACATTTTGCGTCTACGTTTGATTGTAAAGTCAATAAGGGACCCATTATTGATAAACAGTAATTTATCTTTGAAATTTTCTTTAAGTTGCTGAAGTTGCTTGAAACTTCGTGGAAATAACGATCGAGATGAGTGTGTTCACTAAAATAACACGATAATGCATTTCTATCGTTAGATTTTGGTGTTACACCAAATCTAACGGTAAACCCTCTACAAAGCTAGACGAAACTCGGTCAACCATACCACATAGGAAAATGGAAAAATGAATGAACAGTGGGAGAAAGAAAGAGGGAAGAAATAGATGAAACCTGATTCCAAGCGTTACGGCGGTGAGTAGAGAGCAGCCGTGGCTCCCTTTAGAGACCCTCTGAAGCTCTCTGGGTTCGCCATTGCTGTTTCTGTGACAGTTTATTGTTCTCGTTCCTAATCCTCCTATCAACGACAACATGTTCATTAGCATAATCATGACAAAAACATATCACTTTTTATTTGGCTTCCTCACAAATTTATATATAAAAGAAAGAGGGAAGAAATAGATGAAACCTGATTCCAAGCGTTATGCCGGTAAGTAGAGGTTCCCTTTAGAGATCATCTGAAGCCTCTACTACTGCTCTCTGGGTTCGCCATTGCTGTTTCTGTGACAGTGTTCTTGTTCTCCTTCCTAATCCTATCAACGAGGTGAACATGTTCATTAGCATAGTCGGTAGAGGACACGCGAGTACAAAAGAGGACGATGAAAATGATTGGAAATCCCTCGGTTGAATTAAAGAGTAAAATATTCATATATTCGAGACTGATTTATTGATTTACAATACTAAGCCAATTGTTTAGTATTTTGTTACTAAAAAGATAAAGGCTAAATTACTGTTTTGGTCCCTTATCTTTTGGCGTTCATTTCATTTGGCCATTTATCTATTTTTTTCTCGCTTTGGTCCTTTATGTTTTGGTTTTGTGTCAATTTGGTCCTTTTTTGTGTCAATTTGGTCCTTTTTTTGTGTCAATTTGGTCCTTTTTTTGTGTCATTTTGGACTGAAAAACTACAAAAAGGACCAAATTGACACAAAATCAAAACATAAAGGATCAAAACGAGAAAAAAAAAAGATAAAGGACCAAAATGAAATCAAGGCCAAAGATAAAGGACCAAAACAGTAATTTAGCCAAAGATAAAAGAGTTACTCCCCCACTTTATTTACAGTTTAAGGTTTTCGCATCCTTGGATTGAGTCTAGATTTTTTAAAAAGTGTTGCATAATTTACCATTTAACCCTTTATCTCTCTACATGCATAGATAAATGTGAATCCTTTATTGGATGTAAAAAGTTGTCATAATTAATATGGGTATAAGTGGAAAAGTACATTAAAAGTTTTATTGGGAATCTAAAACAACAATCAATTTGAGACAAACTAAATTTGCTAAAACAACAAACAATTTGGGACGGGGGGAGTATTTACCATAAATAAATTTTAAAAAAATAAATAATTGAGAATTTTAAAAAAACACAAAAAAATTGTTCATTAACTATAGATTTATATCACAATGGTTAGATGTCACTAACCACATATATGCATAATTGTGGTTAGATGCTGCTAACCACAGATTTGCATAACAATGGTTAGAGTGCACCAAAACCAACCTGGAAAACAATGATGAGAAACGCGAAATAGAGAAGCAAAGCTAACAAACGAGAAACGATGCTCAAACGATGCAGAGAAACGCAATTGAACACGATTTCGCAAGATGCATTAACCACAGATTTATACCACAATGATAAAATGTCACTAACCACAAATGTGCATGCCAAACCTTAGATGCTACTTGGTCAAAAAAATGGTTAGATGCTACTAACCACAGATATGCATAATTGTTGTTAGATGTCAATGCTTAGATGTCACTAACCACAAATGTGCATAGCAATAGTTAGTGGCCACTAACCATTTATTAATAAAAAACATTTTTATTTATTAGTTTTTACATTTATATATAAATTTATATTTAAATATATATGTGGAGGTTGCGGGCGGTAGCTGCCGGCGACCGACATGGCGGCTGGCGGTGGAGTTCCTAACCGTCTGCATGGAGCCGATCAGAGCACCAAATGACCGACCGACGATCGTGGTGGCAATGGTCAAGGTGGCTCTCCACTCTGAGATCAATGGCGGCGGCGGTGCTATATATTTAAATATATATATATATATACACACACACACACACTAGTATGTATCACCCGTGTCAGGCTGCCAGCACGGGTATACACATAACATTTGAATTTGTTGTTTGGGACTTCAAAAAAATGCAGTTGTACGCTATCGTGTATTATGTGATATGATGCATCTATATTTCTTTGTATACCGTCCTTTATAAAATCATTATGTTATATAACATATTTCTCCCGTAAATTTTGCATAGATAGATTTAAATATAATTATTTTAGTCAATTATATCCATTGATTTTTGATTAAAATATGTATATTCCATAATCTCGAAAATACCATTGTGGGTATTTAGTATGTTCCGATAAATTCTATAAACAGGGAGAAATTGAAGTAACGATTTAGGAGAAACAACTATTAAAAATGAGGACATTGAGTTATTATCTAAAAGCATAAAATAGTCATTGACTATTCAATGGGAGGGGTGTCTCTTGTCTATCTAAAAGCTAAAATGGCTTCCTACCACGACTTGAGTTTCATGGAGAAAACTCGTATTGGCCCGGGGGAGGATTTGGAGAAAACTCGTATTGTCCTTTATAAAATCATTATGTTATATAATATATTTCTCCAGTATATTTTGCATAAATAGATTTAAATATAATTATTTTAGTCAATTATATACATTGATTTTTGATTTTTATTGATCTCTTTTCAATTTTAAAATCTATTTAAATGCTTTTAATTTTATTTTACTATTGTATAATAATTTTTAGTCATTCATTTGAACACATCTCCAAAATTCTACACATAGAATTGCAAATCTTTGTTCTATGCATTTGGTAGTCATATAACCCATCTTGAGCACTATAGCCACTACACGTGACAAACAAAATTTTGAGAAACAACTCATGCCTTTCATAATTAAATCTTTTTTGATTAGGAATTCATAGACACATTGGTTTTAAGTATTGTTGTGATCTACAGGAAGAAGAGTCAACTGTATTTATGAATTGTTAATGAAATAATACTTGCATCCTATCATTATTGTACATATTAAGTATCGTTGTTCTCATCTATAATCTATAGTATCCTTTTTTTAGTGTCCTTTTTTATCCCCTATTGCATATCAAATTTAAGAAGCACATTATTGAATATCATTAACTTAATCCAGATTAAAACAAATTCCATGTAATTGTTCCATCAAAAAGTACATTATTTTTAAAGGCTTTGAAAGCTTTGTAACATGTGATTGTTCATTCAATTACAATTATTCTTCTCATGCTGTAAACATGTACTTGACTTTCTCTTCTACATCTTTGTCTACATGTTTCCTACAATGTATTTTTCCGTCAAATCACTTGATTGTGTATAATATGTCTGACGAATTGTGTTTTTCTAAATGGTACAATTAGATTGTCCTCAGGCTATGTGGTGGTATCTCATTATCTGTGACAAACTAAGAGGGTTGACAAATTAAATTGTCCTCATTCTCTTAAAACAGGTCAATAGAAATATACAAATTTCACTCCTATACCCATATGTAACAACTCATTAGTGTCACAAATAGTTTCTATGTAAGAGCCCATTTGTTACAGATTAAAAAATAAGTGATTTTGTTGTTACATAATTTAGATATTAGTTATTAGAGATTTTTAAGAAAATGAGAAGTTGTTTTATGTTTGAGTAACATACTGAAAATCACTTATTTTAAAAAAATCATTCTTAAAAAACTGATTTTCTTGAGAAGCTTCTCATATGAAGCAGGTTTTAGATTATTTTCAGTTTTTCATTTTTTTTAAGAATCTGTACTAAACAGACAACATGTCGTCATAAGTGATTATTTTTTTTTTAAAAAAAATAAGTCATAACAAACAAGCTCTAATATTATTGTTTTTAGACTTAAGCATTTTAAAAACAAATTCAAATATTTAAACTCAGCAGAGCAACAATTTTTTTTGCTAATTTGAGATCAAAATACTTATTTTGAAACTAACACAACATCAATGACTGGTCTAAAAATTGTAGCTGCTATTTCTGCCCCTTTAGTATGTTATGTTGCTAAAAAATTCTATTGGTACTAATAGTTTATAAAAATTTCCATTGCTAAAATATACCTTTGTATAAATTAAAAGCTAATCATTTCTATCATAACCACTGCTTAACCATGCATGTAGGAAAATTCAATAAAAATTTGTTTAAGACTGAAAAGTGAAACAATAAATTAACAATAAACTTGATCACACTTTGACATTGTGTACTTTCAAAAGCAAAGTCAGTTTGACGAAAGCTTTGAACATCTAATAATATATACAAACCAAGCCCACCCCTATAACTTGTGTCATCATCACATTGTAGTTACCTAACTATGAATTAAAGGTTTACTTCAAGCACACCCCTGTAAATGATAAACAAAAATATAACATTAGAAGCGTTATCATCAAATATAAACGATAGTAATTTCAAAGTAATTTCAGTTTAAGGGTAGGATGCAAGCTTCGATGTGATGCATCACTTGTATGTAGGCTTCATATGCCAAACCAAATATGGAAGCAACAGAGGAAAGAGCAGAATATGAAATACCCTTCATTTACAAATATAACCCTTTTGTCAAAAGTCACACGTGAAATACGTGTAGAAAATTTACCAAATGGAGTTTGGTATAGTCTTTCTTTTCAACTACATGAAATAACATATCACAAAAAAGTTAAGAAGTAAAGAAATCATATTTTTTATTTTTAGAAAATCAACACATAAACAGAATGACCTTAGAAACCATTTTTCAAAAACTCTAAATGCAAATAAACCTTTGCAAGATCTGAATTTGAAGGAGAAGCAACAGTGTGGAGCACTCTGGATGCAGCCTCATAACACAAACCATGGTATTAGTGTAAACTTACAGAACTTAAATGATGGCTAATAAATATTAAACTCTAATAGTGATTATAGACAACAACCATAAAAATAAAAAAAACATAAACTTAAAAAATATTATATTTTCCTAATCAAGTGTAAACTTACGGAACTTAATTGATGGCAAATGGATCCTCAACCTTGATTAAGATATCATCAAAAATCAGAACTAATTTGCTTGAGCATCAAATCAAAGACAGCAACCAACACATCACCATTCAAAAAAACATCAAACTATTGAACCCATTGTAAAATATCCCTAACAATTATTTTAGGTTTATGCTTATTTGTTGCAGAAGTAATGCTGACATTTTGATGCGAATTTAGTGATCTTCTTATTCTAATGGACTGATGGAATGGTCAAGGGAATTATTAATACAAATCATGGCATATGGACATGGTAAGGTGGATTAAGAAAATTAAGAAAATTACGGGGTGACTTAATTCATTATAAATTAAGAAAATTACGAGATGACGACGATCATGGGCAAAAAGATGTAGATCGTAGAAGTGCATAGCAGACACTCCTCTAAGTGTGAACACCGATGTTCCAGTGTGATCCCAGACCTTCAAATATATTTTAGTCCTACAGTTAAATAGCACAGGCTTGGTTATGATAACAACAATTTTTATTTTTGATTTCTTAGTGATATAACATTAGCGAAAGCATAAAAATGATGAATCTTACGCGTTGTGTGAAAGTATCTGTGTGATATGTGCCATGACAACATAGGCTGGTTCCTGAAATTATGAAACCATTGATGTACGTTACTTGATACACATAATACAAACAATTGAAAAAAAAAAACTATTTGATATAGGTTCTCTTTGATAACCACCATATGAATCTTTAAGGTTTTAAATACTACCTGAGTGGGAGGAGATGTCTGCAATGAATCAAGGTGGACACAGTGATAGCGAAGGAGGAAATCGAAAAAAATTGTTCTGACAGATTCATGCTGATTTAAGCTTGTTCATTTTGTAACCAATAGATTGTTGTTTGGTCGTCTACTGGAATAAATTATTTTCCCTCCGAGAAAATGTATGATTACCTATGTATCTCGTAAAAAGAATATTTCTATTCAATTGATTTTTTCTGGTTTTAATTGGGAATTCAAATGAATTAATAGGAAGTTTTGATTAGAGAAGTTTTAATTGGGAATTCAAATGAATTAATAGGAATTCAATTGTAGATCCTTATTTTATGCGAAAGATTTTCTTAGGAAGTTTTGAAAATACATTAACCATAACCGTGGGATGATAATTGATTGTGGAATGGAACATCCTGACCATCCACACCAATGTTTTAAAACTCGGGCCGGTGACCGACTTCGGTGAAGGTACCGGTCATCAGGTCAAGAGTCGGACCGGGCGGTCGACGAGTTAAACCGCATGACCATTAACTCGGTCATGATTAAAAAATTTATAAAAACTTAATTTACTAAAATTAAACTCACGAAAAACTATACTTTAATTTATAAATTTCATAGATGTAAAACTTAATTAATGTATTAATAAAAATTGTACTTCAAAATATCTTTTTTGACTAAACTTCAAAATATCTTATAAATTATACTTTAAACTACCATATATATATATATATATATATATATATATATATATATATATATATATATATATATATATATATATATATATATATATAAGTTAGAATATATTGACACCAGGTGTCAAACTTAGCGACTTACACCAACTAATAACTTTTCGTATAAAATGAAATTTACCAATCCGACCGTTGAATAACGTGATATTATCTCACGATCTTTTGATTTTATTTGTATTCAGGAAACAAAGAGGGAGTTGATGGTAGAAGGTGAGGTTGGAATGCTTTGGGGTAGTCGGACCTTTCGGTGGTTACATCAACCATCTCGTGGTTTATCTAAGCGATATCCTATCCTCTTGGCTCGAGGGGACTTGTACTGTTACTTCTCACTTCTCTAGCACTGGTTTTCTTGGTGTCACCGCTACGGTTCATAACAAGGTTGTTCATGTGGTTAATATTTATGCTCCTTTCGCTATTATAGCTAAGAGAAGGGTGTGGGCTGACTTGTTGGCAGCCAGGCAAAGATTACGGGGTGGAGAGTGGTGTGTTGTCTGTGACTTTAATGTTGTATCGTGTGCTTCAGAAAGACGGGGTAGAAGTGGGAGCTCCTTTGACGCAGAGATGGATGATATAATAGCTTCATTATTGATATGGATCTAATTGATGTTCCAGTGTCTGGGAAGAAGTTCTCTTGGTTTTGCTCTAACGGTGTTTCTATGAGCAGATTGGATAGGTTCCTTATTTCGGAAGGACTTATAGCTGATTTGGGGATTACAGGTCAGTGGATTGGAACATGGATATTTCAGATCACACGCCTATTTGGCTTCTGCGCTCAGTGAAAGATTGGGGGCCTAAGCCTATTCGCATCTTTAATGCGTGGCTGGACCATGTTCCTTTTGTTCAGCAGTGCTGGAATGATATAAACATCATAGGTCACAAGGCTTTTGTTATTAAAGAAAAACTGAAGTTGCTCAAGGGAAGTATAAGAGGTTGGAACAAAGAAGTTTTCGGTTAAGTGGACTTAAAAAAATAGATTCTTTGGTTAGGGACCTGAACTCTCTTGATGAGATCCTCTACGAAAGGTGGGATAGTGAAGTTATGATGAATAGAAGGGAAGTCTCGGCCTCCTTATGGAAAGAAATTCAAGTGAAAGAATCCTTTTTGGCTCAAAAATCTAGAGCTAGGTGGATAAAAGAGGGGATATGAACTCTAAATATTTCCACTCCCTTTTTGCGTTATAGAAGAAGAAGATGTAATCTAGTTATTATGAGGACACACTGGGGATATGATGGAGGATGTAGATGAGGTCAAGCTTTTGTTATAAACCATTTCGAGAATTGCTTCACGAGGTGAACCATAATCGCCCCACCTTGGGAGGTCTTTAATTCACGCAATTGCAATTCCGATTTCGATGGTTACAACCTTGGTTTTATAAACCGTTGGAATTTTTGAAAGATGATGTGGTGGGTTTCTTCAATGAGTTTTTTGAGAATGCATTCCTTCCCAAAGCGATATCACCTCTTTCATTGCCTTGGTCCCAAAGAATGATAACCTCGAGGTTGGGTGAGTTTAGAGCCATCTGCTTGATAGGGTGTTCGTATAAAATCTTGGCCAAAGTTTTGGCTGGCCGGATCAAGAAAGTAATGCCTTCTATTATATCCAATCATCAATCAGCCTTCATAGGGGGAAGACAAATTCTAGATGGGGTGGTGATCGTTAATGAGTTGGTGGACTATGCAAACCGGCGAAGTAAGGAAGATTGCTTGTTGTTCAAGGTTGACTTTGAAAAGGCTTACGACTCTATTTCTTGGGATTTCTTATTATATATGATGCGCAGAATGGGCTTCCCCACCCGATGGATTGCTGGGATTAAATCTTGTATCTGCACTAGCTCTATGTCGGTATTAGTGAATGGTAGTTCTACTCAAGATTTCAAGGCTCAACGTGGCTTGAGGAAAGGGGAGAGAGGCAATGCACTTTGTCCCCTTTCCTTTTTCTTATTGTTGCCGGGTTTGTTTCCGCTTTGATGCGCAAGGCGGTGGATATAGGCGCATATCAAGACTTCTCAATTAACTACGACTTGAAATTCTCCATAATGCAATTCGCAGATGACACAATGTTAAGGCCTCTTGGGAAACCTTATGGAGTATCAAGTCCATCTTGCGTTCTTTTGATTTAGTGTCTGGCTTGAAGGTTAACTTCCATAAAAGTAAACTTATTGGTATCCACACTCCGGAACGTTTTTTGGAGAGGGCAAGTACTTTCCTTTATTGTAGAACGAAATCTATCCCCTTTAAGTTCTTAGGCATTCCTATTGGTGCTAATCCCTGAGAAGTCAACTTGGAGCCCCAAGTATAGGGCGCTTAGAAAGTGTTTGTCATTATGGAAGGGTCATCTTCTTTCCATAGAAGGTCGGGTAACTCTAATCAATTTCATGCTCAATAGCATTCCCTTATACATGTTTTCTTTCTACAAAGCGCCGAAGGTTGTTATTAAAAATGATCAAAATTCAACGGTATTTCCTATGGGGTATCAAAGAAGGGGAGAGCGGTATGTATTGGGTCGCTTGGGATAGAATATGTAAGCCAAAGAAAGCGGGAGGGCTCGGGATTAAACATCTCAAATTATTCAACTTAGCTCTTCTCTGTAAGTGGAAGTGGAGGACCGTAGTGTAAGTTGGAGTCGATTGCTGCAAAATAGATATGGGGAGTTTGGACCACTTTTTGTTCATGCTCCGATGGAAGGTAACAACCATCAGAATACGGGGTCAGTTTGGTAACTTTGGACAAGTCATTAGAGGAATGCAAAAGATTTGCGTGGTGTATAAGAAGAGGGTTGGGTAACAACGTTCTTATTAATTTTTGGAAGGACCAATGGCTTGGTATTGAGCCCTTGTTCAAGGTCTTCCCATTACTATATGAAGGGAGTGGGAAGCAGCAACACTCCGTGGCTGATTTTGGATTTTTGGGACGGCGATAGATGGACCTAGTTATCATCGTGTGGCTTGACCACTCCGACCCGGTTAGAGCAGCTGAAGGCGAGATTTTGCATAACATCCTGCAAACTGTGGCTCCCATCAGTTCGAAATCAGATTGCTAGATATGGCCCTACGATCCTTCGAAGAGGTTCTCGGTTAAATCTTATTACCAACATTTGGTTGACATCGTTCCTTCCACTGATGTTTCGGCTCTGCATTGTTTATCGGCAGAATTTTGGAAACCGGTTGCTCCTTCTAATGTGGTTATCTTCGGTTGGCGCTTATTGTTGGACGCATTACCTTTACGCGATCAATTGTTGTGCAGGAACGTTATACTGACAGCAGATGAGCCTACTGTCCGCTATGCCATCTCGACTGCGAAGACTCGCAACATTTGTTCATGACTTGTCCATTTGCACAATCGGTCTGGACTTCAATTGGAGCGTGGTTAGGCGCGAATGTTGATTTGTCTCTGAGTATGGTGGATTTTTACAGAAGTTGTGTTCATTGGTGCCATGGGAAGAAGTCCAAACGAGTAAAACATGTCTTTTGGCTCACCACGTGTTGGAGTATATGGCTTGCAAGAAACAACGTCGTCTTCAAAGAGGAGGAAGCTAGCGTGGACTCGGTTGTTAACCGGGTTAAGAGTCTTTCTTGGAGTTGGTGTATATATAAATTGAAGTGCAACTCTTCAATGTCTATTTCTTTATGGGGTTCTAACCCTCTTTCGTGCTTTCAAGGGGGAGAAACTGTGGGTTGATATTCACATTGTAAGCAATCCACATCTGTTTTGAGGTACTCTTTTTCCCTGCCTGAGTCTTTTCCCAATGGGTTTTGGCTCGGGAGGTTTTAATTAGGCCTCCCCATTCCCTTCTCAGAAATGGGTTGGCGCTCTCAGTGCTCTCATCAATACAATTATTGCTTATAAAAAAAATTAAAGATCAATTTGGCTTCCTCAAAAATAAAAAGAATAAGCGTAGTCCTAGAAAGAAGAAAATGTGATTCAAATTAGTTTTTAATATGGACTAAAATATTCTTATATAATTATTTTAAAATGATTAATTTGAGCCACTTTTTATTTTTTAGGACTAAGGTTCCACATTTTTACTAAGGATCAATTTCTCAGATTCACTCTAAATCATAAACTCGGTTTTGAACAATGTTCCTCGTTATTATTTCTCTTTTTATATAGCTCCAAAGGTGGTAACTTTCTTTGGGGTATTGATGAAATGGATAGAGGTATGTCTTGGATAGCTTGGGACAAGATCTGTCGGCCAAAGAAGAAGGTTGGAATTAAAAATCTAGAATTGTTCAATACGACTCTTTTATCCAAGTGGAAGTGGCGGATGCTAATGGATGATAATGCTAATTGGAAGAGTTTACTCCTACACAAGTATGGTGATTTCTCGTCGGTTTTTATTCATGGGTCTGTGGAAGCTATTAACAGGGGAGTTAGAGGCTCTATTTGGTGGCGTGATTTGATTCTCTTGGATATTGTTCAATCTCCAACTGGTTGGTTTGGCTCTTGTATGAGGAGAAGGATAGGAAATGGTGGGCTTATTCACTTTTAGAAGGATCATTGGTTAGGATAATCTCCTTTATATATGGTTTTTCCTAACTATTCCGGACTGGGTCGAGGCCCATCCCATCAATAGGCACCAGAGCCAGATTACGCTGGACCTGACACTCCACGACACCGGGTTGGGCTTGACCCAATCCCGGTCAATGTAGGCCGGCCCAAACCAACGTTAGAACCGACCCAAGAATCAACTTTGTAAGCAGGGACTAAATCAATGAACCAGATCGATTTGGCGCATCCAACGGTTCCGCCTCAGCGCCTACGTCTATAAATAGACCCTCCCCATGGGATCAGATACATTCTCATTCATTCCTCACCTCTCACTTTATGTGTGCTTACTTAAGCATTATAGTGCTTGCAAGTACCACCACCGCGGCGACCCAAACCACAGAGGATTAAGCTTGCCTCGAACCACCGTCGACCTAGGCGAGCCACCAGCATCATTACCTTGGGTCGAATCTGCTAGTCGATCCAGGTACGAACATTGACGACCATAGTAGAAGTACATCACTTACTCTCAAACTTACACCCTCTATGGTACCCATAAGACACCGCCTCACCTGAGGCCGACCGCAGCCCTGAAACGCGACGATATCTCCACAGCAAGTCAGACCAATCACTTACTCTCAAACTTATCACTGGCAGTCACTCTATTGCCGGCGGCGGCGAATGTTGAAACGTAAATGGTAGGAGATATCCAACCTCTACATGGAGTTACATTGTGTATGAGTTATACGATCTTGGATATAGACAAACTGTAGAGTTCACTTGCTAATATACAAGTAAGTTTTACTTCTTCAGATTGCTTCACACCTTAAAGAACTAATATTCCAGACAAAAAGAATAAAGAACGAGCCATATTAAACTTTGCCCTTTTGTGGTCATGAATAAGTTCATATTCTAAGACTAAATCAAGAAAAGTTTATACATTCATAAGACACACACAAAGTGACCACCACACGCGCGCCACCGCCGCCGACCTGCTTGGCTATGTTAATTTTGTTAGAAAAAGAAAAATCAATTGTTGTTGACCGAGTTGACCAAGTCAAGGTCACAACATAACCGTTGTTTTTATTAAAATCCGTAACGGTTTTTTCCATCAATTCCCATTGGGTTTTCTTTCAAATAGAGTCGTTGGCTCTTTATGAGTTGCAACGAATTGCTCCTCTCTTCACCTATAAAGGACCTCTCTCCTCATTTGCAAAGTGCACCAAAACTTTGTCAATCAAGAGTTTCTTCACAAGTTTTCTCTCTTCTCCCTTATAACATTCTTTTTCTTTTGAAAGTTTGAGATATTTCCATGCTAAGAGTGGTTTTCATAACCATATAGAGTGGTTTCTATAAACCATATTGAGGGTGTATTTCTAGAGCGAATTTCTCACAGTGCAGTGAAAATTTGTAACAGTGTAACTGGGCTGTTTTATCCTGGGGACGTCGTGGTTGATAGCCTACTTGCACCTTTGAGTAGTGCCACGAAACGTCTTAAAGAGAGCGACCTAGTCCGCGACTCATCCCAGTAATATCTTCGGTTTAATTTAAAATAAAAACCTAAATACTGTTGTTTGGGGAAAGTTCTGGCTAAGGAAGTCTTCCTATCTTTCAAGTAAATGAGCACATTATCTACTATGAGTCAGACAGAGCCTATGTTCCTTTGTAACTAGATTCTTGTTAAGATTTCGGCAAGTGTACCGAATCGTCGCAAGTAATAATAAAACGGTAAGACCGAGTGTCGAACTCAAGGATCGAATGCAAATACCAATAAGCATTAACAAAAACTAAACGAACACAAATAGACTATGATTAGGTTGATATGATTGAGTAATAAAACTCTAAGGTAAAAATAATAAAATGTTTTTGGATTTTTGATAATAGAAACCGAAGAACGCTTTGAAAAGATGAGATGGTAAAAGATGTTAGGGACAAAATCCTATTGATTCCACACTATTGCAATTGACTTGAATTAAAAAATTACCCTCTCTTTAACTTTGTTATCAAACCCACAACATTAACTAATTCCTAATTCCTTAGGTAATTGATCCTTTGTTGATAACTAAAACCCCTAATCCCTTAGGTGATTCTAATTCACAACAAGCATTCCAATCAAGGGTTTGCAATATACAACAACTCAAATATTATTCCTAAGCTAAGAGTTGAAAGTATTCAATCTCAAACATTCAAATATAAAATTTCCATTCCATAAATAAATCATAGATCATCTCATGAGTGATCAAGTCATAAAAAGCATTAAGAACAAAGATTCAATACACAAAGTAAGAGAGAATTTAACAAAAAGAGATTTAGCTACGCATAGAGGAAGAAGAAGAAAAACAACAAGTGCTTTAATTTAATGCACAAAGTCTAACATTTTTTAGGTACAATGTAGAAGATTATAATGACAATTGACATACAATCACATAAGAATAGATGCGACAAGAAGCTTTCTCAAGGTGGATTTTTGAATATAGTATACAGCTGCAATGCATTATAATAAGCATAATTAATTATAGGGATGCAAATGATATGCCATAATCTGAAGAAGTTAAATACAAGGTTTATCAGTTAAAGCAAATTCAAAGATCTTTTAGAAAGACTGATCAACTTTTAGCACTCAAGATTTATGCAACTGCGATTGTGCTTGTAAAATCTATAATGGTTTTTTAGGCCTCTGCAATCACAACAAGTGCAATTGTGACTATATTGCTACATCTGTCTGAATTTATAGGCAACGTGACAGTTTGTAGGCCTCCTAATAAGTACAAATTCTTCTCATGTTTTGTTGTAATTACAACCAACCTGTGAAACACTGGACTTTGACACTTTAACACACCAGATACGACACGGACACGGACACGCCGACACGGCTATATCCCAAAATATAGGACACGAGGACACCGCTATATATTTATATTTAATACAATAAAATAAATTATGAGCAAAATTAATAGATTCTAATCACAAGCAAAATTGAGTACTTTCAATGCAAAAATTATTATCTTCAAAAAAATTACGAAAAATACTCTAAAACAAATTTATAAAATCATATCCTATAGTCGGTCATCATTGAAAAAGACAGCCTCTAAGGTTGGCTCATCTAAAGATAAAAAACAAAGTACACGACACAATAATATAATAGTAATATATATTAAAGGAAGGAAAAGATAAAACTATAAGAAGCAAAATATAAGAGAACAACAGCAAAAGCATAATAAAACTATAAGAAGCACTGACGTGCGAACTGCGATTAAAGACGACAGGAAATCAAAAGAAGACGACGATAGCGAAAGTGGAAGTAACATCTTACAAAGATTACGTGCTCAGATCCGACAGACAAGTCCAAGCTACTTCGTCTATAAATAGAGGTGCAGGCCTCCAATTTCAGGTACACTCTCATTCTTGCACATTCCGCCTTATTCGTCTGCAGGTACACCCCACCCGACGTGGGAGGAAGACTAACTCGAACCAGCCGAGCTCAATCTTCAATGCCGACGACAATCTTCAAAGTTCAAGAAGCAAGATCCTCAAAGCTCCTCGGACAAGGTATATCCAAATTCCAGGACCGAACACATATCCAAGATGCGACAAGAAGCTTTCTCAAGGTGGATTTTTGAATATAGCATACAGCTGCAATGCATTATAATAAGCATAATTAATTATAGGGATGCAAATGATATGCCATAATCTGAAGAAGTTAAATACAAGGTTTATCAGTTAAAGCAAATTCAAAGATCTTTTAGAAAGACTGATCAACTTTTAACACTCAACTGCGATTGTGCTTGTAAAATCTATAATGGTTTTTTAGGCCTCTGCAATCACAACAAGTGCAATTGTGACTATATTGCTACATCTGTCTGAATTTATAGGCAACGTGACAGTTTGTAGGCCTCCTAATAAGTACAAATTCTTCTCATGTTTTGTTGTAATTACAACCAACCTATGAAGCACGGACTCGGACACGGACACCAGATACGACACGGACACGCACACGCCGACACGGCTATATCCCAAAATATAGGACACGAGGACACCGCTATATATTTATATTTAATACAATAAAATAAATTATGAGCAAAATTAATAGATTCTAATCACAAGCAAAATTGAGTACTTTCAATGCAAAAATTATTATCTTCAAAAAAATTACCAAAATACTCTAAAACAAATTTATAAAATCATATCCTATAGTCGGTCATCATTGAAAAAGACGGTCTCTAAGGTTGGCTCATCTAAAGATAAAAAACAAAGTACATGCCACAATAATATAATAGTAATAGTAATAGTAATAGTAATAGTAATCTTTATTATATTTAAATAAGAGTTTTTCTAAAAAGCCATGTCACAACACAGTAAAGCCACATCACTCATCAAAAAATCCATGTCAGCAACAGTAAAAGCCACGCAAGCATGACAAAAAGCCACGCAAGCATTTTATTGTTGCTACATTAAATTGCAATTGTTAATAATTATTATTTACTTCCCAGGTTATTCAAAATTCAAATATTTGAATGAATTGTACATCACGGCGTTACCATGTTTGAATTTATTTTTATTTTAATAGGTTACTTTATGGCATTCAATTCTTTATAGACATTGGTCAAAAAGAAAAAATTTCATTATAGACAGATTTGGTACGTTATTGTATGCAAAATTAATTAATGTGGATTTGAGCCTTTAAATAATTTACGTTTCAAACTCAATAGCAACCACCATCACACTTATCTTCCATTTTCTAAGTTAATTTTCTTTTTCCTTTATTTTTATAAATTCAATGTTCAGTTTTTTTAAGTGTTGCAGCACAGCAAAATGATCTTCAAAGGAATATGCATGTAACAAGTTCATCTTCAAATGAATATGTCATCTCTTTTGATTCTTTTGAATTTTTAGTGTATAAAATTAAAATGGGGCGTTTTAAGTGTCTTAATATCTCATAATGCAATTCCACATTTGTAGGATCGGTTTATATCACCTCCATAACAACCAAATCAGCCATCCCTCATTGGAAATGAGAAATCAGTAGTGTATGCTCCTCTCTCCCCAGATCAATATCTATTTTTCATAGGCTAATTCACTTGTGCCAGCTTATGTGGAATTCAAACAGACCCTACGGCCTCTTTGATTTAGAACAACTGAGAGAAAAAAACGAAGATGAAAATTGGGAAGAGACTTTACGTAGCCATACTGATAAAAGATCCTACGGTCCTCAATCGATTAGCTTCGATGTTCCTTTCTACTGTGCCGATTTCGTTTACGGACCCAACTTCGATGTTTCTTTCGATAAGCTATTGTAAGCTTATTTTATTTTATTTGAGTTTTTTTTTCTTCCATTATTTTTTAGACTTGTGCGTTTTAATCAATCTTTTGCTTTTTGAAACTGAAATAGGAGTTACAAAATCCGAAGAGTCACTATGAAGAACTTAAGGATATAAATTTGAAGTTGAAAACAAGGGAACAACAAGAGGTAATTTTATTCAAACTGATTTCATTTACCCTAATAATAATTTCAACAACTTTCCTCATATTTTATTTACTTTTGTTATCATTTTTCTTCATCGTGAGGCCAAATTTGTAATTTGATTTATGGAAACCAACATCCCTATAATATTTGTGTTGACCAATAAAATTTTGTAATATTTGAGTTTGGATGCCCAGGTTCATTGAAGTTTCCACCTTTTCAGTGCACTATTTGTGCTGGTTTTCAACCTAATGTTTATCTTTGTTCTTAATTATTGACAGGCAGTGAAGAAGGGAGACACTATTTTTATTGGTCAATATTTGTTCACGAGAAGTGAAACTACTTCTGTATGGCTAGAGGTATAATATGTTTATTAACCCAGAGTGCAAAATTTATTTCAATATTTTATTGTTCTTATGTATCTTTCTTAAGTAGTTTGTCTTCGTCCTTTCAACTTTGGTTTTTGTGCATCAACCATTTATTTTGAGTTTATACTATAATTTGCTATCATTGAAAATTAGAGTAATTTTACCATATTACTCACTAGATTAACCTCCATAAATTTTACCATCTTTTCACACAAATTTTACCATATTACTCACTATATTGTGACATTATTGCTAGGATAGTTAGAACATTGTGGCTTATATGGATTTTATCTTCAATGGAAGATTTACTGTTTTGTGCCTCTTCTTGAACAATGTTTATACCTTGCTACAATGGGTTCGATTCTTTATTTTGACATTAAATTTGAACATATGCATGACAATGTGTTCTTTGAAACACTGCAAACTTCCTTCTGAGGGAAGTGTTGAAAATTTTTTATTCAATATGCATTAAGTCTTATTCAGAAAATTTAATATACTATCACTTAAGTCTTATTCAAAAAATTTAAATCTTTTCTTCCATTGATTATCTTTTCATCACTAACCTTCTATATTTTAATACCTTTTTTGTTGCCCTCTTCTATGTTCTTTAGGTGAGTGGGAAACAATTTGTTGAAAGGAGTTGTTAAAGTGATCTGTAATGAATTCTCTGGCAAGCATACGATTTCATGGCATAAGGTAGTGATGATGAATACATTTCTAGCTTGATTTTAAATTCCAAAGACATCAATTTAATTGGTGCTATATACGTATTATTGAAAACCTGTCTTGATTTAGTACTCACCGGAATCTATTGCTTGCTATACTCCAAATTTAGTATTCATTAGAATCTATTGCTTGCTATACTCTAAATCCAGTACTCTTGCAAACAGATGGTCATTTGAAATTTTGACGTCCAATTTGCTTTCTCGCATATAAATAGCTCCTCAACCTAGCCACTTAGAGTTATTAAATTGGAGAAGAAATGACAATCTCGAAAGGAATTTCATATGAATCTATATCATTGCTTTGCCATGGCTTATTACTGCAACTTTGGGACGAATCCAGTAGTTTCAATATCAAACTTTGGGATCAATGTGCCTCTTTGAACAGTATTTAGAAATCAAACACACTGATTTTTTGATTTTTATCTTTTATATTTTGAGACTGTGTTTGTTTATGCTAATGATGTTTACAAATAACATTGAGTGTTTGTATCTGCTAGAATGCAAGGGGAATATTAACCCAACATATGGAGTTAGTACAAATTTCGAGCTTAATATAGGCTAAACAAAATGTTTAGATCCAACCTCCTTCCTAAATAACACATTCAGATAGGAAGATTACTTGAATTTGTATTTTTGGTAAATAATAAGCTAATAGAGCTATTGGCGTTAGAATCTAATTATAAGTGTTATGCTAAGGTGAAATTTTCCAGCAAGGTTGTTCTACCTTTGTGAAGGCCACCTATTATAAGATCTCAACCGTTGCTTATGATTATGCGCCTGATGAACCTATTTCTGGCCGTCGATTATTTGACTGATAGTGAGGTGGATGCCACCTTTTTTTATGGGGTATTACGTGGTTTTTTTGGTAGGGTGATGTGGATGGTCTACATGTACAACTCATGGTTGTAATGATAATGATAATGATAATGATTTTTGGTTACGCTTAAACTCCATTACATTCATTTTTATTTTACTGACTCTTCGTTTGTTATTGCCACAGAAGCTTTAATTTTTCTCTTGATCTCATCAGAGGCCAAATAAAGATGAAAGACAAGGATTTTACATAAGTGGGGAAACTGATCCCAAAGTCAGTATTTGAAGTCTATATCTTGCTTGAATAATTTTATTCAATATCTTGAACAATGAATGATTCAATATCTTGAACAATGAATGAGGTTGGGGATGCACGTTTTAGTTTTGAGCTATTTCTAATTATGATGATTTGGAATTTATTTTTGGGTTAATTATTTGATGTTTTTAATATCTCAATTTGTCCACACAACAAAAAAACTATTACAATCTTTATATTGCACAAAATAACATTAGATGCGTGACATTTCAATTTTATATTTCCGTTTGAGTACAACATACCACATACGCGATCAGCCCGTGCGGATGCATGGGTAATGCAGTCAGAGTATCTGCTAAGGATTTTGTTTTTCGGATTTTTTTTCCTTGAGGCTTACAGTTATATTTTTGGCGAAACACCTCTAATTTCAGCTACACGCTGAATATCAACTGATTCACATTGTCGGTAACAAACCTGCTAATTTCGTCTTACTCAGGTCAGTAACACAATAGAAATTTTAATTTCGATAGTACAAATTAGTAGACATAAACAGATCCTATTCCGGTAGAAATAACTGAATTTTCAGCTTCAATAGAAATATTCTCGCTGATCTAATAAAATTGTGAAAACTGAATCATATTGAAATCTTACGTTCAAAAGAAATGTATACCCGTGCTGGCACAGGTGATACATACTAGTATATATTAAAGGAAGGAAAGGATAAAACTATAAGAAGCAAAATATAAGAGAACAACAGCAAAAGCATAATAAAACTATAAGAAGCACTGACGTGCGAACTGCGATTAAAGACGACAGGAAATCAAAAGAAGACGACGATAGCGAAAGTGGAAGACCAAAAAGGGTTTTCTATTTCTGAATAGTGAATTCTGAGTAACAAGTGTAAGTTGTTAAATAATAAATATTGACCTTTTTCCTTTTGGTGGATCAATTTCAATATATCTTGAGCTTCAACTGATGCAGTAAATATTCAATTCAGAAATTTAAAATACTATTAAAATAACTACATTGTTTATAAAAGAAACTGATGAGTACAAGGAAGATTTACAATTCTCACACAAAACATAAAACTTTATAAAAATTCACTAGTGGAAATGAATCCAAAACAATTTAGGAAATCCTAGAAGCTCGATGTCGCATCATACACATCCTGAATCTTACAAAGATAAAACATGACTCAAAGTCTTCAAAATTAGCCACAATCACATGAGAATACAGGCAACAAACACAGTAAGAGCGAACAAACCATTATATCAAAAAGCTACAGCAGTGCCACACCCTTGCATTGCATATACACCCATCCTGTTCTTCAAGAGAATTCCTTTGATGCCACAAGAAGCTTTCTCAAGCTGGATCTTTCATTATAGCTTATTGCTATAGGTACCTGAGAAACCTGCATCTTCCTCAAACCGACCACCATTTCCAACAAATTTTACTTTCATGTTTTCTATGTTAATATGCAGAACATGAGCTATTTTTGGCCAGTCCTCGCCTATTTCCTTCCTGCATCGCCTCTCTAACTCAGGGCAGCTCCAAATCGTTAAATATTTCAATCTGTTAAGTTGTTGGAAGGTCGTTGGAAGACAAGTCAACTTTGGGCACGTGTGAATTGTCAATCTTTGAAGTGAGGAAAGGTTTCCCAAGCAGTCAGGCAAGGATGACAGGTTTGGAAGATCAGACAATAATAAGTATTGAAGAGTAGTCATATGCTGTAAAGTCTCATGCAAATCTTCCACTTTCGAACAGCTTACAATCGTCAATTTCTCAAGACAAGTTAGGTATTTAAAACCTGTTGACAGATTGAACTGATCGCAACCATAAATCTCTAACTCCCTGAGTGACCGCAATCCTTGCAATACTTGATCTGTCAATGACTCGATGCCGTGACATCCCCTAATATGCAATTCTTGGAGGGCACCAAGGTTAATGATTTCAATTGGGAGTAGCTCGAGTTTGGAGTATTGGTGAAAGCCCAGTCTTTTCAAAGAAGTAAGGTTTCGCAGGCTCCCATATGGAAAGCAAGTTAACTCTTTATTATCCTTGAAATGTAGGGATTCAAGATTACTGAATTTATGAATTGAACTTGGTAAATCTTGATTGTATTCCCCTTCTATACACAGATCAGTGAGAGATGGAAGGGAAGGCAAGCTTAGCAAATTAGGACATTCAGTAACTCGAAGTTTGGAAAGGCATGGAAACATATTTTCTCCATCCTCCCTTGATAGCCTCATCAAGTTTGGCAGCTTCTCTAGAGTTAGAACTTCCAGAGCCATAAAACCTTCAACTCCACCACTGTAGGATACCTCGCACAGGCATGTTACATGACTCGAGTTAGATATTTTAAGATATTTCAGAGAAGGTAGTTTCCACAGCTCCGGAAGGTTTAAGCAGTTGATGCAATCGCTGAGCTCTAAAGTATTTAATTCCTGGAGAGAAGAACCAGACATCCACTGTGGGAAACATGTACCCTTATATCCTCCCACACCCAAAGATTCAAGTTTTTGGGTATGAGGTTGAAGCACTTCTAAAATCTGCTCAATGTTTTCTTGTAATTGGGACTCTTCATTTCTCTCCCACGACAACCACAATTTGTTCAGGTGCTTCCTCGACATATTGGCTTCTTTGGCATCTGTTGCAGTTTTTACTCTCTCTAGGTGTTTGATGTGAAGCTCTCCCTTAAGGTTCAGTTGTCCCAACTCTTCCAAAAGGGACCCTCTTTTCTTGCCAACAATATATATGCTTAAAGTCCTTAGAGAAGTCAACTTCCCTATCTGTGGGGGCAAGCTTGATAGTGAGTTGCAATTCGTCAAAGACAGATGCTGTAGAGCTTTTAAGCGTGAAAACTTATCAGGCAACTTTTCTAGATTGTAGCATCTGTTTAATTTCAAAACTTGCAAATTGTAAAGACTACAAAGGGATTCCGGAAGAGTTTTGAAGCAGCCGTCAGAAATATCCAAATATCTTAGATATTTTAAACAACCAATTGAAGTCGACAATTTGTCTAGTTGGGTTATCGAAAGCACCCTCAAAGAATTACATTCTAATACTTGGGGTGGAAGATCGTTAGAATAAAAGAAATTGTGACCCGTGGTAATGTAGGTCTTCAATAATTTGACATGGTCCAACTGGATAGAATAGACTTTGTCAAATGAGGTCCCCCAATCAATTGAGAGGTGTCGGGTTTTTCCAGATATATCAGCCACACCATTATTATATGTGCCGCAATAAATTTCCTCTGTGACAGATTGGGCAAGATCGTGAACAAGATCATGCATCTTGAAAGATGTAATCTTACCAAATTTATCTTTCTGAATATCTTGAAAAAACGATCTCCAGTGTAATTCATCCCACACATCGTTGCCAACATCTTCTGCATCCGACACTTGGTTCGATGAAATGAATCCATTGGCCACCCAAAGTTCAATTAGAAATTGCTTGCTTATTATTTCATCTTTTGGAAATAACGCACAGAAGGCAAAACATTGTCTCAATTTTACTGGCAAGTGCAAGTAACTTAATCTCAAAGAAGGCATGACAGAGTTCTCACCTTGTAAGCTCCATAAGTTGCTTTCCTTGACAGAAATCCATTGTTCTTCCTCTCTTTTAAAGCGCAAAAAACTCCCTAATGCTAATGCTGCAAGAGGAACTCCTCCACATTTCTTTAGTATCTCCTTCCCTATAGCCACAAGCTCTGCACGTTCTACCTCATTTGGTCCAAATGCTCGTTGTTTAAACAACTCCCAACAGTCTTTGTCAGATAGCATTGATAGTTCATGAGGAGGTCTTGTTCCCATGATTTCTGCTACCTTTAGAAGACGAGTAGTGACCAAAACTGAAGTACCCTTTCCTCCACAAGCCAATACAGATCTCAACCTTTGCCAATTCTCTTGTTGCTCATCCCACAAATCATCAAAAACAAGCAAATACCTTTTTCTTTGAAGTAGATCTTGAAGTTTTCTTTGTAGTGGATCCAATTCCAAATCCTCACAGCCATGGGTATTCCCAGATACTGATCCTATGATAGCTTTTGTCATTCTCTTCGGACTGAAATCTTCTGAAACACACACCCAAATTCTTAGATCAAAATGGTTGATTATACTCTCATGATTGAAGATGAGTTGGGCAAGTGTTGTTTTTCCAAGACCACCTATTCCAATTAATGGATAGACGGACAAGTCCTCCAATTCAGATGCTTCATGAATCAAAAAGTCTACAATTTTATCCTTGTCTTCATCTCTGCCATAGACTTGAGGCTGAGTGATGATTGAGGTGGTTTCACGCCAGTCAATGACTCTAGTTCTCGTGTCTCTAACTATCTCAGTCAAATGAAACTTACTCTTTTCTGCAGCTATTTCATCCAACCTATCTCTTATCCTCTTCATTTTCTTAGCAAGTTTGTAACGGAAAGCAGCATGCTTGGGATGAAGAGAGGATAAGAAAGAGTTGTGTACCTTTGATCCTTCATACTCCACTGCTTTAGTGTTACACTCATCCAAGATGTCATCGAGCACGTAAGCAGCATCTTTCAGCTTTTGAAGCCAATCTTTGATGGCTCTGTTTGAGAATTGTTTCTCCTCAGCATCTTCAAGTGTAGCCTTGATTGTAGTGAGCAAGCTGGCAAGACTTTGCAAGTCTTGATCGAAACCCAGAAATAGGCCAACCTCCTTCTGAACAAGTGAGCTCAAATTATCAAGCACAACTTCAAGGACAGCTTCAGCCATATTGTAAATCGCAAAATATGAAAGTACAAGTTGTGAGATTGAGAAATGAAGTGGTAGTAACAAAGGAGGAAGAAGATTAAAAATAAATGGTGGGAGATATTTTGCGTCTACATGTGAATGTGAAGTCAGTATGGGACCCAATCATTATTGATAAACAATAATTTACATTTGGAATTTTGCATAAAGATGCTTGAGATTTCGTGGATGTAACGAGGAGTGGGAGAAAGAAAGTGGGAGTAAAACAAGGGCAGAAAAAATCATTGGGTATAAAAAAAAATTATTTCCCTAAACAACCTACCTTTTAGATTAAATACCAAACTAACCCACTTTTTTATTTTTCCTTTGGTGAACTCGCCCCCCCCCCCACCACTAGTTCTCCACTAAAATTTTAGATTAAAATGCTTTGGTTAACACCCCCCAAGTTCTCCACATGGTTTTTTAATTTTTTTATTTTCTTATATTTAATTTTATTAAAATATAAATTAATTTAATTTAATTACAATAATTAATTTAAATAATTAGAATAATTAGTAAAATTATTTATAAAATAATTGGGGTAAAAAATGAAGATATTAAAAAGTGGAACAAAATTTAATATTTGATAAGAACAGAAATGAAAAACACAAATTGCAAAAATACAAGGATAGGAAATTTAAAACGAAACGACAGGAAAACATAATACAACCTAGTTCTACTTAGAAGCTCTCATGCTACGGACGATGGATTCGGCAGATTCTTGTGTTTCGACGCACAATTCGAGATAAGGTTCAATCAAACCTTGGAAGCTCTCATATTTCTCAAACATTTCTCGAACGTCTTTGTCTTTCTTGATAGGCACGGGGCACATTCGAATACGATTACGTGGGCCGCTACAGATGTAGGGGGAGCGACATTCGATACTAGTGATTTCTTGCTCCACACCATCTAGGTGCACATTTTCTGTTAGTTTTTCTTTCAATTCGGCGAAAGTGATGTTGTTCTTAAGCCTGAAATGTTTAGTTTTACGACCATGAAACAACACACCGAGTTTGTTGCACTCGGACTGATCGACAAATCATGTGATAGTCAACTTTACGTGTGTGCGTAATGAGTCTTTCCTGTATGGGTTGTTGTGGTGCGGGTGGTCTTTGTTGAAGAAGATGAATGACTTCTTCGGAGTGCGATTGTGTCCACGCATAACTCTAAGATTTGTCGCGCCATCGGAACGTTAGCTAGATGTTCCATCATTGCGCGGACGTCGTCGTTGCTTTGGATCTCCATGATCAATAATGGACGGTCCCCATCATCTCTACAATTGAACTTTTTGAAACGTATACGCTCCACGCCTTTACGCCACGCCCCTCCGGGCGAATCTTCCTCTCGGCCTTCTCATTCAATTGGCGCGAAGGTGATGTCCTCACTCATCCTGCGAAGACATGATTAGGACAACGAAAGACAACACCATGTTCGTCGGTGGTGACAATTCCACTTTGATGAAGGCGGTTAGGAATTTGTCGTTTAGTCTTGGGTTTGCACAACCGCCATTCCATTTTAGCGGCCTCGGGCGATGGTTTTTGGGAAGAAGCGAGAGAGAAAGATGACTCGAAGCCAAGCGGTAGGTTGAGGGTAAACCGGTGGTGTTAATGTTAGTGTAATTTGAGAATGTATTTATAATAGACGTGATCGTGTGTGGCCGTTGATTTAGGGTGATCATAACCGCTTGATTGTAGGGTTTAGTGTCGGCAAAATCTAGGCCGTTAAATTGTGTCGGCAAAATCTTGGCCGTTTAATAATGTCGGGAAAATTTAGGGCGTTAAATAATATCGGCAAAATCTAGGCCGTTCAATAAAAAAATACCTCAACACTTTGCACACTCTGCACAATGCGAAAGACTGCACAATGTACACTCGCACAATGCACACTCGCACAATGTACACTCTCGCACAATGCATTATTAAATATTGAAGATAAAATATTTAATAAGTGATCCAACTTAATTAAATGTGACTTAACATTAAAACCTTAAATTTAATAATTGATAAAAGACATGAATTGATTTAAAAGACTAATACGAAAAGTACAGAGAGTAGTAAATGTGACTAGTTTACATTGCGGTTAGGCGATTATTTTTGTTGTGACCTCATTTCTACAAATTCCGCGCATCTTTTGAGTGCGGGTTCCCGCTTCTCTTTGATCCATCTCTGCATGCGAATACGAGTAGATCGTGGACGGCCCTTTTTATCTCTTCGTTTAGTTGGATCATGCCAGTAGTTCAATAGTATTGAAAATCGGGCCATGAGGTCTCGGTTGGCAGGTGGGAACTCCACAATGTAAGTATTGAAAACATTATGCATTGTGTAGGGTGGATCGACAAACTTCAAGTGGTCGAAATTGCATTTTGCGCATGCTGCGATTGCATGTGAACAAGGGTAATGAAGTGCCTGAAATTTCCCACACTTACAAGTGGAAGGATACGAGAACATATGAAGGAAGACGTCATCTGGAGGTGATCTTGGGAAATAGTGGATGTTGTACATGTGTGTGGGTGAGTCAACTGTATAATCCCCCACAAACCAGATTTTGCCCCGAGCCTCACAACACACCTCCACAAACACGTATCGTGAACACAAGAAACCTGCCAAAGTGTAGTACTAGATTTGTTGACTTGGTATGCAACAGAATTGTTTAGGTGGTATGTTTGGATGAATTCCATGGCTATTTCTTTTGTGGGAAATTTCATTTTGAGTTTCAGTTCGTTTGGGTCTTCATTGGATAAAAGTTGGTTCCAGTCCATGGGATGGCCAAACTATGAATCATAAGGTTCTGGGCTATCAGTTGTGACGTTTTGAAAGTGTGAGACAGGCTCGCGGAATGCAACACCTATGTTGGGGTTAGTTTGAATTGGTTCCTGAGCGTCTTCACGCTGAAGAATTTCATCTTCATCATCGCTATAATCCCCAACGTCCTCATTATGGACACCAACAAACATACTAAACGGTGGGGTATTAGTTTCAGTTGCTGGAGGGTTAGTTGTATTAAGGTCAATGGGGTTTTCCGAGGATGAGGGTGCGAGTGATGGTGAGGTGTCGAACGACTATAATGCATGTTCGTTTGGGATGATGAAGGATTGAAGTGAGGGTAAACAGTGGAATGAAATCGGTGTATGGTTGAAATGTTTGTTGAGAAAAGGGATGGTGTGTGGTGATGGAGATGGAATAGAGTGGGGTCGATTATTCAGGTATAGTTTGAAGCAAGATCAACCAAGTCCGCATATATTTCGGTGTCTGAGATACCTTGACCTCTACATTGTTGGTAATGCTCCATCATCATTTAAACTTCTTCATCGGATGTAATTTCGAAACCCGCATAAAAGTCATGGCCAGCTGTGAGTGTTGTGGGGTACCGATATGTAATACTAGAAACCATTTTGGAATGGTCACGAGATATTATTTTTTCAATGGCTTCTTTAACTTGAGGTATTTGAATTTAGAGCTGAGTTTGACAAGGGTGTAGTTTTCACATCTAAACAACAAACCCCGAGTATCTGATTTTTCTACATAACCATTGTAAAACACGGTGATAAAAACTGGGGTTGGAGTTGGAGCCATTGATGAAGTTGGGAGTAGGAGGGTGTGTTTGAGTTTTAGTTGGTAGTAGGAGGATTTGTAAAGGTGTGGTTAGTGGTGGGAGATGTAGTGCCTATTTATTGAAAGTTAGACGGTTTAGATTGCACTGAGGGGATATTGTTTTGAAGACCAAGATTGCACCGTGACTTTTGAAGGCTACGATTGCACCGACAGTTTTAGCGGTCACGATTCCACCGACAGTTTTGAAACATTCAAAGTGGACTGTTCAGTGTGGATTCTGCAGACTAAACTGTGCATGGTGCAGAGTGAACTGTGTAGCGTGCATCGTTGAGAGTGACCTGTGTAGGGTTCATTGTGCAGTGTTAAAAAAAATAATTAGTCAAAATAAGGGTAAAAAATTTAGGTCAAAAACCATTTTAAGTTTAGTTGAAAAAATGATTTTTAACACACTTTTAAGTAAAAAAATTACTTATTAAACGCATTTTTAAAATTTTTTTTCCAACACAACACTTTAGTATTACACTTTGTCTACAAGGTATAATATTTAAAAAATTAAAATACAAATTAAATTCGTGGGAAAAATGTTTTTAAAGTTAGGTAAAAAACCGTTTTTTATACTTAGTCAAAAACAATTTCAATCTTCAATTCCTTTCTTCTAAACCTTCAAAGTAATACAATAACTAATAAATCAATGAGACCTCCTTTACTTCAGGACCTCTCCTATCATGTCATATAAAATTATGAATTTTATTAAAAATTTTAACCTAACTTAAATTCATTTAACCTAGACAATACTATAACACTTCCATAAGGACAAATGCATGTGAATACTTGTCATAAACCATGTGAAAGACATATCAACAACCTAGAGACAAGCTACTTGACAAAGGCATAAGAATACTTGTCATAAAGAGTTATTAGGGTCATGTGAATAACTTAGACACAAGTATATGGACAAAGACATGTGAACTACTTTAATAAGGGTTGAAGACAAAAATGAAAATTATCATTTACACTCCTACACCCATTTTGGTCGTGGCAATATAGGGTATATTTTTTTAAAATTATAAAAAAAAAAATTAGGGTAAATAATGGGAAAAAATTAGGGCAAAAAACCATTTTAAGTTTAGGTGAAAAAAATAATTTTTAACACACTTTCTAGTAAATAAATTACTTATTAAAACATTTTTAAATTTTTTTTTTCCAACACAACACTTTAGTATTACACTTTGTCTACAAGGTATAATATTTAAAAAATTAAAATACAAATTAAATTCGTGGGAAAAATGTTCCTAAAGTTAGGTAAAAAACCGTTTTTTATACTTAGTCAAAAAAAATTTCAATCTTCAAATCCTTTCTTCTAAACCGTGTAAACTCTAGTACAATCTAAACCGTTTAAACTGTCGGTGCAATCTGGACCATCCATAAAACCAAATATAATATAAATATCGCTTTTAAACTTGATGCAATCTAGACCGCTTAAACCGCTTGCAATCTGGGCCTTTTAAAACTTTGGTGCAATCTACACCGCTTAAACCGCTTGCAATCCCGAACCATCCATAAAAACCAAATATAATATAAATATCAGTTTTAAACTTCGGTGCAATCTAGACCGTTTAAACTGTCGGTGCAATCTGGGCCTTTTAAACTTTGGTGCAATCTACACCGTTTAAATTGTCGGTGCAATCTGAACCATCCATGACAATCATGACAAGCCCCAGTGGCCCCCTTGTCTCCCACTTTCAGAAGGTGTCATAATTGCGTTTTGGAATCCAAGACCCATTATTGCGCATTTGTCCCCACCAACCACTGAACAAGTCAGAATTCATTGGATTCCCAACAAAACCATGGGCTGAAACAAAACCATGGGCTAAACCGTGTTTCAATACCATTGTAAGGCATCTATTCTTAACTTTATATATTCACCCATATATTCATTCCCTTCATTCAGACCAAAATCAAACCATCTTCTCTTCTCTGCCTCTTCACTTTCCGCAAGCCCTTGCCTTCTGAACCATCTTCTCTTCTTTGCCTTTTCATCTCCAAGTCTAACACGCAACCGACTTTACTTTCTTTATTACTCTCTTCATCTCCATCCAAAAATGTCTTCCCTACTAAACCAATCTAATCACATTTCCAACTCTCTCAAAAATGACCCCATGGATGTTCACCACAAATTCACACTTCCCACACCAGATGAATCTATACTACCTTTGATAGAAAGAGCCAGGGTTGGTAAAATTCTTTCAATTGGCTCGTTCAAAATCCAACCAGCCTTGGTGGCGTGAATGATCGAACGCCGGAGACCGAAACACACACGCTTCATCTTCCAAAGGTAGGGAGTGCACAATAACTCTCCAAGACGTCCGATTGCGGTTGGGGCTTTTACGTTGACGGAGATTCCATTACCGAAATACCTCAAAACTTGGCACGAAGTATGCGAACGATTATTGGGTAAAGTTGTCCCACCAAATGGAAAAGATGGCAATCAGATATCGTTGGCGTGGCTACGTCGTGAATTTATGGAGGTTCCACAGGGGGCTTCCATGACGCTTCTTAAACAATATTGTAGGGCTTGGTTGTTCTTTGTTGATCGGGGTACATAATCCCGCATAAAACATCAAACAGAGTCGCGATGAAATACCTACTCCCATTGAGAAAATTCGACGAAATATCCAAATTTAGTTGGGGTCGATGTTTGACAAACTTATACCGAATGTTGTGTACGACATCTACATCGCATACGAAAGGCTATGGGTGGATGTACTCTTTTTTACAATCTTGGGTCCGTACTGCGCATGCCTTTCCTACTACCGTCTTGCACACTTTCATATGATTGGCCACTAGCAAAGAGGTAAAAATTTTACACTTTTTTAAAAATACTAACAATTATATTTGATCTTTATGTTAACCGTTCCTTTTATTTACTAGATGGGAAAATCCACCACTTAACCACACCAGATGTCCAAGAGACCTTGTTTCATACAGAACAAGGATCGACCACATGACAGCTGAAGAATTTAAGTGGTTGCCTTATGAAGATTTCACACTTCCACCAGAAGCATATGAGGGCTCCGCCATATGGACGACAAACACAACTATGGTCTGTTTCCATATGGTCGAATGGCACCAGGCGGATAGAGTAAAACTGCAATATCGACTTCTCCAAGAGATACCAGCTGAACCACAAGATTTGACTGCCATGCACAGAATCACCATGTAGGGACATCATGATGTCGATTGGGCTCGATATCACAGTGGCTGGATCGACTTATGGAATGATAGACAAAATCGGTGTGTTGTCGGTCAACCCTGCTATGGAACACCAAAGCAGTCCGATAGATACATGCGCTGGTTTTTCACAAATTCAAGGCCATACATTTCTGTCGACCAACAGCTAAGGGATCCTCGTGTTGCTGGTGTTGTGGCTGATGTGGATGAAGAAGATGAAGAACAGGTACCACCTCCCCCAAGAACTCAAACTGAACGTCGAGAGCGTAACCGTAATCGTTATCGACGTCCGACACAAACTGAAGACAGGAATCAAACAGCGTGTGAGACAGAAGAATATGTGCCCCACCGCCACTCTATCTCACACACACCAACATCTCAGGACCCTGATATGTTCCACTCCTGTTTGGTTTCCACGCTGGTACACTCGAATCTGCGATTTATGCTCGTAGCCTTCAAGAGAGGGCCACCGGTGCTAGTTCTTCATCAGTGCCCCAACTTTTTCCATACCCACCTCCCCCTGAGCCCGGCCGTGCTAGTTTTTCATCAGTGCCCCAATATTATCTATACCCACCTGCCCCTGAGCCCTAACCCCAATTATTTCCAGACCCACCTCCCCCTGCCACGACTGAGGAAGAACCCGAACAACCACAACGGCGTCAAAGTCCACAACGTAATCCCCGTCCTAGATGGTGTGGAACTGGGTCTCATCTTCTTCGTTAATACTTTAATCTATTATTAGTTTGAGAAGTTGTATTTCATAATTAAGAAGTTGTACTTTAATCTATTATTAGTTTGCCGCAATTTTTAATATCTTCATTTTTTACCCCAATTATTTTATAAATAATTATTTAAATTAATTTTTGTAATTAAATTAAATTAATTTACATTTTAATAAAATTAAATACAAGAAAATAAAAAAATAAAAAAACCATGTGGAGAACTAGTGGTGGTGGGAGGCGAGTTCTCCACACCATTTTAAAAAAAATTGCAAAATTTTAGTGGAGAACTAGTGGTGGGTGGGGGCGAGTTCACCAGAGCAAAAAAAAAGTGGGTTAGTTTGGTATTTAATCTAAAAGTTGGGTTGTTTAGGAAAATAATTTTTTTTTGGTACCATATGGTTTTTTTGCCTAAAACAAGTGAACCTTTTTGCTCGTTGAAAAGAGAACGAACCTGATTCCACGCGTTACGGCAGTAACTAGATCAGTCAAGGATCTGATTCCCTGGCGTATGTTTCGTAAAATTGAAGAGTAGAAAAAGGAAATAAAACTGATAAGAGAGTAAATAGTATTTTACTGTTTTAATTATTTAAAATTGTGTTTTTACATAGGGGTAAAAGAGGAATAAAAAGTTTATAACTCATTCCATTCCATCACATTTCCAAACAATGGAATGAGAAATTTGTTCTGTTCCGTCATAAGATACCCAAACAATGGAATGGAAACTTCATTCCATTCTGCTCCACTCCATTCCATTCCGCTCCACTCTGTTCCATTCCACTGATTATAGTTTATCCAAACATACCAAGGCGTAAAATAGTAAAAAAAGAATTTTTGAACCGTCTTTTTTTTACCAAACACTTTACCTCTAACTTAAAAAATACTTTTTGCTAAACAATATTTTTCAAATGACCAGGAACTTGCCGACACTTTTAAATTGTCAAGATCTTGTCGACACTTTTTAATGGCCATGATCTTGCCGATACGTTGATAAATCTTTATAACGGCCAGTCCAATCGATGATAGGCCAACGGGGCGTTTCCTCCTACATTGAACGACGCCAACATTGTGCTTATTCCTAAGGTTGATAACCCCACCACTATGAAGGATCTTCGGCCTATTTCTCTTTGTAATGTTATATACAAAATCATATCTAAGGTACTTGCTAATCGCCTTATTTCGGAAGGACTTATAGCTGATTTGGGGATTACAGGTCAGTGGATTGGAACAAGGATATTTCAGATCACACGCCTATTTGGCTTCTGCGCTCAGTGAAAGATTGGGGGCCTAAGCCTTTTCGCATCTTTAATGCGTGGCTGGACCATGTTGATTTCTTGCCTTTTGTTCAGCAGTGCTGGAATGATATAAACATCACAGGTCACAAGGCTTTTGTTATTAAAGAAAAACTGAAGTTGCTCAAGGGAAGTATATATAAGAGGTTGGAACAAAGAAGTTTTCGGTTAAGTGGACTTAAAAAAATAGATTCTTTGGTTAGGGACCTGAACTCTCTTGATGAGATCCTCTACGAAAGGTGGGATAGTGAAGTTGTGATGAATAGAAGGGAAGTCTCGGCCTCCTTATGGAAAGAAATTCAAGTGAAAGAATCCTTTTTGGCTCAAAAATCTAGAGCTAGGTGGATAAAAGAGGGGGATATGAACTCTAAATATTTCCACTCCCTTTTGCGTTATAGAAGAAGAAGATGTAATCTAGTTATTAGGAGGGACATTGGGGATATGATGGAGGATGTAGATGAAGTCAAGCTTTTTGTTATAAACCATTTCGAGAATTGCTTCGCTGAGGTGAACCATAATCGCCCCACCTTGGGAGGTCTTTAATTCACGCAATTGCAATTCCGATTTCGATGGTTACAACCTTGGTTTTATAAAGCGCTGTTGGAATTTTTTGAAAGATGATGTGGTGGCTTTCTTCAATGAGTTTTTTGAGGATGCATTCCTTCCCAAAGCGATATCAGCCTCTTTCATTGCTTTGTCCCAAAGAATGATAACCCTCAAGGGTTGGGTGAGTTTAGAGCCATCTGCTTGGTAGGGTGTTTGTATAAAATCTTGGCCAAAGTTTTGGCTGGCCGGATCAAGAAAGTAATGCCTTCTATTATATCCAATCATCAATCAGCCTTCATAGGGGGAAGACAAATTCTAGATGGGGTGGTGATCGTTAATGAGTTGGTGGACTATGCAAACTGAAGTAAGGAAGATTGCTTGTTGTTCAAAGTTGACTTTGAAAAGGCTTACGACTCTATTTCTTGGGATTTCTTATTATATATGATGCGCAGAATGGGCTTCCCCACCCGATGGATTGCTGGGATTAAATCTTGTATCTGCACTAGCTCTATGTCGGTATTAGTGAATGGTAGTTCTACTCAAGATTTCAAGGCTCAACGTGGCTTGAGGAAAGGGGAGAGGCAACGAACCTTTGTCCCCTTTCCTTTTTCTTATTGTTACTGAAGGTTTGTCGGCTTTGATGCGCAAGGCGGTGGATATAGGCGCATATCAAAACTTCTCAATTAACGGCGACTTGAAATTCTCCATAATACAATTCGCAGATGACACAATGTTAAGGCCTCTTGGGAAACCTTATGGAGTATCAAGTCCATCTTGCGTTCTTTTGATTTAGTGTCTGGCTTGAAGGTTAACTTCCATAAAAGTAAACTTATTGGTATCCACACTCCGGAACGTTTTTTGGAGAGGGCAAGTACTTTCCTTTATTGTAGAACGAAATCTATCCCCTTTAAGTTCTTAGGCATTCCTATTGGTGCTAATCCCCGGAGGGAGTCAACTTGGAGCCCCGTTATAGGGGCGCTTAGAAAGTGTTTGTCATTATGGAAGGGTCATCTTCTTTCCATAGAAGGTCGGGTAACTCTAATCAATTCCGTGCTCAATAGCATTCCCTTATACATGTTTTCTTTCTACAAAGCGCCGAAGGTTGTTATTAAAAATGATCAACATTCAACGGTATTTCCTATGGGGTATCAAAGAAGGGGAGAGCGGTATGTATTGGGTCGCTTGGGATAGAATATGTAAGCCAAAGAAAGCAGGAGGAATCGGGATTAAAAATCTCAAATTATTCAACTTAGCTCTTCTCTCTAAGTGGAAGTGGAGGATCGTAGTGTAAGTTGGAGTCGATTGGTGCAAAATAGATATGGGGAGTTTGGACCACTTTTTGTTCATGCTCTGATGGAAGGTAACAACCATCAGAATATGGGGTCAGTTTGGTAACTTTGGACAAGTCATTAGAGGAATGCAAAAGATTTGTGTGGTGTATAAGAAGAGGGTTGGGTAACAACGTTCTTATTAATTTTTGGAAGGACCAATGGCTTGGTATTGAGCCCTTGTTCAAGGTCTTCCCATTACTATATGAAGGGAGTGGGAAGCAGCAACACTCCGTGGCTGATTTTGGCTTTTGGGACGGCGATAGATGGACCTGGTTATCATCGTGTGGCTTGACCACTCCGACCCGATTAGAGCAGCTGAAGGCGAGATTTTGCATAACATCCTGCAAACTGTGGCTCCCATCAGTTCGAAATCAGATTGCTAGATATGGCCCTACGATCCTTCGAGGAGGTTCTCGGTTAAATCTTATTACCAACATTTGGTTGACACCGTTCCTTCCACTGATGTTTTGGCTCTGTATTGTTTATCGGCAGAATTTTGGAAATCGGTTGCTCCTTCTAATGTGGTTATCTTCGGTTGGCGCTTATTGTTTGACGCATTACCTTTACGCGATCAGTTGTTGTGTAGGAACGTTATACTGACAGCAGATGAGCCTACTGTCCGCTATGCCATCTCGACTGCGATGACTCGCAACATTTGTTCATGACTTGTCCATTTGCACAATCGGTCTGGACTTCAATTGGAGCGTGGTTAGGCGCGAATGTTGATTTGTCTCTGAGTATGGTGGATTTTTACAGAAGTTGTGTTCATTGGTGCCATGGGAAGAAGTCCAAACGAGTAAAACATGTCAAAGAGGAGGAAGCTAGCGTGGACTCGGTTGTTAACCGGGTTAAGAGTATTTCTTGGAGTTGGTGTATATATAAATTGAAGTGCAACTCTTCCATGTCTATTTCTTTATGGGGTTCTAACCCTCTTTCGTGCTTTCAAGGGGGAGAAACTGTGGGTTGATATTCACATTGTAAGCAATCCACATCTGTTTTGAGGTACTCTTTTTCCCTGCCTGAGTCTTTTTCCCAATGGGTTTTGGCTCAGGGAGGTTTTAATTAGGCCCTCCCCATTCCCTTTCTGTAAATGGGTTGGCGCACTCCTAGTGCTCTCATCAATACAATTATTGCTTATAAAAAAAATTAAAGATCAATTTGGCTTCCTCAAAAATAAAAAGAATAAGCGTAGTCCTAGAAAAAAGAAAATGTGATTCAAATTAGTTTTTAATATGGACTAAAATATTCTTATATAATTATTTTAAAATGATTAATTTGACCCACTTTTTATTTTTTAGGACTAAGGTTCCACATTTTTACTAAGGATCAATTTCTGTATTCACTCTAAATCATAAACTCGGTTTTGAACAATGTTCCTCGTTATTATTTCTCTTTTTATATAGCTCCAAAGGTGGTAACTTTCTTTGGGGTATTGATGAAAGGGATAGAGGTATGTCTTGGATAGCTTGGGACAAGATCTGTCGGCCAAAGAAGGAGGTTGGAATTAAAAATCTAGAATTATTCAATACGACTCTTTTATCCAAGTGGAAGTGGCGGATGCTAATGGATGACAATGCTAATTGGAAGGGTTTACTCCTACACAAGTATGGTGATTTCTCGTCGGTTTTTATTCATGGGTTTGTGGAAGCTATTAACAGGGGAGTTAGAGGCTCTATTTGGTGGTGTGATTTGATTCTCTTGGATATTGTTCAATCTCCAACTGGTTGGTTTGGCTCTTGTATGAGGAGAAGGATAGGAAATGGTGGGCTTATTCACTTTTAGAAGGATCATTGGATAGGATAATCTCCTTTATATATGGTTTTTCCTAACTATTCCGGACTGGGTCGAGGCCCATCCCATCAATAGGCACCAGAGCCAGATTACGCTGGACTGACACTCCACGACACTGGGTTGGGCCTGACCCAATCCCGGTCAATGCAGGCCGGCCCAAACCAACGTTAGAACCGACCCAAGAATCAACTTTGTAAGCAGGGACTAAATCAATGAACCAGATCGATTTGGCGCATCCAACGGTTCCGCCTCAGCGCCTACGTCTATAAATAGACCCTCCCCATGGGATCAGATACATTCTCATTCATTCCTCACCTCTCACTTCTGTGTGCTTACTTAAGCATGATAGTGCTTGCAAGTACCACCACCGCGGCGACCCAAACCACAGAGGATTAAGCTTGCCTCGAACCACAGTCGACCTAGGCGAGCCACCAGCATCATTACCTTGGGTCGAATCTGCTAGTCGATCCAGGTACGAACATTGACGACCATAGTAGAAGTACATCACTTACTCTCAAACTTACACCCTCTATGGTACCCATAAGACACCGCCTCACTTGAGGCCGACCGCAGCCCCGGAACGCGACGATATCTCCACAGCAAGTCAGACCAATCACAATGATTATCACTGGCAGTCACTCTATTGCCGGCGGCGATACACGGCGAATGTTGAAACGCAAATGGTAGGAGATATCCAACCTCTACATGGAGTTACATTGTGTATGAGTTATACGATCTTGGATATAGACAAACTGTAGAGTTCACTTGCTAATATACAAGTAAGTTTGACTTCTTCAGATTGCTTCACACCTTAAAGAACTAATATTCCAGACAAAAAGAATAAAGAACGAGCCATATTAAACTTTGCCCTTTTGTGGTCATGAATAAGTTCATATTCATAAGACTAAATCAAGAAAAGTTTATACATTCATAAGACACACACAAAGTGACCACCACACGCGCGCCACCGCCGCCGACCTGCTTGGCTATGTTAATTTTGTTAGAAAAAGAAAAATCAATTGTTGTTGACCGAGTTGACCAAGTCAAGGTCACAACATAACCGTTGTTTTTATTAAAATCCGTAACGGTTTTTTCCATCAATTCCCATCGGGTTTTCTTTCAAATAGAGTCATTGGCTCTTTATGAGTTGCAACGAATTGCTCCTCTCTTCACCTATAAAGGACCTCTCTCCTCATTTGCAAAGTGCACCAAAACTTTGTCAATCAAGAGTTTTCTTCACAAGTTTTCTCTCTTCTCCCTTATAACATTCTTCTTCTTTTGAAAGCTTGAGATATTTCCATGCTAAAAGTGGTTTTCATAACCATATAGAGTGGTTTCTATAAACCATATTGAGGGTGTATTTCTAGAGCGAATTTCTCATAGTGCAGTGAAAATTGCAATAGCGATTATCGGGCTTGCTTTATCCTGGGACGTCGTGGTTGATAGCCTACTTGCACCTTTGAGTAGTGCCACGAAACGTCTTAAAGAGAGCGACCTAGTCCGCGACTCATCCCAGTAATATCTTCGGTTTAATTTAAAATAAAAACCTAAATACTGTTGTTTGGGGAAAGTTCTGGCTAAGGAAGTCTTCCTCTCTTTCAAGTAAATGAGCACATTATCTACTATGAGTCAGACAGAGCCTATGTTCCTTTGTAACTAGATTCTTGTTAAGATTTCGGCAAGTGTACCGAATCGTCGCAAGTAATAATAAAACGGTAAGACCGAGTGTCGAACTCAAGGATTGAATGCAAATACCAATAAGTATTAACAAAAACTAAACAAACACAAATAGACTATGATTAGGTTGATATGATTGAGTAATAAAACTCTAAGGTAAAAACAATAAAATGTTTTTGGATTTTTGATAATAGAAACCGAAGAACGCTTTGAAAAGATGAGATGGTAAAAGATGTTAGGGACAAAATCCTATTGATTCCACACTATTGCAATTGACTTGAATTAAAAAATTACTCTCTCTTTAACTTTGTTATCAAACCCACAACATTAACTAATTCCTAATTCCTTAGGTAATTGATCCTTTGTTGATAACTAAAACCCCTAATCCCTTAGGTGATTCTAATTCACAACAAGCATTCCAATCAAGGGTTTGCAATATACAACAACTCAAATATTATTCCTAAGCTAAGAGTTGAAGGTATTCAATCTCAAACATTCAAATATAAAATTTCCATTCCATAAATAAATCATAGATCATCTCATGAGTGATCAAGTCATAAAAAGCATTAAGAACAAAGATTCAATACACAAAGTAAGAGAGAATTTAACATAAAAATAGATCTAAACCAACTACAATAGTGTTTTCTCAATATTCACTCATCCCTAACAAAAAGAGATTTAGCTACGCATAGAGGAAGAAGAAGAAAAACAGAAGTTACATTTGAATGAAGAATATGAACTCATTTGAAGCTCCAAATCTTGTTCCCAAGCCTTGAATATTCAATAGAGATGATATGAGATGAGTGCCTTTGAGTTCTAGGGTTTCCAAGAGTGTAAAAACTGGTTTTTTCGAGTTCCAAGTCGCTACTTAAGTGATTTCGCGCATCAGCTTTGTTCCGGTGCGCGTACGCGCAAGATACGCGCAAAGCTACTGGAATACTACTGCCAACTTGCGTGTCCCCGGCGCTTACGCGCAACTTACGCGCAAACGACCATCGAAAAATCACGCACACTTGCGTGTGGATCGCGCTTACGCCGCAATGCGCCTTTGGAGAATTTTTGCAATCTTGCGCGTGACTGGCGCTTACGCGCGACTTACACGCAGTAGAAACAAGACTAACTCCACCAATGGATGTTTAGTACAAAATGAGACCTCCGGGTGCTGTTTGATGCTGCCAGAAACTTGCTGCTGCTTTACTCTTCCTAAATCGCTCCAACTTCACTTCTTGTTTGCACAACTTGTTCTTCAATTTGATCTAGTTCCTAAACACATAAACATAAAGAAACCCACATAACACTACAAAAAAAATTAGATTCAAATATTCACAAATTCTGCTCAAACGTTACTGGTTTTCATTAAAATCTTCCTTCAAAACACAATTTTTAACATTTAAAACAAGCATGTGATATGGATTTATCAATTCTCTCAAGCAGGCTGAATAATTTTACATTTAATTTTCCACTTGAACTTGCATAAACAACAAGTGCTTTAATTTAATTCACAAAGTCTAACATTTTTTAGGTACAATGTAGAAGATTATAATGACAATTGACATACAATCACATAAGAATAGATGCGACAAGAAGCTTTCTCAAGGTGGATTTTTGAATATAGTATACAGCTGCAATGCATTATAATTGTGACTATATTGCTACATCTGTCTGAATTTATAGGTAACGTGACAGTTTGTAGGCCTCCTAATAAGTACAAATTCTTCTCATGTTTTGTTGTAATTACAACCAACCTATGAAGCATGCACTGCACACGCACACCGTGATACGATACGACACGACACACTGACGCCGACACACGGCTATATCCCAAAATATAGGACACGAGGACACCTCTATATATTTATATTTAATACAATAAAATAAGTTATGAGCAAAATTAATAGATTCTAATCACAAGCAACATTGAGTACTTTCAATGCAAAAATTATTATCTTCAAAAAAATTACCAAAATACTCTAAAACAATTTTATAAAATCATATCCTATAGTCGGTCATCATTGAAAAAGACAGCCTCTAACGTTGGCTCATCTAAAGATAAAAAACAAAGTACACGGCACAATAATATAATAGTAATAGTAATAGTAATAGTAATAGTAATATATATTAAAGGAAGGAAAAGATAAAACTATAAGAAGCAAAATATAAGAGAACAACAACAAAAGCATAATAAAACTATAAGAAGCATTGACGTGCGAACTGCGATTAAAGACGACAGGAAATCAAAAGAAGACGGCGATAGCGAAAGTGGAAGACCAAAAAGGGTTTTCTATTTCTGAATAGTGAATTCCGAGTAACAAGTGTAAGTTGTTGGAAGGTCGTTGGAAGACAAGTCAACTTTGGGCACACACAAATTGTCAAACTTTGAAGTGAGGAAAGGTTTCCCAAGCAGTCAGGCAAGGATGACAGGTTTGGAAGATCAGACAATAATAAGGATTGAAGAGTAGTCATATGCTGTAAAGTCTCGTGCAAACCTTCCACTTTCGAACAGCCTCTAATCGTCAATCTCTTAAGACAAGTTAGGTATTTAAAACCTGTTGACAGGTTGAACTGATGACAGTTCATAATCTCTAACTCCCTGAGTGAGCGCAATCCTTGCAATACTTGATCTGTCAATGACTCGATGCTGTCACATTGGCTAATATACAATTCTTGGAGGGCACCAAGGTTAATGATTTCAATTGGGAGTAGCTCGAGTTTGGAGTATTGGTGAAAGAGCAGACTTTTCGCAGGGTCCCATCTGGAAAGCAAGTTAACTCTTTATTATCCGTGAAACGTAGGGATTCAATATTACTGAATTTATGAAATGAACTTGGTAAATCTTGATTGTATTCCCCTTCTATACACAGATCAATGAGAGATGGAAGGGAAGGCAAGCTTAGCAAATTAGGACATTCAGTAACTCGAAGTTTGGAAAGGCATGGAAACATAATTTCTCCATCCTCCCTTGATAGCCTCATCAAGTTTGGCGCCTTCTCTAGAACTAGAACTTCCAGAGCCATAAAACCTCCAATTCCACCACCAGTAGGACACCTCGCACGGGCATGTTACATGACTCGAGTTAGATATTTTAAGATATTTCGAGAGAAGGTAGTTTCCACAACTCCTAAGGTTTAAGCGATTGATGCAATCGTTGAGCTCTAAAGTAATTAATTCTGGAGAGAAGAACCAGACATCCACTGTGGGAAACATGTACCCTTATATCCTTCCACACCCAAAGAATAAAGTTTTTGTGTATGAGGTTGAAGCACTTCTAAAATCTGCTCAATGTTTTCTTGTAATTGGGACTCTTCATTTCTCTTCCATGACAACCACAATTTGTTCAGGTGCTTCCTCGACATATTGGCTTCTTTGGCATCTCATTGCGCTTTTACTCTCTCTAGGTGTTTGATGTGAAGCTCTCCTTTAAGGTTCAGTTGTCCCAACTCTTCCAAAAGGGACCCTCTTTTCTTGCCAACAATATATATGCTTAAAGTCCTTAGAGAAGTCAACTTCCCTATCTGCGGGGGCAAGCTTGATAGTGATTCGCATTTCATCAAAGACAGATGCTGTAGAGCTTTTAAGCGTGAAAACTTATCAGGCAACTTTTCTAGATCGTCGCATCCGTTTAATTTCAAAACTTGTAAATTGCAAAGACTACAAAGGGATTCCGGAAGAGTTTTGAAGTGGCCGTTAGAAATATCCAAATATCTTAGATATTTTAAACAACCAATTGAAGTCGACAATTCGTCTAGTCTGGTTATCGAAAGCACCCTTAAAGAATTACATTCTAATACTTGGGGTGGAAGATAGGTAGTATAGAAGTAATTGCAACCCGTGGTAATGTAGGTCTTCAATAATTTGACATGGTCCAACTGGATAGATTTGACTTTGTCAACTGAGATCTCCCAATCAATTGAGAGGTGTCGGGTTTTTCCAGATATATCAGCCACACCATTATTATATGTGCTGCAATAAATTTCCTCTGTGACAGATTGGGCAAGATCGTGAACAAGATCATGCATCTTGAAAGATGTAATCTTACCAAATTTATCTTTCTGAATATCTTGAAAAAATGATCTCCAGTGTAATTCATCCCACACGTTGTTGCCAACATCTTCTGCATCAGACACTTTGTTCGATGAAATGAATCCATTGGCCACCCAAAGTTCAATTAGAAATTGCTTGCTTATTATTTCATCTTTTGGAAATAACGCACAGAAGGCAAAACATTGTCTCAATTTTACCGGCAAGTGCAAGTAACTTAATCTCAAAGCGGGCATGACAGAGTTCTCACCTTGTAAGCTCCATAAGTTGCTTTCCTTGACAGAAATCCACCGTTCTTCCTCTCTTTTAAACCGCAAAAACTCCCTAATGCTAATGCTTTGCAGAGAACTCCTCCACATTTCTTTATTATCTCCTTCCCTATAGCCACAAGCTCGCACGTTCTACCTCATTTGGTCCAAATGCTCGTTGTTTAAACAACTCCCAACAGCTTTTTGTCGATAGCATTGATAGTTCATGAGGAGGTCTTGTTCCCATGATTTCTGCTACCTTTAGAAGACGAGTAGTGACTAAAATCAAGTACCCTTTCCTCCACAAGCCAATACAGATCTCAACCTTTGCCAATTCTCTTGTTGCTCATCCCACAAATCATCAAAAACAAGCAAATACCTTTTTCTTTGAAGTAGATCTTGAAGTTTTCTTTGTAGTGGCTCCAATTCCAAATCCTCACAACCATGGGTATTCCCGAATCTCGATCCTATGATAGCTTTTGTCATTCTCTTGATCGAAATCTTCCTCAAACACACACCCAAATTCTTAGATCAAAATGGTTGATTATACTCTCATGATTGAAGATGAGTTGGGCAAGTGTTGTTTTTCCAATACCACCTATTCCAATTAATGGATGACGGACAAGTCCTCCAATTCGGATGCTTCATGAATCAAAAAGTCTACAATTTTATCCTTGTCTTCATCTCTCGCCATAGACTTGAGGTGAGTGATGATTGAGGTGGTTTCACGCTACCAATGACTCTAGTTCTCGTGTCTCTAACTATCTCACCAAATGAAACTTACTCTTTTCTCAGCTATTTCATCCAACCTATCTCTTATCCTCTTCATTTTCTTAGCAAGTTTGTAACGGAAAGCAGCATGCTTGGGATGAAGAGAGGATAAGAAAGAGTTGTGTACCTTGTTGAATTTCCTAATCTTTCAAACCCTAAGTCTAATTACCCTTAAATCTAAATTAGGCTTAATTTATAGCCGTTACAATCAGCTCAGCCACATCACATTCAAAAAACAGAATTTAAAAGTGTGGTGACCTAAAACCTAACGGTTTATTTGGCTAAGAGGTAGTTATTAACTAACTAACCACCTCCTAACCAACATGTCCGTTCTCTAAGTGCCTATGCATTGTGTATATATATATTCAGTTCATACATTGTAAAAAAACAGATACAATCAATACAAAAATTACAGAATTTACAGTTTACAAGCAGTGTTCACTATCCTGTTTTGCTTTTCTTCTCTGAGTTTTCTTCTAAGTCCTCAAGATTCTTTGTGTTGCTTTTGTGAGAGAGAGACCTCGCAAGAACAGGAATACAACCAGTTAGGGTTTTATTCATTAACAGAAAGAAAGAGTAAGGAAAGAGAGAAATAGAGAGAGTAGAAGAGTTTTACCTGTTGTGTATCTGTGGTTTGCGCAAGAACCTTCAAGAGGTGAAGATTCAGAAACCGGTCAGTGCTTGCAAGAAGTTCAGGCAAGGGAAATCAACAACATAGTGAGGGTTTGTTGTTGCAGTTCAGAAATCAACATTAAAAAGGTGAAAGAAAGTGAAAGAGTTACCTGTTCAGCTTCAATCTTCCTCTGGTGCCTCAGATTCAAGAAGGTACGAGATTTAGGGTTTGGTTCAGGTGAACCAAATCTGGGTTTTCTGAGAGGGGTTTTGTAGAGGGGAAGGAGATCTTTCATTTGGTGGCTTCAGGTTGAAGATTAGAGGTGAGTTGCTGGGTTTACGCAGAAACCCTAGCAGAGCTCTGTGTGGTGGTGAAGACGAAGGAGAAAGGAGAAGCCTGGAGAGAGAGAGTGAGATCAAGCTTCAGACGTTGTTTTGCTTTCTTTTGTCTCTGCTTCTCGTGTTCTTGGGCGGTCTCATCACACAAAGATTGGGCTTGTGCTATTTGCACCTCGCAAGTTAATAGATACAACCCGGTTAAAGAAAAGAAAGGAAAGTGAAAAAATAGAAAATTCAATATGGTATAATCGTGAGCATTGGTAAAAAAAAAACGATCCAGGCAATTTTCTAACTCTATTCTCTGCTTTCTTTAAGTTCTTTAAAGTTTCCTTTAAACCCTCGCATGTGAAATTGTGCGGTGTTATCGTGTTCTAATTTTCTCGTGTGTTTAAAGTGTAAATTTGCGAAATGGGTAAAGAAGACAGCTTATGTTCCTAAGCTCAATGGGAACAACTATGATACTTGGGCTATTCAAATGAAGCCTATACTAGGGTCACATGGTTGCCTATACTTGGTGAAAGAGGGACTCACAAAGACTTGGAGCTATCACTACCCTCTGCTGAAAAGAAAGAATTTCTTGAAGCGAGAATGAGGATTTCAAGGGCTCGTCTCTCATCCACAGGGCATGTGGAGAGGAGGACTTTGAAAGGGTAAGTGGACCGTGAAACCTCTAAGGCGCATGGGATGCTCTAGAACATTATTACGTGGTGCACTCCAATCAAGGAAGAGAAGTCGCAAGCTCTAAGAGCACAAATGATGAAAGTCTTAAAATGAAAAAGATGAAAAGGTAATCGACTTCTTCAACAGAGTGAAGAAGATCAAAATGATATGGCTCTCCAAGGGAGAAGCTTGAAGAGAATTCAGTGTGCGAAAGATTCTCGGATCAATGCCAAAAAGTGGTATGTGGTGACTAACACCATAGAAGAAACTACAAAAAATGTAGGCTGAAGCTAGAAGATCACCTCAGGAAAACTAGAGGCCAAGGAGATAAGGCCGGAAATTCGGAGGAAGAATCGGAAGATGAGGACCAAGCCATGTATGCATCTAAAGCTAAGGGCAAGAAAGGTAAAAAGGGAGGTAGCAGTAAAAAGTCTAAGAGTTCTAAGAACAGTTCAGGTACTTCTAACTCTTCTACTAAATCTAATTCATCTAAAAATAGCAATGCACCTAAGAAAAAGGATAAATCTAAGGTACAATGTTATAGGTGTGACAAGATGGGGCATTATGCCACTGAGTGTCCCACCGAGAAGTGGGCTCTAAGCCTAATGAGTCGGTTCAAAGCCAATGTGGCTAAGGAGGACTCGACTCGATTCCTGATGAATCTGATCTCGTTGTTTTCTTTCGATATGCTTTGTGAACCCAATATAACTAAGCCTAAGAAGGAAAAGATTAAAACTAAGAAAGGAAAGGAATATGTTGTTTTAATAGTAACAGGTAAGGATGGGAAAACTATAACAGAAATCTGGTACTTAGACTCAGCATGTTCTAATCATATGACAAGTAATAAGAAATGGCTAATTAACTTTGATCCCACTGTTAGAATTGCTATTAGGTGTGCTAATGGTAAGACTATAGTTTCTAAGGGTAGAGGAAATATAGAACTAACCAGAGTTGATGGGGAAAAGGTAATTATCTATGATGTGTTATATGTTCCTGAGATAAGTTGCAATCTAATCACCTTAGACACGATTAATTGAAAAAGGGTTTTCTTGCCTAATGAAAAATGCTAAGTTGAAACTGTTTGATAAAGAGGATAAGCTAATTCTAACTACTCAACTAGCTAAAAACAGGACATTTAAAGCTAGTATAAGCAAGACTGAGGCACTGTGTTTAAGTGCCACCATCGACAAAGATGATACTAGTTTATGGCATAATAGGTTTGGACATCTTCACTATAAGTCTCTAGATAACCTAAGTACTAATAAACTAGTAAAGGGTTTACCTAAGATAGCTAACATTAAGGAAAAGTGTACTACATGCCTAATGAGTAAACAACCTAGAAAAAACTTTAAGAAACAGATTGAACACAGATCTAAAGACTTATTGGAAGTTGTGTATTCTGATTTGTGTGGACCTATGGATACTCCATCTATAGGGGGAAACAAGTACTTTGTAACTTTTGTGGATGAATACTCAAGGAAGATTTGGGTATATCTACTCAAGTCCAAAAGTGATACTTTCAATGTGTTTAAAAAGTTTAAGGCTATGGTTGAGACTCAAAGTGGTAAGAAACTAAAGGTGTTAAGGACAGATGGTGGTGGTGAGTATACTTCAAAGGAGTTTGAAGAATACTGCACCACCAGTGGTGTTGTTCATGAGGTAACTCCACCATATACTCCACAGCACAATGGAGTGGCTGAAAGGAGAAACAGAACTATCCTAGAAATGGCTAGGAGTATGGTAAAAACCAAGGGACTACCTAAAAGACTATGGGCAGAAGCAGTGGTGACTGCTGTCTATATTCTGAATAGGTGTCCTACAAGAGGTTTGGAGGCTAAGGTGCCTGAAACTATGTGGAATGGTGAAATACCCTGCGTATCTCACTTGAGGGTATTTGGCTCAGTTGCTTACAGCCATATACCTGATAGTAAGAGATCTAAACTTGAGGACAAGAGTAGACCTCTAATCCTAGTGGGATATCATCCTACAGGGGGTTACAGGCTACTAGACCCTAATACAAGTAAAACTGAGGTGTCTAGGGATGTGATTGTGCTTGAAGACAAGCAGTGGGATTGGGAGAAAGCTGAACAGGTAGGTTCAGTGGACTCTACAACCATTGAAGAAGTCTTTAACACTGAACCAAATTCTGGTGACACTAATTCTGATGAAGAGGATACTGTTCTACCTAATGATGACCCTATGTTACCCAATGTGGATCAAAATCCACCTGAAAGGGTAAATGAGGAGGGTGAGAAGGAACTTGCACAAAATGTGCAGGATCCTCCTAGGCCTCAAAGAGAGAGGAGGTTACCTAGGAGGATGTTGGATTTTGAGGTACACATGGATAATCAGGTCACACATGATGGTGATCTGGTTCACTATGCAATGTTAGCAGATGCTGAACCTATGGACTACTTAGAGGCACTCAAGAATGTTCATTGGAAGAAAGCTATGCAGGAAGAACTCAAGTCTATTGAAAAGAATAAGACCTGGTCTCTAGTTCAGATACCTAAAGGTAAGAAACCTATTAGTGTCAAGTGGGTTTTCAAGCTCAAACTTGATCCTAAAGGCAAGATTGTAAAATACAAGGCTAGGTTGGTAGCAAGAGGCTTCCAACAGAAAGAGGGGGTGGATTACACAGAAGTGTTTTCACCTGTGGCCAGGCATGAGACTATAAGGTTAGTAATTGCCTTGGCTGTAAATAGAGGCTGGGAGTTGTTCCATATGGATGTTAAGTCAGCATTTCTTAATGGTTCACTTGAGGAAACTGTCTATATTGCTCAACCACCTGGGTTTGAGAAAAAAGGTAAAGAGGAGCATGGTTACCTATTACATAAAGCTCTCTATGGGCTAAAGCAAGCCCCTAGAGCTTGGAATAAGAGAATTGACTCTTTTTTCAAGGAAATTGGGTTCTCTAAATGCACTAGTGAATTTGGAGTCTATACTAAAGGTAGTATTGATACCTATTTACTAATTGTGTGTTTATATGTGGATGATATGTTGGTCACTGGGAGTAGTCCTAGTGAAGTGGAAAATTTCAAAGTGGCTATGCACAGTGAGTTTGAGATGACTGACTTAGGCAAACTGTCATATTTTTTGGAACTTGAGTTCCTAAGGGTACCTGAAGGTATAATTCTACATCAATCTAAGTATGCTACTGAGGTACTAACTAAGTTTGATTTGTTAGGTTGCAATTCTGCAACAAATCCTGCAGAAAGTAACCTTAGCAAAGAGCCAAGTGAAGGTGATGCTAAGGTAGATGCTACACTATACAAAGTGCGGTAATAGGCTCTTTGAGATACCTATACCATAGCCGCCCAGATATTCAGTTTGCAACTGGTATGACTAGCAGGTTTATGAATGACCCTAGACAGGTACACTTAAATGCCACTAAGAGAATTCTACGTTATATTTCTGGTACTACTAACTATGGAATATTTTTTCCTAAGGGTTCTAACTTGGAAAATATTCTCCTGGGTTTCTCTCGATTCTCGATTGGTGTGGTGACCAATTGGATAGGAGAAGCACTTCTGGTTTTTTGTTTAAGTTTCAAGGAGCCCCTATTTCATGGAGCTCCAAGAAACAAAGTATTGTGGCTCTGTCCTCCTGTGAGGCAGAGTATGTGGCAGGTTGTGGAGCAGCAACTCAAGCAGCATGGCTGGAGTCACTACTCAAGGAGCTTAAAGTGGACCTAACTCAACCTCCTACTCTAATGATAGACAATCAATCAAGATTAAACCTAGCAAAGAATCCTGGTGCTCATGGAAGGACCAAGCATATTGAAGCTAGATACCCACTATCTAAGGGAGCAAGTTAACAATGGTAGGCTAAGTGTTGAATACTGCTCAACACAGAATCAATTGGCTGATATTTTTACAAAGGTCCTCAAAGGAGAAACCTTTGTAAAGCTTAGAAGAGAGATAGGACTTGTTGCCTTCTAAACTATGAAGGCAAAGAACTAAAAGCTATTCCTTGTGAGGCTTGTTCTAAGGTGTCTATTACTAGTGGCTATCCCAGAGGCTTGTTCTGGATGTTTTTAGTTCTCTCTAACCTAAGCTAGCTCTAAGTGGTTTCACTAAACTAACTTAGGGCTTTCTAGATTAAGGGGGGGTGTTGAATTTCCTAATCTTTCAAACCCTAAGTCTAATTACCCTTAAATCTAAATTAGGCTTAATTTATAGTCACACAATCACTTTCAAACCACATCACATTCAAAAAACAGAATTTAAAAGTGTGGTGACCTAAAACCTAACGGTTTATTTGGCTAAGAGGTAGTTATTAACTAACTAACTAACCACCTCCTAACCAACATGTCCGTTCTCTAAGTGCCTATGCATTGTGTATATATATATTCAGTTCATACATTGTAAAAAAACAGATACAATCAATACAAAAATTACAGAATTTACAGTTTACAAGCAGTGTTCAGTATCCTGTTTTGCTTTTCTTCTCTGAGTTTTCTTCTAAGTCCTCAAGATTCTTTGTGTTGCTTTTGTGAGAGAGAGACCTCGCAAGAATAGGAATACAACCAGTTAGGGTTTTATTCATTAACAGAAAGAAAGAGTAAGGAAAGAGAGAAATAGAGAGAGTAGAAGAGTTTTACCTGTTGTGTATCTGTGGTTTGCGCAAGAACCTTCAAGAGGTGAAGATTCAGAAACCGGTCAGTGCTTGCAAGAAGTTCAGGCAAGGGAAATCAACAACATAGTGAGGGTTTGTTGTTGCAGTTCAGAAATCAACATTAAAAAGGTGAAAGAAAGTGAAAGAGTTACCTGTTCAGCTTCAATCTTCCTCTGGTGCCTCAGATTCAAGAAGGTACGAGATTTAGGGTTTGGTTCAGGTGAACCAAATCTGGGTTTTCTGAGAGGGGTTTTGTAGAGGGGAAGGAGATCTTTCATTTGGTGGCTTCAGGTTGAAGATTAGAGGTGAGTTGCTGGGTTTACGCAGAAACCCTAGCAGAGCTCTGTGGTGGTGAAGACGAAGGAGAAAGGAGAAGCCAGAGAGAGAGAGTGAGACTGAAGCTTCGTACGTTGTTTTGCTTTCTTTTGTCTTTGTTCTCAGGTTCTTGGGCCGGTCTCACTGCAACAGTATTGGGCTTGTGCTATTTGCACCCTGCAAGTTAATAGATACAACCCGGTTAAAGAAAAGAAAGGAAAGTGAAAAAATAGAGAAAATTCAATTTGATCCTTCATACTCCACTGCTTTAGTGTTACACTCATCCAAGATGTCATCGAGGACGTAAGCAGCATCTTTCAGCTTTTGAAGCCAATCTTTGATGGCTCCGTTTGAGAATTGTTTCTCCTCAGCATCTTCAAGTGTAGCCTTGATTGTAGTGAGCAAGCTGGCAAGACTTTGCAAGTCTTGATCGAAACCCAGAAATAGGCCAACCTCCTTCTGAACAAGTGAGCTCAAATTATCAAGCACAACTTCAAGGACAGCTTCAGCCATATTGTAAATCGCAAAATATGAAAGTACGAGTTTGTATTGTAAAGTTCTGAAATGAAGTGGTTGTAAACTTGTAATAAACGAGGAAGAAGATTAAAAAGGAGTGGTGGGAGACTTTTTGCGTCTACTTGTGATGTGTAGTCAATATGTTGAAGTTTCTACTTTGATGTGTAGACCATTAATTTATATTTGGAATTTTGCTAGAAATTGCTGAAGTTTCTACTTTCTTAGTGATATGCTTGAATTTTCGTGGAAATAACGAGATGAAAACGGGTTGCATTTAAAATGGGAAAGGAGAAATTTCTAATCATGATATTTCGCTACCTAGATTCTTTAAGGGTTGCATCTAAAATTAAAACTCTAAAATGTCTTTTGCAATCTTTTTTTTTTTTTAAAAAAAGGCCAATCGTATGTATGTCATTTTGGACATATATACGATGATCAAATTTAACCCATCGTATATATGCCCTTAAGACGTATATACAATTAGCCGTGTTCTACCAAATCTAACGGTAAACCCTCTACAAATCTAGACGAAACTCGGTCAACCATACCACCATAGGAAAATGGAAAAATGAATGAACAGTGGGAGAAAGAAAGAGATGAAACCTGATTCCAAGCGTTACGGTAGAAGTAGAGAGAGCGATGTGGCTCCTTTAGAGACCATCCAAGCTCTCTGGTTCGCCATTGCTTTTTTCGCGTGATGCTTTATTGCAAAGAATATGTGAATTCGCTTTATTCCTCGAATGTTAATTTACTTCAGCAAAATTTTAAAATGACTGATTAAGAACGCCAATAGACTCATGGACTACACAAGTCTATTGTAATTGGAAAATCAATGGTGACCTTATTTGCTCTAAAAAAATCAATCAACATAACTTTGTATAATCATTGATCTATATTGAAATTAGGTAACAATTGTAATTTTTGATGTTAATTCGAAAGCTTCCATCATTCAGTAACTAACTTAATAAATTACTTTATTATTAATTTTAATTCCTCTTTGTTTACAATGAATTTTATTTTATTTATTTATTTCATGGATTGAATCAATAAACACTCCTAATGATTAATGATGGTAACAAGTCAAAGTAAAAAACAATATGATACTACTGCAAGGTGTTAACTAGCCTAGCAAAGCCAAGACTTGTAAATTCTGGTTTAAAATTTTGCTAAAGTAACTTAAGATTCGAGGACCAAACCGATAAGTAGTTGACATCTTTCGGACCAAACCGATGAAGTAGTGACATCTTTCGAGATTAAACCGACAAGAATGAGATGGATTAACGGAGTTAACAACACACATTGACGGGACGGACTAACGTGACGGACGGATTACACTTTCAGGGATCATTTTGCATTTTTGCTTGATTCAGGGACCAAATTGACAGCGAGTTACACTTTTAGGGACCAAAATGACTGTTTACCCTTTATTTTATTGTTCTCGTTCCTAATCCTCCTATCAACGACAACATGTTCATTAGCATAATAATGACAAAAACATATCACTTTTTATTTGGCTTCCTCACAAATAAAAAGAATAAAAAAATGAAAATGCGATTCAAATTAGTTCTTAATAATATGGACTAAAATATTCTTTATAAATTATTTTAAAATGACTAATTTGAGCTTTTTTTTTAGAAAAGTAATAAATTTTATTGAAGTGAGCACAAGGGGTGCCCAACCCTCTTACCATGGAATACAGGAAAGGAGGAGGGTCTCCTCAAAACCTCCCTGAACCAAAACTCATTGGGAAAAAGAGTACCTCGCACAAACTGCACTACAGTGAGAATAATCAACCTAACCCACTGTTTCTCCCCCGTCTAGATTACATATTGTTTAGGCATTGGAGTGGGTTAGTCCACCACATGGAAATAGAAATAGAGGAATTAAAATTCGGTTTATTAATACACCAACTCCAAATATTGTTTTTGACACGAGTCACAACCGAATCAACACTTGGTTTCTCGTTCTTGAAAATAGCTCCGTTCCTTGCGATCCATATGCTCCAACAAGTCGTCACCCATATAAGATGTTTCTTTCTCTTGGACTTTTTTCCTTTGCACAATTGTCCGCACCTATGAAATAGATCCATTATGTTCTGTGATGAGTCGAAGACCAAACAAAGTCAAGCACCAACACTAGACCAAACTGCACTCGCGAATGAACATGAGGAAAACAAACGGTGCGCTTTTCACGAATTATTGCACATGGGACATAGAGCGCCCTCACCGAGTGCGAGAATATTTCGCGTGCAACAATTAAATCACAAGATCGGCAAGGAATTCGACAACAACCGCCAACTGAACAACAATACCTTCGAAGGAGCTGCAGTTTTCCAAAAGGACGTATTCAGGATGCGAATTCACTCTAAATTAGAATTTCTTTTAAAGAAATAGGCAAAATTACAACAGGGTCCTCAAAGTTATTTATTTGTAACAAGTTGATCCTTTATATTTTTTTCGTACCAACTTAGTTCTAAGTTAGATAATGTGTACACCGTTAGCCCTTTTTAATATTTTTGTTACAAAAAAAGTCTAATTGGCATAAACGGTGTTGACATGCATGTACGGAGCTGACATGGCCATGTGTTTTCTGCTCAGTAATCATCTTCATCTTCAATCTCAAAAACAAACCCAAATAGTTGAAATATTCTTGGAATTTTCATGGGGCTTCTCTTAATTGAAGATCCTCGAATAACATACATGCATGAAATCACATGTTTTCGTTGTCTAAATCATAAAATCAAACCGGGTATGAATAGGGTCAATCTTGACTCGTTTTCCTATTCTGCTTGAAGACGATGAACATTAGCATTTTTCTTTTTTTATCATTTTTTTACTGTCAGTCTTGTTCTCGATTCATATATATCTTAAGATGTATCACCCGTAAGACCGCATGCGATACATTTTTTTAAATATAATTTATTATAATGTTGTTGTTAAATTTTTAAAAACAAAAATAGACTTATGTTGGATATATTAGATATCATATTTGTGAATAACATAAACCATAAAAAGTACATATGTATCAACTAATCAATACTACATAGTAGGAATCAATAACTTACTGCTAATTATTTATTTTTCCCTGCTTATTGATAAATGGAAATAGAATTTAGCATAGAACAAACTGAGTTGTTTAATTGTCTGACTTTGAATTAGTTGGAAGTTTTTTTAATATGCAAAACTATTTATACTGAATTATTTTTTTAATTTAATAGGGGTATACTCAAACATTACTTGTGAATTAACATTGTATCCTAATTATGCTTATAGGAAAAAAATGGTGATACTAATTATATTTTACTTCATATTCTCAAATATTAAATACTGAAAACAAATTGATAATAATGTGTTTTTTCCTTTTTTTAAAAAAAAAATATTTTGGCAGATATTTTTGCTCATCAACTCACTATTTATTTTGCTAAAAAATTGAATTAAAAGCATATTTTAATATTTAATAAATCAAAGTTTTTTTTTTGACAAAAATTAAAGTTTTTTTTTTTTTAATTTGGAATGAAAAGGGTTTATTAACTTGAACAGAGTTTCATGCGTTGCTTTCCTTTTTGTTGAGTTCATCGTTTCAGTCGGCGTACACAGGTTCTCACCTTCGAATAATTAAGTTTCCCTTTTGATCACGATTGACAATGGCTCAACACTCTGTTGCTTCTTCTTCGCGACATGGACAACGATCATCACCGGGGCAGGTATCAACATCCCCTGTCCCTGATCAAAGTGATTTCCCCGTCAAACTCAAAGCAGGTGGTGGGTCCCCGCGGGTTCGGGTTTGTTGCCATGCCTGATGAGTAATATTCAAAACTACGATACATGCCAAAAGTAATAGACGGAACATTAAAATGCAATGTAGTAGAGCAAAATAAATCCAAATAGACACAAAGAAAACCTTGTAAAAAAATGTGTTTTTCTCTACATCGGGAATCTCTACTGGCCAGAGTATCTTGGCTTTGCACAAAAGTGCATGTTTCTCCCTCCCAACAGAGTTTTTGTCACACCCAATATTCGAACCCAAGACCTTAGATTGGGATCCAAGTCAAGTTACAGTTATCTTTTTAAAAGATTTTTTTATCATGCATATTACCTCCAAATGGTCTCTAAAGTAAAAACAGAAGCAACCTTGGACACTGATATATGAATGGGTGAAGGATAACATTGTTTCTTGCTATTATTGGACACTGATATATTATCCGCTTTATATAAGATAATGTTACTTAATGATTTGTGGTTGTACATCACTGTAGACAACGGAAACAGAATAATATTTTAAAGCAAATAAGGATCATTGGATAAAAAAAGTGAAAAATAAAAAATAGTGTTTTGTACAAACAAGAAGAAAAAAAGCATTAGGGATAATTAATAGATGTTTAGGAGAGTGAATGTAGGTTGTTGAGGTGAAGGAATAACTTCTGGTTCTTCTGGGCGGATTTTGGTCGCTAAGACGAAGTTCAATTTAAAATCATGTCTCACAGGCCGCCATTCATCCACATTAGGCGCAACACCAAAACTAAAGATATAGTAGATATCTCCATCTTTAATATCTTTGTCAATCTTGTAAATATATTGCCTTTTGATGTGACCATGAATTTTGATGGCCTGTAATTTTTAAAAAAAAAAGCCATACACAATAAGGCAAATAGAACTACATAAACAACAAATGTAATTTTCGGAATTTGGATGTTGTTCTGGGTGTATTAATAACACTAGGAGGTGCCAACAGAAAGAGACCAGCGGCCCAACACGCAGGAAACGGCCCAAACGGCCCAAACATGCTAGCCTTGTAGGGCAAGTTGCGCTCCTAGTCGTTGCGCTTATGTCGGCCAGGACGCTCGCCTCCAACAGAATAAATACGCCATTCGCATTTGGCTTCAGGTACGTTATCTTTACCTCGTGATACCCTGCCCGAGCAAACACCGATTGTAGCGTCGGTGTCATTGCGTACCACCACCGCGTGCGCGACCAAGACCGGGCCTTTCCCATACTCAACGGCCGGCGATACAAAATAAACGACATCGACACTTCATTGGTCTAAGGTACGATCAATTGGCGACCACAGTGGGACGCCCGAGCGCTATCCTACTTCAACTATGGCTCCACGCGACCAAATTTCCCGACGCGGCCTCATCTCGACCGAACCTCCGGCAAAGCGGCAGATGCTCGGCGACCGAGGACCGCCCTAGAAACAGTACAACGGCCGCTTCATCAACCGATACACGCCGAGCCGGCCGAGGCGGGGATCGGCAGAGCCTTTGCGAGCATATCACTCGTGTCATCCTTCAAGTGCTACAAAACAAGAATCACTCATTGCGGATCGAGACGAGTTGATCGCCGCTACGAAAAGAGAGTCGACCTCGGTCCCGCAAATGAGCGACCAACGGAGAACCCTTTGCTCAAGGTCGCCCTTCTCGCGCACACCGTGACGCCTCCTCGGCGCGCCCGGCCGAGGAAGTACTTCTCGCCGATCCCCAAGACGCCAAACGGGGCACACAGTCGCCTCAGTAGCGCGAAAACGCGCGCAGACGCTCCTCTCTTATGATTATGGATATGAAGACCCCAACTATCGCCCCGAGTCGTCGCCGCTACTGTATATTCTTCCCGCGAGTCCTCCTGCTTCGAAGGTCGAGAGTCAATCATGGGACTCGTCACGAAGAGTTTGATGACTATCATGATGGAGAAATCGTGGATGTCCCCAAATGACCGAGGAGACACCATTCAGGCGACCTGGGGACAATCTTCTCAAATGTCACCGTTGTATGGTCCGCCAAATGAGCGGTGTGTTCTACGAAATGCCGAGCAATGAGGCATACCTTACCATGCACCTTTTGGGCCGAGTGGTATCCCGACCGACCATGGACCTTTAGCTAGAGAGAGATATGTCATTACCGTATCCCCAGAGACCTGAGGAAACCCCCCAATTTGAATAAATTCAACGGCCGTGGTGATCCAGACAAACACTTAAGGTACTTCAACAATTCTGCAGCTATAGGGGCTAGGAACGACCATGAAGTGCGCACTCTTTCCACAACGCTCGAGGGCGAGCACCGGTGGTGGGAGAGCTCGCCGCCCAACACCATCTCGCCTTGGGACGGCCCGGTCGTAACATTCTTGGCCAACTACACAACCAACAGATGCCTAGAGCGGCATGAAGAGCACTTGGATACGATTATCCAATGGGACAACGAATCATTGAGACAGTACATAGAGCGATTCAACGCCGAGGCCGATCAAAGTCGCGACCGACCGATAGAGACAAGTCAAAGTATCTCAAACGTGGGATCGACCGACCACGCCTTTGCGAAAGAGTTCGCCTAAATCGTTACACGGATCTGACCATGTTCCTACGAAGGGCCAACGATCATATGGCCTATGAAGAAGCACTGTTCGCTAGAAAGGTCGCCCGTGCACGACCTGGAGAAGAGCAGGATAGATCGCTTGAAGAACAAGACAGTCCTCGTGATAACAAGACAGACAAACGATCTGTGAATAAATGTCAGGCGGGCGCTCTTTTTCCCCACCAGGGTTTTTTACTGAGGTCCGACCTTTAAAAGTTGTACTTTGTAATTTATTTCGCATGCAAGAATGTATGATTGGTCGCTCGCCATGCGAGTAGCGGCAGAGCAGCCATAGGTTCCGCCAAGTTGGCACGAGCGCAGGCCATCAAACGGCCTAAGGGGCAAGCAATGTCCTACCAATAAACGAAGGTCGCCGAGCCGACCGGGTGCCACCGAGTTGGCACCGTCGCGGGCCATCGAATGGCCCGGTGAACAAGTAATGTTCCATAACAAAACGAGTGTCACCGCGTCGACTCAATCGAGTGCCATCGAAATGGCCCAAGGATTAAGTAATAACCCACAAGCAATAGTAGGCCGTTGAAACGATCTACATCGAGTTCCGTCGAACGACCCCGAAACCAATGTCATCGAATGACCGAGGTCAAGCAATGACCCACTAACGAGCATAGACTGTCGAGCAGTCTGCAACGAATGCTTCTGAGAAGCACGAATTGGTCAATCGCACCTCCCAAGACGAACAAGATCCAAGTAGACTTCGGGGGTCGGCCGAGTCCCGATCAATTGAATCACACCCGACATGAGTGGCAGCGACCACATGCTCGGCAGTGGCAGCGACCACATGCTCGGCAGTGGCAACGTCCACACCACATGAGTGGCAGCGTCCACATGCTCGGCAGTGGCAGCGACACATGCTCGGCAGTGGCAGCGTCCACACCTCGGCAGTGGCAGCGACCACATGCTCGGACGTGGCAGCGACCACGTCCCGACGTGAGTGGCAGCGTCCACACCACATGAGTGGCAGCGTCCACATGCTCGGCAGTGGCAGCGTCCACACCCCATCGGTTTACGACTAGTCGCTCCTTGTAGGTCGGCCGCGCGAGGCTAGACAGGGGGGCAACGAATCAAGCCTCGAATAGGTCGCGCTAAGTCACTCCTCAGAGGTCACCGCGCGCGACACGGGGAGAACAACGATCTAAGCCTTAGCCCGCCTCTTACGACCCGGCTTGGGGGCAACTGTTCTGGGGTGTATTAACAACACCAGGAGGTGCCAACAGAAAGAGACCAGCGGCCCAACACGCAGGAAACGGCCCAAACTGCCCAAACATGCTAGCCTTGCAGCGCAAGTTGCGCTCCTGGCCGTTACGCTTATCTCGGCCAGGACGCTCGCCTTCAACAGTATAAATACGCCATTTGCATGTGGCTTCAAGTACGTTATCTTTACCTCGTGATACCCTGCCCGAGCAAACACTGACTAGAGCGTCGGAGTGTCATTGCAGGTACCACCCGCGTGCAGCCAAGACCGGTCCTTTCCCATACTCAACGACCGACCGATACAGCGAACGACATCGACACTTCATTGGTCTAAGGTACGATCAGATGTTGTCTACATACTTCTGGACCTACCAATACCAACTCAATAGACAGAATAAACTCAAGAGACAAAGGAGTTTTGGAGCCCTTGTCTCCATAAACACGCCATTTTCTAAGGACCCTAACCAATATGGACCACTTTTCATGAGACGGGTCGACCACAGACAAAACGTCCATTTTATTAGAAATCGGAGTAGGGGTTTTAGTACTGGTAGTCATTGGATTTGTAATGTTGTTGTGTGAAAACAATATGTACAAGTATACACAATCGTAACAAGTAATAAAGAGTAAGTAGAGATCGTTCCCACGAGGATTGTTGAGTTCTTTTCTATATTTAATTAGCAAGTAAGCTAGTGAGTAAAAGAAAAGTAAAATAACAAGTTGTAAAACACATTTTATCAACAAACAGTAAGTAAGATAAAGGATAATAGAAATTCAGAAAGAGAGTAAGCTGGAATGCCTTTCACTATGCAATGTCATCATAATGTATTAATGTTGTATCTAATGCGACAACATTAGGTCTTGCAGCAATAAGACGTTATTCTCTCGAATACTTCACACTAGGTTTCCTTGCAAGAGTTTATCTCTAAACTCTAAGAAGTATCTCCTAGGCTGCTTGAGTACCGGCAATGTTCACCTTATGGGTTATGCCCTCCTATCTCTAGGGGTAAGCAAGGAACATCAAGATCTCTCGTTAATGATCACTACCCATATTATCCTTTGAGATCAATTTATAAACCATCTCTGAATCTATAAATGGTACTTATATTAGGTGATCAATTCTAAAATAAGTTTGGAAATAGTATCACACAAAGGATAAAATGCTAAAACATCAAATACATGCATTAAACACACTAAGACTTCATTACATGGTTACTAGCATCCCAACTCAGAGTATTTAGCTCATAATGAACAGCAAACACAAGGAATAAAGTATAGATGCAAAATCTAAAGCCATAAAACCGAAATTACAAGGAAGAAATATACTAAGAAGAGGTAGACTGAAGTTTGGCTCCAAGAACAGTGGTAATGGAGGTACAAACTGCTCCCAAATCCACGAAAATCTTCAAGTAAGTCACTCAGTATTGTTTGCAAAGATCACTCCCAAAGAATGTTGTGCGTAAATTTCTACATTTATTGTGAAAATGGAGCTTGGAACGAAAATGGAGAGAAAGGCTATCTCTAAACCTAGCCTCCTTTCTGAACCAGCCTCCCTAAATGAGGAAGATGAGTCTCCTTAAATAGTACTAGGGTTTAGTGATCCAAGAAATATCCTTTGGAGGTTACTTTTGTCATAACATGTGCCAATGAGCCCACAAAAGGGAATATTCTGAGCATATGACAGCCCTGTACCAGCAATAGGGCGTGTCCCTCCTTTTTTGACAGCTTGCCTCAGCATTTTCTTTCTCATCTTTCGCAGGAACGCAATGCTGCGACACCTGATGTTGCAGCAATAAAATACACACATAAAAGCACAAAATGGGGCACCAAAGTGCCAAAATGACTTCAAACCAGAATTAAATATTCTTTTACACTAAACAACCTATTTTAATTAATTAAACACAATATTACTTTAGAACTCCAAATAATTTAAGCTAAAAAAGCATAAATAACTCTTATAAATAAGAGTTATCAAATGTTTAAATTGTAAAATATTTTGCTAGTTTCAAATGCCGTTCAGAATTGTTTTTGTTTGCTAATCTATCTATCTATCTATCTATATAATATAATAAGGGAGACTTGAACTTTTATTTGTGAGACTTGAGTCATTGTTTTAATGCAAAATTAAACTTCAACTCACACAAAATCTTTTCATATTCCTTCATTTTTTTTTTACAGAACTAAGGAGACTTGAACTTTTATTTGTGTGATTTGAGTCATTATTTTATTGCAAAATTAAACTCCAACTCACACAAAATCTTTTTTATTCATTCAATGTTTTTACGATAGAACATCACTACGCCAGAATGGCTAAAAAAGAGCGCCACCATGAGCAGCGTTTTGTCTTAAAACTCCACCTATACCCAAACACGCTAACCCCATACCCAGCATTTTTTAAGAAACGCCACCTATACCCAAACACGCTAACCCCATACCCAGCGTTTTTTAGCAAACGCTGCGTATTTTGAACACGAGATAGCCACATACCCAGCGTTTTTTAGCAAACGCTGCGTATTTTGAACACGAGATAGCCACATACCCAGCGTTTTTTAGAAAACGCTGCGTATTTTGAACATGAGATAGATGAATACCCAGCGTTTTTTAGCAAACGCCGCGTGTTGAAAACGCGTACACATATCCAAATGCGTTTTTAGAAGCGTCACGTATTGGTTTAATTTTATTTCCCGTTCGTGTTTCTTCTCCCCTCTCACATTTCCCTTGTGCGCTTAGCTTCTTCTCCCCTCTCAGCTCTCCCTCACGGTTGCGTTCTTCTCCCTCTCTCTCTCAGCAAAAACCCACAAACCCACACAAACCCACAAACCCGCGAGCTCTCCCTCACTCTCAGCGAGCTCCCACAACCCAGAAAACCCCAAACCCACAAACCCCCAAACCCACTAACCCCCAAACCCACAATAACCCCCAAACCCACATTGCTTGTCTCGTGAATCCTCTCGATCCCTCACTCTCGTGAATCCTTTCCAGCACCCATAGTCCTCATTGCCTGTCTTCATCTTCTCTCAAAGGTTAGTTCTCTATTTTGTTTTTTGTTTTTTAGGTTTTTTGTTAGGTTGGAGATGAATGTAGTTTGATTGGAGAGGAATATGTTGAATGCACTACAAGAAAAGCTTGTTTTAGCCACCAGCAATTGCCACGGAGCTTATTCCATCAGTAATTTGCCACGGATTTGCGACGGCATGAGTAAAAAATAAGGGCGCGAAATTTCCCGCTGGTGTTTGCCACGGGTTTGCCACAGACATGTGAAAGGACAGACATTTGCCACGGAGATGCTGTGGCAAATCCGTGGCAACCCATTGATCAAAATAAAAAGAGTCCGATCCCTAAAATCAGAACGTCTCTTCCTTAAACAATCAAACGCTCTCTTCTCCTCAGTCTCCTCTCCGACCTTCTCCCTCCGCCCTCCTTCGATCGTTCTCACGCTCACTCTCACTCTCAACCTTTCACTCTCCTCACCTCCGCCCTCCCTCAGCCTCCACTGCACTCTCCTCACTCTCTCTCTCTCTCTCTCTCTCTCTCTCTCGTCTTTCACCCTCCATCCGCCTCCGTCATTGCTTAGCCGGTCCTCCGTCGCTCACCACCACCATTTCGTCCCCCCCCTCTTCAAGCGCCGTTCATCTCCACCACTGAGAAGAAGAATCGCTCCACTCCACCGCCAATCTGAACCATCATTATAGACAACGACTTCTTCTTCCTCAAGGGTATGTTTTATTCTTCTATTACACTTCTATTAAACTTCTATTGAACATAAAGCCCCTAATTTTTTATTAACTCGAAACCCTAACCCCATTTTCCAAAATTTTTAGCTTATATCTGAACCCTAAGTTTCCTTTGTCCCTATATCAAGCCTGTAAGAAGCATTTAGTGATTGTTCCTCTATTTCGAAGCTTCTAGGTAAGCATATTTGCATTTGATTTTTGAATTTTAATTTGTTGAATTCTGAAACTGATGTTTGTTGTTGCTCCTGCTCCTATTTGTCTGAAACTTGGTTATGAAACTTAAAGTTTTTAATCACTTGTCTAGGTTTCTAGAATGCATAGTTTATTTTTGTTTTTTGCCTTTTTGTTTGCGTTATTGCTTGGTGTTGTTATTGGATAATTACCGTATTTCTTGTTAGGTATCAATGTGAAAAGAAATTTTGGATTGAGGTTTATGTTTCTATTTTTTCATTTGTGTTTTTTGTTTATGCGTCTACTTGTGTCTGATTAGATCTATTGCTGTTTTTTTTTTGTTATTTTGGGGAAAGGGGGTTATAAATGTGAAGTAGCGATTTAAGTGATGATTTATGATTTAAATTTGGGAGTGGCGTGGTGTTCTGATTGTACATTAGTGATATTGCTTCTGTGAGATTGTTTTTGATTGTTTGATGTACTCAATGTGCGTTGAATGTATACCAGGATTTTATTGGGGTGCCTTCTGTTGTTTACCTTGCTTGTATGCAAGATGCAATGAACAAGCTAAGTGATGGTTCTAAGAAACTTAACCCCTTGGTAAGCTACAACCTACATGCCTGTGCACATTGATGGATTTAGATTGATGTTGAGTTTTTAATATTTAATTTAATTACTTATGCCATCAGATTATTGCATTATTCAAAAACCAATGAAGTGTTTGTTGTGTGTTTATATGTATATGTAGTATTTGACTTGCTTTTGTAATATTAATTTCCAAATATTTTTTAGTTTTACATGTGAAAAAACACTCTGTTTTTCAACCAGTAATTCCAGTTTGTCTTCTAAATCAAGTTTTGCATTTAAATTTCTGTAGGTCAATTTAGAATAGCTTGGTAGAGTTGAGTTCAACACAAATGGCATGGTGCGACTATTAGTGTATGCTTCTCCCTTTCTAGGCTTCAGATTCATTCCATATATGACCTGTTATAATAATTTTTGAATATTTATTACTCAATGTTTAAATCAGAAGTTATTTCTATCAATTGACAAACTTTATATCTATCTGATACAATCATAACAAAGGTAGATATATAAGGAAGCAAATGATTTCTATGGTCTCTACAAAGAGGAATGTACTTGATCCTTACTTGTAGATGATTAGGGAAATTGTCAAATTCAAAGATGATGTTATAAGGCAAGTTGTTTCCAACTATGTATGTTGCAGGAATTCATTGTTTTGAAGTTTGTGATTAACTTCTGGTCTCCTGTATGTTTCTCTTGTAGTGTGGTTGCTCCTTAATTTACTTTAATTAACGTAAACTGTGTTTTTTTACAGGATGATTTCGATACCCTGAGGATAATGGAGGCAATACGAAGATTCAACTCTAACTGCCAGGTTTGTCTCTCTTAGTGTGCTTGCATGTATGACATTTCGATACATATGGTAATTTCTTGCACACTTAATCTAAATAGGTTGTGTAGACTAAGCCATCATAATGTTACCTCAAAGGCTCAAACATTATCTATATTACTAAATGCTTTGTCAATTTATGATTACTTAGTCCACACTTTATCCAAGTCTATGAAAGAATTTCTCCAACCCACCCAACTGGACAGCTTGTGCAAAATCATGCTCTATTTGAATTTGAGCCTTTCCTACAATTGGCGGCAGATCTCTAAAATCTGTAGCTAGGTTGTCCATTCATCTTGTAAGAGGAATAAACAGTTACGATCTTTTTGCAGTTTATCATGCTCACCCAAATCATATAGGATAGATATAGGGTTGTATGTATTTTCATATTTCTGCCTATAGCTTGGGGCTGAAGAAAATTCTTCCTTCACTAGGAGCATTGCTCTTAATTCTTGTTCCATTTTTGATTTTTGGGAAAAAAAATTGAAATCATTTAGGGTAGTTACTGTGATGCGGGCATTGGGAATTTTTGTCTACATTCAATTGTATGTTGAGGAAGAGTTTAGTTTAGTTTATGTAATGTGGGTGTTTGGAGTTTGTATATGAATTATTATTGTGTAATGGATTTTGATTTTGTGAAATTTTTGGGAAAAAGTTGAAGTGAGTTTCATGGGGTTATGAGGATGAGTGAATTGTTTGTAATGTGGCAATGCTTTGGGCTTAACAAAGTGTTTTGGTTTATTGTTGGTTCAAAGATAGAGTGAGATTGGGGAAGTACAAGAGAGATTCGGATTCATTGCAGAGGAAGGAGAAAAACTTGCAGTGTGTGGAGTCCTGATGCCAAATTGATTGCTATTCTTGTAAGTGTGTTGATGTGTGATTATCAATGTGGCTTATCAAATGGATAGCCAACCTTTATGCATTCCAATTCTCGATATGTTTAGTGAACTGTTTGATTGCACGTGTGTGATTAGCGTGTAATTTGTACACATTTTTATTACCTATTTTTGGTGTAAAAATGGAATATGGGTTGTAATCTTTGTAGGTCGCATGTAACCAAATACAATCATTCATGTCAGCAAACTAGCATCTAAATTTTCTGATTGGCATTGGGCTACATTGTTAAATGAAAGATGCTCTTTATCCCATTTAAGTTATATTTAGAAGATGTTTTTGTCCGGATTCGGATCGACTTTTTGTGTGCATATTCAGTGTCATTGAAACTTCACACTTGAATATTTTCTAGCTCTACCATAATATTCTATTTATATCCTATTATTTATAAGATGTTCTACCTTAAATTCAACTCATGCCTTTATTTTGTTCATACGACCAATAACTCCTTCCTTGAAATTAATGTTGTGTTTACGTATTATGTTCCTCATTCATCCAGTATTTTCTATTTGCGGACATCTTCTTTCTATCTTCACATTTTCAAGCTCCAGTTCTTGGATAAAAATATACACATTGGTGGGAAACAACCCTCTGCTTTGTGCCTAGCTACTATATATCTCTTACCTTTACCAAGCAAGTTCCTTTTCTTGCATGCAAAGGATTTGTCGGTGTAGGTTTCTGCTAGTATTGAATTTATAACTTCCTTCATGTATGTAAATTAATGCAATTGAACAAAGCTTATTTGATGAAACGTATGTTAATTTCTTGGTTGTTGTCATGAATCAACCACCCATAAAGCCTTTAAGTGAAGACATATGAATGGTTTTAAGTTATATATCTCTAGGGGATGATAAGGTTCTTTGCTGGATTTATTTATTTATTTTAATTTTTTAAAAAAATTTGCGACGGATTTGCGACGGAAGGTGTCAGAGTTTGCCACGACTTTGCGACGAAAATTTGCGATGGATTTGCCATGGGCTTGCGACAGAAAAATTTGCCACGGAAAAGTCCGTGGAAAACGATTTGCGACGAGCGTTTTTGCCACCATTTTTGGTCCGCGGCAAATGTTGTTTTGCCACGGAAATTTGTACATTTGCGACGGAAATGTCCGTGGCAAATCAGCGATTTTCTTGTAGTGATGTGTGAAAAAAAAATATTTGATAGGAGAGGAATATGTTGAATGTAGTTGTATGTGTTTGATATGTGTAAAATTAGTTGAATGTGTTTGATAGGAGAGAAATTAGGTGTCTCTTTTAATATGTTCATAATCATCTACATTTTTGAAGTGTATACAATTTAAATTGAATTGCTTTGAATAGGAGTACTTATTCATGTGATGAATATCTATCAATTGCTATGAAAGATTGTTCGTTGTTTTTTTTTTACAAATAAGAAAGATTGTTGTTGTTGTTGACTAAAAATTTTAAGTGTTTGTTGCTTGGTTTTGTTGAGATTTTGATTTTGAAAGGATAGATTTTTTTAAGCAAGTGTGTGTCATCTATATTAGTAAAATCAAATATGCCTAAATCGAATATGCGAATTGGTTGTTAGGTTTTGGGAGTTTTTTTTGTCGGAGCTTCGCGATCGTTGTTCGAGTTTGTCCTGGTTCGAGAGTTTTTTCTAGTTCGAGTTCACAGCTGGTTGGAGATTTTGTCAGTGTTGCTTCCACTTGTTCAGGTACTTTTTTTGTTCTTTTGTTTTTTTTATATGAAGAATTAATGACTATATAGAAGACATCAAAGTCTTTGATTTGTTTAGTTGAAACTACTAGCTAGTTGATCGAATGTCTTAGCTTCAATAAAATTGTAAATTCTTTGTTTTTCATCTATATATAATAAGTTTAAGTTCTCTTATCTGAAATTTATTATAGATATTGGGACATTATGGATAGAAAGTGGATGTCTGCCAATCGTCTGTCCAGGGAATATAGAGATGGAGTGGATTATTTTGTGAACTGTGCTGTTAAACGTTTAGGGAGATCTAGTAATATGATATGTGTAACACCCCATTTCTACCCGACAATTTAAATCAAAATTCAGAGTTATAAAAATTTAATTCCAAAATGGAGTGCTACACTCAATTCAGCACAAACAGTAACAATTATAACATAAATACTTTATTTCAACACTTTAATACGCAACACCAATTCAAGGATGGAATTTCTCATCACTTTAATAAAATAATTCCACGCACCAGAAATAATAAACATTACGCAGCGGAAAACAGTAATACAGTCTCAGATGGACACAGCAATCTCAAATACAACGTGGAACGTCAAATAAAATAGTTTAATAGTTAACAAAGAGTAAATAACTAAATCCTAAACCCATCCCCTAGGTGCTACGTATTAGAGCAGACCGACTCGGGGAAGTGAAGGTAGTAAGCCCTCACTCATGGCTACCTGTGGTAAACAACAACAGAAAGGGGTGAGTCTCAAACTATATAATAAAGGTGATAATAAGCAGTATATACAATCACAGCATCAAACAGTCACAGTCATACAGCACATCTAATCATACCAATTATCAACCAACAACACTCATGCGTTTATGAGAATGTATGCAATGTAGTCATGCATGTGGTACCATTTGCCTCCATGGCAGTATCATCAACAATTTGAGCCCCCATGACTCTGGCCCCCATGGCCTCATCATCAATATATAAACGTCGCGACTGCAGCCGAATGTATGCATGAGACTCCATGAACATATCACAAACACACTTTACAATATCACAAACTATACATTATCTCTCACCTCATTATCAATCTCATTTATAGCCCCCATGGCTCTAGCCCCCATGGCTCATGCCCCCATGGCATCATCAATCACCTCATTCACTAGCTCATCACAATCATGTCCCAAGGACTAATCACAACTAGAGGACTAAACCTCACTCAGGGACCTAAAACACCCTTTAGGACCAATTTCACACTTAGGGACCAAATTAACACCTCTTGGACCAAACTGGCACCTATTAACCAAAACAACACCTAGGGACCAAAACCACACCCTTAGGACCAAACTGTCACCTAGGGACCAAAACAACACCCTTAGGACCAAACTGTCACCTAGGGACCAAACTGTCCCCTAGGGACCAAAACAGCACACACTTAGACACAAGGCAGCACTAGGCGCCATTTTCCCCACAAATCGGCGCGCTCAGGCAACATAAAGACTAGCGCCAAAGACTTCGAAGAACTTGGCGCCCTATGTGGCAACAACACCCACGGGCGCCATTTTCACAAAGAATCGGCGCCCCACAGGCGTCTGGGCCTTAGACACAAACTAAGACACAAATCGAGACACGCCTCGACACAGCGCATTCTCAGCGCCTGGCAAAGACTTTTTTGCCGCTGCCTGAACACACAGCGAACACAGCGCGCAATAGGGCAGCCATTTGGCGCCCTGTGGCTTGCGCGCCACATGCCCACACACACCCTTGCCACACCTGCGCGCCACCCTAGCGCCATGGGGCAGCAAAATGGCGCCCAACACTTAGACACCCACGCACACACTCACCTGGCGCCACCACAGCGCCACAGGCAGCCATTTGGCGCCACACGCACTTGGCACAACACACCCAGCGCATTGGCAGCCACTTTTGGCGCCCGCACCTGGACACAAAGACACACAAGACATGAATAAAGGACACAGCGCCATTCTCGGCGCCACAGGGCAAGATTTCGCGCCCACATCGCATCGCACACACGCACACGCCACCACCAAAACGATTACCGGCGCCATTTTCCCAAAGAATCGGCGCCCGACAAAGGTGACACCCCTGCACACCCAAAGACATGAACAGAACCCAGCGCCATTTCCCAAAGAATGTGGCGCCAGCAAAGAAACACGCACACACGATCCATCAAGCTATAGTGACACAGGCGCCATTTCTCTAGGAAATTGGCGCCCTGCACAGCAACAAACACAAAACCCCATTGCTATAGTACCAAAGGCGCCATTTCTCTAGGAAATTGGCGCCCTAGGGTACCTAAAGTGCCTTAAATCATTCTTAATCAAATTTTCTCAAAATCAATCATCAACATCAATCTAAAAACATGTTATGCTCATACCAACAGCTTCAATTTCACCCTTAAACATCATAACACATCAAAAGCACAAATCAAAGGCAAGAAACCCTAGCTTCTAACATAGGAATCAATTTCATGCTCTATTCAATTTCAATTTCATCAAAACAAGCATACAACCAACAAATTCAATATCAAAGAACACTAATAAGGACTCTATGATGTACATACGTCCTATTATACTCTCTATTATAGAGTGAGACTCCCCTTACCTTAAATTAACCGTAGAAACGTTCCTTTCTCCGAGTCACCACCAAAAACCACAACAACTAGAGCTCTTCTCCTTCTTCTCAAGGTGCGAAGCTCTCTCTCTCTCTCTTTTCTCTAGGGTTTAGCGCCGTTCCACTTCTCCTTTCTCTCCTCTCTATTCGTGTAGCGACCGAAAAATCCGGAAAAGGATTCTTCGAAGTTCATAGGAAGCCGCCACCGAAATTCTAGTTTAAGGGCAAATTCGGAAAATCCCTTTAGGTTTAAGATAAGGCTTAGTTTAGGGTTCGGGAGTCGTTATGCGTGGGGAAGGTATTAGCACCCCACGACATCCTTTGCCTAATTATTTATGCTTTATTAATATTTGCCCTTATTATTTATAATGAAAAAGACTTAATTAATTTTTTTAATTTTTAGTGCTTGACAAGAGTGGACTCTTGCTCCTACGTACCTCCAGATGCAATGGAGGAATCAAAGCTACGTAGTTCTTCCTGAAAAAGGTTTGTTGGTTGGTGTTTTTTAGTGTAGGGGTCCTAGGACTCCTTGAACTGTACATCTCACTGATTCCTAGGACGCTGACTAACCCGATTGTACAACCGACTTAATAAAAGAAGAGAAATATATATAAAAAAACTCATCAGCTAAACCCAAAGTTTTCCCCTCCAAATCTAAGTTCTCTCTAATCAAATTAATATGGATAGTCTCTGGTTCAAAAAACATTTGATTCAATCCTATTCCATTTGTTTTGATTTGTTTGTTTTGCCTGTGATCTATTTTTGAGTTTGGTTTGTTTAGAGAATCACTGATTTTAAGTTAAATCTGTTGGAAGACTACTTCTCATGTTACTAGCATATTTACAGTAACAGTATTTCTAAGAAAGACAGGACAGAAACTGAGTTAGGTTATTTTTCAGTTAATATACATACAGTTTTATCACTCTTTTCAGATTTATAATACACACTGTTCTTTGTAAATTAGTCTAATGTATACTAAAATTAGATAACACGAAAACACTATTGCTAACCTCCTTTCCAGCTTCTTATCTTCTTTTGTTATTGCTGTTTACTGGTTCTCTCCTTGCTTTCATCACGATCCTTGCTGCTACCGCCGTCTTTGATCTGCTGCTTTTGTTACCGCTATTGTTGATAACTGCTAATCCTTGTATTTCAGTGGATTAGGATTCTGACTGTGAACCCTAATCCTTTTGAGGTGGTTTTTTGCAGTGTTCTTGTGTCCTTTTAGTGACCGAGGGTAGATCACATATTTATACTAGAAAATTAGGTCTTGACCATTAATGGATTGATTTACCCTGATTTGATTTGTTTTCAGATACTTGGAGAGGAAGATTAGGGTTTTAAGAGAGCTTGAAGATCCAAGCCCAGCTGCTACTTGGGCTAAAAGTGTTTTATTTTGTATTTTTTTATTTATTTTCGGATTTGGCTTTTTGTGTATTTTTAGCATCACTTTTTTGCATTTTGGACCCTTTTTGGACTTTTAGACACCTATACATTGTAATAAAACTAAATTACATTTTTTTCACATTTTTGGACTAAATATTGTCTAAATAAATTAAATAAACAAATTAATTAAAAAGATGTCGAGCCAAATACAAAAAGCGAGAACGGGCCTGGACTAGACAAATACGCTAAAACTAGACCAAAAATAAGAGAAATGGGCGCGCGTAACTAAGAAACCACAAAATTAACTCGGAATTGCATTATTAAGTCCGAGTTTAAGCCAACTTTTGAGAAAAATGAATTTTGGTAGACCTGTTCACATACGACTAAACTTGAATACGATATTAAACCAAGAACGCATACGAAAAGATCGATCATTCGCGTGCGCTAATTTAAACAACGACATTTTGATTTAGTTGAACGGAGTGATTGAAATTGGTAACCGAGACTCTACACCGATAATTCTCGTAATCATGCGACTCCAAAACACGCCCTTACTAAAAATAAACGACTAAAGCGAGAAAAGAAGACGGACAAAATTGGGGTATAATACCGCTTTGCCTCTCTTTATTAATATTTTACTCGAAAGTGCTGAGCTCTAGAAATTCGTAGTAGAAATAGGAATAAAGATAAGATAGACGCTAATTTTGTCCGTTTAAGGGGGAAGTGGAAGGTTTGAGAGATAAGAGGGAGTGGTTAATGCTTGTCACATTAACCGAGAGTTGAATGAAGGGTCGATAAGGACCTGAAGGAGCACTAAGGCTCGAAGGACCACTTAGGTCCGAAGGAGCGATAAGGCTCTGAAGGACCACTTAAGGTCCGAAAGGCTGCCTAGGCCTTAATTGAAGGACCATCGTGGTGCAAGGAGCGCAATTAGCTACGGTACTAATTAAACGGCCCGAGGGGCCTTTATATTCGAAAGGCCATGATGGGTCAAGATCGTGTCTAGAATCGATATGTTGACCATGAAGGACGCCCACCGTGTCTTAGGTGACACAACTAGTGCCGAAGGACCACGCGGGTCCGGAAGGTCCGCTCGGGCTCGACTACGATGTTTGCGACACGGGCCACTTAGGGCATCGAAGGAGCGTAGTGCTCGAAGGACCACTCGGGTCCGAGGATCAACTTGGTGATCCGTGATACGATATGAGATCAGCCACTTAAAGCGCTAATATTAGAGGAACAAAATAGGGACTAACATTGATCGTGTTTATCCGAGCACACCTAACAAATGCATCTACCGAGAAAGGGAAAACCAATCTACGTTTGATGAAGCAATTAATGGTGCAAGCAATGATTGGTATCTGGTAGGATGTGGAATGACTTTTTCCTTTTCTCTTTTGCTTATTGCTTTTCGCTTTTTTGTTTTTTTTTATTTATTTATTTTTTTTTATTATATATATATATATATATATATATATATATATATTTTGATACATTTTTTTTGAAAAATGATGAATGCCAAATGTGAAAATGATGCAAATGAAATGCTCGGGTGCAAATGCTATGGTGCATGAGGTGATGATATGATATGATATGATATGATATGATGTGATGTGATATGATATGATATGATATGAGTGATTGGGGTATAGAAACATTTTTGGTAATGATGAGATGTGAGACTTTAGATGCGAGAAGCGAGGTGAATATTGATCATTTTTTTGAAAAAATAGTTTTGATTCAATACTTCAAAGAATCTCAATGTTGTTATTTACGATTAATCGATGTGAAAAAGTATTTGCAAGCTCGCTCATTTTTCTCTTCCATTTTGATGCCCCATGATGACCAAAGTTTTGGTCCACAAAGCTAAATAAGTGGATTTCCAACATCATATGATCAACTTGTGTTTTCTCTCTAAAAGCATTGTTTTGTGAAGATGTATAGTAGTGCGAATATAGATGAATGAGTCGATTAACTTGGGGTTCTAAAGACCTAGGGTGTGGACATTTGTGGCACATGAAGGGGTGAATGACTGACCGGTCTTTGTCAAGGTCATGAAATGTAGGTTTTTCCAAGCCAAGAAATGCAGGACTGCCCCAATCTAGATTTGACAAGCTAAGGGTGTAGAAGATGATGAACTGGGAATGCATTGGCTTTGGAATGAAAGCCGGAAAGCGAGAGACTTTATCTCAACCCATAGAGTTTGGTGTTGCCCCATTTATGGTAAGGACAAGATTTCCCTGGCTAGAGTAGTAGCATTTTGGGTAATGAGTTGAGAAATTGCCCCGGTATGGTTTTATGGCTGTGAATATAATGAAGGGATGAGATGGGTGTCGGGTGAATTTCCCCATTTGTAGGTGGAGTGAAGAATGACAGGATTGCCCCACTTGGAATGGTGTTTCGAATGGTTGGCTTTAGTGAGATTGGGAAAGGTGACAGAATTAGGGTTATGGGTTTTTGTAGATGGTCAAATACGGCTGTATAGGCTGGGAGTGGTATGGGATGCACACTGGACAAATTCCCCAAGTTCAAATAGATGGTGAAAGGGATGCCCCACTTTAGGATCTAGGTGACGATCCTAGTATAAGCTCTTGGTTATCTTTAGAATGACTCTCAGACTACAATAGTCTTGAGTTTGCTATGAAAGCTACACTTGGTGATCAATAGACATTGTCTTGGTATAATTGTAACTTGGATGGATCTTATAGTGCAAGTCCTCTGATTTTTCCTTTATTTGAGTTTTTTTTTGAGATTTTTTTTTTGAGCAAACATATTGTAAATAAATAAACTTATTTGTCCTAAGATTAAAACTTTGAGAAAACAAAAGCAATCGGTCCTTGATCGGAATGAACTCTGTAGGTTGTAACGTGGCCGATGGTTTAGTGATTTATGAGGAAATGATAATTGGGCTCAAAGTAGTGTTTGGGGATTGATGGGACGGATGATTTTTTATTGAGCGGTATGATTTGGCTAACGGTTAATGGTTTGTGAAAGAAGGGGTTATTAGGCTCAATGAAGTGTTTGATGATTGATGGGACAAATGATTTGGTGATGTAACTTGGCCAATGGGTGATGATTTAAGAAGGAAAGGGGTTATTAGGCTTAAATGAGTGTATGAGGTTTTATTTAGGCAGCAGTTGACGTGCCTCATGGTAGAATGGGCCTGTTTAGAGATGTAACTTGGCCAAGGGTTTATGAAGGATAGGATATTGAGGACAAGGGAAGTGTTTGGGGAGTTTATTTCAGACAAGGACCTCTTATGCATTTAATGGTAGGAAGTATCAGCTCATAATTGTACCACTTTTGATTTTCGTGGTTTTTCGATCCTCTTTTTTCACTTTTTTTTTTTATTTAGATTTTTCCTTTTTCTTTTTCTTTACTTCAAGCTGAGTGATTTGATAAAAACGGTACACCATTTTTGATGTGGAATTGATCATTGTCTAGGGTGATTGAAAGTTTCTTTGGATTTTGGCTTAAGGTGGGTGGCAAAGGGTTTCTTGAGGATATGGGAAGATGGTTAAACTTTATTTCAAAACATGATTGCTCGTTTTCTCAAAGATTAACTTAAGGACAATAATTTACATACTTTTATATATTTGCTCTTTTTTCTTTATTTCTTTTTTTTTATGCCCTAATTTTTGCTTAGGCCGCTCTTACGAGTTTTCGACCTAACGGGTCTTTTTGATTTTTTTTGTAAAGGACTTGCACCAGGGGAATACAATGTTGACAAGGTATTTTAGAGATCACAAATTTGCCCCAGTATGGAGGGCCTAAAGTGTTATTTCACTAGGAGAACCAACCAGAAACGTCAACTATGTACTAATGTGGGAGTATGGGTGGTCGGTGTGGGATTAGACTTTGGCAGGGAATGATGGTAAGGTAGGGACGCTAACTGACTCCGACAAAAATAAACACACATGTTACCCAAGTCACTACACAAATGCGTCGCAGAGAGTTAACACTTAAAACATGATAGAAATTTTTTTATGGTCATTTCGGTCATTTATCATGGGATGGAAGAGATGCAGCGTTTGGTTAAAAAATGTGAGCAAGCTAAAAATTTGAAAAACGGAGTGACTTGAAACACCTTGAGCTTGCAACGAAGTATGGCTAAACTTTTTTCAAAAAGAATTATTTATCTCACAAGAATGTCTCACCTCTCATCACAATCTTTCTCTCAAAATTATGTTTTTTCGTTTTTATAATGCATGATGTAAGTATGCAAATGAATGAATGCGCATGAAATGAGAATGCGAATGAACGAATGAATGTATGTGAAATGCGAATGTGATGTGTGTATATGAAATGATAACATATGGTTTTATTCGTCATGTCGGGGAATTATAAACTTTTCATTGGAGAGTAAAGTACAAAATTTAATTTGGACTTCAACATACCTTCTCTCAAGGTAAAGATTTTAATTCTCTAACGGTCATAAAAGTGCATGCAACAGTAGATGTTTATTTGTTGTATGCATGTGGTATATTTTCTGAAAAAGTAGTAAAAAAAATTGATTTTGGTTTTTTGATATATTTTTTTTTGATAGAAGACGGTATGCATAAATATTTGTTTGAATGCGAGGGTATAAAGCTCCTTTGTGACCCTAGAAATGTATCTTACAGAGTGTGTCTAAGGTTTCTTTTATAGTGAACCTCACAGGGATGGTTTTAAAGAATCCTACACATGGTCCCTAGAGCCAAGGACTCCAGTCAAGAACACTGACCCCAGCAATAGGCAAGCTATTAGAAGGGATAGCATTCTCAAAAGGAATCAAACTCTAGGTGAGATTTTCGTGACCACCCAACGAGACGTACGTCCCGCAGGCCATCACTACGCAATCTCGTTCTAACTTAGGTTTATGCTCGAGTCCGGGTAGAGGACTTTTCTCACGTGTGTGAAGTGTAGAAGTGAAGTGTGTGTAGGAGCAATTTAAAAACAACCCAAAAGTCATAAAATGCAGACAAACAAACATATATACAAATATCGTCTTCTACCCTAGGGTTTACACAGATAAATAACATAATTATGCAAAAGTAAATAAATAAAGAAAAGGGTAAAAATTGAATTAATCCTAAATTAATTAGACTAGGTTTTGACTCTCTAAAAATAAATAAGTCCCCAGTGAAGTCGCCAAATGTAGCGGCCAGAAAAATCCTAAAAAGATTCTTCAAAGGTTCTTAGGAAGCCGCCACCAAATTCTAGTTTAAGGGCAAATTCGGAAAATCCCTTTAGGTTTTAGGACAAGACATTGTTAGGGTTCGGGAGTCGTTATGTGTGGGGAAGGTATTAGCACCCCACGACATCCATTGTCTAATTATTTAAGATTTATTTAATAATTACCCTTTTTATTTATGGAGAAAAAGACTTATTTAAGTTTTTGGTTTTTAGTGCTTGACAAGAGTTGAGTCTTGCTCCTACGTACCTCCGGATGCAATGGAGGAATCAAAGCTACGTAGTTCTTCCTGAAAAAAGTTTGTGGGTTGGTGTTTTTTAGTGTAGGGGTCCTAGGATTCCTTGAACTGTACAGCTCACTGATTCCTAGGATGCTGACTAACCCGATTGTACAACCGACTTAGTCCCCTACTTTTTGAAAATGATTTTTGACTTTTTGAAAAGAGTTGTGAGATGGGTTGATTTCAGAATAGGTATTCTAGAACTCCTGAACTGTACAGCCCATTAGTTCTAGAACGCTGACTAACCCGGTTGTACAACCGACTTAGTCCCCTATTTTTTAGGGAAAATAGTTTATTCGTATTTATTAAGTTTTCGGGGTTACTGAACTGTACAGCTCATTGGCCCTAAAATAATGACTAACCCGGTTGTACAACTGACTTAGCCGTTTATTTTTGGAAAAATGATTTATTTATATTTTATTAGGTGTTTGTAGGATTACTGAACTGTACAGCTCATTGGTCCTAAAATGATGACTAACCCAGTTGTACAACCGACTTAGCCGTTTATTCGACTTCGAGAGAGAAATCATTTATATTTGAGTTAAAAAAAGAATTAAAAAAAAAGAAAGACAGGGGGTGAAAATTGTAAATTGGGGTTTTATTAGTCGCAGGGGATTGTATAATTAATAGTAGGTGTAAGAAGGAAGCCCAGTTCGCATAAGAGAGCCCAGTATGCGAAACTGGGCTTAAGTGGGGGAAGGCATGCGCGTGAATTGGAGGGGTGCAAATAGCGTTCTGATAATTAAAAAATAAATTAAAACTGAAATGCAATACATAGGCCCAAACCAGAAAAAAAAAAACCTAAACCCAAATTCATTTCACCCTTCCCTCTCGACTTGTCATGCGGTTGCGAGAGAACATCAATTACCAATATATATCCAAGTCACAAGCAAGGGTATAGATAGAGTTGGTTTCCAGTAGACTTATAAAGTACAAAGTCTAAAGTACTAATTCTAATTGTCTAAACTTCTGACCTTCCCCATGCTACATACTAATACATATTTGTTTATTCGTTTGTTCATCCCATTGGAAAAGAAAATAGAAGACAGAAGATGTACTTCCCATAAGAATTAAGGTAAAAATACTATGTTGACCGATTAAAAAAATCATTGATTTGCTACACAAATTATGCATCAATAAAGCCATATCCAAGGCTGGAACTAAATCTACCATGCAATTTATTTTGTATTAGTATATAGACAGGATCCATTATGGGGGTTGTATGTTCGACGTGTACCATAAAAGGAAAACCATGTAGAAAAATCATGTTTATTTGACATATATAATCAATCATCATACTTTCTACCATAAGTACTAAAACAAAACACACCAAATCAGAGATTGAGAAATAAAATCCAGTATTTTCTCAGTCAACATAAAATCTACGTGCTTTACATACAAGGCTTTATGATGAAACCTTAAAACCCCAAAGCTAGCTCCAATTTTATTGTCTCTAATCATCAAAAGGGTATTGCTCATACCTGATAGAACAAACATGGAGCACAGAACGAGCCCCAATCCTTTGCTTCGGTGTTGGATGAACGACTTTATTCCAGCTTCATATTGGTCCCCTTGTGTGTCTGCTGTTTGAATAATCAGAACCCACTGCAACGGCTCTTCGATAGCTACACAGGTCACTCGCTTCGCCGTTCTTTAGATCTCAAAAAAGTTTCAGGACCATGTTTAGTGGATTAGGGTTTCAATGTGAAACTCTAATCCTACTTTTTAGTGATTTTCGCAGTCTCTTTCTGCCTTGATTTCTGTGTGTTTTTGACTGCTGATTGACTGCTTATTTATAGTATAAAACTAGGTTAAAGCATTAATTATTTTTGACTGAGTTTTGGATAATTTTCAGGTCTTGATCCAAGCCCAACAACAAATGTGCAGATAGCTTGGAATGTTTGCAAACCCTAGTTTTTATTTTGTATTTTCGGATCCTATTTTTATGTATTTTTTAGTATTATGATTTTTTTGTATTTTTGGACTCTTTGGAAGTGCTTTTAATTTGTAAATTAAACTAAATACAATTTTTTTGACATTTTTGGACTTATTTGACTCTTAAACACTTTTAAATTGTAAATTAAAATAAATAGAATTTTTGACATTTTTGAACTATTAAGTGCTTAAATAAATTAAATAAACAAAATAAGAATAAAAATAATAATAGGAAAAAGGCCAAATATAAAGACGAGACCGGACTTGACAACTGCGCTACGACTAGACCGAAAATAGAAGAAATGGGCGCGTTAAAAAATTAACTCGGAATCGCATTCTTAAGTCTGAATTCAAGCCAACTTTTGAGAAAAATGAATTTTGGTAGACCTGTTCACGTAAGACTAAACTTGAATACAGATATTAAATCGAAGAACGCACGAAAAGATCGATCATTCGCGTGCGTGCCTAATTTAAACAACGGTATTTCGAGTTAGTTGAGCGTAGTGACTGGAACTGGCTTGGGTTGGTAACCGAGACTCTACAGGAGTATAATTCTCGAAATCACGCGACTCCGAAACACGCCCTTACTAACAATAAACGACTAGAACAAGAAAAAGAAGACGGACAAAATTGGGGTATAACATATACATTATCTCTCACCTCATTATCAATCTCATTTATAGCCCCCATGGCTCTAGCCCCCATGGCTCATGCCCCCATGGCATCATCAATCACCTCATTCACTAGCTCATCACAATCATGTCCCAAGGACTAATCACAACTAGAGGACTAAACCTCACTCAGGGACATAAAACACCCTTTAGGACCAATTTCACACTTAGGGACCAAATTAACACCTTTTGGACCAAACTGGCACCTAGGGACCAAAACAACACCTAGGGACCAAAACCACACCCTTAGGACCAAATCTGTCACCTAGGGACCAAAACAACACCCTTAGGACCAAACTGTCACCTAGGGACCAAACTGTCCCCTAGGGACCAAAACAACACACACTTAGACACAAGGCAAGGACTAGGCGCCATTTTCCCCAAATCGGCGCCCAGTGTAACACAAAGACTAGCGCCAAAGACTTCGGCAACTTGGCGCCCGCAGCAACACCACACCACTGGCGCCATTTTCACAAAGAATCGCGCGCCCCGCAGCAGCAGCTCTTAGACACAAACTAAGACACAAATCGAGACACAGATCTCGAACACGAGCGCATTCTGTGCGCCTGGCAAGATTTTTTGCGCCCGCCTAGACACAGGCAGCAACACAGGCGCAACAGGGCAGCCATTTGGCGCCCTGTGCTGCGCCACATGCCCACACACACCCTTGCCACAATTCCGGCGCCACCCTAGGCGCCATGGGTAGCCAAAATGGCGCCAAGCACTTAGACACCCACGCACACACTCACCTAGGCGCCACCACAGGCGCCACAGGGCAGCCATTTGGCGCCCTGCACTTGGCACAACACACCCAAGCGCATTGGGCAACCACTTTTGGCGCCCTGCACCTAGACACAGCACACACAGCACATGAACAGTGACACAAGCGCCATTATGGGCGCCCTGGGGCAGCATTTGGCGCCCACATCGCACACACGCACACGCCCACCCAAATAATTACCTTTGGGTGCCATTTTCCCAAAGAAATCGGCGCCAGACAAAGGTGACACCACACACCCAACACATGAACAGTAACCCAGGCGCCATTTCCCGAATGTCGCGCGCCGTGCAAAGAAACACGCACACACATCATCAAGTCTGGACACACAGCGGCATTTTTCTAGGAAATTGGCGCCCTGCACAGCAACAAAACACAAAACCCCACTGCTACAGTACCACAGGCGCCATTTCTCTAGGAAATTGGCGCCCTAGGGTACCTAAAGTGCCTTAAATCATTCTTAATCAAATTTTCTCAAAATCAATCATCAACATCAATCTAAAAACATGTTATGCTCATACCAACAGCTTCAATTTCACCCTTAAACATCAAAACACATCAAAAGCACAAATCAAAGGCATGAAACCCTAGCTTCTAACATAGGAATCGATTTCATGCTCTATTCAATTTCAATTTCATCAAAACAAGCATACAACCAACAAACTCAATATCAAAGAACACTAATAAGGACTCTATGATGTACATACGACCTATTATACTCTCTATTATAGAGTGAGACTCCCCTTACCTTAAATTAACCGTAGAAACGTTCCTTTCTCCGAGTCACCACCAAAAACCACAGCAACTAGAGCCTTCTTCTCCTTCTTCTCAAGGTGCGACGCTCTCTCTCTCTTTTCTCTAGGGTTTAGCGCCGTTCCACTTCTCCTTTCTCTTCTCTCTATTTGTTTCTTTCTTTCTTTGGTGAATGGTGCGAAATGCACAATCCCTAGGAGCCTAAGTCATTGGGCTTGGGCTCCTGGGCCAATACTTGCAGTCCCGGTATCTCCAATACCACTCCCTTCAAGTAAATAAAATACTATATTATAATTTTAATATAATTAAAATAGTGCAACACTTTAAACAATTTAATCAATTACTTAATTAAATTATTTAGGGCGTTACAATATGTCCCTGTTTAAGTTGTTGCTATGTAAAATCAGTTAATGCAGACGAGTTGACAGGACATTTAAAGGGTAATGGAATTGATCAAACTTACACTTGTTGGACAATGCATGGTGAGGAAAGAGTTGAATCTTCGAATATGGGTAATAGTACTGAGAGATGTGCACCGGTTGACATCGAAATACCTACATTTGTTGGGGACGAATTTGAAGAGATGGCAAAGGCTTTTGAAGACGATCTTAATGACCGTCCTCAAATGTTTGAGAAGTTGATAACGGATACTGAGACGCCATGTTGTATGAGGTTGTACTTGAATTCACAAAATTATTGGTTTGTGATAAAGTTGTATAACTTGAAAACTTGCCACGGATGGACTGGATAAGAGCTTTCTTGAATTACTCACACTATTGAAAGAAATGTTGCGAAAGATAATGTGCTCCCATCTCGGACGTATGATGCAAAACAAATGTTAGGGTCCATTGGCTTGAACTATGAGAAGATACACGCTTGTCCCAATGATTGCATTCTATTTCGAATGAACATGCATTTTTAAAGTCGTGTCCTAAATGTAATGCATCGCGGTATAAAAAGAAAGATTCTGCTCGAGAAAAAGGTGTTGTGGTATTTTCCCATAATTCCTCGATTTAGGCGTATGTCAGAGTTTCGGAAGATGCAAAGCACTTGACATGGCATGAGGATGAAAGGATTAAAGATGGCATGTTACGACACCCGTGGATTCTCCGCAATTGAAAAAATTTGATATTGATTATCCCGATTTCGGATGGATCCAAGAAACCTACGACTTGCATTGTCTGCCGATGGTTTTAACCCGCACGGTATTCGTGAGTAGCTCCCACGACAAAGATATGGCCCGTGATATTGGCGATTTATAACTTACCTCCATGGTTTTGCATGAAACGCAAATATATGATGTTGTCTTTGTTAATTTATGGGCCCAAGCAACCGGGAAATGATATTGATGTATACTTGGCTCCTTTAATTGAAGACTTGAAGCTAATGTGGGAGAATGGAGTAGAGGTGTATGATGGGTTCAGAGAAGAAAGTTTCAACTTGAGGGCTATGATTTTTGGCACAATTAATGACTTTCCAGCATACGACAATCTATCTAGTCTTGAATATTCTATGGGACTTCCAAGGTCTCGTCACTTAGAAGCATTAGTAAAGGGATGTCAGGGTATAAAATAGTGATGGTGTCAAGGGAAGAACTAGATCAAGCACACTTATATGTTTTGCACAATGATAGTGAGGTTGATTCATATGTTGCCAAACACATGGACATACTTAAGAGTGATTACCCATATAAGAGTGAAGTTTGGTTAACAAAGGAACACAATCGGAGTTTCATAGTGTGGTTAAAAGAGCACATTGATTTCGAGTTTGCTATGAATCCTACTTCGATTTCAAAAAGATTGAGATGGTTAGCAAAAGGTCCAAATATGCATGTTTTCTCTTACACCAGACTCTCTAATTAACTGCACACGTTCTATACAAAAACCCATGATGATCAGAGTAAAATGCAAAATAGTGGGGTGACTCTTGTTGCTCAAGCTATGCATACATCAAGTGCCAAAGACAGAAATCCCATATACGCGAATATGTCATACTTCGGGGTCATTGAACAAATATGGGAGTTGGATTACACAATGTTTCAGGAGTCTGTGTTCCAATGTAAGTGGGTTGACAATAATAATGGTTTACAGATTGATGAGTCGGGGTTCATGAGGGTGAATTTCAACAAGTTGGGATATAAAGACGAGCCTTTTATTTTGGCATCCCAAGCTCAACAAGTGTTTTATGTCACTGATCCAATTGGCATCAATTGGTCTATTGTTTTACTGACAAAAAAAAATTAGAGAATGACATTTATGATCAAGAAACCAATGATGATGGTATCGAGGACGACCCTTTCTTCGGGACATCACTAGTAGAGGAAAGTACTTATAGAGAGGATGTTGTGTATGTTAGAAAGGATCATACTGATGGAATTACGATTCGTCAAAAACAAAGTACCAAGGAGCGAATTGCAAAAAAAAAAAATTATCGAAGAAAAGGAAAAGGTAACCGACATAGATGTTATTTTATAGACATGGATGTTATTTTCATCTTCTTTGACTGATTATTTATTTTTTTGTTGGATATTTTTTTAATTGGATAAATATAACAAACAATGATTATGTTTTATTGCAGGTAAGATGGCAGATCATAGTGATCATGATAGTGGGCATGACAGCGGTCATGATAGTGATCATGATGTTGGAAACTATATCAGGAAGCATGCTCCTCGTGGAATGACCGTAAAAAAGGATATCATCAACCGGATAAGTAAAGGAAAAGGAAAATTAACAGTAAGTTACTAATTAATTGTTAATTAACTTCATTCAATACTAAGTTTTAATTGTTTGTGAACTAATTTACTAATGACATAATGCAGGTCCAATGGAATGTTAAAGGTTTGCCAATTGGAGAAAATAGCACTCATTTGATTACCTTCCTTGGTAGTAAGGTAAAACAAATGATACCAATAACAATCACTACTTGGGTTCACACAAAAAATCCCATTTTGAAGAAACAAAAACATGAGTTGTGGTTAACAATACATGTATATAATTTTAGATCTTTTGGTTATCTTATTTAGTAATTTTGTAGTCACACACACACACACACACACACACACACACACACACATATATATATATATATATATATATATATATATATATATATATATATATATATATATATATATATATATATATATATATATATATATATATATATATATATATATATAAATTTATTTATATCATTTTCATTGAATGTGCATAAGCAGAAATATTTTGATGTGGATGATTCTTAAAAGGACTGGAATGAAGGAAGCCGGAAAGTTACATAAAAATTTCAGAACGACATTAACAAAAACTTGGCTGAAAGATGATAATGGAAACATCAATTGGAATCCTCCACCAATATATAGTGGGTTTATTTCAGAGGAGGATTGACACACATTTGTTAGGATACGCACCGAAGATCCAAAGTTATTGGTTAGTGCTACTATATATTAAGTTATAACATAAAATATATTTGACAATTATCTATTATACATTAATGTATACTTATCTCTCTAAATAGAAAGCAAGTCAACAGAATAGAAAGTGTGCTTACGGGTCAGTGAGTATCCTTATAGAGGCGGTGCTACTCCATATCAACATATTGAAGAGAGATTGGTAAGGCACAATAAGCTTGATTTTTTTAGTTTCATGAAACTTTTTATAAATAATTTCTTAACATTTGATAAATTTAAATATAGTTGGTGGAGAGTGGGAAAGATCCTACTAAAGAAGGTGTTGAGCGGCATGTTTTGTGGGTAGAGGGTCGACTAAACAAAGAAAAGGAGATTGTTGATCCTAAAACTAAGGAGGTGTCTGAAAGAATTGTAAGTATTTCCTAAATTCAAATATTGTTTTGTAACTTTTATGATTTTTATAATGTATTATACTTTTGTTTTGTGAATTTCAGTGTCACAGGGAGAGCTCACTGATTTCTCTGAAAAGGAAATCCTTACACGTGTCTTAGGTTGAGAAGAATACTCAGGTCGCACAAGGGGTGCTGGATTTGGCATTAATCCAACCGAGTACTTTGGACCAAAACAGAAAGTCTATGATGAGAATCATGATTGTCCACAATTGAGAAAGATGATGGCATTGTATGAAAGTTTGCAAGCTCAACTTAATGATATCCGATCGCATTATGGCCATGTTATGCCACCGGTACCATCCCCTGCTACACATAGCAGTGCACGAGATAGTTGCACCATGCCGTCAACTAAGGTATTAATTGTTTTCTATTACAATAAATAAGGAATTAATCTCTCTTTATTGTACATATATATATATATATATATATATATATATATATAACATCAAATAATGTCTTTATTATTTTTTGGTTTATAATTGATTTAGGACAACAATGAGTGTGAGTGTGAATTGTATATCTCAAACCCATATGAAATGGTTGCAATAGGCTTCACATGTAACGAATTGGGTCCCTTGATGCACAATTTACCCCTACCTCCAAATCATGTTAGAGTCAGAGTTGCGGTACCAATTAGGGAGGATGCACCATTGCCTGTTCCAATTGATAGTATTGATATACTGACGGTGTTACAAGCAGTTGGTACCTTTGTGGCATGGCCATCACACCTTGTCGTTGTAAGTGACAATATATTTGTAACTAACTAATTATAGTTTTTGTCATATATTTTGTGCTAACTAAGTAATTATTTTTGTTTATACATAGATACGCCAAAATATAAAATCTAAGAAAGTGTCTACTGGCAAGAAAATGTCTCCTTTGAAAAGTGTTGGCAAGGAAAAATCTATTGGCAAGAAAGTGTCTCGGTCTGACCCTTCTACAAAAGTGTCTCAGTCCACCCCTTATGCACAAGTTTCTCAGCCTGCCTCTCCTCCAAAAGTGACTCAGCCCTCCTATTCTCGCCAAGTGACCCATCCCTCCCCTTCTCCAATTATATCTCAGCCTGCCTCTTCCTCTTCCATTAATGAAGCTTATAGGAATATTGGTCAGGCCGACACGTACGAGAAATACGTGATGAAGGAGACAGGCCTTATCATAATGTTTGATGAAGAAATTTTTGGATTTAGCGGTCCAACAATAGTCTCCCGTGAGGATTTCTATGTTGTATGTGATTCCAATGAGGCAACCGGTGTTGTTATGAATATATATGTCAGGTAGTATGTAATTTATTATTTGACATTGTCGAATTTATTTTATTATATCGTTAATTTAATTTATATATATATATATATATATATCTAATTGTAGGTACTTGTAAGAGGACATTTTGGTCCCTTCGAATGCACACGTAGATTTACTTCTTGTGTTCTAAAGTACAACCTTTCATCAAGTGAATCGCAACCTGCCTAATTATATATCACTTGTGGAACAAAACCGGGTTGCTGTTAAAACTTATATCACTGAGCGCTTCTATGAAGCTCAAAATAGAAGCGATGATGCCTTACTTCTAGCACCGGTTAACTTAGGGTGAGAAATTTTACCCATTCTTATATAACATGCATTTTTTAAATAGTAGTCAATTACTTATTCGTAAATTTATTTTGTAGGAGACATTGGATTTTGTTTGCAATTAATCCTAGCAAACAAACCGTGTATTACCTTAACTCATTGCAAAATCATTACCAAAACCACATCGATTTGTGGAGCTTTTTAACAGGTGTGTTTATTTCGTTCATTCTGCATATTTCTTACTTTTACTTATATATGTATGTATTCTTATTAATATAGTTATATGACATTCTATTCAGTTGTTTAAGCACATATTGGGGAGTGGAAAAATTAACGGTCAAATGGTTACCAATAATTGTAAGTTTGTAATTAACTTATACATTACATTATTTTGTCAAAAAACTGTATTCAACTAAATTTAAAAATCAACTAATCTTATGTTTTGTAGTGTCCTAGACAATTCAATAACATTGATTGTGGGTATTACGTCATGAAATATATGAATGATATTATTACCCAAAAGAAAACGACTATCCCCCGTCAGGTATCTACTTATAATATATTTTTATATGATTTTGATTCAATAGTGGTTATTTCCAATATTTAACCATTTCAATTCTAATTTTATTTATTTATATAATTTCAGTATTTTCGCGATTGTCGATTGCGGACATACTCTGTTGAAAGCGACTTGTTGAGCTTAGGGAGACCGAAAGCGATTATGTCTCTCGTTTTTTTTAAGTTTGATTTGTATACATATAAGTTAGCTAGCTAGTTTTTGGTTCATAATATTGTAACTTGATAGCTTGTTTTGGATACATATGAATTAGATAATGAAACTTCTTAGCTATTTTGTTTTGATTCCTCTTATGTAATTTGTTTCTGTTATGTAATTTGGCAATATTCAGTGCTTTTAATGAAGCGCTGCGTATGCAATTGGGCAATAGACAATATTCAGCGCTTTTAATGAAGCGCTGCGTATCTGGGGGCAATATTCAGTGCTTTTTAACAAGCGCTGCGTATCTGGGAAGGCAATTGGGAAATATTCAGCGCTTTTTAACAAGTGTTGCGTATTTGGTAGGACGCTTGGGCAATATTCAGCGCTTTTTAAAAAGCGTTGCGTATCTGGGAGGACGCGTTTGGCAATGGGTGGCGCTTTTAGGGAGCGTTGTCCATTGTTGGAGTGGAATCACCAGCGCCACGTTCAGCAGCGCTCAAAAGCGCTGCCCATGGATGAAAAAAAGCGTTGCCCATCTACTAGATCTGTTGTAGTGCATGATGCAAACTTGCGTACAATCTCTTTAATTGAAATTGTTAGTGTAAAGCTAATCCTCTGATTTAACTGTCACACAAACAACTCAATTTTTAAGACAAAAGTATCAGCAAAAAGTTAAAAAAAAATCATGAATTCGGTGTGTAAGGATTGAAGAATGAATAAAATAATGAAATTCTTACAATATTATAGGTGTCACCAAATGTGGAAAAGTAAAAGATCCACATGTTGAGAGGAATAGAGAAGGTAAATGGTTGAAATAAAAGGTCATGCATTTTAGAAACTAAACGAAATGATAAGAAAAAAGAATAAATGTAGAAGCAAATGTATTTTATATTTGAGTTACAATGTTAAAATTGTTTTAACTATATATTTGTATTAAAATTTAAATACCACTACAATAAGAAAATTCAACCATTTTTTAAAATGATGTAACTTTTTATTTATTTGCTCTACCTAAAAAAATTTACTTAAAAAAACTATATGGAAAAACAAAGTGACAATTATAATGCAATATGAGAAGAGGAAGAGCGTGGAAGGATAGAGGCTCCAATAGTATTTTTTCCTCAGGGTAAAAATTAGATAAAAGATAGATAATATATAATATTTTATTTATCTATAAACCAAAAAGATAGTTTGACATGTGAAAGTGAAGCATGAAATTAATAAGAGTTTACATCTATCTTTGAGCATTAAATTAAAAATAAGTCGATTACATCCTTCTGATTAATAAGGGGTTATACCTTATAGATTCTATTTTTTAATTTTTATTTTAAAAAAACTTTCTCCCTTATTGATTGCTCTTAATTCATTACTTGGTGTTTTGATTTTGGTTGCCTTTTGGTGTCTCTACATTATTTTCTTTATTAGTACTAATTATTATAGTTATTTTTTAATAGAGATTAGTTACAATCTTTTCATTTTCCTTCACTTTAAGTCTTCTTTCAGAAATATTATAAATACCTAAGAAGAGAGGTCACCACTTATCTTTTCATTTTTCCAACACTTTTGTTTGGTTATTACTTTTTCATGTTTTCACATCACTAATATTCGACCTTTAAGAAACCCATGGTATAATAGTTGGAGTTCCACAAGCTTTTTGTCTTTTATTGGTAAGCTTTTATTGATTATTGATTAAGTATTGAGTTTGTTATAGGTTTTGAATTGCAATCAAGGGAAGGAAAATTGAGTTTACATATGGATAGAGAATAAATTGAAAAGGCAAAGGAAACAGTTTGAGCTTCATGTTCTAGACACTCATGTAGTCAAAAAGACAAAAAAAAAATTGGATTAGTTGGCGAGTCATGTAATTGAGGAACAGTTTTTTTGTCAAGCTACATACATGTATGGATTATGTTTAATTTTAACATTGTTATTTAAAAAATATTTAATTTTAATAGCTTCCATGAAATTGGATGATGTCTTATATCTAAAAGGTTTTTAATGTGCTCCTTGAACATTCACAAACTCATGTTCAAGGTTCATAGAATATAATAGATTTACCAGAAAAGTTGATTACTATCAAGTTTGCCTTATTTTTAATTTTGTAGATGCTAAATATGAATATATAAATAATTTAAATATCAAAATATGCAATACTTACAAAAACTGAATTAAAAATATGATGAATTGATTAAAACTCTACATCTTCAACCCATATTGTACTAAATCATGAGTTTATTGAAAATTAAAGAAATAAATCATATTAACGTGAAATGTTTCCCCATTCAACGCATAAGAGAATTTTAAAAGTTTACTAACTCATAAAATAATAAATATTTTCTAAATTAAATAATTGTATCCATATTTTAAACTTCAATTTAGATTAAAATGTTTTGTGTGAGGCATCAATCACTTCTCCTAAACTCAAATTAAACATTACAAGGGTTTTAAAAAAAAATTCTTCTTCGTATTAATCAATTATATTTTTTAATTACTCTTTCAAATATTAATTTATTTATCAATTTAAATATTTATTTGTTGAGTTAACTACAAATATATTAATACAAATAAATAAAAGGACTTAGTTAAAAAAATTCAAGAAAATATAAAAAAAAACCCAGAACAATATAATTTTTTTATATATTTATATGAAATTCCATAAATATGGATTAAATTTAATTGAAATTTTTTATCATATTTAAATAATTTACATATATAAATGTTACATCATGTATAAATATAGACATAAATTTTATATAAAGTATAGTACAAATTCCAAATAAAAAATAGACATGATTGTTAAACTAAAATGCGGATATTGAATTAAATTTTAAATAAGTATTATAATATAATTTGTATAATTTAGGTGTTTATATAATAATTAACTAGAAAATACAAATATGATAATAAAAATAATATATTTTTAACTACCTGTGCATTTTGGTATTTCTATAGTTATTCATAATACTCCTCATTTTTATCTATATTTATATTTCTCCTTATATAAATATAAAATAATATTATATTAAGTTAGAAACAAATCATTATAAACAAACCCGTGCAACACATGGGCTTAACCCTAGTAAATAAATAAATAATTTTTTGCTCTAGAATTTGATATTGGGAGAGAGAAGTGCGCCCAATTTCAGTTTTCAGTTATTGTGTAGATTTGAGATTCGTATATGTTGGAACACCTCCATTTTTTTTGGTCGCGATTTATGGTAGTATTTTCAAACATTAATTGTGTGGATTCCTTGCTCATCATTTTTTGAAAAAACACATAAACTTGGATCCACAAAATTAGCATGAACTTTAATACTGATTCCAAACTCAATAATGATCGTTTATTGAGATCCTGGCAGTAGTTTACAAATTCCTGCAAATATATTTATTGATTTCCTTTTTTTCGAATTATAGGAGCCCCAATTTCGTGGATTGATAGTCGTCCAAATTGTGACTCATGTAACTTTGATTAATAGCCGTTCAGATTTTTTCATGTTGACGACGGAACTGCCACATATTTTTTAATAGTTATGTGTGACATTTTTTCATGCTGATGACTTGGACAGCTTTGGTGGACAACTCTTTATTGTATATACTTATGATATGATACACTATACTAAATCATGAATAGTCCACATGAATTATCCATGTCAACTTCCATGTATAATCTCAATAAATAGGTGGCATCCACACTGTAACACCCTAGTATTTCTAAACAATAGAAATATCAAAACATACAAATTAAACTTTACATCGAAAGATAAATTTCCTCTTAGATTTACAACAATCCTTACAAGAATAGCGGAAAACCAATAAATAACTTAAACAAATTTTAAGTCATAACTGATACAAAAATAACAAGGAAAACCTAAAGACAGAAGGAAGACTAAATCTTCAATCTTCTATTCGAGCATGCCACCTACTCGTGCCATACAGACCTTCTTCTTTCCCTGTTAATCTGAAAAGCAACAACATTTGTAGGGTGAGATAACAAATCTCAGTGAGTCTTACCGTGACCCCTCACCTATCACTCACTTCTATTTATAAAACATTTGTTTACTTCGTGATTTAATTAGTAAACCACGCACAATTCCGATCGCACACACAAGCAATAAAATACAAACTGCACACACAGTGCTGATCGTCAAATGCACACACAGTGCATTCATAACGTCCAACAATTGCACAATAGCAGTGAACCCTATCATCGAGAGCAAATCTGCTATGTACAATAATTCATCTGAGCATAACACCGACTGCACATCTGCTAATCCCGGTGAACCCTATCGCCTGAAGGCCTAGGTTTAGGGGCTCATGACTTCCCGCCTAGTATCTTTGCGAGCTCGGGTCGCCACCCGCTCGAATCCTAATTCGATATTGATCATATACCAAAATATCCTCTAATCACAAGACACCCGCATTGGGCCGTCTCATATACACGATATAATATATATATACGGATTAAGTCTCACACCATAATATGTTGCAATAACATATTATTATCCACATAAATTCTTAAAAATCCGTTTAGTCAACATTTAAGTTGTAAGCCATTTGGTTCCCACACGCATTCTATATTTTACGGTTTTTGAAATACTCATAACATTCATCGTTATTTCAAAACCACGTTGAATTTGTATAAAAATTTCCAACGAAAATTCGGCGAGTTTCCTCTGTAATACGGGACATCCCAAAAATAATAATCACCAAAAAACCAGTCGGACATCAATTTGTTCAAAAATCATTAATTTTACACATATACAAAAATTTACGCTTTTTCCAATAGCTTTGAAAATTCAACCGAATCACACCAACGACTTTAAAACACATCCCAACAAACAAAGATCCCACATAAATGCTCGGGGTGGTTAGGAAAAGGATTTAGAAGAAGTTTGAAGCCGAACGGAGCGTCGAAGCGAAACATTGGATATTGGGAACATAGGAACTTCTCGACTTAATGCCCAATTCCGTTCCGCTTCGCTCTCCGATCGATCCCAAACTCGTATTTCAATCCTAAACAACCACGCACGACCATACACACAAATATTCCAAATTTGTGCAATACAATTCAACAATCAAAATCATATTGTTTCGTTCTATGTTTCAAAAACACATAATCTCGTAAAATATCATGTTTTTGACTCTAAAATTCTCGAAACTCCGAATTTTGAAAAATCATTCAACATAACTCAAAAACGATATTTAAATTCCCTAAGCGAGTAAAACTCACCTCCTCGTGATGAAAATCACGAACCACCGAGACGCGTCCGAAGCTTCCGATTCCGAAACTTCACGAACTCGCTCCAACCCGCTCCAAAAACCGAACCGAACACTCCACGTCGGTTGTTGAGCTTCCAATCATCCATACTAAGCTTCAATTTCGCTTAAATCTCCGCTCCAAATTGGAGCTTAAAACTCATTAATGGCAAAACAGCGGAAAGAAATTAGGGTGTGAAAGTGGTATCATTAGATAGATCTCGAAAAATGGAGAAGAATGGTACGAGAATCACTTACTATCGTTAAGAATCCGTGGAGATCTCGCCATTCTTCCTTCTCTTCCTCCACGCCCTTTCTCCCTCTCTCTCTCGGGCGTTTCTCTTCTTTCTTTCTTTTTTTTTTTGTTCTTTCCTTCCCTTTTAACTGCTCCTTCTCTCTCTCTTTTTTTATTCTTTTTAACTTTACTTTTCTTTCTTTATTCACACAAGTGTGGAATGAGAGGGTATTTGGATATTTTTGATGTCTCGTAGATCATTTTGGGCGAGTGGCATAAATACTAAAATACCCTTAGAGTACTAATTTCCACTCGGTTGTGTATTTAAATTATTTTCTCTAGCAATTTTAAATTGCTTTCAGAATAACCTCATATCCGTGACTTGATTTATTACCTATTCGAGTAATAAATCACTCGTTAATTTCTTAATTCGAATTAACGAAATTGGGATGTTACAATCACCCCAACTTGAAAAAATTTGTCCTCAAAATTTGACAAACATACTTCAAGAGAACATATACGAATATCTAATCCGCATATCGTTCTTCAATTCCCACATAACATCATCGGTTTAAAAACGATTACAAACAACTTAAATAATCGTAATTGTTCTCGTCCAAGTGTCTACTCTCCATGATCTAAGATATTACTTGGATATGGCTTAAATGACGAATTAATCAAAGATCCATCCATTCTAACTCAACGGTTGACGAAATTCTTACAATACAGATCATCGATTCAACACTCATCGGTTTATTCCTTTTTGCCGACTCGAGCTATTTCCAATTCTCAAGGCATACACAATAGATCCCTATTTAAAATCATGAGTCGGAGAATCCTTCTCATGAGGCTTCTCTTACGTGAAAGCATAAGCTATCTCTTGTTGATTCAAAGATCAAAACACCGCCTAAACTCTTTCCCAGCGCCACCGAGCATTTGAAATCCCAGGACAGATTCGAAAGATAAAGATTGAAACAGAAATCAACCTGCCTTTCTACTCTAGAAACATTCTTCACCATCGAAATTTCATTCAAACGACTGACCTTTACAAGTTAACTGTATGAGTGAAATAACTACTGTGAGAATCTTCCGATAAACCTACTATACAAATCAATTAGTTCCAAATAACTCCTTACCTCTATGACCGATAACGGTAACTCCCAATTCATCACAGCTTCAACCCTTCTAGAATCCATTGCCACGCCAGCACCTAATACCACACGCTTCCGAATTTCACTACCGCCATCTTGAAATCACACTTCGATGGCTTAGCCCATTACCTCTTTACTCGTGAGTACATTCCGAACAATGCAGAAATGTACACCATGATCCACATGGGTTTTAAATATATACCAAGATGTTATCCGTAAAAATTTCAACAACTAGTCTAAGTACGGTTATAGAACCTCGACCCATGTAATCCATGAATACCGTAGGAGCATTAGGTAGACCGAAGAGCATCACTACTCACTCGTAGTGTCCATATCTAGTATGGAAAGCTGTCTTCGGAGTAACTAAAGCCCTAACATTTAATTAAAGATAACCCGACCTTAGACTAATCTTTGAAAACACTGCTGCACCTCGAAGCTGATTACGCAAATCATCTATACTTGGCAAGGATACTTATTCCTAATAGTAACTTTGTCCATCTGAAGTAATCCATACCCGATCTCCTGCTCCCATCTTTCCTTTCAACAAGTCACCCGGAACACCCCAACTGATATTAAACTAGAGGACATCACGTTCCGATTTTATGGGGATACTGTACTATTAGAACTTCGGGTTAAACTCTGTCACTACTGATTTCATGACTATCTCACAAATGGGTAAAGGTTTTGTAAAAGTTTTCTTGAAAACGTTTGAATATAAAATAATTTTCTCACTTACCCATAGGTGTTGTTTCTTCGCTAACCCGTAATTCTAATAAGATATATCTTCACCTCGTGACTCATTCTTCGAAACTCAATTCCGAGATCCGGATGATCTCACACAAATGTATGGCCTTCCAAAACCTATAAGTCAGATGACTATTCCAACCAAACATCGCTTGAACTGAAATCTACTATTCATTCACTTAGAATCCATCAACAATAGTGATACAAAGATCTACGATTTAGCCACGTAGGCATAAGGGAATCTAACAACATAGATCCCTCACTTGATACATAACAACTTTCCTAGCTAAGTAGGACTTACTAGAAAATTTTGAAATCCATTCTATCCCACTGCCTTGTGGACTACCCTAAGCAGAACGTTTATGTTTGGATTCATCACGGAATTGAACTAGTTATTTTAACATCAAAGAAATGATCAGAATAGAAGGATTATTCCACCGAATCAAACGGGCACAAAATAATGCTTCCAGCGTTGATTCCGAGAACAATTCTCACTATTTTACTTACTCCTTTGGTTCCACAAAACCTCCAAACATAACCATAACCCCTAGCATATCCATTCGGTAGATAATGTGTCTTGCCTAACGAGGTGTCAGGTGTTTATACTTACTTGTTTCGGTCTTTCTATAGGACCACAATCCTTCCAATACTTTAAGTACTTGGAAGTTTTACGCTGGGCATAATGGTGAAATGGTTCATAGTTATTGGCTTTCAAACTCTACTTCTTCATTTGAGAGGCTATAGTTGCTATCCACCATTTCCGAGGAATAGGTCCATTGGGAAAACTTTAATGATTATCATCCTAACCCAGTGTCTAGGAATCTCCTCTTAACGGCTGGAAGATCTCTTTCCAATTCCCAAGCCTCTAATGGGTTTATGTTCTACAACCGCTTCAAGATTTAACAACTTAGGGTAAGGCAAAAGTACACTTCAGAATACCATTGAACAATTAGTTCAAATCCTACTCGGATGTGTAGACATTTTCGTTAGCTTTACAACGCACCTTGGAACATAAAAATCAGAGTTCCGGATTAGAAGTTATGAATCAAATAAGTTGGTGAACTATCGAAAATTTCTCACAAACTGAGACTAGCTTCCACATAATATACATCAATCAGCTCGAATATATTTTCCCTCACATGTGACATCTCATGTTCCTTCATCGCAATCATTTCTTAGAAGCAAATAACGGTCCATGAGTGCCATCCACTATCTACCGCCACGCCCATTGCATAACTTGATTGGAAACAAGTTTTCGTGAATAGATTGAAAAGATGATCCTCAAGTTCCTCATCTAAAAGTTTAACAATATAATCCAATATAGGTGCGTCTTTCAATAAATATCACTCTTTCCGAAATATTGCCATAGCGGAAAATGTTTGAATCCCAAAGACATGTCACCATCAAAGTCACCTCATGATCTCCTCTTGATGGAGACTTGGTTCTCAAACCGTGATCGTAACTAATTCTATCAAGATTGGGTTCTCAGAGCCAATACCGAGATTGCACTACTGACAATATATCGTCTTCATAGCATTTCATAAAGGGCTTTGAGGAAAAGAACATGGTCAAGACTCGCATGCCTATCCTGAGAATGTCTCTAATCGCGATCTAAGTTGGGGTTTACTCTAACCATAACGTAAAGTTAACTATGAAGCAATGTTTGATAGCGGATAAACCGACTAACCAACAATCGAGGATTTCGGTGTTAGTTAATCTTAACAGATCTTAGGATACCAAAGATTATCATTTGCCTAAAGGCTTTTCTTAATTGTAGTTCCTCTGAAGGACCTACAATAACTTCCACCGCAATTCTATAATTGCACTTAGTTCACCGATTGAACATTCGCCCACGGTTTTCTCGAACCAATTTGGCTGCCCACTACTTACTTGAACACCAATCGTAGCCCTTTGCTTCCGCCGCGTGCTCGATAAACCGAGAAGGCGAAATTCCTATGGTGTAGGGTTTGGACATTTTCGGCCGAGGCGACTAATCATCATAATTCTCGGAACTCACATGAAACATTGAGTGGATCCTGACTCAATACTTCACATAATATACTGAAAGGTTCTGACATTTAATTGTCTAAGTCCCTAGCTGACTCTATCTAACCTCTTGACCAAACGGTCTCTACGTCCGACTAGGTGAATCGCTCGATACCAAAATGTAACACCTAGTATTTCTAAACAATAGAAATACCAAAACATACAAATTAGCTTACATCAAAGTATAAATTTCCTTGCTTAGATTTACAATCCTTACAAGAATAGCGGAAAACCAATAAATAACTTAAACAAATTTTAAGTCATAACCGATACAAAAATAACAAGGAAAACCTAAAGACAGAAGGAAGACTAAATCTTCAATCTTCTATTCGAGCATGCCACCTACTCGTGCCATACAGACCTTCTTCTTTCCCTGTTAATCTGAAAAGCAACAACATTTGTAGGGTGAGATAACAAATCTCGATGTGAGTCTTACCGTGACCCTCACCTATCACTCGGTCTATTTATAAAACATTTGTTTACTTCGTGATTTAATTAGTAAACCACGCACAATTCGATCGCACACACACGCAGCTAAATACAAATCGCACACATACGGTCTTTGATCGTCAAATGCACACACGGTGCATTCATAACGCCCAAACAATTGCACAATAGCGGTGAACCCTATCATCGAGAGCAAATCGCTATGTACAATAATTCATCTCGAGCATAACACCGATCGCACATCTGCTAATCCCGGTGAACCCTATCGCTGAAGGCCTAGGTTTAGGGGCTCATGACTTCCCCGCCTAGTATCTTCGCGAGCTCGGGTCGCCACCCGCCTCGAATCCTAATTCCGATATTGATCATATACCAAAATATCCTCTAATCACGGTACACACCCGCATTGGGCCGCCTCATATACACGATATAATATATATATATACGGATTAAGTCTCACACCATAATATGTTGCAATAACATATTATTATCCACATAAATTCTTAAAAATCCGTTTAGTCAACATTTAAGTTGTAAGCCATTTGGTTCCCACGTATTCTATATTTTACGGTTTTTCAAATACTCATAACATTAATCGTTATTTCAAAACCACGTTGAATTTGTATAAAAATTTCCAACGAAAATTCGACAGAGTTTCCTCTGTAATACTGACATCCCAAAATAATAATCACCAAAAACCAGTCAGGACATCAATTTGTTCAAAAATCATTAATTTTACACATATACAAAAATTTACGCTTTTCCAATAGCTTTGAAAATTCAACCGAATCACACCAACGACTTTAAAACACATCCCAACAAACGAGATCCCACATAAATGCTCATGGTGGTTAGGAAAAGGATTTAGAAGAAGTTTGAAGCCGAACGGAGCGTCGAAACGAAAACATTGGATATTGGGAACATAGGAACTTCTCGACTTAATGCCCAATTCCGCCTCCGCTTTCGTTCTCCGATCGATCCCAAACCGTATTTCAATCCTAAACAACCACGTCATGACCATACACACAAATATTCCAGCCCAGGCAATACAATTCAACAATCAAAATCATATTGTTTCGTTCTATGTTTCAAAAACACATAATCTCGTAAAATACTGTTTTTGACTCTAAAATTCTCGAAACTCCGAATTTTGAAAAATCATTCGAACATAACTCAAAAACGATATTTAAATTCCCTAAGCGAGTAAAACTCACCTCCTCGTGATGAAAATCACGAACCACCGAGACGTTCCGAAGCTCCCGATTCCGAAACTTCACGAACTCGCTCCGAACCCGCTCCAAAACCGGAACCGAACACTCCACGTCAGTTGTTGAGCTTCCAATCATCCATACCAAGCTTCAATTTCGCTTAAATCTCCAGTTTCTCCAAATTGGAGCTTAAAACTCATTAATGGCAAAACGAAAACGGAAAGAAATTAGGGTGTGAAAGTGGTATCATTAGATAGATCTCGAAAAATGGAGAAGAATGGTACGAGAATCACTTACTATCGTTAAGAATCCGTGGAGATCTCGCCATTCTTCCTTCTCTTCCTCCACGCCCTTTCTCCTCTCTCTCTCTCTGTTTCTCTTCTTTCTTTTTTTTTTTTTTTTTCTTTCCTTCCTTTTTTTAATCCGTTCCTTCTCTCTCTCATTTTTATTCTTTTTAACTTTACTTTTCTTTCTTTATTCACACAAGTGTGGAATTAGAGGTATTTGGATATTTTTGATGTCTCGAGAGATCATTTTGGGAAAGTGGCATAAATACTAAAATACCCTTAGAGTACTAATTTCCACTCGGTTGTGTATTTAAATTATTTTCTCTAGCAATTTTAAATTGCTTTCGTAACAACCTCATATCCGTGACTTGATTTATTACCTATTCGAGTAATAAATCACTCGTTAATTTCTTAATTCGAAATTAACGAAATTGGGGATGTTACACACACAATCACATACTCCCTCCGTTCCTATTTACTTGTCATTTTTTGGCTTTTTACACATACCAATGATACCATTAAATTTTGTTACACTTGACACAATTATTTCTCTTTTACCTATAATACCCTTAGTAATTTATCATCACATTTTATGTATTTCTCTCTCTACAATAAGTACATAAGGGCATTATTGATAAAACAACAATAAATGTTGCATTGAACTTGTAAAATGACAAGAAAATTGAAACAATTTTTTTCTCCAAAAGCGACAAGTAATAAGGAACGGAGGGAGTATTAATATCATCGTAATCTGCCGTTATTAAAAACACATTAATTGTCAAACGCATTAATTGTCACAGAAATTTCATCACACACATTAATAATCTGCCATTATAAAACACCTGCATTGAATCCCGTAATCTGCCAATTAAATGAAATAATTAGGCGGGTGTTATTTTTGGTACCCCCTTATCATCTACCACACCCCCATAATATCCCAAATGGACAAAAATACCCTTACTTTTTCCCAAAAATTACATGGTTTGTTAAAAAAAAAAAAAAATTTGGAATTTCTGAATTACCTCTAATTCCGAAAAGAATTTCGGAATTACCTCAGAAATGAGGTAATTCCGGTTCACATTTGTGAACCTAATTACCTATTTCGAGGTAATTCAAAATTAAATAATTTCGAAGAATTTGAATTACCTCGAAATGAGGTAATTCCGGTTCACATTTATGAACCGGAATTACCTATTTCTGAGGTAATTCCGAAAATTAATTTTTTTTTATTTCGAACGAATAATTTAAGCTAAAAAATCGGTTTTCGGGCAACATACTCCGATCGTAATGAAACCACAGCCATTAGAAGCGAAAAAAATCAAGAATCAAGACTCCCTTAGAAGGGACTTCTTATGGGACTACGGCCTCAAAATCCCAAATTCCATCGTTTACTATTTTTTACGATTTTTTTTAATTTTTCATAGTCTCCAAAAATCTAAAAAAATTTGTATAGCCTTATTTTGGTTTTGTTAGATTTTTAGTGGTGTTTTTATATTTTTTTAGAGTAGTTTTGACTATTTTTAGTAGCCTTTTAGTAATAAAAATTAAAACAAATCGTATATATACGCACTGCCCGTCCTGGATTGGCCCGGGATGCCCTAGATGTCGCTCGTTCACCTACTTCACGTGCTTATATTCAGTCATTTTTAGACATTTTGGACCCATATAAACTTTTAAAAAAAAAAATTAAAAATTTCGGAATTACCTTTTTAGAGGTAATTCAAATTTTTCATGATTATGAACCGGAATTACCTTTTTAGAGGTAATTCCGAATTTTAATTTTTTTGAACCGAATTACCTTATTTTGAGGTAATTCCGAAAAATTTAAATTTTTTTTTTTTTTTTTAAAAAGACAGGGGTATTATTGGCATTTTTGGGTTTATGGGAGTGTCATAGGGAATGAGGGGGGTACGAAAAATAACACCCTAATTAGGCTAGTTGTGCCAATTAAATGAATTACTTACACCATCGACTCTAAAAGAAAACTCGCATTAGTGTCTTCTTCAGAAATTAGGCTAGCTGTGCCAATTAAATGAAAATTAATTCCTTTCACCTATAATCTAGTATATACTAATCGGCTTGTCACTTGCGCGCGCAAGTGACATTTTTTTTTTGTCCTTTTTTCTTTTTTTTTTGTTGCATTTTTTTTTTTACCATTTAAGTTTTTTCCTTTCTTTCTTTCTTTTCTATTTCAGTTTTTTTTCTTCATTCTTTTTACTTCTTTTATATTTTAAAGAACTAGGGTGAAAGAAGCAAATTAAATCTCTCACCAGAAAACACTAAAATTGATGATTAGATGTAATATAAAAATTCATCAATGATTGATATTTAATATTGGTTGATTCAATCTTAACCATTCACAACATTTTAAACAATATCCAACGGTCAATTTTAGTGTTTCACCGGTGAGAGATTTGATTTGCTCTCTCACCCTATAAGCACTTTTACAATCTCTCGAAAATTTTTAGATGTTTAAATATGCAAATTTTGTCCTTTAACAATAAATTCGGTAGAACTTTTTATAGATGTTATTTTATTGGTAATTTTCATCCATCCCTGCACAATACCACATGCTTTACTTTTTATTTGTGTTTTTTTTATTTTGATCATTTCGGACCAATGGGTATTAAAACCACTCTTTAATTTGTGTTTATATTTTTATTTTTCTTTAATATTTGAGTACATTGTTGTTACATTGACTCAGTGAGTATTTCAGTACATTTACAATCTTTGTATAACTACTCTTATTTTATCATGAGTTTTCCTTCAACCATGCATGATACCCCCTACGCGTTTCACTTTTTAATTGTATTATTTTCTTTTCATTCTAATTATGGATTAATTTTTAATATTTGCATTTGATGAATGTAAATTATGTTATTCAAATTCTCTAGATTTTCTCTTCTTATTTTATCTAAGGAGGGTTTGTGTCTTTGTTAATGTTCCTTTTAAAATCGATAATCTTTTTATTTAATTTATATTTATAATTCAATTTTTATTCACGATTATTAAATTGTATATTTTGCAAACTAACACCATTTGCCCAATGACATAGGCTACTATGGCGCACGGTGTCGATCCGTGCTCTAAGTTTAATTCTCATAGTTGACAAACTCAATGTTGCTTTATGCGAAATTGCTTTCAAGCACGACGGGATATTAATTAGTCTTTATAAAAATTTAATTACTCGATTATACAATTAAATTTAGCCAACCCCGTGCATCGCACATGGTAGAACAACTTCAGTTCTGATGCCTTTACAAAAAACAAAAAAAAAGTAAAAGAAAAAAGAGAAAAAAAGAGGAAATGCTGCAAAAAAAACAATGTCCCGCCAAAGTGACAAGATACGATGGTTTGATCTAAAAATATGTTCCGCTTATCTAGATATATCTGTCTTTTTTTTCTCTTTTTTCTTTTACTTTTTTTTTGTTTTTTTGCTTTAATTTTTTGGTTTTGTTTTTTATGTTTTTATTTCTTTTATTTTTTTTCCTATGTCATTTGTACAAAGTTTTCATCGACTTTGCCAATGACTAATGTATGCTGAGGAGTCTGACTGGCCACGAGTATTCGACTTTGTCAGTCTGTGTGGTTCTCCCTCATTAGTGTTTACTACATCTAAGATTCTTTTTTTTCTTTTTTATATTTTATTGGGTACTTTACAGCCCCAAATTTTTTTAATTATTTAAATATGCAAATTTTCAACGTGAAAAAACGGTTTAGTTTAATGACAAAATATGTAATGTGTGATGCTAAACAATGTGATCTCGTGTAGTTGAGGCGAAAAGATTATTTTGTAACAAAATGCGTAAAGTGAAATGTTAAGCGGGGTGTTTAGGGTTACTTTATGTAACTATGCAGGTCCTTTTCTATCTTAGTAGGCTGCCCAAAGATCTGCACATCACGACTTTCTCTACCCCCAATTAGAGTTTTTGCTTTACGTGGGAATCGAACCTTGTACCTCGAGACTCAAGTACAAGTTCAATGCATTCCCACTACCAATTGGGCTACTTTCGGATGTGTCACGTGTCACCATGTAAGCTAAATTAGTTTTACAAGAAAAAATAGGTTTTTCCTTATATGTATTATTTTAGAACGATCCAGTGGCCCACACGTTTGGCCATGAGTTTTTAAACAGATTTTATTTCCGTTTGTTTATTATTTATTTTTTCTTCTTTTACTTTTTTTTTCCTATGTTATTGGTACGTAGTTTTCATCGACTTTGTCAACGATTAATTTACGTTAGGGAGTCTGGTGACCACGAGTATCCGGTTTTGTTGGTCCGTGTAGTTCTCCCCCAATAGAGTTTTTACCACATCCAAGGTTTTTTTTTTATATTTTAAGAGGTACTTTGCGGTCTTCAAAATTTTTGACGTTTAAATATGCAAATTTTCGGTGAAAAACGATTTAATTTCATGACAAAATACGTAATGCGTGATGCTAAACAATGTACTTTGGTGTAGTTGATGGGAAAAAAAATTATTTTGTAACAAAATACGTAAAGTGAAATGTTAAGTGATGTGTTTAGGGGTACTTTAGGATTCAAGAAAAAAAATACAATCCTTCAAATACCAGAAGTTTCATCGTAAATAATTAGTGTGGTAAAAAATGATAACAAGTTTGTGATAAAATACGTAAAGTGCGATGCTGACAGTGTACTTTAGGGTGTTTTAGGGTCCAGAAATTTTTTTGAAGTTCAAATACGCGAAGTTTATTCATCAATAATAGTTAGATGAAAAATAACAGACAACATGGTAGAACAACTTCAGTTCTGATGCCTTTACAAAGAATAAGAATATGTTTCTAAATGCATTTGAATGTAGTTGCTTTGAAAAAATTTTGAATTCAGAGAAATCTCAATTCCTTATTTTCATAGTTCTCCTTCATGAAAAATAAAAGTTAATCTAAATCTATCAAAAATTGGTAAAAGTAAAGTAATAAAATCCATTTGACAACTAATTCAAGAATTGATAATAACTTTGTATGTGGCTCTCTCCTTGAACACATTTTATTTAGTGATGTTTCCTCCTCTTTACCTTTTTCTCTCTCATTAAACCAAACTTAGGTAGGATCGATTTCCATTCTCTGTCTCCATTTTTCCTCTGTGAGTAATTTCATAATGATTATATATTAAATCCATGAAAATGTAATCGGAAGACATTAAAGGAAATAAGAGAGAGTAAATTAAAGCCGATGTCTGATTCAAAGCCGCAATTAAAGGTTGGGAAATGAGGCAATGAGACACAATTAACAAACGTTAACAACTCCTTATAAGTCCCAAAAGGGTAGCTCACATGGTTGAGTGAAAGGGACATTATTGGTGGAAAAACGTGGGCGTATGGGGTTCAACCCCGCCCCTCTCCCTCTAACAACTAACACACTAATTCCTAACCACTTTGTCTATCTAAAAAAACAACTCCCTTATAAACATTCATAATACCAATTGACTATAGAGTCAAAATTTCCCTCTCATAATATACAAGAGACAACACACCACAAATGTAGAAAAATTTGATGAATAGCGTAAAACAACTCTGCATTACATTGCGCTTTAAAAACAAATTAACTTTAAATCAAATTAAATATAATCAACCCGCATCATCATACGAAATAATAAAACTAGTTATTTCCAAATCCGTTAGCAATAGTGTCTTCCGAAAATTCTATATAAACGTACAAACTAGAGATGTAATCAGTTCATTGTTTGGTTTTATTTTCCTCACAAATATTCGTATAACCTTTTAAATACTTTTTATCCATCCATGGAATTATCAGCATTTATGCATGAAGAGTTTCTCTTTGTTAACAACAACGTTAACCTCAAACAATTGTTAAACATTCCTGCCATGCATGTATACATTTTGGTCCTTTACGTACATGTTCTATTTTGTTTCAATGATATTCGTCGAACTAATTTTCAACTTTTACAATATTTTATATTTAAACCAATTTGTTTTTATATAAATACATTTCTTGCGATGGATATGATTTTTGTTGAGAATTTTACAATTGTTTTTGACTTTGTTGACTAGAGTTACCCATGATTACAGGTCACTACTTTGTCTGTAACTTGGTATAGCAAGTCACCAATTGTGACTCTTTTTTGCAGTTGTCTTTCTGTTACTCTTCAATTAGTTTGTAACCGAAAGATATCAGAAAGGTGAACTCATATAAATGCTGTAATCTCATCCCTGAAAGATCAATGAAATAGATTTCAATCTTTCTAAACTGTTTCAACAAAATCTTGTTACAAAATTGGTATCAGAGCTCCGTTTGGGGCCTGGCAAAGCAATCGGGAAATCGCAATTTCCACACAAATGGCAAGCTCGAACAATGGCAATGAAGGAAACTACATGCAACCATCAATCCCTCGTCTTGATGGGCATTATGAGCACTGGAGCATGATGATGGAGAACTTTCTCCGATCCAAAGAGTATTGGCATCTGGTAGAGAAGGGAATTGCAACTCCGGCGCAAGGAACGACGATGACGGAGGCTGAACAGAAGAAATTCGATGAATTGAAGCTCAAAGACTTGAAAGCCAAGACCTATCTCTTTCAAGCAATCGATAGACCCACATTGGAGACAATCTTGAACAAAGATTCTTCAAAAGAAATTTGGGATTCATTAAAGGCGAAATTTCAAGGAAACTCGAGGGCAAGAAGATCAACGTTGCAGGCCGCGAGAAAGGAATTTGAAGGCATTAAAATGAAATCAACTGAAACCGTCTCTGATTACATACCTAGGGTTATGCAAATCGCAAACAAAATGAGGATTCATGGCGACAAAATGGAAGATGGGGTAATTGTGGAAAAGATTCTGAGATCGCTCTCTGAGAAGTACAACTACATGGCCTGCTCAATCGCGGAATCGAAGGACACTGAAAAAATGTCAGTAGATGAGGTACACAGCTCCTTACTGATACATGAGCAAAATTATCTTCGATTTTCCAAGAACAAAGGTGAAGAACAAGCTTTGAAGGCTGCTACTCAAGAAAGGGGATCTTATACCACTGGAGGTCGAGGAAGGGGTAGTATCAGAGGCTGTGGAAGAGGAAGACAGAGTAAAGAGACTGTAGAATGCTTCAAGTGCAAGAAACTTGGGCATTATAGAAATGAATGTCCATAATGGGATAAAGAAGGAAATGTGAATTATGCAAAATCACAAGATGAAGAGATGATGCTGTTAATGGCCAGTACTGAAATTGAAGAGGCATGCAGTGATACTGAAGAAGTATCGACAGGTAATGAAACTCAATCTGATCTTATGAATGATTTGAGTGATCTGATTGAGAATGAATACTTGAAAGAATATGTGAGTGATTTGATGGCTTTCATGGCTGACATGGAAAGCAAAGAGGAAGAGATTGACGAGAATTGGTTCCTTGACTCAGGTTGTTCCAACCATATGAGTGGGAACAAGAAATTTTTTGTTGATTTAGATGAGTCTATCAAGAAATGTGTAAGATTATAACATGAAAATTCAAGTTGCTGGAAAAGGTAGTGTAAGGGTGAAACTGAATGGTGTCAGCCACTTGATATCAGATGTTTACTACATTCCAGAGCTTAAAAATAATCTTCTTAGCATAGGCCAGCTACAAGAGAATGGATTAACAATTCTATTCAAAGGGGGAGAGGGAAACTGTAAAGTTTATCACCCTGAGAAAGGCTTGATTCTAGAATCTAAGGTGGCACCAAACAGAATGTACAAGTTGATTGGGAAGAACAATCAAAGGAAAGCACAGAATGAGTCTACCTGCTTCCATACATCAATTGAAGAATTGACACAGCTCTGGCACTGCAGAATGGGACATTTGAGTTACAAAGGGTTGAGTACACTACAGAGATATGAAATGGTGAAGGGGTTGCCTACACTTACAAATGAAAACAGAATCTATACTGACTGCATGAAAGGGAAGCAACACAGAGATCCAATCCCTAAGAAGAGCAAATGGAGAGCAAGAGCAAAATTGGAGCTAATCCATGCTGATGTGTGTGGTCCTATATCACCCTCATCAAACAGCAATAAAAGGTATATCCTAGTCTTCATTGATGATTACTCTAGGAAAGCATGGACATACTTTATGAATGAAAAATCCGAAGCATTTACCCACTTTAAGGCATTTAAAAACATGGTAGAGGTAGAAACCAATCTGAAAATTAAATGTCTTAGGACTGATAGGGGTGGAGAATTCGTGTCTAATGAGTTTGATAGTTATTGCTCTGCTGCTGGTATAAAGAGGAATTTAACCACTGCATACACTCCACAACAAAATGGGGTGGTAGAAAGAAAGAATAGGACTATAATGAATATGGTGAGGTCTATTCTTAGCTGTAAAGATGTTACAAAAAAGTTCTGGCCTGAGGCAGTGAGGTGGAGTGTGTATGTACTGAATAGATGTCCAACTCTGTCATTGAAAAATAAAACACCAGAGGAAGCATGGTCTGGATTTAAACCTTCTGTAGAACATCTAAAGGTGTTTGGTTGCATTGGACATGTTCATGTACCAGATGCAAAGAGAAACAAACTTGAAGATAAAAGTAGAAAATGTGTACTGCTTGGGTTGAGTGATGAATCCAAGGGATATAGAATGTATGATCCAATTGAAAACAAGATTGTAGTAAGTAGAGATGTGGTATTTGAGGAAGAAGAGAAATGGAATTGGGATGAGGTACAACATCCAGAAAATACAGAAGAGCTAGACTGGGGAGAAACAGAAGCAAGTAATGAAATTGAGATGGAAAGTGAAGATGAAGATGCTGCAGAAAATGAAGGTAATGATCATGACAGTACTGAGGTTCAAGATCTTCAAAACAATGATGGAGAGGATTCAGTTGAAGAGTCAGAAACTGAGATAGATACAGAGAGCAGCAACATCGACAACAATAATGAAGCAAGAACTAGAAGGCCACCAGTATGGATGAATGATTATGAAACCACCTTTGAAGCATACACTGATGAATCGAATATGGCTGGAGTTGATCACTCAAATCCAGAGCACTTTGAGATTGCTGTAAAGGATGATAAATGGAGACAAGCAATGGACATTGAGATAGCCTCAATTGTGAAAAATGAAACTTGGGAACTAGTTGATTTACCTAAAGGATCTAAGGTGATTGGAGTAAAGTGGATCTACAAAACTAAACTCAATGAGGCTGGAAAGGTAGACAAATACAAGGCAAGATTAGTGGCAAAGGGATACAATCAAAAGCATGGCATAGATTATACAGAGGTGTTTGCCCCACTGCAGCACAGAATAATTGGACTCTTTACCAGTTAGATGTGAAGTCTGCCTTCCTCTATGGCAAGTTGAATGAAGAAGTATATGTGGAGCAACCTAAAGGATACATTGTGAAAGGTAGTGAAGCCAAAGTCTATAGATTACACAAGGCACTCTATGGACTAAAGCAAGCACCTAGAGCTTGGTTTAGTCGCATAGAGTCCTATTTCCTTCATGAAGGATTTTCTGACAGCAAAAGTGAGCACACCCTGTTCTTTAAGAGAAATGATAAGGGTGGAATACTCATTGTGAGTGTATATGTGGATGATTTAATATACACTGGAAATGATACAGAACTGATGGATGAGTTCAAACAATCCATGAATAAAGAATTTGCAATGACTGACCTTGGAAAAATGAAGTTTTTCCTTGGAATTGAGATTCTGCAGACTGATAAATACATTCATATCTGCCAAAGGAAATATGCCTTGGAGATATTGAATAAATTTGACATGGGGTCTTGCAATCCAATCACAATTCCTATGGTGCCAGGAACTAAGATAGACAGAGATGATGCAGGTGAAAGAACTGACGAGACAGTATACAAGCAATTGATAAGAAGCTTGATCTATATCACGGCAACCAGTCCTGATATAATGTATGTGGTTAGCTTGCTCAGTAGGTTCATGAGCAAACCTACTCAGTTACATATGATGGCTGCAAAGTGTGTGTTGAGATACATTCAAGGCACAGTTGAGTATTGGATAAACTATAAAAGAGGAACTCAAGACAAGCTATTGGCCTTCACTGACTCTGATTATGCAGGGGATTTGGAAGAGCGCAAGAGCACATCAGGCTATGTTTTTACTTTGAGCAATGAAGCTATAGCATGGAGTTCAAAGAAACAACCCATAGTTTCCCTTTCCACAACTGAGGCCGAATTTGTTGCAGCAGGTTCAGCAGCATGTCAAGCAGTGTGGTTGCAGAAAATCATGACTGAGTTGAACTTATGCAGGAATGATGAAATTGAGCTCTTCGTGTGATAACATTCAAAGAATAAAGTTGTCACAGAATCCAATTTTACACGGCAGAAGCAAACACATACAAGTGAGGTTTCACTACCTCAGAGAGCTGGTGAAGAATGGAAACATTAAGATGGTGTTCTGTGGAACAAGGGATCAGCTTGCTGACATTTTTACGAAGGCTCTAAGCAAGGACATGTTTATCAGACTTAGAGAAATGTTAGGAATTTGTAAAATTTCAAATGTAAACTAGTCCATAAGTTTGAGTCTAGTTTAAGGGAGAGTTTTGTTGAGAATTTCACAATTGTTTTTGACTTTGTTGACTAGAGTTACCCATGATTACAGGTCACTACTTTGTCTGTAACTTGGTATAGCAAGTCACCAATTGTGACTCTTTTTTGCAGTTGTCTTTCTGTTACTCTTCAGTTAGTTTGTAACCGAAAGATCTCAGAAAGGTGAACTCATATAAATGCTGTAATCTCATCCCTGAAAGATCAATGAAATAGATTTCAATCTTTCTAAACTGTTTCAACAGAATCTTGTTACAATTTTAACGAATTTTAATTTGTTCTTGCTAAATTGCAGTCACTCATTATATGTTCTAGCTCATATAATATATTCCATCTTATTGAGTACATGGTGAGAGTGAATGCTAAAATAAGTTAAAAATCTTTAAACATAAAAATTTGATCCAAGAAATTGTTAGGACCACTATTTAAAGCTTCGTTTTTTGTAGGTCTAGTGTTGATGTTAGGGTTGTGGATCACACAAGTATTGCAATATTTTCCTTATAGGGGGATGCGGCCTTCTACTTTTACAATGAGCACCTCCGCATCAATCATGCTCCTCTATATGAAAGTGTGACGACCTTTCAAAAAATATTCATAATTTCTTTGATTTCACTTCTTCATTGTATTTAGAGTGTAATTTATCTACGCTTTGTAGATGATTGAACCAGAACCATATGAATTGGATGGTAGTTACAGACAACCTTATCTTTTTAAGGTTTAATGCGCCAGCAACCAAACAATCAGTGACAATAGAAGGTGTATTGCAGTGTTGTCAAATATCGGACATGGTGGCGCCATGGCGGATTGCGATGACAGATTTCTTGACCACCACCATGGCTAATTTGTGAATGATGGCGTTATATGGCGGCTTTATGGCAGTTGTGGCGGCCTAAAATGGTGGATTTTTGGCTTGCCGCCATCCGCCATTGACAACACTGGTGTATTGTTAGTGGCATCTGCATGGTGAAATTCATCATTGACCATTTTGTCTTATACAATTATTAGTGGCATCCCAATGTCGGCATCTTCATTGGTAAGTCAATTATTAGTGCATTTATTGTTGTTTTGTGTGTGTAATCAAATAGTGTGATCAAATATGTGTGACCACCTAAATATTTCTCGAATGTTGCTGCTACACTGCATATTGTTTAGACTCTTACAAAAAAGGCTATTAATATCATGATGATTTTGGTATTAGTCATTCACACGCATACCTATAAATTAGCTAATTACCTATTTAAATACACAAAATATTGAAATGAATTTTTAGCTAGGAATTACTGTAATTAGTGAATTGATATTAGCTAAAAGGTGATTTGTGGTTTTAATTGCAACAGATATCAAGAGAATTTAACGTGGTCAAGAATTGCCATAACAGAATAATTTAAATGGTACCTAAATGGATTTAAAATAAAAGTTACGGTATTGGCAAGAAAATGGTCATGAATTGTCATCACTTTGCAAATATCACCATAATCCATTTATTACTGTAAAAAAAGTTTTAAAAATGACCCTTGCAAATATAAACCGTTTACGGCTACCCCCTGCTGTTAGATTATGTTGACAGTGTTAAGTGTATACTGAGTATAAACCGTTTACGGTTACCCCCCTGTAAAATATAAATCGTTTACGATTACCCCCTGTAGGGGTAACAAGAAACACTTATTATTTGCAAGGGTCATTTTAAAACTGTTTTTTTACAGGGGGTAAATGGATTATGGTGATATTTACAGGGAGGTAAATGATATTTAAGCCTATGTTTTAGCATTCAAAATAGAGTAATTCATGTGCATTCTGTTTTAACATTTCGACCATAACAGAATAACTCATGCACTTTTTTTTGTTTTATCATTAATTTCATTTTCCTTTTAACATACTTTAGGGTTCGAATGACGGCATCCCAATGATCTTGACAAGGTGAATTTAAGAATTGCCTTATCACACTGACTGCAAAGGAAATATCCGGGCGTGTGACAGTAAGATAATTTAACTTCCCAACCAATCTTATGTATCTCCTAGGGTATGAAAGAGGGTTCCCCTGATTGGGTAGAAGTTTAACATTTGGATCCATGGGAGTGTCAATTGGTTTGACATTCAATAGACCTGTCTTTTCAAGAATATCCATAGCATATTTCCTCTGTGAAATTACAAGACCATCCTTAGATTGGGCTACCTCAATACCCAAGAAGACAAGAAGTAACAGATTCGGCCAAGGTCTTTAGTCTGAAACTGGTTAGAGAGATGTTGCTTCAATTGAAGTATGCCTTGCTAATCAATACTAGTTATAACAATATCATCCACATAAACAATTAGATAGATGCATCCCTGGGCTGAATGTCGGTAGAATACAGAGTGCTCAGCTTCACTAAGAGTCATGCCAAGCTGCTATACCACAATGCTAAATCTGCCAAACCAGACTCGTGGAGATTGTTTAAGACCATAAAGTGACTTGTGAAGTCGACAAACCATGCTCGAGGACTCCCCCTGAGCTACAAACCCTGGAGGTTGCTCCATATAAACTTCCTCTTCAAGATCACCATGCAAGAAGACATTTTTGATGTCAAGTTGATAAAGCGACCCGTGTCTGATAGCTGCAATAGAGAGGAGGAGTCTAACTGAGGCCATCTTGGCGACAGGGGAGAAAGTCTTGCTATAATCCAGCCCAAATATCTGAGTGTATAATAAGCATATTGTTCCGACCTGGGCTAAAAGCCCCTTGAAGAAGTGGGCCTGGCCCAATTCCGCTTCAATAACGCGGCCCAAATGCACTTCAGCACGAAGCTCCGCTTCATGTCTTGTTCGGGCACGCAAGACCGACGGCCAAGATTACGCGCTCAGATCCGACAGACAAGACTAACTCCACCAATGGATGTTTAGTACAAAATGAGACCGCCAGGTGCTGTCTGATGCTGCTAGAAACTTGCTGCTGCTTAACTCTTCCTAAATCGCTCCAACTTCACTTCTTGTTTGCACAATTTGTTCTTCAATTTGATCTAGTTCCTAAACACATAAACATAAAGAAACCCACATAACACTACAAAAAAAAACTAGATTCAAATATTCACAAATTTTGCTCAAACTTTACTGGTTTTCATTAAAATCTTCCTTCAAAACACAGTTTTTAACATTCAAAACAAGCATGTGAGATGGATTTATCAATTCTCTCAAGCAGGCTGAATAATTTTACATTTAATTTTCCACTTGAACTTGCAGAAACAACAAGTGCTTTAATTTAATGCACAAAGTCTAACATTTTTTAGGTACAATGTAGAAGATTATAATGACAATTGACATACAATCACATAAGAATAGATGCGACAAGAAGCTTTCTCAAGGTGGATTTTTGAATATAGTATACAGCTGCAATGCATTATAATAAGCATAATTAATTATAGGGATGCAAATGATATGCCATAATCTGAAGAAGTTAAATACAAGGTTTATCAGTTAAAGCAAATTCAAAGATCTTTTAGAAAGACTGATCAACTTTTAGCACTCAAGATTTATGCAACTGCGATTGTGCTTGTAAAAACAAGTGCAATTGTGACTATATTGCTACATCTGTCTGAATTTATAGGCAACGTGACAGTTTGTAGGCCTCCTAATAAGTACAAATTCTTCTCATGTTTTGTTGTAATTACAACCAACCTATGAAGCACAGACTCGGACACGAACACCAGACACGGCACGGACACGCCGACACGGCTATATCCCAAAATATAGGACACGAGGACACCGCTATATATTTATATTGAATACAATAAAATAAATTATGACCAAAATTAATAGATTCTAATCACAAGCAAAATACTCTAAAACAAATTTATAAAATCATATCCTATAGTCGGTCATCATTAAAAAGACAGCCTCTAAGGTTAGCTCATCTAAAGATAAAAAACAAAGTACACGACACAATAATCTATATCTATATAAATCTCTAAAGGTAGTTTTTTTCCAAGCTCTTGGATGCTCCACATCATTTTCCTTTGTTTTTCAATTAGATTTTTAACTATATTAACATTTATTCATAATTTTCACTTAAATGACTTCAATTCATGATAACCACTAACTTACAAAATGATACTCTTAGTGGAATAGTATTTAACTATTATTTTAGTGAAACTCCTCCCTTTAAATACATAATTGTAACATAAAAAAAAATTAATGGTCAACTAATAATTTCTTATTGCATCTAAACTGAAAAAAGCTTTTTATATTTAGATCAAATTATGTGTATGTTTCTTACGATTGCAACACATTTTTTTTTTGACAAGAACACATTTTTTAAATTAGTTATTAACAAACAAATCTCAAATAAGTTAGATTATATATATATCATTTGGAAATGAAACTTTTTAAAAATCTTACAATAATTCACACACACACAATAATAATAATAATAATAATAATAATAATAATAATAATAATAATAAACTAAAACCACCTTGACTCTTGAATTGTGAGTTTTCCTCCCTTTTTATTTTTATTTTAACAAACTTTCTCCCTTATTGATTGCCACTAATTCATTACTTTATGTTTCAATTTTGATGGCCTTTTAGTTTCTCTAAATTATTATGATGATTAATATAGATAGTTTTTAATAGAAATTGGTTACAATTTTTTATTTTCCTTCATTTAAGTTTCTCTTTCAAAAATACTATCTATATCTATATCTATATAAATCTCTAAAGGAAGCTTTTTTCCAAGCTCTAGGATGCTCCACATCATTTCAATTTATTTTCCAACTTAAATCTCAACATTCTTTTTTACTTAATTAATATCCACTAAACCTTTATGACATTCAATTTTTAAATCAATATAAATCTAACTTATATCAATACTTCTTAAACATCACAATATATATATATATATATATATATATATATATATATATATATATATATATATATATATATATATTCAATTAACTTTTCTGAACCAAAAAATATTCATATTATCTTTTTCTTGATTTTAATTTTTTTATAAACATTTAGCAAATGTTAAATTCATTTTATTAAAAACATTAAAAAGATGTTAACTAAATACTACATTTTCTATAAACTTCAATTCTTTTCCCTACAAAAAAATGAAATTCTATGTCTATATTGTGAACTTTAGTAGACCAAATTTATTCCTCTAATTATTTTCATAAGGAACTTTCATTATTATTACAACAAGTACTTATTTATACATAATTTTCTACACACAAACTTGACTATTGAATTGTGAGTTTTTCTTCCTTTGTTATTTTTATTTTAAAAAAAATTTCTCCCTTATTGATTACTCTTAATTAATTACTTGATGTTTTGATTTTTTTGCCTTCTCGTGTCTCTAAATTATTATTTTCATTAGTAATAATTATTAGTGTTGGTTTTAATAGAGATTAGTTACAATCCTTTCATTTTCCATCAGCTAAATTTTTCTTTTCAAAATACTATATATACCTAAGAAGAGAGGTCACCCTCATCTTTTCATTTTTACATCACTTTTTTGAGTGTTACATCACTTATGTGATCTGTTTTTTTATTTGGTTTTTACATCATCAATATTCTAGCTTGAAGAAATGTATTGTAGTAGATGGAGTTCCAAAAGGTTGTATAAATTTGTCTTTTATTCTTAAGCTTTTATTGATTGTTGATTAGATATTGAGTTTGTTATAGGTTCCAAATTGCAGTTAAGGGAGGAAAAATGAAGTTTACATGGATAGGAGAAATTGGAAAGGCAAATAAAAGGATTTGAGCTTCATGTTGTAGACAATTCTAATGTTGTAAAAGTTATAGACATAGACATACAGGTTGAGGAACAATTTTTTAGTGAGTAATGCAATTGAGGAACAATTGTTTAGTGAGTAATGTTGTCAAAAGTTATAGACATAATAATTTGGATTAGTTAGTGAGTAATGCAGTTGAGGAACAATTTTTTGCCAAGCTATTGACATGTATGGATTATTTTAAATTTTAATATTGTTCTTCAAAAAATTGTTTAGTTTTAATAGGTTCCATGAAATTGGATGAGGCTTTGTATCTAAAAGTTTTTATAATATGTTCTTTGAACATTCACAAATGCATGTTCGTTAATGTCCCTTCTAAACTAATGATATTAAGATTTTATTTTTTTATTTTTTTGTACAATTTAATATTAATAATAAATTTGTTAATTATTATTCATTATAAATTAATGAGATTAAGTTTTTACTTACATTTAATTTTTTTATTTTCAAAAAATTTAAAGATAGATAAATATCAATGTACCATTTGAAACAACATACTACAGTAGCAAATAAATTATATTATTACTAAAATAGATTAATATAAATTAGTTTAGTAAACACTTTTTATAATTATAATAGTTTAGATCAATTTAAAAGATTAGAATCATATGAGTTTGTCTTTTAAAACATTTAGTGCAAATTAAAAAAAGTGATAAAGGAGGCTTGATCGTTGTTGACCTTTCCTCTCTCTCTGTTTTATTTTTTTTTAAAATGTATCTCTTATTGATTACTCATCAATATTTTTTTTAGTCAAAACTCTTCAATATTTATGATTAGTAGTTATTATTTTAGTTGCCTTTTAGTGTCTCTAAATTAATATAATTAGTACAATATATTTTCATTTTCTTGATTTAAAATCCACCCAACAAATCCTTCTTTTTTTAATAATATATTGAAAATATTTTATAAAATCAAAATTAAAAATAGATGAAACTAAAATTATATAATAAATTATTTACTTGCTATTTGATTGCACAAAAATAAATATTAATTATTATAAGAAAAAAAACACTATCGTAAAAATAAATGAACTGTCTCATTTTTTCCCTTTGGCGTCCAATATCATGTTTTACCATTGTGTTTTTTCATGTTACCATGAACTAATCTATACATATGATTGCTTTGATGAAAAAAAATCTACACATATGAATGTATAGAAAAACAATTTATTTGTCGTAAAAAAAAGTCAACTAACTCATCATCTCTATTGTCATATTAAAATGTGTCTATTGGTATTACTTTTGTTGACCTAATGTTTATTATCAATTTAACATTTTTTGTGCATTCATCAAATTGATCTATAAAATTCTTATGGGTCATGATTAGTTGTTTAATATTAATCATTCACACAATTAAAAATTACATACAAATAGTAACCGATGTCATCCAAAAGGTTTATTTTTTTTTTGAAACAAATCCAAAAGGTTTATATTCCACCATCTACTACTTACATAACTTAATAATTCTTTAATAAAACAATAAAGCTTTTATGAACAGTCTTTTCTATTTAAACCATATAGTTAACCATTTCCATTCAAATGCATCCTCACAAGAGGTTAGGTGTTAATTGAACATAAGTTCCTATGTAAACACTTTAAATATTTTCACCATTAGAAATAAAATAGTGTTTTCTTTCTAAACAATCCATCATCCACAAAAACTGCATGCAAAAATAAAAGGATAATTTTGACCATAGGACACTCTCAACATCCATGAAAAAACGGAATGGACTCATTCAAGTATGCTGCTACTCATTGACGAGAATGTATGAATTCTATAATTTTTCTTTCTTACAATATACTTTATTGCAAACTTTTCTAATTCAATTTTTTTCAAAACCTTTTAGACCAGCCACATACATACTTCCTTTGGGAGAAATAATGGCATAGATTCATGAATATATTACAAGAATGTAAAATATTTAGTATTACCAAATTTATTGTATTATGCTATTCAATTTTCTTATTGACCAACTAAAAATTTCATGATAGAATATCATAAATTTCATAATTAGAAATAAGACAATATAAAGGATTTAGATTTCATATTGAGAATTAAGACAATAAAAAGAACTTAATTAGATCAACTATCAAAGTTTTATTAAATTTCCAACACGAAACTTTTCCTAGGGTCAGAATAAGGTGAATGTGATTTGTAATGCATAATATTCAACTTTATATTTCATTTATCGATTAAATATTTGTTTCAAATAATTGCAACGTCGAATCTAATGAAGATGAGTCAACTTATACGGAACAAAAAGTGGTCGAAAGAGAAGTTCGAAAAAATTGTATGATTGAAAAAAATTAGATTTAGTTTTTAGAACTTTAGATGTTTCAATTATCGCAACAAATATCACTATGGTTGATTAAATAATTGTTCAATTTTTTATTTATTTAAAATGTTGGGGTTTAATAGGTTTAAAATACCATGAATTTACTATTAAAATATTTGTTAATTATTAATTTTATAACTTAGATATGTTTATAGAATAAAAAAAAGCAGAACAATCTCTATATTAAAAACTAACTAAAATAATTAGTACTAACCATACTAATTTAGAGCCACCAAAAGGCAATTAAAATTAAGACTCACCTGATAGATTAATAGTAATCAATAATGGAGTAATTTAAAAATAAAATAAAAAACTCAAAGTTGGAAGAGGTAGTAAAATATGAGTGAAAGATTTAGAGTTTTAAACAAATGTAACAACAAACAACTATTTAAAGAAGACAACTTTGGATTTGAGTGGACTTTCGGAAGAAAAAAATAAAATGTGCAAAAATAAAGGATTTCATGTTTTTATAGTTATATATATATATATATATATATATATATATATATATATATATATATATATATATATATATATTGCATTAGAAAATGATATATTTTTATATATAAATTTCATGAGATTTAATAAAAAATATTATAGCAACACGTGCATCGCACGGGGTTTTCCCCTAGTAAATATCTAAAGGAAGCTTTTTTCCAAGCCTCTAAGATGCTCCACATCATCCTCATTAATTTTTCAATTAGATTTTCAATTATATTAATATCTTTTTATAATTTACACATATAAGGAATTATATTAATGATTACATATTAAGGCTAAATTATTAAGACCCTTTATATTTTTTCAGTTATTATATAATTAAAGACGATAAGTGTATTGATATGAGTTGAATAAAAATAAAAAGACATAAAGTTTGAAGACTAGGAGAATTGAGCATTATTTTATTATTTATAAAAATAAAAACCACATGAAACATAAAAAAACGTAGACTTTAGCTTCATATCTTTTTAAGAAAAATTGTGTTCACTTCTATATTTATATTTATTTATAATTTTCATGGATTTTTTGTTGTAAGAATAGTGTATTTTCCTCTTTTATTTTGATGGTTAATCTTTGAGTTACTTTTGGTCAAAAAGAAAACTTTCGGTTACTTTGGGTTTATTAATTTAAATTTTGTTTTAATAGTTCTCTTATTTTATTTGAGTTTTTTTTATATTACATTTTTAATCAGGAATATGAATGGTTTTAAAAAAAAAACAATAGTTTCAAAACGTCATATATTCTATATTAGTAAAGGAAACCCCAATGGAGCCTCCACAATAATCCTTGAATTTTTGCTTTTATTTTTGTCTATTAAAAAACTTCTCTTTTATTATTTATTAATTCCTATCTTTGTGTCCAACCCACTACTACTAATAAATTCCAACATAGCAATAAATTTACACATTATATTATATTTAATCATAATTTTTGTATAAATGCGACTTTGATTTTAATTTTTAATATATAATTAAATATAAAAAACAAGATTTTTTTTATATTAATCAATGTTCATTCTCAAATAATGAGACTTATGAGCTAAATTATGTGTTCATTCTAAACTCAATTTTATGTTCTTATATTAGTTACTTTTTATTGTTTTCTTTTTTATATTAATTACTATTTATTCTAAATGTATTTTTAAATTATATATTTATTTACATAGAAATTATATTATTATTAGATTTGGTCAAAATTTAAATTAATTGAATTAATAAATATATTTATCAATTATAATAGTTTAGATGAAATAAGAAATAATAAGTTGACCTTTAATTTTTTTTTATGTAACCATTATGCATTGAATGGAGGAGTTTCACATTTACATGAATTATTGCTTTAATTTACAATAAACTCATGAGTTAGTGGAATATGAGTGGAAGAAATAGAGTTTAAACTAATTATAACAAGAAATGACTATTTAAAGGAGAGATCTTTGGATGGTGAGGGTAGAGGTTTTGACAAAAGAATCATATAAAAATAAGAAGTAGAAGAAAGGAGCAAGTTTCACAAGAAGGTGTAGAATGCACAAAAGGGTAAAGATTTTTATGTTCTTGACAGATTTGAAGTTGACAAATAGGCAATGATTTTTGTAAAGTTATAGACATTGAGAAATTATGTATATTTTAATATTGTTCTTAAGAAAAATGTTTAACTTTTTGTATAATTGTATGATGTGTTAGATTTAAATCAGTTGCATATATGTTCCACGAGCCTTTCATAACCTTTGGTGTCACTTCTAAGAATGAAATTACATTAGGTGCAAGAATCATATAGAAAACAATGAGTAGAAGAAAGGAGCAAATTTCACGAGATGTAGAATTCACAAAAAAGATAAAGAATTTCATGTTCTTGATAGTTTGAAGTTGACAAATAGACAACAATTTTTTGTAAAGTTATAGGCATTAAGAAATGATGTATATTTTAATATTGTTCTTTATAAAAATGTTTACTTTCATAGTTTTGTAAAATTGTATGATTTGCTAGATCTAAATGAGTTGCATATGTTCCTTGAAACTTCATAACCTTTGGTGTCACTTCTAAGAAGAAAATTACATTAGGTGTCTCTTCTCTATATCACAAAGGAAAAAAAAATCATTTTCTTCAACTATAATAATATATAATGCTTTCATAAGAGTATATATTCTATCTAATACTTTTTATTTACAAATTCACATATGAAATGGTTAATTTAAAATAAGAATAGTGCTTGAGGTAAAAACAACCAAATAAAGCTTCAGATTTATTTGTTTCAATTTGTTTAAAAATATTATATGTTTACTCTCCACTTTATCTAGCTTATTTAGATTATAAGTTGCATAAAAAAACAATTATAATAAAATAAATCTTTCATTTCATATTGTGAATAATTGCCATATATTTTTCATATCATTATAAAGAATAAAAATAAAGATTTGATTTTGATTGTTTTCTCTTTCTAAGTTTCCTATTAAATCTAAATTCCTTATTATCACTTTTGTTTTAAGTTTCAAATTTTGTTTTAATTAATATTTATGAATTATTAATTGATGAATAAACAAAGAAATAAAAAAAAATAAAGAGTAGTTTCTTTCTAATTTCTATGATTTATGTTTATTCATACACAACCATTAACTTATTTAATTTAAGCTCATCCAAGCTTAATATAATATTTAGAGGATGTTACTGAAATTTGGAAGAAGAAAATAAAAATAGAATAACATTATAAGAGAAAAGCAAATGCGAGACGCACATTACAAATGTAAGTCACTTCCAAAGATGTTTATCAATATATTATGATCACTTTCTTAGTATAACTTAGTTATTTTTATTCTAATGTTTTAAAGGAAATATAAAATATTATTATTTTCATCCTTAAACTTTCACATATTAAACCATTATTTTTGTTTTTAAACAAATAGAATTTTTTTTACGTAGTGTTTATTTAGGCTATATGTTATATCAAAAAATATTCTAATTAGTATTTTTTTTAACGCAAATATTCTCATTAGTATTGATCTTCAATTATTATTTTTCTTCTTTGTCTTACACATATTAAAAAATTCTATATCAACAATATTCTTATTATTTATATTATTTTTCACATGTCTTTATTATTAAAATTCATGCTCATAAATTCAAGATATTAAATAGAATGACATTTATTATTACTAAGTAAAATGAAGTTTAGTAAGATTTTATTCAACAATTATGCTCAATAAAATTTGGACAATTGTGCATATTAAAAAACACATACACTATATAAGAATATGGCATAAATAAATAATTTTTTAATATATAAAAATTCAAAAATATATTAATGTAATACTGTATTTTTAAAATACATAATTTATATCGACAACTTATGTATATATTTGTATAAAATCTATATAAAATTAAAGGAAAAAATTATATAACAACACGTGCATCGCACGGGTATTCTCCTAGTAAATACCTAAGAAGAGATCAGATCACCATTTATCCTTTCATTTTTAGTTTACTTTTGTTTGGTTGTTACATCCCTTATATAATTTTTTTAGTTTTCACAATCACTAATATTCATGCTTGAAAAAAGCTATTGTTGGAGTTGGAGTTCCAAATTTTTCTTATAGGTTTCATGTTTCAGGTTTCAAGCTATTGAAATTATTATAGGCTTCAAGTTTTATGTATTCATCATGTTTTTATAGTGTGTAAACTAAAGAAACTATCTCTTCTTAGATTTGAGTATATATCTCACCTATTAAATTGTAATCTTCTTGATTGTATGTGGAAGAATAATTTATATAGTTTGTGTGTGTGTGTGTGTGTGAAGTAAGCTCCGATGGAAACCTCCACAATGCTTTTCATCTCTCTCTCTCTCTCTCTCTCTCTCTCTCTCTATATATATATATATATATATATATATATATATATATCATTTTAGTATTACATATCAGTTTAGTCATTAAGAAATTAAAATTATAGAACATGAAAAGTCAATTGCAAATATTTGTAGTAGTCAATAATAAAGTTAACGTGGGATTATAGAAAAATAAAAAATTCCCCATGAAAGTGATATTGAGTCTTATATAATGAAAATGTATTTAGAATGCAATGGTATATATAATTGCTAACATTAGAGAATTTTAAACAATTAAAAATACTAAATGGATTGCAATGATAAAACTTACCGTATCAATATATTATAATGATTTTTCTTGAAAATTAACATATTAAAATGATTAAAGACATAAGTTACATAACATTGAATACAATTGAAGATGATTATACAAATAATATATTAAAGGGTGACACTTTATTGTTTGTATTCAATTATTTTCACAATCGGTTCCTTCTTCAACTTCCATATGTTAAATACCCTTTTCTTTCTAAACAAATAAATTGTTGTCTAATTTTTACATTGTGATATTTTCTTTAATTGTATTATTTTAGAAGGAAATATATTATTTATTTGACCTAATATTCTGTCATCATTGATTTTATCTATAAAGAGTAGTGTCTTTTCATTTTCTATGATTTATGTTTCATCATACACTTTGTAACATCCCTAATTTCGTTAATTTCAAATTAAGAAATTAATGAGTGATTTATTATCCGAATAAATAATAAATCAAGTTTCGGATATGAGATTGTTACGAAAGCAATTTAAAATTTGCTAGAGAAAATAATTTAAGTGCATAATCGAGTGAAAATTAGTACTTCTAAGGCTATTTTAGTATTTATGCCACTCACCCAAAAATGATCTCCGAGACATCAAAAGATCCAAAATACTCTCTCATTCCACACTTGTGATAAAATTAAGAAAGAAATAAGGAAAGAAGGGAACGGAACAGAGAGAGAGAGAGATAAGAAATGAATAAAATAAGAAAAAGAAAGAAAGAAGAAAAGGAATTAAATAAGGAAAGAATAAGAAAGAAAAAGAAAGAAAAAAAAAAAAACGTGACAGAGAGAGATGGTGAGAACCGTGAGAGAGAAGGAGAAATGGGTAAGGAAGAAGAAGAGGAAAAAGGGGATGCTTCGGTTCATCAAAACGACTTCCTTCCAACACGAAAAACGTTCAGCGTTTCTTCCTCTTCATTTTGACACCAAAATCATCATCATCCATTCACTATCCTCAAATCCACCATTTTCGAAATTGTGAAGAAAATGAGAGATGTTGGGTTTCTTGTTTCACCTCTTGTCTTGGAAGCCTAGGAAAATACCATAGAGAGGTTGGATTGTCATCTAAGAGTGAAGAATTCAAGCTTGAGTGAGTTAGGGTTTGTAAAATCCAATTTGGGGTTTTTGTGAATAGTAGCTTTTGGAGGTTAGGGATGATGAATAGTGGTCATGGAGGATTTCGAGCAATTCGGTATTTTGGTCAAAAGAGGTCTCGTGATCGAGTGGAAAGCTTTAGGAGCGAATTCGGATGTCGCTTTAACGTGGAGTTGAGTCGGGAGCGTTCGTGGTGGTTATGTCGTAAAAGCGCTCTCGCGGAAAGTCTTGTGCTTCGTGATTTTCATCACGATAGGTGAGTTTTACTCGCTTAGGAATTTTAAACATCGCTTTTTGAACTATGTTTGAATGATTTTCAAATTTCAAGTTTCGAGATTTTAGAGTCAAAAACGCTATTTTACGAAAAAATGACGCGTGTTTGAAAATTTAAAACGAAACCATAATGCTTTGATTTTTGAATTGATATGTTTGGACCGGATTATGTGGAATATTGTTTGTTTGGATGTGTTTTAGAGTTGGGTGTGAATCGGTTGAATTTTCAAATCTATTGGAAAACCGTAGAATTTTGTATATGTACGAAATTAATGATTTTGGAATAAAATGATGTCCTGACTGGTTTTTCAGCGTAAATATTATTTTGGGATGTCCAGACATTACGTAGGAAACTCTCGCTAAAATTTTGTTAGAAATTTTGATACAAATTCAAAGTGGTTTTGAAATAACGATTAATATTATTATTATTTCAAAACCGAACTAGTGAACGTGTGTGACTTATGTCTTGGAAAATAAACCGAACGAAATGTTCTATTTTTATGTTTTGGCTAGGGATGATTATAAATCATCTAAACCTATCCATGAGACCTATAATTATAAATTAAATGGAATTGAAATAATGCTTGCGGAAAAATGATATGCTCTATCTGTTATGTTACGATATATAAATATATCGAGTTGAGGTGACGACCTCTATGTGTTAGTATGCTAGGGGAGGCGGTCATGAGCCCCGGCCCTAGGCCCCAATGTTAAAAAAAGATTATTCCGCTTTTCAGAGAGTTGTACTTATTATGGCTATGACCGGGGTCCACCCATGCTTCTTTTAGGTTGTTGGTGGTGTACTAAAATTAATAAAACTTTATTGTAATTCATTCTTGGATTACCATGTTTCGACAATTCATATAATAGAATTGCTAAGAGATCCATAAAAGTATTAACTCTGTGTGTCTATGTTTTATGTTTCGCAATTCATATAATAGAATTCATAAGAGATCCAGTAAAGTACTAACTTGCTTTGTGTATATGATTTTAATTGGCTCATGAGTGTGGCTAGGGGTCACGGTAGTAAAAGCTCATCGAGACAAGTTGTCTCACCCAATATATTGTGGTTATTTTACGCAGAAAACAGGAAAGAGGAAAGCTAAGAAGCACGGCTAGTTGAAGCTTGTGTTGAAGATGGCTAAGGAGCATTTATGCTTATGTATTTCCGCTTGTGTTTCTTTGTATTTTGACTGTATAACTTGTATTGATACAAGTTGTATATTATGTTCCGCTACTCTGATATATTCGGATATGTAATATTAGCATTGCAATCGTGAAAAATTTTCAGGGTGTTACACACTTTCATTTGTCTCTATTATTAAAGTGCATGCCCATAACTTCAACATATTAAATAGTATTTAATTTCGTATTACTAAAAAATGAAAAATATTGTACTAATCTAAAAAATAATATGAAACTATATTTACAAATTTTAAAATAATAAACTATTGAATGAACCTTCTAAAATTCAAATGTTATTTTATCAATAGGTTATTATGTTTGTAACACCCTAGTATTTCTAAACAATAGAAATACCAAAATATACATATTACCACATCATCGAGTATAAATTTCCTTACTTAGATATGAATCTCTACAAAAATCGGAACCAATAAATAACTTAAACAAATTTAAGTCATAAATCGATACAAAAGAATAAGGAAAACATAAAAAAGCATGAAGGAAGACTACATATTCAATCTTCACGTCCGAGCATGCCACCTACTCGTGCCATACAATCTTCTTCTTCCTCGTTAACTCAAAAGCAACAACATATGATAGGGTGAGACAACTTGTCTCGAATGAGTCTTACCGTGACCCCTTACCTATCACTCGGTCCCATTTATAAAACTATAATTAGTAATTCAAAAGAATTACAATATACAATCAATCATGTGTAATCCGATAAATGAATTACATACGAGTTCATAGTCCGATTCTGGATGACTATGTACAACTTAAATTACTTATCTATAGTTCATAGCCCAATTCTTGATGGCTATGCACTATCCTCTTTATTAATCATTTGTGACATGTCACCAACAACCTAAAGAAGCTCGAGTGACAAAATCACAATATACACATTTTAAAGTTTTAGCACATCACCAACTCCGCAGCTCGAGTGAACCCCATAGCTAATAGGAGCGCAAATCCTAAGAGCAAAGATAAATATATGAGCGGGGCCTGCGGTCAGGGCTCATGACTTCCTCACCTAGCATGCTAACAAAAACAGGGTCGTCACCCCGACTCGATATAATATATATATCACACCCGCATTGGGCTCCTATACTAGATATAATTTATATTACACCCGCATTGGGCTCCTATACTCGATATAATATATATATCGAAACATAACTCAATGCATAATATGTTGTTATAACATATTACTATACGCACACGCTCATGAAAAATCAAATCCAAAGAAACAAATTGAGTTATAAAACTTTTGGTTCCCACTCGTATTTCTAGATTTTCCTTTTTGAAATCTTCAAAACATTAACCGTTATTTCAAAACCACCTTGAATTTGCATAAAAATTTATAACGAAAATTCGTGAGTTTCCTCCAAATATGGACATCCCAAAATACAATAATCACCAGAAACCAAATCCCGGACATCAATTTGTTCAAAAATCATTAATTTTACACATATACAAAAATTTACTGCTTTTTCCAATAATTTGTGAAAATTCAACCGAATCACACCAAACGACTTTAAAACACATCCAAAAATCAAATCATTATGGTTTCGTGTTAAATTTTCAAACACGCGTCCTTTTCGCAAAAGAGCGTTTTTGACTACTGAAATTTCTCGAAACTCCAAATTTGAAAATCATTCAAACGTAGTTCAAAACGATATTTAAATTCCTAAGCGAGTAAAACTCACATTCTCGTGATGAAAATCACGAACCACCGAGACGTTCCGCTCTCACGATCCCGAACTTCACGAACTCGCTCGAACCCGCTCCAAAACCGGAACCAACACTCCACGCCGCTTGTTGAGCTTCCAATCATCAATACTAAGCTTCAATTTTGCCTAAACCTCCAATTTTGGAGTTTGAAACCTCAAAATCCATCAATGGTGATTTGCAAAAGAGGAAGAAATAGGGTATGAAATTAGTATCATTGGAAAGAGAATGAAAAATGGAAGAGAATGATGTAAGAAGCCCCTTACCAAGCTTTGAATTGAGTGAGATCTTGCCATTCTTTCCTCTCCTCCTTCGTTTCCCCTTTCTCTTCACTCTCTCGGGTTTGCTTCTCATCTCTCTCTGTCCGTTTCTTGCTTCTCTTTCTTTTTCTTTTATTTATTCCTTTCTTTATTCCTTCCCATTCCTTTGACTTTTCTTTCTTTCACTTTATTTCTTTCTTCTTTAATCCGTTCATTCTCTCTCTCTCTCTCTCTCTCTCTCTCTCTTACTTTCCATTTCTTTTATTCACACAAGTGTGGAATGAGAGAGATTTGATATTTTTTGGTGTCTCTGAGATCATTTTGGGTGAGTGGTATAAATACTAAAATACCCTTGCCAGTCTAATTTCCACTCGCTTATGCATTTAAATTATTTTCTAAAGAATTATAAATTGCTTTCAGAACCACCTCATATCCGTGACTTGATTTATTACCTATTCGAGTAATAAATAATTCGTTAATTTCCTAATTTGAAATTAACGAAATTAGGGATGTTACAATCACCCCAACTTGAAAAATTTTGTCCTCAAAATTTGACAAACATACTTCAAGAGAATATATACGGATATCTAATCCGCATATCGCCCTCCAATTCCCACATAGCTTCCCTCGAACCAAAAAAATGATTACAAACTCCTTAAACAATTGTAATTGTTCTCGTCTGAAGCATTTTCTCTCCATAACCTAAGATATGACTTGGATATGGCTAAATGACGAATTAGTCAAAGATCAATCCCTTCTAACTCAACTGTTGACGAAATTCTTACAATACAGGATTATCCGATCCAACCCTAGTGGGTCTACTTCCTTTGTCAACGTAACCCCTTTTTGTCGACTCGTAGCTATCTTCGCCACTATATACACTTTAATTTGCCCATTACTAATCATGAGTTAGATAATTCTCCTCATAAGGCTTCTCTTACATGGATGCACAACTACCTCTTGTTGATTCAAAGATCAAACACATACTAAACCCTTCCCAGCGAATCAGAAATTTTAAAACTCAAGGATCGGATTCGTAAGAATGAGAATTGAAACAGAAGTCAATCCTCTTACAACTCTAGAAATATTCCTCACAATCGAAATCCCATTCAAATGGCCGACCTTTACAAGTTAACCGAATGAGTGGAAGAACTATTGTGAGGATCTTCCGACAACCTACCATACAAATCAATCGGTTCTCAAAACTCCTTACTTTTGTAGTCAAGACGACAACTTCCCAATTCACTACACGACTTCACCATTACTAGAATTTATCGCCATACCACCGAATACCACATGGTTCCAAAATTTCACTACAGATTGTCTAGAATCACACTTCGATGGCTTAGCCAATCACCCTTCACTCGAGTACATTCCAACAATGCGGAGATGTAGATTATGATCCATATTGGTCTTAAATGTATACCACGATGATATCGGTGAAAATTTCAACAACTAGTCTAAATACAGTGAAAAACTTGGTTCATATAATCCATGTATACCGTAGAGCATTAGTTAGACCAAGAGCATCACTACTCACTCGCAATGTCCATATCTAGTATGGAAAGTCATCCTCTGGGTAACTAAAGCCCTAACCTTTAAATAAAAACCCGACCTTAGACCACACTTTGAAATCACTGCTTCACCTTGAAGCTAAACAACCTAAGCATAGATTCTTGGCATGATACTTATTCTTAACCCTAACTTCATCCAACCTGAGGTAATTTATACCCGATCTCCCATTTCCCCATCTTTTCTTTCTAACAAGTAACACTAAGCACCCCAACTTGTGGGAAAACTAAGTAATATCACGTTAGATTTCATGGGAATATCAGTACTATTAGAACTTCTGTTAAACTCATCACCATCGAGTTCATGACTATCTCACCGACGGGTAACGGTTTGTAAAAATTTTCTTGAAAACATTTGGGTATGAAATAATTTTCCCACTTACCCATAGGAGTTTGTTTCTTTGCTAACCCGACATACTAATAAGACATATCTTCACCTCGTGACTCATTCTTCGAAACTCAATTCGAGATCCTGATGATCTCACACAAATGTATGGCCTTTCAAAACCTATAAGTCGATGACTATTCCAACCAATCATTCCTCTTGAACTGAAATCTACTATTCATTCACTTAGAATCCATCAACAATAGTGTTACAAAGATGTATCCATCCCAAATATCAAAATGTTCTCATAGACAGGGACTATTAATAATATTATACCAATGTTACTAACTCAAGAATCCGTAATGGTAGTAACTAATAATGATCGAGTTGCTAATGTAATCAGTGAACCAAAAATTTCATGCATTACAAATGGATTACACTCAAGTCCTTTGACTTTATTTCATTGAATATAGACGCAGTGATTGCCGAACTAGCTACCTTCCAATCAAAACAACATTTCTTGATCGACTGCTTTGGAATAGCATAGCCATAAGTCACATTATCTCTAGCTAAAGCTTCGTTAGAATATCACAAATATTCCTCGTACTTTTCTTCAAATTTGGAGCACCATACGCTTTACGTTATAACTATTATATACTTGGTAGCCTCTCATCATCATGGTCCTTATGATCATTAGCTAAGATATGGATCATATGTCAAACGACTTTTCTAAAGCCAACCATTCTCTTGAATGGAGTCTAAAACTCAATTACTCGAGCCTACGAGAATCTAACAACATAGATTCCTTGCTTGAAAGCATAACCGCTTTCCTAGCTAAGTAGGACTTACTAGAAGATTTTGAACTTCATTCAATCACACCGCCTTGTGGACTACTCTAAGCTAAACGTTTATGTTTGGATTCATCACGAGTCAAACTAGTTATTATAATCATCAAAGAAATAGTCAAAATAGAAGGATTCTTCCACGGAATCAAACGGGCACAAGATAATGCTTCCAACGTTGATTCCGAGAACAATTCTCACCACTTTAGTCATTCCTTTGGTCCCATAACTCTCCACCCACAAACGCTCAAACATAACCATAACCTCTTTAACGTATCCATTTGGTATGGAACATGTCTTGCTTAACAATAAGTAAGGTGTCTCACGCTCACTTGATTCCGCTTTTACTATAGAACAACATCACTTTAAGAGATTGAAAATTCCACCCTTGGATATACTTTGGTGGCATACCTCATAATCGTTCGCTTTTGGAAACTCTACCGATCGTTGAAAAGCTAAAGCTACTAACAACCTTTTCCGGGGAATAGGTCCATTGGAAAAACTATAATGAGTATCATTCTGAAACAGTGTTTAGGAATCTCATCTTAACGACTGGAAGTTCTTTTTCCACTTCCCAAGCCTTTAATGGGTTTATGTCCTACAACCGCTTCAAAATTTAACAAATTGGGTAAAGTAGAAGTACATTTCAGAATACCATTGAACAATTAGTTCAAATCCTACTCGGATGTGCAGACATTTCCGTTAGCCTTCCAACGCATCATGGAATATAAAAATCTAAATTCCGTATTAATAATTATGAATAAAACAAGTCAGAGAACTATCAAAATTTTCTCACATACCGAGACTGGCTTGTTCATACTATATATCAATAAGCTTGAATATATTTTCCCTCACATGTGACATCTCATTTTCATTACTGCCGTCATTTCTCAAAATCAAGGAATAGATTGAAAAGATGTTCCTCAAGTCCCTCATCTGAAAGTTTAACAAGATAATCCAATATGGGACAAGTCTTTCAATCCATGAATCACTCTTTTCTCAAATATTGCCATAACGGGAATTGTTTGAAACCCAAAGACATGTCACCATCAAAATCACCTACCGATTTCATCTTAATTGGGACTTGGTTCAAAACCGTAATCTAAACTAACTCCATCGGTATTTGGTTCTCAGAACCAATACGAAGATTCCATTACAACTTAATGTATCGACTTCATAGCATTTCAAATACGGTCTTGAGGAAAAAGAAATCGCGGTCAAGACTTGCGCTTATCCTGAGAATGATTCTAATCGCGATCTAAGTTGGGGTTTACTCTAACCACAACGTAAATTTAACTATGGAACAATATTTTCCATAATCGCTAGATCGACTAATCGGTCGTCGTGATCTCGGGGTGCTCATTAATCTTAACAGATCTTACGATATCGTCATTGTTATTGCTTAAAGGCTTTTTCTTAATTGTAGTTCCTGCGCAGACCCACGATAACTTCCACTGCAATTCCACAATTGCACCTGGTTCACTGATTGAACATTCGTCCACAGCTTCCTTCAGAACACCAACTATAGCCCTTTGCTTTCGCTGCGTGCTCTGATCAACTGAGAAGGCCAGAATTCCTAAGGTTTAGGGTTTGGACATTTTCGGGGCTGAGGCAAATAATTGTCACTACAAAAAAACAGCCAAATCGTGGGAGTTTGATTGTGGGGGTTTTAAAAGAATCCCACAAAATTAACTTTAAAAGTGACGGAGCATCCGTTGTACATGGATTTTTTACTTTAGTTGAAGGAGTTTTTAAAACCCCCTCTAATTGATTATTCGGTTACCCTCTTCTCTTTTCAAAATTGCGCTCCCTGACTCAAAAAAAAACCCTTGAAAATTTTTCATTGTCCGTCTCTTCATATTTCAGTTTCCGCCTCTCTGTATTTTCAGTGTCCCTCCTTACAGTGCGCTTCTCTCTCCCTCAGCAACAACCAAGCACTCTCTCGTACCATCATCATATGATTCACTTCAATAACCCATCATTGATCAAAAGAGAGAAAGACCCTCTGTCTCTCTATCTTCTCTCTCTCTTGCTGCCTATTGCATTGGATCTCATAGCTGATGCCGACACCAAGAACAAAGTTTGTTCGTCGCACCATCGTCACCTACCAATCTCCCATGTCTGAACGCACTCATTCGAAAACTGGTAACTTTCTCATCTTTGAAATTTCGTAACCATAGTTGTATTTTGTTGTTCTAATGAATTTGTTCAAGTTGTTTTTTGTTCTAATAAAACCCTAATTATGCAATTCAATTCAAACTGGTTTGTTCAACTTTAACTTGATTTGTTGCTGTGGTGTTCAACTTTAACCCTAGGTCTCAAATTCTGCAAGTCTGATTCCAGCTTCATAACGGGTACACGATAAGGGAACTCAAAGCTGCTACTAATGGGTTGTATGAAGAAAATGTGATTGGTGAATGTGGCCATGGAATCGTGTTCTGTGGAGTGCTCCTTGAAGGAACCAAAATGTTGTTAAGAAACTTCTGAGTAACAAGTATGTTACTTGAAACATTATTTTCTTTTTCTTTTTGGATGAAATTGGTACGCATTAGATTTAAATTGGTACTCTTCTTACTATTATTGCAATATGTAATCCTTTCATAGAATATTTGCATCAATAGTGTCAAACCAATAGTCCACATATCTGAGCAATAATAGTGGATTTAGCACCAAAAGCATGTCGGTACTCATCATTATTCCGAACCATTTACTGAACTATCTAACATCACTAAAATTGGTGTCTTTGTGAATGAATGTCTTCCAACAAGCTAAAGTTGCAGTGGAATTGGCGATGAGGGATAACAAACAACTAATAGTAAATCTTATGTGATAGTTTTTATTTAGGAATCACAAGAATGGACCAGGTGGTGGATCTTACTAAGCGAATTAAGATATACAACTGTGTTGTACAGTGTTGGAGGCTTAGAGCACTGCAGTTGTTTTGTGAATCATGAAAGAAAATCATGCAGTTGCTTTAATTTCTAGTGTAAAATGAGATTGATCAATGCTTGAATTTTTGAATAGGATGAGATGGGAAAATTAATTGTGGAAAGAAACTTGCAAAGTTAAACAAACTATGATAGAATAGGCCTAAATACTTATGTAGTTATATATTTAATCACCTCAAGTTTTAGTTTGAATCCACTGCTACATTTCTTTGTGACCACTCCTTTCTTTGTGTATGCAGATCCTCTCAATTCCAATTTCATTTCCTAATCAGCTCGACCCCACCATCAGCGTAAACCCTTCACTGGTACGTAACCAATTCAATTGCAGCTCCTTTTCTTTAGCATGGGTGTGAAATTCAATTTTATTATGTTTTGGTTTTAATTTCATTTAATTCAATTCAGTTTGATTATGCTTTGCTGCTCCTTTTCTTTTGCCATCTAAAAATACAAAATGTTGGGTTGAATTCACTTATTGTTATTGGTGAGTGCTGTTTAGATATAATAGGTGCATATGTATAAATTGGACAAACGCTGCATGTGCTGTGGTCAAGAGGGGGTTGTTAATCCTGCAAAATCTAGACTGTGATTCTGCATGGAAATTGATTCTCTAACTGTAAAATGGTATTGTTTGGATGAGAAATTTGAAGAAATACTAACTGTATCATATTAACTAAGTAGCTCTAGCTATGACAAGTAACTCCAACTAATATGCACCTGTTAGTTTATTTAATAAATTATGAAGTTCTACTGATTAGTTTAGTAACTTTGCCAAAGGTGGATCTGATTCTATAAGTATTGGGCAATAGTTCTAAAATTTTGAGTAGATGAAAAAAATACATCATTTGTACTGAATTGAATTGTTCTCCGTGTAGTAATTGTTGTAATTTTCTTGACAATATTTGGGTGTTTGCTTAACTTTGATAATGCTTAAAATGTATGGTAAATATGGCATAAATCCTCTCTTGTGTGTCTATCTATTGATTGACATAAGACTTTTCCAAAAGCTTTCTTATTTGTTGGTTTGCTTACTTGTTTGGCTTATATATTTCTTTGTTAGCTGCATCCGGTGCTATGCCAAATGATCAAAAAAGTTGGGTTGGTGGGTATATTGCAAATTAGGCTGGTGTGATTGCTTTGAAAACATTGTGATATGGATACCAACGTTTTCATTCAATGCCATGCAGGTATAAGAGAGAAGCATGCCAATGTTTTTATTTATATCCAGTACTATGCGCTTAAAATATACCAGAGTAAGACTACCGCTGGTGAAGGATCTATTGCTGCTTCAAATGCTCCTCCAGCTAAGGTGAGATCAATTTTCAATGTTATGAACGTTGTTAATGTTACCATCATTTTTGTTATTATTTTTACTTGTATATTTTAAGGACGTTCCCAGTTCATGATCCACAAGAGGAGATTAGAAGAATCCATGAAAATGGCACAGGCTATTGCTAAGGAGAATATGGCTAAGAATTAGCAAGACAAGAAAGAGAGAAATTTGGAGTTGCAACAGGGGTCAACGTTTTCTTAGAATCTTTTAGTATAATATTGTTTTAAGCTATTATAGATTTTGGGTTGTATTACATTGAATATTCTAGCTACAAATGTTTCATTTAATTGACAGTGAAATTGCCTATGTTTGAAATACATTTATGTATCATGGTTATATTTTAAATAAAGTTTTGTGTACTTTGATTAAATCGTCATGGTTATATTTTAAATGAAGTTTTGAGTACTTTGATTAAACTTATTGAATTTTGATATTATATATAACACATGGGTGCTACTAATAGAAGCTAATGATGAGGTGAAGGGAAGATCTTCTCAATTATAAATAATTAAAAAGAGTATTAAGATTCTATGTAGAACATTTAGAGGAGGTTAAAAACCCCAGCATAAAAACCTCCACTAATCGTGGGGGTTCAAAACCCCCGCAATAAAACCCCCGCAAATAGAACTAATAACAGCGTTTTCTAAAAACCCCCGCAAAATGATTGCGGCACTTGAAACTCCGGCGTTTTTAAAAACCCCCGCAGTTTGATTTGCGGGGGTTAAAAACCTCCGCTAAATGACTTAAAAACCCCCGCTATTTGATAAGTTTTTTGTAGTGTGTCATCATTCTCAGTAACTCATATGAAACATTGAGTGGATCCTGACTCAATACTTCACATAATATAGTGAAAGGTTCTGACATTTAATTGTCCAAGTCCCTAGCTGACTCTATCTAACCTCTTGACCATAAGGTCTCTATGTCCGATTTAGGAGTCGAATCGCTCGATACCAAAATGTAACACCCTAGTATTTCTAAACAATAGAAATACCAAAATATACATATTAGCTACATCATCAAGTATAAATTTCCTTACTTAGATATGAATCTCTACAGGAAATCGAAACCAATAAATAACTTAAACAAATTTAAGTCATAAATCGATACAAAAGTAATAAGGAAAACATAAAGACGTAAGGAAGACTACATATTCAATCTTACGTCTCGAGCATGCCACTTACTCGTGCCATACAATCTTCTTCTCTTCTTCCGTTAATCGAAAAGCAACAACATATGATAGGGTGAGACAAACTTGTCTCGATGAGTCTTTTCTGTGTGACCACTTACCTATCACTCCTGTCCCATTTATAAAACCATAATTAGTAATTCAAAAGAATTACAATATACAATCAATCATGTGTAATCCGATAAATGAATTACATACGAGTTCATAGTCCGATTCTGGATGACTATGTACAACTTAAATTACTTATCTATAGATCATAGCTCAATTCTTGATGGCTATGCACTATCCTCTTTATTAATCACTTGTAACATGTCACCAACAACCTAAAGAAGCTCGAGTGACAAAATCACAATATACACATTTAAAAGTTTTAGCACATCACCAACTCCGCAAGCTCGAGTGAACCCCCATAGCTAATAGGAGCGCAAATCCTAAGAGCACCATAAATATATGAACGGGGCCTAGGTCAAGGGCTCATGACTTCCCTCACCTAGCATGCTAACAAAAACAGGGTCGTCACCCCGACTCGATATAATATATATATCACACCCGCATTGGGCTCCTATACTAGATATAATTTATATTACACCCGCATTGGGCTCCTATACTCGATATAATATATATATCGAAACATAACTCAATGCATAATATGTTGTGATAACATATTATTATACGCACACGCCATGAAAATCATGTCAAAGAAAAAATGTTGAGTTATAAAACTTTTGGTTCCCACTGCATTTCTCTAGATTTTCCTGTTTTTGAAATGTTCAAAACATTAACCGTTATTTCAAAACCACCTTGAATTTGCATAAAAATTTATAACGAAAATTCTAGTGAGTTTCTCTCAAATATGGACATCCCAAAATACAATAATCACCAGAAAACTACCAGAGACATCAATTTGTTCAAAAATCATTAATTTTACACATATACAAAAATTTACGGTTTTTTCCAATAGGCATGAAAATTCAACCGAATCACACCAAACGACTTTAAAACACATCCAAAAATCAAATCATTATGGTTTCGTGTTAAATTTTCAAACACGCGTCCTTTTCGCAAAAGTTTTTGGCTGACTGAAATTTCGAACTCAGAAATTTGAAAATCATTCAAACGTAGTTCAAAAACGATATTTAAATTCCTGTCGAGTAAAACTCACATTCTCGTGATGAAAATCACGAACCACCGAGACGTTCCGAAGCTCACGATCCCGAACTTCACGAACTCGCTCCGAATCCGCTCCAAAACCGGAACCGAACACTCCACGTCAGTTGTTGAGCTTCCAATCATCAATACCAAGCTTCAATTTTGCCTAAACCTCCAATTTTGGAGTTTGAAACCTCAAAATCCATCAATGGTGATTTGCAAAAGAGGAAGAAATAGGGTATGAAATTAGTATCATTGGAAAGAGAATGAAAAATGGAAGAGAATGATGTAAGAAGCCCCTTACCAAGCTTTGAATTGAGTGAGATCTTGCCATTCTTTCCTCTCCTCCTTCGTTTCCCCTTTCTCTTCACTCTCTCGGGTTTGCTTCTCATCTCTCTCTGTCCGTTTCTTGCTTCTCTTTCTTTTTCTTTTATTTATTCCTTTCTTTATTCCTTCCCATTCCTTTGACTTTTCTTTCTTTCACTTTATTTATTTCTTCTTTAATCCGTTCATTCTCTCTCTCTCTCTCTCTCTCTCTCTTACTTTCCATTTCTTTTATTCACACAAGTGTGGAATGAGAGAAAGATTTGGATATTTTGGTGTATCCTGAGATCATTTTGGGTGAGTGGTATAAATACTAAAAATACCCTTAGAAGACTAATTTCCACTTCGCCATGATTTAAATTATTTTCTCTAAGAATTATAAATTCTTTCAGTAACCACCTCATATCCAGTGACTGATTTATTACCTATTCGAGTAATAAATAATTCGTTAATTTCTAATTTGAAATTAACGAAATTAGAGACATTACATAACGTTCTTTAAAGTATCCATTGGAGTATTGTTGTTAATCTATAATCCTTATCAATTGGTTTCAAAAGATTTAATGTATTGAATAGTTTATTGAATTTTAAACTATGTTTAGTTTTTTCTATAACTTCTACTGAAGATTTTTTTAATGAGTTGTCAACTGATTTTTTATTTTTTTAAACAAAGTTGTCAACTAAAAATATAAAAATGGAAATAGTTATGATATTTAGAAGCTAAAAAAACTGAATAATTTATTTTAAGATATTTAATGCATTGAATTGTTAATTTTATGAAGTAATATTTTCTTTAACAAATTGAATCATGTGTGTATATATTGCCATAACCGAAGTTCCTATTTATTTAGTAGTCATTAATGGTTCGAACCCAAAAAATATTATATTAAGTGAATATGGTAAGAATGAAAAACAACTTAGACGCATGAATGAAAGATACACACCATAGCATTATTTCTATAGTGTAAAAAAACAATTTATTCACTTTTCTTTAACGGTTATATAGTTTTGTTTGTTTCTATTTCTAAATATTCTCTACTATTTTACACTCGTGTTGTACTTACTTTTTTTTATAGAATCATTTATTAAAATGAAAGACCACTCCTTTGATTTTTTTTTTTTAAAAATTGTTTTAATGTATAGTTGTACTAATATTAAAGTTGGAGACTGATCAAAAAAATTTAAACATGGAGAAAACATTTGAATAATATAAATAAATAATGAATTAGATAAGTATGTCATAATTATATCCAAATTACTCTAAATTACATAACATAAGTATCGCCTAAACTGGTCTATTTAAAGAGATAATTGGTTGATAATTCATTGTAATTTTAAAATATTCTTATAAAAATGGTTCCTTAAATTTCTATTTTCATCTCCTATTATCATTACAATATTTATTAACATCATATAATACTAAACTAAATTATATTAAATTGTCTGAAAACTGTTCCTTTCGTTTTAATTATATGTATTTAAATTTTTTTACAAACAAATTAGATTACGCCTAATTTATTATTAAAAAAATGAAAAGGAAAAATACATAGAAAATCGAAGGGGACTAGACCAAATCCTTGCCAACACGTAAAAATAAAACAATAATAGAGAGCCCCAAATAGAGCCCCTAAAATACCACAACCTACAAAGCTAGACATAAACCTAAATAGTCAATCCAACTAACAGGTTAGAAGATACTCAAGCAACTAGATTAAAAGGATTCAGATGCAGAATTAGCTCTCGAGCGTGTATTGTAACCAACAAAAAAACATTATATCTATAATATTTTTTTAAAATAATATTTGTATAATCCCGTGCATCGCACGGGGTTATCCCCTAGTAAATATCTAAAGGAAGCTTTTTCCAAGCCTCTAAGATGCTCCACATCATCCTCATTAATTTTTCAATTAGATTTTCAATTATTATTAATATCTTTTTATAATTTACACATATAAGGAGACTTATATTAATGATTACATATTAAGGCTAAATTATTAAGACCCTTTATATTTTTCAGTTATTATATAATTAAAGACAATAAGTGTATTGATATGAGTTGAATAAAAATAAAAAGACATAAAGTTTGATGACTAGGAGAGTTGAGCATTATTTTATTATTTATAAAAATAAAAACCACATGAAATATAAAAAAAAACGTAGACTTTAGCTTCATATCTTTTTAAGAAAAATTGTGTTCACTTCCATATTTATATTTATTTATAATTTTCATGAATTTTTTGTTGTAAGAATAGTGTATTTTCCTCTTTTATTTTTAGAAAGGAAAAAAGAATACTGGGCGATGGCTAATCTTTGGGTTACTTTTGGTCAAAAAGAAAACTATTGGTTACTTTGGGTTTATTAATTTAAATTTTGTTTTAATAGTTCTCTTATACTTTATTTGAGTTTTTTTATACTACATTTTTAATCAGGAATATGAATGGTTTTAAAAAACACAATAGTTTCAAAACGTCATATATTCTAATCTATTAACTTAATCTCATATTTCATCCCCTTTTCTTTGACATTTCCAACAAATTAATCTCTTATCTAAAGAACTAATTATAATATATTAAAGTATATAATTATAATATTAATTTCAGACACTTTATGTTTTGTAACATCCCATATTAAGTTGTAATATGTTTTTATTTATTATTTAATTAAGACTTGCAACCACATACATATTCCATCCACTTTTTCTTTGACGGTAGATATTCCATCCACTTTATCAAAAATAAACTAACTATATGTAATATATTGACATAATTATAATAATAATTTCAATCAAATTACTATTGTCTTTATATATTATTATTATATTATTATTATTATCACTTTGTGATTTAAGGTTTCACACAAGAAATTTTTTGTCTTTTACGTTTTTAAATAAATTGTGCTTTACATTTATAAATAAACACTATTTGTATTCCTAAAAAAAATACTATTTGAAAAGCATTTATAACCACTATTTTAATTTCCACTAGGCCTAAAAATACTGATGACATTAATATTATATTACTATTATTAATCACTTATAACTATTGGACTCTAAAAGTCACATTCTTACTAACTATATAAACTCTACATACACACACCCTACCTACTCCTCTTAATTTCATTCCCCTTTTATGTTGAGTTAGTGTCATTAGTGTAGTGAGTTTGTTTTTGATGTTCTCTAAGTTTGAGTCACTTCATTTTTTTCATTTCCTTGCAAGTTGGGAGAGTTATTCTCAATTTGTGATCGTTGAATATTGTTGTTTTGTTTGTCAGATACTTCTCATGAAGAGTTAATTGTAGTTGATCAAATTACTTTAAATCTATATGTGATTGTTGTATATATTGTTCTTTATCCAATGCTTCTCATGGAGTTTTATATTGTAGGTGATAAAATTATAGACTTTCTAGGATGACTGTGTGAGTTTCGGAAGTTCTTTTTGGGTCGTGTCAGTTTGAAAATCGGTAATTGAATCCGTAGAAAACTGTAACATCCCTAATTTTTAAATTTCGATTTATGGAAATTAACGAGTGATTTATTACTCGAATAGGTAATAAATCAAGTCACGGATATGAGATCATATTCTAAAGCAATTTATAATTGCTAGAGAAAATAATTTAAGTGCATAACGGAGTGGAAATTGGAACACTAAGGGTATTTTAGTATTCATACCACTTACCCAAAATGATCTCTGAGACATCGAAAATATCCAAAATACTGTCTCACTCCTAAATTGGATGGAATAAATAAAAGGAAAGAAAAAAAAAAAAAAGAAAGGGAACAGAACGCGTGAGTGAGAGAGAGAGATACGGAGCCGTGAGAAAAAGAGAAGAGGGAGGCGACGGTGGAGGAGGAAGAGAGAGCAAGATCTCTCTCAATTGAACTCGAGGTAAGGGGCTTTATAGCTCGTTTTCTTCCATTTTTCGAGCTCTATCTATTGATACCAATTTCATAGGCTAATTTCTTCTCAATCTCTTTTTGCCATTGTTGAACCATATAGCTCAAAGTGGAGAAAAATCGAAATTGGGCGACTTGGAAGCTTCAGATTGCTCGTGGGAAGCTCAACTACTTGCTTGGGAGTATTGGGTGCGAGTTTTGTGGTGGATTCGAGTCGATTGAAGCAATCAAGAATTTGGGGCTGTTAGATTTCGGTTTGGGTAGCTGGAATCGGTTTGGGAACTGTTTTGGAGGAGTTACAGCTGCTGGTTTTCTGTTTGGAAGTGGTTGGAACGGTTTGGTTTGAGCTCGTGAAGTTTCGGAGCGAGTTCGTGAAGTTTCGAGATCGTGTATTTCGTCAAGATTCGGTTTTGTGTGATTTTCATCACACGAGGTGAGTTTTACTCGCTTAGGGAATTTTAAACATCGTTTTTGAACTATGTTTGAATGATTTTCAAATTTCGAAGTTTCGAGAATTTTAGAGTCAAAAACGCTATTTTACGAAAATGACGCGTGTTTGAAAATTTAAAACGAAACCATAATGCTTTGATTTTTGAATTGATATGTTTGGACCGGATTATGTGGAATATTGTTTGTTTGGATGTGTTTTAGAGTTGGGTGTGAATCGGTTGAATTTTCAAATCTATTGGAAAACCGTAGAATTTTGTATATGTACGAAATTAATGATTTTGGAATAAAATGATGTCTGGACTGGTTTTTCAGGTAAATATTATTTTTGGGATGTCCGTATTACAGAGGAAACTCTGCCGAAATTTTGTTAGAAATTTTGATACAAATTCAAAGTGGTTTTGAAATAACGATTAATATTATTATTATTTCGAAAAACCGAACTAGTGAACGTGTGTGGACTTATGTCTTGGAAAATAAACCGAACGAAATGTTCTATTTTTATGTTTTGGCTAGGGATGATTATAAATCATCTAAACCTATCCATGAGACCTATAATTATAAATTAAATGGAATTGAAATAATGCTTGCGGAAAATGATATGCTCTATCCGTTATGTTACGATATATAAATATATCGAGTTGAGGTGACGACCTCTATGTGTTAGTATGCTAGGGAGGCGGTCATGAGCCCCGCCCTAGGCCCCAATGTTAAAAAGATTATTCCGCCTTTGAGAGTTGTACACTTATTGGCTATGACCGGGGTCCACCCATGCTTCTTTTAGGTTGTTGGTGGTGTACTAAAATTAATAAAACTTTATTGTAATTCATTCTTGGATTACCATGTTTTAATTCATATAATAGAATTGCTAAGAGATCCAAAGTAAGTATTAACTTGCTTGTGTCTATGTTTTATGTTTCTAAGCAATTCATATAATAGAATTGCTAAGAGATCCAGTAAAGTACTAACTTGCTTTGTGTATATGATTTTAATTGGCTCATGAGTGTGGCTAGGGGGTCACGGTAAAGCTCATCGAGACAAGTTGTCTCACCCAATATATTGTGGTTATTTTGAGAAACAGGGGAAGAGGAAAGCTAAGAAGCACGGCTAGTTGAAGCTTGTGTTGAAGATGGCTAAGGAGCATTTATGCTTATGTATTTCCGCTTGTGTTTCTTTGTATTTTGATTTGTATAACTTGTATTGATACAAGTTGTATATTATGTTCCGCTACTCGATATATTCGGATATGTAATATTAGCATTGCAATCGTGAAAAATTTTCGTGGTGTTACATTTGGTATCGTGAGCGGTTCGACCTAGTCGGACGTAGAGACCTTATGGTCAAGAGATTAGATAGAGTCACTTAGGGACTGTGACAGGCAATTGTTAGAACCTTCCAGTATGTTATGTGAAGCTTTGAGCTTGATCAACTCAATTTTTCATGCAAGGTACTGGGGAATGATAACGATTGGTGGCCTTAGCCCCGAAAATGTCCAAACCCTACACCATAGGAATTCGGCCTTCTCAGTTTATCGAGCACGCAGCCGAAAGCAAAGGGCTACAGTTGGTGTTTTGAAGTAAGCAATGGGCAGCTAAATTGGTTCGAGGAAATTGTGGGCGAATGTTCAATCGATGAACCAAGTGCGATTGTAGAATTGCAGTGGAAGTTATTGTAGGTCATACAAAGAGCTACAATTAAGAAAAGCCTTTAGGCAGGAATAATGACAGTATCGTAAGATCTGTTAAGATTAACGGACACCCCGGAATCCTAATTATTGATTAGCCGGTCTATCAGTTACCGAAATATTGTTTTACAATAACCTTACCTTATGGTTAGAGTAAACCCCAACTTAGATCGCAGATTAGAGATATCCTTTTGGATAGGCTGCGAGTCTTGATCATGTTTTTTTTCCTTTACGCCATATTGCGAAATGCTATGAAGCCGACCTAGTAGGTTGTAGTGCAATCTCTCTGTATTGGCTATGGAACCCAATGTTGATCGAGTTAGTTATGATCACGGTTTTTGAACCAAGTCTCAATCAAGATAAGAGCAAAGAGGTGATTTTGATGGTGACATGTACCGGGTAGGCGTTATGGAAAGAATTCTCACCACCTTGTCATGTAACGAGGAAGGAAAGTGATTTATTCTCTGAATGCTCGGATGAGGATGCACATTCCGAGTAGACTAACACTCATCTTTGGGATGCAAACCTAAGGTATTCCTTTTACTCGGAATCATTTCAAGGAACGATTTACGATTCGCTTCGTTTCCTTGATTCGAGAAGCGTGTAAACAGGCGTAACGTATTAATTTAAAGCAGAGTGTTATGTCGGTTAGGAAGTATGCTGCTATGTTGAGAGATTAGATCAATTCTATATATTGGAAGTATGTATGCTACTGAGAAGATGTCTGGAATATGACTAGAGTTACGGAAGGTCTTTGAGGTGATATGGAACAAGGATTTAGTTTTCATTACTGTGAATAATTACCTGGCTTTGGTTTAGCAAGTACTGAAAACTGGATTCCTCAAAGCCTAGCAAGTGTCCTATGGTAAGAGTATAATTGTGTTAAATGTCAATGGGGATTAAATCTGTGTTCTCTGCAAAGGAGGAGGGTCATTATGCACTGTAATGCTAAATTAGGAACCATTAAAGCTCGGACAATCAAGCTCGAGGGTAATCTTTAGAAGGGTACAAGTTTCCTCGGTGATAAATATGTTAGCATATTGTATGACAATAAAGCTACCCGTTGTTTATCCTTATAGCTTATGTAAATCGGGTAGGATTATTTGTGTCTCTACCACAACCGATGTTTCGTAAGATTGTTTCGACCGAACCATTTGGTTCTCTGCTGAATTTGTGGATTGTTTTAGACCATTAAGGAAGTTGTAACATCCCTAATTTCGTTAATTTCAAATTAAGAAATTAACGAGTGATTTATTATCCGAATAAATAATAAATCAAGTTTCGAGATATGAGGTTATTCTGAAAGCAATTTATAATTGCTAGAGAAAATAATTTAAAGGCATGATTGAGCGGAAATTAGTACTCTAAGGGTATTTTAGTATTTATACCACTCACCCAAAATGATCTCCGAGACATCAAAAATATCCAAATACTCTCTCATTCCCCAATAAAGTTAAAATAATGGAAAGAAAAGTAAGGGATTGAGAGAGAGAGAGGGCCACAGAACAGAGAGAGAGAAAGAAAGGAATAAAGAAAAAAAAATAGAAAAGAAGGAGAATCGAGAGAGAGACCAGAGAGAAAGAAGAGGAAATGGCGTGAGAAGAGGAAGAATGGGTATGGAGGAAGAAGAGGAAAAATGGAAGCCTTAAACTCATCAAAACACAATTCTTCCTTCACCAAAAATGATCTCCTCATCATCCTCTTCGATTTGGTACCAAAATCATCATCAACAACTCACACTCTCTCACTTTGCCATTTTCGAATTTGAAGCTCAAAATGGAGGTTTTGTTGTTCAAGCTCAAAGGAAAGCTTTGAATGGTGTTTGGGAGCGAGTTTAAGGTGGATTGTGCATATATTGAGGTCCAATTTGGGGTTTGTGAAGAATCAAAAGGTTAGGGTTCAAATTGGGATTATGGGTGAATAGTGAATTGAAGCTTGAAGACGATGAATAGTGATTTGGAGGAGTTGCGGCTTAGGGTTTCGAATTGGAAGCTTGGATTGAGCTGAATTTCGGTTTGGGTAGCTTTGGCTTCGGTTTGGGAGTGTTGGAGGTGTCCGGATCGTGTTCGGTTGAGTTCGAGAATACGGGATTGTTCGTGTGTTTTCTCGTTCGTGAGCAAATTCCGACATTTTCGTATTTCGTGATTTTCATCACGAGAGGTGAGTTTTACTCGCTTAGGAATTTAAACATCGTTTTTGAACTATGTTTGAATGATTTTCAAATTTCGAAGTTTCGAAATTTTAGAGTCAAAAACGCTATTTTACGAAAATGACGCGTGTTTGAAGATTTAAAACGAAACCATAATGCTTTGATTTTTGAATTGATATGTTTGGACTCGATTATGTGTGTTGTGTGGTCAGACGTGGTTGAAATCGGATTGAAATACGATTTGGAATCGATTGGAGAACGAAACGGAACGGAATTTGGAACTAAGTTGAGAAGTTCCTATGTTCCCAATGTCCAATGTTCCGTCTCGAAGCTCCATTCGGCTTCAAACTTCTTTTAAATCCTTTTCCTAACCACCTAGAGCATTTATGTGGAATATTGTTTGTTTGGATGTGTTTTAAAGTTGGGTGTGAATTGGTTGAATTTTCAAATCTATTGGAAAACCGTAAAATTTTGTATATGTGTGAAATAATGATTTTGGAATAAAATGATGTCTGGACTGGTTTTTCAGGTGATTATGATTTTTTTGGATGTCCGTATTACAGAGGAAACTCTGCCGAAATTTTGTTAGAAATTTTGATACAAATTCAAAGTGGTTTTGAAATAACGATTAATATTATTATTATTTCGAAAAACCGTAATTAGTATACGTGTGAGGACATATGTTTTGAAAAATTGAATTGAACCAAAATGTTCATTTCTATTTTATATTTGGCGCGGGATGATTATATTCATCAAAACCGGCCTTCTTTGAATAAAATGTTCTATTGTTATTTTTATAATTGGCGCGGATGATAATGTTCTTCTAAACTGCCCATATTTGACGATATATGAAAAATATCGAGTTGAGGTGACGACCTCTATGTGTTAGTATGCTAGGGGAGGGCAGTCATGAGCCCTGGCCCTAGGCCCCAATGTTAAAAATTATTCCGCCTTTGAGAGTTGTACACTTATTGGCTATGACGGGGTCCACCCATGCTTCTTTAAGGTTGTTGGTGGTGTACTAAAATTAATAAGACTTTATTGTAATTCATTCTTGGATTACCATGTGATTCCGCAATTCATATAATAGAATTGCTAAGAGATCCAGTAAGTACTAACTTGCTGTGTCTATGTTTTAATTGGCTCATGAGTGTGGCTAGGGTCACGGTAAAGCTCACCGAGGCAAGTTGTCTCACCCTATCATATGTGGTTTTTTCAGAGAAGCAGGATAAAAGAAAGGGGAAGAAGCACGGCGCTTGATGCTTGTGTGGAAGATGGATACGGAGCATTTATGCTTATGATATTCTGTATTGTTTCTTTGTAAAATATTGTATAACTTGACTTGATACAAGTTGTAAGTTATATTTCCGCTACTCTGATATACTCTGATATGTAATGTTTCGAATAATTCGTGTTTAAGACGCGAAAAAATTTTTAGGGTGTTACATTTGGTATCAGAGCACGCAGCGAAAGCAAAGGGCTATAGTTGATGTTCTGAAGTAAATAAAGGGCAGCCAAGTTGGTTCGAGGAAACGGTGGGCGAATGTTCAATCAGTGAACCAGGTGCAATTGTGAAATTGCAGTGGAAGTCATCGTAGGTTCTGCAGGGAACTACAATTAAGAAAAGCCTTCAGGCGGTAATAATGACGATGATCGTAAGACTGTTAAGATTAATTGATGCACGAAATCTCGATCGTTGGTTAGTCGATCATCGATTCTTGAAATATTATTTCATAGTTAACCTTACATTATGGTTAGAATAAACCCCGCTTAGATCGCCATTAGAGACATTCTCTGGATAGGCTGCGAGTATTGATAAGGTTCCTTTTTCCTTAAAAGCCATAATCTTTGCGAAATGCTATGAAGGCGATCTAGTAAGTTGTAGTGCAATCTCGCAATTGGCTCTGAGAACCCAATCGCGGATCGAATTAGTTTTGGTTACGGTTTCTGAACCAAGTCCTAATCAAGATAAGATCAATAGGTGATTTTGATGGTAACATGTACGGGGTTTCAAACAATTCCCGTTACGGTAATATTTCTGGAAAGAGTGATTATTGGATTGAAAGACCTGCACCTATATTGGATGCTAATGTTAAACTTTCGGATGAGGAACTTGAGGAATATCTTTTCAATCTATTTCTGGAAACTCGTGTCCAATCAAGTTATGCAATGGACTGTTGCTTGATTTTGAGAAATGACGGCAGTAATGAAATGAGATGTCACATGTGAGGGAAAATATATTCAAGATGATTGATATATATATTATGAGGAAGCTAGTCTCGGTTTTGTGAGAAATTTTCGATAGTTCACCAACTTGATTTATTTATAACTTCTAATCCTAACTCCGATTCTTATGTTCCGGATGCGTTGGAAAGCTAACGAAAATGTTTACACATATGAGTAGTTTGTGAATTGGTTGTTCAGTGGTATTCTGAACTGTATCTCGGTATTATCCCAAGTTGTTTGGTACTAATGCGGTTGTCGAACATAAACCTATTATAGGCTTGGGAAGTTGAAAGAGGATTTTAAGTCATTAAGATGAGATTCCTAAACACTGTTTTAGGATGATACTCATTATAGTTTTCCTATGGACCTATTCCCTAAAAGGTTGTTAGCGACTTTAGCTTTTCAACGATCGGTAGAGTTGCCAAAAGCTAACGATTATGAGGTATGTCGCCAATATATCCAAGGGTGGAATATTCAATTTCTTAAAGTGTTGTTGTGCTATAGTAAGGCGTAATTAAGTGGCGCGGGACACCTTACTTATTGTTAAGCAAGACATGTTCCATGCCAAATGGATACGTTAAAGAGGTTATGGTTATGTTTGAACGTTTATGGAGTCGGAGAGTTGTGGGACCAAAGGAATGACTAAAGTGGTGAGAATTGTTCTCGGAATCAACGTTGGAAGCATCATCTTGTGCCCGCTTTGATTCCGTAGAAGAATCCTTCTATTTTGATTATTTCTTTGATGATTATAGTAACTGGTTTGACTTCGTGATGAATCCAAACATAAACGTTCCGCTTAGAGTAAGTCCTACTTAGCTAGGAAAGCGGTTATGTATCAAGCGAGGGATCTATGTTGTTAGATTCTTTTATGCTTGAATATTTGAGTATTAGGCTCCATTCAAGAGAATGGTTGGCTTTAGAAAAGTTGTTTGACGTATGATCCATACCTTAGTTAATGACCCTAAGGACCATGATGATGAGGCTGCTGAAGTATATAATAGTTATAACAGGAACTGTATGGTGCTGCAAATTTGAAGGAGTATTTGTGATACTTTTAACGAAGTTTTAACTACAGAAAATGTAACTTAAGACTAAGCTATTCCAAACAGATCAGTCAAGAAATGTTGTTTTGATTGGAAGGTAGTTAGTTCGGCAATCACTCGTCTATATTCAATGAAATAAAGTCAAAGGACTTTGATCTGTAATCCATTTGTAATGCATGAAATTTTTGGTTCACAAGTTACATTAGCAACTACCGTGATTAGTTACTGAGTTAGTAACATTGGAATAATATTATTAATAGTCCCTAATCTAAAGAACATTTTGATATGTGGGATGGGTACATCCTTGTATCACTAGTGTTGATGGAATCCAAGTGAATGGATAATAGACTCAGTTCAATAAAATGGTTAGTTTTGGAATAGTCATCTGATTTCCAGGTTCTGAAAGGCCGTCCATGTGTGTGAAAATATCCGGATTTCGGAATCAAGTTTCGAAGATCGAGTAACGAGTTGAAAATACGTCTTATTAGTATTTCGGGTTAGCAAAGAAACAAACTCCTATGGGTAAGTGGGAAGATTATTTCACATTCAAATGTTTCTAAGAAAATTTTTACAAAACCGTTAACCATTTGTGAGATAGTCATGAAATCATTAGTAACAGAGTTTAACCCAAAGTTCTAATAGTACGGTATCCCATAAAATCGGAACATGATATTACCTAGTTTTCCCACAAGTTGGGGTGCTCCTGTGTTACTTGTTGGAAAGAAAAGATGGGAGCAGGAGGTCGGGTATAAATTACCTCCAGTTGGATAAAGTTATGGTTAAGAATAAGAATCTATGCTTAGGTTGTTTAGCTTCAAGGTGAAGCAGTGATTTCAAAGTGTGGTATAAAGTCGGGTTATTTTAATTAAAAGTTAGGACTTAGATATTCAAGATAGTTATCCATACTAGATATGGACATTACGAGTGAGTAATGCTCTTTGGTCTAACTAATGTTCCTACGGTATTCATGGACTACATGAACCGAGTTTTTCACCCGTACTTAGACTAATTGTTGAAATTCTCATTGATAACATCTTGGTATACATTAAGACTATGGTGGATCGTGACTTACATCTCCGCATTGTCTGAATATACTTCGAGTAAAGAAGTTGTACACTAAACCTCTGAAGTGCGATTTCGGGAGGTTTGAAGTGAAATGTCAAGGATATGTGGTATCCAGTCTGTTATGGCAGTAGATTCTAGTAAGGATGAAGTCGTGATGAATTGGGAGTTCACCGTTATCGGTCCACGAAGTAAGGAGTTATGAGAATTAATTGATTTGTATAGTAGGTTTATCGGAAGATTCTCACAGTAGTTATTTCACTCATTCGGTTAACTTGTAAAGGTCAGTCGTTCGAATGAAATTTCGATGGTGAAGTATGTTCTAGAGTTGAAAGGCAGGTTGAGTTCTGCTTCAATCTTTATTCTTCTGAATCCGTCCCTGAGTTCTAAATTTACAATGGCGCTTGGGAAGGGTTTAGTATGTGTTTGGTCTTTGAATCAACAAGAGGTAGTTGTGCACCCATGTAAGAGAAGCCTCATGAGGAGAATTATCTAACTCATGATTAGTAATGGGCAAATTACATGTATATAGTGAAAAAGCAAGATAGCTCTGAGTCGATAAAAAGGGTTATGTTGACAAAAGGAGTAGACTACTAGAGTTGGATCTGATGATCCTGAATTGTAAGAGTTACATCAACCATTGTTACCGGTAGAGCATTGCCGGCGAAGAAACTCAATTCTCGAGTGTATTGTACTAGTGGAGTATTGTATAGTTTTATCTTGGGCATTGTTCAATTTAAATGAAGTATTTCTTGTATCCTAATTGAGGAAAGACATTCTAATCCCACTCAACTGTGGAGTTAGGAATGATTGATCTTTGACTAATTCGTCATTTCAGCCAAATCCAAGTTATATCTTAGGTCATGAAGAGAAAATGCTTCGGACGAGAACAATTACAATTGCTTAAGGAGTTTGTAATCGTTTTTCGGTTCAGGAAGCTATTTGGGAATTAGAGGACGATATGCGGATTAGATATCCGTATATATACTCTTGAGGTATGTTTGTCAAATTTTGAGGACAAAATTTTTCAAGTTGGGGTGACTGTAACATCCCTAATTTCGTTAATTTCAAATTAAGAAATTAACGAGTGATTTATTATCCGAATAAATAATAAATCAAGTTTCGGATATGAGGTTATTCTGAAAGCAATTTATAATTGCTAGAGAAAATAATTTAAAGGCATGATTGAGCGGAAATTAGTACTCTAAGGGTATTTTAGTATTTATACCACTCACCCAAAATGATCTCCGAGACATCAAAAATATCCAAATACTCTCTCATTCCCCAATAGAGTTAAAATAATGGAAAGAAAAGTAAGGGATTGAGAGAGAGAGAGGCCACGGAGCAGAGAGAGAGATAAGAAAGGAATAAAGAAAAAAAAAAAGAAAAGAAGGAGAATCGAGAGAGAGACAGAGAGAAAGAAGAGGAAATGGCGTGAGAAGAGGAAGAATGGGTATGGAGGAAGAAGAGGAAAAATGGAAGCCTTAAACTCATCAAAACACAATTCCTCCTTCACCAAAAATGATCTCCTCATCATCCTCTTCGATTTGGTACCAAAATCATCATCAACAACTCACACTCTCTCACTTTGCCATTTTCGAATTTGAAGCTCAAAATGGAGGTTTTGTTGTTCAAGCTCAAAGGAAAGCTTTGAATGGTGTTTGGGAGCGAGTTTAAGGTGGATTGTGCATATATTGAGGTCCAATTTGGGGTTTGTGAAGAATCAAAAGGTTAGGGTTCAAATTGGGATTATGGGTGAATAGTGAATTGAAGCTTGAAGACGATGAATAGTGATTTGGAGGAGTTGCAGCTTAGGGGTTTCGAATTGGAAGCTTGGATTGAGCTGAATTTCGGTTTGGGTAGCTTTGGCTTCGGTTTGGGAGTGTTGGAGGTGTCTGGATCGTGTTCGGTTGAGTTCGAGAATACGGGGATTGTTCGTGTGTTTTCTCGTTCGTGAGCAAATTCCGACATTTCGGTATTTCGTGATTTTCATCACGAGAGGTGAGTTTTACTCGCTTAGGGAATTTAAACATCGTTTTTGAACTATGTTTGAATGATTTTCAAATTTCGAAGTTTCGAGAATTTTAGAGTCAAAAACGCTATTTTACGAAAATGACGCGTGTTTGAAGATTTAAAACGAAACCATAATGCTTTGATTTTTGAATTGATATGTTTGGACTGGATTATGTGTGTCATGTGGTATGCGTGGTTGAAATCGGATTGAAATACAGTTTGGAATCGATTGGAGAACGAAACGGAACGGAATTTGGAACTAAGTTGAGAAGTTCCTATGTTCCCAATGTCCAATGTTCCGTCTCGAAGCTCCATTCGGCTTCAAACTTCTTTTAAATCCTTTTCCTAACCACCTAGAGCATTTATGTGGAATATTGTTTGTTTGGATGTGTTTTAAAGTTGGGTGTGAATTGGTTGAATTTTCAAATCTATTGGAAAACCGTAAAATTTTGTATATGTGTGAAATAATGATTTTGGAATAAAATGATGTCTGGACTGGTTTTTCAGGTGATTATGATTTTTTTGGGATGTCCGTATTACAGAGGAAACTCTGCCGAAATTTTGTTAGAAATTTTGATACAAATTCAAAGTGGTTTTGAAATAACGATTAATATTATTATTATTTCGAAAAACCGTAATTAGTATACGTGTGAGGACATATGTTTTGAAAAATTGAATTGAACCAAAATGTTCATTTCTATTTTATATTTGGCGCGGGATGATTATATTCATCAAAACCGGCCTTCTTTGAATAAAATGTTCTATTGTTATTTTTATAATTGGCGCGGGATGATAATGTTCATCTAAACCGGCCCATATTTGACGATATATGAAAAATATCGAGTTGAGGTGACGACCTCTATGTGTTAGTATGCTAGGGGAGGGCAGTCATGAGCCCTGGCCCTAGGCCCCAATGTTAAAAATTATTCCGCCTTTGAGAGTTGTACACTTATTGGCTATGACGGGGTCCACCCATGCTTCTTTAAGGTTGTTGGTGGTGTACTAAAATTAATAAGACTTTATTGTAATTCATTCTTGGATTACCATGTGATTCCGCAATTCATATAATAGAATTGCTAAGAGATCCAGTAAGTACTAACTTGCTGTGTCTATGTTTTAATTGGCTCATGAGTGTGGCTAGGGGTCACGGTAAAGCTCACTGAGGCAAGTTGTCTCACCCTATCATATGTGGTTTTTTTCAGAGAAACAGGATAAAAGAAAAGGGAAAGAAGCACGGGCGGTTGATGCTTGTGTGGAAGATGGATACGAGCATTTATGCTTATGATATTCTGTATTGTTTCTTTGTAAAATATTGTATAACTTGACTTGATACAAGTTGTAAGTTATATTTCCGCTACTCGATATACTCACGATATGTAATGTTTGAATAATTCGTGTTTAAGACGCGAAAAATTTTTAGGGTGTTACGAAGTGGTTAGACTTTTCCTCCGGATGGCAAGTCTTTATTTCTATGTACGGAAGTTTTTATTTTTGTGTTGTGCGCAACTCACTGGAATTGGTTTGTATTTATCATCTGCTCAAGTTATCAATGAATTTTCCTAGATGTATTTCCGATAAAGTTTTCTATAGAATTAGTTCAGTGCGGAACCAATAGCCATAACTTCTTCTTGAATGTCTTCCTTAGAATCAAATGAATGAACCCCAACTTGGGAATTAACCTCAAAGGAATTTATTCGACCGAACGTCTCTCGGTGGTGCTCTGCATTACATGTCAACTAGATTGATGGGAGTATGAGGTTGTGTATCAATTATCGTTAGGTTGAACAAGTGGCTATCTAGAATAGATATCTATTGTCAAGGGTAAATGATTTACTTAACCAACTTCAAGGTGCGGTTGCTTTCTCAAAGAATTGATCTAAGGTAATGATATAATCAGATCAGAGTGCGCAGCAGAAGCGTGGTGGTAATCATGGATGGGAATTGGGTGTACTCAAAGACTATTAAGGAGCTTGTGCAACATCTCCGTATTGTTTCGAGGTTACTTCGAGAGAAGAAGTTATATGCCAAGCCATCGCGCAGTGACTTACGGATGACGAAGTGGAGTTCTTGGATCCCGTGATTTCTCGGCGGGAATTGCGGTCGATCCTAACTTTGGCGGCAATAATGTCAAGTCGTAAGTTTTAGGACTTGCTGGTTATTATCGAAGAATTATTCAAGGATTCTAATAGTTAGTTTTTCCTCTTATCTCGTTAGCTCGCGAGGGCCAACAATTTATTTGGAATGACGATTTGGAAGGATGCTTCCTAGAGTTGTAATCGCAATTTACTTTTGCTCCAATCTTAATTCTCCCGGGTCCGTCATTTGGAAATCCAAAGTTCTGATGGCGCATCGGGAGGGGTTAGAAAGTGTGATTATTCGGAAAATCAGGTGGTAGCTTATGCATCTAAATAGTTGGAGCCACATGAAGAAAAGTATTCAACTCATGATTAGGAGTTGGCAGCTATAGTTTACGCAGTAAAGAATCGAAGACACTATCTTTATGGGTCTAGTTGTAAAGTCTTTAGTGATCACAACAGGTTGAAATATCTGCTCGATCATAACGAGCTGAATAACAATCAAGTAGGCAAAGTATCAATGAAGTTGAATGAGACTATATGTCTTATTCCATGTTATGTTTCCCTTATATGAGTATGTTTTGGTTTGTAACCGTACTTATTATAAGTTGTATAGACCATTTCGGCTACTCCTGTTAAGATAATAAACGAAAGGGAGTTGCTAACCTATGAAGCTAGGAGCTCTGTCTCTGATGTAAGGTCTAAGACAGGCTATGTGTTGAGATTGGTAAATATCGAAAAGCTTGAGTATGTTTAACATCCGAAACAGAGTTTGTATCCTCTGAATATGTCTAATTCGTTCATTTCATTAAAGTATTATTTTGGAAAACCAATGTTGTAACAGACCCATGGAGTAGGAAATCTATTCACACGGTGGAATTGACCATCCACGAAATGACATTGTTGGGATCTTTTAGAGAATTGAATCTCAAAGTGGCAGCAGAGAAGAGTCGGATAGTGTTAAGGCACGTTCGAATTTCGAACGCTTTGAGAAACCTAATCGGTGAAGGCCTAGGGGTTGGCGTTGAGCTACAATCTCAGAAATGATTACCAAATTATACCCAAGACAGTTGTAGTATTATCTGTTCCGATGGTAGGGTTGTGTACCCAACGTTATTAATGAGAAGAGTCAGATTTTTTTTGAGGGAGTTTATCGGAGCTAGTATTCAGTTCACCCTGGATCCACCAAGATGCTATTGTAATTCATATTACGAATTACCAGTTATTATTGCAATTCGGATAATGAATTGCCAGTTATTGTAATTTAATTAATAAATTACCAGTTTAAGGATTCTTATTTGAATCGAGAGAGTGGCAGTATGAAATCGGTATTATGGAAATTGTAGCTAAGAGCTTGACTCGACGAAGGATTAGAGCGAGCACGTGAGAAACTCCGCAAGCAAGTTGCAACCATTGGAGGTTCCAATGTGGAAATGGGAAGATACCTCTATGGATTTTGTTATAGTTGGCCAAGAGGGCAAGTCGGTAACGATGCTAATGGGGTAGTGTGGATCGATTGACCAAATCCGCTCACTATATTCCGTTAGGAACATTTTAAAGTATCCAAGTTAGTAGAAGTGTATATGAACCATATCATCAGATTGCATGGAATTTTTACAAAGATGGTGTCAGATCACAACTTAAAGTTTAAAGGAGGCTTTAGGAATTAAAGTGTACGTCAGAACGAACTAATTAGACTCTTGAAGATATACTTCAAGTATGTGTTATGGTAGCTGGGAGGAAATGGAAAACTCCATTGTAATGGAAGGAAGACAATTAGAATTGGAAATAGTGATAAGGTAATCTTGTAAGTATCTCCACTATCTATCTTGGCTAAGCATGAACAAGCGAGAAAGGCACCTTGGGCGAGGGCGATTGCAATGGTCAAAGTGGTGACCAATGGAGATCCGGTAGATGGCATATGGACTGAAATCCATATCTATTTTATTGGGTTATGTTTTACGCAAATTTTGAGGACAAAATTTTTAAAAGTTGGGGTGATTGTAACATCCCTAATTTTTAAATTTCGATTTATGGAAATTAACGAGTGATTTATTACTCGAATAGGTAATAAATCAAGTCACGGATATGAGACTGTTACGAAAGCAATTTATAATTGCTAGAGAAAATAATTTAAGTGCATAACGGAGTGGAAATTGGAACACTAAGGGTATTTTAGTATTCATACCACTTACCCAAAATGATCTCTGAGACATCGAAAATATCCAAAATACTGTCTCACTCCTAAATTGGATGGAATAAATAAAAGGAAAGAAAAAAAAAAAAAAAAAGGGAACAGAACGCGTGAGTGAGAGAGAGAGATACGGAGCCGTGAGAAAAAGAGAAGAGGGAGGCGACGGTGGAGGAGGAAGAGAGAGCAAGATCTCTCTCAATTGAACTCGAGGTAAGGGGCTTTATAGCTCGTTTTCTTCCATTTTTCGAGCTCTATCTATTGATACCAATTTCATAGGCTAATTTCTTCTCAATCTCTTTTTGCCATTGTTGAACCATATAGCTCAAAGTGGAGAAAAATCGAAATTGGGCGACTTGGAAGCTTCGTATTGCTCGTGGGAAGCTCAACTACTTGCTTGGGAGTATTGGGTACGAGTTTTGTGGTGGATTCGAGTCGATTGAAGCACCGAAGAATTTGGGGCTGTTAGATTTCGGTTTGGGTAGCTGGAATTCGGTTTTGGAACTGTTTTGGAGGAGTTACAGCTGCTGGTTTTCTGTTTGGAAGTGGTTGGAACGGTTTGGTTTGAGCTCGTGAAGTTTCGGAGCGAGTTCGTGAAGTTTCGAGATCGTGTATTTCGTCAAGATTCGGTTTTGTGTGATTTTCATCACACGAGGTGAGTTTTACTCGCTTAGGGAATTTTAAACATCGTTTTTGAACTATGTTTGAATGATTTTCAAATTTCGAAGTTTCGAGAATTTTAGAGTCAAAAACGCTATTTTACGAAAATGACGCGTGTTTGAAAATTTAAAACGAAACCATAATGCTTTGATTTTTGAATTGATATGTTTGGACTGGATTATGTGGAATATTGTTTGTTTGGATGTGTTTTAGAGTTGGGTGTGAATCGGTTGAATTTTCAAATCTATTGGAAAACCGTAGAATTTTGTATATGTACGAAATTAATGATTTTGGAATAAAATGATGTCTGGACTGGTTTTTCAGGTAAATATTATTTTTGGGATGTCCAGTATTACGGAGGAAACTCTGCGAGAAATTTTGTTAGAAATTTTGATACAAATTCAAAGTGGTTTTGAAATAACGATTAATATTATTATTATTTCAAAAACCGAACTAGTGAGCGTGTGTGGACTTATGTCTTGGAAAATAAACCGAACGAAATGTTCTATTTTTATGTTTTGGCTAGGGATGATTATAAATCATCTAAACCTATCCATGAGACCTATAATTATAAATTAAATGGAATTGAAATAATGCTTGCGGAAAATGATATGCTCTATCCGTTATGTTACGATATATAAATATATCGAGTTGAGGTGACGACCTCTGTGTTAGTATGCTGGGGAGGCGGTCATGAGCCACCGCCCTAGGCCCCAATGTTAAAAAGATTATTCCGCCTTTGAGAGTTGTACACTTATTGGCTATGACCGGGGTCCACCCATGCTTCTTTTAGGTTGTTGGTGGTGTACTAAAATTAATAAAACTTTATTGTAATTCATTCTTGGATTACCATGTTTCGGCAATTCATATAATAGAATTGCTAAGTGTAACACCCTGAAAATTTTTCACGATTGCAATGCTAATATTACATATCCGAATATATCAGAGTAGCGGAACATAATATACAACTTGTATCAATACAAGTTATACAGTCAAAATACAAAGAAACACAAGCGGAAATACATAAGCATAAATGCTCCTTAGCCATCTTCAACACAAGCTTCAACTAGCCGTGCTTCTTAGCTTTCCTCTTTCCCTGTTTCTCTGTAAAATAACCACAATATATTGGGTGAGACAACTTGTCTCAGTGAGCTTTACCGTGACCTCTAGCCACACTCATGAGCCAATTAAAATCATATACACAGCAAGTTAGTACTTACTGGATCTCTTAGCAATTCTATTATATGAATTGCCGAAACATGGTAATCCAAGAATGAATTACAATAAAGTTTTATTAATTTTAGTACACCACCAACAACCTAAAAGAAGCATGGGTGGACCCGGTCATAGCCAATAAGTGTACAACTCTCAAAGGCGGAATAATCTTTTTAACATTGGGGCCTAGGGCGTGGGCTCATGACCGCCTCCCTAGCATACTAACACATAGAGGTCGTCACCTCAACTCGATATATTTATATATCGTAACATAACGGATAGAGCATATCATTTTCCGCAAGCATTATTTCAATTCCATTTAATTTATAATTATAGGTCTCATGGATAGGTTTAGATGATTTATAATCATCCCTAGCCAAAACATAAAAATAGAACATTTCGTTCGGTTTATTTTCCAAGACATAAGTCCACACACGTTCACTAGTTCGGTTTTTCGAAATAATAATAATATTAATCGTTATTTCAAAACCACTTTGAATTTGTATCAAAATTTCTAACAAAATTTCGGCAGAGTTTCCTCTGTAATACGGACATCCCAAAAATAATATTTACCTGAAAAACCAGTCCAGACATCATTTTATTCCAAAATCATTAATTTCGGACATATACAAAATTCTACTAGTTTTCCAATAGATTTGAAAATTCAACCGATTCACACCCAACTCTAAAACACATCCAAACAAACAATATTCCACATAATCCAGTCCAAACATATCAATTCAAAAATCAAAGCATTATGGTTTCGTTTTAAATTTTCAAACACGCGTCATTTTCGTAAAATAGCGTTTTTGACTCTAAAATTCTCGAAACTTCGAAATTTGAAAATCATTCAAACATAGTTCAAAAACGATGTTTAAAATTCCCTAAGCGAGTAAAACTCACCTATCGTGATGAAAATCACGAACAACCGAAACTCTCCGAAGCTCGATCGACACATAACACACGAACATGCTTCGATCCGCTCCAAACCCGGAACCGAACACTCCACATCAGTTGTTGAGCTTCCAATCATCAATTCCAAGCTTCAATTTCGCTTAGATCCATAAATCCCCAATTTTGAGCTTCAAAACCCATTAATGGCAAAACGAAAACGGAAAGAAATTAGAGTGTGAAAGTGGTACCAATAGATAGAGGACGAAAAATGGAAGAAAACAAGACCAAAGCCCCTTACACAGTTCCAAATTGAGGGAGATCTCCTCCCTCTTTCTCCTTCTCCTTCGTTTTCCCCCTCCTCTCTTCTCACGGTCCGTTTTTTTTTCTCTCTGTCTCTCACGCATGCTTCTTTCTTATTTCTTTCACTTTCCTTTATTTTATTCATTTCACTATTCATTCCTTTCTTAATTCCTTCTTATCTCTCTCTCTCACACGTTTTCTCTGCTTTCTTTATTCCTTCTTTATTTATCTTCTTATTTCAACACAAGTGTGGAATGAGAGAGTATTTTGGATACTTTTTGTGTACTAGAGCTCATTTAACGTGAGTGGTATAAATACTAAAATACCCTTAGAGTACTAATTTCCACTCGCTTATGCATTTAAATTATTTTCTCCGCAATTAAATTGCTTTAAATGAATGACCTCTTATCCGAAACTTGATTTATTATTTATTCGGATAATAAATCACTCGTTAATTTCTTAATTTGAAATTAACGAAATTAGAGATGTTACAAATACACTAACTTGAAAAATTTTGTCCTCAAAATTTGACAAACATACCTCAAGAGTATATATACGGATATCTAGTCCGCATATCGTCCTCTAATTCCCAAATAGCTCCCTGGACCGAAAAACCATTACAAACTCCTTAAACAATTGTAATTGTTCTCGTTCAAGCATTTTCTCTTCATGACCTAAGATATGACTTAGATTTGGTTAAGGTTGAAATGACGAATTAGTCAAAGATCAATCGTTTCTAACTCCACAGCTTGGTCGATTAGAAGGTCTTTCCTCAATTAGGATACAGAAATACTTCCTTTAAATTGAACAATGCCCAAGATAAAACTATACAATACTCCACTAGTACAATACACTCGAGAACTGAGTTTCTTCACGGCAATGCTCTCTACCAGAATAATGGTTGATGTAACTCTTACAATACAGATCATCGGATCCAACTCTCGTGGTCTACTCCTATTGTCAACATAACCCTTTTTGTCGACTGAGCTATCTTGATTTTTTTTTTTTTTTTTTTTTTTCACTATATACACAGAATTTGCCCATTACAAATCATGAGTTAAATAATTCTCCTCATGAGGCTTCTCTTACATGGGTGCACAACTACCTCTTGTTGATTCAAACCAAACACATACTAAACCCTTTCCAAGGCGTCATTGTAAATTTAGAAATCGGGGATGGATTCGGAAGAATAAAGATTGAAAGCAAGTCAATCCTCATACAACTCTAAAAATTATTCCTCACAATCGAAATCCCATTCAACGGCCGACCTTTACAAGTTAACCGAATGAGTGAAATAACTATCGTGAGAATCTTCCGATAGACCTATTATACAAATCAATTAGTTCCAATAACTCCTTACTAGAATTTATCGCCATAACAGATCGGATACCACATATCCTTGGCATTTTACTTCAAACCTCCCGAAATCGCACTTCGAGGTTTAGCCCATCACTTCTTTACTCAAGTATATTCGGACAATGCGGAGATGTAAGTCACGATCCACATGGTCTTAATGTATACCAAAATGTTATCGGGAAAATTTCAACAACAAATCTAAATACGGGTGAAAAACTCGGTTCATGTAATCCATGAATACCGTAGGAACATTAGTTAGACCAAGAGCATCACTACTCACTCGCAATGTCCATATCTAGTATAGAAAACTGTCTTCTAATATCTAAGTCCTAACTTTTAATTAAAAATAACCCGACTTTAGACCACACTTTCAAATCAACGCTTCACCTTGAAGCTAAACAACCTAAGCATAGATTCTTATTCTTAACCATAACTTTATCCAACTGGAGGTAATTTATACCCGACCTCCTGCTCCCATCTTTTCTTTCCAACAAGTGACACAAAGCGCACTGAACTTGTGGGAAAACTAGGTAACATCACGTTCCGATTTCTTGGAAATATTGTACTATTAGAACTTGGGTTAAACTCATTACCACTCGAGTTCATGACTATCTCACAAATGGGTAACGGTTTTGTAAAAATTTTCTTGGAAACATTTGAATGTGAAATAATCTTCCCACTTACCCATAGGAGTTTGTTTCTTTGTTAACCCGACATACTAATGAGACGTATTTTCACCTTGTGACTCGATCTTTGAATCTCAATTCCTAAATCCGGATATTTTCACACACCGACGGCCTTTCGTAACCTATAAGTCGATGACTATTCCAACCAATCATTCCCTTGAATTGAAATCTACTATTCATTCACTTAGAATCCATCAACAATGGTGATACAAGGACGTACCCATCCCAAATATCAAAATGTTCTTTAGATTAGGGACTATTAATAATATTATACCAATGTTACTAACTCAAGAACTAATCACGATGTTTGCAAATCTAACTTGTGAACCAAAATTTCATGCATTACACATGGATTACGGATCAAAGTCCTTTGACTTTATTTCATTGAATATAGACGAGTAATTTCCGAACTAGCCACTTTCCAATCAAAACAACATTTCTTGATCGATCTGCTTGGAATAGCATAGTCTTAAGTTACATTTTTTGTAGTTAAAGCTTCGTTAAAAGTACCATAAATACTCCTCATACTCTCCTTCAAATTTGCAAAGACCGCATGCAGTTCCGTTATAACTATTATATACTTCAAAGAAATTCATCATCATGGTCCTTAGGGTCATTAACTAAGGTATGGATCATATGTCAAACAACTTTTCTCAAGCCAACCATTCTCTTGAATGGAGTCTAATACTCAAATACTCAAGCATAAAAGAATCTAACCACATAGATCCTCGCTTGATACATAACCGCTTTCCTAGCTAAGTAGGACTTTCTCTGGCGGAACGTTTATGTTTGGATTCATCACGAAATCAAACCAGGTTATTATACTCATCAAAGAACTAATCAAAATAGAAGGATTCTTCTACGGAATCAAACGGACACAAGATAATGCTTCCAACGTTGATTCCGAGAACAATTCTCACCACTTTAGTCATTCCTTTGGTCCCACAACTCTCCAGCTCCACAAACGTTCAAACATAAACATAACCTCTTTAACGTATCCATTTGGCATGGAACATGTCTTGCTTAACAATAAGTAAGGTGTCTCACGCTCACTTAATTCCGTCTTACTATAGCACAACAACACTTTAATAAATTGAATGTTCCACCCTTGGATATACTGGTGACATACCTCATAATCGTTCGCTTTTGGCAACTCTACCGACTGTTGAAAAGCTAAAGCTGCTAACAACCTTTTCCGGGGAATAAAACCATTGGAAAACTATAATGAGTATCATCCTAAAACAGTGTTTAGGAATCTCATCTTAATGACTTAAAATCCTCTTTCAACTTCCCAGGCCTATAATAGGTTTATGTTCTACAACCGCTTTAGTACCAAACAACTTGGGATATTACCGAGATACAGTTCAGAATACCACTGAACAACTGATTCACAAACTACTCAGATGTGTAGACATTTTCGTTAGCTTTCCAACGCATCCCGGAACATAAGAATCGGAGTTCCGGATTAGAAGTTATAAATAAAACAAGTCGGAGAACTATCGAAAATTTCTCACATACCGAGACTAGCTTCCTCATAATATATATATCAATCATCTTGAATATATTTCCCTCACATGTGACATCTCATTTTCCTCACTGCTGTCATTTCTTAGAATCGAATAACGGTCCATGAGTGCCATCCAGCTATCGTCTTCCATGCCCATTCTATAACTTGATTGAAAACGAGCTTTCAGGAATAGATTAAAAATATGCCCTTCCAAATTCCTCATCTGAAAGTTTAACATTAGCATCCAATATAGGTGCAGGTCTTTCAATCCATGAATCACTCTTTCTAAAATATTGCCATAACTGGGAATAGTTTGAAATCCAGTACATGTCACCATCAAGTCACCTACTGCTCTTATCTTGATTGAGACTTGGTTCAAAAACCGTGATCATAACTAACTCGATCAACATTGGGTTCCGTAGCCAATACAGAGATTGAACTACAACCTACTAGGTCGGCTTCATAGCATTTCGCAATATGGCGTAAAGGAAAAAGAAACATGATCAAGACTCGCAGCTATCCAAAAGGATATCTCTAACTGCGATCTAAGTTGGGGTTTACTCTAACCATAAGGTAAGGTTATTGTAAAACAATATTTCGATGAATCGATAGACCAAAGCTAATCAATAATTAGGATTCCGGTGTCCGTTAATCTTAACAGATCTTACGATCTCATCATTATTCCCGCCTAAAGGCTTTTCTTAATTGTAGCTCTTTGTATGACCTACAATAACTTCCACTCGCAATTCTACAATCGCACTTGGTTCATCGATTGAACATTCGCCCACAATTTCCTCGAACCAATTTAGCTGCCCATTGCTTACTTCAAAACACCAATCAGTAGCCCTTTGCTTTCGCTGCGTGCTCGATAAACCGAGAAGGCGAAATTCCTATGGTGTAGGGTTTGGACATTTTCGGGCTAAGGCAACCAATCGTTATCATTCCCGCACCTTGCATGAAAAATTGAGTTGATCAAGCTCAAAGCTTCACATAACATACTTTGGAAGGTTCTAACAATTGCTCATCCACGATCCTAAGTGACTCTATCTAATCTCTTGACCATAAGGTCTCTACGTCCGACTAGGTCGAACCGCCTGATACCAAATGTAACACCACGAAAATTTTCCACGATTGCAATGCTAATATTACATATCCGAATATATCGAGTAGCGGAACATAATATACAACTTGTATCAATACAAGTTATACATCAAAATACAAAGAAACACAAGCGAAATACATAAGCATAAATGCTCCTTAGCCATCTTCAACACAAGCTTCAACTAGCCGTGCTTCTTAGCTTTCCTCTTTCCCTGTTTCTCTGTAAAATAACCACAATATATTGGGTGAGACAACTTGTCTCGGTGAGCTTTACCGTGACCCCTAGCCACACTCATGAGCCAATTAAAATCATATACACAAAGAAGTTAGTACTTACTGGATCTCTTAGCAATTCTATTATATGAATTGCGAAACATAAAACATAGACACACAGAAGTTAATACTTATCGGATCTCTTAGCAATTCTATTATATGAATTGTCAAACATGGTAATCCAAGAATGAATTACAATAAAGTTTTATTAATTTTAGTACACCACCAACAACCTAAAAGAAGCATGGGTGGACCCCCGGTCATAGCCAATAAGTGTACAACTCTCAAAGGCGGAATAATCTTTTTAACATTGGGGCCTAGGGCCGGGGCTCATGACCGCCTCCCCTAGCATACTAACACATAGAGGTCGTCACCTCAACTCGATATATTTATATATCGTAACATAACGGATAGAGCATATCATTTTCCGCAAGCATTATTTCAATTCCATTTAATTTATAATTATAGGTCTCATGGATAGGTTTAGATGATTTATAATCATCCCTAGCCAAAACATAAAAATAGAACATTTCGTTCGGTTTATTTTACAAGACATAAGTCCACACACGTTCACTAGTTCGGTTTTTCAAATAATAATAATATTAATCGTTATTTCAAAACCACTTTGAATTTGTATCAAAATTTCTAACAAAATTTCTGAGTTTCCTCTGTAATACGGACATCCCAAAATAATATTTACCTAAAACCAGTCGGACATCATTTTATTCCAAAATCATTAATTTCGTACATATACAAAATTCTACGGTTTTCCAATAGATTTGAAAATTCAACCGATTCACACCCAACTCTAAAACACATCCAAACAAACAATATTCCACATAATCCAAATCCAAACATATCAATTCAAAAATCAAAGCATTATGGTTTCGTTTTAAATTTTCAAACACGCGTCATTTTCGTAAAATAGCGTTTTTGACTCTAAAATTCTCGAAACTTCGAAATTTGAAAATCATTCAAACATAGTTCAAAAACGATGTTTAAAATTCCCTAAGCGAGTAAAACTCACCTATCGTGATGAAAATCACGAACAACCGAAACTCTCCGAAGCTCGATCGACACATAACACACGAACATGCTTCGGATCCGCTCCAAACCCGGAACCGAACACTCCACATCAGTTGTTGAGCTTCCAATCATCAATTCCAAGCTTCAATTTCGCTTAGATCCATAAATCCCCAATTTTGAGCTTCAAAACCCATTAATGGCAAAACGAAAACGGAAAGAAATTAGAGTGTGAAAGTGGTACCAATAGATAGAGGACGAAAAATGGAAGAAAACAAGACCAAAAGCCCCTTACCTGGTTCCAAATTGAGGGAGATCTCCTCCCCTCTTTCTCCTTCTCCTTCGTTTTCCCCCTCCTCTCTTCTCACGGTCCGTTTTTTTTTCTCTCTGTCTCTCACGCATGCTTCTTTCTTATTTCTTTCACTTTCCTTTATTTTATTCATTTCACTATTCATTCCTTTCTTAATTCCTTCTTATCTCTCTCTCTGTCACGTTTTCTCTGTTTCTTTATTCCTTCTTTATTTATCTTTTTATTTCAACACAAGTGTGGAATGAGAGAGTATTTTGGATACTTTTTGTGTACTAGAGCTCATTTAACGTGAGTGGTATAAATACTAAAATACCCTTAGAGTACTAATTTCCACTCAGTTATGCATTTAAATTATTTTCTCTGGCAATTAAATTGCTTTCGTAACAGCCTCTTATCCGAAACTTGATTTATTATTTATTCGGATAATAAATCACTCGTTAATTTCTTAATTTGAAATTAACGAAATTAGGGATGTTACACTAAGAGATCCAGTAAGTATTAACTTGCTGTGTCTATGTTTTATGTTTCGGCAATTCATATAATAGAATTGCTAAGAGATCCAGTAAGTACTAACTTGCTGTGTATATGATTTTAATTGGCTCATGAGTGTGGCTAGGGTCACGGTAAAGCTCATCGAGACAAGTTGTCTCACCCAATATATTGTGGTTATTTTACAGAGAAACAGGGAAAGAGGAAAGCTAAGAAGCACGGCTAGTTGAAGCTTGTGTTGAAGATGGCTAAGGAGCATTTATGCTTATGTATTTCCGCTTGTGTTTCTTTGTATTTTGACTGTATAACTTGTATTGATACAAGTTGTATATTATGTTCCGCTACTCTGATATATTCGGATATGTAATATTAGCATTGCAATCGTGAAAAATTTTCAGGGTGTTACAAAAACTTTTAATAAGAGTTCCCCAGACTGTCTATAGAAGATTCTAGCTATTTTAGAAACATGTGTGTTTGTGTAGGTTATAAATTGATCTTTTTGTAATCATGTTTACACCGACTTCTAGATCTATTTTGTCAATATATAATAAGGCATGGAGGATAAAAAGATAAGGCTACAAATTCTGATGATGGTATTTTTTTTTTGGTTTGTTTATTTGTATTCAACAAGTGATTTCAAGTTAATGACGGGGTGATAAGTGATTCAATTAATAGACATGACTACATTAAATAAAACTTAGTGTGTTATTAGTGTTAAATTGTAGTGGGTAATTTAATAATGCATTTGGTTTTTACTTTAGTTATTTCTTGCTCGTTGGTGTCTTCTTGATTGCCTAGACCGTTACACTAATACTTATCAATTATATTTTAAGAAAAAAGCTTAAAGAATAATTAAAATACATATTATAATATTTACCTAAATTTATTATTTTAATAATTTTCTTTAAAATAATTAGATGAAACTGAATATTATTAATTAAATAGTTTAGATAAATTTAAAAGATTATGATACACGTGCATTTTACTTTTTTATTTGCAACATTAAGTTAAGTAGATATAATTACATAAATGATAAAATAAATGAGTGTAAAATAAACAAAATAAAATATTGATTATTATTTTGAATGAGATGTTTTCTCTAATATAATTTTTATACAAGATTGTGTATTGATAACCTATTGCTTATTAATATTAGAGTTAAATATGTTTTTTTGAAGGAAGTTAAATATGTTTTTAGTTCCTAAAAAAATGCAATTTTTGATTTTAGTCCCTATAAAAAAATTCACTCACTTTTAGTGCCCACATGCACCCTGTCAATGCTTTTAGTCCCTTATGACTTATAATAGCGCTTAGAGATGCTCTAAAAGGCCCCAATTAAAAGTTATAAGACTAAAAGCATTGACGGAGGAAAATGTGGGGAATAAAAGTGAGTAAAACTTTTTATAGGGACTAAAAGCAAAATTTGTAAAATTTGTAAAGACCAAAAATATGTTTAACCTTTTAGATTATACTTGTAGAAAAAATTATTATCATTATTTTTAAAATAATAATTCATTTTAATATTGTAAATACTAAATACCATATATTTCTTTTAAATCTTCTTCATATTATTGTAAAAATAAATAATAGAGAATTTATTTGTTTATTATTATTATTGTTTTTTAAATTCAATTTTAAATCAAAATTCTTTAACTTCACTTTTATGTTGCTTTCTATGATTTATCTTTCACCATAGATATTTATCTATCTATATTTTAAATTTACACCACTAAATTCCACATATTAAATAGTATTATAATCTTCTTACTAAATATAATGAAAAATATTGTATTAAGTTAAAAATTAATTAACATGAAAATGTATTTACAAATATTTATACCATATCTATCTATCTATCTATCTATGAAAAGGAATCCCCAAAGGAAGCTCCACAATTTTTCTCAACAGTTTTAAAAGAACTTTCTCTATTCATTTCACTTTAATAATAAAATAATATTTCGAAACAGATAATCTCATAAAAACTATTAACAATTATTTATATTACAACCCACATACACTATATAAGGAACATCTAAAATTAAACTTGAAAAATTATAACAACCTGTGCAACGCACGGGCATTCCTCTAGTATCTATATAAATATCTAAAGGAAGCTTTTTTCCAAGCCTCTAAGATGCTCCACATCATCCTCATTAATTTTTCAATTAGATTTTCAATTATATTAATATCTTTTTATAATTTACACATATAAGGAATTATATTAATGATTACATATTAAGGCTAAATTATTAAGACCCTTTATATTTTTTCAGTTATTATATAATTAAAGACAATAAGTGTATTGATATGAGTTGAATAAAAATAAAAAGACATAAAGTTTGAAGACTAGGAGAATTGAGCATTATTTTATTATTTATAAAAATAAAAACCACATGAAACATAAAAAAACGTAGACTTTAGCTTCATATCTTTTTAAGAAAAATTGTGTTCACTTCTATATTTATATTTATTTATAATTTTCATGGATTTTTTGTTGTAAGAATAGTGTATTTTCCTCTTTTATTTTGATGGTTAATCTTTGAGTTACTTTTGGTCAAAAAGAAAACTTTCGGTTATTTTGGGTTTATTAATTTAAATTTTGTTTTAATAGTTCTCTTATTTTATTTGAGTTTTTTTTATATTACATTTTTAATCAGAATATGAATGGTTTTAAAAAAACAATAGTTTCAAAACGCGTCATATATTCTATATTAGTAAAGGAAACCCCAATGGAGCCTCCACAATAATCCTTGAATTTTTGCTTTTATTTTTGTCTATTAAAAAACTTCTCTTTTATTATTTATTAATTCCTATCTTTGTGTCCAACCCACTACTACTAATAAATTCCAACATAGCAATAAATTTACACATTATATTATATTTAATCATAATTTTTGTATAAATGCGACTTTGATTTTAATTTTTAATATATAATTAAATATAAAAAACAAGATTTTTTTTATATTAATCAATGTTCATTCTCAAATAATGAGACTTATGAGCTAAATTATGTGTTCATTCTAAACTCAATTTTATGTTCTTATATTAGTTACTTTTTATTGTTTTCTTTTTTTATATTAATTACTATTTATTCTAAATGTATTTTTTAAATTATATATTTATTTACATAGAAATTATATTATTATTAGATTTGGTCAAAATTTAAATTAATTGAATTAATAAATATATTTATCAATTATAATAGTTTAGATGAAATAAGAAATAATAAGTTGACCTTTAATTTTTTTTTATGTAACCATTATGCATTGAATGGAGGAGTTTCACATTTACATGAATTATTGCTTTAATTTACAATAAACTCATGAGTTAGTGGAATATGAGTGGAAGAAATAGAGTTTAAACTAATTATAACAAGAAATGACTATTTAAAGGAGAGATCTTTGGATGGTGAGGGTAGAGGTTTTGACAAAAAGAATCATATAAAAAATAAGAAGTAGAAGAAAGGAGCAAGTTTCACAAGAAGGTGTAGAATGCACAAAAAGGGTAAAGATTTTTATGTTCTTGACAGTTTGAAGTTGACAAATAGGCAATGATTTTTTGTAAAGTTATAGACATTGAGAAATTATGTATATTTTAATATCGTTCTTAAGAAAAATGTTTAACTTTTTGTATAATTGTATGATGTGTTAGATTTAAATCAGTTGCATATGTTCCACGAGCCTTCATAACCTTTGGTGTCACTTCTAAGAATGAAATTACATTAGGTGCAAGAATCATATAGAAAACAATGAGTAGAAGAAAGGAGCAAATTTCACGAGATGTAGAATGTAACATCCCTAATTTTTAAATTTCGATTTATGGAAATTAACGAGTGATTTATTACTCGAATAGGTAATAAATCAAGTCACGGATATGAGACTGTCACATGCAAAGCAATTTATAATTGCTAGAGAAAATAATTTAAGTGCATAACGGAGTGGAAATTGGAACACTAAGGGTATTTTAGTATTCATACCACTTACCCAAAATGATCTCTGAGACATCGAAAATATCCAAAATACTGTCTCACTCCTAAATTGGATGGAATAAATAAAAAGAAAGAAAAGGAATTAAGAAAGAAAGAAAAAGCCATCGAGAGAGAGAGTGAGAACAGAGAGACCCGAGAGAAAGAGAGAAGAGAAGAGGCGAAGGAGAAGAAGGAAGAGGAGGGAAGATCTCCCTCAAATCAACACCGGGTAAGGGGCTTTTCGTCTCGTTTTCTTCCATTTTTCTTCCTCTAGCGATTGGTACCACTTTCACACCCTAATTTCTTCTCTAACTCAAGTTACCATTAATGGGTTTTGAAGCTCAAAATTGGGGATTTATGGATTTAAGCGAAATTGAAGCTTCGTATTGCTCGTGGGAAGCTCAACTACTTGCTTGGGAGTATTGGGTACGAGTTTTGTGGTGGATTCGAGTCGATTGAAGCACCGAAGAATTTGGGGCTGTTAGATTTCGGTTTGGGTAGCTGGAATTCGGTTTTGGAACTGTTTTGGAGGAGTTACAGCTGCTGGTTTTCTGTTTGGAAGTGGTTGGAACAGTTTGGTTTGAGCTCGTGAAGTTTCGGAGCGAGTTCGTGAAGTTTCGAGATCGTGTATTTCGTCAAGATTCGGTTTTGTGTGATTTTCATCACACGAGGTGAGTTTTACTCGCTTAGGGAATTTTAAACATCGTTTTTGAACTATGTTTGAATGATTTTCAAATTCAAGTTTCGAGAATTTTAGAGTCAAAAACGCTATTTTACTTAAAATGACGCGTGTTTGAAAATTTAAAACGAAACCATAATGCTTTGATTTTTGAATTGTTTGTTTGGATGTGTTTTAAAGTTGGGTGTGAATCGGTTGAATTTTCAAATCTATTGGAAAACCGTAAAATTTTGTATATGTACGACATTAATGATTTTGGAATAAAATGATGTCCGGACTGGTTTTTCGTAAATATTATTTTTGGGATGTCCAGTATTACATGAGAGGAAACTCACGAAATTTTGTTAGAAATTTTGATACAAATCCAATCGGTTTTGAAATAACGATTAATATTACTATTATTTCAAAAACCGAACTAGTGAACGTGTGTGGACTTATGTCTTGGAAAATAAACCGAACGAAATGTTCTATTTTTATGATTTGGCTAGGGATGATTATAAATCATCTAAACCTATCCATGAGACCTATAATTATAAACTATATGGAATTGAAATAATGCTTGCGGAAAATGATATGCTCTATCCGTTATGTTACGATATATAAATATATCGAGTTGAGGTGACGACCTCTATGCGTTAGTATGCTAGGGAGGCAACATGAGCCCCGGCCCTAGGCCCCAATGTTAAAAAGAATTATTCCGCCTTTGAGAGTTGTACACTTATTGGCTATGACCGGGGTCCACCCATGCTTCTTTTAGGTTGTTGGTGGTGTACTAAAATTAATAAAACTTTATTGTAATTCATTCTTGGATTACTATGTGATTCCGCAATTCATATAATAGAATTGCTAAGAGATCCAGTAAGTATTAACTTGCTGTGTATATGTTTTAACTGGCTCATGAGTGTGGCTAGGGGTCACGGTAAAGCTCACTGAGACAAGTTGTCTCACCCAATATATTGTGGTATTTTACAGAGAAACAGGGAAAGAGGAAAGCTAAGAAGCACGGCTAGTTGAAGCTTGTGTTGAAGATGGCTAAGGAGCATTTATGCTTATGTATTTCCGTTTGTGTTTCTTTGTATTTTGGCTGTATAACTTGTATTGATACAAGTTGTATATTATGTTCCGCTACTCTGATATATTCGGATATGTAATATTAGCATTGCAATCGCGAAAAATTTTCAGGGTGTTACATTTGGTATCGAGAGGTGGTCGACCTAGTTTGACGTAGAGACCTTATGGTCAAGAGGTTAGATAGAGTCACTTAGGGACTGTGGACAGTAATTGTTAGAACCTTCCAAAGATGTTATGTGAAGCTTTGAGCTTGATCAACTCAATTTTTCATGCAAGGTACTGGGAATGATAACGATTGGTTGCCTTAGCCCCGAAAATGTCCAAACCCTACACTATAGGAATTTTGGCCTTTCAGTTTATCAGAGCACGCAACGGAAGCAAAGGGCTACAGTTGGTGTTTTGAAGTAAGCAAAGGGCAGCTAAATTGGTTCGAGGAAATTGTGGGCGAATGTTCAATCGAGGAACCAAGTGCAATTGTAGAATTGCGATGGAAGTTATTGTAGGTCATACAAAGAGCTACAATTAAGAAAAAGCCTTTAAGCGGGAATAATGACAATATCGTAAGATCTCGTTAAGATTAGCGGACACCCCTAATCCTAATCATTGATTAGTCGGTCTATCGATTCATCAAATATTGTTTTACAATAACCTTACCTTATGGTTAGAGTAAACCCCAACTTAGATCGCAGCTTAGATATCCTTTTGGATAGTGCGAGTCTTGATCATGTTTTTTTTTCCTTTACGCCATATTGCGAAATGCTATGAAGCCGACCTAGTAGGTTGTAGTGCAATCTCTGTATTGGCTACGGAACCCAATGTTGATCGAGTTAGTTATGATCACGGTTTTGAACCAAGTCTCAATCAAGATAAGAGCGTAGAGGTGATTTTGATGGTGACATGTACCGGTAGACGCCATGGAAAGAATTCTCACCACCTTGTCATGTAACGAGGAAGGAAAGTGATTTATTCTACGAATGCTCGGATGAGGATGCACATTCCGAGTAGACTAACACACATGCTAGGATGCAAACCTAAGGTATTCCTTTTACTCGGAATCATTTCAAGAGCGATTTACGAATCGATTCGCTTCCTTCGATTCGAGACTCGTAAACAGCGTAACGTATTAATTTAAAGCAGTGTTATGTCGGTTAGGAAGTATGTTTGCTATGTTGAGAGATTAGATCAATTCTATATATTGGAAGTATGTATGCTAATGAGAAGATGTCCGAATATGACTAGAGTTACGGAAGGTCTTTGAGGTGATATGGAACAAGGATTTAGTTTTCATTATCGTGAATAATTATCCGCTTTGGTTTAGCAAGTACCAAAACTGGATTCCTCAAAGCCTAGCAAGTGTCCTATGGTAAGAGTATAATTGTGTTAAATGTCATTGGGGATTAAATCTGTGCTCTGCTGCAAGGAGGAGGGTCATTATGCACTGTGTAATGCTAAATTAGAACTCTTAAAGCTCGCATAATCAAGCTGAGGGGTAATCTTTAGAAGGGTACAAGTTTCCTCGGTGATAAATATGTTAGCATATTGTATGACAATAAAGCTACCCGTTGTTTATCCTTATAGCTTATGTAAATCGGGTAGGATTATTTGTGTCTCCTACCACAACCGATGTTTCGTAAGATTGTTTCGACCGAACCATTTGGTTCTCTCTGAATTTGTGGATTGTTTCGCACCATTAAGGAAGTGGTTAGACTTTTCCTCCGGATAGCAAATCTTTATTTCTATGTGCGGAAGTTTTTATTTTTGTGTTGTCCGCAACTACTGGAACTGGTTTGTATTTATCATCTGCTCAAGTTATCAATGAATTTTCCTAGATGTATTTCCTGATAAAGTTTTCTATAGAATTAGTTCCGTGCACGAACCAATAGCCATAGCTTCATCAATGTCTTCCTTAGAATCAAATGAACCAACCCCAACTTGGAGAATTAACTTCAAGGAATTTATTCGACCAACGCCTCCGTGTGGTGCTCCCGCATTACATGTCAACTAGAATGATGGGAGTATGAGGTTGTGTATCAATTATCGTTAATTTGAACAAGTGGCTATCCGTATTAGATATCTATTGTCAAGGGTAGATGATTTATTTAACCAACTTCAAGCGTGCGGTTGCTTTCTCAAAGAATTGATCTAAGGTCATGATATAATCAGATCAGAGTGCGCAGCAGAAGCGTGGTGGTAATCATGGATGGTATTTGGGTGTACTCAAAGACTATTAAGGAGCTTGTGCAACATCTCCGTATTGTTTCGAGGTTACTTCAAGAGAAGAAGTTATATGCCAAGCCATCGCAGTGACTTTCGGATGACGTATGGAGATCTTGGATCACATGATTTCTCGAGCAGAATTGCGGTCGATCCTAGCCTGGCAGTGAGCGGTGAAGTCGAAGTTTTAGGACTTGCTGGTTATTATCGAAGAATTATTCAAGGATTCTAATAGTTAGTTTTTCCTCTTATCTCGTTAGCTCGCGAGGGCCAACAATTTATTTGGAATGACGATTTGGAAGGATGCTTCCTAGAGTTGTAATCGCAATTTACTTTTGCTCCATCTTAATTCTCCCGGTCCGCTCATTTGGAAATCCAAAGTTACAGTTGGACGCATCGTGAGGGGGTTAGAAAGTGTGATTATTCGGAAAATCGGTGGTAGCTTATGCATCTAAATAGTTGGAGCCACATGAAGAAGAGTATTCAACTCATGATTAGGAGTTGGCGGCTATAGTTTACGCAGATGAAAGAATCGAGACACTATCTTTACGGGTCTAGTTGTAAAGTCTTTAGTGATCACAATGAGTTTTGAAATATCCGCCGATCATAACGAAATGAATAACAATCAAGTAGGCAAAGTATCAATGAAGTTGAATGAGACTATATGTCTTAATCCATGTTATGTTTCCCTTATATATGAGTATGTTTAGTATCCAAAAAGCAGTTTGTGTCCTCTGAATATGTCTAATTCGCTCATTTCATTAAAGTATTATTTTGGAAAACCAATGTTGTAAATGCAGACCCACGGAGTAGGAAATCTATTCACACGGTGGAATTGACCATCCACGAAATGTCATTGTTGGGATCTTTTAGAAAATTGAATCTCGAAGTGGCACCAAAGAAGAGTCGGATAGTGTTAAGGCACGCTCGAATTTCAACGCTTTGAGAAATCTAACCTATGAAGCCCTGTAGAGAGAGATGTTGAGCTACAATCTCGTAAATGATTACCAAATTATACCCAAGACAGAGGTAGTATTATCTATTCCGATGGTAGGGTTGTGTACCCAACGTTATTAATGATAAGAGTCAGATTTTTGAGGAAGTTTATCGGAGTTAGTATTCAGTTCACCCTGGATCCACCAAGATGCTATTGTAATTCATATTACGAATTACCAGTTATTATTGCAATTCGGATAATGAATTGCCAGTTATTGTAATTTAATTAATAAATTACCAGTTTAAGGATTCTTAATTGAATCGAGAGAGTGGCAGTGTGAAATCAGGTATTATGGAAATTGTAGCTAAGTGCTTGACTCGACGAAGGATTAGAGCAGAGCACATGAAACCTGCAAGCAAGTTGCAACCATTGGAGGTTCCAATGTGGAAATGGGAAGATACCTCTATGGATTTTGTTATAGTTGGCCAAGAGGCGACTTCGGTGGCGATGCTAATGGGGTAGTGTGGATCGATTGACCAAATCCGCTCACTATATTCCGTTAGGAACATTTTAAAGTATCCAAGTTAGTAGAAGTGTATATGAACCATATCATCGATTGCATGGAATTTTTACAAAGATGGTGTCAGATCACAACTTAAAGTTTAAAGGAGGCTTTAGGAATTAAAGTGTACGTCAGAACGAACTAATTAGACTCTTGAAGATATACTTCAAGTATGTGTTATGGTAGCTGGGAGGAAATGGAAAACTCCATTGTAATGGAAGGAAGACAATTAGAATTGGAAATAGTGATAAGGTAATCTTGTAAGTATCTCCAAATATCTATACTCAAGCTAAGCATGAACAAGTGCGTAAAGGCACCTTGGGCGAGATTTATTGCAATGGTCAAAGTGGTGACCAATGGAGATCCGGTAGATGGCATATGGACCGAAATCCATATCTATTTTATTGGGTTATGTTTTCGCAAATTTTGAGGACAAAATTTTTAAAAGTTGGGGTGATTGTAACATCCCTAATTTTTAAATTTCGATTTATGGAAATTAACGAGTGATTTATTACTCGAATAGGTAATAAATCAAGTCACGGATATGAGACTGTTACGAAAGCAATTTATAATTGCTAGAGAAAATAATTTAAGTGCATAATGGAGTGGAAATTGGAACACTAAGGGTATTTTAGTATTCATACCACTTACCCAAAATGATCTCTGAGACATCGAAAATATCCAAAATACTGTCTCACTCCTAAATTGGATGGAATAAATAAAAAGAAAGAAAAGGAATTAAGAAAGAAAAGGAATTAAGAAAGAAAGAAAAAGCCATCGAGAGAGAGAGTGAGAACAGAGAGACCCGAGAGAAAGAGAGAAGAGAAGAGGCGAAGGAGAAGAAGGAAGAGGAGGAAGATCTCCTCAAATCAACACCGGTAAGGGGCTTTTCGTCTCGCTTTTCTTCCATTTTTCTTCCTCTAGCTATTGGTACCACTTTCACACCCTAATTTCTTCTCTAACTCAAGTTACCATTAATGGGTTTTGAAGCTCAAAATTGGGGATTTATGGATTTAAGCGAAATTGAAGCTTCGTATTGCTCGTGGGAAGCTCAACTACTTGCTTGGGAGTATTGGGTACGAGTTTTGTGGTGGATTCGAGTCGATTGAAGCACCGAAGAATTTGGGGCTGTTAGATTTCGGTTTGGGTAGCCGGAATTCGGTTTTGGAACTGTTTTGGAGGAGTTACACCGCTGGTTTTCTGTTTGGAAGTGGTTGGAATAGTTTTGGTTTGAGCTCGTGAAGTTTCGAGCGAGTTCGTGAAGTTTCGAGATCGTGTATTTCGTCAAGATTCGGTTTTGTGTGATTTTCATCACACGAGGTGAGTTTTACTCGCTTAGGGAATTTTAAACATCGTTTTTGAACTATGTTTGAATGATTTTCAAATTCCGAAGTTTCGAGAATTTTAGAGTCAAAAACGCTATTTTACGAAAATGACGCGTGTTTGAAAATTTAAAACGAAACCATAATGCTTTGATTTTTGAATTGTTTGTTTGGATGTGTTTTAAAGTTGGGTGTGAATCGGTTGAATTTTCAAATCTATTGGAAAACCGTAAAATTTTGTATATGTACGACATTAATGATTTTGGAATAAAATGATGTCTGGACTGGTTTTTCGTAAAATATTATTTTTGGGATGTCCAGATTACGAGAGGAAACTCACAAAAATTTTGTTAGAAATTTTGATACAAATCCAATCGGTTTTGAAATAACGATTAATATTACTATTATTTCGAAAAACCGAACTAGTGAACGTGTGTGGACTTATGTCTTGGAAAATAAACCGAACGAAATGTTCTATTTTTATGATTTGGCTAGGGATGATTATAAATCATCTAAACCTATCCATGAGACCTATAATTATAAACTATATGGAATTGAAATAATGCTTGCGGAAAATGATATGCTCTATCCGTTATGTTACGATATATAAATATATCGAGTTGAGGTGACGACCTCTATGCGTTAGTATGCTAGGGAGGGCGGTCATGAGCCCTGCCCTAGGCCCCAATGTTAAAAAGAATTATTCCGCCTTTGAGAGTTGTACACTTATTGGCTATGACCGGGGTCCACCCATGCTTCTTTTAGGTTGTTGGTGGTGTACTAAAATTAATAAAACTTTATTGTAATTCATTCTTGGATTACTATGTGATTCCGCAATTCATATAATAGAATTGCTAAGAGATCCAGTAAGTATTAACTTGTTTGTGTATATGTTTTAACTGCTCATGAGTGTGGCTAGGGTCACGGTAAAGCTCACTCGAGACAAGTTGTCTCACCCAATATATTGTGGTTATTTTACAGAGAAACAGGGAAAGAGGAAAGCTAAGAAGCACGGCTAGTTGAAGCTTGTGTTGAAGATGGCTAAGGAGCATTTATGCTTATGTATTTCCGTTTGTGTTTCTTTGTATTTTGGCTGTATAACTTGTATTGATACAAGTTGTATATTATGTTCCGCTACTCTGATATATTCGGATATGTAATATTAGCATTGCAATCGCGAAAAATTTTCAGGGTGTTACATAGAATTCACAAAAAAGATAAAGAATTTCATGTTCTTGATAGTTTGAAGTTGACAAATAGACAACAATTTTTTGTAAAGTTATAGGCATTAAGAAATGATGTATATTTTAATATTGTTCTTTATAAAAATGTTTACTTTCATAGTTTTGTAAAATTGTATGGTTTGCTAGATCTAAATGAGTTGCATATGTTCCTTGAAACTTCATAACCTTTGGTGTCACTTCTAAGAAGAAAATTACATTAGGTGTCTCTTCTCTATATCACAAAGGAAAAAAAATCATTTTCTTCAACTATAATAATATATAATGCTTTCATAAGAGTATATATTCTATCTAATACTTTTTATTTACAAATTCACATATGAAATGGTTAATTTAAAATAAGAATAGTGCTTGAGGTAAAAACAACCAAATAAAGCTTCAGATTTATTTGTTTCAATTTGTTTAAAAATATTATATGTTTACTCTCCACTTTATCTAGCTTATTTAGATTATAAGTTGCATAAAAAAACAATTATAATAAAATAAATCTTTCATTTCATATTGTGAATAATGGCCATATATTTTTCATATCATTATAAAGAATAAAAATAAAGATTTGATTTTGATTGTTTTCTCTTTCTAAATTTCCTATTAAATCTAAATTCCTTATTATCACTTTTGTTTTAAGTTTCAAATTTTGTTTTAATTAATATTTATGAATTATTAATTGATGAATAAACAAAGAAATAAAAAAAAATAAAGAGTAGTTTCTTTCTAATTTCTATGATTTATGTTTATTCATACACAACCATTAACTTATTTAATTTAAGCTCATCCAAGCTTAATATAATAATAATATTTAGAGGATGTTACTGAAATTTGGAAGAAGAAAATAAAAATAGAATAACATTATAAGAGAAAAGCAAATGCGAGACGCACATTACAAATGTAAGTCACTTCCAAAGATGTTTATCAATATATTATGATCACTTTCTTAGTATAACTTAGTTATTTTTATTCTAATGTTTTAAAGGAAATATAAAATCTTATTATTTTCATCCTTAAACTTTCACATATTAAACCATTATTTTTGTTTTTAAACAAATAGAATTTTTTTACGTAGTGTTTATTTAGGCTATATGTTATATCAAAAATATTCTAATTAGTATTTTTTTAACGCAAATATTCTCATTAGTATTGATCTTCAATTATTATTTTTCTTCTTTGTCTTACACATATTAAAAATTCTATATCAACAATATTCTTATTATTTATATTATTTTTCACATGTCTTTATTATTAAAATTCATGCTCATAAATTCAAGATATTAAATAGAATGACATTTATTATTACTAAGTAAAATGAAGTTTAGTAAGATTTTATTCAACAATTATGCTCAATAAAATTTGGACAATTGTGCATATTAAAAAACACATACACTATATAAGAATATGGCATAAATAAATAATTTTTTAATATATAAAAATTCAAAAATATATTAATGTAATACTGTATTTTTAAAATACATAATTTATATCGACAACTTATGTATATATTTGTATAAAATCTATATAAAATTAAAGGAAAAAATTATATAACAACACGTGCATCGCACGGGTATTCTCCTAGTAAATACCTAAGAAGAGATCAGATCACCATTTATCCTTTCATTTTTAGTTTACTTTTGTTTGGTTGTTACATCCCTTATATAATTTTTTTAGTTTTCACAATCCCTAATATTCATGCTTGAAAAAAGCTATTGTTGTAGTTGGAGTTCCAAATTTTTCTTATAGGTTTCATGTTTCAGGTTTCAAGCTATTGAAATTATTATAGGCTTCAAGTTTTATGTATTCATCATGTTTTTATAGTGTGTAAACTAAAGAAACTATCTCTTCTTAGATTTGAGTATATATCTCACCTATTAAATTGTAATCTTCTTGATTGTATGTGGAAGAATAATTTATATAGTTTGTGTGTGTGTGTGTGTGTGAAGTAAGCTCCGATGGAAACCTCCACAATGCTTTTCATCTCTCTCTCTCTCTCTCTCTCTCTATATATATATATATATATATATATATATATATATCATTTTAGTATTACATATCAGTTTAGTCATTAAGAAATTAAAATTATAGAACATGAAAAGTCAATTGCAAATATTTGTAGTAGTCAATAATAAAGTTAACGTGGGATTATAGAAAAATAAAAAATTCCCCATGAAAGTGATATTGAGTCTTATATAATGAAAATGTATTTAGAATGCAATGGTATATATAATTGCTAACATTAGAGAATTTTAAACAATTAAAAATACTAAATGGATTGCAATGATAAAACTTACCGTATCAATATATTATAATGATTTTTCTTGAAAATTAACATATTAAAATGATTAAAGACATAAGTTACATAACATTGAATACAATTGAAGATGATTATACAAATAATATATTAAAGGGTGACACTTTATTGTTTGTATTCAATTATTTTCACAATCGGTTCCTTCTTCAACTTCCATATGTTAAATACCCTTTTCTTTCTAAACAAATAAATTGTTGTCTAATTTTTACATTGTGATATTTTCTTTAATTGTATTATTTTAGAAGGAAATATATTATTTATTTGACCTAATATTCTGTCATCATTGATTTTATCTATAAAGAGTAGTGTCTTTTCATTTTCTATGATTTATGTTTCATCATACACTTTCATTTGTCTCTATTATTAAAGTGCATGCCCATAACTTCAACATATTAAATAGTATTTAATTTCGTATTACTAAAAAATGAAAAATATTGTACTAATCTAAAAAATAATATGAAACTATATTTACAAATTTTAAAATAATAAACTATTGAATGAACCTTCTAAAATTCAAATGTTATTTTATCAATAGGTTATTATGTTTGTAACACCCTAGTATTTCTAAACAATAGAAATACCAAAATATACATATTAGCTTACATCAGAGTATAAATTTCCTTACTTAGATATGAATCTCTACAAGGAAATCGGAAACCAATAAATAACTTAAACAAATTTAAGTCATAAATCGATACAAAAGTAACAAGGAAAAACATAAAGACAGTAAGGAAGACTACATATTCAATCTTACGTCCGAGCATGCCACCTACTCGTGCCATACAATCTTCTTCTTCCTCGTTAACTGAAAAGCAACAACATATGATAGGGTGAGACAACTTGTCTCAAGTGAGTCTTACCGTGACCCCCTTACCTATCACTCGGTCCATTTATAAAACCATAATTAGTAATTCAAAAGAATTACAATATACAATCAATCATGTGTAATCCGATAAATGAATTACATACGAGTTCATAGTCCGATTCTCGGATGACTATGTACAACTTAAATTACTTATCTATAGTTCATAGCCCAATTCTTGATGGCTATGCACTATCCTCTTTATTAATCATTTGTGACATGTCACCAACAACCTAAAGAAGCTCGAGTGACAAAATCACAATATACACATTTAAAAGTTTTAGCACATCACCAACTCCGCAAGCTCGAGTGAACCCCATAGCTAATAGGAGCGCAAATCCTAAGAGCAAAGATAAATATATGAACGGGGCCTAGGTCAAGGGCTCATGACTTCCCTCACCTAGCATGCTAACAAAAACAGGGTCGTCACCCCGACTCGATATAATATATATATCACACCCGCAGTGGGCTCCTATACTAGATATAATTTATATTACACCCGCATTGGGCTCCTATACTCGATATAATATATATATCGAAACATAACTCAATGCATAATATGTTGTTATAACATATTACTATACGCACACGCTCATGAAAATCCGTCCAGCAAACAGTTGAGTTATAAAACTTTTGGTTCCCACTCGTACTCTAGATTTTCCGGTTTTTCGAAATGTTCAAAACATTAACCGTTATTTCAAAACCACCTTGAATTTGCATAAAAATTTATAACGAAAATTCGGCAGAGTTTCCTCTGAAATATGGACATCCCAAAATACAATAATCACCTGTAAAACCAGTCCAGACATCAATTTGTTCAAAAATCATTAATTTTACACATATACAAAAATTTACGGTTTTTTCCAATAGCTGTGAAAATTCAACCGAATCACACCAAACGACTTTAAAACACATCCAAAAATCAAATCATTATGGTTTCGTGTTAAATTTTCAAACACGCGTCCTTTTCGCAAAAGAGCGTTTTTGACTCTGAAATTCTCGAAACTCCGAAATTTGAAAATCATTCAAACGTAGTTCAAAAACGATATTTAAATTCCCTAAGCGAGTAAAACTCACATTCTCGTGATGAAAATCACGAACCACCGAGACGTTCCGAAGCTCACGATCCCGAACTTCACGAACTCGCTCCGAACCCGCTCCAAAACCGGAACCGAACACTCCACGTCAGTTGTTGAGCTTCCAATCATCAATACCAAGCTTCAATTTTGCCTAAACCTCCAATTTTGGAGTTTGAAACCTCAAAATCCATCAATGGTGATTTGCAAAAGAGGAAGAAATAGGGTATGAAATTAGTATCATTGGAAAGAGAATGAAAAATGGAAGAGAATGATGTAAGCCCCCTTACCAAGCTTTGAATTGAGTGAGATCTTGCCATTCTTTCCTCTCCTCCTTCGTTTCCCCTTTCTCTTCACTCTCTCGGGTTTGCTTCTCATCTCTCTCTGTCCGTTTCTTGCTTCTCTTTCTTTTTCTTTTATTTATTCCTTTCTTTATTCCTTCCCATTCCTTTGACTTTTCTTTCTTTCACTTTATTTATTTCTTCTTTAATCCGTTCATTCTCTCTCTCTCTCTCTCTCTCTCTCTTACTTTCCATTTCTTTTATTCACACAAGTGTGGAATGAGAGAGTATTTGGATATTTTTGGTGTCTCGGAGATCATTTTGGGTGAGTGGTATAAATACTAAAATATCCTTAGAGTACTAATTTCCACTCAGTTATGCATTTAAATTATTTTCTCTAGCAATTATAAATTGCTTTCGTAACCACCTCATATCCGTGACTTGATTTATTACCTATTCGAGTAATAAATAATTCGTTAATTTCCTAATTTGAAATTAACGAAATTAGGGATGTTACAATGTTCTTTAAAGTATCCATTGGAGTATTGTTGTTAATCTATAATCCTTATCAATTGGTTTCAAAAGATTTAATGTATTGAATAGTTTATTGAATTTTAAACTATGTTTAGTTTTTTCTATAACTTCTACTGAAGATTTTTTTTAATGAGTTGTCAACTGATTTTTTATTTTTTTAAACAAAGTTGTCAACTAAAAATATAAAAATGGAAATAGTTATGATATTTAGAAGCTAAAAAAACTGAATAATTTATTTTAAGATATTTAATGCATTGAATTGTTAATTTTATGAAGTAATATTTTCTTTAACAAATTGAATCATGTGTGTATATATTGCCATAACCGAAGTTCCTATTTATTTAGTAGTCATTAATGGTTCGAACCCAAAAAATATTATATTAAGTGAATATGGTAAGAATGAAAAACAACTTAGACGCATGAATGAAAGATACACACCATAGCATTATTTCTATAGTGTAAAAAAACAATTTATTCACTTTTCTTTAACGGTTATATAGTTTTGTTTGTTTCTATTTCTAAATATTCTCTACTATTTTACACTCGTGTTGTACTTACTTTTTTTTATAGAATCATTTATTAAAATGAAAGACCACTCCTTTGATTTTTTTTTTTTTAAAAATTGTTTTAATGTATAGTTGTACTAATATTAAAGTTGGAGACTGATCAAAAAAATTTAAACATGGAGAATGTAACATCCCTAATTTCGTTAATTTCAAATTAAGAAATTTAACGAATGATTTATTACTTGAATAGGTAATAAATCAAGTCACGGATATGAGGTCGTTACGAAAGCAATTTATAATTGCTAGAGAAAATAATTTAAATGCATAACTGAGTGGAAATTAGTACTCTAAGGGTATTTTAGGAATTATACCACTCATGTTAAATGAGCTCTAAGATACCAAAAATATCCAAATACACTCTTATCTCTCACTTGTGTGAAAATAAAGAAAGAAGAAAAGGTAAAGTAGGAGAGAGAAAGAAAGAAATAAGTGAAAGAAAGAATAAAAGGAAAAAGAAAGGGACCGTGAGAGAAAGAAAAGGAATTGGAAGAAAAAAAAAATGGAACAGAGAGTGACCGAGAGAGAGAGACGCGAAGGGGAGGAGGAAGAAAGAGAGAAGATCTCTCTCAATTGAACTCGAGGTAAGGGGCTTTATAGCTCGTTTTCTTCCATTTTTCGTCCTCTATCTATTGATACCAATTTCACTCCCTAATTTCTTCTCAATCTCTTTTCACCATTGTTGAACCATATGGCTTAAAGTGGAGAGAAATGGAAGTTGAAGCACGAAAACTCAACCCCGTTGCTGTTGGTTTGACGTGGGTCAGTGGGAGAGAGTATTGGAGGTTTGGTTCCGGGTTTGGAGCGGATCCGGAGCGTGTACGTGAAGTTTCGAAATCGTGAGCTTCGGAGAGCTTCGGTTTTGTGTGATTTTCATCACACGAGGTGAGTTTTACTCGCTTAGGGAATTTAAATATCGTTTTTGAGTTATGGTTGAACGATTTTTCAAAATTCGGAGTTTCGAGAATTTTAGAGTCAAAAACGCTATTTTCCAAAAATGACGCGTGTTTGAAAATTCAAAACGAAACCATAATGCTTTGATTTTTGAATTGTTATTGTTTGCCTGGATGTGTTTTAAAGTTGTTTGGTTGATTTAATTGAATTTACAAATCTTTTGGGAAACCGTAAATTTTGTATATATGTGGAAATTAATGATTTTTGAACAAATTGATGTCTGGACTGGTTTTTTAGGTGATTATTATTTTTGGGATGTCCGGTATTACAGAGGAAACTCACTGAAATTTTTGTTAGACATTTTAATACAAATTCAAAGTGGTTTTTGAAATAACGATTAATGTTATGATTATTTCGAAAAACCCGGAAAATCTAGAGTACGTGTGGGAACCATATGTTTTCTAACTTAAATGTTGACTGGACAGAGTCTTATGAGCGTGTGCGGATACTAATATGTTATCGCAACATATTATGCATTGAGTTATAATCCGGTATATATATATATTATATCGTGTATATGAGATGGCCCTATGTGGGTGTGATACAAAATTATATCGAGTCGGGTGACGACCTCGTTGTATTAGCATACTAGGCGGGGAGGTCATATGCCCCTAACCTAGGCCCCATAAAATAATTTCCATGTGTTGGAAAGGGGGTTCACCGGGATTAGCATTGTGTATGCAGGTCGGTGTTATGCTATGAATTCACCGGGATTAGCATTGTGTATGCAGTCGGTGATTAGCACTGTGTGTGCAGTTGGTGGTTAGCACTGTGTGTGCAATTGATTATGTGCGTGGTTTATTAGTTAAACCACGAAGTAAATAAATGTTTTTATAAATGGACCGAGTGATAGGTAAGGGGTCGCGGTAAGACTCACTGAGATATGTTATCTCACCCTATCATATGTTGTTGCTTTTCAGATTAACAGGGAAAGAAGAAGGTCTGTATGGCACGAGTAGGTGGCATGCTCGAATAGAAGATTGAAGATTTAGTCTTCCTTCATGCTTTTTAGGTTTTCCTTGTTATTTTTGTATCGCTTATGACTTAAAATTTGTTTAAGTTATTTATTGGTTTTCCGCTATTCTTGTAAGGATTGTAAATCTAAGCAAGGAAATGTATACTCGATGTAAGCTAATTTGTATGTTTTGGTATTTCTATTGTTTAGAAATACTAGGGTGTTACATTTTGGTATCGGAGCGCGTTCGACCTAGTCGGACGTAGAGACCGCTTTGGTCAAGAGGTTAGATAGAGTCACTAGGGACTTAGACAATTAAATGTCGAACCTTTCAAAGATATTATGTGAAGTATTGAGTCGATCCACTCAATGTTTCATGTGAGTTACTGAGAATTATGACGATTAGTTGCCTCAGCCCCGAAAATGTCCAAACCTTAAAACCATAGGAATTCTGGCCTTCTCAGTTTATCAGAGCACGCAGCGGAAGCAAATGGCTACAGTTGGTGTTCTGAAGTAAGCAATGGGCAGCCAAAATTGGTTCGAGGAAACGGTGGGCGAATGTTCAATCGATGAACCAGGTGCAATTGTAGAATTGCAGTGGAAAATTATTGTAGATCCTACAGGGAACTACAATTAAGAAAAGCCTTTAAACAACAAGAATGATAGTACCGTAAGATTTGTTAAGATTAACTAACACCCGAAATCCTGACTGTTGGTTAGTCAGTTTATCCGTTACCGAAACATTGCTTCATAGTTAACTTTACGTTATGGTTAGAGTAAACCCCAACTTAGATCGCAGTTAGGAGATATTCTCCGGGTAGTGCGAGTCTTGATAGGGTTCCTTTTTCCTTAAAGCCACACTGCGGAATGCTATGAGCCAATCTTGTAAGTTGTAGTGCAATCTCAGAATTGGCTACAGAACCCAATGCGAATCGAATTAGTTCTGATCACGGTTTCAGAACCAAGTCTCCATCAAGAGGAGATCAGTAGGTGACTTTGATGGTGACATGTACTGGGATTCAAACATTGTCCCGCTATGGCAATATTTCGGAAAGAGTGATTATTTATTGAAAGACCTGCACCTATATTGGATTATATTGTTAAACTTTTAGATGGGGAACTTGAGGATCATCTTTTCAATCAATTCCTGAAAACTTGTTTCCAATCAAGTTATGCAATGGGCGTGGCGTACCGATAGTGGATGGCACTCATGGACCGTTATTTGCTTCTAAGAAATTATTGCGATAAGGAACATGAGATGTCACATGTGAGGAAAATATATTCGAGCCGATTGATGTATATTATGTGGAAGCTAGTCTCGCTTTGTGAGAAATTTTCGATAGTTCACCAACTTATTTGATTCATAACTTCTAATCCGGAACTCCGAATTTTATGTTCCGGGATGCGTTGGAAAGCTAACGAAAATGTCTACACATCTGAGTAGATTGTTAACTAATTGTTCCGTTGTATTCTGAAGTATACTTCTACCTTACCCTAAGTGGTTGTAGGCCATAAACTTCAATTGAGGCTTGGGAAGTTGAAAGAGGATTTCCAAATGTTAAGAATGGATTCCTAGATGCCGGTTGAGGCATTTCACTAGTGTACTACAAGAGTAGAACTTTCAATTACTTAGAGTATTGAAAGTGTTGTTGTCCTACAGGAAGGTTGAATCAACGGAGTGTTAAATGCCTTACTTCTCGTTAGGCAAGACACGTTCCTTACCAAATGGATACTTTAGGGCTATAGTTATGTTTGGAGGTTTGTAGAGTTTGGAGGGTTGTGGGACCAAAGGAATAAGTAACATAGTGAGAATTGTTCTCGGAATCAACGTTGGAAGCATTATTTTGTGCCCGTTTGACTCGTGGAAGAATCCTTCTATTTTGATTATTTCTTTGATGTTATAATAGCTAACTCAACTCCGTGATGAATCCAAACATAAACATTCCGCTAAGAGTAAGTCCTACTTAGCTAGTAAAGCGGGTATGTATCAAGCGAGGGATCTATGTTGTTAGATTCTCTTATGCTTGAGTAATTGAGTATTAGACTCCATTCAAGAGAATGGTTGACTTTAGAAAAGTCGTTTGACATATGATCCATACCTTAGCTAATGATCCTAAGGACCATGATAATGAGGTCATTGAAGTATGTAATAAGTTATAACGTAAACCGTATGGTGCGCAAATTTGAAGGAGAGTACGAGGAATGTTTGTGATACTTTAACGAAGCTTTAGCTATAGATAATGTAACTTATGACGATGCTATTCCAAAACAGATCGACCAAGAAATGTTGCTTTGCATGGAAGATAGTTGGTTCACTCTCTCACTCGCCTCTATTCAATGAAACAAAGTCAAAGGGCTTTGACCCGTAATCCATCCGCAATGCATGAGATTTTCGGTTCATAAGCTACATTAGCAACTCTTATCGTTATCAGTTACTACCGTTAATGATTACTGAGTTAGTAACATTTGTATAATATTATTAATCGTCCCTAATCCAAATAATAGTTTGATATTTGAGATGGGTACATCCTTGTATCACTATTGTTGATGGATTCTAAGTGAATGAATAGTAGATTTCAGTTCAAGGGAATGATTGGTTGGAATAGTCATCTGACTTATAGGTTTTGAAAGGCCATACATTTGTGTGAGATCATCCGGATCTCTAATTGAGTTTCAAGAATGAGTCACGAGGTGAAGATATGTCTTATTAGTATGTCGGGTTAGCAAAGAAACAAACTCCTATGGGTAAGTGGGAAAATTATTTCATATCCAAATGTTTTCAAGAAAATTTTTACAAAACCGTTACCCATCGGTGAGATAGTCATGAACTCAAGTGGTAGATGAGTTTAACCCAAGTTCTAATAGTACAAAGATTCCCATGAAATCGGAACGTGATATTACTTAGTTTTCCCACAAGTTGGGGTGCTCCCGTGTTACTTGTTGGAAAGGAAAGATGGGAGCAGGAGATCGGGTATGGATTACTTCAGATGGACAAAGTTACTATTAGGAATAAGTATCCTTGCCAAGTATAGATGATTTGCGTAATCAGCTTCGAGGTGCAGCAGTGTTTTCAAAGATTAGTCTAAGGTCGGGTTATCTTTAATTAAAAGTTAGGGTTTTAGTTGCTCCGAAGACAGCTTTCCATACTAGATATGGACATTACGAGTGAGTAGTGATGCCTTCGGCCTAACTAATTCTCCTATGGTATTCATGGATTACATGGGTCGAGGTTCTATAACCGTACTTAGAGTAGTTGTTGAAATTTTTACGGATAACATCTTGGTATATATTTAAAACCCATGTGGATCATGGTGTACATTTCGCATTGTTCGGAATGTACTGAGTAAAGAGGTAATGGGGCTAAGCCATCAAAGTGTGATTTCAAGATGGCGGTAGTGAAATTCGGAAACGTGTGGTATTCCGGTGCAGCGTGGCAATGGATTCTAGAAGGGTTGAAGTTTGATGAATTGGGAGTTACCGTTATCGGTCATAGAGGTAAGGAGTTATTTGGAACTAATTGATTTGTATAGTAGGTTTATCGGAAGATTCTCACAAAGAGTTATTTCACTCATACGCTTAACTTGTAAAGGTCGATCGTTTGAATGAAATTTCGATGGTGAAGAATGTTTCTAGAGTAGAAAAGCGAGTTGATTTACTTTTCAATCTTTATCTTTCTGAATCTGTCCCCGGGATTTCAAATGCTCGGTGGCGCTTGGGAAGAGTTTAGGCGGTGTTTTGATGCTGAATCAACAAGAGATAGCTTATGCTTTCACGTAAGAGAAGCCTCATGAGAAGGATTCTCCGACTCATGAGTTTATATGGATAACTAAGGTGTATGCATTGAGAATTGAAGGTAGCTCTGAGTCGGCAAAAAGGGTTATGTTGTTATAAGGAATAGACCACTAGAGTTGGATCTAACGATCATGTATTGTAAGAATTTCATCAACCGTTGAGTTAGAATGGATGGATCTTTGATTAATTCGTCATTTTAGCCATATCCAAGTCATATCTTAGATCATGGAGAGTAGACACCTCGGACGAGAACAATTACGATTATTTAAGTTGTTTGTAATCGTTTTCGGCCGAGGAGGTTATGTGGGAATTGGAGGACGATATGCGGATTAGATATCCGTATATGTTCTCTTGAAGTATGTTTGTCAAATTTTGAGGACAAAATTTTTCAAGTTGGGGTGATTGTAACATCCCTAATTTCGTTAATTTCAAATTAAGAAATTTAACGAATGATTTATTACTTGAATAGGTAATAAATCAAGTCACGGATATGAGGTCGTTACGAAAGCAATTTATAATTGCTAGAGAAAATAATTTAAATGCATAACTGAGTGGAAATTAGTACTCTAAGGGTATTTTAGGAATTATACCACTCATGTTAAATGAGCTCTAAGATACCAAAAATATCCAAATACACTCTTATCTCTCACTTGTGTGAAAATAAAGAAAGAAGAAAAGGTAAAGTAGGAGAGAGAAAGAAAGAAATAAGTGAAAGAAAGAATAAAAGGAAAAAGAAAGGGACCGTGAGAGAAAGAAAAGGAATTGGAAGAAAAAAAAATGGAACAGAGAGTGACCGAGAGAGAGAGACGCGAAGGGGAGGAGGAAGAAAGAGAGAAGATCTCTCTCAATTGAACTCGAGGTAAGGGGCTTTATAGCTCGTTTTCTTCCATTTTTCGTCCTCTATCTATTGATACCAATTTCACTCCCTAATTTCTTCTCAATCTCTTTTCACCATTGTTGAACCATATGGCTTAAAGTGGAGAGAAATGGAAGTTGAAGCACGAAAACTCAACCCCGTTGTCGTTGGTTTGACGTGGGTCGGTGGGAGAGTATTGGAGGTTTAGTTCCGGTTTGGAGCGGATCCGGAGCGTGTAATGTGAAGTTTCGAAATCGTGAGCTTCGGAGAGCTTCGGTTTTGTGTGATTTTCATCACACGAGGTGAGTTTTACTCGCTTAGGGAATTTAAATATCGTTTTTGAGTTATGGTTGAACGATTTTTCAAAATTCGGAGTTTCGAGAATTTTAGAGTCAAAAACGCTATTTTCCGAAAATGACGCGTGTTTGAAAATTCAAAACGAAACCATAATGCTTTGATTTTTGAATTGTTATTGTTTGCCTGGATGTGTTTTAAAGTTGTTTGGTTGATTTAATTGAATTTACAAATCTTTTGGGAAACCGTAAATTTTGTATATATGTGGAAATTAATGATTTTTGAACAAATTGATGTCTGGACTGGTTTTTCAGGTGATTATTATTTTTGGGATGTCCGTATTACAGAGGAAACTCTGCCGAATTTTTGTTAGACATTTTAATACAAATTCAAAGTGGTTTTTGAAATAACGATTAATGTTATGATTATTTCAAAAACCCGGAAAATCTAGAAATACGTGTGGGAACCATATGTTTTCTAACTTAAATGTTGATGGACAGAGTCTTATGAGCGTGTGCGGATACTAATATGTTATCGCAACATATTATGCATTGAGTTATAATCCGGTATATATATATATTATATCGTGTATATGAGATGGCCCTATGTGGGTGTGATACAAAATTATATCGAAGCCCTGGTGACGACCTCTGTTGTATTAGCATACTAGGCGGGAGGTCATATGCCCCTAACCTAGGCCCCATAAAATAATTTCCATGTGTTGGAAAGGGGTTCACCGGGATTAGCATTGTGTATGCAGGTCGGTGTTATGCTATGAATTCACCGGGATTAGCATTGTGTATGCAGTCGGTGATTAGCACTGTGTGTGCAGTTGGTGGTTAGCACTGTGTGTGCAATTGATTATGTGCGTGGTTTATTAGTTAAACCACGAAGTAAATAAATGTTTTTATAAATGGACCGAGTGATAGGTAAGGGGTCGCGGTAAGACTCACTGAGATATGTTATCTCACCCTATCATATGTTGTTGCTTTTCAGATTAACAGGGAAAGAAGAAGGTCTGTATGGCACGAGTAGGTGGCATGCTCGAATAGAAGATTGAAGATTTAGTCTTCCTTCTGTCTTTAGGTTTTCCTTGTTATTTTTGTATCAGTTATGACTTAAAATTTGTTTAAGTTATTTATTGGTTTTCCGCTATTCTTGTAAGGATTGTAAATCTAAGCAAGGAAATGTATACTCTGATGTAAGCTAATTTGTATGTTTTGGTATTTCTATTGTTTAGAAATACTAGGGTGTTACAGAGAAAACATTTGAATAATATAAATAAATAATGAATTAGATAAGTATGTCATAATTATATCCAAATTACTCTAAATTACATAACATAAGTATCGCCTAAACTGGTCTATTTAAAGAGATAATTGGTTGATAATTCATTGTAATTTTAAAATATTCTTATAAAAATGGTTCCTTAAATTTCTATTTTCATCTCCTATTATCATTACAATATTTATTAACATCATATAATACTAAACTAAATTATATTAAATTGTCTGAAAACTGTTCCTTTCGTTTTAATTATATGTATTTAAATTTTTTTTACAAACAGCCAGATTGCCCGAATTTATTATTAAAAAAATGAAAAGGAAAAATACATAGAAAATCGAAGGGGGGACTAGACCGAAATCCTTGCCAACACAGAAAATAAAACAATAATAGAGAGCCCCAAATAGAGCCCCTAAAATACCACAACCTACAGGCTAGACATAAACCTAAATAGTCAATCCAACTAACAGGTTAGAAGATACTCAAGCAACTAGATTAAAAGGATTCAGATGCAGAATTAGCTCTCGAGCGTGTATTGTAACCAACAAAAAAACATTATATCTATAATATTTTTTTAAAATAATATTTGTATAATCCCGTGCATCGCACGGGGTTATCCCCTAGTAAATATCTAAAGGAAGCTTTTTTCCAAGCCTCTAAGATGCTCCACATCATCCTCATTAATTTTTCAATTAGATTTTCAATTATTATTAATATCTTTTTATAATTTACACATATAAGGAGACTTATATTAATGATTACATATTAAGGCTAAATTATTAAGACCCTTTATATTTTTCAGTTATTATATAATTAAAGACAATAAGTGTATTGATATGAGTTGAATAAAAATAAAAAGACATAAAGTTTGATGACTAGGAGAGTTGAGCATTATTTTATTATTTATAAAAATAAAAACCACATGAAATATAAAAAAAAACGTAGACTTTAGCTTCATATCTTTTTAAGAAAAATTGTGTTCACTTCCATATTTATATTTATTTATAATTTTCATGAATTTTTTGTTGTAAGAATAGTGTATTTTCCTCTTTTATTTTTAGAAAGGAAAAAAGAATACTGGGCGATGGCTAATCTTTGGGTTACTTTTGGTCAAAAAGAAAACTATTGGTTACTTTGGGTTTATTAATTTAAATTTTGTTTTAATAGTTCTCTTATACTTTATTTGAGTTTTTTTATACTACATTTTTAATCAGGAATATGAATGGTTTTAAAAAAACACAATAGTTTCAAAACGTCATATATTCTAATCTATTAACTTAATCTCATATTTCATCCCCTTTTTCTTTGACATTTCCAACAAATTAATCTCTTATCTAAAGAACTAATTATAATATATTAAAGTATATAATTATAATATTAATTTCAGACACTTTATGTTTTGTAACATCCCATATTAAGTTGTAATATGTTTTTATTTATTATTTAATTAAGACTTGCAACCACATACATATTCCATCCACTTTTTCTTTGACGGTAGATATTCCATCCACTTTATCAAAAATAAACTAACTATATGTAATATATTGACATAATTATAATAATAATTTCAATCAAATTACTATTGTCTTTATATATTATTATTATATTATTATTATTATCACTTTGTGATTTAAGGTTTCACACAAGAAATTTTTTGTCTTTTACGTTTTTAAATAAATTGTGCTTTACATTTATAAATAAACACTATTTGTATTCCTAAAAAAAAATACTATTTGAAAAGCATTTATAACCACTATTTTAATTTCCACTAGGCCTAAAAATACTGATGACATTAATATTATATTACTATTATTAATCACTTATAACTATTGGACTCTAAAAGTCACATTCTTACTAACTATATAAACTCTACATACACACACCCTACCTACTCCTCTTAATTTCATTCCCCTTTTATGTTGAGTTAGTGTCATTAGTGTAGTGAGTTTGTTTTTGATGTTCTCTAAGTTTGAGTCACTTCATTTTTTTCATTTCCTTGCAAGTTGGGAGAGTTATTCTCAATTTGTGATCGTTGAATATTGTTGTTTTGTTTGTCAGATACTTCTCATGAAGAGTTAATTGTAGGCGATCAAATTACTTTAAATCTATATGTGATTGTTGTATATATTGTTCTTTATCCAATGCTTCTCATGGAGTTTTATATTGTAGGTGATAAAATTATAGACTTTCTAGGTTGACTGTGTGAGTTTCGGAAGTTCTTTTTGGGTCGTGTCAGTTTGAAAATCGGTAATTGAATCCGTAGAAAACTTTTAATAAGAGTTCCCCAGACTGTCTATAGAAGATTCTAGCTATTTTAGAAACATGTGTGTTTGTGTAGGTTATAAATTGATCTTTTTGTAATCATGTTTACACCGACTTCTAGATCTATTTTGTCAATATATAATAAGGCATGGAGGATAAAAAGATAAGGCTACAAATTCTGATGATGGTATTTTTTTTTTTGGTTTGTTTATTTGTATTCAACAAGTGATTTCGTTAGGCTGACGGGGGTGATAAGTGATTCAATTAATAGACATGACTACATTAAATAAAACTTAGTGTGTTATTAGTGTTAAATTGTAGTGGGTAATTTAATAATGCATTTGGTTTTTACTTTAGTTATTTCTTGCTCATTGGTGTCTTCTTGATTGCCTAGACCGTTACACTAATACTTATCAATTATATTTTAAGAAAAAAGCTTAAAGAATAATTAAAATACATATTATAATATTTACCTAAATTTATTATTTTAATAATTTTCTTTAAAATAATTAGATGAAACTGAATATTATTAATTAAATAGTTTAGATAAATTTAAAAGATTATGATACACGTGCATTTTACTTTTTTTATTTGCAACATTAAGTTAAGTAGATATAATTACATAAATGATAAAATAAATGAGTGTAAAATAAACAAAATAAAATATTGATTATTATTTTGAATGAGATGTTTTCTCTAATATAATTTTTATACAAGATTGTGTATTGATAACCTATTGCTTATTAATATTAGAGTTAAATATGTTTTTTTGAAGGAAGTTAAATATGTTTTTAGTTCCTAAAAAAATGCAATTTTTGATTTTAGTCCCTATAAAAAAATTCACTCACTTTTAGTGCCCACATGCACCCTGTCAATGCTTTTAGTCCCTTATGACTTATAATAGCGCTTAGAGATGCTCTAAAAGGCCCCAATTAAAAGTTATAAGACTAAAAGCATTGACGGAGGAAAATGTGGGGAATAAAAGTGAGTAAAACTTTTTATAGGGACTAAAAGCAAAATTTGTAAAATTTGTAAAGACCAAAAATATGTTTAACCTTTTAGATTATACTTGTAGAAAAAATTATTATCATTATTTTTTAAAATAATAATTCTGTTTAATATTGTAAATACTAAATACCATATATTTCTTTTAAATCTTCTTCATATTATTGTAAAAATAAATAATAGAGAATTTATTTGTTTATTATTATTATTGTTTTTTAAATTCAATTTTAAATCAAAATTCTTTAACTTCACTTTTATGTTGCTTTCTATGATTTATCTTTCACCATAGATATTTATCTATCTATATTTTAAATTTACACCACTAAATTCCACATATTAAATAGTATTATAATCTTCTTACTAAATATAATGAAAAATATTGTATTAAGTTAAAAATTAATTAACATGAAAATGTATTTACAAATATTTATACCATATCTATCTATCTATCTATCTATGAAAAGGAATCCCCAAAGGAAGCTCCACAATTTTTCTCAACAGTTTTAAAAGAACTTTCTCTATTCATTTCACTTTAATAATAAAATAATATTTCGAAACAGATAATCTCATAAAAACTATTAACAATTATTTATATTACAACCCACATACACTATATAAGGAACATCTAAAATTAAACTTGAAAAATTATAACAACCCGTGCAACGCACGGGCATTCCTCAAGTAAATCTCTAAAGGAAGCTTTTTTCCAAGCTTTAGAATGCTCCACATCATCTTCATTTATTTTTCAATTTGCTTTTTCACTATATTACTTATTGTCTTAATTATTTATTATTTCATCAAAACTATTATAATTGGTAAATATATTTATTCAATTAATTTTAATTTTTGACCAATTCTAACAATAATATAATTTATTTGAGTTGTGAATAATTGGTATAAAATTATTCAGTTGTGAATTTTTTTAACGTACAATCAACCATGAGTTTTCTTTTTAGTTGTAGCTTTTATAGTTACTTTTGAAAATATAAATAATGATAATTGTTTAACTAATAGTGGGAAATAAAACCATTGTATCCAAACATTCATTATTTACTGTCTAAAAAAAACCATTCATTATTTAAATAACGTTACAATATTATCTCATACGTTAATCAAATTTTTAACAAACATTTTCACTTTAAATATCCTTACAATTATTTTGATATATTTAGGATTAGGATTAATTTTAAGTATATGTGAACAAATGTTATAATTTCAGTAAAAATATACCTAAATTATTAAAAAAATAAATAACAATATATATTCCATGTAGTAGAAAGAATATATGAAGTTATTATTTTATATCAATTTTTTGAACAAAAGTTACCTTTATAGGTGTCAATAAAACTATAAAATAAAAATAAACTAAGACTTATTATTCTCTACCCTTGCATCTTTTCATCTCCATTTATTTTTGAACCTTAAAGTAGCTAAAGTGAATAATAGTAAGACAAAAAGGCAAACACGTAGAGAAATAAAAGGAACGTTACAATATTTTAATGGTAAAAATGAAGGTTACATTTATCATTTAATTAAGGAATTACTATATAAACAGTAAAATCTTGAACATTGTTGTCAATTGGAATCATTAGCACATTGTGGTATGTCTTTCCATTGAATTGATAAGAAAATGATGCATGGAAAGAAATTGGTGCATTGATTGTCGACAAGAGAGAGTTAGAGGTTTTGGAAAACATAGGGGTATCCATGAAATTGGAGTTATTAGTCTCAATGAGTAAAAATATATTGTTTTTATTTTTGATAGTATCGGTCTTAATTAAACATATGATAGTGTGGGGTAATTTAAATTATTGACACAAGTGTAATCAATAAACTAGAAATAGTGAGTTTGTCCATTGAAATTACATAACTACTGACAATAAATTATTATTTTTGTTCCGTTTGAGAGTAGTTTATTGAGAGTAAAACTATGTTGTTCCAGAGTAGTTTATTGAGAATAAAACTATGTTTAGTTTTTTTATACAACTATCGATGAAGCTTTTTAAAATGGGTTGTAAACTGCAAATATAAAAAAACAGCTTATCATGTTTAGACCCTAAAACTAAAAACTTGGTTTTAAAAGATGTAATGTATTGAACAGTTTATTGAGTTTTAAACTAAGCTTAGTTTTTTCAACAACTTTTTATGAAGATTTTTAATGAGTTGTCAATGAAAATATAAAACTTTTTTTTAAGATTTTTTTTGTGTGTAACTAAAAAAACTGAATATTTTGTCCTAAGATATTTTATGCATTGAAGTTAATTTTATGAAAGATAGTCTTCATAGTCTCATTTAATATAAAACTTTTTTTTAATATTTTTTTTGTGTGACACTTCGGACGAGAACTATTCCAATGGTCACAGTGGACGAGAACTATTTTATGAAAGAAGAGAAGAAGAAGAGAAGAAATGGGTAAGGAGGAAGAAGAGGAAAAATGGGAGCTTTAAACTCATCAAAACACAATTCTTCCTTCACCAAAAATGATCTCCTCCTCATCCTCTTCGATTTGGTACCAAAATCATCATCATCAACTCACACTCTCTCACTTTGCCATTTTGGAATTTAAGTGGAAAATGGAGGTTTTGTTGTTCAAGCTCAAAGGAAAGCTTTGAATGGTATTTGGGAGCGAGTTTAAGGTGGATTGCGCAAATATTGAGGTCCAATTTGGGGTTTGTGAAGAATCAAAAGGTTAGGGTTCATATTGGGATTATGTGTGAATAGTGAATTGAAGCTTGAAGACGATGAATAGTAATTTCATGGAGGTTTTGTGATTTATTGTAGGTTCAAAGGACTGGGAGCGGATTCGATTGTCGTCGGAGCGTAAAGTTTATGCGAGGAACGATCGTGCGGTTATGTAGATTAAGCTTATGGGTTTCGACTTCGGAGTTATTCGGTTTGAGTTCGAGGATACGGGGATTGTTCGTGTGTTTTCTCGTTCGTGAGCACATTCCGACATTTCGGTATTTCGTGATTTTCATCACGAGAGGTGAGTTTTACTCACGTTTAGGGTTTTAAATTTTGTTGGTGTGCTTGGTTTAAAAAGGTTTTCGAAATTCCGGGTTTTCGTCAAACTTGAGTTGAATTTACAAATCTTTTGGAAAACCGTAAATTTTGTATATGTGTGGGAATTAATGATTTTTGAACAAAATTGATGTCTGGACTGGTTATACAGTTAAATGTATTATTTTGGGATGTCCATATTTCAGAGGAAGCTCTGCCGAATTTTGGTTAGAACTTTTTGATGCATATCCAAGTGGTTTTGAATTAAGCGGTTAATGTTATGAATATTTTGAAAAACCGTAAAACCTAGAGCACGTGTGGGAACCAAATGTTTTATAACTTAAATGTTGATTGGATTGATTTCATGAATTCATTGACATTATAATATATCATAGATTGAATTATGTTTCGATATATAAATTATATCGAGTATAGGAGCCCAATGCGGTGTGATATATAAATTATATCGAGTCGGGTGACGACCTGTTTTTTTGTTAGCATGCTAGGTGAGGGAAGTCATGAGCCCTTGACCTAGGCCCCGTTCATATATTTATGCTGCTCTTAGGATTTGCGCTTCACTCGAGCTTGCGGAGTTGGTGATGTGCTAAAACTTTTAAATGTGTATATTGTGATTTTGTCACTCGAGCTTCTTTAGGTTGTTGGTGACATGTCACAAGTGATTAATAAAGAGGATAGTGCATAGCCATCAAGAATTGGGCTATGAACTATAGATAAGTAATTTAAGTTGTACATAGTCATCCGTAATCGGACTATGAACTCGTATGTAATTCATTTATCGGATTACACATGATTGATTGTATATTGTAATTCTTTTTGAATTACTAATTATGGTTTTATAAATGGACCGAGTGATAGGTAAGGGGTCACGGTAAGACTCACTGAGACAAGTTGTCTCACCCTACAAATGTTGTTGTTTTTCAGAGAAACAGGGAAAGAAGATCCTTTATGGCTCAAGTGGATGGAGAGCTCGAGAAGGAAATTGAAGATGTAGTTCTTCTAGTTTTACTTATGTTTACCCTTGTTATCTTTGTATTCGATGTATATAACTTGAATTTATTCTAAGTTATGTATCGTTTCGCTATTCTTGTAAAGATTGTAAATCTAAGCAGGAAATGTATCTCTGATGTATGCTAAATAGGTACACTTTAGTATTTCTACTAGATAGAAATATGAGGGTGTTACATTTTGGTATCAGAGCAGTTCGACCTCGTCGGACATAGAGACCTTATGGTCAAGAGGTTAGATAGAGTCAGCTAGGGACTTGGACAATTAAATGTCAGAACCTTTTCAAGATATTATGTGAAGTATTGAGTCGATCCACTCAATGTTTCATGTGAGTTCTGCGAAACGATGACGATTAGTTGCCTCACCCAAAAATGTCCAAACCCTAAACTATAGGAATTCGGCCTTCTCGGTTTATCGAGCACGTGGCGGAGCGAGGGGCTACGATGGTGTTCGAAGCAAGCAATGGGCAGCCAAGTTGGTTCGAGGAAATTAAGAGGCGATCGTTCACCCAATGAACTCTGGTGCAATTGTAGAATTGCGGTGGAAGCTATTGTAGGTTCTACAGGAACCGCAATTAAGCAAAGCCTTTGGGCGATAATAAAGCGATGATCGTAAGATCTGTTAAGATTAATTGAAACCCAAAATCCCGACCATTGATTAGTCGGTCTATCGATTCTCGAAATACGGTTTTACGATAACCTTACCTTATGGTTAGAGTAAACCCCACTTTATGTCGCAGATTAGAGACATTCTTTCGAGATAATCGCAAGTATTGATCGAGTTCTTTTCCTCAAAGCCACATTTTGAAATGCCATGAATCCGATCTAGTAAGTTTAGTAGTGCAATTTCGGTGTTGGCTCTGAGAACCAAATGTTGATGGAGTCGGTTCCCGACACGGTTTCTCAACCAAGTTCCATTCAAGATGAGATTAGTAGGTTATGGTAACCGAAATAACCTTATTATTACCTTGGGATTATGAGCAAGCCAATCTCAGTGCAGTGAGAAATTTTTGTCGAGTTCTCCGACTTGTTTTATTTATAACTTTTAATTCGAACTCCGATTTTCATGTTCCAAGATGCGTTGGAAAGCTAACGAAAATGTCTACATGTCTGAGTAGGTTGTGAACCCTGTTTCCATTTGAATTCTGAAATGTATTTCTACCTTACCATAAGTGGAAGTAGACCATAACTTCATTTGAGGTTTGGGAAGTTGAAAGAGGACTTCTAGTCAGAAAGATTAGATACCTAAACACCGGTTTAGAATGATGATCATTGTAATTTTCAAAAGGATCTATTTCATGGAAATGGTTAATAGTAGTCATAGCCTTTCAACAATCAGGAGAGTTTTCAAAAGCCAACAACAATGAGGCTGTAACATCCCTAATTTCGTTAATTTCAAATTAAGAAATTAACGAGTGATTTATTATCCGAATAAATAATAAATCAAGTTTCGGATATGAGGTTGTTACGAAAGCAATTTATAATTGCTAGAGAAAATAATTTAAAGGCATGATTGAGCGGAAATTAGTACTCTAAGGGTATTTTAGTATTTATACCACTCACCCAAAATGATCTCCGAGACATCAAAAATATCCAAATACTCTCTCATTCCCCAATAGAGTTAAAATAATGGAAAGAAAAGTAAGGGATTGAGAGAGAGAGAGGGCCACGGAACAGAGAGAGAGATAAGAAAGGAATAAAGAAAAAAAAATAGAAAAGAAGGAGAATCGAGAGAGAGACCCGAGAGAAAGAAGAGGAAATGGCGTGAGAAGAGGAAAGAATGGGTATGGAGGAAGAAGAGGAAAAATGGAAGCCTTAAACTCATCAAAACACAATTCTTCCTTCACCAAAAATGATCTCCTCATCATCCTCTTCGATTTGGTACCAAAATCATCATCAACAACTCACACTCTCTCACTTTGCCATTTTCGAATTTGAAGCTCAAAATGGAGGTTTTGTTGTTCAAGCTCAAAGGAAAGCTTTGAATGGTGTTTGGGAGCGAGTTTAAGGTGGATTGTGCATATATTGAGGTCCAATTTGGGGTTTGTGAAGAATCAAAAGGTTAGGGTTCAAATTGGGATTATGGGTGAATAGTGAATTGAAGCTTGAAGACGATGAATAGTGATTTGGAGGAGTTGCGGCTTAGGGGTTTCAATTGGAAGCTTGGATTGAGTGAATTTCGGTTTGGGTAGCTTTGGCTTCGGTTTGGGAGTGTTGGAGGTGTCCGGATCGTGTTCGGTTGAGTTCGAGAATACGGGGATTGTTCGTGTGTTTTCTCGTTCGTGAGCAAATTCCGACATTTCGGTATTTCGTGATTTTCATCACGAGAGGTGAGTTTTACTCGCTTAGGGAATTTAAACATCGTTTTTGAACTATGTTTGAATGATTTTCAAATTTCGAAGTTTCGAGAATTTTAGAGTCAAAAACGCTATTTTACGAAAAATGACGCGTGTTTGAAGATTTAAAACGAAACCATAATGCTTTGATTTTTGAATTGATATGTTTGGACCGGATTATGTGTCTTTGTGGTCAGACGTGGTTGAAATCGGATTGAAATACAGTTTGGAATCGATTGGAGAACGAAACGGAACGGAATTTGGAACTAAGTTGAGAAGTTCCTATGTTCCCAATGTCCAATGTTCCGTCTCGAAGCTCCATTCGGCTTCAAACTTCTTTTAAATCCTTTTCCTAACCACCTAGAGCATTTATGTGGAATATTGTTTGTTTGGATGTGTTTTAAAGTTGGGTGTGCATCGGTTGAATTTTCAAATCTATTGGAAAACCGTAAAATTTTGTATATGTGTGAAATAATGATTTTGGAATAAAATGATGTCTGGACTGGTTTTCAGGTGATTATGATTTTTTTGGGATGTCCGTATTACAGAGGAAACTCTGCCGAAATTTTGTTAGAAATTTTGATACAAATTCACAGTGGTTTTGAAATAACGATTAATATTATTATTATTTCGAAAACCGTAATTAGTATACGTGTGAGGACATATGTTTTGAAAAATTGAATTGAACCAAAATGTTCAGTTCTATTTTATATTTGGCGCGGGATGATTATATTCATCAAAACCGGCCTTCTTTGAATAAAATGTTCTATTGTTATTTTTATAATTGGCGCGGGATGATAATGTTCATCTAAACTGCCCATATTTGACGATATATGAAAATATCGAGTTGAGGTGGCGACCTCTATGTGTTAGTATGCTAGGGAGGCGGTCATGAGCCCCGGCCTAGGCCCCAATGTTAAAAATTATTCCGCCTTTGAGAGTTGTACACTTATTGGCTATGACGGGGTCCACCCATGCTTCTTTAAGGTTGTTGGTGGTGTACTAAAATTAATAAGACTTTATTGTAATTCATTCTTGGATTACCATGTGATTCCGCAATTCATATAACAGAATTGCTAAGAGATCCAGTAAGTACTAACTTGCTGTGTCTAGGTTTTAATTGGCTCATGAGTGTGGCTAGGGGTCACGGTAAAGCTCACTGAGGCAAGTTGTCTCACCCTATCATATGTGGTTTTTTTTCAGAGAAACAGGATAAAAGAAAAAGGAAGAAGCACGGGCAGTTGATGCTTGTGTGGAAGATGGATACGGAGCATTTATGCTTATAATATTCTATTTTGTTTCTTTGTACTATATTGTATAACTTGACTTGATACAAGTTGTAAGTTATATTTCCGCTACTCTGATATACTCTGATATGTAATGTTTTGTATAATTCGCGTTTAAGACGCGAAAAATTTTTAGGGTGTTACATTTGGTATCAGAGCGGTTCGACCTAGTCGGACGTAGAGACCTTATGGTCAAAAGGTTAGATTGTGTCAGCTAGGGACTTAGACAATTAAATGTCAGAACCTTTCAGTATATCATGTGATGTATTGAGTCAGGATCCACTCAATGTTTCATGTGAGTTACTGAGAATGATGACAGTTAGTTGCCTCGGCCCCGAAAATGTCCAAACCCTACACCATAGAAATTCGGCCTTCTCGGTTTTATCGAGCACGCGCGAAAGCAAAGGGCTATAGTTGGTGTTCGCGGCAAGTAATGGGCAGCCAAGTTGGTTCGAGGAAACGGTGGACGAATGTTCAATCAGTGAACCAGGTGCAATTGCAAAAATTGCCGTGGAAGTTATCGTAGGTTCTGCAGGGAACTACAATTAAGAAAAGCCTTCAGGCGGTAATAATGACAGTATCGTAAGACCCGTTAAGATTAATTGATGCACCCGAGGTCCTGACCGTTGATTAGTCGGTGTAGCAGTTATGGGAACATTGTTCTATATATAACCTTACTTTATGGATAGAATAAACCCCAGCTTAGATTGCAGTTAGAGGTTTCCTCTGGATAGCTGCGAGTATTGATAAGGTTCCTTTTTCCTTAAAGCCATACTGCGAAATGCTATGAAGCCGATCTAGTAAGTTGTAGTGCAATCTCAGAATTGGCTACAGAGCCCAATGCGGATCAAATTAGTTCTGATCACAGTTTTGAACCAAGTCTCAATCAAGATGAGTTCAGTGGGTGACTTTGATGGTAACATGTACTGGGTTTCAAACAATTCCCCGTTACGGTAATATTTCAGAAAGAGTGATCTTTGGATTGAAAGATTTGCACCTACACTCTGGATGCTAATGTTAAACTTTCAGATGAGGAACTTGAGGAACATCTTTTAACCTATTCTGAAAGCTCGTTTTCAATCAAGTTATAGAATGGGCGTGGAAGACGATAATTGGATGGCACTCATGGACCGTTATTCGATTCTAAGAAATGACCGCATAATGAAAATGAGATGTCACATGTGAGGAAAATATATTCAAGCCGATTGATATATATATATATATTTTGAGAAAGCTAGTCTCGGTATGTGAGAAAATTTCGATAGTTCTCCGACTTGTTTTATTTATAACTTCTAATCCGAACTCCGATTCTTATGTTCCGGGATGCGTTGGAAAGCTAACGAAAATGTCTACACATTCGAGTAGTTTGTGAATCAGTTGTTCAGTGGTATTCTGAACTGTATCTCTGTATTATCCCAAGTTGTTTGATACTAAAGCGGTTGTAGGACATAAACCTATTAGAAGCTTGGGAATTGGAAAGAGAACTTCCAGTAGTTAAAATGAGATTCCTAAACACCTTTGTTTTAGGATGATACTCATTATAGTTTTCCTATGGACCTATTCCCGGAAAAGGTTGTTAGCAGCTTTAGCTTTTCAACAGTCGGTAGAGTTGCCAAAAGCTAACGATTATGAGGTATGTCACCAGTATATCCAAGGGTGGAATATTCAATTTCTTAAAGTGTTGTTGTGCTATAGTAAGACGTAATTAAGTGAGCGTGGGACACCTTACTTATTGTTAAGCAAGACATGTTCCATGCCAAATGGATACGTTAAAGAGGTTATGGTTATGTTTGAACGTTTGTGGAGCCGGAGAGTTGTGGGACCAAAGGAATGACTAAAGTGGTGAGAATTGTTCTCGGAATCAACGTTGGAAGCATCATCTTGTGCCCGTTTGATTCCGTAGAAGAATCCTTCTATTTTGATTATTTCTTTGATAATTATAATAATCGGTTTGACTTCGTGATGAATCCAAACATAAACGTTCCGCTTAGAGTAAGTCCTACTTAGCTAGGAAAGCGGTTATGTATCAAGCGAGGGATCTATGTGGTTAGATTCTTTTATGCTTGAATATTTGAGTATTAGGCTCCATTCAAGAGAATGGTTGGCTTTAGAAAAGTTGTTTGACGTATGATCCATACCTTAGTTAATGACCCTAAGGACCATGATGATGAGGCTGCTGAAGTATATAATAGTTATAACAGGAACTGTATGGTGCTGCAAATTTGAAGGAGAGTACGAGGAGTATTTGTGATACTTTTAACGAAGTTTTAACTACATAAAATGTAACGTAAGACTATGCTATTCCAAACAGATCAGTCAAGAAATGTTGTTTTGATTGGAAAGTGGCTAGTTCGGCAATCACTCGTCTATATTCAATGAAATAAAGTCAAAGGACTTTGATCTGTAATCCATTTGTAATGCATGAAATTTTGGTTCACAAGTTACATTAGCAACTACCGTGATTAGTTACTGAGTTAGTAACATTGGTATAATATTATTAATAGTCCCTAATCTAAAGAATATTTTGATATTTGAGATCGGTACATCCTTGTAGCACTATTGTTGATGGAATCCAAGTGAATGAATAATAGATTTTGTTCAAGGGAAAGGTTGGTTGGAATAGTCATCTGACTTATAGGTTCTGAAAGGCCGTCCATGTGTGTGAAAATATCCGGATTTCGGAATTAAGTTTCGAAGATCGAGTTACGAGGTGAAAATACGTCTTATTAGTATTTCGGGTTAACGAAGAAACAAACTCCTATGGGTAAGTGGGAAGATTATTTCACATTCAAATGTTTCCAAGAAAATTTTTACAAAACCGTTACCCATTTGTGAGATAGTCATGAAATCATTAGTAACAGAGTTTAACCCAAAGTTCTAATAGTACGGTATCCCATAAAATCGGAACATGATATTACCTAGTTTTCCCACAAGTTGGGGTGCTCCTGTGTTACTTGTTGGAAAGAAAAGATGGGAGCAGGAGGTCGGGTATAAATTACCTCCAGTTGGATAAAGTTATGGTTAAGAATAAGAATCTATGCTTAGGTTGTTTAGCTTCAAGGTGAAGCAGTGATTTCAAAGTGTGGTATAAAGTCGGGTTATTTTAATTAAAAGTTAGGACTTAGATATTCCGAAGATAGTTATCCATACTAGATATGGACATTACGAGTGAGTAATGCTCTTTGGTCTAACTAATGTTCCTACGGTATTCATGGACTACATGAACCGAGTTTTTCACCCGTACTTAGACTAATTGTTGAAATTCTCATTGATAACATCTTGGTATACATTAAGACTATGGTGGATCGTGACTTACATCTCCGCATTGTCTGAATATACTTCGAGTAAAGAAGTTGTACACTAAACCTCTGAAGTGCGATTTCGGGAGGTTTGAAGTGAAATGTCAAGGATATGTGGTATCCAGTCTGTTATGGCAGTAGATTCTAGTAAGGATGAAGCTGTGATGAATTGGGAGTTACCGTTATCGGTCACAGAAGTAAGGAGTTATGAGAATTAATTGATTTGTATAGTAGGTTTATCGGAAGATTCTCACAGTAGTTATTTCACTCATTCGGTTAACTTGTAAAGGTCAGTCGTTCGAATGAAATTTCGATGGTGAAGTATGTTCTAGAGTTGAAAGGCAGGTTGAGTTCTGCTTCAATCTTTATTCTTCTGAATCCGTCCCTGAGTTCTAAATTTACAATGACGCCTTGGGAAGGGTTTAGTATGTGTTTGGTGCTGAATCAACAAGAGGTAGTTGTGCACCCATGTAAGAGAAGCCTCATGAGGAGAATTATCTAACTCATGATTAGTAATGGGCAAATTCTGTGTATATAGTGAAAAACTGAAGATAGCTCTGAGTCGATAAAAAGGGTTATGTTGACAAAAGGAGTAGACTACTAGAGTTGGATCTGATGATCCTGAATTGTAAGAGTTACATCAACCATTGTTACCGGTAGAGCATTACCGGCGAAGAAACTCAATTCTCGAGTGTATTGTACTAGTGGAGTATTGTATAGTTTTATCTTGGGCATTGTTCAATTTAAATGAAGTATTTCTTGTATCCTAATTGAGGAAAGACATTCTAATCCCACTCAACTGTGGAGTTAGGAATGATTGATCTTTGACTAATTCGTCATTTCACCAAATCCAAGTTATATCTTAGGTCATGAAGAGAAAATGCTTGGGCGAGAACAATTACAATTGCTTAAGGAGTTTGTAATCGTTTTTCGTTCAGAAGCTATTTGGGAATTAGAGGGCGATATGCGGATTAGATATCCGTATATATACTCTTGAGGTATGTTTGTCAAATTTTGAGGACAAAATTTTTCAAGTTGGGGTGATTTGAACATCCACTAATTTCGTTAATTTCAAATTAAGAAATTAACGAGTGATTTATTATCCGAATAAATAATAAATCAAGTTTCGGATATGAGGTTATTCTGAAAGCAATTTATAATTGCTAGAAAAAAATAATTTAAAGGCATGATTGAGCGGAAATTAGTACTCTAAGGGTATTTTAGTATTTATACCACTCACCCAAAATGATCTCCGAGACATCAAAAATATCCAAATACTCTCTCATTCCCCAATAGAGTTAAAATAATGGAAAGAAAAGTAAGGGATTGAGAGAGAGAGAGGCCACTGAAGGCAGAGAGAGAGATAAGAAAGGAATAAAGAAAAAAAAAAATAGAAAAGAAGGAGAGAATCGAGAGAGAGACCCGAGAGAAAGAAGAGGAAATGGCGTGAGAAGAGGAAGAAATGGGTATGGAGGAAGAAGAGGAAAAATGGAAGCCTTAAACTCATCAAAACACAATTCTTCCTTCACCAAAAATGATCTCCTCATCATCCTCTTCGATTTGGTACCAAAATCATCATCAACAACTCACACTCTCTCACTTTGCCATTTTCGAATTTGAAGCTCAAAATGGAGGTTTTGTTGTTCAAGCTCAAAGGAAAGCTTTGAATGGTGTTTGGGAGCGAGTTTAAGGTGGATTGTGCATATATTGAGGTCCAATTTGGGGTTTGTGAAGAATCAAAAGGTTAGGGTTCAAATTGGGATTATGGGTGAATAGTGAATTGAAGCTTGAAGACGATGAATAGTGATTTGGAGGAGTTGCGGCTTAGGGGTTTGAATTGGAAGCTTGGATTGAGCTGAATTTCGGTTTGGGTAGCTTTGGCTTCGGTTTGGGAGTGTTGGAGGTGTCCGGATCGTGTTCGGTTGAGTTCGAGAATACGGGGATTGTTCGTGTGTTTTCTCGTTCGTGAGCAAATTCCGACATTTTCGTATTTCGTGATTTTCATCACGAGAGGTGAGTTTTACTCGCTTAGGGAATTTAAACATCGTTTTTGAACTATGTTTGAATGATTTTCAAATTTCAAGTTTCGAGAATTTTAGAGTCAAAAACGCTATTTTACTGAAAATGACGCGTGTTTGAAGATTTAAAACGAAACCATAATGCTTTGATTTTTGAATTGATATGTTTGGATTTGGATTATGTGTCTTTGTGGTATGCGTGGTTGAAATCGGATTGAAATACGATTTGGAATCGATTGGAGAACGAAGCGGAACGGAATTTGGAACTAAGTTGAGAAGTTCCTATGTTCCCAATGTCCAATGTTCCGTCTCGAAGCTCCATTCGGCTTCAAACTTCTTTTAAATCCTTTTCCTAACCACCTAGAGCATTTATGTGGAATATTGTTTGTTTGGATGTGTTTTAAAGTTGGGTGTGAATTGGTTGAATTTTCAAATCTATTGGAAAACCGTAAAATTTTGTATATGTGTGAAATAATGATTTTGGAATAAAATGATGTCTGGACTGGTTTTTCAGGTGATTATGATTTTTTGGGATGTCCGTATTACAGAGGAAACTCTGCTGAAATTTTGTTAGAAATTTTGATACAAATTCAAAGTGGTTTTGAAATAACGATTAATATTATTATTATTTCGAAAAACCGTAATTAGTATACGTGTGAGGACATATGTTTTGAAAAATTGAATTGAACCAAAATGTTCATTTCTATTTTATATTTGGCGCGGGATGATTATATTCATCAAAACCGGCCTTCTTTGAATAAAATGTTCTATTGTTATTTTTATAATTGGCGCGGGATGATAATGTTCATCTAAACCGGCCCATATTTGACGATATATGAAAAATATCGAGTTGAGGTGACGACCTCTATGTGTTAGTATGCTAGGGGAGGGCAGTCATGAGCCCTGGCCCTAGGCCCCAATGTTAAAAATTATTCCGCCTTTGAGAGTTGTACACTTATTGGCTATGACGGGGTCCACCCATGCTTCTTTAAGGTTGTTGGTGGTGTACTAAAATTAATAAGACTTTATTGTAATTCATTCTTGGATTACCATGTGATTCCGCAATTCATATAACAGAATTGCTAAGAGATCCAGTAAGTACTAACTTGCTGTGTCTAGGTTTTAATTGGCTCATGAGTGTGGCTAGGGGTCACGGTAAAGCTCACTGAGGCAAGTTGTCTCACCCTATCATATGTGGTTTTTTTTTCAGAGAAACAGGATAAAAGAAAAAGGAAGAAGCACGGGCAGTTGATGCTTGTGTGGAAGATGGATACGGAGCATTTATGCTTATAATATTCTATTTTGTTTCTTTGTACTATATTGTATAACTTGACTTGATACAAGTTGTAAGTTATATTTCCGCTACTCTGATATACTCTGATATACTCTGATATGTAATGTTTTGTATAATTCGCGTTTAAGACGCGAAAAATTTTTAGGGTGTTACAGAGGCATTATACTAGTATACTACAAGGGTAGAACTTTCAATTACTTAAAGTAGTGAAAGTGTCGTTGTCCTATAGGAAGACCGAATCATCCAAGTGTTAAACACCTGACTTCTTGTTAGGCAAGACACATTCCTTACCAAATGGTAACTCTAGGAGTTATTGTTATGTTTGGAGATTTGTGGAGTTGGAGGGTTGTGGGACCAAAGGAATGAGTAAAATAGTGAGAATTGTTCTCGGAATCAACGCTGGAAGCATTATCTTGTGCCTGTTTGATTCCGTGGAAGAATCCTTCTATTTTGATTATTTCTTTGATGTTATAATAATTAGCTCAACTCAAGTGACTAATCCAAATATGCACGTTTAAGCCTAGAGTAGTCAACAATACAACATGGTGGAACAAAGTTTAGAATTTCTAGTAAGTCTTACTTAACTAGGAAAGTTGTTATGTATCAAGCGAGAGAGATCTTTATTGTTTAGATCTTCTCATACTTAAGTGAATGAATAGTAGACTCAGTTCAAGAGAATAGTCGGTTGACTTATAGGTTCTGAAAAGCCATACATCTGCGTGAGACCATCCGAATTTAGTAATTGAATTCAAAGACTGAGTCGCGAGGTGAAGATACTTTTTATTAGTATTTCAGGTTAGCAAAGAAATAAACTCCTATGGGTAAGTAAGAAAATTATTTCATATTCAAACTTTTCAAGAAACTTTTACATAACCTTTACCCATTTGTGAGTCAGTTATGAACACTGTAGTGACAGAGTTTAACCCGAAGTTCTAATAATACTGTACCAAATAAAACCGAAAGGTGATATTCCCCAGTTTACTACAAGTTGGGGTGCTCCGGTGTTACTTGTTGAAAAGAAAGACGGGAGCAGGAGGTCGTGTATGTATTACCTCCAGTTGAACAAAGTTACTATTAGGAATAAGTATCCTTGCCAAGAATAAGTGATTTGCTTAATCAGCTTCGAGGTGCAGCAGTGTTTTCAAAGATTGGTCTAAGGTCGGGTTATCTTTAAATTCAAGGTTAGGAGCTATGTCTCTGATGTAAGGTCTAAGACAGGTTGCTATGTTTTTGATATTGGTAAATATCGAAAAGCTTGGGTATGTTTAGTATCCGAAACAGAGTTTGTGTCCTCTGAATATGTCTAATTCGTTCATTTCATTAAAGTATTATTTTGGAAAACCAATGTTGTAACAGACCCATGGAGTAGGAAATTTATTCACACGGTGGAACTGACCATCCACGAAATGACATTGTTGGGATCTTTTAGAGAATTGAATCTCAAAGTGGCAGCAAAGAAGAGTCGGATAATGTTCAGAGTTTCGAGAATTTTAGAGTCAAAAACGCTATTTTCCGAAAATGACGCGTGTTTGAAAATTCAAAACGAAACCATAATGCTTTGATTTTTGAATTGTTATTGTTTGCCTGGATGTGTTTTAAAGTTGTTTGGTTGATTTAATTGAATTTACAAATCTTTTGGGAAACCGTAAATTTTGTATATATGTGGAAATTAATGATTTTTGAACAAATTGATGTCTGGACTGGTTTTTCAGGTGATTATTATTTTTGGGATGTCCGTATTACAGAGGAAACTCTGCCGAATTTTTGTTAGACATTTTAATACAAATTCAAAGTGGTTTTTGAAATAACGATTAATGTTATGATTATTTCGAAAAACCCGGAAAATCTAGAGTACGTGTGGGAACCATATGTTTTCTAACTTAAATGTTGACTGGACAGAGTCTTATGAGCGTGTGCGGATACTAATATGTTATCGCAACATATTATGCATTGAGTTATAATCCGGTATATATATATTATATCGTGTATATGAGATGGCCCTATGTGGGTGTGATACAAAATTATATCGAGTCGGGGTGACGACCTGTTGTATTAGCATACTAGGCGGGAGGTCATATGCCCCTAACCTAGGCCCCATAAAATAATTTCCATGTGTTGGAAAGGGGTTCACCGGGATTAGCATTGTGTATGCAGTCGGTGTTATGCTATGAATTCACCGATTAGCATTGTGTATGCGATCGGTGATTAGCACTTTGTGTGTGCGATTGGTGGTTAGCACTGTGTGTGTGCAATTGATTATGTGCGTGGTTTATTAGTTAAACCACGAAGTAAATAAATGTTTTTATAAATGGACCGAGTGATAGGTAAGGGGTCGCGGTAAGACTCACTGAGATATGTTATCTCACCCTATCATATGTTGTTGCTTTTCAGATTAACAGGGAAAGAAGAAGGTCTGTATGGCACGAGTAGGTGGCATGCTCGAATAGAAGGTTGAAGATTTAGTCTTCCTTTCTGTCTTTAGGTTTTCCTTGTTATTTTTGTATCAGTTATGACTTAAAATTTGTTTAAGTTATTTATTGGTTTTCCGCTATTCTTGTAAGGATTGTAAATCTAAGCAAGGAAATGTATACTCTGATGTAAGCTAATTTGTATGTTTTGGTATTTCTATTGTTTAGAAATACTAGGGTGTTACAGAGAAAACATTTGAATAATATAAATAAATAATGAATTAGATAAGTATGTCATAATTATATCCAAATTACTCTAAATTACATAACATAAGTATCGCCTAAACTGGTCTATTTAAAGAGATAATTGGTTGATAATTCATTGTAATTTTAAAATATTCTTATAAAAATGGTTCCTTAAATTTCTATTTTCATCTCCTATTATCATTACAATATTTATTAACATCATATAATACTAAACTAAATTATATTAAATTGTCTGAAAACTGTTCCTTTCGTTTTAATTATATGTATTTAAATTTTTTTTACAAACAGCCAGATTGCCCGAATTTATTATTAAAAAAATGAAAAGGAAAAATACATAGAAAATCGAAGGGGGGACTAGACCAAAATCCTTGCCAACACAGAAAAATAAAACAATAATAGAGAGCCCCAAATAGAGCCCCTAAAATACCACAACCTACAAAGCTAGACATAAACCTAAATAGTCAATCCAACTAACAGTTTAGAAGATACTCAAGCAACTAGATTAAAAGGATTCGGATGCACTTAGCTCTCGGCGTGTATTGTAACCAACAAAAAAACATTATATCTATAATATTTTTTTAAATAATATTTGTATAATCCCGTGCATCATGCGAGGTTATCCCCAAGTAAATATCTAAAGGAAGCTTTTTTCAAGCCTCTAAGATGCTCCACATCATCCTCATTAATTTTTCAATTAGATTTTCAATTATTATTAATATCTTTTTATAATTTACACATATAAGGAGACTTATATTAATGATTACATATTAAGGCTAAATTATTAAGACCCTTTATATTTTTCAGTTATTATATAATTAAAGACAATAAGTGTATTGATATGAGTTGAATAAAAATAAAAAGACATAAAGTTTGATGACTAGGAGAGTTGAGCATTATTTTATTATTTATAAAAATAAAAACCACATGAAATATAAAAAAACGTAGACTTTAGCTTCATATCTTTTAAGAAAAATTGTGTTCACTTCCATATTTATATTTATTTATAATTTTCATGAATTTTTGTTGTAAGAATAGTGTATTTTCCTCTTTTATTTTTAGAAAGGAAAAAGAATATCTTTGGCGATGGCTAATCTTTGGGTTACTTTTGGTCAAAAAGAAAACTATTGGTTACTTTGGGTTTATTAATTTAAATTTTGTTTTAATAGTTCTCTTATACTTTATTTGAGTTTTTTTATACTACATTTTTAATCGGAATATGAATGGTTTTAAAAAAACACAATAGTTTCAAAACGTCATATATTCTAATCTATTAACTTAATCTCATATTTCATCCCCTTTTTCTTTGACATTTCCAACAAATTAATCTCTTATCTAAATAACTAATTATAATATATTAAAGTATATAATTATAATATTAATTTCAGACACTTTATGTTTTGTAACATCCCATATTAAGTTGTAATATGTTTTATTTATTATTTAATTAAGACTTGCAACCACATACATATTCCATCCACTTTTTCTTTGACGGTAGATATTCCATCCACTTTATCAAAAATAAACTAACTATATGTAATATATTGACATAATTATAATAATAATTTCAATCAAATTACTATTGTCTTTATATATTATTATTATATTATTATTATTATCACTTTGTGATTTAAGGTTTCACACAAGAAATTTTTTGTCTTTTACGTTTTTAAATAAATTGTGCTTTACATTTATAAATAAACACTATTTGTATTCCTAAAAAAAATACTATTTGAAAAGCATTTATAACCACTATTTTAATTTCCACTAGGCCTAAAAATACTGATGACATTAATATTATATTACTATTATTAATCACTTATAACTATTGGACTCTAAAAGTCACATTCTTACTAACTATATAAACTCTACATACACACACCCTACCTACTCCTCTTAATTTCATTCCCCTTTTATGTTGAGTTAGTGTCATTAGTGTAGTGAGTTTGTTTTTGATGTTCTCTAAGTTTGAGTCACTTCATTTTTTTCATTTCCTTGCAAGTTGGGAGAGTTATTCTCAATTTGTGATCGTTGAATATTGTTGTTTTGTTTGTCAGATACTTCTCATGAAGAGTTAATTGTAGGCGATCAAATTACTTTAAATCTATATGTGATTGTTGTATATATTGTTCTTTATCCAATGCTTCTCATGGAGTTTTATATTGTAGGTGATAAAATTATAGACTTTCTAGGTTGACTGTGAGTTTCGAAGTTCTTTTTGGGTCGTGTCGGTTTGAAAATCGGTAATTGAATCCGTAGAAAACTTTTAATAAGAGTTCCCCAGAATGTCTATAGAAGATTCTAGCTATTTTAGAAACATGTGTGTTTGTGTAGGTTATAAATTGATCTTTTTGTAATCATGTTTACACCGACTTCTAGATCTATTTTGTCAATATATAATAAGGCATGGAGGATAAAAAGATAAGGCTACAAATTCGATGATGGTATTTTTTTTTTTTTGGTTTGTTTATTTGTATTCAACAAGTGATTTCGTTAGGCTGACGGGGGTGATAAGTGATTCAATTAATAGACATGACTACATTAAATAAAACTTAGTGTGTTATTAGTGTTAAATTGTAGTGGGTAATTTAATAATGCATTTGGTTTTTACTTTAGTTATTTCTTGCTCATTGGTGTCTTCTTGATTGCCTAGACCGTTACACTAATACTTATCAATTATATTTTAAGAAAAAAGCTTAAAGAATAATTAAAATACATATTATAATATTTACCTAAATTTATTATTTTAATAATTTTCTTTAAAATAATTAGATGAAACTGAATATTATTAATTAAATAGTTTAGATAAATTTAAAAGATTATGATACACGTGCATTTTACTTTTTTATTTGCAACATTAAGTTAAGTAGATATAATTACATAAATGATAAAATAAATGAGTGTAAAATAAACAAAATAAAATATTGATTATTATTTTGAATGAGATGTTTTCTCTAATATAATTTTTATACAAGATTGTGTATTGATAACCTATTGCTTATTAATATTAGAGTTAAATATGTTTTTTGAAGGAAGTTAAATATGTTTTTAGTTCCTAAAAAATGCAATTTTGATTTTAGTCCCTATAAAAAATTCACTCACTTTTAGTGCCCACATGCACTGTCAATGCTTTTAGTCCCTTATGACTTATAATAGCGCTTAGAGATGCTCTAAAAGGCCCCAATTAAAAGTTATAAGACTAAAAGCATTGACGAAGAAAAAAATGTGGGGAATAAAAGTGAGTAAAACTTTTATAGGGACTAAAAGCAAAATTTGTAAAATTTGTAAAGACCAAAAATATGTTTAACCTTTTAGATTATACTTGTAGAAAAAATTATTATCATTATTTTTTAAAATAATAATTCTGTTTAATATTGTAAATACTAAATACCATATATTTCTTTTAAATCTTCTTCATATTATTGTAAAAATAAATAATAGAGAATTTATTTGTTTATTATTATTATTGTTTTTTAAATTCAATTTTAAATCAAAATTCTTTAACTTCACTTTTATGTTGCTTTCTATGATTTATCTTTCACCATAGATATTTATCTATCTATATTTTAAATTTACACCACTAAATTCCACATATTAAATAGTATTATAATCTTCTTACTAAATATAATGAAAAATATTGTATTAAGTTAAAAATTAATTAACATGAAAATGTATTTACAAATATTTATACCATATCTATCTATCTATCTATCTATGAAAAGGAATCCCCAAAGGAAGCTCCACAATTTTTCTCAACAGTTTTAAAAGAACTTTCTCTATTCATTTCACTTTAATAATAAAATAATATTTCGAAACAGATAATCTCATAAAAACTATTAACAATTATTTATATTACAACCCACATACACTATATAAGGAACATCTAAAATTAAACTTGAAAAATTATAACAACCTCGCAACGCATACGAGCATTCCTCAAGTAAATCTCTAAAGGAAGCTTTTTTCCAAGCTTTAGAATGCTCCACATCATCTTCATTTATTTTTCAATTTGCTTTTTCACTATATTACTTATTGTCTTAATTATTTATTATTTCATCAAAACTATTATAATTGGTAAATATATTTATTCAATTAATTTTAATTTTTGACCAATTCTAACAATAATATAATTTATTTGAGTTGTGAATAATTGGTATAAAATTATTCATTGTGAATTTTTTAACGTACAATCAACCATGAGTTTTCTTTTTAGTTGTAGCTTTTATAGTTACTTTTGAAAATATAAATAATGATAATTGTTTAACTAATAGTGGGAAATAAAACCATTGTATCCAAACATTCATTATTTACTGGTCTAAAAAAACCATTCATTATTTAAATAACGTTACAATATTATCTCATACGTTAATCAAATTTTTAACAAACATTTTCACTTTAAATATCCTTACAATTATTTTGATATATTTAGGATTAGGATTAATTTTAAGTATATGTGAACAAATGTTATAATTTCAGTAAAAATATACCTAAATTATTAAAAAAATAAATAACAATATATATTCCATGTAGTAGAAAGAATATATGAAGTTATTATTTTATATCAATTTTTTGAACAAAAGTTACCTTTATAGGTGTCAATAAAACTATAAAATAAAAATAAACTAAGACTTATTATTCTCTACCCTTGCATCTTTTCATCTCCATTTATTTTTGAACCTTAAAGTAGCTAAAGTGAATAATAGTAAGACAAAAAGGCAAACACGTAGAGAAATAAAAGGAACGTTACAATATTTTAATGGTAAAAATGAAGGTTACATTTATCATTTAATTAAGGAATTACTATATAAACAGTAAAATCTTGAACATTGTTGTCAATTGGAATCAGTAGCACATTGTGGTATGTCTTTCCATTGAATTGATAAGAAAATGATGCATGGAAAGAAATTGGTGCATTGATTGTCGACAAGAGAGAGTTAGAGGTTTTGGAAAACATAGGGGTATCCATGAAATTGGAGTTATTAGTCTCAATGAGTAAAAATATATTGTTTTTATTTTTGATAGTATCGGTCTTAATTAAACATATGATAGTGTGGGGTAATTTAAATTATTGACACAAGTGTAATCAATAAACTAGAAATAGTGAGTTTGTCCATTGAAATTACATAACTCACGACAATAAATTATTATTTTTGTTCCGTTTGAGAGTAGTTTATTGAGAGTAAAACTATGTTGTTCCAGAGTAGTTTATTGAGAATAAAACTATGTTTAGTTTTTTTATACAACTATCGATGAAGCTTTTTAAAATGGGTTGTAAATCGCAAATATAAAAAAAAAAACTTATCATGTTTAGACCTAAAACTAAAAACTTGGTTTTAAAAGATGTAATGTATTGAACAGTTTATTGAGTTTTAAACTAAGCTTAGTTTTTTCAACAACTTTTTTATGAAGATTTTTAATGAGTTGTCAACAGAAAATATAAAACTTTTTTTTAAGATTTTTTTTGTGTGTAACTAAAAAAACTGAATATTTTGTCCTAAGATATTTTATGCATTGAAGTTAATTTTATGAAAGATAGTCTTCATAGTCTCATTTAATATAAAACTTTTTTTTAATATTTTTTTTGTGTGACACTTCGGACGAGAACTATTCCAATGGTCACAGTGGACGAGAACTATTTTATGAAAGAAGAGAAGAAGAAGAGAAGAAATGGGTAAGGAGGAAGAAGAGGAAAAATGGGAGCTTTAAACTCATCAAAACACAATTCTTCCTTCACCAAAAATGATCTCCTCCTCATCCTCTTCGATTTGGTACCAAAATCATCATCATCAACTCACACTCTCTCACTTTGCCATTTTGGAATTTAAGTGGAAAATGGAGGTTTTGTTGTTCAAGCTCAAAGGAAAGCTTTGAATGGTATTTGGGAGCGAGTTTAAGGTGGATTACGCAAATATTGAGGTCCAATTTGGGGTTTGTGAAGAATCAAAAGGTTAGGGTTCATATTGGGATTATGTGTGAATAGTGAATTGAAGCTTGAAGACGATGAATAGTAATTTCATGGAGGTTTTGTGATTTATTGTAGGTTCAAAGGATCGAGCGGATTCGATTGTCGTCGAGCGTAAAGTTTATGCGAGGAACGATCGTATGCGGTTATGTAGATTAAGCTTATGGGTTTCGACTTGGAGTTATTCGGTTTGAGTTCGAGGATACGGGGATTGTTCGTGTGTTTTCTCGTTCGTGAGCACATTCCGACATTTTCGGTATTTCGTGATTTTCATCACGAGAGGTGAGTTTTACTCACGTTTAGGGTTTTAAATTTTGTTGGTGTGCTTGGTTTAAAAAGGTTTTCAAATTCGGGTTTTAAATCAAACTTGAGTTGAATTTACAAATCTTTTGGAAAACCGTAAATTTTGTATATGTGTGGGAATTAATGATTTTTGAACAAAATTGATGTCCGGATCGGTTATACTGATTAAATGTATTATTTTGGGATGTCCATATTTCGAGAGGAAGCTCTGCTAATTTTGTTAGAACTTTTGATGCATATCCAAGTGGTTTTGAATTAAGCGGTTAATGTTATGAATATTTTGAAAAACCGTAAAACCTAGAGCACGTGTGGGAACCAAATGTTTTATAACTTAAATGTTGATTGGATTGATTTCATGAATTCATTGACATTATAATATATCATAGATTGAATTATGTTTCGATATATAAATTATATCGAGTATAGGAGCCCAATGCGGGTGTGATATATAAATTATATCGAGTCGGGGTGACGACCCTGTTTTTTTTGTTAGCATGCTAGGTGAGGGAAGTCATGAGCCCTTGACCTAGGCCCCGTTCATATATTTATGCTGCTCTTAGGATTTGCGCTTCACTCGAGCTTGCGGAGTTGGTGATGTGCTAAAACTTTTAAATGTGTATATTGTGATTTTGTCACTCGAGCTTCTTTAGGTTGTTGGTGACATGTCACAAGTGATTAATAAAGAGGATAGTGCATAGCCATCAAGAATTGGGCTATGAACTATAGATAAGTAATTTAAGTTGTACATAGTCATCCAGAATCGGACTATGAACTCGTATGTAATTCATTTATCGGATTACACATGATTGATTGTATATTGTAATTCTTTTTGAATTACTAATTATGGTTTTATAAATGGACCGAGTGATAGGTAAGGGTCACGGTAAGACTCACTCGAGAACAAGTTGTCTCACCCTACAAATGTTGTTGTTTTTCGAGAGAAACAGGGAAAGAAGATCCTTTATGGCTCAAGTGGATGGAGAGCTCGAGAAGGAAATTGAAGATGTAGTTCTTCTAGTTTTACTTATGTTTACCCTTGTTATCTTTGTATTCGATGTATATAACTTGAATTTATTCTAAGTTATGTATCGTTTCGCTATTCTTGTAAAGATTGTAAATCTAAGCGGAAATGTATCTCTCGATGTATGCTAAATAGGTACACTTTAGTATTTCTACTAGATAGAAATATGAGGGTGTTACATTTTGGTATCAGAGCAGTTCGACCTCGTCGGACATAGAGACCTTATGGTCAAGAGGTTAGATAGAGTCAGCTAGGGACTTGGACAATTAAATGTCGAACCTTTCAAAGATATTATGTGAAGTATTGAGTCGATCCACTCAATGTTTCATGTGAGTTCACGAGAACGATGACGATTAGTTGCCTCGGCCAAAAAATGTCCAAACCCTAAACTATAGGAATTCTGGCCTTCTCGGTTTATCAGAGCACGTAGCGGAAGCAGAGGGCTACAGATGGTGTTCTGAAGCAAGCAATGGGCAGCCAAGTTGGTTCGAGAAATTAAGGCGATCGCTCACCAATGAACTCGGTGCAATTGTAGAATTGCGATGGAAGCTATTGTAGGTTCTACAGTGGAACCGCAATTAAGCAAAGCCTTTGGCGATAATAAAGCCGATGATCGTAAGATCTGTTAAGATTAATTGAAACCCCAAATCTCGACCATTGATTAGTCACTATCGATTCTCAAATACGGTTTTACGATAACCTTACCTTATGGTTAGAGTAAACCCCAGCTTATGTCGCAGTTAGAGACATTCTTTCAGATAACTGCAAGTATTGATCAGGTTCTTTTCCTCAAAGCCACATTTTGAAATGCCATGAATCCGATCTAGTAAGTCAGTAGTGCAATTTCGGTATTGGCTCTGAAACCAAATGTTGATGGAGTCGGTTCCGACACGGTTTCTGAACCAAGTTCCATTCAAGATGAGATTAGTAGGTTATGGTAACCGAAATAACCTTATTATTACCTTGGGATTATGAGCAAGCCAATCCTGGTCTGTGAGAAATTTTTGTCAGTTCTCCGACTTGTTTTATTTATAACTTTTAATTCGGAACTCCGATTTTCATGTTCCAAGATGCGTTGGAAAGCTAACGAAAATGTCTACATGTCTGAGTAGGTTGTGAACCCTGTTTCCATTTGAATTCTGAAATGTATTTCTACCTTACCATAAGTGGAAGTAGACCATAACTTCATTTGAGGTTTGGGAAGTTGAAAGAGGACTTCTAGTCAGAAAGATTAGATACCTAAACACCGGTTTAGAATGATGATCATTGTAATTTTCAAAAGGATCTATTTCATGGAAATGGTTAATAGTAGTCATAGCCTTTCAACAATCAGAAGAGTTTTCAAAAGCCAACAACAATGAGGCATTATACTAGTATACTACAAGGGTAGAACTTTCAATTACTTAAAGTAGTGAAAGTGTCGTTGTCCTATAGGAAGACCGAATCATCCAAGTGTTAAACACCTGACTTCTTGTTAGGCAAGACACATTCCTTACCAAATGGTAACTCTAGGAGTTATTGTTATGTTTGGAGATTTGTGGAGTTGGAGGGTTGTGGGACCAAAGGAATGAGTAAAATAGTGAGAATTGTTCTCGGAATCAACGCTTTGGAAGCATTATCTTGTGCTGTTTGATTCCGTGGAAGAATCCTTCTATTTTGATTATTTCTTTGATGTTATAATAATTAGCTCAACTCCGTGACTAATCCAAATATGCACGTTTCGCCTAGAGTAGTCAACAATACAACATGGTGGAACAAAGTTTAGAATTTCTAGTAAGTCTTACTTAACTAGGAAAGTTGTTATGTATCAAGCGAGAGAGATCTTTATTGTTTAGATCTTCTCATACTTAAGTGAATGAATAGTAGACTCAGTTCAAGAGAATAGTCGGTTGACTTATAGGTTCAGAAAAGCCATACATCTGCGTGAGACCATCCGAATTTAGTAATTGAATTCAAAGACTGGAGTCGCGAGGTGAAGATACTTTTTATTAGTATTTCAGTTAGCAAAGAAATAAACTCCTATGGGTAAGTAAGAAAATTATTTCATATTCAAACTTTTCAAGAAACTTTTACATAACCTTTACCCATTTGTGAGTCGATTATGAACAACAGTAGTGACAGAGTTTAACCCAAGTTCTAATAATCTGTATCAAATAAAACCGAAAGGTGATATTCCCGATTTACTACAAGTTGGGGTGCTCGGTGTTACTTGTTGAAAAGAAAGACGGGAGCAGGAGGTCGTGTATGTATTACCTCCAGGTTGAACAAAGTTACTATTAGGAATAAGTATCCTTGCCAAGAATAAGTGATTTGCTTAATCACCTCGAGTGCAGCAGTTGTTTTCAAAGATTGGTCTAAGGTCGGGTTATCTTTAAATTCAAGGTTAGGAGCTATGTCTCCGATGTAAGTCTCTAAGACAGGTTGCTATGTTTTGATATTGGTAAATATCGAAAAGCTTGGGTATGTTTAGTATCCAAATGTAGTTTGTGTCCTCTGAATATGTCTAATTGTTCATTTCATTAAAGTATTATTTTGGAAAACCAATGTTGTAATGAGACCCATGGAGTAGGAAATTTATTCACACGGTGGAACCGACCATCCACGAAATGACATTGTTGGGATCTTTTAGAGAATTGAATCTCAAAGTGGCAGCAAAGAAGAGTCGGATAATGTTAAGGCACGCGTCAATTTGACGCTTTGAGAAATCTAATCGGTGAAGCCACAGAGGTTGGTGTTGAGCTACAATCTCGTAAATGATTACAAGATTATACCAAGCAAATGAAGGTATTATCTCGCTGATGGTAGGGGTTGTGTACCCAATGTGATTAATGTTAAGAGTCCGATTTTAAGAAGCTCATCGAAGTTGGTATTCAATTCACCCTGGATCCACCAAGTTGTATAATGATTGGAAATAGATGTAAGGGTGGCCAGGTAGGAAATCAGGTATTACGGGATTTGTATCCAAGTGCTTGACTTGACAAAGGGTTAAAGTAGAGCACGGGAAACTGGTGGGTCAGTTTCATTCATTGGATGTTCCAATGTGTAAATGGGGAGATATCTCTATTGATTTTGTTATGGGTTTGCCAAGATCGCGAACAAAGTTTACTTCTCAATTTTGGAAAGTTTTAGATGAGACTTTAGGAATTAAAGCGTACGTTAGTACAGCTTATCATCCCCAGGCTGATGGTCAAGCAGAAAGAACTATTCAGACACTTGAGGACATGCTTCGAGCTGGTATACTTGAGAATGAAAGGAGATGGGAAGATCATCTTCCATTAGTTGGATTCGCTTACAATACTAGTTATCATTCCAGTATGGGAATGGCGCCTTCTAAGGTAATGTATGGGAGAAAACGTGGAATTCCAATGTATTGATGGGATGTAGTTGGAATCTGATATGAATCATGAAACCATAGAGAAGATACGACAAATTCGAGAGAGAATGAGAGCCTTCCAAAGTCGGCAAAAAGGGTTATACTGACAAAAGAAGAAGACAATTAGAATTGGAAGTGGTGATAAGATAATTCTGAAAGTATCTCGAACTATTGGTACCGGCAGAACATGGAACAAGGCGAAAAGACACTTCGGACGAGAACTATTCCAATGGTCACAGTGGACACCATTTGGGAGTTGTTAGATGGCATGCGGACTAGATATCCATATCTATTTCATTGAGTTATGTCTTCGCAATTTTGAGGACAAAATTTTTAAAAGTTGGGGTGATTGTAACATCCCTAACTTTGTTAATATCAATCTAAGAAATTAACGAGCGATTTATTATTCGGAGTGATAAATAAATCCAATATCGGATTTGGGACAGATTTAGATAGCATTGTCTATCAATTAAATAAGAGGATTAAAGTGCTCTAGTAATTAAGCTATGTAGCGATTTTGTAAGAAATCGGATTAAAACGGACTTAAGTGAGTGAAAATGAATTAAGGGCATTTTGGACATTTTACTATAAGTCAAATCTCTCACTTATATTGTGGAAAAAAAAAAGAAAAGGAAAAAGAGAGAGAGAGATTGGAGCCGTGAGAGAAGAAGAGGAAAGAAGAGAAGAAGAAGAGAAGAAATGGGTAAGGAGGAAGAAGAGGAAAAATGGGAGCTTTAAACTCATCAAAACACAATTCTTCCTTCACCAAAAATGATCTCCTCCTCATCCTCTTCGATTTGGTACCAAAATCATCATCATCAACTCACACTCTCTCACTTTGCCATTTTGGAATTTAAGTGGAAAATGGAGGTTTTGTTGTTCAAGCTCAAAGGAAAGCTTTGAATGGTATTTGGGAGCGAGTTTAAGGTGGATTGCGCAAATATTGAGGTCCAATTTGGGGTTTGTGAAGAATCAAAAGGTTAGGGTTCATATTGGGATTATGTGTGAATAGTGAATTGAAGCTTGAAGACGATGAATAGTAATTTCATGGAGGTTTTGTGATTTATTGTAGGTTCAAAGGACTGGGAGCGGATTCGATTGTCGCCGAGCGTAAAGTTTATGCGAGGAACGATCGTGCGGTTATGTAGATTAAGCTTATGGGTTTCGACTTCGAGTTATTCGGTTTGAGTTCGAGGATACGGGATTGTTCGTGTGTTTTCTCGTTCGTGAGCACATTCCGACATTTTCGTATTTCGTGATTTTCATCACGAGAGGTGAGTTTTACTCACGCTTAGGGTTTTAAATTTTGTTGGTGTGCTTGGTTTAAAAGGTTTTCAAATTCGGTTTTCGTCAAACTTGAGTTGAAATTACAAATCTTTTGGAAACCGTAAATTTTGTATATGTGCGGGAATTAATGATTTTTGAACAAAATTGATGTCCGGATCTGGTTATACGCTTAAATGTATTATTTTGGGATGTCCATATTTGAGAGGAAGCTCTGCTAATTTTTGTTAGAACTTTTGATGCATATCCAAGTGGTTTTGAATTAAGCGGTTAATGTTATGAATATTTTGAAAAACCGTAAAACCTAGAGCACGTGTGGGAACCAAATGTTTTATAACTTAAATGTTGATTGGATTGATTTCATGAATTCATTGACATTATAATATATCATAGATTGAATTATGTTTCGATATATAAATTATATCGAGTATAGGAGCCCAATGCGGGTGTGATATATAAATTATATCGAGTCGGGGTGACGACCTGTGCTTTTTTGTTAGCATGCTAGGTGAGGAAGTCATGAGCCCTCGACCTAGGCCCCGCTCATATATTTATGTCGCTCTTTGGATTTGCGCTCCTATTAGCTATGGGGTTCACTCGAGCTTGCGGAGTTGGTGATGTGCTAAAACTTTTAAATGTGTATATTGTGATTTTGTCACTCGAGCTTCTTTAGGTTGTTGGTGACATGTCACAAGTGATTAATAAAGAGGATAGTGCATAGCCATCAAGAATTAGGCTATGAACTATAGATAAGTAATTTAAGTTGTACATAGTCATCCGAATCGGACTATGAACTCGTATGTAATTCATTTATCGGATTACACATGATTGATTGTATATTGTAATTCTTTTGAATTACTAATTATGGTTTTATAAATGGACCGAGTGATATAGTAAGGGGTCACGGTAAGACTCACTTGAGACAAGTTGTCTCACCCTACAAATGTTGTTGTTTTTCAGAGAAACAGGGAAAGAAGATCCTTTATGGCTCGAGTGGATGGAGAGCTCGAGAAGGAAATTGAAGATGTAGTTCTTCTAGTTTTACTTATGTTTACCCTTGTTATCTTTGTATTCGATGTATATAACTTGAATTTATTCTAAGTTATGTATCGTTTTCGCTATTCTTGTAAAGATTGTAAATCTAAGCAGGAAATGTATCTCTGATGTATGCTAAATAGGTACACTTTAGTATTTCTACTAGATAGAAATATGAGGGTGTTACAACTGACGTGCGAACTGCGATTAAAGACGACAAGAAAACAAAAGAAGACGACGATAGCGAAAGAGGAAGACCAAAAAGGGTTTTCTATTTCTGAATAGTGAATTCTGAGTAACATGTGTAAGTTGCTAAATAATAAATATTGACCTTTTTCCTTTTGGTGGATCAATTTCAATATATCTTGAGCTTCAACTGATGCAGTAAATATTCAATTCAGAAATTTAAAACACTATTGTAGTTATGTATACGACAGAGCCGATGTAAGAATGTAGAAGATTAAAATGATAGTTGTCATACACAATCACATGAGAATACAGGCAACAAACACAGTAAGAGCGAACAAACCATTATATCAAAAAGCTACAGCAGTGCCACACCCTTGCATTGCATATACCCATCCTGTTCTTCAAGAGAATTCCTTTGATGCCACAAGAAGCTTTCTCAAGCCGGATCTTTGATTATAGCTTAGTGTTATAGCTTCGTCCTAATACATGATTGAAATTATAGCTTAGGGACCTGAGAAACCTGCATCTTCCTCATAAAACTGACCACAATATCCAACAAATTTTACTTTGATGTTTTCGCCTATGTTAATATGCGGAACATGAGCTATTTTTGGCCAGTCTTCGCCTATTTCCTTCCTGCATCGCCTCTCTAAATCAGGGCAGCCATAAATCCACAAGTAGTTCAATCTGTTAAGTTGTTGGAAGGTCGTTGGAAGACAAGTCAACTTTGGGCACATGTAAATTGCCAATCTTTGAAGTGAGGAAAGGTTTCCCAAGCAGTCAGGCAAGGATGACAGGTTTGGAAGATCAGACAATAATAAGGATTGAAGAGTAGTCATATGCTGTAAAGTCTCGTGAAAACCTTCCACTTTCGAACAGCCTCCAATTGTCAATCTCTCAAGACAAGTTAGGTATTTAAAACCTGTTGACAGATTGAACTGATGACAGTCCATAATCTCTAACTCCTTGAGCGAGCCCAATCTTTGCAATACTTCATCTGTCAATGACTCGATGCTGTCACATTGGCTAATATACAACTCTTGGAGGGCACCAAGGTTAATGATTTCCGATGTTGGGAGTTTGGAGTATTTGTGAAAGCCCAGTCTTTTCAAAGAAGTAAGGTTTCGCAGGATCCCATCTGGAAAGCAAGTTAACTCTTTATTATCCGAGAAATGTAGGGATTCAAGATTACTGAATTTATGAAATGAACTTGGTAAATCTTGATTGTATTCCCCTTCTATACACAGATTAGTGAGAGATGGAAGGGAAGGCAAGCTTAGCAAATTAGGACATTCAGTAACTCGAAGTTTGGAAAGACTTGGAAACATATTTTCTCCATCCTCCCTTGATAGCCTCATCAAGTTTGGCAGCTTCTCTAGAATTAGAACTTCCAGAGCCATAAAACCTCCAACTCCACCACTGTAGGACACCTCGCACAGGCATGTTACATGACTCGAGTTAGATATTTTAAGATATTTCAGAGAAGGTAGTTTCCACAGCTCCGGAAGGTTTAAGCAGTTGATGCAATCGCTGAGCTCTAAAGTATTTAATTCCTGGAGAGAAGAACCAGACATCCACTGTGGGAAACATGTACCCTTATATCCTCCCACACCCAAAGATTCAAGTTTTTGGGTATGAGGTTGAAGCACTTCTAAAATCTGCTCAATGTTTTCTTGTAATTGGGACTCTTCATTTCTCTCCCACGACAACCACAATTTGTTCAGGTGCTTCCTCGACATATTGGCTTCTTTGGCATCTGTTGCAGTTTTTACTCTCTCTAGGTGTTTGATGTGAAGCTCTCCCTTAAGGTTCAGTTGTCCCAACTCTTCCAAAAGGGACCCTCTTTTCTTGCCAACAATATATATGCTTAAAGTCCTTAGAGAAGTCAACTTCCCTATCTGTGGGGGCAAGCTTGATAGTGAGTTGCAATTCGTCAAAGACAGATGCTGTAGAGCTTTTAAGCGTGAAAACTTATCAGGCAACTTTTCTAGATTGTAGCATCTGTTTAATTTCAAAACTTGCAAATTGTAAAGACTACAAAGGGATTCCGGAAGAGTTTCGAAGTAACCTTTAGAAATATTCAAATATCTTAGATATTTTAAACAACCAATTGAAGTCGACAATTTGTCTAGTCCGGTTATCGAAAGCACCCTTAAAGAATTACATTCTAATACTTGGGGTGGAAGATAGTTAGTACACAAGTAATCATCATCCATGGTAATGTAGGTCTTCAATAATTTGACATGGTCCAACTGGATAGAATTGACTTTGTCAAATGAGGTCCCCCAATAAATTGAGAGGTGTCGGGTTTTTCCAGATATATCAGCCATACCATTATTATATGTGCCGCAATAAATTTCCTCTGTGACAGATTGGGCAAGATCGTGAACAAGATCATGCATCTTGAAAGATGTAATCTTTCCAAATTTATCTTTCTGAATATCTTGAAAAAACGATCTCCAGTGTAATTCATTCCACACGTTGTTGCCAACATCTTCAGCATCAGACACTTTGTTCGATGAAATGAATCCATTGGCCACCCAAAGTTCAATTAGAAATCGCTTGCTTATTATTTCATCTTTTGGAAATAACGCACAGAAGGCAAAACATTGTCTCAATTTTACTGGCAAGTGCAAGTAACTTAATCTCAAAGCAGGCATGACAGAGTTCTCACCTTGTAAGCTCCATAAGTTGCTTTCCTTGACAGAAATCCACTGTTCTTCCTCTCTTTTAAACCGCAAAAAACTCCCTAATGCTAATGCTGCAAGAGGAACTCCTCCACATTTCTTTAGTATCTCCTTCCCTATAGCCACAAGCTCTGCATGTTCTACCTCATTTGGTCCAAATGCTCGTTGTTTAAACAACTCCCAACAGTCTTTGTCAGATAGCATTGATAGTTCATGAGGAGGTCTTGTTCCCATGATTTCTGCTACCTTTAGAAGACGAGTAGTGACCAAAACTGAAGTACCCTTTCCTCCACAAGCCAATACAGATCTCAACCTTTGCCAATTCTCTTGTTGCTCATCCCACAAATCATCAAAAACAAGCAAATACCTTTTTCTTTGAAGTAGATCTTGAAGTTTTCTTTGTAGTGGCTCCAATTCCAAATCCTCACAGCCATGGGTATTCCCAGATACTGATCCTATGATAGCTTTTGTCATTCTCTTCGGACTGAAATCTTCTGAAACACACACCCAAATTCTTAGATCAAAATGGTTGATTATACTCTCATGATTGAAGATGAGTTGGGCAAGTGTTGTTTTTCCAAGACCACCTATTCCAATTAATGGATAGACGGACAAGTCCTCCAATTCAGATGCTTCATGAATCAAAAAGTCTACAATTTTATCCTTGTCTTCATCTCTGCCATAGACTTGAGGCTGAGTGATGATTGAGGTGGTTTCACGCCAGTCAATGACTCTAGTTCTCGTGTCTCTAACTATCTCAGTCAAATGAAACTTACTCTTTTCTGCAGCTATTTCATCCAACCTATCTCTTATCCTCTTCATTTTCTTAGCAAGTTTGTAACGGAAAGCAGCATGCTTGGGATGAAGAGAGGATAAGAAAGAGTTGTGTACCTTTGATCCTTCATACTCCTGTGCTTGAGTGTTACACTCATCCAAGATGTCATCGAGCACGTAAGCAGCATCTTTCAGCTTTTGAAGCCAATCTTTGATGGCTCTATTTGAGAATTGTTTCTCCTCAGCATCTTCAAGTGTAGCCTTGATTGTAGTGAGCAAGCTGGCAAGACTTTTCAAGTCTTGATCGAAATCCAGAAATAGGCCAACCTCCTTCCGAATGAGTGAGATCAAATTATCAAGCACAACTTCAAGAACAGCTTCAGCCATATTTTTAATCACAAAATATGAATGTACAAGTTGTGAGATTCAGAAATGAAGTGGTATAATGGTAGTACAAGCAAGGAGAGAGAGGTAGGAGACTTTTTGTGTCTACTAGTGAGTTGTGATTGTAAAGTCAATAAGGGTCCCTCTCTCTATTGATAAACAATAATTACTGATTTTTATATTTTGTTACTAGTTAAATGCTAGACATTTCGTGGAAACAACGAAACGAAAATGACAGGTCAAATTGAAGTGAAGAACGTGATCATTCAGCACGCTTCTACTTATAGATAAACAAAAATTATGTTTGGAGATTTTCTTCAAGTTGCTGAAGTTTATACTTTTTTAGTGAAATGGTAGAAATTTCATGGAAACAAACAACGAGATGAAAATGACAGGTAAGATGAGTGGTCCCCCAAATCTTATTGTAAACCCTCTACAGGTCAGCTACAATATACTTGGTCAATCCCACCACCACATCGTGTCACTGCTGTCATTTTAACCTCTAGTCACTGCTGTCACTTAAATGCACACCGTTAGATAGATCTAATGGTTAAGATTATTCATCCTCCACCTAAACAAAATCATCTAACTGGAGAAAAATTTTGGGGAGAGAACTGCAACACACACCACCACGCCAAACATCTCACCACTGCGACGCCGACCAACTCACCGTTGCGACGTCGATCATCTCACTATCGCGATGCATATTGTCTAACCACCGCGATGTCGATCATCTTGCCGCCCGACGCCGATCGACTTGTTGTCCGACGATGTATATGATAATATAAGTAAAGAGATTATTGCTATGTTGTCTATTATTGCTTATAGTTCCAAAGTACCAAGTTCCAATCTCTATTCCTCTTTATTGTTTTGGCATTAGAGGTGGAACGGAGAACGCAGATTCCTGTTGAAGAATACAGAGAAATTTTTTTTTTTTTCTGACAAACAGAGATAAATGTTAATGGGCTTTTTATTTTTAACTTTGGTTTCAACTTAGGTGGATGATTATGAAGCATTGGATCCAATCAATGGTTTGGATTTTTGACAGGAGTGACCGGAGGTGAAATTAACGGGAGAGAAACCGAATCCGCGAGAACGAAAGTGAGAAGAAAAAGAACGAACCCGATTCCACCCGTTACGCAAGTAGCTAGAGCAGTGGTTCCCTTTGGCTTTAAGGACCATCTGAGAACGCGTTCGCTCATTGGCATTTCCGGCAGAAGGACACGTGGCGAGTGGAATTGGGAGAGTGGCGGATCCATTCCATTGTCAATAGATCATCCATCCATCCATTACGTATATTCAACAAACATCATCCAATAGGCCTCTATTTGGTAAAATTTAGCTAATAGGATAGACCTCAAGGAGTTGTGAGGATGGATATGTACGTACGCATTTTCATACTTAGAACACTATTGAGGAAACCACTGAGGACCAACTAATTTTTGTAAGTCCTTAGGATGATCATTTAAAATCAATGGGTTCAAATAGAAGAGTGAGGATTAAACAGACCAATAAAATACCTATAGGGTAAGTCAGTTGTGAAACTGATATTAGTTAGTCAGATAACTTAAGATTGTTTATGAAATCATGATGGTTTTGACTACTGGGTCTGGATGATGAGTTATTGGCCTGGCCCGCTCAATAGCTTATTACGTGTAGAAGGAACAACTAGTGATGGAATATACCAATGATATTGATATCTCAATGACAAGTTTGGGTTGATGGATTAGTATTAGTCAGGTTGTGCAAATTGAGTTAGTCTATACAATTGTTTTAGCTTTGACCATTTGATGATAAGTTGTGGGGCTGATCACTCTATTTACTTGTTATGAATGGAAGGAACTTCGACGGCCGGAATGGACCAACATTTTAGACCTTAAAAGTTAAGAAAGATTTGATGTAGTTTTGTGACTCTTAAGATAGACAATTACGTAGCATTGAGAATACTGTGGGAATTAATTGTTAAGATGACAAGTACTTGATTTTAGTTAATACATTTTTTTTGTTGACGATATTAGGTAGTAAGATTTTTTTTTCTTGGTTTAAGGAGTTAGGCTTGCAACAGAAAAAAAAATGGATAGAGAATTGTCAACATGGGAATTTTGGTATGAACTAGCTAATGGTAAGTATGAATCGTTCGTAAGTAGTAGATAAATTTGAGATTTTAGTTGGAGTATTAAAATCTAAGGTGAAATTGTTGGTACATAAAGACATTGTGAGTGTTAGATGACCCGTAGTGCAATGAAAAGAAAACTGAGAATTTTTCTGTCCTGTTTGAGTAAGTTATTTTAGGTAATCATGCATCATAGTAAATTATAGCTTGTTTAGTTTTCAACGCTCTGAAGTTCGTGATGAAGATTGTGCAATAGAATATTTGAAACACAACGCTTAGACTTTGGGTTTAAAATTCGAAAACAAAAACGTTATGAGAAACACATTTAAGTAGGAGAATCATGTCCATTTGTAGAATAAGGGTTAGGAAGTTGAGAATTGATTGATTTAGTTAGCGATTAAGACCTGACTATAGAAACAACATTGAAATGTTTTTTTTTTTATGGAGATAGCCAAGATATAGAATAAGCTTATGATCAAACTCTATGAATGCATTTAACAGTTTTACATCTTATTAATAGGATAAGATTGGTTGATAAAGATTTAAATAGATTTGGTAGTATCTATTTTTCCTATATTGCTTGGTTTGATGGATCCAAAAGAATTGTTGTAATTTTTTTTTCAGTGAAACTTAGTGTATATGTTTTAGACATGCTGGATCTTAGAACAGGACATTAAGAGTTATTACTAGATTCAAGAACAATCATTAGTAGTGAATTTGGAAAAAAGTATTTTTGGAGACCCAAAAAATATGGATAGTAAGAATGACTTAATACTAATGGTATAAGGAAACTAAGGACAATATATTAAAGATAGGAGTGATAATAAGAGGATGAGCAGACATTTCTGATGACAAATGATTTTTAAGTGATGATTTAGATACAACTTAAGATGAAGTCTTAGGGGTTCTAGGTTTTTGAATCGGTTGATAATCCGTATAAGGATTTGACAACACTCTTAAGGACAATGGTCATTTTATTCTAACATTAAGTATGATGTTTGATACTTAAAGATTTAGATAGTAAGGACATGAGATTTAACTATAGATGGTATAAAATTACACAGTCATGTAAGGATGTGATCTTAAGTTGGCTCAATTTTATGATATGATTAAACTGGATTGTGGAATGCCAATTAAACTAGATCTTTAGTATTTAAGGAGTATCTAGAATTACCACTAAGTGTTCAATGGGGATAGAGGTAGTGATTGTGATAGTGGAAAACGACTATTTTGGTATGAAGAAGTTGAATTGCCTATTTGTTTTCAAATTTCGAGGACGAATTTTTTTAGAAGGGTAGTAATGCAACACCCCGGATTTTTGAAGATTTGTTTATTATATTATTAAATATATTACTAATGTGATTTACAAGTTTTCATTATATTTTCACTACAACAATACAGGCAAGCGGCGGCGGTTCAAAAAGCATTCTGCGGCGGTTAAGCAGAATGCACCTCCCAGCGGTTTCAAATCCGCGAGATTCTCTCCGCGCGAGGATTACAGCGGCGGTTTTAGCAACCGCCGGAATAACCGCCTGGAGGAGTAACTGGCGGCGGTTATGAGCGGCGGTTAGACAGTTGCGACGGTTACAAACCGCCCCTAAATAGCTGTTGAGTTAGGAAAATATGTAGAGATTTGCGGCGGTTTTAGGTTTTTTGGCGGTTTTGCGATTCTGTGCTTTACAACCGCCCTAAATAGGTTCTCATCCTAGAGAAAATGTAGAATTTCACAGCGGTTTTAAAGTTTTTGCGGCGGTTGGGTTGTTGCAACGATTATAATCGCCCCCCAAATAGGTACTTGCTTTAGAAAAAATGTATAATTTCACACAGCTTTTGAGGATTTTCTTTGTTGTGTTTTTAAAGCGAGAGAAAAACAGATCTTTTACTAAGGCCTAATATTTTTTGGTTATTTATAACAACTTTTTCTTAAATTATTTAAAAACATAAACTAAAAATGCCAAGAATGCTTCATATAATTTAAACATACACAAACAATGACAAAAGTTCATTCATACTTCTAAAGTAAAATAACACAACATATAATATCAAAAGGATTTGTTGCTTCAAAATATATCATAAGTCTTGGCGCTCTAAAAGATTAAAAGGTACTGTGCTTAGGAATGTAAGAGCTCCCCAAAATAAGATCATTAAAAATAACAAATCAAAAAACTAAAAACTAGATCTAGGTCCACGATGTGCGGTACATGACCGCGATGATGAAGAGGTATTGCAAAGAAAGTGACGTAAATCGCAACTTTGAAAAGCAGAGAAAGGGGAGAAAGGAACAAAAGTAAGAAATAAGAAATTGTACTAGATGCTTATAACAAATAGCATAAACATAAACTCTGCTAACAATCTAACATAAACTTCAATTAAATTCTTTTTGAAAGTAGATAACTAGATAAGATAACAATTCTCAATCAATAGCTCTGCCCAACGAATTACAATAACAGGAAAAACCAACAATGCATTAACAAAAGAATCAAAGAAATGCTAACATTATGCTGATTCTAAAGTCACAGAATTAAAAATTTGGATAATTTTCACTTAAGTCACCAAAATAACAAACAGCAACTTGAGTATTGTTTGGTTGTTGTACATAAGAAGAAACTCAACTATCCTATATAAATATGAAACTTCGGAGTCTGGAATATAGACCAAATGCATGTAATCACTACTACTACTACTATTACTAGGCAATCATTATCGATCAGAATTGTCACAGTCAAATATGCTTATATATAGCAATAAATCAGTACTTCTATGTCAACTTTATATCAGGGAAATGATGGTGGATTGTTCTATGAATGTTATTAAGTGAATATTTGTTCATTTCAGCTTAATTATTTTGCATTTAATTTAAATAGCCACTAAGCATGGAGTATTTAATATATATTTTCCTTGCTAATAATTTGACAGGAATATGTTTAAAAGAGTTGTGTTATTTGAAAATCCAAAATTTCTAACAGCTGCAATATATTTCTTTTCTAGTTCGTAGACAGAATGGCAAGGACACTTGAACTCACACACACAACTATAGGATCCCAGTTCGAACTCGGGACACGGTATTCAGCCTAACAATTTCGACATTCACTAGTTAAACTCTACTTTACGGATAACAGCTGCAATAACATTTGAACTATGCCTTACGAATAACAAAATGCAAGTTTCCTACCAACAAGAGATGAGATAGTACAACATACATGAGTTGTTTCAAGATGCTTCGTGTAAGTAAGGCATTAAGAAATCAAATCACAAAGACAAAGCGCATAGTGAATAGATGATGACATGATGATTTTATAAACTTTCAAACACTCAATTACTAACCTATGCCAATTTATATAAACAAAAGAAAACCAAATACAAATTCAGAACCCTATGAAATCACCACAAAACTAACAAGAAGCTAACTAAAGCTCAAATACCTGATTAGATCTAGCTGGAAATTGACCACCAGCTTGCTGCATTAGAAAAGCTACTTGCTCCTCTAATGTTCGAACTTTACTAACTTCTGCCTCTAAAGCTTGAACTCTTGCATTACTCGCTTGTAATTCGATCGCAACTATTATAGTCGGACATTGTGGGACCACCGATGACATGGTTGAGCTCCCATTCACGAGAACCGGATGAAAAGTATTGAGTGGGGTTACTCCATGTCCCATGCCACTGCACGTCCGGGTGCTCTTTCCCAAATACTTCAAGATAAATATCTTCTCCAGAAGATGTCAGAGCACTTTTTTTTAAGCGCTCCTACATTAAAATTAACCAAAAGAAGCATTATTTCAACAGAGAAATTTCCATTTTACAATCAACAACATTTAACATATGGATTAGCTGAGTCTAACTACTAGATTGCCAAAATATAAGAATATCCAAATCTGTCATTTCTGTCAAACACAATTATACTCACACTCTTTTCTTTAGCCTCTTGAAGACAAATGATCCATCTTTTCTTTTGTGAGAAACATCATACATCTCTACTCGCCCAAAAGGCCGCCCAGTTTGAGTTTCCTAACAAATTATATCAGTTTAGTAACATTAATAAATATTGAATTTTAATTATACATATTCAACAACACTTTAAAGAAAGAAATACCAATTCATCTCTTGTCCTGGCATATGATTTCGACCCAAGTGTATGAGTAGTCGTTTGCTTAGCCCGATTTTCCCTATTTATTTCACAAATTTTCTGCATTATTAAATCAAACAATTAGTAAATGATGACTCTTATCAAAACATTCTCAACACATCATATCTTACCTGAGTTTTTTTCTGATAGTCGATATTCCAAAAAACCTGCCCATTGGTCTTCACGGATGCCATCAGGGCGAAACTCGAGATTTTGCTCCCAGCTACAAGTCTCATCGTAAAATTCATTAAACAGCTGACAACGGGTGTCTTTCCATTTCTTTCCCAGACTCCCAAATACGTAGTTCTGGCGACACTCATCCAGTAGGAATACTTTCTACAATAGGCAATAATAATGGAATACATCATTAATGAATAAAAAGAAGGAACAAGATTTATATCACAATGACCTTATTAATGAAATTCATGCTCCTTTATAACAAAAAAATTGCAGCTGAACATAAAATTGCAGAGAATATAACAAAAACACAAAGGAACTCCAACAATATAATGCAACCAAAAGCTAAGTTGATACATAATTGTAGAGAACACAAAAACACAAAGGAACTCCAACAATACCAGCTGATACACACCAAACAAGAACCCACGCAAGAAGACAATAAACCACATAACATACATAGAAACGGAATAAAAACACGATGACTTTATATATAAACCCTAACCCCTAAAACACGATGAAAAAATAGAATGATCAACAAATTAGGGGAAAAAACATTTAATCAAATTGAAGCACCTAGAAACGGAATAAAAAAACATGAAATTTGGTAATCGTTTCTAATTTAGGGTGAAGAGTAAATCTAAATCGTGAACGCTAAAGAAAGAGAGAACGCTAAAGAAAGAGAGAAAGAAAGAGAGAGAGAGAGAGAGAGGGAGAGAGAGACGCACCTGGTGTGACGGAGGCGAGAGAGAGCGAGAGAAAACACTGAGTATTGTTGAGAACGACGAACGCTCTCTGAAGCTGTTGCTGAAAACTGAGTCGTGTGTGAGAGAGAGAGAGAGAGAGAGGAAACACGATGTTGTGGTCGTTCTCTCTTTCTTTGTTTTACATTTTTTTATTAAAATAAAAATAAAAAAAGAGGCGCTTCAATGAAAAAAAAGGAGGGACTTTTTTTTTGACAAAAACAAAAGGGAGGGGGATTTTTTTTTAGATGGAGAATTGACAAAAACATTTCAACCGCCGCAGTATAACCCAAAACCGTCGCCGCTTGACTAAAAAAACTCCAACCGCCGCCGGTTGCAAATAATCTACGCCGCCATTTACTTACTAAGCGAGGCACCAAAATAACGCCCGACAAACCGCCGCTAAATGATAAGCGGCGGAGGTTTACCCCAAACCGCCGCAGAATGTCCGCCGCCGGTTACCAAATTTGTTGTAGTGTTTATGCAAATAATCAAGTTAATTGATAGTGCAAACTATATTACTTGTTAATTTTATTATATTAGAAAATGCGGGATTAGAGTCAAGGTATTCACTCATGATCAATTTTATATTAATGATACAAGTTTTTGATCGAGTATATTTAAAATGAAAATCAGGTTGAAAGTAATAAGTCTTTTTTTTTTGAAACCTTTTCACGTTGTATCATAGTAATATAACGATAATTGTATTTTGATAAATTCAACCTGAATTAGCATATGAGCTAATTTCTATTGAAAAATATTATTTTGAGTATTTTAAAATAATATATATATATATATATATATATATATATATATATAATTTTATAGGTGAAAATATTATCATCCCTTCAAAGTTCTGAAATTCCATTTTCTGCTTTGTTGGTTTACTTTGTAGTTAATTGTATCAACACCTTGTTAATTATATTCTCAACGAAAGATCGCGGTAGTGAGTTTAACCAAATTGAAACTACTTTTAGGACCTAATATATTGTATTAACTCATGGTTTAAATTCCACTAGAATTTGGACGCGTTTTAAACACGTATGTCGAAATTTACCTGCTTATAAACCTAACCGTGACCTGAACCTGAAAATATTTGACGTCAAGATTCTAATAGATAGTTAGGATAATTTATTTAACATCCAATGCAGTGTTAATTCCCCGAAACACTTAGTATCATTTAACCGTATTATTATATTATTATAACTACAAATATCTAGATATTTACATCTTAAACTTACCTCCTAACCACGACAACCCTTGTAACACCCCTTTTTTCTAAGCGGAAAATTTAAAACAAAAATCAGAGTTTCAAAAACATTTTTCACTACACCCTCAAGAGATGCTACATTTTTCACCAATAAAACATTCACGGGTGATAGTAAGATTCACCATTAAGAATAGCGTGATACGTAACACGTCATAAATGGGACGAACCCTCAAAAACACCTGTTTAGTCTACATGACAGTAACTCTATCACCACGCAGTGGAATAAGATAAAGGTTTCAAGATAATAATCATGACACCACAAAATAAAATCCAGCGATCAAATAATAAAGACAACTAATAAGACTAGTGTTCGTCCCCCCGAGTGCTACGTATCGGCGACGGCGACCGACACGATCGCGAAGGTAGACAAGCCTTCACATGCGACACCGCACGTTACCAACATAGGGGTAACATTCAAACAGAAGGGTGAGATATCTAACAATATAATAGCATGTATGATAGGCAATAAGCTAGAGTTACAGCAGCTATATCCACCACTTTACAACAACATCAATATACAACTATCAAGGAACATCACCAATGACATGAGTAAATGAATGAGATGCAACCCACACAACCGGGTATATGCATTCGGCACCATAAAATAGCCACTAGGGCATCATCACCTATATCATCACCAAGTTTATTGAGCATCATCATCACCTATAGCTCTAAGGCCGAAGCCTTCAATCACCAAAATAATGCTTATGAGATGTATGCGACACCATGAACAATGCACCAGAGACAATCAACAACCATGACCATCTAATTGACACAACAACACCAGCATCAACAACTGGTCATAGACCCATCACCTATCACCTTAGTCAATAAAATAGACACATCACCTGTTATCGCATTACCACTAACACCGAAAGCACCAATAAGTTTACAAACAACATCAATATACAACAACATCACGGGTGCAGGGTTTCGTACAATAGTGCGCCTACTTCGGCGAATTATTTAAAATAGCAAACGACATCGAAAAGTTACAAAAGACCACTCGTTGGAAAGCTGCGGATGTGTAGTTTCTGAATATATCTTTAGAGTTTCAAAACAGTGAGCCAATTAGTACAGTTTTTAGAAACAATCCGAATGGTTCCCAGACTGGACAGATTCTGTCCTTCCACTTCAAATCACTCTAAACTGACTTAAACTTGACCAAATGGAACAAAACTTTAGCCCTAACAAAGAAATTTGAGTATAGTTTCTAATGGAAAAGAATCGTTCAAAACGGAGTTCAATTGAGGACACACGACCAAAACACCGAACCTATACCCGGTTTAATTCCGAGAAATTTGACTCGACTTGGGACACTCATAAATCGAGCTACACTACTCCAAATTTAACCAAACTAGTTCCAAAGTGACCAAAATTAAGTCTATTTTCTAACGAAATAAGTCCCATAATTTGTGGACAAACAGAAAGTTCCCAGCTTTAAAAACACAGAACCTAGGTCCAGAATGCTTCCAGAATATTACCTTAACTTGTGGAGCCTATATCTAGCTACACACCTCCAAATGCGATCAAACCGGTGCCAAATAAACAAGCATTCAATCTAATTTTCAAAATGACAGACCACATAATTTTTCAATCAAGAAACATTCTCGATCCAACAAATACCGAACCTATATCGTAACATCTCAAAACAGTGAATTCAACAACACAAATAACCATCACAATTCAGCCACCAATTCAAACAACATTCATAATTCACCAAATAAACACCAAACACAATCAAGGAGGCAACATAGAGCCTATCTCCCACTTAACACCCATCATATACCCCATTATAAAGATATAACCCCACCTTTATACCTTAAAGTTTTGCTTTAGTACAAGATTCTTTCCACGAAACTCCAAAGAACCACAAAGAACAAGAGCTCCCTCTCCTTCTCTCTTTGGCGCCGCTCCTCTCTCTCTTTCGCGATCTCCTCTTTTTTTTTCTTTCCTTTTCTTTTTCTCTCCAAATGTGCATTGGCTCTAACCCTAGAGTCTATATTATGGGTTCTTGGGTCACTGGTCTCTTTCTACCACTTACTTAATTACTAAACACCACCTTTTGATTTAAATGAAGTACCATATTATTATTTTAATATGACTATACCAATACAATACCTGAATGATTTAATTAAATAAATAATTAAATTATTTGGGGCGTTATAACTCTCCCCACTTAGAATATTTTGTCCTCGAAATTTACGATTCGAACAACTCGGGATAGGATTCCCGCATCTTGCTCTCCGCCCCACGTCATGCTTTCTCCAGACTCTTAACTGACTACTTTCACCAACGCAATCTCCTTGCCTCTTAGAACCTTCACCTCCGATCTTCGATCCGTGCAGCATCGTCTCCACCGTGAGATCATCCCGCACCTCCACATCGTCCTCCGGATTACATGAGATGGGTCTGAAATGTACTTCCGGAGTTGCGACACATGAAACACGTCGTGCAAATTCGAAAGATTAGGAGGTAAGGCCACCTTAAAGGACACTACGACTGGACAACTTGGTCGGACAAACCGAACTGCTCTGATACCACTAATGTAACACCCTTTTTTCTAAGCGGAAAATTTAAAACAAAAATCGAGTTTCAAAACATTTTTCACTACACCTCGAGGATGCTACATTTTTCACCAATAAAACATTCACAGGTGATAATAAGATTCACCATTAAGAATAGCGTGATACGTAACACGTCATAAATGAGACGAACCCTCAAAAACACCTGTTTAGTCTACATGACAGTAACTCTATCACCACGCAGCGGAATGAGATAAAGGTTTCAAGATAATAATCATGACACCACAAAATAAAATTCAGCGATCAAATAATAAAGACAACTAATAAGACTAGTGTTCGTCCCCACGAGTGCTACGTGATCGTGGCGACGACACCGACTCGATGGCGCGAAGGTAGACAAGCCTTCACATGCGACTACCTGCACGTTACCAACATAGGGGTAACATTCAAACAGAAAGGGTGAGATATCTAACAATATAATAGCATGTATGATAGGCAATAAGCTAGAGTTACAGCAGCTATATCCACCAATTTACAACAACATCAATATACAACTATCAAGGAACATCACCAATGACATGAGTAAATGAATGAGATGCAACCCACACCAACGGGTATATGCATGCGGTACCATAAAATAGCCACTAGGGCATCATCACCTATATCATCACCAAGTTTATTGAGCATCATCATCACCTATAGCTCTAAGGCCGAAGCCTTCAATCACCAAAATAATGCTTATGAGATGTATGCGACACCATGAACAATGCACCAGAGACAATCAACAACCATGACCATCTAATTGACACAACAACACCAAAGATCAACAAGCGGTCATAGACCCATCACCTATCACCTTAGTCAATAAAATAGACACATCACCTGTTATCGCATTACCACTAACACCGAAAGCACCAATAAGTTTACAAACAACATCAATATACAACAACATCACGGGTGCAGGGTTTCCTAAAAATAGTGCGCCTACTTGGCGAATTATTTAAAATAGCAAACGACATCGAAAAGTTACAAAAGACCACTCGTTGGAAAGTCTGCGGATGTGTAGTTTCTGAATATATCTTTAGAGTTTCAAAACAGTGAGCCAATTAGTACAGTTTTTAGAAACAATCCGAATGGTTCCCAGTGATCGACAGATTCTGTCCTTCCACTTCAAATCACTCTAAACTGACTTAAACTTGACCAAATGGAACAAAACTTTAGCCCTAACAAAGAAATTTGAGTATAGTTTCTAATGGAAAAAGAATCGTTCAAAACGGAGTTCAATTGAGGACACACGACCAAAACACCGAACCTATACCCGCTTAATTCCGGAAATTTGACTCGACTTGGGACACTCATAAATCGAGCTACACTACTCCAAATTTAACCAAACCAGTTCCAAAGTGACCAAAATTAAGTCTATTTTCTAACGAAATAAGTCCCATAATTTGTGGACAAACAGAAAGTTCCCGCTTTAAAAACACAGAACCTAGGTCCGAATGCTTCCGAATATTACCTTAACTTGTGGAGCCTATATCTAGCTACACACCTCCAAATGCGATCAAACCGGTGCCAAATAAACAAGCATTCAATCTAATTTTCAAAATGACAGACCACATAATTTTTCAATCAAGAAAACGTTCTACCAACAAATACCGAACCTATATCGAACATCTCAAAACAAAGAATTCAACAACACAAATAACCATCACAATTCAGCCACCAATTCAAACAACATTCATAATTCACCAAATAAACACCAAACACAATCAAGGAGGCAACATAGAGCCTATCTCCCACTTAACACCCATCATATACCCCATTATAAAGATATAACCCCACCTTTATACCTTAAAGTTTTTCACAGTACAAGATTCTTTCCACGAAACTCCAAAGAACCACAAAGAACAAGAGCTCCTCTCCTTCTCTCTTTGAGCGCCGCTCCTCTGCTCTCTTTCGCGATCTCCCTCTTTTTTTTCTTTCCTTTTCTTTTTCTCTCCAAATGTGCATTGGCTCTAACCCTAGAGTCTATATTATGGGTTCTTGGGTCACGGGTCTCTTTCTACCACTTACTTAATTACTAAACACCACCTTTTGATTTAAATGAAGTACCATATTATTATTTTAATATGACTATACCAATACAATACTGAATGATTTAATTAAATAAATAATTAAATTATTTGGGGCGTTATAACTCTCCCCACTTAGAATATTTTGTCCTCGAAATTTACACGATTCGAACAACTCGGGATAGGATTCCCGCATCTTGCTCTCCAGTTCCCACGTCATGCTTTCTCCAGCAGCTCTTAACCAGACTACTTTCACCAACGCAATCTCCTTGCCTCTTAGAACCTTCACCTCCTGATCTTCGATCCGTACAGGCATCGTCTCCACCGTGAGATCATCCCGCACCTCCACATCGTCCTCTCCGATTACATGAGATGGGTGCAAATGTACTTCCGAGTTGCGACACATGAAACACGTCGTGCAAATTCGAAAGATTAGGAGGTAAGGCCACCTTAAAGGACACTACGACTGGACAACTTGGTCGGACAAACCGAACTGCTCTGATACCACTAATGTAACACCCCTTTTTTCTAAGCGGAAAATTTAAAACAAAAATCAGAGTTTCAAAAACATTTTTCACTACACCCTCAAGGGATGCTACATTTTTCACCAATAAAACATTCACAGGTGATAATAAGATTCACCATTAAGAATAGCGTGATACGTAACACGTCATAAATGAGACGAACCCTCAAAAACACCTGTTTAGTCTACATGACAAGAATCTCTATCACCACGCAATGGAATGAGATAAAGGTTTCAAGATAATAATCATGACACCACAAAATAAAATTCAGCGATCAAATAATAAAGACAACTAATAAGACTAGTGTTCGTCCCCCCCCCCTGAGTGCTACGTATCAGAGCGACGACACCGACTCGACTGGCGAAGGTAGACAAGCCTTCACATGCGATTACCTGCACGTTACCAACATAGGGGTAACATTCAAACAGAAAGGGTGAGATATCTAACAATATAATAGCATGTATGATAGGCAATAAGCTAGAGTTACAGCAGCTATATCCACCAATTTACAACAACATCAATATACAACTATCAAGGAACATCACCAATGACATGAGTAAATGAATGAGATGCAACCCACACCAACGGGTATATGCATGCGGTACCATAAAATAGCCACTAGGGCATCATCACCTATATCATCACCAAGTTTATTGAGCATCATCATCACCTATAGCTCTAAGGCCGAAGCCTTCAATCACCAAAATAATGCTTATGAGATGTATGCGACACCATGAACAATGCACCAGAGACAATCAACAACCATGACCATCTAATTGACACAACAACACCAAAGATCAACAACCGGTCATAGACCCATCACCTATCACCTTAGTCAATAAAATAGACACATCACCTGTTATCGCATTACCACTAACACCGAAAGCACCAATAAGTTTACAAACAACATCAATATACAACAACATCACGGGTGCAGGGTTTCGTACAATAGTGCGCCTACTTCGGCGAATTATTTAAAATAGCAAACGACATCGAAAAGTTACAAAAGACCACTCGTTGGAAAGCTGCGGATGTGTAGTTTCTGAATATATCTTTAGAGTTTCAAAACAGTGAGCCAATTAGTACAGTTTTTAGAAACAATCCGAATGGTTCCCAGACTGGACAGATTCTGTCCTTCCACTTCAAATCACTCTAAACTGACTTAAACTTGACCAAATGGAACAAAACTTTAGCCCTAACAAAGAAATTTGAGTATAGTTTCTAATGGAAAAAGAATCGTTCAAAACGGAGTTCAATTGAGGACACACGACCTGAAACACTGAACCTATACCCGCTTTAATTCCGAAATTTGACTCGACTTGGGACACTCATAAATCGAGCTACACTACTCCAAATTTAACCAAACCAGGTTCCAAAGTGACCAAAATTAAGTCTATTTTCTAACGAAATAAGTCCCATAATTTGTGGACAAACAGAAAGTTCCCAGTTTTAAAAACACAGAACCTAGGTCCAGAATGCTTCCAGAATATTACCTTAACTTGTGGAGCCTATATCTAGCTACACACCTCCAAATGCGATCAAACCGGTGCCAAATAAACAAGCATTCAATCTAATTTTCAAAATGACAGACCACATAATTTTTCAATCAAGAAACGTTCTCGATCCAACTCAAATACCGAACCTATATCGAACATCTCAAAACAATGAATTCAACAACACAAATAACCATCACAATTCAACCACCAATTCAAACAACATTCATAATTCACCAAATAAACACCAAACACAATCAAGGAGGCAACATAGAGCCTATCTCCCACTTAACACCCATCATATACCCCATTATAAAGATATAACCCCACCTTTATACCTTAAAGTTTTGCAGTACAAGATTCTTTCCACGAAACTCCAAAGAACCACAAAGAACAAGAGCTCCCTCTCCTTCTCTCTTTGAGCGCCGCTCCTCTCGCTCTCTTTCGCGATCTCCCTCTTTTTTTCTTTCCTTTTCTTTTCTCTCAAATGTGCATTGGCTCTAACCCTAGAGTCTATATTATGGGTTCTTGGGTCACGGGTCTCTTTCTACCACTTACTTAATTACTAAACACCACCTTTTGATTTAAATGAAGTACCATATTATTATTTTAATATGACTATACCAATACAATACCTGAATGATTTAATTAAATAAATAATTAAATTATTTGGGGCGTTACAACTCTCCCCCACTTAGAATATTTTGTCCTCGAAATTTACCTGATTCGAACAACTCGGGATAGGATTCCCGCATCTTGCTCTCCAGTTCCCACGTCATGCTTTCTCCAGCAGCTCTTAACCAGACTACTTTCACCAACGCAATCTCCTTGCCTCTTAGAACCTTCACCTCCTGATCTTCGATCCGTACAGGCATCGTCTCCACCGTGAGATCATCCCGTACCTCCACATCGTCCCTCTGGATTACATGAGATGGGTCTGAAATGTACTTCCGGAGTTGCGACACATGAAACACGTCGTGCAAATTCGAAAGATTAGGAGGTAAGGCCACCTTAAAGGACACTACGACTGGACAACTTGGTCGGACAAACCGAACTGCTCTGATACCACTAATGTAACACCCCTTTTTTCTAAGCGGAAAATTTAAAACAAAAATCAGAGTTTCAAAAACATTTTTCACTACACCCTCAAGGGATGCTACATTTTTCACCAATAAAACATTCACAGGTGATAATAAGATTCACCATTAAGAATAGCGTGATACGTAACACGTCATAAATGAGACGAACCTCAAAAACACTGTTTAGTCTACATGACAGTAACTCTATCACCACGCAGCGGAATGAGATAAAGGTTTCAAGATAATAATCATGACACCACAAAATAAAATTCAGCGATCAAATAATAAAGACAACTAATAAGACTAGTGTTCGTCCCCCCCCCCTGAGTGCTACGTATCAGAGCGACGACACCGACTCGACTGGCGAAGGTAGACAAGCCTTCACATGCGATTACACCGCGTTACCAACATAGGGGTAACATTCAAACGAAAGGGTGAGATATCTAACAATATAATAGCATGTATGATAGGCAATAAGCTAGAGTTACAAAGAGCTATATCCACCAATTTACAACAACATCAATATACAACTATCAAGGAACATCACCAATGACATGAGTAAATGAATGAGATGCAACCCACACCAACGGGTATATGCATGCGGTACCATAAAATAGCCACTAGGGCATCATCACCTATATCATCACCAAGTTTATTGAGCATCATCATCACCTATAGCTCTAAGGCCAAGCCTTCAATCACCAAAATAATGCTTATGAGATGTATGCGACACCATGAACAATGCACCGAGACAATCAACAACCATGACCATCTAATTGACACAACAACACCAAAGATCAACAATCGGTCATAGACCCATCACCTATCACCTTAGTCAATAAAATAGACACATCACCGTTATCGCATTACCACTAACACCGAAAGCACCAATAAGTTTACAAACAACATCAATATACAACAACATCACGGTGTGCGGGGTTTTTCAGTACAATAGTGCGCCTACTTCGGCGAATTATTTAAAATAGCAAACGACATCGAAAAGTTACAAAAGACCACTCGTTGGAAAGCTGCGGATGTGTAGTTTCTGAATATATCTTTAGAGTTTCAAAACAGTGAGCCAATTAGTACAGTTTTTAGAAACAATCCGAATGGTTCCCAATCGACAGATTCTGTCCTTCCACTTCAAATCACTCTAAACTGACTTAAACTTGACCAAATGGAACAAAACTTTAGCCCTAACAAAGAAATTTGAGTATAGTTTCTAATGGAAAAAGAATCGTTCAAAACGGAGTTCAATTGAGGACACACGACTGAAACACCGAACCTATACCCGGTTTAATTCCGAGAAATTTGACTCGACTTGGGACACTCATAAATCGAGCTACACTACTCCAAATTTAACCAAACCAGTTCCAAAGTGACCAAAATTAAGTCTATTTTCTAACGAAATAAGTCCCATAATTTGTGGACAAACAGAAAGTTCCCAGTTTTAAAAACACAGAACCTAGGTCCGAATGCTTCGAGATATTACCTTAACTTGTGGAGCCTATATCTAGCTACACACCTCCAAATGCGATCAAACCGGTGCCAAATAAACAAGCATTCAATCTAATTTTCAAAATGACAGACCACATAATTTTTCAATCAAGAAAAAACGTTCTCGATCCATCAAATACCGAACCTATATCGTAACATCTCAAAACAAAGAATTCAACAACACAAATAACCATCACAATTCAGCCACCAATTCAAACAACATTCATAATTCACCAAATAAACACCAAACACAATCAAGGAGGCAACATAGAGCCTATCTCCCACTTAACACCCATCATATACCCCATTATAAAGATATAACCCCACCTTTATACCTTAAAGTTTTGCCGAGTACAAGATTCTTTCCACGAAACTCCAAAGAACCACAAAGAACAAGAGCTCCTCTCCTTCTCTCTCTTTGAGCGCCGCTCCTCTGCTCTTTTTCGCGATCTCCTCTTTTTTTCTTTCCTTTTCTTTTTCTCTCCAAATGTGCATTGGCTCTAACCCTAGAGTCTATATTATGGGTTCTTGGGTCACGGGTCTCTTTCTACCACTTACTTAATTACTAAACACCACCTTTTGATTTAAATGAAGTACCATATTATTATTTTAATATGACTATACCAATACAATACCTGAATGATTTAATTAAATAAATAATTAAATTATTTGGGGCGTTACAACTCTCCCCCACTTAGAATATTTTGTCCTCGAAATTTACCTGATTCGAACAACTCGGGATAGGATTCCCGCATCTTGCTCTCCAGTTCCCACGTCATGCTTTCTCCAGCAGCTCTTAACTAGACTACTTTCACCAACGCAATCTCCTTGCCTCTTAGAACCTTCACCTCCCGATCTTCGATCCGCATGCGAGCATCGTCTCCACCGTGAGATCATCCCGTACCTCCACATCGTCCTCCGGATTACATGAGATGGGTGCAAATGTACTTCCGAGTTGCGACACATGAAACACGCCGTGCAAATTCGAAAGATTAGGAGGTAAGGCCACCTTAAAGGACACTACGATCGACAACTTGGTCGGACAAACCGAATCGCTCTCGATACCACTAATGTAACACCCTTTTTCTAAGCGGAAAATTTAAAACAAAAATCGAGTTTCAAAACATTTTTCACTACACCCTCGAGGGATGCTACATTTTTCACCAATAAAACATTCACAGTGATAATAAGATTCACCATTAAGAATAGCGTGATACGTAACACGTCATAAATGAGACGAACCCTCAAAAACACTGCTTAGTCTACATGACAAGAAACTCTATCACCACGCAAATGGAATGAGATAAAGGTTTCAAGATAATAATCATGACACCACAAAATAAAATTCAGCGATCAAATAATAAAGACAACTAATAAGACTAGTGTTCGTCCCCACGAGTGCTACGTGATCGTAGCGACGACACCGACTCATTGGCGAAGGTAGACAAGCCTTCACATGCGACACCGCACGTTACCAACATAGGGGTAACATTCAAACGAGAAGGGTGAGATATCTAACAATATAATAGCATGTATGATAGGCAATAAGCTAGAGTTACAAAGACTATATCCACCAATTTACAACAACATCAATATACAACTATCAAGGAACATCACCAATGACATGAGTAAATGAATGAGATGCAACCCACACCAACGGGTATATGCATGCGGTACCATAAAATAGCCACTAGGGCATCATCACCTATATCATCACCAAGTTTATTGAGCATCATCATCACCTATAGCTCTAAGGCCGAAGCCTTCAATCACCAAAATAATGCTTATGAGATGTATGCGACACCATGAACAATGCACCAGAGACAATCAACAACCATGACCATCTAATTGACACAACAACACCAGCATCAACAACTGGTCATAGACCCATCACCTATCACCTTAGTCAATAAAATAGACACATCACCTGTTATCGCATTACCACTAACACCGAAAGCACCAATAAGTTTACAAACAACATCAATATACAACAACATCACGGGTGCAGGGTTTCAGATAACAACGGCGCTCTACTTCGCGAATTATTTAAAATAGCAAACGACATCGAAAAGTTACAAAAGACCACTCGTTGGAAAGCTGCGGATGTGTAGTTTCTGAATATATCTTTAGAGTTTCAAAACAGTGAGCCAATTAGTACAGTTTTTAGAAACAATCCGAATGGTTCCCAGACTGGACAGATTCTGTCCTTCCACTTCAAATCACTCTAAACTGACTTAAACTTGACCAAATGGAACAAAACTTTAGCCCTAACAAAGAAATTTGAGTATAGTTTCTAATGGAAAAAGAATCGCTCAAAAACGGAGTTCAATTGAGGACACACGACCAAAACACCGAACCTATACCCGTTTAATTCCGGAAATTTGACTCGACTTGGGACACTCATAAATCGAGCTACACTACTCCAAATTTAACCAAACTAGTTCCAAAGTGACCAAAATTAAGTCTATTTTCTAACGAAATAAGTCCCATAATTTGTGGACAAACAGAAAGTTCCCAGTTTTAAAAACACAGAACCTAGGTCCGAAATGCTTCGAGATATTACCTTAACTTGTGGAGCCTATATCTAGCTACACACCTCCAAATGCGATCAAACCGGTGCCAAATAAACAAGCATTCAATCTAATTTTCAAAATGACAGACCACATAATTTTTCAATCAAGAAAACGTTCTCGATCCACTGAAATACCGAACCTATATCGAAACATCTCAAAACAAAGAATTCAACAACACAAATAACCATCACAATTCAGCCACCAATTCAAACAACATTCATAATTCACCAAATAAACACCAAACACAATCAAGGAGGCAACATAGAGCCTATCTCCCACTTAACACCCATCATATACCCCATTATAAAGATATAACCCCACCTTTATACCTTAAAGTTTTGCCGAGTACAAGATTCTTTCCACGAAACTCCAAAGAACCACAAAGAACAAGAGCTCCTCTCTCTTCTCTCTTTGGCGCCGCTCCTCTGCTCTCTTTTTCGCGATCTCCTCTTTTTCTTTCCTTTTCTTTTTCTCTCCAAATGTGCATTGGCTCTAACCCTAGAGTCTATATTATGGGTTCTTGGGTCACGGGTCTCTTTCTACCACTTACTTAATTACTAAACACCACCTTTTGATTTAAATGAAGTACCATATTATTATTTTAATATGACTATACCAATACAATACCTGAATGATTTAATTAAATAAATAATTAAATTATTTGGGGCGTTACAACTCTCCCCCACTTAGAATATTTTGTCCTCGAAATTTACCTGATTCGAACAACTCGGGATAGGATTCCCGCATCTTGCTCTCCAGTTCCCACGTCATGCTTTCTCCAAAGCAGCCTCTTAACTGCACTACTTTCACCAACGCAATCTCCTTGCCTCTTAGAACCTTCACCTCCGATCTTCGATCCGCATGCATCGTCTCCACCGTGAGATCATCCCGTACCTCCACATCGTCCCTCTGGATTACATGAGATGGGTCTGAAATGTACTTCCGGAGTTGCGACACATGAAACACGTCGTGCAAATTCGAAAGATTAGGAGGTAAGGCCACCTTAAAGGACACTACGATCGACAACTTGGTCGGACAAACCGAATCGCTCACGATACCACTAATGTAACACCCTTTTTCTAAGCGGAAAATTTAAAACAAAAATCGAGTTTCAAAACATTTTTCACTACACCTCGAGGGATGCTACATTTTTCACCAATAAAACATTCACAGGTGATAATAAGATTCACCATTAAGAATAGCGTGATACGTAACACGTCATAAATGAGACGAACCCTCAAAAACACCTGTTTAGTCTACATGACAGTAACTCTATCACCACGCAGCGGAATGAGATAAAGGTTTCAAGATAATAATCATGACACCACAAAATAAAATTCAGCGATCAAATAATAAAGACAACTAATAAGACTAGTGTTCGTCCCCCCCCCCTGAGTGCTACGTATCAGAGCGACGACACCGACTCGACTGGCGAAGGTAGACAAGCCTTCACATGCGATTACCTGCACGTTACCAACATAGGGGTAACATTCAAACAGAAAGGGTGAGATATCTAACAATATAATAGCATGTATGATAGGCAATAAGCTAGAGTTACAGCAGCTATATCCACCAATTTACAACAACATCAATATACAACTATCAAGGAACATCACCAATGACATGAGTAAATGAATGAGATGCAACCCACACCAACGGGTATATGCATGCGGTACCATAAAATAGCCACTAGGGCATCATCACCTATATCATCACCAAGTTTATTGAGCATCATCATCACCTATAGCTCTAAGGCCAAGCCTTCAATCACCAAAATAATGCTTATGAGATGTATGCGACACCATGAACAATGCACCGAGACAATCAACAACCATGACCATCTAATTGACACAACAACACCAAAGATCAAAAAGCGGTCATAGACCCATCACCTATCACCTTAGTCAATAAAATAGACACATCACTGTTATCGCATTACCACTAACACCGAAAGCACCAATAAGTTTACAAACAACATCAATATACAAAAACATCACGGTGTGCGGGGTTTCAGATAAATAGTGCGCCTACTTCGCGAATTATTTAAAATAGTAAACGACATCGAAAAGTTACAAAAGACCACTCGTTGGAAAGCTGCGGATGTGTAGTTTCTGAATATATCTTTAGAGTTTCAAAACAGTGAGCCAATTAGTACAGTTTTTAGAAACAATCCGAATGGTTCCCAGATCGACAGATTCTGTCCTTCCACTTCAAATCACTCTAAACTGACTTAAACTTGACCAAATGGAACAAAACTTTAGCCCTAACAAAGAAATTTGAGTATAGTTTCTAATGGAAAAGAATCGTTCAAAACGGAGTTCAATTGAGGACACACGACCTGAAACACTTGACCTATACCTAGATTAATTCCGCAAATTTGACTCGACTTGGGACACTCATAAATCGAGCTACACTACTCCAAATTTAACCAAACCAGTTCCAAAGTGACCAAAATTAAGTCTATTTTCTAACGAAATAAGTCCCATAATTTGTGGACAAACAGAAAGTTCCCAGCTTTAAAAACACGTAACCTAGGTCCGAATGCTTCCGAATATTACCTTAACTTGTGGAGCCTATATCTAGCTACACACCTCCAAATGCGATCAAACCGGTGCCAAATAAACAAGCATTCAATCTAATTTTCAAAATGACAGACCACATAATTTTTCAATCAAGAAACGCGTTCTCGATCCAACAAATACCGAACCTATATCGAACATCTCAAAACAATGAATTCAACAACACAAATAACCATCACAATTCACCCACCAATTCAAACAACATTCATAATTCACCAAATAAACACCAAACACAATCAAGGAGGCAACATAGAGCCTATCTCCCACTTAACACCCATCATATACCCCATTATAAAGATATAACCCCACCTTTATACATTAAAGTTTTGCCTAGTACAAGATTCTTTCCACGAAACTCCAAAGAACCACACAAACAACAAGAGCTCCTCTCTCTTCTCTCTTTGAGCGCCGCTCCTCTGCTCTCTTTCGCGATCTCCTCTTTTTTTCTTTCCTTTTCTTTTTCTCTCCAAATGTGCATTGGCTCTAACCCTAGAGTCTATATTATGGGTTCTTGGGTCACGGTCTCTTTCTACCACTTACTTAATTACTAAACACCACCTTTTGATTTAAATGAAGTACCATATTATTATTTTAATATGACTATACCAATACAATACCTGAATGATTTAATTAAATAAATAATTAAATTATTTGGGGCGTTACAACTCTCCCCCACTTAGAATATTTTGTCCTCGAAATTTACCTGATTCGAACAACTCGGGATAGGATTCCCGCATCTTGCTCTCCAGTTCCCACGTCATGCTTTCTCCAGACTCTTAACTGACTACTACTTTCACCAACGCAATCTCCTTGCCTCTTAGAACCTTCACCTCCTGATCTTCGATCCGTACAGGCATCGTCTCCACCGTGAGATCATCCCGTACCTCCACATCGTCCCTCTGGATTACATGAGATGGGTCTGAAATGTACTTCCGGAGTTGCGACACATGAAACACGTCGTGCAAATTCGAAAGATTAGGAGGTAAGGCCACCTTAAAGGACACTACGATCGACAACTTGGTCGGACAAACCGAATCGCTCTCGATACCACTAATGTAACACCCTTTTTTCTAAGCGGAAAATTTAAAACAAAAATCGAGTTTCAAAACATTTTTCACTACACCCTCGAGGATGCTACATTTTTCACCAATAAAACATTCACAGTGATAATAAGATTCACCATTAAGAATAGCGTGATACGTAACACGTCATAAATGAGACGAACCTCAAAAACACCGCTTAGTCTACATGACGAAAGAACTCTATCACCACGCAATGGAATGAGATAAAGGTTTCAAGATAATAATCATGACACCACAAAATAAAATTCAGCGATCAAATAATAAAGACAACTAATAAGACTAGTGTTCGTCCCCCGAGTGCTACGTGATCGTAGCGCGACACCGACTGACCGGCGAAGATAGACAAGCCTTCACATGCGACACCGCACGTTACCAACATAGGGGTAACATTCAAACGAGAAGGGGTGAGATATCTAACAATATAATAGCATGTATGATAGGCAATAAGCTAGAGTTACAAAGACTATATCCACCAATTTACAACAACATCAATATACAACTATCAAGGAACATCACCAATGACATGAGTAAATGAATGAGATGCAACTCACACCAACGGGTATATGCATGCGGTACCATAAAATAGCCACTAGGGAATCATCACCTATATCATCACCAAGTTTATTGAGCATCATCATCACCTATAGCTCTAAGGCCAAGCCTTCAATCACCAAAATAATGCTTATGAGATGTATGCGACACCATGAACAATGCACCAGAGACAATCAACAACCATGACCATCTAATTGACACAACAACACCAAAGATCAACAACTCGTCATAGACCCATCACCTATCACCTTAGTCAATAAAATAGACACATCACCGTTATCGCATTACCACTAACACCGAAAGCACCAATAAGTTTACAAACAACATCAATATACAACAACATCACGGTGCGGGGGTTTCAGATAAAAAAGATCGCCTACTTCGCGAATTATTTAAAATAGCAAACGACATCGAAAAGTTACAAAAGACCACTCGTTGGAAAGCTGCGGATGTGTAGTTTCTGAATATATCTTTAGAGTTTCAAAACAGTGAGCCAATTAGTACAGTTTTTAGAAACAATCCGAATGGTTCCTGTGATCGACAGATTCTGTCCTTCCACTTCAAATCACTCTAAACTGACTTAAACTTGACCAAATGGAACAAAACATTAGCCCTAACAAAGAAATTTGAGTATAGTTTCTAATGGAAAAGAATCGTTCAAAACGGAGTTCAATTGAGGACACACGACTGAAACACTCAACCTATACCTAGTTTAATTCCGGAAATTTGAACCGACTTGGGACACTCATAAATCGAGCTACACTACTCCAAATTTAACCAAACCAATTGCCAAAGTGACCAAATTAAGTCTATTTTCTAACGAAATAAGTCCCATAATTTGTGGACAAACAGAAAGTTCCCGCTTTAAAAACACAGAACCTAGGTCCGTAATGCTTCCGAATATTACCTTAACTTGTGGAGCCTATATCTAGCTACACACCTCCAAATGCGATCAAACCGGTGCCAAATAAACAAGCATTCAATCTAATTTTCAAAATGACAGACCACATAATTTTTCAATCAAGAAACGTTCTCGATCACCAAATACCGAACCTATATCGAACATCTCAAAACAAGTGAATTCAACAAAACAAATAACCATCACAATTCAGCCACCAATTCAAACAACATTCATAATTCACCAAATAAACACCAAACACAATCAAGGAGGCAACATAGAGCCTATCTCCCACTTAACACCCATCATATACCCCATTATAAAGATATAACCCCACCTGTATACCTTAGAGTTTTGCCGAGTACAAGATTCTTTCCACGAAACTCCAAAGAACCACAAAGAACAAGAGCTCCTCTCCTTCTCTCTTTGAGCGCCGCTCCTCTCTGCTCTCTTTCGCGATCTCCTCTTTTTTTCTTTCCTTTTCTTTTTCTCTCCAAATGTGCATTGGCTCTAACCCTAGAGTCTATATTATGGGTTCTTGGGTCACTGGTCTCTTTCTACCACTTACTTAATTACTAAACACCACCTTTTGATTTAAATGAAGTACCATATTATTATTTTAATATGACTATACCAATACAATACCTGAATGATTTAATTAAATAAATAATTAAATTATTTGGGGCGTTACAACTCTCCCCACTTAGAATATTTTGTCCTCGAAATTTACCCGATTCGAACAACTCGGGATAGGATTCCCGCATGCTCTCCCGCCTCCCACGTCATGCTTTCTCCAGCAGCTCTTAACTGCACTACTTTCACCAACGCAATCTCCTTGCCTCTTAGAACCTTCACCTCCGATCTTCGATCCGCATGCATCGTCTCCACCGTGAGATCATCCCGCACCTCCACATCGTCCTCCGGATTACATGAGATGGGTGCAAATGTACTTCCGAGTTGCGACACATGAAACACGTCGTGCAAATTCGAAAGATTAGGAGGTAAGGCCACCTTAAAGGACACTACGATCGACAACTTGGTCTGACAAACCGAATCGCTCGATACCACTAATGTAACACCCTTTTTCTAAGCGGAAAATTTAAAACAAAAATCGAGTTTCAAAAACATTTTTCACTACACCCTCGAGGATGCTACATTTTTCACCAATAAAACATTCACAGTGATAATAAGATTCACCATTAAGAATAGCGTGATACGTAACACGCCATAAATGAGACGAACCTCAAAAACACTGCTTAGTCTACATGACAAGAACTCTATCACCACGCAATGGAATGAGATAAAGGTTTCAAGATAATAATCATGACACCACAAAATAAAATTCAGCGATCAAATAATAAAGACAACTAATAAGACTAGTGTTCGTCCCCCCCCCCTGAGTGCTACGTATCAGAGCGACGACACCGACTCGACTGGCGAAGATAGACAAGCCTTCACATGCGATTACCTGCACGTTACCAACATAGGGGTAACATTCAAACAGAAAGGGTGAGATATCTAACAATATAATAGCATGTATGATAGGCAATAAGCTAGAGTTACAAAGAATATATCCACCAATTTACAACAACATCAATATACAACTATCAAGGAACATCACCAATGACATGAGTAAATGAATGAGATGCAACCCACACCAACGGGTATATGCATGCGGTACCATAAAATAGCCACTAGGGAATCATCACCTATATCATCACCAAGTTTATTGAGCATCATCATCACCTATAGCTCTAAGGCCGAAGCCTTCAATCACCAAAATAATGCTTATGAGATGTATGCGACACCATGAACAATGCACTAGAGACAATCAACAACCATGACCATCTAATTGACACAACAACACCAAAGATCAACAACCGGTCATAGACCCATCACCTATCACCTTAGTCAATAAAATAGACACATCACCATTATCGCATTACCACTAACACCGAAAAGCACCAATAAGTTTACAAACAACATCAATATACAACAACATCACGGTGCGGGGTTTCAGATAACAAAGGCGCCTACTTCGCGAATTATTTAAAATAGCAAACGACATCGAAAAGTTACAAAAGACCACTCGTTGGAAAGTGCGGATGTGTAGTTTCTGAATATATCTTTAGAGTTTCAAAACAGTGAGCCAATTAGTACAGTTTTTAGAAACAATCCGAATGGTTCCCAGATCGACAGATTCTGTCCTTCCACTTCAAATCACTCTAAACTGACTTAAACTTGACCAAATGGAACAAAACATTAGCCCTAACAAAGAAATTTGAGTATAGTTTCTAATGGAAAAGAATCGCTCAAAACGGAGTTCAATTGAGGACACACGACTGAAACACCGAACCTATACCCGCTTTAATTCCGCAAATTTGAACCGACTTGGGACACTCATAAATCGAGCTACACTACTCCAAATTTAACCAAACCAGTTGCCAAAGTGACCAAATTAAGTCTATTTTCTAACGAAATAAGTCCCATAATTTGTGGACAAACAGAAAGTTCCCGCTTTAAAAACACGTAACCTAGGTCCGAATGCTTCCGCAATATTACCTTAACTTGTGGAGCCTATATCTAGCTACACACCTCCAAATGCGATCAAACCGGTGCCAAATAAACAAGCATTCAATCTAATTTTCAAAATGACAGACCACATAATTTTTCAATCAAGAAAACGTTCTCGATCCAACAAATACCGAACCTATATCGAAACATCTCAAAACAAAGAATTCAACAACACAAATAACCATCACAATTCAGCCACCAATTCAAACAACATTCATAATTCACCAAATAAACACCAAACACAATCAAGGAGGCAACATAGAGCCTATCTCCCACTTAACACCCATCATATACCCCATTATAAAGATATAACCCCACCTGTATACCTTAGAGTTTTGCCGAGTACAAGATTCTTTCCACGAAACTCCAAAGAACCACAGCAACAAGAGCTCCCTCTCCTTCTCTCTTTGAGCGCCGCTCCTCTCTCGCTCTCTTTCGCGATCTCCTCTTTTTTTCTTTCCTTTTCTTTTTCTCTCCAAATGTGCATTGGCTCTAACCCTAGAGTCTATATTATGGGTTCTTGGGTCACGGGTCTCTTTCTACCACTTACTTAATTACTAAACACCACCTTTTGATTTAAATGAAGTACCATATTATTATTTTAATATGACTATACCAATACAATACCTGAATGATTTAATTAAATAAATAATTAAATTATTTGGGGCGTTACAACTCTCCCCCACTTAGAATATTTTGTCCTCGAAATTTACCTGATTCGAACAACTCGGGATAGGATTCCCGCATCTTGCTCTCCAGCCCCACGTCATGCTTTCTCCAAAGACTCTTAACTGACTACTTTCACCAACGCAATCTCCTTGCCTCTTAGAACCTTCACCTCCTGATCTTCGATCCGTACAGGCATCGTCTCCACCGTGAGATCATCCCGTACCTCCACATCGTCCCTCTGGATTACATGAGATGGGTCTGAAATGTACTTCCGGAGTTGCGACACATGAAACACGTCGTGCAAATTCGAAAGATTAGGAGGTAAGGCCACCTTAAAGGACACTACGACTGGACAACTTGGTCGGACAAACCGAACTGCTCTGATACCACTAATGTAACACCCCTTTTTTCTAAGCGGAAAATTTAAAACAAAAATCAGAGTTTCAAAAACATTTTTCACTACACCCTCAAGGGATGCTACATTTTTCACCAATAAAACATTCACAGGTGATAATAAGATTCACCATTAAGAATAGCGTGATACGTAACACGTCATAAATGAGACGAACCCTCAAAAACACCTGTTTAGTCTACATGACAGTAACTCTATCACCACGCAGCGGAATGAGATAAAGGTTTCAAGATAATAATCATGACACCACAAAATAAAATTCAGCGATCAAATAATAAAGACAACTAATAAGACTAGTGTTCGTCCCCCCGAGTGCTACGTGATCGTAGCGACGACACACCGACTGACCGCGAAGATAGACAAGCCTTCACATGCGACACCGCACGTTACCAACATAGGGTAACATTCAAACGAGAAGGGTGAGATATCTAACAATATAATAGCATGTATGATAGGCAATAAGCTAGAGTTACAGCAGCTATATCCACCAATTTACAACAACATCAATATACAACTATCAAGGAACATCACCAATGACATGAGTAAATGAATGAGATGCAACCCACACCAACGGGTATATGCATGCGGTACCATAAAATAGCCACTAGGGAATCATCACCTATATCATCACCAAGTTTATTGAGCATCATCATCACCTATAGCTCTAAGGCCGAAGCCTTCAATCACCAAAATAATGCTTATGAGATGTATGCGACACCATGAACAATGCACTAGAGACAATCAACAACCATGACCATCTAATTGACACAACAACACCAGCATCAACAACTGGTCATAGACCCATCACCTATCACCTTAGTCAATAAAATAGACACATCACCTGTTATCGCATTACCACTAACACCGAAAGCACCAATAAGTTTACAAACAACATCAATATACAACAACATCACGGTGCGTGGTTTCAGATAACAAATCGCCTACTTCGAATTATTTAAAATAGCAAACGACATCGAAAAGTTACAAAAGACCACTCGTTGGAAAGTCTGCGGATGTGTAGTTTCTGAATATATCTTTAGAGTTTCAAAACAGTGAGCCAATTAGTACAGTTTTTAGAAACAATCCGAATGGTTCCCAGATCGACAGATTCTGTCCTTCCACTTCAAATCACTCTAAACTGACTTAAACTTGACCAAATGGAACAAAACATTAGCCCTAACAAAGAAATTTGAGTATAGTTTCTAATGGAAAAGAATCGCTCAAAACGGAGTTCAATTGAGGACACACGACTGAAACACTTGACCTATACCCGTTTAATTCCGTAAATTTGAACCGACTTGGGACACTCATAAATCGAGCTACACTACTCCAAATTTAACCAAACCAATTGCCAAAGTGACCAAATTAAGTCTATTTTCTAACGAAATAAGTCCCATAATTTGTGGACAAACAGAAAGTTCCCGCTTTAAAAACACGTAACCTAGGTCCGAATGCTTCCGAATATTACCTTAACTTGTGGAGCCTATATCTAGCTACACACCTCCAAATGCGATCAAACCGGTGCCAAATAAACAAGCATTCAATCTAATTTTCAAAATGACAGACCACATAATTTTTCAATCAAGAAAACGTTCTCGATCCAACAAATACCGAACCTATATCGAACATCTCAAAACAGTGAATTCAACAACACAAATAACCATCACAATTCAGCCACCAATTCAAACAACATTCATAATTCACCAAATAAACACCAAACACAATCAAGGAGGCAACATAGAGCCTATCTCCCACTTAACACCCATCATATACCCCATTATAAAGATATAACCCCACCTGTATACCTTAGAGTTTTGCGAGTACAAGATTCTTTCCACGAAACTCCAAAGAACCACAAAGAACAAGAGCTCCTCTCTCTTCTCTCTTTGAGCGCCGCCCTCTCTCTCTCTTTCGCGATCTCCTCTTTTTTTTTCTTCCTTTTCTTTTTCTCTCCAAATGTGCATTGGCTCTAACCCTAGAGTCTATATTATGGGTTCTTGGGTCACGGGTCTCTTTCTACCACTTACTTAATTACTAAACACCACCTTTTGATTTAAATGAAGTACCATATTATTATTTTAATATGACTATACCAATACAATACCTGAATGATTTAATTAAATAAATAATTAAATTATTTGGGGCGTTACAACTCTCCCCCACTTAGAATATTTTGTCCTCGAAATTTACCTGATTCGAACAACTCGGGATAGGATTCCCGCATCTTGCTCTCCAGTTCCCACGTCATGCTTTCTCCAGCAGCTCTTAACCAGACTACTTTCACCAACGCAATCTCCTTGCCTCTTAGAACCTTCACCTCCTGATCTTCGATCCGCATGCATCGCTCCACCGTGTGAGATCATCCCGCACTTCCACATCGTCCCTCCGGATTACATGAGATGGGTCTGAAATGTACTTCCGGAGTTGCGACACATGAAACACGTCGTGCAAATTCGAAAGATTAGGAGGTAAGGCCACCTTAAAGGACACTACGACTGGACAACTTGGTCGGACAAACCGAACTGCTCTGATACCACTAATGTAACACCCCTTTTTTCTAAGCGGAAAATTTAAAACAAAAATCAGAGTTTCAAAAACATTTTTCACTACACCCTCGAGGATGCTACATTTTTCACCAATAAAACATTCACAGTGATAATAAGATTCACCATTAAGAATAGCGTGATACGTAACACGCCATAAATGAGACGAACCCTCAAAAACACTGCTTAGTCTATATGACAAGAATCTCTATCACCACGCAATGGAATGAGATAAAGGTTTCAAGATAATAATCATGACACCACAAAATAAAATTCAGCGATCAAATAATAAAGACAACTAATAAGACTAGTGTTCGCCCCCCGAGTGCTACGTATCGGGCGACGACACCGACTCGATCGGCGAAGGTAGACAAGCCTTCACATGCGACACCGCACGCACGCGTTACCAACATAGGGGTAACATTCAAACGAGAAGGGTGAGATATCTAACAATATAATAGCATGTATGATAGGCAATAAGCTAGAGTTACAAAGAGCTATATCCACCAATTTACAACAACATCAATATACAACTATCAAGGAACATCACCAATGACATGAGTAAATGAATGAGATGCAACCCACACCAACGGGTATATGCATGCGGTACCATAAAATAGCCACTAGGGCATCATCACCTATATCATCACCAAGTTTATTGAGCATCATCATCACCTATAGCTCTAAGGCCAAGCCTTCAATCACCAAAATAATGCTTATGAGATGTATGCGACACCATGAACAATGCACCGTAGAGACAATCAACAACCATGACCATCTAATTGACACAACAACACCAAAGATCAACAACCGGTCATAGACCCATCACCTATCACCTTAGTCAATAAAATAGACACATCACCTGTTATCGCATTACCACTAACACCGAAAGCACCAATAAGTTTACAAACAACATCAATATACAACAACATCACGGGTGCAGGGTTTCAGATAACAACGATCGCCTACTTCGGCGAATTATTTAAAATAGCAAACGACATCGAAAAGTTACAAAAGACCACTCGTTGGAAAGCTGCGGATGTGTAGTTTCTGAATATATCTTTAGAGTTTCAAAACAGTGAGCCAATTAGTACAGTTTTTAGAAACAATCCGAATGGTTCCCAGACTGGACAGATTCTGTCCTTCCACTTCAAATCACTCTAAACTGACTTAAACTTGACCAAATGGAACAAAACTTTAGCCCTAACAAAGAAATTTGAGTATAGTTTCTAATGGAAAAAGAATCGTTCAAAACGGAGTTCAATTGAGGACACACGACCTGAAACACTGAACCTATACCCAGTTTAATTCCAGAAATTTGACCTGACTTGGGACACTCATAAATCGAGCTACACTACTCCAAATTTAACCAAACCAGTTCCAAAGTGACCAAAATTAAGTCTATTTTCTAACGAAATAAGTCCCATAATTTGTGGACAAACAGAAAGTTCCCAGTTTTAAAAACACAGAACCTAGGTCCAGAATGCTTCCAGAATATTACCTTAACTTGTGGAGCCTATATCTAGCTACACACCTCCAAATGCGATCAAACCGGTGCCAAATAAACAAGCATTCAATCTAATTTTCAAAATGACAGACCACATAATTTTTCAATCAAGAAACGTTCTCGATCAACAAATACCGAACCTATATCAGAACATCTCAAAACAGTGAATTCAACAACACAAATAACCATCACAATTCAGCCACCAATTCAAACAACATTCATAATTCACCAAATAAACACCAAACACAATCAAGGAGGCAACATAGAGCCTATCTCCCACTTAACACCCATCATATACCCCATTATAAAGATATAACCCCACCTTTATACCTTAAAGTTTTGCCGAGTACAAGATTCTTTCCACGAAACTCCAAAGAACCACAGCAACAAGAGCTCCCTCTCCTTCTCTCTTTGAGCGCCGCTCCCTCTGCTCTCTTTCGCGATCTCCCTCTTTTTTTTCTTTCCTTTTCTTTTTCTCTCCAAATGTGCATTGGCTCTAACCCTAGAGTCTATATTATGGGTTCTTGGGTCACGGGTCTCTTTCTACCACTTACTTAATTACTAAACACCACCTTTTGATTTAAATGAAGTACCATATTATTATTTTAATATGACTATACCAATACAATACCTGAATGATTTAATTAAATAAATAATTAAATTATTTGGGGCGTTACAACTCTCCCCCACTTAGAATATTTTGTCCTCGAAATTTACCTGATTCGAACAACTCGGGATAGGATTTCCGCATCTTGCTCTCCAGTTCCCACGTCATGCTTTCTCCAGCAGCTCTTAACCAGACTACTTTCACCAACGCAATCTCCTTGCCTCTTAGAACCTTCACCTCCCGATCTTCGATCCGCATGCATCATCGTCTCCACCGTGAGATCATCCCGCACTCCACATCGTCCCTCCGGATTACATGAGATGGGTGCAAATGTACTTCCGAGTTGCGACACATGAAACACGTCGTGCAAATTCGAAAGATTAGGAGGTAAGGCCACCTTAAAGGACACTACGATCGACAACTTGGTCGGACAAACCGAATCGCTCGATACCACTAATGTAACACCCTTTTTCTAAGCGGAAAATTTAAAACAAAAATCGAGTTTCAAAAACATTTTTCACTACACCCTCGAGGATGCTACATTTTTCACCAATAAAACATTCACAGTGATAATAAGATTCACCATTAAGAATAGCGTGATACGTAACACGTCATAAATGAGACGAACCCTCAAAAACACCTGTTTAGTCTACATGACAGTAACTCTATCACCACGCAGCGGAATGAGATAAAGGTTTCAAGATGATAATCATGACACCACAAAATAAAATTCAGCGATCAAATAATAAAGACAACTAATAAGACTAGTGTTCGTCCCCCGACGAGTGCTACGTGACGGGCGACGACACCGACTGACCGGCGAAGGTAGACAAGCCTTCACATGCGACACACGCACGTTACCAACATAGGGGTAACATTCAAACAGAAAGGGTGAGATATCTAACAATATAATAGCATGTATGATAGGCAATAAGCTAGAGTTACAGCAGCTATATCCACCAATTTACAACAACATCAATATACAACTATCAAGGAACATCACCAATGACATGAGTAAATGAATGAGATGCAACCCACACCAACGGGTATATGCATGCGGTACCATAAAATAGCCACTAGGGCATCATCACCTATATCATCACCAAGTTTATTGAGCATCATCATCACCTATAGCTCTAAGGCCGAAGCCTTCAATCACCAAAATAATGCTTATGAGATGTATGCGACACCATGAACAATGTGCACCAGAGACAATCAACAACCATGACCATCTAATTGACACAACAACACCAGCATCAACAACTAGTCATAGACCCATCACCTATCACCTTAGTCAATAAAATAGACACATCACCTGTTATCGCATTACCACTAACACCGAAAGCACCAATAAGTTTACAAACAACATCAATATACAACAACATCACGGGTGCGGGGTTTCAGATAACAACGATCGCCTACTTGGCGAATTATTTAAAATAGCAAACGACATCGAAAAGTTACAAAAGACCACTCGTTGGAAAGCTGCGGATGTGTAGTTTCTGAATATATCTTTAGAGTTTCAAAACAGTGAGCCAATTAGTACAGTTTTTAGAAACAATCCAAATGGTTTCCAGACTGGACAGATTCTGTCCTTCCACTTCAAATCACTCTAAACTGACTTAAACTTGACCAAATGGAACAAAACATTAGCCCTAACAAAGAAATTTGAGTATAGTTTCTAATGGAAAAAGAATCGTTCAAAACGGAGTTCAATTGAGGACACACGACCTGAAACACTGAACCTATACCCAGTTTAATTCCAGAAATTTGAACTGACTTGGGACACTCATAAATCGAGCTACACTACTCCAAATTTAACCAAACCAGTGCCAAAGTGACCAAATTAAGTCTATTTTCTAACGAAATAAGTCCCATAATTTGTGGACAAACAGAAAGTTCCCAGTTTTAAAAACACAGAACCTAGGTCCAGAATGCTTCCAGAATATTACCCTAACTTGTGGAGCCTATATCTAGAGCTACACACCTCCAAATGCGATCAAACCGGTGCCAAATAAACAAACATTCAATCTAATTTTCAAAATGACAGACCACATAATTTTTCAATAGTAAAACGTTCTCAGTCACTGAAATACCAAACCTATATCAGAACATCTCAAAACAGTGAATTTAACAACACAAATAACCATCACAATTCAGCCACCAATTCAAACAACATTCATAATTCACCAAATAAACACCAAACACAATCAAGGAGGCAACATAGAGTCTATCTCCCACTTAACACCCATCATATACCCCATTATAAAGATAGAACCCCACCCTTATACCTTAGAGTTTTGCCGAGTACAAGATTCTTCCAACGAAACTCCAAAGAACCACAACAACAAGAGCTCCCTCTCCTTCTCTCCTTGAGCGTCGCTCCCTCTGCTCTCTTTCGCGATCTCCCTCTTTTTTTTCTTTCCTTTTCTTTTTCTCTCCAAATGTGCATTGGCTCTAACCCTAGCGTCTATATTATGGGTTCTTGGGTCACGTGCCTCTTTCTACCACTTACTTAATTACTAAACACCACCCCTTGATTTAAATGAAGTACCATATTATTATTTTAATATGACTATACCAATACAATACCTGAATGATTTAATTAAATAAATAATTAAATTATTTGGGGCGTTAGAACCCTCCCCCACCACTCATTCTCTCCATTATTTCTTCTCTCCTCTATTTGTTACTTGGCGACAATCATTTCTACATGCCTTTTAAGTTTATTTATTTTTCTTATCTCCTTACAACCCCATCGACAGAACCCCATTCCCACTCGATCTCAACATTTTCATCTCATTCCACTCTCTCATACTCTCCCTTTTACTGCACTATTTTGATCAAATTGGTTTACATCTCCCCTCCCTCTACCAAACCGTGACCAACTCCTCTCCTCTCCACTTCTTTTATTTTCTCTTATTTTTCATCATCGAAAGAAGCAATATCAAGCTTTTAGAAAAAGGAAACTTGGGTGGATCATAAAGGAGCGCATTTGGGAGAATCATCTCTTCATTTCTCTTCTATCAAAATCATGGCCTCTCTCTCATTTGGGTGAGAAATATCTTCATTTCTCTCCTATTTTCTTCAGTTTAAGTTGAATGCTTTGATGCGGTTGATTACAAACTTTTAATCAAGTTTTTATCATTTATCCCTTGGTAAAATCACTTTGGAAGGAAGTTGTAAAACCCCTAATTTTTTATGAAACTTAACCGTAGCTTGTAGTGAAAAGGGAAGGGGAAACTATTTGATTTTTGTTAAGAAGTTGCTAATTGCAAGATAGAAATCGAGTTCTGTGAAAAAGTTTTGAGTTTAGTAAGTTTTAAATTAGAGTCACTAAAGTTTTTTATTTAGTTAATATAATATTTTTTATCATGATAAAAAAGAATGATATCTATGTTGGAAAGGAAGTATTTTTGCAGTTTTTAATATGTTCAAATGATTTTGGGTAAAAATATTTATCTTAGAAAAGTTTAAGTTGAAGCTTTGAAGTTTTGGGAAAAACATTAGGAGAAAAAGTTTGAGTGAAAGAATCTTCTTTTGCTCTAAAACCTAAAATGGGTATGTTATGTGTTGTTACGATTTTTCTTAACATACACCTCGTTTTGACTTGATTCTTTATTTTCTGAAAACTAGACTAATTTTGTTGGATTTTACTAACTATATATATTGATAATGAACTAGTAGTTTAAAGACCGTAGTTTGAACCTCCTAAAAAGAATTAAGAACCCTGAGTTCCAATTGTTGTCTGAATCTTACATGAAGGATTAGGACCAAAGACGCAAATTTAATTTATACGATCTTACGTGTGAAGGTGTTAATTTACCGGAGAAATATACATGCGCGCGTGATTGAAAGTAGATAGCGGGAAGGAAAGCGTCCAAGGTAAGGGGATCTCTGAGTTTTAGCTTTCCATGTTGTTTACTTAATTGTCTTGGTTGTTTGGTTTGAATTGAATTGTGTAATATGTGGTAGTAATATTATTTGATTGGTTGAACTATCGATGTGCATTGATTTCTGAGTATTCAATTAATGTGTTTGGAGATTGTTGTGCTGGTTTGTTGAAGTGTTGGAGGCATGGCTTTTGTTATGACCTACATATTGTAAACTGAGTTGGATGAACGTAAAGAAGAATTGTAGAGGTTTCAAGAAAAAAAAGTGACCATGATAACGTCATTAATAGATCACGTGGGATTTCGAAATGAAAAACAATATTTTGAGAGTTAATAGGGTAAAGTAGCATTAAGCGGAAATGAGTAACTTAGACATTATTAAAAGAAAATGATTTACGAGAAAGCGTATAAGTTTGTGAAAACCCGAACTTCTCCAACGTATATTCGGAGTTAACTCTATTTTGAAAAACACACTCTTGTTTCAAAAAGTTAGGCATTAGAATGACTAAAACCAGAAAGTGAATTAAAAGTGTGGTTGATTAGCGATGAAAGTAAATTTAGTACTGACAACACTTGAGTAATCTGTCTTTATGAATTGAAGTGTTTTCGAAAAACTCAAAGGGGTGTTGTTCATCCGTTAAAAGATGAGACTACTCGGAAAGCTATGCTAAGTGGAATGGGACGCTTAGCATCGTGCTCTAAACTTTGAGCGTAACATTTGTAAGGAAGAATTTATGAAAATTTGATTACTCAATGATTGTCACTATGTAAAGAAACTTTCAAAGTTAAGTGTTGAGTTGAGTTGGAATAGTAAATAAAATTTGATAAGAGAAGATAAATAATCAAAGTGGAAAGAGTTGATTAAGAGTTGTTGGTTAACGATGAAAGTAAGTTACTAAAGATAATAATTGAGTATTCCGACTTTATAAAAGAGAAGCGTTTTCGAAAACTCAAAGTGGTACTCTTGTCCGTCAAAAGATAAGAATACCCGGAAAGGTATGCTAAGTGGAATGGGACGCTTAGTGTGGCGCTCTAAACTTTGAGTGTATCATGTTAAAAAGATAATTTATGAAAATTGGATACTCGATGATTGTCGATATGTAATGAGACTTTCAAAGTTAAGTGTTGATTAGAGATGAGAACTTGGGGCTGAGTCTTAATCTAGATGTGTGAAAATCTAGTACAAGATTTGTATAGATTATCTAGGTACCAGCGAGGACCTAGAGCGTTGAGAGTGTAGAACGTTTTTAGGGCGTTGTTCCAACCCGGGTGTGTTGTAGTCCTGTGTTGAAGACTGCTTAAGTAATTGCTGTAGGTCTGACGGGGAATCCAGATCTAGGTTACAAGGGACATAGAGACATAATCATGGTGTAAATGTTATGTCTGTCGGTGTTGATCTAATGGAGAATCTAGATCACAATATTGGCCTAGGTGACGATCTAGTGCTATTCCATTTCGTATGGAAATTTTGATGATATTGATAATCGATGTGAGGAACGATTACTAACATGGACTGTGATGTTTGTGGTTGACTAACCATATCTTGCTGAGTTCTATGACTTGCTATGAATTGATATGTTTATTAATTATGTGAGTGATTCTTGTTATAATTACCTGATATTGCACATGTACATTATACGTATTAGTAAAATGTTGTTTCTTGTATTACGTATTATGTATCCATGGAATAGCTTGCGATGAACTCGTGTATAAGAGATTCACCTTGCCAGATTGTTTGTCTACCCATCTTTGGGGTACTCGAGTACAACGTTTCAGGTATATGGGGCTGAATGCATTGGCAGTGTAGAGGTTTAGTGGCGATTTGCTTTGTGACGTGATCGAAGGCATGATTTCTAAGGAAGCGTGAAGAACGTCTCTATGAAGAAGCAGTGAATTTTCTGGACTTATCAAATAGGTGTTTGGTAAGGGTCCATGTTTAGGTATGTGTCCAAAAAGGGTTGTGATCCCCTTTCTGGCGTCTCTGACTAGTAATCTAGATCAGTAGACATAAATTTTTATCTTAAGACCAGCTCACTAGATTGTGTCCTTAGTCTGGTTCTCAAATCGTGACTAAGTGTATTGTTTTTGAAGATGAATGTTGTACGCCTAATGGTGAAGAAAATTCTGTGATCAATGAGGAATGATTGTGTTGTGTTGTTGTATATCAAAAATGAGTTTTTAACTAGTGTCAGGTTTTCTGGAGAGGGTGTTACACTAGTGCTTACCAAACACGTGTACTCTTCACCCGCTAGTTCAATCCGCTACTTTCATCCGCTATCCGCTAGCGGATGGGACGCGCCAAACAGAGCGATGTATAGAAGTTGTATCTGAGAAGTTTCGGGTTTAACTCTCCACTAGTCTCCATGAGGTGAGGTAAATGCAATTAAGTGCTCAAAGAGCCCGAATGTCGCCTAGGATTGGGGCGTCATTCCCTCACCTAAATTTTTGTAATAAAAAAAGATCCTCCACTAGGTTGAGTTCCTGTGACAGTACTAAAAATCACTTTCTATGACACATGCTTATTCTAACCCTTGTTTTGCATTGAGTTTGCTTGAGGACAAGCAAATATTTAAGTTTGGGGCTGTGATAAATCCATATCACATGCTTGTTTTGAATGTTAAAAATTGTGTTTTGAAGGAAGATTTTAATGAAAACTAGTAAAGTTTGAGCAGAATTTGTGAATATTTGAATCTAGTTTATTTTTTGTAGTGTTATGTGGGCTTCTTTATGTTTATGTGTTCAGGAACTAGATCAAATTGAAGAACAAGTTGTGCAAACAAGAAGTGAAGTTGGAGCGATTTAGGAAGAGTTAAGCAGCAAGTTTCTGGCAGCACCAGACAGCACCCGGCGGTCTCATTTTGTACTAAACATCCATTGGTGGAGTTAGTCTTGTTTTTGTTACGCGTAAGCGCTAGTCACGTGCAAGATTGCAAAAATTCTCCAAAGGCCGCTGCGCGCGTAAGTTGCGCTGTAAGCGCCCGATCCACGCGCAAGTGTGCGATATTTTCCAAAGAGCTTTATACGTATCTTGCGCGCGTCACGCGCACCGGAACAGAGCTGATGCACGAAATCACTTAAGTAGCGACTTGGAACTCGAAAAATGAGTTTTTTACACTCTTGGAAACCCTAGAACTCAAAGGCACTCATTCCACCTCATCTCTTTTGAAGATTCAAGGCTTGGGAACAAGATTTGGAGCTTCAAATGAGTTCATCTTCTTCATTCAAGTGTAATTTCTATTTTTCCTCTTCTTCCTCTATGCGTAGCTAAATCTCTTTTTTGTTAGGGATGAATGAATATTGAGGAAACACTATTGTAGTTGGTTTAGATCTATTTTTATGTTATATTCTCTCTTACTTGTGTATTGAATCTTTGTTCTTAATGTTTTTTATGACTTGATCTCTCATGAGATGATCTATGATTCATTTATGAAATGGAAATTTTATATTTGAATGTTTGAGATTGAATACCTTCAACTCTTAGCTTAGGAATAATATTTGAGTTGTTGTATATTGCAAACCCTTGATTGTAATGCTTGTTGTCAATTAAAATCACCTAAGGGATTAGGGGTTTTAGTTAACAATAAAGGATCAATTGCCTAAGGAATTAGGAATTAGGAATTAGTTAATGTTGTGGGTTTGATAACAAAGTTAAAGAGAGAGTAAATTTTCTAATTCAAATCAATTGCAATAGTGTGGAATCAATAGGAGTTTGTCCCTAACATCTTTTACCATCTCATCTTTTCAAGCGTTCTTCGGTTTCTATTATCAAAAATACAAAAACATTTTATTGTCTTTACCTTAGAGTTTTATTACTCAATCATATTAACCTAGTCTTGGTCTATTTGTGTGCGTTTAGTTGTTGTTAACGCTTATTGGTATTTGCATTCGATCCTTGAGTTCGACACTCGGTCTTACCATTTTATTATTACTTATGATTTATCTTCTACACACTTGCCGAAATCTTAACAAGTTTTTGGCGCCGTTGCCGGGGATCGAAATTACAATTACCAGTAAATTCGAAGGCAACAACTAATTTGAAACCCGTACATACTTTAATTTGTTTTTAGTTTTGTTGTTTCTTTTTACTTTATGCATATGTTTTTTATCTTTTTACCACTTTTACTCCCTTGATCTATGAAAGTCAGGTGAATACTTTGTAAATCATGGAGTCCACACTACCGCCTTCGCTGTTGTTGTTGTGAAGGACCACATTTAAATGGCAATTGTGAGACATACTCCTATTGTAATCTTTGTGGGAAAGATCTTGTGTACTGCTCTTGTGAACCAGAATGGGCGCTCATTGATAAGTCTTATCCTTGGTTGGCCCAACCAAAAATTCTTGAGGAGCCAGAGTCGATAGTTATTGACAAATCATATCCCTGGTTAGCAGATGACTGGTTAGCAGATGAACAACCACTTATTCAAAAATCAGAACAAGAAGAAAAAGGCTCAATAATAGAAGAATCATGGGAGAAAAAGAAAGATGAGGAAAAAATAAGAATTGAACGGGGGGATTCTATTGTCTCGAAAAGCTAAAAACTCTCAATCTTGGGAAGGTATGGAAATCCAACAAGAAATCACCCAACAAATCTTTTTCACTTCTCATCTTTTGAGAAGCAAGGAAGATGGGAGTGAAGAGCTTGATCGATATTTAGACTCCTTCTATGCCTTGTTCATCATCCTTCACCTTGAGAGGATATAGAAGCATATGAAATTGTACCTCAAGTTCATGAATTTCCTACTTCATAAACGAAAGAAGAAGGATGATGTGTTCTTCGTGTCATATATTCCACCTTGACAGAGGGGAATTGCAGCGTCAAGCTAGTGACGTTAAAGAATCGCTTCATGGGAGACAACCCATGCGAGGGAGTGTTCTATCTCTTTTCCTTTATTTCCATGTCTTGTCTTTATTTTTTGTTATTGTTTTGTTGAACTCTCTTTACACTGACACTTGTTTTTTTTTCTGCAACAATTTTTGTTCATGGCATGTGATGTTAAAGCTGCATTCCTACAAATGTTTTGATCATGTTTCTATTTTATGGTGGAATGTAGTTTTCATGGATAACTCTTATTGGATTGTGATTTTCAATGTCCTTTTGATGCTATGCTCTTAAATTTTATGAACCAGTTTAAATGGGATTGATCATGCATCTTGTTGTTCTAAATCCCTTTGATGGAAACCCTTAGAGGGATCTTCTGTGACATTTGATTACTTGATTCATTGTGCTTAATACCCTATCATGAATAACCTGTGAGCATCTGAGCCAAACAGTTAATTTTATTCTTGAGTGCTTCCATTGCTTGTGACACTCTTCAGAACTTGACTTAGTTCTTGACTGCTTTTGCATTGCTATATGCACACACACGTGATTGAGGACTTTCTATTTTTTTTTGGCAGCCAGAGCTTTAAAAAGCCTACCCTTTATTATTGACCTTTTTGAATAGCCCATCTGAGTCTTAGACCTTTTTTTTTTTGGATTGATTACCCTCATTACAAGCCACAAACTGAAAAACCAAGTGTCCCACTTGTTTGGAATTGAGGGGTCTATAGTCACTAGTGAACTTGAAGCTCAAAATTATGTTTGGCGTGGCAAATTAAGTTTGGGGTTGCAAATTAAGTTTGGGGTTGCAAATTAAGTTTGGGGTTGCTTGAGGACAAGCAATTGTTCAAGTTTGGGGTGGTATACCAAAAGTAGTTGTTATACCCCAATTTTGTCCGAGTTCTTTTTAATAGTTTTTAATTTGGACATTTTCAACCATTTTATTTTGGACTTTTTCTGATAATTACAAAAAATAGTAGTTTTTTTGCGTATTTTCGGATGTTAGTTTTTAGCTACTATTCGAAGGAAATTTCTCTCTCCTTGGACTTCGTTTTTACGATCTGAACGGTGAAAGTGAAGACATATTTCCCACGAACCCGCTGTAAAAAATGAAGACGATCCGACGGTTAACGAATCCGGAATCACACTTTTACGATGAGAGGTTTGAGAAAAACTGACCAAAAGCTGCAGCTATTGCGAAGGCAATTTCTCTCTCATCAGACCTCGTTTCGACGATCCGAACGGTGAAAGTGTAGATATACGTCTCACGAACCTACTGTCAAAAAAGTAAGACGATACTGTATTTGTTATAATTTTCTTTCAAATTACAAGTACGTTGAAAGTTGCAATATAATAAAAGAAAAAGGAAGAAAAGGGAAAATCAGATTTAAGGTAAAATATACACCTCTGTTGGCACTCTCGTTGGCCCTCCCATCGGCGCTCTCGTTGCCTCTTTCATTGGCTATCCCATTGACACTCCCGTTGCCACGCGTTTACTCCTTTTTTGTATGATTTAATATTAATTTAATTATATTCATTTAATTATAAAAAAGTTAGTATTTAGTAAATTTTGGTAGTGGATAAAGTTTTTTGTGCAATTCTTAGTGATTAAATTGATTTTAATACTTTTATCAGAGAGATTATAGTAAATAGTAAATTTTAGATGGAGTACAAATGAAAAAAGGAAAAATGAGATTTAAGGTAAAAAATGCACTCTCATTGGTGCTCCCGTTGACACTCTGATTGCCGCTCCTGTTGCCGTTGTCGATCTCAAGCCAGTCTCTCGTTGTCACTCACATTGCCACGTGTTACTCCTTTTTTCCTATATAATTTAATCATATTCATTTAATTATAAAAATAAATTTTGTGATTTTTGGTAGTGGGTAATTAATGTTCTTTTACAATTCTTAGTGGTTAAATTATTTGATTTTAATAGTTTTAATAGAGATATTATAGTAAATAGTAAATTTTAGGTTATTTGATTATTGAGTATAATATTAATTTAATAATTGAATCTATTGAAAAATAATAATTTGAAACTTTATTTAAAAGTAAGTAATTATTTACAATTGGTAGTGGTTAAATTGATTAATTTTAGTAATTTGAGTTGATTATAAAAATAGTTACTAAATTTTATTTTTTAGAATAAATTAAAGCATATTGTTGTTTTGTCTTTTAGTGGCCAAAAAGCTTATTGAAGTTTTGTCTTTTAGTGGTCAAATTACCTTTTAACCATGGTATTGTAACTTATGGAAAGAGGATAGGTTAGTAAATTTGGTGGAGGGTTGATTGCTACTTTTTATAGTAGATTCGAAGGAAATTTCTCTCTCCTTGGACTTCGTTTTTACGATCTGAACGGTGAAAGTGAAGACATATTTCCCACGAACCCGCTGTAAAAAAATGAAGACGATCCGACGGTTAACGAATCCGGAATCACACTTTTACGATGAGAGGTTTGAGAAAAACTGACCAAAAGCTGCAGCTATTGCGAAGGCAATTTCTCTCTCATCAGACCTCGTTTCGACGATCCGAACGGTGAAAGTGTAGATATACGTCTCACGAACCTACTGTCAAAAAAGTAAGACGATCCAACGGTTAACGAATCCGGAATCGCAATTTTACGGTGACAGGTTTTAGAAAAACGGAAATTGTGTTTTAAAGGGGAATTGTTTTCTCTACCTTGTTTTAGTCCCACATTGCTCACAAGAAGCAAGAGCTCCCTAGCAATTGTATATAAAAGGGGTTGAGAGGTGAAGATTAGAGGAGGAGATCATTGGCGGGTTAAGTGATATTTTGGGTCAAAGCGATAGCGGCCCATTTCACTAAAAAGCCTGCTTTTGATCATTTGGACGCTTTTGAGTCGGCTTTCCGATTCTCAAAGCGGTTCTTCTTGCGGTCTTGGAGTCAAAATGGACCGGATAGGAGTCCGATTTGCTTAGTGCAGTTCGGCACTCGTCGAGTCCAAAGTTAGTTTTGTATTTATTTTGTTTATTTTTATGTACATATTTATTTATCATTTATTTATAATATAATCTATTTATTTATTTATTTATTTATTGTTTATGTATATATCTATTCATATTTATTTATGTATATAGTTATTTATTTTTTTAGCCTAGTCTTTATTTAATTATTAGTTTTGTCTTTTTTTTTATGCACAAATTAGTTTATTTCTTCAAAAATCAAATAAAAGACTAAGTCGGTTGTACAACCGGGTTAGTCAGCGTTCTAGAACTAATGAGCTGTACAGTTCAGGAGTTCTAGAATACTTATTCTAAAACCAACTCACCTCACATCAAACAAACTTCTTTCAAAAAACCTCAAAAATACTTTCAAAAGTAGGGGACTAAGTCGGTTGTACAATCGGGTTAGTCGTCCTAGAATCGATGGGGTATGCAGGTTCAAGGAATCCTAGGACCCCTACACTAAAAAACACCAACCAACAAACCTTTTTCAGGAAGAACTACGTAGCTTTGATTCCTCCATTGCATCCGGAGGTACGTAGGAGCAAGAGTCCACTCTTGTCAAGCACTAAAAATAAAAAACTTAATTAAGTCTTTTTCTCTGTAAATAAAAGGGTAAATATTAAAATATAATTAATTAGACAAAGGATGTCGTGGGGTGCTAATATATTTCCCACGCATAACGACTCCCGAACCCTAAACCTGCCTTGTCCAAAACATAAAGGGATTTTACGAATTTGCCCTTAAACTAAAATTTGGTGGCGGCTTCCTTTGAACCTTTCGAAGAATCCTTTCCCGGATTTTTCGGTCGCTACAGCTGGCGACTTCACTGGGGACTTAACTTTTTAGAGAGTCAAAACCTAGTCTAATTAATTATAGGATTTATGTAATTTAATTTTTACCCTTCTCTTATTTATCTTTGCACATTATATTATTTATTTGATGTGTAAACCCTAGGATAGAAGACTTTATTTTGTATGAATGTTTGCTTTGTTTGCAGCTTTGGGTTTGTTTTGAACTGCTCCTACACACACTACACCTCTACACATCACACACAGTGAGAAAAGTCCTCTACCTGCACTCGAGTGCAAACCTAAGTTAGAACGAGATTGCGTAGTGATGGCTCGGGGACGTGCGTCTCGTTGGGTGGTCATGAAAATCTCACCTAGAGTTTGATTCCTTTTAAGGATGCTATCCCTTCTAATAGCTTGCTTATTGTTGGGGTCAGTATTCTTGACTGGGGTCCTTGGCTCTAGGGACCATGTGTAGTGTAACACCCCTAATTTCGTTAATTTCGAATTAAGAAATTAACGAGTGATTTATTACTCGAGTAGGTAATAAATCAAGTCACGAATATGAGGTTGTCGCGGAAGCAATTTATAATTGCTAGAGTATATAATTTAAAAAACATAATTGAGTGGAAATTAGAACACTAGGGGTATTTTAGTCCTTATACCACTCACACTAAATGAGATCCAAGACCCAAAAATATCCAAACACTCTCTCATTCCTCACTTGAGTGAATAAAGAAAGGGAAAGTAAGAAAGATAAAGAGAGAGAGAGAGAAGGAACCGAAGGAAAGAAAAAAAAAAGGAAACAGAGAGAGAGAAAGAGAGGACCCGAGAGAAATGAAGAGAGAAGAAAGAAAGAAAAGGGAAAACCTAGAGGGGAAGAAGAAGGGAGATCACCATCATCTCCCATCACATGTAAGTAATTTCTCCACCATTCCACTCCATTTTTCATTCTCTTTCTTTTGATACCACTTTCAACCTCTCATTCCATCTCTTTAAAAATTCACCATTGATGGATTTTGAAGCTTTCAAGCATCTCAAATGGAGTTTTAACACACTTGAAGTTAGATTGAGGTCCTTGGAAGTTCCAAAGCTTGATTGAGGAGCATTGGTCAACCCACATCGTGAATGGGATCTGTTTGGAGCTGTTTGGGTTGTTGGGCAGTAGTGGTGAGTGTAAGAGCTGCTGGTTTTTCGGTTTTGGAGCTTTTGGAACGAATTCGGAGCGTATTCGGTGTTCGGGTCGTTCGAACTTCGTAGAGTTTCGTGATTTTCATCACGATAGGTGAGTTTTACTCGCTTAGGGTTTTGTTTTATGTTGTGTTGACTGGTTGATTTCGTGATCGTTGAAATTGTTGCGTTTCGTAAATTTTGAATCGCGAAAACCGCACATTTGGTCTCGAACTCATTGTTTTAGAAAATCTGGACACAACTACGGTTTCCTTACAACTGGGACTGTTTGGTTAATCCACAAATTATGTTTCTGATTGTTTTTGAAAATAGACTTCACGCCGGTCGTTTTGGCACTGGTTTCGTTAAATTTGGAGTTGTGTAGCTCAAGTTATGAGTGTCTCAAGTTATGTCAAATTTCTGAAATTAAACTGTGTATAGGTTCAGTTTTTCAGTTCTTGAGTTCTCAATTGAACTCCGTTTTAAATAATTCTTGTTTCGTTGGAAAGTAGACAAAAAGTCCTTCGAAATAGGCACAAGAATCACTTGATTTGACTGTGTATTGAGAGAGAACAATTAGTTACAAGTTTCACTTTTGTAACAGTAACGATTTTGCACCAGCCACATTGTTTTAGCCATAACTCTCTGAATACTTGTCATATCAGTGTGGGACTTGAACCATTGGAAAATAGACAAAATTATCTACACATTAGGCACTGGTTTGGATGGTTTTGGTTAGAAATTGAATAAGTTATGCTCATTCAAAAACTGCACAGAGATGCTGTCCAGAATACATTCGGTTTAGAAGCGGTTGAACGAGTTCGGAATGAGTTCGTGAGGTTTTCAGAATCGTTTGAACTTCAAGAAGTTTCGGTTTTGTGTGATTTTCATCACACGAGGTGAGTTTTACTCACGTTTAGGGAATTTTAAAATGTTGTTTATGTGTTATGTTTGAACGGTTTTCGAAATTTGGAGTTTCGTGAATTTTCGAGTCAAAAACGCTATTTTGAGAAATTATGTTCGCTTGAAACTTAGAACGAAACCATAAAGATTTGATTGTTTAATTGTTATGTTTGAATATGGTTTTCGGGTGTGGGTCTGTGTTAGTTGGATTTACAAATCTTTTGGAAAACCGTAAATTTTGTATATGTGCGGGAATTAATGATTTTTGAACAAAATTGATGTCTGGACTGGTTATACAGGTAAATGTATTATTTTGGGATGTCCATATTTCAGAGGAAGCTCTGCCGAATTTTGGTTAGAACTTTTTGATGCATATCCAAGTGGTTGTGAATTAAGCGGTTAATGTTATGAATATTTCGAAAAACCGTAAAACCTAGAGCACGTGTGGGAACCAAATGTTTTATAACTTAAATGTTGATTGGATTGATTTCATGAATTCATTGACATTATAATATATCATAGATTGAATTATGTTTCGATATATAAATTATATCGAGTATAGGAGCCCAATGCGGGTGTGATATATAAATTATATCGAGTCGGGGTGACGACCCTGTTTTTTTTTGTTAGCATGCTAGGTGAGGGAAGTCATGAGCCCTTGACCTAGGCCCCGTTCATATATTTATGCTGCTCTTAGGATTTGCGCTCCTATTAGCTATGGGGGTTCACTCGAGCTTGCGGAGTTGGTGATGTGCTAAAACTTTTAAATGTGTATATTGTGATTTTGTCACTCGAGCTTCTTTAGGTTGTTGGTGACATGTCACAAGTGATTAATAAAGAGGATAGTGCATAGCCATCAAGAATTGGGCTATGAACTATAGATAAGTAATTTAAGTTGTACATAGTCATCCGAGAATCGGACTATGAACTCGTATGTAATTCATTTATCGGATAACACATGATTGATTGTATATTGTAATTCTTTTTGAATTACTAATTATGGTTTTATAAATGGACCGAGTGATAGGTAAGGGGTCACGGTAAGACTCACCGAGACAAGTTGTCTCACCCTACAAATGTTGTTGTTTTTCGTGAGAAACAGGGGAAAGAAGATCCTTTATGGCTCGAGTGGATGGAGAGCTCGAGAAGGAAATTGAAGATGTAGTTCTTCTAGTTTTACTTATGTTTACCCTTGTTATCTTTGTATTCGATGTATATAACTTGAATTTATTCTAAGTTATGTATCGTTTCCGCTATTCTTGTAAAGATTGTAAATCTAAGCAGGAAATGTATCTCTGATGTATGCTAAATAGGTACACTTTAGTATTTCTACTAGATAGAAATATGAGGGTGTTACATGTAGGATTCTTTAGAACCATCCCTGTGAGGTTCACTATAAAAGAAACCTTACACCCACTCCATAGGATACCTTCCTAGGGTCACAAAGGAGCTTCATACCTTTGCATTCAAACAAATATTGATGCATACTATCTTTTATCAACAAAAAAAAATAAAAAAATAAAAAAACAAATTGTTATATTCCACAAGCTTTTAGAAGTTATGCCTCATGCATTTTTCCTTTTCTTTGCAATAAAAAATCCCATGTCGCATGTATTTTTATGACCGTCTGAGAATTAAAAGCTTTATTTTGGAGAGAAGCCATGCATGCTAAAGTCAAAGTCAAACTTTGTACTTTACTCTCCAAACGTAAAACTTATAATTCCCCAGCGCAATAAATAAAATCATATATTATCATTTCATGCACGTGCATTATCATTACATTTGCATACATCCATTCGCATATCATGCACATTCATTCATTGCATACTTACATCATGCATTACAAAAAAACAGTATAAATTCTAGAGAAAAACTATGATGAGAGATGAGATGTTCTTGTTACTCTTCTTTGGAAAAGTTTAGTCTTACTTAGTTGCAAGCTCAAGGTGTTTCAAGGCACTCAATTTTTTAAATTAGCAGCTCGTTCACATTTTTTCTAACAAAGTGTTGCATCCAATGATGAATGACCGAAATGGTCTGTCAAAAATTTCTTTCATGCTTTAACTAATGTTAACTCTCTACGAAGCATTTGTATAGTAACTTGTGCGTAACATGTGTCTTCATTGTTGTTTGAGTCAGCTAATGTCATTACCTTGTCATCACCCCCGTCCAAATCTAATCCCATCCCGACCACCCTAAAGTACATACTCCCCTACCTAGTCAACTTTTTGGTTTGTTCTTACTGATGAAATAACACTTTAGGTCCTCCATACTGGGGCAAATTTGTGATCTCTAAAATACATTGTCAACATTGTATTCCCTTGGTGCAAGTCCTTTACAAAAAAAAAAATCAAAAGAAGCTCGTTAGGTTGAAAACTCGTAGAGCAGCCTAAGCAAAAATTAGAGCATGAAAAGAAATAAAGAAAAAGAGCAAATATATAAAGTAAATAAATTATTGTCCTTAAGTTTATTTTTGAGAAAACGAGCAATCATGTTTTGAAATGAAGTTTGACCATCCACCCATATCCTCAAGGATCAATTCCACATCAAAATGGTGTATCATTTTTATCAAGTCACTCAACTCGAAAGAAAGAAAAAGAAAAATAGAAAAAAAAGTGAAATCAAAAAAGAGGATCGAAAAACCATGAAAAAGCAAAAGTGGTACAATTATGAGCTGATACTTCTTACCATTAAACGCATAAGAGATCTTTGTCTGAAATAAACCTTCAAGCACTTCCTTTGGCCCCAATATCCTATCCTCCATTAACCCTTGGCCACATTACACCCCTAAACAGATCCATTCTACCATAAAACCTCAAACACCTCATTGAGCCTAATAACCCCTTCTTTCATAAACCATTAACCATTAGCCAAATCATACCGCTCAATAAAAAAATTATCCGTCCCATCAATCCCCAAACATTACTCTGAGCCCAATTATCATTTCCCTCATAAATCACTAACCACCAGCCACATTAGAACCCTCTAGAGTTCATTCCGATCAATGACTGACTGCTTTCGTTTTCTCAAAGTTTTAATTTTAGGACAAATAAGTTTATTTATGTACAATATGTTTGCTCAAAAAAAAAATATATATATCTCAAAAAAAAAAAAATCAAAAATCAAAGAGGGCTTGCACCCCAAAGATTCATTCAAGTTCATTGACATAAACACAAGGCTTAGTTATCACCAAGTGCAGTTTTCATCATAGCAAACTCAAGACTATCATAGTCTGAGAGTCATTCTAAAGATAACCAAAAGTTTATACTAGGATCGTCACCTATATCCTATAGCGGGGCACCCCTTTCACCATCTATTCCATTTGAACTTGGGGAAATTTGTACAGTGTCATTCCACACCCAACCTATTGCCATACCAGACAAACTCCAAAAACCCATTACCCTAATTCCATCACTTTCCACAACCTCACCAAAACTCCCGTTATCAAGTGGGGCAACCCTGTCACCCTTCACTCCACCTACAAATGGGGACATTCACCATACACCCATCTCATCCCCTTGTTATATCCACATCAACAAAACCATACCGGGGCAATTCTCAACTCATTACCCTATATGTTGCTACTCTAGTCGGGGCAATCCTGTCCTTACCATAAATGGGGCAACACCAACTCTATGGGTTGAGACGATATCTATTGCTTTCCACCTTTCATTCCAAAGCCAATGCATTCCCCATTCATCATTTTCTACACCTCTAGCTTGTTAGCACTAGACAGGGGCAAGTTATTCACTCACAATCATCAAATCTAAATTGGGGCAATATCGTATTTCTTGGCTTGGAAAAACCTACCTTTCATGACATTGACGAAGACCAGTCATTCATCCTTTCATGCGTCGCATTCGTCCATACCCTTGAACCAAGTTAACTGACTCATTCATCTATGTTTGCACTACTATACATGTTTTCTTAACAATGCTTCAGAGAGATAGAACACAAGTTGATAATGTGAAACTGAAAATCCACTTAGTTAACTTTGTGGACCTAAATTTCGGTCATCATGGGGCATCATAATGGAAGAGAAAAAGAAGCGAGCTTGCAAGTACTTGTTCACATCAATGTCTGTAAATAGCAACCTTGAGATTGCCGAAGTTTGAATCAAATCTAATCTTTCCAAAGAATTATCAATATTCATCTCCACCTCTCGCATCCAAAGTCTCACATCTCATCGTCACAAAAAAAGTGTTTCTACACTCAATCTGTCATTTCATGTCATCACACCATGCACCATAGCATTTGCATTCAAACATTTCATTTGCATCATATTAACATTCATACTTCATGCATCCATCAGATAAATAAATAAATAAATAAAGCAAGAAAAAAAAAGCAAAAAGCAAAAAACAAAAAGAGAAAGGAATCACCTATTTCATCCATCACCCCGCCAAAAATCACTTGTTGCATGTGCATGTATTATTAGCGTTGTATATCCATTACATGATGTATTGCTTCTAAATCGACTTCAAGTGTCGATACCTATATTTTGTTCCTCTAAGATCAAAGCTCTAAGCGTTGATCCCGTATCGTATCACAGATCACCAAGCTAATCCCAGACCCCGAGTGGTCCTTCAGAGCACTACGCTCCTTCAGTGCCCTAAGTGGCCCAGGTCGCAAACGTCGTAGTCGAGCCTGACGGACCTTCCAGACCCCGCGTGGTCCTTCAGACTAGCCGTGTCGGCTAAGACATAGTGGACGTCCTCTATTGGTCAACATATCGATTCGGATCGATCTTGACCCCGCCGCCGAATATAAAGGCCCATCGAGACGCTTTACTAGTACCGTAGCTAGTAGCGCTCCTTCGAACCACGATGGTCCTCTATTAAGGCCTAGGCGACCTTTCTAGACCCCGTGTGGTCCTTCATAGCCTTAGTGCTCCTTTAAGGCCCCAAGTGGCCCTTCGAGCCTTAGTGCTCCTTCGATCCCGGCGATCCTTCATTTTGTTCTCGGTTAATGCGCCAAGTGTTAATCGTTCCTCCTCCATTCTCAAACCCTTCGCTTCCTCTTAAACGGACAAAATTGACGTCTATTCTATCTTTATTTCTATTTTCACTACGAAAATTTGAATACACTTCACCTTTTCTAGTAAAATATAAATAAAGAGGGGCAGCTGTTATACCCCAATTTTGTCCGAGTTCTTTTTAATAGTTTTTAATTTGGACTTTTTCAACCATTTTATTTTGGACTTTTTCTGATAATTACAAAAAATAGTAGTTTTTTGCGTATTTTTGGGTGTTAGTTTTTAGCTACTATTCGAAGGAAATTTCTCTCTCCTTGGACTTCGTTTTTACGATCTGAACGGTGAAAGTGAAGACATATTTCCCACGAACCCGCTGTAAAAAAATGAAGACGATCCGACGGTTAACGAATCCGGAATCACACTTTTACGATGAGAGGTTTGAGAAAAACGGACCAAAAACTACAGCTATTGCGAAGGCAATTTCTCTCTCATCAGACCTCGTTTCGACGATCCGAACGGTGAAAGTGTAGATATACGTCTCACGAACCTACTGTCAAAAAAGGAAGACGATCCAACGGTTAACGAATCCGGAATCGCAATTTTACGGTGACAGGTTTTAGAAAAACGGAAATTGTGTTTTAAAGGGGAATTGCTTTCTCTACCTTGTTTTAGTCCCACATTGCTCACAAGAAACAAGAGCTCCCTAGCAATTGTATATAAAAGGGGTTGAGAGGTGAAGATTAGAGGAGGAGATCATTGGCGGGTTAAGTGATCTTTTGGGTCAAAGCGATAGCGGCCCATTTCACTAAAAGCATGTCTTTGATCATTTGGACGTTTTGAGTCGGCTTTCCGATTCTCAAAGCGGTTCTTGCGGTCTTGGAGTCAAAATGGACCAGATAGGAGTCCGATTTGCTTAGTCCGGTTCGGCACTCGTCGAGTCCAGGTTAGTTTTGTATTTATTTTGTTTATTTTTATGTACATATTTATTTATCATTTATTTATAATATAATCTATTTATTTATTGTTTATGTATATATCTATTCATATTTATTTATGTATATAGTTATTTATTTTTTTAGCCTAGTCTTTATTTAATTATTAGTTTTGTCTTTTTTTTTATGCACAAATTAGTTTATTTCTTCAAAATCAAATAAAAGACTAAGTCGGTTGTACAACCAAGTTTAGTCAGTCGTTCTAGAACTAATGAGTCATCAGATTCGGAGTTCTAGAATACTTATTCTAAAACCAACTCACCTCACATCAAACAAACTTCTTTCAAAAAACCTCAAAAATACTTTCAAAAGTAGGGGACTAAGTCGGTTGTACAATCCCGGGTTAGTCGTCGTCCTAGAATCGATGAGTCAGATGATTCAAGGAATCCTAGGACCCCTACACTAAAAAAACACCAACCAACAAACCTTTTTCAGGAAGAACTACGTAGCTTTGATTCCTCCATTGCATCCGGAGGTACGTAGGAGCAAGAGTCCACTCTTGTCAAGCACTAAAAATAAAAAACTTAATTAAGTCTTTTTCTCTATAAATAAAAGGGTAAATATTAAAATATAATTAATTAGACAAAGGATGTCGTGGGGTGCTAATATATTCCCCACGCATAACGACTCCCGAACCCTAAACCTGCCTTGTCCAAAACATAAAGGGATTTTCCGAATTTGCCCTTAAACTAAAATTTGGTGGCGGCTTCCTTTGAACCTTTCGAAGAATCCTTTCCCGGATTTTTCGGTCGCTACAGTAGTATATTACATTAAAAAATATATATATATTTTACATTCAAAAGAAGTAGTATATTACTTTAAAAAAAAAAAGTGAAAAAAAAAGAGAAAGAAGAAAAGTGAAAAAAAAGAAAGAAAAAAGAGAGCAATCAAAATCAAGTCAAACCAAACCATATAGAAGAAATAACAAAGCTCAATTCTGTATGGTGGGGAATTCTTTGGTGAAGTTGGTAAGTGTAGGAAAGGTTCATAAGTGAAAATGGCATCTCTCAATTCCAATCAAAAAAGTCTAGATTTCAAAATTTATCCTTCCTTACCCAAGCCCCATTACAACCCTTAATAAGTCCTCATGATGTGTGTGGTATTTGCGTGTGATTGTTTGTTGTAGAATTATGTCAAGCCTATGGTAGTGTGTTGCTTGTGATGTGATTGAGTGTATTACCCTGAAAACACTTGTGTGTGAGAGAGAAACACTTGTGTGAGAGAGAGAGAAACACTTATAGGTGAGAAACTTGAGTGAAAATGAGCACAATTGAGGATTGTATGATGTGTCGCTTGAGATTCTAATTTGGGGAGCTTGAATTTTTGTTTTTAGGATACAAGAATGCATGTTAGGTCACTCATCGACAACTGTGAAAAGCTAATTGGTTTTGAGCTAGGTATGATTGTGGACATTGGAGTCACATCTAGTAATCTTATTGTAACCCTTGTTTTGCATTGAGTTTGCTTGAGGACAAGAAAATATTTAAGTTTGGTGTTGTGATAAATCCTTATCACATGCTTGTTTTGAATGTTAAAAATTGTGTTTTGAAGGAAGATTTTAATGAAAACTAGTAAAGTTTGAGCAGAATTTGTGAATATTTGAATCTAATTTTTTTTTGTAGTGTTATGTGGGTTTCTTTATGTTTATGTGTTCAGGAACTAGATCAAATTGAAGAACAAGTTGTGCAAACAAGAAGTGAAGTTGGAGCGATTTAGGAAGAGTTAAGCAGCAGCAAGTTTCTGGCAGCACCAGACAGCACCCGGCGGTCTCATTTTGTACTAAACATCCATTGGTGGAGTTAGTCTTGTTTCTGCTGCGCGTAAGTCGCGAGTAAGCGCAAGTCACGCGCAAGATTGCAAAAATTCTCCAAAGTTGTTGCGCGTAAGTTGCGCGTAAGCGCCAGTCACGCGCAAGTGTGCAGTATTTTCCAGTAGCTTTGCGCGTATCTTGCACGTACGCGCACCGGAACAGAGCTGATGCGCGAAATCACTTAAGTAGCGACTTAGAACTCGAATAAATGAGTTTTTTACACTCTTGGAAACCCTAGAACTCAAAGGAACTCATTCCACCTCATCTCTTTTGAAGATTCAAGGCTTGGGAACAAGATTTGGAGCTTCAAATGAGTTCATCTTCTTCATTCAAGTGTAATTTCTATTTTTCCTCTTCTTCCTCTATGCGTAGCTAAATCTCTTTTTTGTTAGGGATGAATGAATATTGAGGAAACACTATTGTAGTTGGTTTAGATCTATTTTTACGTTATATTCTCTCTTACTTGTGTATTGAATCTTTGTTCTTAATGTTTTTTATGACTTGATCTCTCATGAGATGATCTATGAATCATTTATGGAATGAAAATTTTATATTTTAATGTTTGAGATTGAATACCTTCAACTCTTAGCTTAGGAATAATATTTGAGTTATTGTATATTGCAAACCCTTGATTGTAATGCTTGTTGTCAATTAGAATCACCTAAGGGATTAGGGGTTTTAGTTAACAATAAAGGATCAATTGCCTAAGGAATTAGGAATTAGTTAATGTTGTGGGTTTGATAACAAAATTAAAGAGAGAGTAAATTTTCTAATTCAAATCAATTGCAATAGTGTGGAATCAATAGGAGTTTGTCCCTAACATCTTTTACCATCTCATCTTTTCAAACGTTCTTCGGTTTCTATTATCAAAAATACAAAAACATTTTATTGTCTTTACCTTAGAGTTTTATTACTCAATCATATCAACCTAATCTTGGTCTATTTGTGTTCGTTTAGTTGTTGTTAACGCTTATTGGTATTTGCATTCGATCCTTGAGTTTGACACTCGGTCTTACCGTTTTATTATTACTTGCGACGATTCGGTACACTTGTCGAAATCTTAACAGCCATCTTGGCGACTGGGGAGAAAGTCTTGCTATATTCAGCCCAAATATCTGAGTGTATAATAAGCATATTGTTCCAACCTAGGCTAAAAGCCCCTTGAAGAAGTGGGCCTGGCCCAATTCCGCTTCAATAACGTGGCCCAAATGCGCTTCAGCACGAAGCTCCGCTTCATGTCCTGTTCGGGCACGCAAGACCGACGGCCAAGATTACGTGCTCAGATCCGACAGACAAGTCCAAGCTACTTAGAGGTGCAGGCCTCCAATTTCAGGTACACTCTCATTCTTGCACATTCCGCCTTATTCGTCTGCAGGTACACCCCACCCGACGTGGGAGGAAGACTAACTCGAACCAGCCGAGCTCAATCTTCAATGCCGACGACAATCTTCAAAGTTCAAGAAGCAAGATCCTCAAAGCTCCTCGGACAAGGTATATCCAAATTCCAGGACCGAACACATATCCAAGATGCGACAAGAAGCTTTCTCAAGGTGGATTTTTGAATATAGCATACAGCTGCAATGCATTATAATAAGCATAATTAATTATAGGGATGCAAATGATATGCCATAATCTGAAGAAGTTAAATACAAGGTTTATCAGTTAAAGCAAATTCAAAGATCTTTTAGAAAGACTGATCAACTTTTAACACTCAACTGCGATTGTGCTTGTAAAATCTATAATGGTTTTTTAGGCCTCTGCAACCACAACAAGTGCAATTGTGACTATATTGCTACATCTGTCTGAATTTATAGGCAACGTGACAGTTTGTAGGCCTCCTAATAAGTACAAATTCTTCTCATGTTTTGTTGTAATTACAACCAACCTATGAAGCACGGACTCGGACACGAACACTAGACACGACACGCACATGCCGACACGGCTATATCCCAAAATATAGGACACGAGGACACCGCTATATATTTATATTTAATACAATAAAATAAATTATGACCAAAATTAATAAATTCTAATCACAAGCAAAATTGAGTACTTTCATTGCAAAAATTATTATCTTCAAAAAAATTACCAAAATACTCTAAAACAAATTTATAAAATCATATCCTATAGTCGGTCATCATTGAAAAAGACAGCCTCTAAGGTTGGCTCATCTAAAGATAAAAAACAAAGTACACGGCACAATAATATAATAGTAATAGTGAATTCTGTTTCTGAATAGTGAATTCTGAGTGCGAACTGCGATTAAAGACGACAGGAAATCAAAAGAAGACGACGATAGCGAAAGTGGAAGACCAAAAAGGGTTTTCTATTTCTGAATAGTGAATTCTGAGTAACGTGTGTAAGTTGCTAAATAATAAATATTGACCTTTTTCCTTTTGGTGGATCAATTTCAATATATCTTGAGCTTCAACTGATGCAGTAAATATTCAATTCAGAAATTTAAAACACTATTGTAGTTACTTTGACGTTTTCTATTATTTTCTTACTTTGTACAAAAATATGCTGAACATGAGCTATTTTTGGCCAGTCCTCGCCTATTTCCTTCCTGCATCGCCTCTCTAACTCAGGGCAGTCCGAAATCCACAACTGTTTCAATCTGTTAAGTTGTTGGAAGGTCGTTGGAAGACAAGTCAACTTTGGGCACGTGAAAATTATCAAATCGTGAAGTGAGGAAAGGTTTCCCAAGCAGTCAGGCAAGGATGACAGGTTTGGAAGATCAGACAATACTAAGAATTGAAGAGTAGTCATATGCTGTAAAGCCTCGTGCAAATCTTCCACTTTCGAACAGCTTCCAATCTTCAAGGTCTCAAGACAAGTTAGGTATTTAAAACTGGCTGACAGATTGAACTGATCGCACCCATAAATCTCTAACTCCCTGAGTGAGCGCAATCCTTGCAATACTTGATCTGTCAATGACTCGATGCTGCCACATCCGCTAATACACAATTCTTGGAGGGCACCAAGGTTAATGATTTCAATTGGGAGTAGCTCGAGTTTGGAGTATTGGCGAAAGCCCAGTCTTTTCAAAGAAGTAAGGTTTCGCAGGATCCCATCTGGAAAGCAAGTTAACTCTTTATTATCCGAGAAATGTAGGGATTCAAGATTACTGAATTTATGAATTGAACTTGGTAAATCTTGATTGTATTCCCCTTCTATACACAGATCAGTGAGAGATGGAAGGGAGGGCAAGCTTAGCAAATTAGGACATTCAGTAACTCGAAGTTTGGAAAGGCATGGAAACATATTTTCTCCATCCTCCCTTGATAGCCTCATCAAGTTTGGCAGCTTCTCTAGAGTTAGAACTTCCAGAGCCATAAAACCTCCAATTCCACCACTGTAGGACACCTCGCACAGGCATGTTACATGACTCGAGTTAGATATTTTAAGCAGTTTCAGAGAAGGTAGTTTCCACAACTCCGGAAGGTTTAAGCAGTTGATGCAATCGTTGAGCTCTAAAGTAATTAATTCCTGGAGAGAAGAACTAGACATCCACTGTGGGAAACATGTACCCTTATATCCTCCCACACCCAAAGAATCAAGTTTTTGGGTATGAGGTTGAAGCAGTTCTAAAATCTGCTCAATGTTTTCTTGTAATTGGGACTCTTCATTTCTCTCCCACGACAACCACAATTTGTTCAGGTGCTTCCTCGACATATTGGCTTCTTTGGCATCTGTTGCACTTTTAACTCTCTCTAGGTGCTTGATGTGAAGCTCTCCCTTAAGGTTCAGTTGTCCCAACTCTTCCAAAAGGGACCCTCTTTTTTTGCCAACAATATATATGCTTAAAGTCCTTAGAGAAGTCAACTTCCCTATCTGTGGGGGCAAGCTTGATAGTGAGTTGCAATTCGTCAAAGACAGATGCTGTAGAGCTTTTAAGCGTGAAAACTTATCAGGCAACTTTTCTAGATTGTAGCAACTGTTTAATTTCAAAACTTGCAAATTGTAAAGACTACAAAGGGATTCCGGAAGAGTTTTGAAGCGGCCGTTAGAAATATTCAAATATCTTAGATATTTTAAACAACCAATTGAAGTCGGCAATTTGTCTAGTCTGGTTATCGAAAGCACCCTCAAAGAATTACATTCTAATACTTGGGGTGGAAGATAATTGCAACCCATGGTAATGTAGGTCTTCAATAATTTAACATGGTCCAACGGGATAGATTTAACTTTGTCAAATGAGATCCCCCAATAAATTGAGAGGTGTCGGGTTTTTCCAGATATATCAGCCACACCATTATTATATGTGCCGCAATAAATTTCCTCTGTGACAGATTGGGCAAGATCGTGAACAAGATCATGCATCTTGAAAGATGTAATCTTACCAAATTTATCTTTCTGAATATCTTGAAAAAATGATCTCCAGTGTAATTCATCCCACACATCGTTGCCAACATCTTCTGCATCCGATACTTTGTTCGATGAAATGAATCCATTGGCCACCCAAAGTTCAATTAGAAATCGCTTGCTTATTATTTCATCTTTTTGAAATAACGCACAGAAGGCAAAACATTGTCTCAGTTTTACTGGCAAGTGCAAGTAACTTAATCTCAAAGCAAGCATGACAGAGTTCTCACCTTGTAAGCTCCATAAGTTGTTTTCCTTGACAGAAATCCACTGTTCTTCCTCTCTTTTAAAGCGCAAAAAACTCCCTAATGCTAATGCTGCAAGAGGAACTCCTCCACATTTCTTTAGTATCTCCTTCCCTATAGCCACAAGCTCTGCACGTTCTACCTCATTTGGTCCAAATGCTCGTTGTTTAAACAACTCCCAACAGTCTTTGTCAGATAGCATTGATAGTTCATGAGGAGGTCTTGTTCCCATGATTTCTGCTACCTTTAGAAGACGAGTAGTGACCAAAACTGAAGTACCCTTTCCTCCACAAGCCAATACAGATCTCAACCTTTGCCAATTCTCTTGTTGCTCATCCCACAAATCATCAAAAACAAGCAAATACCTTTTTCTTTGAAGTAGATCTTGAAGTTTTCTTTGTAGTGGCTCCAATTCCAAATCCTCACAGCCATGGGTATTCCCAGATACTGATCCTATGATAGCTTTTGTCATTCTCTTCGGACTGAAATCTTCTGAAACACACACCCAAATTCTTAGATCAAAATGGTTGATTATACTCTCATGATTGAAGATGAGTTGGGCAAGTGTTGTTTTTCCAATACCACCTATTCCAATTAATGGATAGACGGACAAGTCCTCCAATTCAGATGCTTCATGAATCAAAAAGTCTACAATTTTATCCTTGTCTTCATCTCTGCCATAGACTTGAGGCTGAGTGATGATTGAGGTGGTTTCACGCCAGTCAATGACTCTAGTTCTCGTGTCTCTAACTATCTCAGTCAAATGAAACTTACTCTTTTCTGCAGCTATTTCATCCAACCTATCTCTTATCCTCTTCATTTTCTTAGCAAGTTTGTAACGGAAAGCAGCATGCTTGGGATGAAGAGAGGATAAGAAAGAGTTGTGTACCTTTGATCCTTCATACTCCACTGCTTTAGTGTTACACTCATCCAAGATGTCATCGAGCACGTAAGCAGCATCTTTCAGCTTTTGAAGCCAATCTTTGATGGCTCTGTTTGAGAATTGTTTCTCCTCAGCATCTTCAAGTGTAGCCTTGATTGTAGTGAGCAAGCTGGCAAGACTTTGCAAGTCTTGATCGAAACCCAGAAATAGGCCAACCTCCTTCTGAACAAGTGAGCTCAAATTATCAAGCACAACTTCAAGGACAGCTTCAGCCATATTGTAAATCGCAAAATATGAAAGTACGAGTTTGTATTGTAAAGTTCTGAAATGAAGTGGTTGTAATAAACGAGGAAGAAGATTAAAAAGGAGTGGTGGGAGACTTTTTGCGTCTACTTGTGATGTGTAGTCAATATGTTGAAGTTTCTACTTTGATGTGTAGACCATTAATTTATATTTGGAATTTTGCTAGAAATTGCTGAAGTTTCTACTTTCTTAGTGATATGCTTGAATTTTCGTGGAAATAACGAGATGAAAACGGGTTGCATTTAAAATGGGAAAGGAGAAATTTCTCATCATGATATTTCGCTACCTTAGATCTTTAAGGGTTTGTTTTTTTCCGTACCCCCACCCCTTCTCCATATACCCCCACCCAAAATTAAAGCCCCAAAATGCCCTTTGCAATCTTTGTTTTTTTTTTAAAAAGGTCAATCGTATATATGTCATTTTGGACATATATACGATGGTCAAATTTAACCCATCGTATATATGTCCTTAAGACGTATATACAATTAGTCGTGTAAGATGCAATCGTATATATATCCGAAGGACATATATACGATGTGTTAAAAGTAGGCATCGTATATATGTCCAAAATGACATATATACGATTTGTTTTAATTTTTATTACTAAAAGGCTACTAAAAATAGTCAAAACTACTCTAAAACATTATAAAAACACCACTAAAAATCTAACAAAACCAAAATAAGGTTATACAAATTTTTTTAGATTTTTTGGAGACTATGAAAAATTAAAAAAAATCGTAAAAAATAGTAAACGATGGAATTTGGGATTTTGAGGCCGTAGTCCCGTAAGAAGTCCCTTTTAGGGGAGTCTTGATTCTTGATTTTTTTCGGATTTAATGGTTGTGGTTTCATTACGATCGGAGTATGTTCCCCAAAAACCGATTTTTTAGCCTAAATTATTCGTTCGACGTATAACATCGTCACGTTTTAACGAACTACACACTAAACCTATTTTCAGGGCTTAATTAATTTTTATTGGACTTAAAATAACATACAAATCGTATATACACTTGGGGGGTGTATATACGACCCTATGTTATAAGGCATCGTATATACACACCCCAAGGCGTATATACGATTATGGCGGGGGTGTGCCAATCGTATATACGCCTGGGGGGTGTATATACGATGCCCCAATGTAAGGGTCGTATATACACCCCCTAGGTGTATATACGATTGGCCAAAAATTTAAAAAAAAAAAAATATGTTTTCAGAAAGGCATTTTGGGATTTCACTTTTGGGTGGGGGTATATGGGGAAGGGGTGGGGGTACAAAAAAAAAACCCTCCTTTAATTAGTCGTAGTTTACTGTGTTTCGGGTTGGGTAGTCCAGTCCAAATGGGCTTCGCTTTAAAGTGCCAATAAGAACCTCGATGCAAATTGTTATGCACACCCTTATGATCTAATGGACTTTGCTTGAAAGGCTCAATAAGCACAACGCTACAAACCGTTGTGGACACCCTCATAATCGAACAGCCAAGCTCAGTTCGGCTAGGTCAAATGGTCAAAATCATACTTCATCTCTTCACACACTCTTCCATGTGCCTCGGAGATTTGTGTGTCACTCGCCAACATTTGATCTTAATTATAACTAGAAAGGCATTCCCAATATTTGAATAATTATAAGCATAGGTATTAATTAGCATTTTGTTCCAACATTTGGGTTAAAAATGTAAAAAAAGACATGATTATAGAGATATGTTTTAAAGACTATCTGTCAAAGTATAGCAATAAATTTTGTTGTGTATCTTTTTTGTGTTTGTATCCCATCATGTATCCCGATATACACTGTTGTATCTTACGATACATGAATTTTGTTGAATCTTACGAAACGAATTCACACCGCTAAAATGCCTTCTAAGTCCCTCAAGTGGTTTTTTTTGGAAAAATTTCTTAAATGATATATAATAAGCCAAAAGCAAACCTTCTAAGTCCCTCATGTTAGATTGATTAAGAAGCAAACATAGCACACTATGTTTATATGTATTTATGAGTTGATTTATTTTGAAGTTCATGTATTTTTTTTACTTATGTTACTTAGTTTTACTTAAAAAAGTTATATATTTTTTGATCATATATCTTACGATACGATACACGATTCAGAAAATAGGTCTTCCGATACACGATACGTATCCCGTTTTGATAACCATGGTGCTATCTTGTTTACATGGTAGTAAGATTGATTTGAAAGTTGAACCAGTGACATTGATTTGATAACCACTAATGGTAAAGCAATATACATAATTTATTGTTGGTGGCATCAGATGCTACTAACCACAAATAGGAATCTGCGTGGTTGAGTGAAATCGACGGCCACTAAACCAAAGATTCATATTTGTGGTTAGTGGAATCCAACTAGTGGTGCAATGAAGCTTTTGCCAAGGCAAGTTCTAGTAAGAGTCAAATCTATAAACAATCTGTTATAAGCATCTTTGTCCGAACACCTAACATACAAACAGCTAAAGAGATGACTCAAAAAATGAAAATCTACTAATACTCCAAAAATAGCACCACCACCAAGCTTTCATCAGCTTTTTGCCAAGAGGTTCAAATACTGAAAAAGTTCCACTTGCATTAACTCTCGGAAACTCTGGCAAACTGGAAAGGTACTCAAACCTCCTCTTCTTCAGGTTGAGTATGTATGTTACAAAATGTTCACGAGCAATGACAGGAATGAGGATCTACAATATAAAAAAACAAAATCTCAGTTGACCAAAAACAACAACAAAGCCAAAACTAGTTGGATTCCACTAACCATAAATATGAATCTTAGGTTAGTGGCCACTAACCAGAGATTAACCACAGATTCACATTTGTGGTTAGTGGCATCCAAAAACCAAAAATAAATAACACAATGCAGAAACATAATGTTAGTATACCAAAAACAAAACAAAACCAAAATTATATGCTCACTAATCACAAAACTTACATATTCAAGTAAAGAAACGTTACATAAATCTAGAGGAAATGTGTTGTTGCACAAAATGGAAATAGCTCTATTAATATCTGAGGCAACTTGGAAGAATATAGCAGAAAATTGTTCATCAATTATCTGCAAATTAATGATAACAAATATGAAGGAATTAAGAACCAAACAATATATTATATCTTAAAAACTAACTCAACATTTCAAGTTCAAACAAAGAAAGAAGTGATTGAGTAAAAAATAAATGAGCTTGAATGCTTACTGCAGTGCATAAAATGGACTTGAGAAGAGAAGCACACTTTGGTTCAGTGACATTTAACTACATGCAATCAAAGTTCCAAAACAGAAATTACAAAACCCCAAAATCCGGCGAGAACGGAAGAAGAACGGTGAGAGCAGAACGACGAAGTGAATGGAAGCGGTTTCCGGCAGAGAGGAGCGTACCAGTCAACGGAGAAGGGTGTGGTTTTCTCGCGGGGAAGAAAGAGCCGTTTTCGTTTTCAGATAATAAAAACCTGAAGTTTTTTTTTTTAATTTTTAGGTAAATTACTCCGATACCATTTTTAGTAATAGTTACTAAATTATTCCTTAGTACCCTAAATCACTCTCCCCAATAGGGAGTTCTCACTTGTTTTTTTTTTTTGACAAAGGGAGTTCTTACTTGATAAGAGTTATATTTTAATAGTATCCCCATTGGGGAGAATGAAAAATAGGTACCTATCGGCGATGAACTCTTAAATAGAAATCCTCGCTTTCCTCTTACGTGCAGACCCACTACCTTACTTTTGATTAAAAAACTAATAAAAATTTGTAACTACTTTGAAAGCGGTACACATTTATTGTTGGAGTTCTGAATTGGATAGATGAAATTCTTATTAACTACTACTATTAAAAACTTATAAAAGAGTGATGTTTATACGTAGGACTCATTTAAGTACTCAAATAAGAGTTTCTTTATTGTGGATGCTCTTAGCCGGTTCTTTTCGGATGTCTGAGTTTCAAACACTTTAGATCTTATTCTCAGTTCTCTACATCTCCTTTCATCATGTCTATCTCTCTCTTAATGACGAGAGAGTGAAATTAATAGAGAGATAGAGCAAATGGAAGGAGATGCATGCAGAGTGGGAAGTAGGGGATCATCTCTAGTTTCAAAAGGTAAGATTCTCAAACCAAAAATTCGGTTCGTGCGCACGAACCGGCCGGTCCAGTCAGGGGAACTCTATCCATTTGTTTCTTCTCTGGTTTCTCTTCGTGTCTGAGTTTTCAGACACCCCAAGGGAAGGAAATGGCGTAACACAACGTAACAATGTCAGCACCAATTCTCCAATCAACCCCATATTCTCACTCAAAACCCATCACACAAAAGACCCAAAAACACGAACCTACAAACCTTACACTTGAATCTTTACCCAATCTCCTTTCTCTAATACCCAAATGCACCACTCTCAGAGAGCTCAAGCAAATCCAAGCTTACACCATCAAAACCCAGCTCCAGAATAACACAAATATCCTCACAAAGCTCATAAACTTCTGCACTTCAAAACCTACAACAACTTCCATGAACCATGCACAGAACCTGTTCGACCAAATTACTCAACCAAACTTAACCCTTTTCAACACTATGGCACGTGGGTATGCCCGCTTTGATGACCCTCTTAAAGCAATCCTTTTGTTCTCGCATGTTTTGTTGTCCTTTGATCTCCTTCCTGATGATTACACCTTTTCCTCTCTCCTTAAGGCTTGTTCAAGGGTTAAGGCATTGGAGGAAGGTAAGCAATTGCATTGTTTTGCTGTTAAACTTGGTGTTAATGATAACATGTATGTTTGTCCAACACTTATAAATATGTACACTGCTTGTGGTGATATTGATGATGCTAGAAAGGTTTTTGATAAGATTGATGAACCTTGTGTTGTTGCATATAATGCAATTATCACTAGTTTGGCTAGGAATAGTCTTCCCAATGAGGCATTGGCTTTGTTTAGGGAATTGCAAGAGAGTGGTCTTAAGCCAACGGATGTTACCATGCTTGTTGTGCTTTCGTCGTGCGCTTTGCTAGGTTCATTGGACTTGGGGAGGTGGATGTATGAGTATGTTAAGAAGAATGGATTTGATCGATTTGTGAAGGTGAATACTGCACTTATAGATATGTATGCTAAATGTGGGAGTTTGGATGATGCGGTTTCTGTGTTTAGGGACATGCGAAAGAGAGACACGCAGGCGTGGTCGACAATGATCATTGCTTATGCCACACATGGGCATGGTTTACATGCAATCTCAATGTTGGAAGAAATGAAGAAGGAAAGAGTGCAGCCTGATGAGATAACCTTTTTGGGTATATTGTATGCATGTAGTCACAATGGATTGATAGAGGAAGGTTTTGAGTATTTTCGGAGTATGAGTCATGAGTATGGGATTGTTCCTAGTATCAAGCATTATGGGTGTATGGTGGATTTGCTTGGTCGAGCTGGACGCTTGGATGAAGCGTATAAATTCATTGATGAATTGCCGATCAAGTCCACGCCGATTTTGTGGCGGACATTGCTATCTGCTTGTAGTAGTCATGGAAATGTTGAAATGGGAAAAAAAGTAATGCAGAGAATCTTTGAATTGGATGATTCCCATGGTGGAGATTATGTTCTTTTATCAAACTTGTGTGCAAGATATGGAAGGTGGGATGATGTGAATCACTTAAGGAAAATGATGATAGACAAAGGAGCAGTAAAAATTCCTGGCTGTAGCTCAATAGAGGTCAACAATGATGTGCATGAATTCTTCTCTGGGGAGGGAGTTCATTCGACTTCTACGACGGTCCACCGTGCACTTGATGAGTTGGTAAAGGAATTGAAGATGGCTGGGTATGTAGCTGACACATCTCTAGTCTTTCATGCAGACATGAAAGATGAAGAGAAAGAAATTGTTCTTAGATATCACAGTGAGAAATTGGCCATTACTTTTGGGCTGTTGAATACTCCCCCTGGAACAACAATTCGTGTGGTTAAGAATCTTAGAGTATGTGGAGATTGCCATAATGCTGCTAAATTTATATCATTGATTTTTGGTAGGCAAATTATTCTCAGAGATGTCCAGCGGTTTCATCATTTCAAAGATGGGAAATGCTCTTGTGGTGATTACTGGTAGTGGAGTCTGTTGAGTCAAGATTCAATTCTCTTTTACAAAATCTGAAAAATTGGTCCATTTTTGCCACAAAATAAGTGCTATGATTTTGTGTTTTGAATGAATAGTCACTGTATTTAACCCCAAAGAAGAAAGGTTATTTCCAGCAGTCTTGGAAATGGATCATGATCATGAATGGAAAATCTGGATAAATGTAAAACATAGTAGTAACATAATACATCTTGTAAATGATTACCTTGGAAGATTTAGTTTCATTCTTATGTAATATATAACTAATTTGTGTTGCTGGTATAAATATTTGAAATTGGAGTTTGTTTTATGTAATAAATAAAAAAAGTTGTATCTTGAACCTTGGCTGCAAATAGGTCTAAAGAATGTGTCTTTTATGAGTTCAACCCCCCTTCTAATTTTCAGAGCTCATTAACACATGCAGGACATATGCACGGGCACGATGCACGACCACACATGAATATGCACAGGCACAACCATGCATGGCTTGCTTGACCTCATACAAAACCCCGCTTCTGTGAATGCACAACCACAGATAGAGATGCTTAGTCGTCCATCAAATTTGAAATCTAGGTGTCCTTTAAGGAGTATGCACGACTCTGCAAACGTCTTTGCAAGAGGTCGTGCATCACCCATAACTTCGTTTTTTTCCGATTTTTCGAAGCCAATGAAAATCATCGGCTCGGAAAACACTTACAAAAGATTAGTTTAGACTTCTTTAAACTTTTGCAGATAGTTATACGCATCCAAATCTAAAATTATCTCAGTTTCGAACCCAAGAACCGCCCCCTCTACATGTCGCTGAAATTGCTCACTATCCTGTGTACTGTTTTTTTTTCTTCCGTAAATACTCATTAAATGATTACCCATGGTGGTCATACGAGACTAAGGCTAATAAATTACCTTTCTGTGTGTGTGAACAAAGGTGATGCTTTGGCAATAACTACAAACAAAAAGCCAAGAACAACAAACAATTTGTGATTTGCACGCCATTCGTCCCAATATGAAAGCACTGACTAAAAGCTCACACAATATTTGATGATAATAAATAATAATAATAATAATAATAATAATAATAATAATAATATGTGCAACAATATTATACTACTTAAACAATTTCTTTTTTTGAAAAAGTTACAGATTTTGTTTCTTTCATTTTTTTGAAAAATGTTTTGAAATAAATTTATTATTTTTAGTGAAGTGCCATAAATGGTCATTATTTGGATTTTCGGAAAAGGCAATCACCAATTTCAATATCGCGTGAATTTCTCACATGAGGTAAATATTAATTAATATATTAAAGACAATATTTTTTAAATAAAACATTTCTACTTTTAATTATTTCTCAAAAAACGTGGCTCTTTATATTTTTAAAAATGTCGATTCGTTTTTGGTTGGTGCTTAGAAAAAACAAATCGATTCACATTCAAAATGCCACATTTTCCCTTTATCTAAAAATAAAAAAACTACCATCATATTTAAAAAATCGAACAAAAAATTATAAAAAGAAGAAGTGCCGACACATGTCCCAATCACTCTACTTCGGTTACACACGGAAAGTCGCAAACCTTTTAATAATTAATAATAAAATTTCCTCAAAAATTATTAATTATAATAATAATAATAAAATAGGGGTGATTCTAGGGTGAAAGAGCAAATTAAATCTTTCACCGGTGAATCACTAAAATCGATAGATTGGATGTAGTTTAAAAATTCATCAATGGTTGAGATTTAATATTGGTTGATTCACTTAACCATTCATAAACTTTTTAAACATATCCAACCATTCCAATTTTAGTGGTTCACCGCCGAAAGATTTAATTTCTTTTCTTTCACCCTGTAATTACCCATAAAATAGCCCTAAAAGAGTGATAAGCATATACTGCTGTGATACTCTTCCATTTTATTTCGTTACGTTTCCATTTCTGCCTATAAATTCATCAATCATAGAAAACCATTTCATATCATAGTTGTCACATCCACCACTCAAACCCATATAAAAATCACCTTCCTTATCCCATTATTTTCAGAGAAGAAAAATGGAGTCTAAAGGGTCAATTTTAATTAAGTTTGTGTTGATACTACAATGTTTCTCAGTTCTCTGTGCTGCACAGGATTTTGATTTCTTCTACTTTGTTCAACAGGTAATATCAAATTCCATTATAATGTCATGCTTTAATTTTATTTATAAATAATTTCTTTCAAATAATAATTGTTTGGGATTTTTCATTTTCAGTGGCCAGGATCATACTGTGACACACAGAAGAGTTGTTGTTACCCAACAACTGGAAAGCCTGCTGCTGATTTTGGGATTCATGGTCTCTGGCCTAATTACAAAGATGGTTCATACCCTTCTAACTGTGATCCCAATAGCCCTTTTCAGCAATCTCAGGTAACTTCATTTTACACCAATTTTGATTTTGTCATCTGATGTTTTTGGGTTTGTCACATTTATAAAGTTAGGGTTTAGTGGCAGATCTAGAACCCTGAGTCAGTAGTCAATAAGTACGGAATATAAAAAGTATTTCCGTTTTAAAATATTTGATGAGTCAGAATATATTTTAGTTATCCAAATTTTATTAAATTGGTGATAACAAAAAACAAGACGGTCCTTTACGGCACTCAATCATTGTATCTGATTTACAAGCCATAAAATATGCTTCCATTTGTATTTTCTTCTCTCACAAGACAAACGTTTTCCAATGTTCATCTTTACATTACGTAATCTTATAACTTTTTTATTTGTCATCATGGAAACTTTTCTAGTTTGTTGTTAACTTTTTGCTAGATTTATCATCATATATTAACTTGTACGCAGAGAACACTTTTAAATTTTAAACTAAATTTTTAACCTCAAATCAAACTCTAAAAGCTAGATACAAAGAATATTTTAATCCTTTTTATTAGTATAGTATATTTCTATTTCTACGATATGATGATTAGTTAAGCTTACTGCTATGTTGTTTGTTCTATGATGACAGATTTCTGATCTCACAAGTAATTTACAAAGGAATTGGCCCACACTAGCATGCCCAAGTGGCAATGGAATACAGTTTTGGACCCATGAATGGGAGAAACATGGAACTTGTTCTGAATCAGTTCTTAACCAACATGACTATTTTGAAACAACTCTCAACTTGAGACAAAAATCCAACCTTCTCCAAGCTCTTTCAAGTGCAGGTAAACATTCAAATCAAAATTGTTCAACACGTATCGTGTCAGACACCAATATATTTTAATCTTTGATAACTTTTTAAAACTATTGAACCATGATTCAGAGGTCTGGCTGATTCGACCCAGGTTTTATGATCTCATTGTAATATATGATTTTTCTTTTCACTTTTTCTGAGAAATATGAATTTTTTTATTAGGAATAAATCCAGATGGTGGGTCCTACAGCTTGAGCAACATTAAAGAAGCTATACAAAGTGCAGTTGGGTATACTCCATATGTTGAATGCAATGTGGACACATCTGGAAACAGCCAACTGTACCAAGTTTACTTGTGTGTAGACACTTCTGGTTCTGACTTTATTCAGTGTCCTGTGTTCCCAAGGGGCAAATGTGGATCCAATATTGAGTTCCCATCTTTTTAATTTCTAGGAATGAAAATAATTGAGTACAATGTTCATTCTCTTTAAGTTTATTTGCTTACATGTAATTGTCTTTTTCTTATCCATTATGATCACTGAATTGGACCTGTGCTTCATTTATCTATTGAAAATTTATATATATTTCTGGCCAATTGTAGTACAATTTTATTTTTTGTCAAATTTGAGATAAAATATTCTGTTCAAATTGGGCTATGTGTTTTTCTTGTCGTCTTATATAACAGTAATAAAAGTGATTTTATATTTCAATTTCCACTCAAAGATAATCTTGGTTGATATTGAATCAAAAAATTTCTTGTTCACAATGACATAAAATACCATCAAGAGTACACTTTCCATTGCCTTGAAGACTAATTTGTTAGAGTTCCAGAGGAATTGCTCTGAACTATTCACACACACAAAACAACTGGATATAAAGATAGAGCTCAGAGAAGATAAATAATGGTTTCTATTATTCTCTTATTCGTGTAACTAAGTTCTTTCTTACAGCACTTCACAATTGGTGTTACTGACTTGCAATAAGGGCAAAAATTTAACAAAACTAAGCTTACAAGTGAAACAAAGTAAAGACACTTACTAACAATGAATCAATCACAACAACATCCCTTAATTCATGGTCTCAAATACTACTACTCCTAAATCATTCCTCTGTTAAGCAAACTGATCCCTCTTCAATGCTTTGGTTAACATATCAACTAGTTGTAGCTGAGTTCTACGGTGAACTACCTCAAGAACACCCTTTTGCACTTGATTCCACAGAAAATAGAATTTTGTTTCTGTATATGGTTGCTTCTCCCAACTGGGTTCTTAGCAAGACTAATAGCTGACTTGTTGTCAATCAATAGCTTCATAGACTTCAAAATGTCAATCTTCAACTCTTTCAACACACTTTCCAACCAAATTGCATGGCAGGCAGCCACTTCCCCAACAATATACTCTACCTCACAGGAAGAAAGGGCCAACATTGACTGCTTCTTGAAGCACCATAAAATTGGTGCTCTTTGAAACACGAATAAGTAGCCTGTTGTGCTCCTTCTATCCACCCTATCCCAACACCAATCTGAATCTGAGTAACACAACAATTTACCAACATTGCTTATTGAATTAGACGGACAAAAATACACACCAAATCTCAATGTTCCTTTGTTGTACCTTAAGACCCTTGTAGCTTTCTGATAGTGAGACACCTTGGGTTTGCTCATAAACCTGCTAACTACTCCAACAACATAGAATATGTCAAGCCTAGTATTGCATAGGTATCTCAAAGAGCCAACTAATTGGTTGAATTTAGTAGCATCAATCTCTTCACCCTCACTGTCTGCATCTAGCTTCTGGTTTGGCTCTGCTAGTGTGATTGCAGGTTTGCAATCGAACACCTTAAACCTCTTCAACACTTCAATTTTGTCCTTCATTTGATGCAAGATAATACCCTTGGAGGTATAAAGGAACTCCATCCATCCTTAGGAAATACACCACTTTCCCAAGGTCTGTCATTTCGAACTTACTCATTAAAATTTCCTTGATACACACTTTGGATGGTATCCGAGACTTCAACAAACCTTTCAAACCAACCATAAGCTCCTCTCCTTGATTGCTTTCCTGACAATAGAAAAGTATAGCAAGATTTAACGGAGAAAGAGTTCCTTGTATTGCCTATCCACTTCCACCCATCATTTGCACTCATGCACAATTTAATGTCACTTTCCGAAGGATCTTCTCGGTATCTAATCAGAAGGAATGTAGTGTAGGTCAAGTATTGAGGTAGGTCAGCGATGTGGGATTTGACCTGGAGGAGGAGGTTTTTTTGTCTGGGAGGAGGGTCTATTGGAGGAACTCTTACTTTGTTTACCTCTTCTACCTTCTTTAGAGTCGGATGTGTGGTTTTGGAGGAGGCAATCTAATGGAGTTTATTCAGTTAGATCGACTTATGATCTACTATTAGTTGACCCAAACAGATTGTCTGTCCTTTCGATCATCAGTTGCCAGTTGGTGTTCCATCCACTATGGAAGATCTTAGCACCCTCTAAGGTAATTGCTTTCTCATGGAATCTGATTTGATATGCAATTGCAAAATTGGTGGGGTGGGTTTGGGTTGTACCTCGAGATTTCACCCAACTATTCCCTCTTTTCCGTTCGTTTAATTTGGCTACTGGGCCAATGCAAGCAATTGACTTTGATCTGGCATGCAACTATATATCTAGGTTCTTTGGGAGGAGAGAAATTACATTATCTTTGCAGGTATGCTTGCTGATGGTATCCGTGCATTGGAGAGGATCAAAGTTTGTCAAGGAGATGATTTCTAGCAAGAAGTGAAGTAGCTTATTGTCTTTACTATATGTGGTGGGGGAGGTCTTTTTATGTATTTCAAAGTAGTTACCTATGTCTTGTGTGTCCTTTTTCCGGTTATCTTCTATGTTCTGCGACATTTGTACGGGTTCTCGTACCCGCCCCCCCTTTACCCCTAATAAACAAAAGTATAACATATTTTACTTATATCTACTTTTCTATTGTGTTGGTCAGGATCTAGCTACTAGCTAGTAGTTAATCTCACCACTATAATTCGCACATTTTAATTGTCTCATTGCCACTATAAGGTTATGTTGATCCAATTTTTTTATAGCTGATATGTGTTTGATCCATAGAATATTATAATTGTTCTAATTAAGACATGATTAAGAATTTGAACCCTTCATTATTGAAGTAAGATTTGGCAACATTTTAGATAAAATAAGCTTGTGCCACGTGTCAGCTCGAGATTGGCCAGAATTCATAAGTCTGTTTATTCGGTTGGAAAGGAAGCTTGGCGCCAAAGCTTGGATTCAATTCGGTTTATATAGATTTTGTTCTGTTGTAATCTGTAACGTTTGATAACTGATTCAAGGGATCGAGAGCGAGTGAAACACGGGAATTCAGGGCTTGGGGAAGTGAGGGGGTGACCTATAGGGTGTTCTTGACATTGTTGTTCATCTCAAAGCTTCAAAAGTCATAATGCAATAAGAATTAAGCGGTTGCTTAATTCCCGCACGTAAGTATCATCCGATCTTCGAATCGGTAAACATTTCGTGGTGTTGTGTGTTTTCAATTTCGCTTAATTTCGCTTGATTCGAGTTTTCCCCAATTCTGGAAAATTAGGGTTCATAATTCTAATTAGATTCAATCTTGCTTAATTGGTATAATTGACCAATCAATTAGCTACCATAGGTCTTTGCGATAGTTCTTGAGTTAGATTCCACGCAATTCCGGGCTTGATTATCAACAATTGGTATCAGTAGCGTCGTTGAGAGAATCAAGATTCCATGGAAATGGCTAAGTACAACATAGAGAAGTTTACTGGCAGGAATGATTTCGGTTTATGGAAGATGAAGATGCGTGCAATGCTAGTGCAACAGGGACTTGAAGATGCTCTTGAAGGTGAGGACAAACTACCCGATTCTTTATCTGTCAAAGAAAAGAAAGACATAATGAACAAGGCATACAGTGCAATCATTCTGTGTTTGGGTGACAAAGTTTTGAGGGAGATATCCAAGGAGAAATCCGCTGCTGCAATCTGGTTAAAGCTTGAAAGCTTGTATATGACAAAATCTTTGGCTAACCGTCTCTATCTCAAACAAAGATTGTACACATTCAAGATGCAACAAGGAACCTCAATTGTGGATCACATTGATGAGTTCAATAAACTGATATTAGACCTGGAAAATATTGATGTAAAGATTGAGGATGAGGACCAGGCACTCTTGCTAATAAGATCATTGAACAGCTCATATGATATTCTTGCTGATACTCTCATTTATGGGAGGGAATCCATCTCTCTCGAAGAAGTTCAGTCTGCTTTGATGTCAAAGGAACTGTCTAAGAGAAAGGATGTGAAAGAAAGTGATCAAGATGAGAACTTGATGGTGAGAGGCAGAAGTGACAAGAGAGAGGGGAAAGGAAAGAATAGGAGTAGATCAAAATCTAAACCTAAGCATAATAGATGCTATATCTGCAATAAAGAAGGACACTACAAGAAGAATTGTCCCGAAAAGAAAGGTGGTAAGAAAGGTAGCAATGAAGATTCTGGAGATGCTTCCATTGCATCAGATGGATATGACAGTTGTGAAGTCCTGTGTGCACAAGGTGACAATTGTGAAATTCTAGGCAAGCTAGAGTACGATGAACCAGATGATGAATGGTGTGAGGCATTGGTTGCTGCTGATGATGAGAGAGTTGAATCAAACTCTACTGCATCAACTTCTGGTGAAGATGAATGGATACTTGACTCAGGTTGCTCTTATCACATGTGTCCAAGAAGGGATTGGTTTGTTGATTACAAGCCATTCAAAGGTGGAAGGGTGATGATGGGAAACAACAAGGCCTGTGAGGTGATTGGAATAGGATCTGTCAAGCTGTTACTGAGTGATGGCACAGTGAAGATGTTGACCAATGTAAGGCATGTTCCTGAGTTAAAGAGATCATTGATTTCACTAGAAACACTTGAAGTCGCTGGCTTCTGGGCTTCAAAGGAGAAGACTCAACTTTGAAGATCATGAAGGGCTCAAGAGTTGTGATGAAAGGTACAAGGAGAAAGAACAACTTGTATGCTCTAAAGGGGAACCACAAAGGATCGTGAATTGAATGCAATCGGTTCAAAGGAAGATAAAACACTCACATGGCATCAAAGACTTGGCCATATGAGTGAGAAAGGCTTAAAGGAACTTGACAAGCAAGGTTTACTAGGTGGAGACAAAATTGAAAAGTTTGGAAATTTTGTGAACACTGTGTGTTTAACAAGCAAACAAGGGTTAAATTCTCGGTTGGAGTACACAAGACAGAGGAAAGGCTTGGATACATCCACTCGGATCTCTGGGACCTTCAAAGACTCCAACACATGGAGGTAAGAGGTATTTCATAACTTTTCTTGATGACTTTAGTAGGAAAGTCTGGATCTACCTATTAAAAACAAAAGATGAGGCATTTCAAACCTTTGTTGATTGGAAGAAAAGGGTTGAAACTCAAAGTAACTTGAAAGTTAAGGCACTTAGGGTGATAACTGGTTAGAATTCTCAGAATGAAGAGTTTAATAGATTCTCAGAAAGATAATGGAATCTATAGGAACTATACAGTTAGAAATACACCTCAACAAAATGGTTTAGCTGAAAGATTAAACCGAACACTGCTAGAAAAGGTTAGGTGTATGTTATCATGTGCTAAGTTGTCAAAATCTTTTTGGGGAGAGGCTGTTAACACTGCATGTTACCTAGTAAATAGGAGCCCCTCCACTGCACTTAACTTCAAGACACCTCAAGAGGTGTGGACAGGACAGGCGCCAAAACTTAATCACTTGAGAGTATTTGGGTGTCCTGCATATTTTCATGTTAATGAAGGAAAACTAGAACCTAGAGCAAAGAAAGGACTATTCATGGGCTATCCTGATGGAGTAAAAGGATATAGAATTTGGTCTATTGATGAGAAAAAATGTATTATCAGTAGAGATGTGACTTTTCAAGAGTCAATGAATGTGAATGGTTCTAAAACCAGTGAGGCTCTAGAGCCAAGTGTGGAAAACAATGAATTCCAACTTGAGGTGGAGTTAAACCACAAGCAAGACAATAATGTAACAGGTGAAAGTGTAGCTAGTGATCAAGCTATGCAAGATATGCAAGGTGACTCAAGTTACAATCGATAACAAAGGAACCGTAAAAATGAATACCTGCTGTGTGTAGAGCAGAGAGAGAAGACAAAATAAGACCTCCCGAAAGTTTAGAGATGAAGCGACCACTGCCTATGCTCTAAACACTGCTGAATGTGTTATGAATGAAGAACCAAGTTCCTATCATGAAGCATTAGCAAGTAAACACCACAAACAGTGGCTTACTGCTATGGAGGAAGAAATTGAAGCTCTGCACAAAAATGAGACCTGGGATTTGGTGAAGAAACCATCTGGTGTGAAGCTTGTGGGGTGTAAATGGATATACAAGAAAAAGGAAGGTATGACAGAGAAGGATCCACCTAGATTCAAGGCTAGGTTGGTAGCAAAGGGTTATACACAAAGAGAAGGGATTGACTATTCTGAGATATTTTCTCCAGTTGTGAAACACAGCTCAATTAGAGTTCTCTTATCTCTAGTTGTGCATTTCAAACTGGATCTAGAGCAATTGGATGTGAAAACAGCCTTTTTACATGGTATCCTAGAAGAGAAAATATACATGGTTCAGCCAAAGGGATTTGAAGCAAGAGGCAAGGAAGAGTATGTATGTTTGCTAAAGAAATCTCTCTATGGTTTGAAGCAATCCCCGATGCTGGGTATAAAAGGTTTGATTCATACATGATGGACATTAAATTCAATAGAAGCAAAAGTGATAGTGTGTGTGTACTACAAAAGGCTAGATAATAGCAACTACATCTATCTATTGCTCTATGTGGATGACATGTTAATAGCTTGTAAAGATAGTTACAAATTTCAAAACTCAAACTACTCCTAAACAAGGAATTTGACATGAAGGATCTTGGCAAAGCAAGCAAGATCCTAGGAATGGAAATAAGCGAAATATTCAAAAGCAAAGCTTAAGTATAACTCAACAAGGTTATGCAAGGAAAGTGGTTGACAGGTTTAGCATGACAGAAGCTAAAACTGCAAAGTTGCCTATTGCTGCTCATTTCAAGCTTTCTCAAGAAGATTGTCCTTCATCAGATGCAGAAAAGAGGAAAATGGATCAAACACCCTATGCTAGTGCTGTTGGTAGTCTCATGTACACAATGGTGTGCACAAGGCCTGATTTGGCTTATGCTCTAAGCCTGGTCAGCAGGTACTTGTCCAATCCAGGGCAAGAACATTGGTCTGCTGTTAAGTACATTCTGAGGTACTTGAATGGAACAACAAATGTAGGTCTTCAATACAGTGAAGGATCTGGAGATTCAGGTGGAGTAGAAGGGTATGTGGATGCTGATTTTGCAGGTGATCGAGATAAAAGAAGATCCCTAACTGGTTATGTGTTCACCTTGTTTGGAAACACAATTAGTTGGAAAGCATCACTTCAACATGTTGTTGCCCTATCCACGACTGAAGCTGAGTACATTGGTATTACTGAGGCTGTGAAGGAAGCTATGTGGTTGAAGGGATTGGTAAATGAATTGGGAGTTAAGCAAGACAGTGTTGATGTGTTTTGTGACAACCAAAGTGCCATTCATCTAAGCAAGAATCATGCTTATCATGAAAGGACAAAGCATATCGACACAAGGCTACATTGGATCAAGGATGTTATCTCTCAAGGTACTGTGAAAATTAAGAAAGTTCACACATCTCAAAACCCAGCAGATTTCATCACAAAGGTTGTTCCTCAAAGCAAGTTCAAGCTATGCTTGAATTTGTTGAATGTTGGTTAATTCCAAATGAAGATTTGAATTAAGCTGCTGTAAGGTTCTTATTGCAGAGGCTAAAGTGTTGCCAAGGTGGAGATTGAAGTAAGATTTGGCAACATTTTAGATAAAATAAGCTTGTGCCACGTGTCAGCTCGAGATTGGCAGAATTCATAAGTCTGTTTATTCGGTTGGAAAGGAAGCTTGGCGCCAAAGCTTGGATTCAATTCGGTTTATATAGATTTTGTTCTGTTGTAATCTGTAACGTTTGATAACTGATTCAAGGGATCGAGAGCGAGTGAAACACGGGAATTCAGGGCTTGGGGAAGTGAGGGGGTGACCTATAGGGTGTTCTTGACATTGTTGTTCATCTCAAAGCTTCAAAAGTCATAATGCAATAAGAATTAAGCGGTTGCTTAATTCCCCAGACGTAAGTATCATCTGATACTGAACTGGGTAAACATTTCGTGGTGTTGTGTGTTTTCAATTTCGTTTAATTTCGCTTGATTCGAGTTTTCCCCAATTCTGGAAAATTAGGGTTCATAATTCTAATTAGATTCAATCTTGCTTAATTGGTATAATTGACCAATCAATTAGCTACCATAGGTCTTTGCGATAGTTCTTGAGTTAGATTCCACGCAATTCCGGGCTTGATTATCAACAATTAACATATCGCAAAATACTTGATTTGATTCCCCAAAAAAAAGTACTATTAGTTTTATATATACACGTCTTTCCCTCTAGATCTGGATCCATATATATTATCCAACAGGAAGCATATACACATGAAAGTTGATATCCATAGCCCCTCATTTTATTGACTCGCTGTTAAGTGAGGATAAAATGAATTTGGCTTCTCTGTAGTTGTTCTGATTCTCTGGGGGTGTTCTCCTTTTGTCTCACAAAAAAAAAAAACTTGGATGCTTCGTGAATGAGCTTAATTTGTGGATTCACAAAGGAGTTTTCTTTTTTATTTTTATTTTTTATAAAAATTAATATTTCACATGTACATTTCACAATTCCCTTTCAAATCAGAATAATGTGTTAAGAGTCCAATATTATTTTTTTGGCAAATATAAAGAAAGAAAGAAGCATCATTAAAACCTTCTGATGTAAAATAAACATCAAGAAGGAAAAAGAGTACCCCTAATTTTATTAAAAAAGAGAAAAAAAGAAAGTAGACAAAGGAGGAGCAAAGGGGGGCTAGACCACAATACCTTTGGCAATGAAAGAAAATAAAGTCAAAGCGGTAATAGGAGCCCTAGCCTATTACGGTAAAAACACTCTAAAATAATCAATTCTAGAGACAAATTAAAGGAGTAAATTACAACAATCAGATCAAAAAGAGACGAGACAAAATTTGTCCTTGAGCGAGTATTATAGGCAACGGCCATTTTTTTTTTTTTGTGCAATTTCTTCTTTTGGGTCTTGGGCACAGCCGGTTCAAAATTGTCATATTGTGCAATTGTTCCTCGAGTATCGGAAAGGATAGGATCACCAATATCATCCGACACATCACTCCAAAGCTTTCCTAATATTCTCATATGTTAGAGGGTACTACTGGGTTAGAACTAGCAGCAGATTTTGAGACATTTTGTTGGAACTTTAGAGTGTGTGAATTGAAAAAGTCTCACATTTGATAGAGTAGACACTTTGAGAGTGTTTATAAGTGGGAACCTCATCCATTGGGTTGGGGCCCAAGGGGTACCCAATTTTGTGGATAGGTTAGGACACACACAAAGTGACCACCGCACGCACGCACGCGCTGTCGTCGTCCGACCAGTCGGGTCGGGCTTGGGCTTGGGCTTTGTGGTGTATTATTTTTTTGAAAAAAAAAATATTTTATAAAAGTGTTGACTGTTGACCGTTTGACTCCAACGGTCATATTGATCGAGTCAAACCGTAACAGATTTTTATTAAATTTTGCAACAGTTTTATTTTGCATTTAATGATAGAGTCGTTGGCTCTTAATTTCTTTCCAAATGCTAGCTCTCCCAATCCCTATGAAAGGAGAGCTTCTCCTCACTTGCAAAGTGCACCAAAAAGTTTTGTGAATCAAGAATTTTCTTCACAACTTTTTCTCTCTTCTCTCTTATACAACTTTCTTGTTACTTTGAAAGCTTGAGATTTTATCCAAGCTAAGATTGGTTTTTAAACCATATATAGTGGTTTTGTATAAACCATATTGAGGGTGTATTTCTAGAGCGAATTTCTCACAGTGCAATTGAAATTCGTAACAGTGTAACTGGGCTATTTTATCCTGGGGACGTTGTGGTTGATAGCCTACTTGCACCTTTGAGTAGTGCCACGAAACGTCTTAAAGAGAGCGACCTAGTCCGCGACTCATCCCAGTAATATCTTCAGTTTGTTTTTAAAACTAAACACTATTGTTTGGGGAAAGTTCTGGCTAAGGAAAGACTTGGTATTTAAGAGTGTCCATTGTGACCCACCTCTCTTTCCTAGGAACCTACTCGGATTAACACATTTAGTGAATTTAGTCTGGTGGTGGGAGAGGTTGAGTTGAGGATGAGTCAACATCATCTAGTGCATCACCCCAAAGCTTTCCTAATATTTTCATGTTAGCTGCTACTACTAGGTTAGACGTAGAATCAGACACTAAGACATGTGCTTTGGAGTGAATAACTGGAGTTTCAATATTACAACCACTAATAGTATCAGAGGTAGTAGCACATTGAGCGGAGATAGTGGCATTAGCCAACTTCTGAGTAGAGTCGAGAGATGTCTTATGCACCTGCATAGTTGCATGTAGACGAAACTTGCTTACCTTCCTCTGAAGCGAAAAGTCCCGAACAAATTGCACAGAGTCTGATTCTTCATTAGATTCCATGGTCCAATCTCTAATTTCATTTGATGTAAGAGTCTCATATCGAATGTGATCTACCATGAAAAAGAGTTTATACGTGAGAGGCATTCCACCCGTACAAGCTTGTTTTGTAGGATTGATCGAGTTCAGGGACGGATCCACCTTATACTAATTGAGGGCATTTGACCCCACTTAAAAAATTATTTTGCTTACAATTATATATAACAAATTTATTTTGCCCCCCAAAAAAAATAAGAGTTGCCTCCATAAGATAGTTTAAATCTAGAAATTCCCTAGAAATAAAAAAAAAGAGAACAAGTTAGTACTAATTAATTTTACATTGTTAGTTATGTAATTGGTAGAAATTTAAGTATTTTAAAATTTTTATGTAATAAAATTGTGTATTTTATAAAAAAATTACACTATATTTTTGAAGAAATATTATAGCCTACTTTTTGCTGCCAGTAGTAAAAATTTCTGGATCCGTCACTGATCGAGTTAGGCTCAACCTACGTTCTAAGAGATTATGCTTCCCAACTATGCACATAACACATGATTGAACATGCAAGATGAATTCAAACACATGAGTGAAATTTGATTAAATGAAGTTGCTAATTATAAGTGAGATTAAGAAAGAGATCTTGTTGCTAAACAAATCACCGTCCAAACTGTTAGCCAACTGTTGCTAATAATTATCTATACGCGTCTCAACACTCCAAAGGCCATTTGAAATTGATCCTTGCACGCATGCAAGAACACCAAACTTTTCTCTTCTCAACCCATAAATAACAAGATGAAACAACAACATTATAAACTAGACTTTACGTTTTCAACATTGCAACACTAAACGTCTAAACCAGCCTAAGACAACTCCTTACGTTGCTGTTTACTATATTTTAATATTATTTATTTATTTATTTTATAAGATTCCAAACATAAAATTAAATCTGCTAGTCTTGCCACGTTGATGCTAAAAAAATAAAATAAAACCGATTTCATTTAAGGGTACCCTATACGAATATGCGGTTATTGGTACGTTAGGTAAGTTCCTATTTGTTGACCTTGAAAAATGAAAATTATTGATTAAACTCTTTGATGTTTTCCCATGTGGAATATATCTGTTAATATTAAAAATGAAATGCGAAATGATCATAAATTCATAATGGTGTGTCGTGCTACGAAGTTGCAATGTTATCTATTAGAAGGATATTGTTCTTAAAGCGAATATCAATTATTTATTGTTGGTTTTGTTTTGCAGAATATTTAATGTTGGTTTAGAAGTAGATTAAATTAAAAAATTAATTTCGTCAAAAAGATTGAAAAATTAATGTATATTCGTTCACGTATTTCATTGACATTCCTTATAAGTTCAACATCGTAGCCATACCATATAACTAGCTATTACCTATCTCTATATATATACTTCAAGTTCTATCCATTGAAGAGAAAGAGAAGAAATAAGGAAGCATAAAAAATGAAACTCATCATTTCCCTTTTGTCCACGCTTTTGATACTTCAATATCTATCAGTTCAATGCCTTTCTCAGGATTTTGATTTCTTCTACTTTGTACAGCAGGTAAATAAATCATAGGTTCTGCTATGGTCTTGAATACGTCTTTTTTCCTTTTGTTGATTCATTTAAGTTTTGTGTCTATATATATATATATATATATATATATATATATATATATATATGCATATCGTCTCTACATTTTTGTTTGTTCATTATTGCATTATTGTTGATCATGGTGCAGTGGCCAGGAGCATACTGTGACACGAAGCAAAGCTGTTGTTATCCAAAAACTGGGAAGCCTAGTGCTGATTTTGGAATTCATGGACTGTGGCCTAATTACAAAGATGGTTCATGGCCCTCAAACTGTGATCCTGATAGTGTCTTTGATAAATCTCAGGTATTTCTTAATTAGTTTTCAATTGAAAATAGAGAAAAAATATGGTGAACAATGTCATGATTGATTGCAAATGAATTTGATTAGATATGCCACTTACCTACCAACTAATTAAGATTTTCAAGAAATTAAGATGTCTTTATTTATACTTTGTGAGCCAGGAAATACTAATCGAGGATGCCATATAAAACAATATTTTTTTGCAAGAGAAAAAAAAATGAATGAATGGAAATGATTGGTTAGAAATATGTCTTATTACAATGTTTTTAAAATTGGACTAGGGAGATCTAACCAGACTTCTAGGTCATGGTTCATTTAATTGGATGGTTCAACCATATTTGGAATTAGATAAGATAAAGTCAACCCAGTTAAACGAATTTTCAAACAGTTTAACTCGATTCAATTAGAAGTTTGACGGCTAGTCAACCCAGCCTTCGGATATTTCAACCAAGCAATTTAGTCTAATTGAGGTTGAACCACCATCAAATCATTTAATTCCATGTTCAACTAGTGAAATCGTGTGATTTGATTCGTTTCTCACAATATTGCTTTATAGTTTATAGAAAGTTATGATCGATTAAAGAAAAGGTTATGCTAGATAAATGACTCAAGTGAAGGAGAAGAGAAAGAGAAAACAAAACTATTAAGAAGGAAAAAACAGAAGATGTCTAGATTCATTATCTAAAGATTTATGCCGTTACATGGAGTAATAATCTCGACTATTAATTTAGAAAAAAAATTTCTCGACCATTAAATTTGAAATAAGACGATCGAGATTTGAGATCCAAAACGATTTCGGCCATTGATTGAAATCAGACGGTTGAAGTCAATAATGGTTACCGTACCTAATTTGTCTCTCTTTTTTTTTGAATATAAATTTGTTTCTCTTTCTCTAGTTAAACTAGTTAAATGCTCGAAACTGAATCTTGTGCGATCACCATTGTGGTGCATTTGTGCGATCGATGAGATCGAACCGTCCATTATTGATCGGACGTTCTAACTAGATTTTTAACTTTGAAAACGGATAAAAGAGATAAAGTTAAAATTTGAACCGTTCGATCAATATCTACTAACTAACGACTGTACCCCTCATTGACTCCACAGAATCCGGATTCGAAATGCTGGTCAATTAATGACTCTTTCTATTATTAGTTTAGAAAAGTTAACTACAATAATGACACGTGGCTCAAATTTATTCACTTGGCCAAAACTATTTTTCTTCCTTTCCCTTTTTCCTATCGGATGTGACATGCTGTGTATTATTAGGGGCAATTCTAACGAGTTTCCTTAACAAATAAACTCATCAATTAATGAATCATATTTGTATAGATCACAGACCTAATTAAGAACATGGAGAAGAATTGGCCATCCCTAAGCTGCCCAAGTAGCAATGGTTTCAGGTTTTGGTCACATGAATGGGAGAAACATGGTACATGTTCTGAATCAGAACTTGATCAACGTGAGTACTTTGAAGCAGCTCTCAATCTCAAGAAAAAAGTCAACCTCCTTCAAATCCTCAAGAATGCAGGTACACAAACACTTTATCTAGCACATACATGTATACTAGACTACACAACACTAACACCGACACGTAAATACTAATTTTAATTTGAAAGATAAAAAAATTGAAGCATCAATGTCCGACACGTCACGTACGACACACATCGGACAGTGGACACGTCTTCAACATGTAGTATCGGTTCTACAAAGATCTTAATTGTAAATCATATATATTTTTATTTGCAAAATTTCTTATTATTTAAGGGCAATGAATTTTCCAGGGATTGAACCTGATGATGAGTTTCACAGCCTAGAGAGCTATTCAGAGGCTATAAAAGACGCTACTGGTTTTACTCCAGGAATTGAGTGTAATAGGGATTCCGCACGTAACAGCCAGCTTTACCAAATTTACATGTGTGTTGATACTTCCGCATGCAATTCATTGAGTGTCCTCTTCTTCCAAGGAGCGGATGTGGTGATCAAATACAATTTCCCAAGTTTTAAGAGAATTTGGCTGAGCAGAACATTGGTTTATGTTGTCTCTTTTAATTTTTATTCACCATTGTACTTCTAAACTGTCACGCACAAAAAATTCATCTTCAATAAGGACATGTGAACCACTAGAAAGTTTTGTGGTCATGTTTCTTTTTTCCAAATATTAAATAGTTTATATTTTATAAAATTTTATGAATACTTATAAAATGAAGATCAATACTGAAAATATTCTTATAATTTTTTTAAAAAAATAAATCTAGTTCAACTCACTAAAAATCAAGTGTTCAGTACAACTAAGAATATCAAGAAACGATTGAGAGCAAACATTGTTAGAGCATCCACAGTGGGGACTTCTTAATGAGTACCCCTTTCTGCAGAGGCAACTGTCACAAGAATAGTCAATAAAATTCTATATCCAATAATTGTATTAGGAAAACAATCCAAGCCTTTCAAAAATCTTAATATATCAATAACTCCCATTTCCTCTCTAGGCAAGATTTCTCTTAGTAACTTTAACTCCACAAATAATTCATCCCATCAATATCAGATTGCTCATTATGTTTCAATGCATGTTCAAAATGACTACAACAGGACTTTAAAGTTGAATCGTCCAATTATTGTAACTTGTGAGAAGTGAATAAGAAACCAAAAATACTTCCATAGTACTCTTTGTATTGCTCAAATCTCTTTTTAAGAGAAAAAATGGCTTGATCAACATGGTAAATAAAATAATTAACCCTAAAAGATTCCTCTCCAATTAGTTCAACAGATGGGGTATTCGAATTATCATAAAACTATCTTTTTCTTCGTATTATACACCTTTGAGAAAATACTGGATCGATATTCAATTCAATAGCAATTTCCTTAGCATTATCCAAGACCCTGGAAAAACCTGTATCTCTATATCTCTCAAAAAATGAAATCAACTCCTTTATCTTTTCCATAGCAATATCAATAAGCATATCCTTTGATTGTAAAAGCTTGCTAACCAAATTAATTGCGGATATTATTTCAATTATGGTTAAGATGGACAAGATGAATTTTAATTTTAATTTTTTTTGTGGTCATAATGTGGTTTGCTTCAAACTTCCTTTTCGATAGCAATTAAAATCGTGTTGTTGCCAACTAATTGTGTGTTAGATTTGATCATTTCAGAATTCTGTTATTCCAAGTTTCCCTTTTTACTTGACAGTTTCTCCAATGTTACTATTGACTCTATCTTATTTAAACCATTGATATAATTGCTTCTACCGCTTCACATATAATCTACCTTCTCCATTTACAATATTATCGCATTGTATTTTCTTACTCTCGCTACACTTTGGCCTGAGGTGCTGTAATCAAAACTACATATTAATAGTTAATTCTATAAAAAAAATTAAAATAGGTAGGTATCAAACTTATGCATGGTAGTTGATGACCGTAAAAAAGCAAATTTATTCCGTTTCTACCTTCTATTGACTTTTTATTTTGTTCACTCAACAAGTTCGAGACGTTTATTTACTCTGCAAAATATTAGAGACTACTAAAATAAATTCAACTACATCTATATTACTAAAAAATTGGATTAACAACAAAAATTAGAGACGGCTAAAATAAAATTGATCTTAAAACTTGGAGTTACTAATACTAGCAGATGAAATTTGGAATTGTCACCCAAAATATTCGATGCTATTTCAGATTTTCTAGAGTTAAATAGTCCAAATATAATACAATTTTGGTTTTTAGTTCATTTAGGGAAACATTTCACATCAAAGTAATTTATCGTTTGAACATAAATCAAATTTATATATTTTTGTATTATGCTTACTTTGCCTTTTGGTTCCTACCGAGAAACATTACATATTTTCAATGTACGATCATCGTGTTTAAACACACATCATATATATTATAAAAAATTAATGTCAAAATAAGTATTTTACTTTTTGGTTATGAGAAAACAATACATATTGACTGTATAGTTTAACTTACTAAAAGGATAAACTAATTGTCTTTTATTGTTGAAAAAAAATTCATTGTTATTAGATTTGAATTTTAACTTCTTTCTAAATACACATCGTATTCTATATGCATGTCTGTTGTTACACATGCATAGAAACGACATAACATGTGCGAATGCATGGGTATTCAACTAGTTTTGTTTTGAAAAAATAATCCCACATTTTACCATTTTTTAAGTTCACATCAGAAGAGTGCTTAGCTTCCCAACACATGATTGGACAAACGAACATGGAAGATGAATTTGTACACATTAATGAAATTTGATTAAATGGAGTTGTAAATAATTAGGGAGATTATTGCTTAACAAATCACCGTCCAAAGCCAAAGCACATTTGAAATTGATTCCTTACACGCATGCAAATGCAAGAACACCAAACTTCCCTTCCCATAAAGTACAAGATAGACAAACAACAACATTATTAACTAGACTGTACGTCTTCAACATGACAAATTGACAACATTAATTGTTGCAACTAAACCACTTAAGACAATATGTAAGGTCTAGTTCGATTGACAATTGCAAAAATTGTTAGGTTGGATAACATATCTTGAATTCGAACTCAGAAACTCACACTTGTGTGTGTGTGTGTGAGTTTTTGATGGTTTTGTCTACGTATAAAAAAAAACACCCTAAGTCAACTCCTTATTGTTGTTGCTTACTAAGAATATTGCAAACATATGTTCTTTCCCGCAAGAAATAAAAGCGGCTAGCCTTGCCACGTTGATGCGGAAAAAATAAAACAAAACTAAATGGAATCCTATACGTATATGCGATTATTGATATATGTTAGGTAGCTTGTAATTTGTTGACCTTGAAAAATAAAAATTGAACAAATTTCTTGATATCTTCCCTTCTTAATTAATTAATGTGCATACAATTGGCATGTTATTAATATTAAAAAAGAAGTGCAGATGATCATAACGGCGTCGTCGTGCTACGAAGTTGCAATGTTATCCATTTAGAATTTGGATATTTTTCTTCCTTTTCTGACTCAGTTTTCTTCTTTTTTTTACAAACAGAGTGGTAAATGTTACTTGAAATTCGCACACACAACTACGAGGTTTCGAGTTTAAATCTAAGACATAATATCCAACTTATCAATTTCAACTTTTTTTTTCTGATGCTAATTGAGTTAAGCCTTATGGATATTTTTTTACTCAATTTAAGATATTGTTAAGCGAACTATCAAATATTTAATGTTGGTTTGGAAGTGGATTAAAGATAAAAAGTTAATTTCGTCAAAAAAAAAAGTATTTTACTACTTTGATCTCTATAATTGCCTATAGAAAATACATAGTAGCTAGTGAAAGTTATCTTTACATTTCAAGGCGAAGATATCTTTCACTCAAATTTATCTTTTTGCACATCCACATTTTCGATTCTTTAAAACACTTCTTTACATTTTCAACTCATTTATTTCCGGCAATTTAGTTTTCAACATTTTACTATTTATGCACTTTTCACGAATGCAGCATTCCAAGTTGTTTTAAAGCCATTTAATCCACATTCTTTATACGTTTTGACAAGAACTTTCGATCCAGAAGCCGAGTTGAATCTTTTAAAATTGAGTTAGTGATATTATTGAGAGAATCCTTATAATCCAACAAGGACTTTAAGTTTATTTCTTGGCAAGCACGTTAACCGTTATTTAGATGAGATTATCACATAACTTGTTCGAATTCACAATCAATTTGATAATATATTTATTTATGTTCAGTAACTTATTTCGGAATCCGACTTTGCAGCTGGTAGAGTCGTTGTTGAGGTTGTCCCTTCCGAGCTTGAGGTCGCCGGGGGGTTGGTACCTACAGATACTATGATGTTGTATTTATAGACGCGAGAGATGGCACTACGCCAGATTTGTCAAAAAGAAATACTTCTATAAGCGCCGCTTTAAGTAAAACGCATGCGGATGGCCAAAACAGGAGTATAGTTTATGTCACTATATAGCCTATTTAGTTACCATCACTAAAAGGGTAAATTGGTCCCCTACAAATTAATAAAAATATAATTTTACAAATTCAATTAATTTTTGTTTTCCTAATTATTAGGCATTAAATATTGAATCCAATTAAATAAAAAACGTGCTTAATGGGTGCAAAAAAATAGGAAAGAGCAAACAGAGTAAATAGAAACTCAAACGCTTTCAAACCCATCATCAAGAATGGATCCAAACAATTAAAAAGAATATTAAGAATGGATCCAAACAATTAAAAAAAAACGCAGGAAATCATCAATAATAAAAAGAATGGATCCAAACAATTAAAAAAAACGCAGAAAGTGGTTGTCTAATCACATAAGTACGGACATGTCGATTGTCTAACCACGAAGTCACATAACTTCGGTTAGTTTATTGTTAACCACAAAATTTAATACTTTGGGTTAATTGGCTCTAGCCACCTAATTACAGAGCTTCGATTATTCATATAAAATAGGAAATTTGTCGTTATACTTGTAACTAAAAAACGTGACAATAAAATGTAACACTAACCACATAATTACAGAATTTGTTACCTAAGCTCTAACCAACTAATTATAGATCTTTGGTTATTCATAAATAGGCAACTTGTCGTTATAAAATTTAATAACCACATAAGTGAATAACACTGGTTAATTGTCGATATAGATAGTGTAAACATGTGTTCATTGTCGCGATTAAGAGTGTGGACAAGTTACCAATGAGAAAGAAAAGACTTTGTTGCAAGTCACTGTGAAAAACTGATATTGGTTCAATGTTTATCAACCCCGTAATTAGACATCAATAACATAAACGAATAGTGTGCTTCAATGACGTATTTCAAAGAAGAAAGAAGAAACATGAACGTGACATTGAAGAAAGAAGAAAGAAGAAAGAAGAAAGAAGAAAAGTGAACGTAGAAAAAAAAATTAAATTGAACGATGAAAGAAGGAAGAAGAAAGAAATTATAAGAAAGAAGAAAGAAGATAAAAAACTAACGTGAAATTGATCAAAAGAAAGAATAAGAAAAAGTTGAAAGCTGTCCAAGAAAATAGGAATCAATTTAATGGATAATTAATTTTAATTAATACTAGGAATATTGGAGAATACAAAAATGCCCTTATTCAATAATAACCATTGGATGAAATTTCATTAAAAAATTGACCATCCAATGACTATTATTGATTTAGTTACGGTTACTAAACAAATGGTTTAGTGATGTAATCCCAAGCCCCAAAACAGCTAACACATACCAAGCGCTTTTTAAAAAAATGCTGCCCATCGCCTTTAAACGCACTAGCCATACCCAGCGCTTTTAAAAAAACGCTGGGTATGGCTTCACGCTGCTTCTCCCAATACCAGCCGCTTTTTAAAAACGCTGAGTATTGGGTCACACGTTCTCAAATAACCAGCGTTTTTAAAAAAACGCTGGGTATTGGGTCACACGTTCTCCCAATACCCAGCGTTTTTTAAAAAAACGCTGAGTTTCTTTTTTCTCAAGTACTGAACCTTCTATCTTCCTCACTTCTTCTCTCTCACACGGTCACACTCCGTCTTCCCCTCTCCTCTCTTCCCCACTCTTACTCCGTCTTCCCCTCTCCTCTCTTCTCCCCACTCTTCGTCTTCCCCTCTTCGTCTTCCCCTCTTACTCCGTCGCCGCCAACTCCTCCACTTCCCCTCTCCTCTCTTCGTCTTCTTCGTCTTCTTAGAATAGGGTTTTAGTTTTTTCCTCTTTTGCTGATTTTAACAAGTTGATTTAGGTTTTTTCTTTGATTTCCATTGATTCTCAGTATTGTTTCCTCTTTTGCTGGGTTTTTATTTTGGAGTAACTGTGGTTCTTTTGATCATTTAGGTCTATGTGTATGCATCGCTGAAATTTTCATTACTTAAACTAGCGCAGAAACAATCTCACACTATCATATGTGGAGACACCGGTTTCAAGCAGAGTTACAATGGAAATCGCCAACCTCATCAATTCCCATGCCTAGCTTGGAAAAAAGCTCAAGAATGGATAGTGATTTATTTAGACAAGGTTTCCTACACCGTTTCCAGAATCCCACAATTTTTCTCAAGATTTCCTGTGATGGAGAATATGTTCTGCCTATTGTTGTAGGTATGCAATGTACCAAACATTTAAATATGTGTTCTGGACTACTAGTTAGTAGTTAGTCATTTTATAGAAAATCCAAATTTTTATTAACTTATATTCTTTGTTGCTTTGCAGGAAGGATTGCTATTGAAAAGCTTATAGAAGCTCGGGTTGAACAAGAAAGTCGAGTAATTTTTCGATCAGTATTACAATGGTTGTGCGCATTTGTGTTTTTCTCATTCGTGGATGATTGTTAGAAAATTGTAATATTGCAGATTGGCGGACTAGTTCGAGTTTGTGAAAGACCTTGTTGGAAGACTAGACCATGAAGTATGGAGCTAAGCTTTTTCCACTTTGTATTGATGCCAATGGATATTGTATCGCTTGTTTCTTTTTCTTTTTGTTAATTTGTTTTGCTCATTCATTCGATGCTTGTGCTTGTCTCATTAAGTTTAGGAACTCATACAAATACTAGCACCTTTTAGCTTTCTGCCTTATTCCCTATGAGTAGAAGGAAGATCAAGATACTATTTTCTTGGGACTTTTGGTTCTTATGAATTCTTCTTGACAAGGAAATGCTATAACCACTCTCTCATTTGCATTTCAAGGATTATTATGTGAGATCATAGCATCACATAAATACCGATTGCATGTTTTTTTAATCGCAAATAACTTCACTTAAGTAATGTAGCAATGTAGCACTCTATAATTCTATCATGCTCATTCTATCCCTTCAAATAGAAAACTCATGTCTATTTTTCTATTTAGTTATTAAAAAGTGCTTCCTTCATTTTGCTCTTTCAGTGATAATGGTGAGAATTACAGAAAGAGTGGTCGATGATTTACTTCACACATTGTACCTTAGCAGTTTGATTTTTCAATTCTAAATGCTAAAACACCTTTATGATAGCTTTTTCATTCATAAAAGTGATCAAAGCAAAGTTAATAATTATTGTCATAAGCATTCATGAAGTTTTGTTTGCTATAAGCATTCATAAAGTTATACTACATGCCCTTAATGAGTATTAGAGAAAGTAAATTGCTCAATCAATTCAAGCTCCTTCACCATCAATTCAAGCTCCTGCAATTTTGTGTGTGTATGTATAATACTATTAAAATCAGTCTTTGTCGTTTTATTCTATTTAGTGTTAGGGTTTTTGATGTGGTTTGTGCGGTCTGCGAATTTGGTATGTGCAATTTGACATGAGGAAGGAATCGGGAATTGAATCAAGTCATAGACCTCGGTGCTTTGGCGGAGCGACTTGTGAAGTCATCGGTATCTTCGGCTATGTCGGAAGGATGATTTGGGGACAAATTCTCGAGCCATCCTCCTTTAATAGATAATAATAGTGCTCACGGTAGTATGGTTGTGTCCGAATTGATGAAACTTCTATTGAGAGAGCCCAAGAAAATAGTGCAAAGCATAAAGGCGAAATTGCTTCTCTCAAGCATCCGATGTAGGAACAACTACAATAGTCACGTAACATGCAAAATGGTAAAAGATGCTTGTTTGAACTTACTGGAATCAATGAAAATATGGAGCCAAAAATGTTAGCATACACAGGCCCAAAATATTTATCTGATAACCAAGAATAAATAGAGGAGTGGAAAGGAAATGGATTTTCGTCCATTTTTCAAGACTGTTTATCTTCTCAAAGCTTTGTATCCTCTCCATTGTTCTTCTTTTCCTTTTGCCCGTTTTACGTTTTAAGTTTCTGCGCTATTTTCTTTGTCTTCTGCAGGATTTGAGCAGTGAACAATGAGAAAGGCGATATTTTTCCTCTCGTAATATTGATGCTAGATTGTATAATTGGTATGTGCAATTTGACATGAGGATAAGGTGTTCATAGAATTTGATTTCCCTTTATTACCTAGCATGATTCCTTCCTTGATTCATTCGTAAAGGCTAGTAGTAGGCCATTGTCGGTTTGATTTCATTTTTGGTCAATGAATGATTTTTTTGACTTGAAAATCTAAATGAAATGCGTATTGTTCTAGTTTATAGAATTCTTGTCATTTAGCCTTTATATGAAAACCATAATGATGGTAATTTTGATTTACTGAGGAGGGAAATAGTGAAGATGCAATGGGAAATGAAGTTTAACTGGTAAAGAGCTTGAATAAGCAAAGACAACGTGCTATAGCTTCACTCATAGAGGACGGAAGCCACATGCATGAAGGAAAGACAACGTGCTAAAGCTTTTGTTTACTTCCACTACAAGAAAACCTTTGTGTGCTTGTGAATAGGCATAGGGATGATATTGTTTTGTTCTATCGTCTTGTTTGTTTCTCTGACATTGTTTGGTGTTAATTTGTTAGTAACTATCTTTGAAAATGCCATTATATTTGGATCAAGCATGAATGGAGAAGTCACCGGCTCTGGAAAGGAGAAGATTACATTGTTTAGTTCTTGTTCTATCCCCTTTGTATCTTGCTAAATTGCTATTGTACACAGAAACAATATTCATAGATATCACTATTAAAAAATATTTTGGATGTATGATTTAAACAAAAACAGAAAAAACAAATTAAACAATGGGCAGCGCTTTTAAGGAAGTGCTGCCTATAGGGGGACAAGTTTGGGCAATGGGCGCGCTTTTTAGGAAGCGCCTATTTGAGGACGTGTTTGGGTAATGGGCGCGCTTTTTAGGAAGCGCTGCCTATTTGAGGACGTGTGTTTGGGCAATGCGCGTTTTTTAGGAAGCGCTGCCTATTTGAGGACGTGTTTGGGCAATAGGCAGCACTTTTTAGGAAGCGATGCCCATTGTTGGAGTGGAATACCCAGCGCCACGTTCGCTCGCTCAATACCAAAAGCGCCCATGGATGAAAAAAAAGCGCGCCTATATTCTAATTTTGTTGTAGTGGGGGCTACGCCTAGCCGGGATTGACGTTGAGCGGTTGGATCGGACGGGGCTGATCCCAACCGTTGATCTCAACTTCTCCATTGGTCATAATGTCCGGGCCGATCCAGTAATTGAATTGAGCCTCTCTTTGTGTAGATTGGGCTTGACCGATGCAAAACAATTTATTTGTTGAGTTTGATAGGCAAATAATTGAAGGGTGTTTTTTTTGGACCCCACCCATTCATTAAAACCCCCACCCACCCCGTGAAAAGACGAAAATACTCCTGCGTTTTACAAAATCACAATTTCTTCACATAATTGGTCATACCTACGATTGACCACCAACCACTCGCATATCGCCTACGTAAACGTATATACGATCAGCCCGAAAATTCCCACTCGCATATACCCCACCACTAGCCTATATACGACGAGAATTTTTTACTCATCGCATATATCCCTTTTAAGGCGTATATACGATTAGACAGAATTCATCCACTCGCATATACGCCCAGAATACCCTATATACGACGAGTTAAAAAGTATGCATCGTATATACCCCCTTTTTTATGTAAATACGATGAGCAATTTTTTTTTTTACTAATTTTTTTTCCTTTGCTTGCGATTATCCGTAGGCATCGTAGAGGGACATGGGAGGTATCTCCTTTCGGAGAGAGAGGGGAGTCATCTACTGCTCCGAGTACGAGGACTCGGAGGTATAATCAGCTCCATGCTTCCGCTAGGAGACAGAGACAGGCTGACCCAGCTGAGTATCAGCCTGAGCATCACCCAGCTAATTTTCCGGATGATGGGCAGTTATATCTTGGGGATTATCTGCAGCAGACTCAGCAGGAGGATTGACATAAAGGGAGACCGGTTCCTCTGTATCATTCTCAGCCTCATCCTCAGTACCATCCACAGTATCCTCAGTACGATCCTCAACCTCTTCATTACCATCCCCCACCTCTCGAGTATCAAAGACCCGCAGCCTTCTCGGATCGATTCGTTGCTTCTCGGATGAGTCTATGTCCGAGCAAAGATCGCAGTGATCGGGAGGAGCCTCAACAGTATTGTAGCGACCAAAAAATCCGAGAAAGGATTCTTCGAAATTCGAAAGGAAGCCGCCACCAAATTTTAGTTTAAGGGCAAATTCGGAAAATCCCTTTATGTTTTGGACAAGGCAGGTTTAGGGTTCGGGAGTCGTTATGCGTGGGGAAGGTATTAGCACCCCACGACATCCTTTGTCTAATTAATTATATTTTAATATTTACCCTTTTATTTACAGAGAAAAAGACTTAATTAAGTTTTTTATTTTTAGTGCTTGACAAGAGTGGACTCTTGCTCCTACGTACCTCCGGATGCAATGGAGGAATCAAAGCTACGTAGTTCTTCCTGAAAAAGGTTTGTTGGTTGGTGTTTTTTAGTGTAGGGGTCCTAGGATTCCTTGAACTGTACAGCTCACTGATTCCTAGGACTGTACAACCGACTTAGTCCCCTACTTTTGAAAGTATTATTGAGGTTTTTTGAAAGAAGTTGGTTTGATGTGAGGTGAGTTGGTTTTAGAATAGGTATTCTAGAACTCCTGAACTGTACAGCTCATTCGTTCTAAAACGCTGACTAACCCGATTGTACAACCGACTTAGTCCCCTATTTTTAGGAAATGTGATTTATTTATTTACTTATAAGTTTTTAGGATTACTTGGAATCATGCACTCATTGGTCTAGGATGATGACTAACTTGGCCAGTTGTGTAATGATTTAGTCTTTTATTTGATTTTTGAAGAAATAAACTAATTTGTGCATAAAAATAAAATAAAAGACAAAAACTGATAATTAATAAAGACTAGGCTAAATAAATAAATAAATAACTATATCATAAATAAATATGAATAGATATATACATAAACAATAAATAAATAAATAAATAAATAAATAGATTATATTATAAATAAATGATAAATAAATATGTAAATAAAAATAAACAAAATAACTACAAAACTAACCTGGACTCGACGAGTGCCGAACCGAACCGAGCAGAACCGCTTTATTTTGACCCCAAGACCGCCAGAACTGCTTTGAGAATCGGAAAGCCGACTCAAAACGTCCACATGATCAAAGACGGACTTTTAGTGAAATGGGCCGCTCTCGCTTTGACCCAAAAGATCACTTAACCCGCCAATGATCTCCTCCTCTAATCTTCACCTCTCAACCCCTTTTATATCCAATTGCTAGAGAGCTCTTATTTCTTGTGAGCAATGTGGGACTAAAACAAGGTAGAGAAACCAATTCCCCTTTAAAACACAATCCCCGTTTTCTCAAACATGTCACCGTAAAATTGCGATTCCGGATTCGTTAACCGTTGGATCGTCTTCCTTTTTTGACAGTAGGTTCGTGAGACATATATCTACGCTTTCACCGTTCGGATCGTCGAAACGAGGTCTGAGGAGAGAGAAATTGTCTTCGCAATAGCTGCAGTTTTTGGTCCGTTTTTCTCAAACCTCTCATCGTAAAAGTGCGATTCCGGATTCATTAACCGTCAGATCGTCTTCATTTTTTACAGCGGGTTCGTGGGAAATATGTCTTCACTTTCACCGTTCAGATCGTAAAAACGAGGTCCAAGGAGAGAGAAATTTCTCTCCTTCGCAATAGCTGCTAAAAACTAACGCCCGAAAATACGCAAAAAACTATTATTTTATGTAATTTTCAGAAAAAATCCAAAATAAAATGGTTGAAAAAGTCTAAATTAAAAACTATTAAAAGAACTCGGACAAAATTGGGGTATAACAAGTATCAAGAGGAGCCTCAGGAGGAGCCTCAACCCTCTCTTTTCACTGACCTGGCAGATCATGTCTGCAGTTCTATACTCGCTGACCCGGTAAGTTTTGCATTTTTTGCTTAAATAATTTATTTAACTCACATAGTCTGCACTTTTTGCTTACATTATTTATTTATTTTTATTTCAGGAGTATCGCGTGTTGTCAAAGTATGGGCTCATGGCAACAAAGTCCATACTAGACTCCATATTCATTACCCGACCCTACTTCAGCGCACCACTGTGGTCAGGGACTCCAGATTGGCCCCACTTCTCCAGACTGGCCACGCCACAGTAGACCATGAGTTGCTGTCGGCTTTTATCGAGAGATGGCACTCAGATACTTCGTCATTTCACTTGCCATTTGGTGAAATGACGATCACTCTAGAAGACATCTCCTTCCTGCTGCACACCTTCCCATCCGGGGAACTATGCCACACCTCCCACCATCACTTTGTGAGCTCGAGTATGCCACACACCTTCTTTGAGACATATCCGGGTGTGTTACGGGTTGAGGTCGCTAACAACACCACCGTGGGGGTCCGTGATTATGACTTCAAATGGTTTGGAGCGGGTTTATGAGCGTAATTTGGAGGAGGGTGACATCACGATTCTTTGTGAGGGCTTATCTGCGCCCGGCCGACCTACGATATCTTCACTACGAAGACTGGAGACAGGGCTGAGGCTAAGTGGCTGATCTACCTGCATGATCTGAGTCTAGAGGTTCTTGGAGGCTATGCATGGGGTGCAGGTGTACTAGCTGCCAGGTATGAGTCCTTGAACACTGCGTCTTCGAGGGTCACGCAGCAGTGTGGAGGGTATGCCAGCCTATTTCAGGTACACATTTTAACTTCATTTTTGTTGTTAAATCACACTGACTTTGGGTTAAATTTTTGTGAATTAAATATGTTATTCATTTTTGCATTTCAGGCTTGGATTATGTGGTATTTCCCTCGAATGGCGGAGAGGTTGCCCGGTCATGTCCAGGGTGCGGAGCCACTGGTTGGGCGCTACAGGAAGAAGAAGTCAGACCACCTGAAGTTGAGCCACTACAGGAGGATGATTGATGAGTGATCTTGGGAGGATGTCTGCTGGCGACCATTTGAGGAGGACAGGTGGTGGTAGACCGCTTTGAGCGCATCTCCTCTACAGAGGCTTCATCACCGGGCGATTTCGAGTTCCCTACATGCCCGATAGGTGCTGCGGCGGTTTGGGTGCGCTCGAGATCATCCCGCGTGACCTCTCGTGAGGTCGTCCGAGTCATCTCGATCGCTGCGTCTTCGGATCGTCCCACTTCATGGCATCCGTGGATGACATCATGCGCACTACTCGGGTTGCTCGGCGGCGGATGAGACTATCTGCGCAGTACTTAGAGTGGTACGCCCGGCATCTATCCCCGCACTATTACCGCACCACCATCACGATGAGTCCGGACACCTCCCCGAGCTACGCTACGACGATCCCGACCGGATGAGGAGGTTGTGGCCGCTTGCTAGAGAGGGATTCGTGATGGCGAGATCACGCATGGCGATCGGTGTATCGGACACTCCATAGGTGGTGGGGATGGCGAAGACCGATGACATTGTTTGGGAGCTTAGACAGCGGGGGCGAGGGCGAGGCGGCGGCGTCGTTAGGGATTTTTATTTGTTTTTGATGTATTTGAACTCATATTAGTTTGATGTTAGCACTTTATTATTACTTTTTTTCAGGTGTTATATTTTACGAGTTTCCATAAATTTTTGATTTCATTGATTCAATAAAACAAAGTTACACAAGCGATAAAACATAAACAACTAGAATAAAAATAGACGATATAAAAAAATACAATAGAAACTCGAAAATTTGGTGGAGTTAATCGACGCGAAGGATCTCAATGACGGTCCTTCCGGTTTCGACGTACAGATGAATGTAACTCTTCCATTTAAACATAATATGATTGGACATCATCTGTCGAAGGTCATCCTCGGCGTTGACATCCACGACAGACCAGTGAAGACCTCCGTCAGTCCATTCCGGTTTCCGATAAACGATACGAATTATCTCATGCTCGCTCGTTCTCGGTTGAACCATCCGCGATGACGTAGTTTTACGCTAAGAAGCGAAGAAATGATATGCAGTGGTTTAATCTACACGATACAACATCCCTCCCATCGAAACTTATACCATCATCTTTCAAGATGATGCCTTGATGATCAGCAAACCCCATATTAGAATGAACGAGAGTGAGGGAAGAAGGCTCGTAGTATGACATTAGCGAAGCCTGCATCATCTTCACTTGTGTTGTGTGAGAGAAGGAATAAGTTGAATTTTTGGTGTGAAAATAGTGATGGTGGGAGTGAGTATTTATAGATGAGGTAAAAGATTATCAACCGTTGATTCCGTTGATCAACTTTGAAAGTGAAATCATGACCGTTAAAATTTTGTTTACAAATAAAAAAAAAATTGAATATATATATCATTTGGGACATATATACGATGTGTAGTTTTAACACATCGTATATATGTCCCAAATGATATATATACGATGAGCCTTTTTTTTAAAAAAAAAAAATAGATTACAAAGAGCATTTTGGGGATTTTAGTGTGGGTGGGGGTTTAAGGGGAGAGGGTGGGGGTCCAAAAAAAACCCATAATTGAATGAAACTAAAATTTCACTCCAACACTAATTAGTTGAATTAAAATATTTGAAAATAATAGGATGATAAACTACTAGTTCACGAGTCGTTCACGTATCCCATTGACATGCCTTATAAGTTCAACATAGTTGCTTTATAACATCACTTTCAGGCTTAGCTAATACCTATCTATCTCTATCTATATATACTTCAAGTTCTAGTCCATTTAAGAGAAACAGAAGAATTAATTAAAATGAAACTCATCATTTCCATTTTGTCCAACCTTTTGATACTTCAATATCTATCAGTTCAATGCCTTTCTCAGGATTTTGATTTCTTCTACTTTGTACAGCAGGTAAATAAATCATAGGTTCTGCTATGGTCTTGAATACGTCTTTTTTCCTTTTGTTGATTCATTTAAGTTTTGTGTCTATATATATATATATATATATATATATATATATATGCATATCGTCTCTACATTTTTGTTTGTTCATTATTGCATTATTGTTGATCATGGTGCAGTGGCCAGGAGCATACTGTGACACGAAGCAAAGCTGTTGTTATCCAAAAACTGGGAAGCCTAGTGCTGATTTTGGAATTCATGGACTGTGGCCTAATTACAAAGATGGTTCATGGCCCTCAAACTGTGATCCTGATAGTGTCTTTGATAAATCTCAGGTATTTCTTAATTAGTTTTCAATTGAAAATAGAGAAAAAATATGGTGAACAATGTCATGATTGATTGCAAATGAATTTGATTAGATATGCCACTTACCTACCAACTAATTAAGATTTTCAAGAAATTAAGATGTCTTTATTTATACTTTGTGAGCCAGGAAATACTAATCGAGGATGCCATATAAAACAATATTTTTTTGCAAGAGAAAAAAAAATGAATGAATGGAAATGATTGGTTAGAAATATGTCTTATTACAATGTTTTTAAAATTGGACTAGGGAGATCTAACCAGACTTCTAGGTCATGGTTCATTTAATTGGATGGTTCAACCATATTTGGAATTAGATAAGATAAAGTCAACCCAGTTAAACGAATTTTCAAACAGTTTAACTCGATTCAATTAGAAGTTTGACGGCTAGTCAACCCAGTTCCGGATATTTCAACCAAGCAATTTAGTCTAATTGAGGTTGAACCAGTCATCAAATCATTTAATTCCATGTTCAACTAGTGAAATCGTGTGATTTGATTCGTTTCTCACAATATTGCTTTATAGTTTATAGAAAGTTATGATCGATTAAAGAAAAGGTTATGCTAGATAAATGACTCAAGTGAAGGAGAAGAGAAAGAGAAAACAAAACTATTAAGAAGGAAAAAACAGAAGATGTCTAGATTCATTATCTAAAGATTTATGCCGTTACATGGAGTAATAATCTCGACTATTAATTTAGAAAAAAAATTTCTCGACCATTAAATTTGAAATAAGACGATCGAGATTTGAGATCCAAAACGATTTCGGCCATTGATTGAAATCAGACGGTTGAAGTCAATAACTACGTGATGTGGTTACCGTACCTAATTTGTCTCTCTTTTTTTTTGAATATAAATTTGTTTCTCTTTCTCTAGTTAAACTAGTTAAATGCTCGAAACTGAATCTTGTGCGATCACCATTGTGGTGCATTTGTGCAGTCAGTAGATTCGAACCGTCCATTATTGATCGGACGTTCTAACTAGATTTTTAACTTTGAAAACGGATAAAAGAGATAAAGTTAAAATTTGAACCGTTCGATCAATATCTACTAACTAACGACTGTACCCCTCATTGACTCCACAGAATCCGGATTCGAAATGCTGGTCAATTAATGACTCTTTCTATTATTAGTTTAGAAAAGTTAACTACAATAATGACACGTGGCTCAAATTTATTCACTTGGCCAAAACTGTTTTTCTTCCTTTCCCTTTTTCCTATCGGATGTGACATGCTGTGTATTATTAGGGGCAATTCTAACGAGTTTCCTTAACAAATAAACTCATCAATTAATGAATCATATTTGTATAGATCACAGACCTAATTAAGAACATGGAGAAGAATTGGCCATCCCTAAGCTGCCCAAGTAGCAATGGTTTCAGGTTTTGGTCACATGAATGGGAGAAACATGGTACATGTTCTGAATCAGAACTTGATCAACGTGAGTACTTTGAAGCAGCTCTCAATCTCAAGAAAAAAGTCAACCTCCTTCAAATCCTCAAGAATGCAGGTACACAAACACTTTATCTAGCACATACATGTATACTAGACTACACAACACTAACACCGACACGTAAATACTAATTTTAATTTGAAAGATAAAAAAATTGAAGCATCAATGTCCGACACGTCACGTACGACACACATCGGACAGTGGACACGTCTTCAACATGTAGTATCGGTTCTACAAAGATCTTAATTGTAAATCATATATATTTTTATTTGCAAAATTTCTTATTATTTAAGGGCAATGAATTTTCCAGGGATTGAACCTGATGATGAGTTTCACAGCCTAGAGAGCTATTCAGAGGCTATAAAAGACGCTACTGGTTTTACTCCAGGAATTGAGTGTAATAGGGATTCCGCACGTAACAACCAGCTTTACCAAATTTACATGTGTGTTGATACTTCTGGTACAGAATTCATTGAGTGTCCTCTTCTTCCAAGGAGCAGATGTGGTGATCAAATACAATTTCCCAAGTTTTAAGAGAATTTGGCTGAGGAGAACATTGATTTATGTTGTCTCTTTTAATTTTTATTCACCATTGTACTTCTAAACTGCCACGCACAAAAAATTCATCTTCAATAAGGACATGTGAACCACTAGAAAGTTTCGTGGTCATGTTTCTTTTTTCCAAATATTAAATAGTTTATATTTTATAAAATTTTATGAATACTTATAAAATGAAGATCAATACAAAATATTCTTATAATTTTTTTAAAGAAATAAATCTAGTTCAACTCACTAAAAATCAAGTGTTCAGTACAACTAAGAATATCAAGAAACGATTGAGAGCAAACATTGTTAGAGCATCCACAGTGGGGACTTCTTAATGAGTACCCTTTTCTGCAGAGGTAACTGTCACAAGAATAGTCAATAAAATTCTATATCCAATAATTGTATTAGGAAAACAATCCAAGCCTTTCAAAAATCTTAATATATCAATAACTCCCATTTCCTCTCTAGCAAGATTTCTCTTAGTAACTTTAACTCCACAAATAATTCATCCCATCAATATCAGATTGCTCATTATGTTTCAATGCATGTTCAAAATGACTACAACAGGACTTTAAAGTTGAATCGTCCAATTATTGTAACTTGTGAGAAGTGAATAAGAAACCAAAAATACGTACTTCCATACTCTTTGTATTGCTCAAATCTCTTTTTAAGAGAAACAATGGCTTGATCAACATGGTAAATAAAATAATTAACCCTAAAAGATTCCTCTCCAATTAGTTCAACTGATGGGGTATTCGAATTATCATAAAACTATCTTTTTCTTCGTATTATAAACCTTTGAGAAAATACTGGATCGATATTCAATTCAATAGCAATTTCCTTAGCATTATCCAAGACCCTGGAAAAACCTGTATCTCTATATCTCTCAAAAAATGAAATCAACTCCTTTATCTTTTCCATAGCAATATCAATAAGCATATCCTTTGATTGTAAAAGCTTGCTAACCAAATTAATTGCGGATATTATTTCAAACCAAATAATTATACCCATTAAAAGCTCAAAATCACCAAACTCATTTGTTGCTAAAGATTTAGCTTCACTTCTAATTTTTGAATCAAGATCCTTTTCCAACACTTCAAGTAAAGGATCTTAAGGTTGACAATATAAATTCTTCATTAACAGAGGATATTTTTTTTATGCATAATTACTCTGTTTTGAATGCTTACTCATTGTTGTTAGATTGTTTACAGGACGGCCACAACAAATTAATAGTGGACTTGAATTAGGGGTTTCAGTTGGCTTCTTGCTTAAAATGTGGACTACTTATGGTACATGTATAACTATTCCCACATTTAAAGTCTCTTTTGTAGTTACGTTTAAATCTAATCAAAAAATAAGTATGCAGCTACAATATATGAATATTGAGAACAGTTACCCGATCACTAGTCTTTGTTTATTTTTTTCCAAGATCTCAAATTAACCTATTAAAAGTATGAAGGTCACTAAATTTGCACAATAGATCTTTGTTAAATGGCTTCTCTCAGCTACAATAGTTTATTATGAATATTATAGGCTCACAATTATTTGGGGGATAAATTTGGCGGGAGTATGGCAAAAATAATGAGATGAAGAATGAAAGAGACATGCTGCAGTGCAGTGTACTTCAAATGAATGAAGAGAGTATCAAAGTTATGATTAAGATGGATAAGATAATTTTTAGATTTGCTTTCTTTGAATGAATGAGTTATGATGTGCTCATTATGGTTAAGATGGACAAGATAAATTTTAATTTTGCATTTTTTTTGTGGTCTAACGTGGTTTGCTTCAAATTTCCAAGTTTCCCTTTTTACTTGACAGTATCTCCAATGTTACTATTGACTCTATCTTATTTATTGATATAATTGCTTCTACCGCTTCACATATAATCTACCTTCTCCATTTACAATATTATCGCATTGTATTTTCTTACTCTCGCTACACTTTGGCCTGAGGTGCTGTAATCAAAACTACATATTAATTGTTAATTCTATAAAAAAAAATTAAAATAGGTATCAAACTTATGCATGGTAGTTGATGACCGTAAAAAAGCAAATTTATTCTGTTTGTACCTTCTATTGACTTTTTATTTTGTTCACTCAACAAAGTTCGAGACGTTTATTTACTCTGCAAAATATTAGAGACTACTAAAATAAATTCAACTACATCTATATTACTAAAAAAAATGGATTAACAACAAAAATTAGAGACTGCTAAAATTAAATTGATCTTAAAACTTGGTGTTACTAATACTAGCAGATGAAATTTGGAATTTTGTCACCCAAAATATTCGATGCTATTTCACATTTTCTAAAGTTAAATAGTCCAAATATAATACAATTTTAGTTTTTAGTTCATTTAGGGAAACATTTCACATCAAAGTAATTTATCGTTTGAACATAAATCAAATTTATATATTTTTGTATTATGCTTACTTTGTCTTTTAGTCCCTACGGGAAAACATTACATACTTTTAATGTACAATCATCGTGTTTAAACACACATCATATTATAAAAAAATAATGTCAAAATAAGTATTTTACTTTTTGGTTATGAGAAAACATTACATATTGACCGTATAGTTTAACTTACTAAAAGGATAAACTAATTGTCTTTTATTGTTGAAAAGAAATTCATTGTTATTTGATTTGAAATTTATCTTCTTTCTAAATACACATCGTATTCTATGTACATGTCCGCTATTACACATGCATAGAAACGACATAACCTGTGCGAATGCACAGGTATTCAACTAGTTTGGTTTTGAAAAAATAATCCAACATTTTACCATTTTTTTATAAGCAATTTTTTTATAAAAGGAGATACAAACGGGCACTCCAACCGATACAGAGACAAAATGCCAAACTATATCGAGTTCATACAAACAATAGGATTTCCCCACCAGTCAGAAATTTTCAAATCTGAGTTGCGACCTTCAATGCTAATGAACCAACTCCAAGATATGGATTTAACATGATTGACTACTATTTGAGAATTGAAGACTTGGTCCCTAAATAGAATGTGATTTCGATGAATCCAGAGGCACCACATGACTACCATCCACAAAAGATAATTCAATCTATCAGCCTTCTTGGATTCCAACCTCATGCCATGAGCCCTAAAATGTGTCACTCCAACAAAAGAATCCATGAGCGCTCTTCCCATCCAATTGTGAATAGATGACCAAACTGAACGAGAACACCTGCATAAGAAAAATAAGTGAAAAATAGTCTCATCATGCTCAAAACAAAAAGGACAACTCGACCCATGAGGGTCTGTAATGATCCCTTAGAAATAACCGAACACCCCCACCTTAGTGGGAATCGAAAGCTGCCACATACCATCTAAAGCGCTTTGATTGTCGCTATCCAACTCATCATTGTGCCAAAGGTTCAACAACATAATATAATAGGATTTGACCGTAAACACTTGGTACTTATCAAGGCTACACTGCCATTTATCATGCTCGGACTCTTCGCGGTGAAGAGAGTTTAAAATGTCTAACAACATATCAGAGTCCGCCCTCCCCTCCGCCGTCAAAACACGGTCCCAAACGAGATTCCAATGCCAAGTACTATCAACCCAATACCCATGCTCCCTAATACAACCATTTTTAAACTTTGCCAAATGGTAGAGACTAGGGAACAAGTCCTAAAAAGTATCAGCACTATCCCACTTATACGACCAAAAAGATATCAAATTCCCCCTACCCAACATCGGCCTGAGACCAGAAGCAAAGGCACTCTGCCACTGTGGCGTGCCATCTTCCAAAAGAAGTAAATCTCTCCACCATAGCGAGTCCCTAATGCCACCTCTAGAGGAGACAATCCTCGTGAAAATAGACCTCAAATCACCATATCGGTGAGATAAAAGCGGCCTCCAGCTAGCATTGAGATCGTTGATGCACCTACATTTCCACTTACACAATAGGGCCATATTGAACGCTTCAAGATTTTTCAGCCCCAAACTACCATTCTTCTTTGGTCTACAAACTTTATCCCAAGACACCCAATAAATAGGACGATCTGCTCTATTACCCCCATAAGAAGTCCCTATGGATATTAATAAGCTCTTGGATGACAATCTTTGGCACCTTGAAGAAAGAGAACATATAAAGAGGGATACTATTGAGGATAGTTTTTATGAGAGTCACTCTGCCCCCAATAGATAAAAAACGGCCGCTCCACGATGAAAGTCTTTTTCTCACCTTATCAATGATTGGTGCCCAAGTGTGTCTCCTTCTGGGATTGGCACCCTCCGAAATACCCAGAAATTTAAAAGGGATAGCGGCGGTACTACAAGACAAGAAAGTAGCACCCGCTTCAAGAAATTCATCGATCAGGTTAACACCATAAAAACAGCTCTTGTGGAAATTCACATTCAAACTCAATACAAGTTCGAAAATTCTGAAAATAGACTTTATATTTCATAAATTATCCCACGAGCCCTTGCCGACCAGAATAGTGTCATATACAAATTGGAGCAAGGAAAAACTCAGACTGTTGTTAACCTTGAACTCAGAGAAGACACCATCCCGCACCGCCTTTTGAACCATTCCAGTTAAGCCCTCGGCAACAATGAGAAAAAGGAAAGGGGATAAAAGACCCCATTGTATAAGGCCTCTGTGAATCTGAAAGTCATCAGTAGGACTCCTGTTGACCAGAACGAACATTGAAGAGTCATGTAAGTAAGATTTGATCCAATTAATCCAAACTACCTCAAATCCCATTCGAGCCATCATGTATTCAAGAAACCCCCAATAAACAGAATCATAAGCCTTACCATTTTTTAATTTCACATAAGAAGAGTGCTTAGCTTCCCAACACATGATTGGACAAATGAACATGGAAGACGAATTGAACACATGAATGAAATTTGATTAAATGGAGTTGTAAATATTAAGGGAGATTATTGCTTAACAAATCACCGTCCAAAGCCAAAGCACATTTGACATTGATTCCTTACACGCATGCAAATGCAAGAACACCAAACTTCCCTTCCCATAAAGTACAAGATAGATAAACAGCAACATTTTTAACTAGACTTTACGTCTTCAACATGACAAATTGACAACATTGTTGCAACTAAACCACCCTAAGACAATGTGTAAGGTCTAACTCAATTGACAATTGGCAAAATTGTTAGGCCCATGCTTCAGCCAACCCCCCAGACACCCTAAATTTGGTTTAATCCCAAATTACCCTCACATGAAAATCAGGTGATAGGCAAAATGTACCGTTCGGCGCACGGTTAATCGAACCAGTTCGACTGGACCTCCATCGAACATTGAAAAATACACGGTTCGGCGCTACCAGATTCGATCAACCGTGCGCCGAACCGTGCATAATCTTAAAAAAATATATAAAAACCAAATTTCAGTAAGGGTTTTTGGTTTTTTCACATCAAAAATGGGGTTCTAGTAAGTAGCGGGGGGAGGGGATTGTACGAAGCATGGGCCAATTGTTAGGCTAGATACCAGGCCCGGTCTTAATGGGGTGCAGGCCTGTGCAATTGCACAGGGCCTCCGCCAAAAAAAAAAATTATAGTGCCTCATATTTTTTTGGATGCTTTTTTACCCCCCACCACCAATTCCCATACCCCCACATATTACCAAAAATTTGAAAATACCCCTCTCTTTTTATATTTCATATTTTTCTTTTTCACTCACTCCCCTCAACCACCGAAGTCAACACCAATAAATCCACTCGTTAGAAGTATCTTCCAAAAAAGTACTTGCGTTTAGTACTTTTTTTTGTATTTTTCTGCTTCTGACGGAATTACTTAAAACCGTAGTCAACGTTATTTTGTTGATGGATTTATGATAATTCCGTTGGTTATTATTTTCAAACCGGAATTATATGATAATTCTGTTTGTCGGAATTAACCTAATTTCGCTTTGAAAAATAAAGCAGGCGAAATTAAGTGTAATTTCGTTGTTAAAATTAGGGCCTCACTTTTATTTTTTGCACGGAGCCTCCGTATGGTTTGGGCCGGCCCTGCTAGATATCATTTCTTGAGTTCGAACTTAGAAATTCACACTTGTGTGTGTGTGTGTGTGAGTTTTTAATGGTTGTGACCACTTTGTCTACATATAAAAAAAACCATCCTAATTTGGTCCAAAAACAAAACCATCCTAAGACAACTCCTTATTGTTGCTTACTAAGAATATTGCAAACATGTTCTTCCCCACAAGAAATAAAAGCTGCTAGCCTTGCCACGTTGATGCGGAAAAAATAAAACAAAACTAAATGGAATCCTATACGTATATGCGATTATTGATACGTTAGGTTGCTTGTAATTTGTTGACCTTGAAAAATAAAAAATTGAACAAATTTCTTGATATTTTCCCTTCTTAATTAATTAATGTGCATACAATTGGCATGTTAATATGAAAAACAATAATGCTATTAAGCCCAAAAGTTAGACAAATAAACATACAAATATTTGGATCTGTATCCATCATCAGTATGTTTCACACTTAAATAATTGAATTGGCTTTTATATATTTGTATACGAATCTATATTTGTATACGAATCTATATATTTGTATGTTTATTTGTCTAACTTTTAGGCTTAATAGCATTATTGTTTTAAAAAATAAGTGGGGATGATCATAACAGTGTGGTCGTGCTACGAAGTTGCAATGTTATCCATTTAGGATTAGGATATTGTTCTTCTTTTTGTGACTCAGTTCAAATCTGAGAGATATCCAACTTAACAATTTGAACTTTTTTTTTTCCGATGCCAATTGAGTTAAACCTTAACAATTTGAACTTTTTGACTCAATTTAGGATATTGTTAAGCGAATTATCAAATATTTAATGTTGGTTTGGAACTGGATTAAAGATAAAAAATTAACTTCGATCATCAAAAAAAAAAAGTATTTTACGACTTTTCAATGCGAAGATATCTTTCAGTCAAATTTATCTTTCTGCACATCTACATTTTCAGTTCTTTAAAACACTTCTTTACATTTTCGACTCATTTAATTCCCGCAATTTAATTTTCAACATTTTCCTATTCATGCACTTATATTCTTTGAACTTCAAAGTAAGTTCTTTCATGAATGCAGCATTCCAAGTTGTTTCAAAGCCATTTAATCCACATTATTTTTGACAATTTTCGACCCAGAAGCCGAGTTGAATCTCTTAAAATTGAGTTAGTGACATTATTGAGAGAATCCTTAAAATCCAATAAGGACTTTAAGTCTATTTCTTGGCAAGCACGTTAATTTAGATGAGATTACCACATAACTTGTTCGAATTCACAATCAATTTGATAATTTATTTATTTATGTTCAGTACCTTATCTCGGAATCCGACTTTGCAGCCGGTAGAGTCGTTATTGAGGTTGTCCCTTCCGAGCTTGAGGTCGCCGGGGGGTTGGTACCTACAGATACTATGATGCTGTATTTATAGACGCGGAGATGTGGCTACGCCGCCTAGGTTGAGCAGTTGGATCGGACGGGGCTGATCCCAACCGTTGATCTCAACTTCTCCCTTGGCTGTTAATGTCTTGGCCGGATCCAACGTTGAATTGAGCCTCCACTACAAGAAAAGCTTGATTTAGCCACTAGCAATTGCCACAGAGCTTATTCCGTTAGTAATTTGCCACGAATTTGCGACGGCATGCGTAAAAAATAAGGGCGCGAAATTTCCCGCTGGTGTTTGCCACGTGTTTGCCACAGACATGTGAAATGACAGAAATTTGCCACGGAGATGCCGTGGCAAGTCCGTGGCAAACCATTGATCAAAATAAAACGAGCCCGATCCCCCTAAAATCAGAACGTCTCTCTCCCTAAAACATTCAAAGCTCTCTACGCTCCTCCTCCTCAGTCTCCTTCCTCCTCCGACCTTAGTCTCCTCCTTCGATCCTCAGTCTCCTCCTCCGACCTCCACCCTCCACCATCGTCCGGCCTCCTCCGCCCTCCTCGGAGAAAAAAAAAAAAGGTCAGTCCCCTTCACTCTCTCCATCGACTCATCTTCTCCCATACTCAGCTTCAATTTTTCAAAATTTCTTCACTTCTTCTCTCTCTCTTTCCTTCAATACTCACTCCCTTTCTCTTCCACAGAAAGAAAGTACACATTTCAACCCTTTCCCATATCCATCTTCCCTCCCTTGATACGAAAGCACAATGAGAGAGAGAGAGAGAGCGCAAAAGAAGAGATCTGTCTGCACGAAGCAGAGGAAGGGAATGAGGATGGTGGGTTCATGATGAGAGAGAGAAAGCCGTGGTGGGCTCTACCATTTTCTTCATCGTTGATGGTATTGCATCTTCTCTACTTTATCATTCCTCCATCGATTTATTCATTTTAGTACTCTATTTCTCTAATTTGATTCCGTTTAGGGTTTTCTGTTTGGGGATTCTAGGGTTTTTATGGTTTGGGAATTTAACCCAACTTGATGTTATTTACAAATTTGACAAGATTAGGGTTTAGGATGTTACTGATAACCTCATTTTGAGGGTGATATAGGTTAATCACACGCTCTACAAATTTAGGGAAAATAGGTTAATCACATACTTTTGCAAAATAGGTTTAGGGATTTAACCCAACTTGATGTTGTTTTTAAATTTAGGTTTAGGATTTGACCGATAACCACATTTGGAGTGTTTTGTTTTATCGCTTTTTTTAGAACTTGGAGCCGACAAATTTGTAAATGATTGTCATGCTAGATATATTTTAAAATCAATGTTGAGGGGCAGCCATGACGGGAAGTAGCGACAGAGTCTATCGGAGCCAGATCTGGGGGTGGTGTTGTGTGAAGGTGATAGAGGGGTGAGACACTGTTTGGAGGTATTTCATTTTCTTCTCCTCAGAATGTTTGTTGACATGCATTTTTTGCTCTTATTCTCTTTATATATAAACCAAAAGAAACATATAATGAGATGGTATGGATTATATTTCAGGTCACTCAATGTTCTTTTGCACATTTCAAATGGGATCAATGCTTTTGGTATTTCTTTTCTAATTGAAACATTGAATTGGTCAAGTGGATGGTATGTTAGTTTGAGATGGTATGGTATAGGTACTCTATCTCAGTTTGGGCAAGTGGATGGTATGTTGGTGTACTTGGTTTGGTCATCTTTGTTGGTGTTTTGTGGTACTCTCTCGCCTTACTACAATATCGAGTTGTTTTCTAGTTATATTCTTTCCTGAATTTATAATCTAGTTGCTACTACAATATACCAGTTGCAAAAGCATATGTTGCTGTTCGTTAAAGAACTAGTTTAAATTTGGTGCATTACATAAACCTGAAGATGTGTGTATATAGTTATGCCTGCTTTGTGAACCATGTCCAGTACTATATATACTATATGCTTGATTGGTTAACTATCCTTTCCCTTGCTTTTGTTGCCTACAAATCAGAATACCCAATTGTAAATGAGCTTTTATGTGACCAAGGATCACTTGTCTTTCTCTCCTTCTATGATCTTTTTATGTGTGTGTGTGTGTGCTTTTTCCTTCTTTTCTTCTTATGTGGTTGTTTCTGGTTGTTATGACTAGTTCTACCATCCTCAATATTTTGTGACTAGTCCTCCTTAAATGTATGTTTTTGATAAGTATAACTCTGAATAACTCTTTCTAATAAGTCTTTTTAATTGTAGGTGGAACATACAAGTGAAAGGGTGCAGTGACTTTAAGGGGCCTAATTGCAACAATTGAGGTACCTAGCGACTAAAAGTGTAATTAAGCCTTTTATATTTTATTGAATCATTTCGAATGTTTGCACCTTAGGTGATAGTCTCTTGTTACTTTGAATGAACATATGATATCTAATTTTCGGTTGATTAAATTTGTTTGGTGCTTGAGCTCTGCAATATACACTAGAATGATTTTATTATGGAAAAAATGTTCCCTTCCAGTTAAGCCGCATAAAAAGCGATGAGTATGCTTAGGGTGACTTTGTTTAGACTCGTTTTTGAGCAGGCAATGAAGTTGGGTTTGTTCATGATTATTGACACTGGTTTATACCTTCTTTGAGTAAATGTGTTAGACTAGTCTTCTCTCGCTTATGTATGCTTATTTTCCCGAATCACCGGGCGAGATTATCATTATTATTATTTTGAACTTTTATTGTACCTCCGATCACTTTTAATTAAAAATAAGTGCTTATTAATGCCATCAACCCATGCAAAGCAAGTGAAGTGAAAAGCTGGTTGGCTGATGACACTGCCTTGACTCACTTTGAATCTCTTGAACTAGAAATGGTATGTTGGATACAAGTGGATGCAGAAATTGACTCTGATACAGATAGCAAAACCATGCAGAATATAACGCTCAAAGAATTTTTAATGTCCGCATTAATTTAAACAAAAAGTTAAGGGCTCTGAAAGCTATCATAATGATGAGTTGAATAAACATGATGAACGTGACATGAAGGTACAAATATTATTGTGAAATACACTAATGCTAATATAGGGTGTATTCTGTCAAATGTAAATTTCTACTTGCTTTTGTCTCAAATGCAGAGTCATGATGATTTAAAACAAAGTGAAAAGACTGCAAGTAATAATTCCAAGTCATCCATACGGTCTACTAAAAAGTCTAAAAAAAGAAAAAGTATTGCAGGATTGACCAAGGTAAACTCTATTTACAAGTTTTAGTCTATGTTGTAGTGGTCATGGTTCTAGGTCTTCATGCCATGTGTGGATATTTTATGCTGCCTCACATCTTTTATATTTGACAATTTGTGTTCGAATATCATCTACAGTGTAAAGCGATGGAAGGTGAAACTGATACTGACGATCTAATTGGTTGCAAGAAAGGGAAGGCAAGAAAGGGATTTAGGTTGTTAGTGACGGAAGATCTTTCTTAGAAATTCAGCCGTGCTTCTTCGATTCTGACTTTCTTATTTTGTTTGTTTCTCAAGTTTTTTCATGTCGCATCTTTTTGCTTTAACTTATTCTACATTCTAATTGGAACTGTAATATTAGCATCTCGCAACTTTGCCAACATGCTTCTTGTATGCCTTCTTTGAAACCTGGAGAAAATTTCTAAAATTGTGATTTTCTTCTCTTTTCTTGACATAATTTATAATTCAACTTCTCATTCATATTTGTGTGTTGGTGTTCTGCAGATTTTATGGAGGCACTATTAAGTCTTATGACCCTTCAAAAGGAAGCATGTGGTAAGCTAAATAATGCTTTGAACTTGCCCTATGAGTTCGGTTCAAGTATTTTCTTCTCGCTTTCTAATTGTTATTTACAATTACGATTATATGTTACTTGATTTCACGTGGAAGATATTATATGATGATGGAGATGTAGAAATACTCCGTTTGGAAAAGGAGTCTTTGGGAGCTTATTGACAAGGATCGCAAATCTACTAAGGTCTCTGGTTTTCCTTTAGTGATCTTATTTTATCTTGAAGTAATTCTCAATTTTCTATTTCCTCTAGAAGATATCAATTATTATTAAAATCTGAATATCTGATGCATATTTTCAATTTCTTTGCAGAAGAAAAAACTCTCTTCGCGTGAAACATATAACTCAGATACAACCACTGGCCAAAAGATGGTCATGGTTTTTTGGTGTATGTTGCAGGGGTTTTACAAGATGTTCTCCACTTGCACGATGTTCTTCCTAGAGTTTCTCTAGCGAGGTTATGCAGTACAATATCGAGAGCTAGAGCTTTAGATGGTTGGTGTGTTTAAAAACTTGTGTTTTAGTGAAAGTTGACACTTGGGAAGTTTGTGATGACTAAATTTTTATTTACGTACTTGTAGAGAGAGACAAGATATTAGATCTCAGTTCAATTCAGTGCTCTATCAACTTCTGTTGGATCCCAGTAAAAGAGTCTGTTTTGAGGCAATTTTGTGTGTAATTGGAAAATTTGATAACACTAAGAGGTGTGATTTATATTAAATAATGAGTCTCTATTCTCTTCTATATAACCATACAATATTTGATTGGTTAAATTATTAATTCTGTTGATGCTTGTATGATTTATTTTTTTTTAATTTTATTAAACATTCTCTTCAGGTTCATGCTTGTATGATTTATTTATTTTTTTAATTTTTTTACATTTGCGACGGATTTGCGATGAAATTTGCGACGACTTTGCCACGGATATTTGCGACGGAAACATTTGCCACGGAAATTCCGTGGCAAACGATTTGTGACGAGCGTTTTTACCACCAATTTTTGTCCGTGGCAAATGTTGTTTTTCCACGGAAATTTGTCCATTTGCGACGGAAATGTCCGTGGCAAATCAGCGATTTTCTTGTAGTGCTCTCTTTGTGCAGATTGGGCTTGACCCGGTCTGAAACAATTTATTTGTTGAGTTTGATAGGCAAATAATTGAATGAAACTAAAATTTCACTCCAACACTAATTAGTTGAATTAAAATATTTGAAAATAATTGAATGAAACTAAAATTTTGTCCAACCTTTTGATACTTCAATATCTATCAGTTCAATGCCTTTATCAGGATTTTGATTTCTTCTACTTGTTCAGCAGGTAAATAAATCATATATACTATAGGCTTTCTATATATATATATATATATATATATATATATATATATACGTCAGAATGGCTAAAAAAGAGCGCCACCATGAGCAGCGTTTTGCCTTAAAACGCCACCTATACCCAAACACGCTAACCCCATACCCAGTGTTTTTTAACAAACGCTGTATATTTGAAAACGAAATAACTTAATATTCAGCGTTTTTTATCAAACGTTTCGTATTTTGAACACGAGATAGCCACATACCCAGCGCTTTTTAGCAAACGCTGCATATTTGAAAACGAAATAGCTTAATATTCAGCGTTTTTTAGTAAACGCTGAGTATTTGAAAACGAAATAGGCACATACCCAGCGTTTTTTAGCAAACGCTGTGTATTGGAAAACGAGTTCTTTCTCAAAAACGCAATCCCTCGTTCTTTCTCAAAAACGCAAAGATCGTAAATAGAGAACCTTCTCTCGAGCGCCGCCGTTTCTCTCAAAGAACAAATCCTCGTTCTCTCTCAAAATCTCTTACAGCCGCCGTCGCCTTCTCTCGAGCGCCAAACAATGTGAACCTTCATCGAGCACCGTCGTCTTCTCGCTTCTCGCCGCGCCGCCGCTTTCCTGGCGCGCTAGTTCTTAGTTCGCCGTCGTCTTCTCTGCTCGCTCTCATCTTCTCTCGATTTTCGCGCGTTACATCTCGATCGCATTTCATCTTCTTCTGAAGGTAACCCTAACGTTTTTGTCAAAAAAATTAACCAAAATCCTCGCCTCTCTCGCTCTCTTCTCTCACGCTTCTCGCTCTCTCACGCTTCTCTCGCTCTCACGACTCGGTCATCTCGCTTTTTCATCTTCTTCTGCGCTCCAGTTCTTTCCTCAGTCTCTCTCTAACGACAAACAAAGACAAAGTGCGTCCTCTCTCTCTCTCTCTCTCTAGGGTTTTGAGTTTGTCACTGAAATTTTCCTTGTTTGGTTAATAATCACTTTCCTTGAATTAGTTGTATGCTTGGTTTGTTTTCTAGGGTTCTAAACAGATACACAAATGTTCTTTATTTTATTTATTTTTGTTTTGTTTCTTATTTATGGTTATGGATCAATGATGTTAATGTCAACTACGTTATCTATCTGAAACCTCTCATTTTGAATACTTCTATCTTCAGTCTTTTAACCTTTTTCATTCTATAATGATATTAATGATATTTTGCACTAACTATATATGAATAATTTTGTTAGGTTCAATTATTTGTGTATTTTATGCTCAAGTATGCAATGGAGATCGTTCTTGCTGAATCGAGCCTCGTCACATAATACTATTTTATTTGGTCAACCAGCAAAGTAGCCATTTTCCTAGCATGCCTTGGTCTTACTGTGCTTCCTGTAAATATTGTTGTTGGAAGTTACATCAGTAACATCTTTGAAGAAAGGTAGACCTTTAAGTATTCTCCTAAAAATTAAATTTCATTTGTAATATTCATTGTTTCAGTTTTATTTTTTCACATGTTAGATCTTTTTCTTGCTGGTTGGTATGTATTTGCAGGCAAGTTCTACTGACATCAAAAATCATGGTTTGTATTGGAATACTTCTAAGCTTTCATGTATGGATCCCTTATTCGTTAACTCAATATGTTGGATCAGCCCTTATCACATTTGTGTCTGCTGAAGTTCTAGAAGGTAATTCATTCTCATAATGCACTAAATTCATATTGTAATAAATAAAACAGGCATAGATAGATAGAAGGAATGATGATAGCTTCGCATCAGAAGGTTTTAATGACACTCCGTATCCATTTTTCTTGCTTAAAAAAAGTACTTGATAAATTGTTCCTTGGCTATTCGAATAGTCTATCTGAAGCATATATTTTTTGTTTCCTTGATCAATCCAGGAGTGAACCTTTCGCTTCTATCGAAAATGATGTCGTCAAGGCTTTCTCGTGGAACGTTTAATGGAGGATTACTGTCGATGTGTTTTAACTCTAGCTCGAGTAGCAGCAGATGGTACAATAACAATATCTGGGTATTTGAGTGAAAGTAAACTCCTGAATACCACTTTACTCCCTGCACTTCTCATCTGCATCTCATCCATTGTTGCCACTTTACTCCCTGTGAATGAGTTCGAAACAAAACTACCAAGTGATCAATTTTGCACTATGCTTTAGCTAATGGATTGAGATGTGTAAGATGACAAGGTGTTTGTTTTTCACATTTAAGAAACAAGTTTTACTAATTAGTCAATTTTTTAGATAAAAAGTATGCACATGTTATGCAAAGTTTATGTACAAATACGTGATATTCAAGTTACAGATTATAAATTTTGATCAAGATCGATTCTATAACACTCAAGGAGTGAAACGCGCAAAGAATTAAGAATCAATTCAACACGGATTGTTGAATTGACCGCAAATCCCCAATTTCTAACCGATGAACCCTAAATTGCAAATGCGATCCCTAAAACCAAATTAAGCAAAATTAATGCGATCCCTAAAAAGGAAAATACACAAAAACTGAAAAAAAAATTAAAAAAAAAAAATTAAACAATGGGCAGCGCTTTTAAGGAAGTGCTGCCTATAGGGGGACAAGTTTGGGCAATGGGCAGCGCTTTTTAGGAAGCGCTGCCTATCTGAGGACGTGTTTGGGCAATGGGCACCGCTTTTTAGGAAGCGCTGCCTATTTGAGGACGTGTTTGGGCAATGGGCAACGCTTTTTAGGAAGCGCTGCCTATCTGAGGACGTGTTTGGGCAATGGGCAGCGCTTTTTAGGAAGCGCTGCCTATTTGAGGACGTGTTTGGGCAATGGGTGGCGCTTTTTAGGAAGCGCTGCCCATTGTTGGAGTGGAATACCCAGCGCCACGTTCAGCAGCGCTCAAAAGCGCTGCCCATTGATGAAAAAAAGCGCTGCCTATATACTAATTCTGTTGTAGTGTATATATGCATATTTATTTACTCTACATTTCTGATTGTTCATTATTGCATTGTTATTCATGGTGCAGTGGCCAGGAGCATACTGTGACACAAAGCAAAGCTGTTGTTTTCCAAAAACTTGGAAGCCTAGTGCTGATTTTGGAATTCATGGACTGTGGCCTAATTACAAAGATGGTTCATGGCCCTCAAACTGTGATCCTGATAGTGTGTCTTTGATAAATCCCAGGTATTTCTTTTAGTTTTCAATTGAAAATAGAGAAAAAATATGGTGACAATGTCATGATTGATGAGTTTGATTAGATATGCCAACTAATTAAGATTTTCAAGAAATTAAGATGTCGATCTTTATACTTTGTGAGCCAGGAAATACTAATTGAGGATGCCATATAAAACAATATTTTTTACAATGAATGAATGGAAATGATTGGTTAGAAATATGTCTTAGGGAGATCTAACCAGACTTCTAGGTCATGGTTCATTTAATTGGATGGTTCAACCATATTTGGAATTAGATAAGATAACTAATAAATAAATAAACGAATGAATAAGCGTATTATAACTTTGAAAAAAGTATATGAAAACAAAAACAAACAATTTTCAAACTGTTTAACTCGATTCAATTAGAAGTTTGACGGCTAGTCAACCCCTTTTACCCTTATTATTTAATTAAACTTCTCATTTATCCACCATTAAATGATTCTTCTCTCTTATATTCAAGTATTAATTACAAATGTCCATTCATATCATTGTATATTTATAAGCTAGTTCAACCGCTAATTTTACCAATCAATTAAAATTCAATCCGCTAGTTTATAGAAATTTCTGATGGACTAGACAAAAAGTTTGCTAGATAAATGACACAATGAGAAGAGAGAAAGAGAAATAAAACTAATAAGGAGGAGAAAACATAAGATATCTAAATTCACTATCTAAAGATTTATCCAATGACATGAAGTAATAATCTTGACCATTAATTTTGAGATAAGACAACACAAGATCCGAGATCCAAAACAATCTCAGTCATTGTTTTAAATCGGACGGTTGAAATCAGTAACCCCGTGACGGGGTTACTACATCTAATTTGTTTCCTATTCTTTAGTGAAATGCTCGTCAATTAATGATTAGTTCTATTAACCATTTAGAAAAGTTAACTACAATAACGACATGTGGCCAAAATTTATTCTTTTATTCAAAATTCAAAACTATTTTTAGGTCTTCTTTTCGTTTTTCTTATCTGATGTGTATAGTATACACTTGAATCACGAGTAATTGTAACTAATTATTTCTTTACCAAAAATCTCATCAATTAATGAATCATATTTGTATAGATCTCAGACCTAATTAAGAACATGGAGAAGAATTGGCCATCCCTAAGCTGCCCAAGTAGCAATGGTTTCAGGTTTTGGTCACATGAATGGGAGAAACATGGTACATGTTCTGAATCAGAACTTGATCAACGTGAGTACTTTGTAGCAGCTCTCAATCTCAAGAAAAAAGTCAACCTCCTTCAAATCCTGAAGAACACAGGTAAACAAACACTTTATCTAGCTCCATCGACACATACACATATACCAGACTACACAACTAATACAGACACATAGATACTGATTTTAATTTAAAAATAAAAGTAATTGAAGTATCAGTGTCCGACACGATACGACACTATTATCCCAAAATTTCGACAGTGCTTTTAATGAGGTTTTAAAAGCGTTTGACTTTTCATTAATGATGCTTTGGAAATTACAAGTCACCATCAAGTCATCTTACTATCAATTCGACAGAGAAGACTACTAAGTGTTGATAGTAGGAATACACTTCGACAAGCCTGGTACTTAAAGTTTTGGAAGTAAGCAAAGCAAAGGAGCTTTCGACAAGGCAAGACTTAACGTTTCGACAAGGCAAGACTCAACGTTTCGACAAACAGTTGGTAGCGGTTTAGTCGAAATTCAAAGTGAAAGGTAGTTAAGGCGGTTACCTTTATTTACGCTTGTTTCTAGGAGTATATATACTTTGTAATAGAAACTCGAGGTCACAACATAAACACAAGAATTCTGAAAACTCAAACTTTCAAACGACAGCGAAAAACGAGTGAATAGAATCATTGTACGTGCTTGTGAACCATTTCTTTTCAATTCAATGCAATCATTTACTTTTCTTTTACATTTCTTGCAGTCATTGATTTGTTTTATTTAAAATCTTGTTCTTCATACAATTTACTTCTGTTAAAACTGTAGAAAGCACAAAAAACACAAGAGCAATTGTCACGAGATTTTCTAGTTTGATCTCACAAACACAATATTCAAAACTAGTGATTGTTTGCTAAAAACACCAGCAAACAGACACACATCAAACAATGGACACGTCCTCAACATGCAGTGTCGGTGCTACAAAGATCTTAATTGTAAATCACATTTGCAAAATTTCTTATTATTTAAGGGCAATGAATTTTTCAGGGATTGAACCAGATGATGAGTTTCACAGCCTAGAGAGCTATTCAGAGGCTATAAAAGAGGCTACTGGTTTTACTCCAGGAATTGAGTGTAATAGAGATTATGCACGTAATAGCCAACTTTATCAAATTTACATGTGTGTTGATACTTTTGGCACATAATTCATTGAGTGTCCTTTGCTAGCTTCAAAGGAGCAGATGTGGTGAACAAATACAATTTCCGAAGTTTTAAGAGAATTTAGTTGAGCATAACATTGGTTTGATTTGTATCTCTTAATTTTTATTCGCCATTGTATCTCTAAACTGTCATGCACAGAAAATTCATCTTCAATAAGGACATGTGAACATTAGAAGTTTCTTGGCCGGGTTTCTTTCTCCAAACATTAAATAGTTTATATTTTATAAAATTTTATGAATGCTTATAAAATGAAGATCAATACGAAATATTCATATGACGTTTTTTTAAGAAATAAATATAGTTCATTTCATTAAAAATTAAACACTCAATACAAACTAGGAATATTAAGAAACAAATTAATTACAATAAGCATTGTTAATGGCGCATTTGCCAGACATTGGGCAACTAAGTTACTTTAATTCAAATGCAATTTCTTTTCGACAATCGAGTGTTTTACTATTGTCCCTTTTATCCTTTTACTTCAATTTCGTTTAAGTTTATTTAATCATTGCACTCAGGGAATTTGTGATGTTAATTCTATCCCACTTGGGATTAATTTCCGTGAATTGCTTGAGTTTGTTTTTACTTTATTTTACTTTTCGGTACAAAGTACGCTCGAAGGATTCGCGATGTTTTACCCTCTTGGGTGTGATTCCCGTGTTTTGTCAAGTGCATTGTGCTTCGAATTCAATTGGACAATCACCAAGGATCTCTAATTTGTGTGGTTGTACGACTGAATTTCCCCTCTTAAATCATTTCCCACTTCGAAAATCACACAAATTGGGGTATGCAGTGTCAACCTCTCAACTGGCGAACTCAAGATCTAATCTGAGTCCTATTTTCTTATCCCTCTCAAATTTATTTGTTTGACACAACACTCTAACAAAAAAATACTGAAAAACACATAGATAACTATCTTTTTATTATATTTGCATTTATCCATGCTAGCGCTACCCGTGATCACACAGGTAGGTTATAAAACTAGCTAGTTGCAACTAACTCTAAACCAATGACAACTCCTTACATTGCTGCTTACTAAATTTTAATATTATATTTTATAAAATTCCAAATATATATTAAAGCTGGTAGCCTTTCCACGTTGTGGAATAAAATAAAGGGTACCTTATATGAAAATGATTATTTGTACGTTAGGTATAAGTTGCTTTCCCATGTGAGATGAACATTATGGTGTGTCGAGTGTGTCGAGCTACTTGCTGTTATCTATGGCAACTTATAGAGCGTTCTGACTGAAAGACTAATTTTTATTTGTATTTATGAATAAATTTCTTATTAACCGACATCAAATTTGTCCACGATGAGAAGCGAACTCAGGAATACCAAGTAGACATCAAATTAATATATATTCGTCCATTGGCATGCCTTATAAGCAACATATCGTTGCTTTATAACATCACAACATCACTTTATATCAACATCGTTGATTAGTTCAAGTCCTTTAAGGAGAAAGAGAAGAAGAATTAAGCTTAAAAAAATGAAACTCATCATTTCTCTTTTGTCCAAACTTTTGATGCTTCAATTTCTATCAGTTCAACGCCTTCCTCAGGATTTTGATTTCTTCTACTTTGTTCAGCAGGTAACTAAATCATCAGTTCTGCTATAGTCATAATAATATTTATGTTTGCTTTTGTTGATTAAAATAAGTTTTATTGATCTATATTTTTTTATTGTTCTTTGTTGCATTGTGCAATGATGCAGTGGCCAGGAGCATACTGTGACACAAGGAAAATTTGTTGTTATCCCATAACTGGGAAGCCTATTGCTGATTTTGGAATTCATGGACTATGGCCTAACTACAAAGATGGCTCGTGGCCCTCAAACTGTGATCCTGATAGTGTCTTTGATAAATCTCAGGTACGAATTTCTAGTTTTTAAATGTCTTGATTCGAAATGAATTTGAATAGATGATTGTTGATATAAGTACTATCGTCTTAAAACGTAAATTAATTAGATACTTTTTTTTTTTTCACTTTTTTCACTCCCTCGTGATTTTCACTTTTAATGCTCGTGATTAATTAAATTTCATCCGTGGTGGTTCATGTAAAGAACACGACGGCATTTCAAAGCGCATTTCATCGTATACTACTTATACTAGTCCATTTAGAAATCTACTATCTATCTATACAAATCACTTATTACCAAAATATCAATCTTACCATTTTTTCAATTAACCAAGCAGAGAATATTTAGATAAACTAACACACTTTTTTCTTTACTTTTTTAAACTTTTGGCTAAACTACTGTTTTGGTCCTTTATCTTTGGCATTGGTTTCGTTTTGGTCCTTTATCTTTTATTTTTCTCGTTTTGGTCCCTCATGTTTCATTTTTGTGTCAATTTGGTATTTTTTTGTAATTTTCCATCCAATTAAGACTTTAACGGACGCCACGCTGGCAGCTAACTGCTGACGTGGCGTCCTAATTGTTTAATCTGATGTGTCTTCATTAAATGACATAGCCAATGGGGACCAAATTGAAACTAATAAAAAACATAAGGGACCAAATTGACCAAAACACAAAACATAATCAATCACACTCCATCTTCTCCCTCCATCTTCATCTTCTTCTTCTCCGGCGAGCCACCATCACCTCCGGCGAGCCACCGCCACCACCACCACAAATCAATCACTCCTCAACTCTTCTTTTATGACATCCCTTCAAAATCAAAAACCCCAATTTATCAAATCCCTAAATTTTAGTCAAAACACCCAATACCCAATTTCTCAATTTCTCAAAAACGACTTAGTGTTTTTCAGTTGTAGTTCTTTCCTTTTATTAGAACTATACTAGGCATGATTATCAAGCTAGCTGTTTAATCAAAAAAATTAATGTCTATTTTTTCTAATGTTAGGATTTGGATTATGAGCTCGTATGATAATGTTAGTTTTCTTTATCTGCCATTTGTAAAGCTTCTTCTGTTATAAATTAATGTCTATTTTTTTCATAATAATGTTAATTTTATGAGCTTCTATTTCTAAAGGTAGTTTTTCTTTATCCACCATTTGTTTCGAAAAGAACAGAGAGAATTTTGGGAAGAAGAAAATATGAAGTTGCTGGGTTTTTTTACTCAAATTTAGGGATTTGAAAAATTGGGGGTTTTTGATTTTGAAGAGATGTCATGAAAAAAAAGTTGAAGAGTGATTGATTTGTGGTGGAGGTGGTGGTGGGTCACCGGAGGTGGTGGTGGTTCGCCGGAGAAGGAGAGGATGAAGATGGAGGAAGAAGATGGAGAGTGATTGATTATGTTTGTGTTTTGTTCAATTTGGTCCCTTATGTTTTTTATTAGTTTCAATTTGGTCCCTCATTGGTCATGTCATTTAATGAATACACATCAGATTGGACAATTAGGACGCCACGTCAGCAGTTAACTGCCAACGTGGCGTCTGTTAAGTTCATGGATGGAAAATTACAAAAAATGACCAAATTGACACAAAAATGAAACATGAGGGACCAAAACGAGAAAAAAAAAGATAAAGGACCAAAACGAAATCAAAGCCAAAGATAAAGGACCAAAACTGCAATTTAGCCTAAACTTTTTCACTCACTCACACTTTTTCAAATCTTTCTCACTTTTCTCACACCCACTCTCCCTCTCTCTCTCACCTATCTTTTTTTTTTACAATCTTTCTTCTTAATTTGCTTCATCTTTTTTCTCCTCCTTTCTTCCTCTAACTCTCTCATTTCTCTTTATTATTTTGAAAATTTTCAAATTTGACAAAATTTTAATATTTAGCTTTCTCTATAAATGAGCCTTTTTTTTCTTTCTTTTGAAATATTACATGTTGCTGGCATAGTAAATGTAAATTAAGACATGTTTTTTTCTTCACTTTTTCGCTCTCTCACATACTTTTTTAAACTTTTCTCACATTTTCACTTTTTCACTCCCTCATGATTTTCATAGGATAATGTTTGGACCAATTGAATTCTATCTAAGCTCATTCATAGAAAGAACACGGCGGCACCGTGCGTATATGGTATACTGCTAGTCTACTTAGAAAAGTAACGAGAATAACGACTTGTGATTAAAATTTATTCTTTTGGTCAAAACAATTTTTAGGCCTTCCTATTGTTTTTCTTATCTGATGTGTAGCATATATGTAAATTAGGGGTAATACTAACGAGTTTCTTATCGAAACCCTCATCAATTAATGAATCATATTTGTTATAGATCTTAGACCTTATTCCAAACATGGAGAAGAATTGGCCATCTCTAAGCTGCCCAAGTAGCAACGGCTTCAGGTTCTGGTCACATGAATGGGAGAAACATGGTACATGTTCTGAATCTGTGCTTGATCAACATGAGTACTTTGAAACAACTCTCAAGCTCAAGCAAAAATTCAACCTCCTTCAAATCCTCAAGAAAGCAGGTTCACAAACACTTTCCTAACTCCTAATCTATGAAGTGTTGACACATACATAGACACCATACATAATATTGACACTGAGATATAGATACCAATTTTAATTTGAAAAATAAAAGTAATTGAAGTGTCAATGTCGATGTCGGTGTCCGACACGACACGACATGTGTCGGACACCAGACACATCTTCAACCTAAATATTGGTGCTAAAGAGCTTCTAATTAAAAATCATATATATTTTTATTTGCAAAATTTCTAATCATTTTAAGGGCAATGATTCTTTTCAGGACTTGAACCAGATGATGAGTTTCATAGCCTAGAGAGCTATTCAGAGGCTATAAAAAAGGCTACTGGTTTCACCCCGGGAATTGAGTGTAATAGAGATTTAGCACGTAACAGCCAACTTTATCAAATTTACATGTGTGTTGATACTTCTGGCAAAGAATTCATCGAGTGTCCCCTGCTTCCAAGGAGCAAATGTGGAAAAGAAATACAATTTCCCAAGTTTTAAGAGAATTTAGTTGAGTTTTGTCAAAAAAAACCGAATTTAGTTGAGTATAACATTGATTTATGTTGTACTATCATTTAATTTTTATTCACTATTGTATTACTTTTGTCAAGAAAAAAAAATTCACCATTTCATTTTTACGCTGTCATGCACGGAAAATTCATCTTCAATAAAGACATATGAACATTAGAAGTTACCTGGCACATTTGTTTTTTTTCCCAAATATTAGATAGTTTTTCCCTCTTTTATTACCAAAAAAAAATAGTTTTTATTTTATAACAATGAATGCTTATAAAATGGGCACCAATAAGAAATATTCACATATTTTTTTGAAGAAATAAATCTAATCAGTTCATTAAAAATCAAGTGCTCAATACAACTAGTTAAGATGGACTGGCAGAAGTGTAACACCACAAAGTAATTTTAATTACTTTGTTGCTAAGTGAAATTTTGTTGATTGATTTGGTGTAATAATTGAGTTAATTGTTTGAGTGAATATGTGTATTGTGTGCTTGTTTGTTAAATGAGAATGGGTCATTACCTATGGGAGTGGGGGTGGGAAGTGGAGAAGAGATCAAAATTATTATTTTTTGGTCAAATTGTATTGATTACTATAGAAATGGGCCAGACCCCAACCAATACAATTAAAATGGTTTTTTTTTTACCCCCACCACCACAAAAAATTTTTTTGACAAAAATACCCCTAAAAAATTGGAGAAAAACGTATATATCTCACCCTTAGATATAGACGACTTTGAAAATTAAAAAAATCGTATATACATAATTTTTTTTAAATACGATTATATTAAAAAAAAAAACAAATCGTATATACGTATTGCTTGAGGTATATATGATTTGTTAAAATACAAATCGTATATACCTAGGTGTGGGAGTACATACGGTTTGTTAATATTAATTTATATAAATTTTTAAAAAAGGTTATAAAAACGCTACTAAAAATTCGTTAAAGAGTCTAAACTAATCAAAAAGTATAAAAACACCACTAACAATCTAATAAAATCAAAATAAGGCTATGCAAATTTTTTAAGATTTTTTGGAGACTATGAAAAATTAAAAAAAAATTAATAAAAAATAGTAAACGATGGAATTTGAGATTTTGAGCCTCGCAGTCCTAAAGAAGTGGGAGTCTTGGTCCTTATTTTTTTCGCATTTAATGGTTGTGGTTTCATTACAATCGGAGTAGGTTGCCCAAAAACCAATTTTTTTAGCCTAAATATATTCTCTCGACGTATAACATCGTCACGTGTTAACGAACTACACCCTATACAGAACCAAAAACGCCTGATATCATATTATTCATTTCTAATTTATTTTTCTAAAAAATATATTTTTAATTTTTTAAATGATTTATTTATTTATTGTTTGGGCTACAAAGTCGTATATACTTAGGTGTGGGGGTGTATACGACTTTGTAATTTTACAAATCGTATATACCCTTACCTTATGTATATACGATTTTATTTTTTTAAAATTTTTTTTAGGGGATAATCGTATAGACCCCCATGTTATATATATATATATATATATATATATATATATATATATATACACAATTTGCATTTTAAAATGTAATCGTATATACCCCCACCTTAATGTATATACGATTTCCAATTTTTTTTTTGAGCTGAGGATATGTTGGTGTTTTTTAAGTTTTGTAAGGGGGTGGGGGGGGGGGTAGGGAGGATAGTGGTAGGGGTATAAAAAACAACCCTCAAAATAAAATTGTTTTTAAACTAGCGCATTTGTACTTAAACCCAACACCATTCAGCAGAGGGAAATACACTCTCACACTTATCCACATCCAAACACACCCACATCTATCAACAAAAGAACACCCACACCCACACAAACAAAACATATTTTAGATTTGTTAAAATTTAGAAAAGGGAGAATAGAGAGAGAGGTGTCAAAGAAGAGGTTTCACTCTCTCATTATCCTTCAAAACAAAGACTTGGGAACAAAATCCAAGACTTGGGAAAAAAACACACCCTTTACATTGTGAAGTTCTGGTCTCAAGCACTTGGTGAGTGGGTTGGTGTTAAAAACACTTGAATGTGAGTTAAATAGCTTGATTGAGGGACAATATCTGTTGCATGTTCGATTGCAAAGCTTAAATCAACTTTAGGGCCACATTATCCATAGAAGGGCTCAAAGAGGGGTCTTGGAAGCTGAACTGGAATTTGGGAGATTGGGGGTTAGTGTGATGTTCAAAAGGGTCACATTCTAGCTAGCAAGTGAATTTTCAGCAAGTGCATGTGAGTTCCATACCATATATGTGTGATAAATGGACTTGCATGTTAGTAAAATAGGAATTTATGAGTCGTATCGTATGTGTTGCATGCTTTGTTAGATGAATTGGAAATTACGTACATGCTGAATTTATATGCTAAATGTTAATTGACTAGTTTAATCCTTTGATTTATGAAATTGATTGGTATGTGTGAACTTGATTGTGAAAATCAAGCCTGAATCCATTTTTTATGATGTGATAATGAAGTTATGATGTACTGTAAACTCATTGAGATTGTAATCTCACTGTTTATTATGTGGTGTTCTCAAATATACAGGGAAATGCAAAGCAAACCAAACCGAGGAGAAGTAGTTGCAGTTAGTTAAGATTTGGGGGATCCTTGCAGATGAAGTTTTATGTTTGTTTAACCTTTCCTAGATGTATTTTGAGTTTTACTCTAATACTGTTATATTTGATTATGAAATCAAAGTTATGATGTACTGTAAACTCTACTTTTGATTCTGGACATTTATGGAACAATGACTGTAATAGATTGTGAATTATATTGTCATTTAGTTCAGTTTTTGGTAAATTCTACCTTAAGTTTCGTTTTAATTTATCTCTTTCCCTATTACAAACTATATATGTCGTGGCGAACCTAAAACTTTCGGTTAGATGGTCCAATTTTTTTAGAATCACATATCATTAAAATTTTACTTAATTAGATATTTCATAAAATTAAATATTAATATATTTAATTAAATAAATTACACATAGTACAATTATCGTTTACATGATTTCATGTTTTAAAATCTTTGAATAACGTTTGTCAAAAAAAAATCATTGAATAACGAGTTCATTTTGGATGTTATTGAATAGGATAATGTTGGTTATTGCGAATAGATTATGTGGAAAACACACTACTAGAACTTTGGCCATTTCTTGCAGAATTTTCAGCGGATTATGGTTCCCAATTATTTCGTTCGTGGATAATTGTTTCTTGCGGAATTTTAAATCGGCAGGAAATTTTCGCACGAAATAGCTTAGGAAATTCCGCAGGAAATCTCCGCATCAAACTCCACAGAAATTCCGCAAGAAATTCTTTATTTCCGCAGAAAATTCTTAATTTCTGCAGAAAATTCCGCAAGAAATTGCAGATTTTTTTTCTTATACCAACAGTAAATGTTAATGGCTGGTGTTATTATTATAATTAATGAGATTATTTATAATCTTTCTTTGTGCTTTTATTTTACAAATATATATATATATATATATATATATATATATATATATATATATATATATATATATATATAATATGAGATGGAATACAAAAAGAAAAGAAAATAGTTAAACAATAATACAAAACCAATTCCATACATTAATACAACCATTCATTACATTTCTCCAATAAATAATACAAAGCCAATTCTATACAATAATACTAAGTATGTAGATGAATACAAGGATGTGTTATTAGACCATAAATGTGATCCCGTAGAGTTCCATTGTGCATATACTCATAAACCAGAATATGCTGATATTCTTCTTCGCAATATCCAATAAGAAGAACCAAGTTTCTGTGATGAATTCTTCATAGGAGGGCTACCAGCATTTGTGACTCAATTCCAATGTTATGGATTATCAAAGATAATGGTGCAACTGCAAACACAATATAAAACTTTGTATATAATACTTGTCTCAATTTGATACAGGATATAATATACCTGTGAAATTCTCATATGAACATTTAACCCCATACCATCACAGGAAATGAATAATGATGAAACATTAAAAACTAACCTTGATAGTGTCTGGACTTTGCATTCCAGCTCTCCTCTTACCTGTTTGAGGAACACAAATGAATCAATTAACTCACACCCGAAGACAAATCAATAGTACTTAGTCATACGAAAATAGTACCGAGGTAACAAAAATTAAAATCATGCAATTTCAAGAAGCTCACCATACACTAATCCAAAATATTTGATATAAGGAATATTTATGAAATGCAGTTCCATTATTGGCCTCAGTTCTATACTCATCTTCTGAAACAAACATCGCAATAAACATAAATCAAGTATCAATGATCGTTTTTACAGGAAGGAAAAACATAATGTACTATAGTCTCAATGTATCACATCTACCTACCTCCGTTTGGCACTTCAAAAATAGATGCCTTAACTTGTGAATCAACGCAACATGCCACCAGACTGGAGCACTGAACCCTATTTTGACGTGCCTTTTGAATATATCAAAACAAAACATTCAATCCACTAACTCTTATCAAAACAAAACAAATTCAAGTCATTGGGCTTTGTCCAACAAATTCAAAAATATTTTTGCCACCAGAACACCATATCTAAGGCTTTGTCCAATAAAAAACAAAACATGCCATAACAAGAAAGACTTTGACAAACACTACAAGAATAAGCTTGATTTGCCACAATCTTTTGCCACAAACTGATTCCGTCGCCAATTTGCGACGGACTTGCATGCATGATTTGCCACTTTAATCACTGTGAGAAAAGCCTTGGTCGGTTTGGTAAGGATTTGCCACGGACGTTGATAATTTGCCACGGGCGTTGATATTTTGCCACGCACATTCCGGCCGCAACGCCGCGGCAAACGCTTTCAATTGGGATTTTAAATAAAAGGATCCTCGACCCTTTCTTTCACTCACTCTCACTCTCACATGACCTTTCACTCTCACTCTCTCACCTCACACCTCCGCGCCTCCCTCACCTCCATTGCACCTCCACCACCGCGCCTCCTCACCTCCACCGCACCACCACCTCCGCGCCTTCTTCTTCTCTCCCCCTATCTCAAAGACCTCCCTCCTCCCTTCACTGGCTGCGTTTTCATTCTTCTTCTCCTCTCGCGCCTCCTCGATTTTTAATTCCTCCCTCCTTAATCCCGTGAAAATCAAAACCACTCCTCAATCTTCCAAATCGCTTAGTTCCGCTTTTTTAACTCTCAACCTCCAAATCGAAACCCTAGCTTCCAAATTGATCGGTTCCTCTCAAGGTGAAATCTAGGGTTCCAAATTGATCGGTCTCGAAGTTCGCAGTATCACGGCGTTACTTTCTACCGGAGAACAGGAAGATGGGAATCGCATATTTGGTTGGTAACTGATTATTCTATTCTGTGTAATGTATAGCTTAATTTTCGCTTTCAGTTTTACACGCTATATCTAGTTTTGTTTGGTAACTGATTACAATGGAAGTGGTTTACAAGTTCAAATAGTTGGGATGATGTTCCTGTTGACAAAAGTGTTATGGTAAGGTTGAAAAATGTTGTTTGAATTCATTCTACTTGAAGTTTGCAATTCCCCTAAACCCTCTGCTTTTTCATCTGTAGGATTTTAGTGCTGGACTGGCTCTTTATGGGGACAGGGCAAAGGAAAAGAAATTTGTAGCACAGTTTGCATCTTCAGATGGGTATTTGTACTATCAACTCTCCTAACTCCCTTGTTTCTTATTGCGCACTTACGTATATGTTTAGAAGGAAACATAACCATCTTGTCCATGATTGAAACAAATATGAGGTTCTCAATGTTGTTATTAAGCCACCCACCAACTTAAACCACCTTCTTAGAGGTAATCGACATCATGGACATTTTATTTCACACCCAAATATATTCCCCTCCATTATATGTCTCAAAGCATAAACTTTTCATCATGGCTGAGAGTTTAGGAACAGATAAACAAGGCATTTTGCTATACCAAGTCAATGTGATGTGTTTGCCACTTGGTTTCTTTCTAATTTAAAATTTAAAATCAAGCTAGCATTGACCTCCTTATTTAAGCCTTTCCTTTTATTGATTTTCAAGAACGCGGACTAGGATTTGGAACTGTCTTCACTTGAGTGATTATATCTAGTAGGCCTATCTTTTGTTTTTTTTATTGTTTATATAAATTTAAGGAACTTACATATTCTTCATTGATTAGAGCAGGCTCAGGATATAACTGATTTAGGCTCCTTGAAGGAAACAACAAATTTATTTGTTCCAGGTTCAATTTTTTATTAACTTCTGCACAATTTTGTAGATTCTCAATGAAGTTAATCTTGTTCTAGTTTTATCTTTATGGTATAGATTGTTATTTCACAACATTTAGTTTCGTAAATGATATGATCACTTCATTGCTCTCTCTGCTTATTCTGATTTTGGTGTCTCATTCTCGCATCGCCATGTACATCATTTCTATATTTTCAAGAATATAGATCAGATTGACAATCAAGGTGTAACATCTATTAGTTTTAAACTTTTTAGAGACGCCACTCAAACTTTGGTCACCTCTATTAGTTTTAACCTTATTGGGGACAACTATAAAAGAGCGGAATATGAGAGAAGAAATGACATTACATTTTGAAGAGAGTCAAAAACAACTTGAAGAGAAAATGAAAAGGCAAGTTGAAGAACATTTGGTAGCAATATTTTTTAGAAGACATGGTTTCTCGGTAAGTATCAATAACAATTTGTAAAAAGTATATTTTTTTACTTTCTTGAATCTGTTATTAATGTATGGAATGTGTTTACAGGCTGCACAATCTCAAATCCAATGAACGTGACAAATAAACATGATAATAGGTTTGGAAATGCTAATGACATGGTTTCACACAAGTAAGTTAGTCTCTTGGTGTTAACTTTTCTCTGTTATTTGCACTTCTTGTGCTAATCCAATTAAAATTGCAGGGCAACTAGTATGATGCCAATCCACTGCACAACTATTTATTCAAAGCTTAGACAGGAAAATTAATACTGCACACATATTGTTTTAGTAATCATAGTATATTATTTGCAAACTTTTTTAAGGAGTGAAAACTTTGATGACTCATTGTTATGTAATCGATGTTTGACAATATTAGCTTAGATTTAATATTTATGTAAATTGTGTATATGGCCTACTTTCTAGCTTACATGGATTCAATGTGTGGTGATGTTACACCTTGATTGTCAATCTGATCATGCCTATCATTTCTATATTTTCAAGAATATAAATTACAGCTTTCTGAGTAAAAGTAAACAATCTTGTCATTTTATTCTCAGAGGCAATTATTGCTGGAGCAATCGCATGCATGATCCAATTGGGACACAGATGGTGTACCTGAATACTTGTTGAAGCTACTAGTTTTACATTAAGGAGAGAGTAATTGATATCCGAATGCATTTTGATGCTAAACAATTCAAGAGACAAAAACTCATATTAGACCTCAGACGCGTCGTGGCATTTCTTAGTGGTTTTAAATGTTTTTTTCTTGAAGAGCTCTGCCTAGAATTTATAAAGTAGATGGCATTCTTGCAGTTTTTCTTGTTGTATATTTCTCAACTCACCCAGGGCATTGATTGTATATTTGTATTGTAGATCTGGATATAGAGGTGGTGTTTTCAAAAAGGACCGCGTCAAAGATTTCAAGTTGCCTCCCCCTTTTGTAAGTCAGATTGATCAATCAAGTTCCCACACCAGCCACTGATAACTCTATTTTATATAGAGTTATTCATAGTCTTTTACTTAGATAAATGTTTGAAACCAATGCAATAAACTTGTAAATACAATAAAAAGAGATGAAAATCATAAAATACATTATCAAGGAGATAGAAGTTCAATTTATATACAAATTGGTATGTTTGATATGTTTGTTGAGTACTTTTGCAGATTTTGTGATTTTGCATTAAGTGCTTAAGCATCGAGTGTTTAAGCACCAAAGCATGCAGCTGAAGCAAGTAGCACAAGACCCCACATTGGAAGCACCTCAATTAGAGCCTTGCTGGCCTCCTACTAGCTCAGTGATCACATGGAATCAATTATCAAGTTACCAAAGAAGTCATCTATAGGATGAAAACAACAAACATCATCATTACACCAAGCCAAATGTCATCAACTAATTGGACCCCTTCAAAAGGAATGTTTCCCACTCAAAGGAATGTTTCCCATTCAAAGTGACAACAATTGACACCTGCAAAATAACTAGGATAAGTCACATGATGGTCAAAGAATACTTCACAAGCAAGCAAGGAATCAAATACTTGAAGACAAAGAAAACCCTCCATGGAAGGAAATCTCCTACATCTATAAATAGGACTCTTTCATCTCTTGTAAAAAAAAAAAGGAGGAGATATACGACCAATACCATATAGATACAATAGTAGTTTTAGATTAAAGTTCATCTTGTTCTTCATTTTATTTCCAAGTCTTTTTACTTCACTTTGATTACTCTAAACTTAAGAGGAAGGTAAGAAGGAATTGACATCTCTATTCTTCACTTCTTCCTAGTTGAGAATCAAGTGTTCTTCATTAATATTAAGTTCTTATTTCATGTTCTTCATCTTACTCTTTATTTACTTTCTTGTTATTTAATTTCCAAAGAACTTATTCATTCAAGTCATTTACCTTCTTGCAATTTAAATTCTTGTCATTTACTTTCTTGCAAGACTTGTCCAATCAAGCAATTTACTTTCTTGCAAGACTTGTCCATTCAAGCAATTTACTTTTAAGCAATTTACATTTCCAAGTTATTTACAATGCTTTCTTTACTTGCTTTGTTTAATTACTTTATGTGGACGATGATGAGCTAAATTCCTTAGTTGGGATGCTCTAGTCATATGATGAACTCGTGAGAACTATTGTGTTGTCCAAAAGGGTGCCTCACTTACTAGTTCTTGTACTTGAATTAAACTTGTTTTAAGGTTAACTTAGAACAAGGGGGAGTTGTATTTACAAGAGATTGACTTACAACTAGATCTCAAGAACTAGAAGCAAAGGCAAGTGTTTATTTAAGTCTTTGATGAGAAATTTGTTTTCCACAAAGTCACTTTAGTAATTCCATGCTAATTCAAAAGTAATTAGCATAGTCTTTGTTCATGTGTGGGGTTTTACTAAGGGAAAGTATTTAGCAACTTGAACCACTTGAAAGGAGGCGAGGGAGTTTGACACACTTGCCCTTTATCGCAAAAAAACAAGGGTTTATTGAGCTTGTACAATCACCCTTAACTGATGTGTATCTACACTAAGTGATCACACCGTGTGCTCAAGCACCAAAAGACAAAGACAACATTCTCACAAGGAACTCATATGGTAAAAGCATCTCAACTCTCTCTTAAATTACATCCTCTATAGGTATTTAAATTCTGCTTTTTCTATATTCCAAAACCAACCACAAATTTCTCAATAGTTGTAGACACACTAGTTTACCTATGCTAAACAAACACATTAAAAATTAGTCAATCCTCGTGGGAACGATCTTTACTTACTCTTTATTACTTGTTTGTGATTGTGTATACTTGCACATGCTTATTTCACACACCAAGTTTTTGGCGCCATTGTCGGGATTGCCAATAATTTTTAGTTTGTTTAGTTAGTAAAAGAGTGTTTTTATTTTTTTATCGCTTTTTGGTAGTGTTATTCATGCGAGTAACAAGTGCTTAAGCACTAGCCTATGCCAAGAAGACCACCACCAAATTTTGATTTTGATCCGTAGATTGAAAGAAGATTCAGAGACAATTAAGACTTCGTGAGGGAAATCCAACAACACAAAGAATATGGTCGAACCAAGAATACCACTAGGGATGCCACAACAAGATAAAATAATGCATGCATATACTCAGATGCGGAGAACTCGCACCAAACACAAAGAAGAAGATGAAGGATCAAGGCATAACACCACCGAGGTAATTCAATTCCCGATGTGTAGGAGTAAATCATAGACATCAATTCATATACATGGACCCTATAGGCATGATTAATGATAGAGATAGGCCCACGAGGATTATGCCATGTTTGATCATCAAAATATGCAGACTAGCATTGCTAGGCCTCATATTGATGCTTTGTCCATTTTGAATTTAAACCAATGATGTTTCAAATGTCGCAAACAATTGGTCGGGCTTTGGGGATTTTCACATGATGACCCCATGAGCATTTAAAATAGCTTTTTAGAAGTATGTAGCAATTTCATCATACCCGTGTAAGTGAGGATGCATTTAGGCTAAAGTTATTTCCATATTCATTAAAAGATAAAGCTAAATCATGGTTAAATTCTTTAGAGCCTAATTCAATTCATTCATGGAATGAATTAGTGAAAAATTTCTCACAAAATACTTCCCACCAATCAAAAATGCTAGGATGAGAAATGACATTACATCTTTTAAACAAAGAGATGTCTTTGAATCATTGTTTGAGGCATGGGAAAGATGGAAGGAATTGCTTAGAAAATGTCCTCATCATGGTCTCGCCACCATTATACTGAGATGGAAACATTTTACAATGGATTAGAGCCCCAAACCGCAATTATGCTTGATGCATCATCGTGGGTGTTTTATTGAATCATTTTATAATGAAGCTTGTGAATTAATTGATAGGGTAGCAAACGAATAGTTCTAGCTGGCCTCACCAAAGGGCAAGTGCCCAAAAGAAAGTTGAGTACATGAACTTAGTGAAATTTCATCCCTAATCGCTTTCAAGTTGCCACATTGGCTAACATGATTAAAACTTTCACTACACCTAGTTCAAACACACCTAAACCAAAGAGAAACTTCACTGCAAATGCATAGAACAAGCACCTCAAGGAGCACCTAGTTGTGTTTATCGTGGAGGAGCCCACCTCTATGAAGAGTGCTCAAGTAATCCCGTGTCGCTTAACTATGTGGATCAAAATAGATATAATAATAATAGGAATAACAACCCTTACTCTAACACCTATAATCCCGGGCCGGAAAAATCACCCAAATCTTAAGTGGGGACTAAGTAATAACAAAGGCTCAAGCACCGTGTGTTCAAGCACCGTGAGCTCAAGCACCAGCCCACAACCCAGATATCAAAATTATCAAAGGCAACAACAAACCGCCAATGATAATTCAATAGAAAGCCTCGCTTAAATCATTCATAAGTGAAACAAGAACAAAGAAGGCAAACTCAAGATGCTTCCATAAAAACTTAGAAACTCAAGTAGGTCAATTAGCAAATGCTATGTATCAAAGACCTGCAGTGTTCTACCATCCAATACGTACATCCACATCTCAAAGGCAAGGAAAAGAACAAGTAAAGGCCATATCACCGAGAAGTGGTAAGGATCTCACAGAGCCCTATGAGAATGAAGGTGTAGATAAGGGAGAAAAACTCAAAAAGAAAAAGAAACTCGAATGTAAAGCACCGTAAGCTTCCACTTCTCAAAAAGAACCAAATCCCAGTGTTAGTTATCGAACACCCACCTCCTCCATTCCTCAAAGATTAAAAAAAGTGCATGAGGAGAAGCAATTCAAGTAAGTTTTTAGATGTTTTAAAACAGTTGCACATTAATATTCCTTTGATTGAAGCTTTACAACAAATGCCTAATTATGCTAAATTTATGAAAGATATCATTTGTAGAAGAAAGAGATTAGGTGAATTTCAAACTATTGCAATGTCAAAGGAAGTTAGTTCAATTTTACGTAATAAAATTCCAAGAAAATTGAAAGATCCTGGTAGCTTTACAATTCCTTTCTCTATAGGCAACAACTATACAGGGAGAGAGCTCTATGTGATTTAGGTGCAAGCATCAACTTGATGCCTAAATCTATCTTTGAGAAGTTAGGAATTGGTAATGCAAAGCCTACCTCAGAACATTATCCTCTTGCGATAGATCAACAAAGATATCCGTAAGGATAGTTGAAGATATTCTCGTCAAGGTTGACAAATTCGTGTTTCCTGCAGATTTTTGTTATTCTTGATTTTGTTGCAGATGAAAATGTGCCAAGAATCCTTGGAAGACCATTTCTTGCAATCGGTAAGACACTTATTGATGTTCAAAAAGGAGAACTAACCATGAGGGTGAATGATCAAGAAGTGAAATTCAATGTGATGAAAGCAATGAAGTATCCAAAGAGAGGAGCAAGAAGAATGTTCTCGCTATCTCACTTGATCATCCGTGCGTATAAATTCAACAAACAAGATGACCATCCGACTAGTGCTTTAGCATCAAGTGCTTATGCACTTCCCGAGGCTGAAATGCAAGAACAAGGCATACCGACAACAGAGGAAGTTAAACCTAAGGTATGGTCTAGAACTTTTGAATCTTTAAATTTAGAGGACCCTAACCTTAAGAAAAACTTACCTTCAATTGAACAACCTCCCAAACTAGAATCAAGGAATTGCCAAAACACTTAAAGTATGTTTTCTTAGGGGATAATGATTCACTTCCAGCTTATCATTGCATCCGATCTATCATTAGAGCAGAGCATGATTTAATTGAAACCCTTAAAAACATAAAAAGCAATAGGATGGCAAATGGCAGACATTAAAGGGATTAGCCCTCTATTTGTATGCATAGAATAAATCTAGAAGACAATGCTAAAAACAAAGATTGAGGCACAGAGAAGGCTAAATCCAATCATGAAAGAGGTTGTTAAAAAGGAAATAATTAAATGGCTAGATGCTGGGATTATTTACCCAATTGAAGATAGTACATGGGTTAGCCCTCGCATAATGTGTTCCCAAGAAAGGGGAGTCACAAATAATAGCCAACCAAAAAAATGAACTAATTCCCACACAAGAATGGAATCGGGTGGAGAATCAGTATGGATTACGTAAAAAACTTAATAAATCAACCAAGAAAGATCACTTTCCATTGCCCTTTATTGATCGGATGTTAGATAGACTAGCAGAAAGGAGTTTTATCAAGCTTTCTTAGATGGCTACTCAGTTATAATCAAATTGCCATTGACCCTAAGGACCAAAGATAAAACTACTTTTACATGTCCATATGGTACATTTGCTTTTAGGAGAATGCCCTTTGGATTATGTAATGCACCTGCTACATTTCAAAGATGTATGATGTCCTTGTTTTCTGATTTTATTGAACAATCCATGGAAATCTTTATGGATGATTTTTCTGTCTTTGGAGAAACATTTCCTTTATGTTTATCAAATTTAGAACAAATTCTCCAAAGATGTGAAGATACAAATCTTGTTCTTAATTGGGAAAAGTGTCACTTCATGGTACAAGAAGGCATTGTACTAGGACATAGGGTTTCAAAGAAAGGTCTTGAGGTTGATAAAGCTAAAATTGAGGTCATTGAAAAACCGCCACCTCCAACAACCGTCAAGGGGGATTAGAAGTTTTCTAGGACATGCAGTTTCTATAGAAGATTCATCAAAGACTTTTCAAAAATTTCAAAACCTCTGTGTAATCTTTTGCAATTAGATACACAATTTAACTTTGATGAATCTTGTATAAAAGCATTTCAGAAATCAAGAAGGCTTTGGTCACCGCACTGTCATTGTAACACCCGACCGACCAAACCTTTTGAACTAATGTGTGATGCTAGTGACTTTGCCGTAGGAGCCGCCCTAGGGCAAAGGTATGACAAAGTGTTTCATTCAATTTATTATGCTAGCAAAACATTAATCAAGCTCAAGTGAACTACACTGTGGATCGAGAAAGAGAGCTATTAGTCGTGGTGTTTGCTTTTGACAAATTCGCATCTTACTTAGTAGGCACAAAAGTGATTGTATATACCGACCACTCGCCATTAAGTATCCGCTTGCAAAGAAAGATGCAAAACCTAGGCTAATAAGGTGGATTCTACTCCTTCAAGAGTTTGATCTTGAGATTAGGGATAAGAAGGGAGTAGAAAATCAAGTTGTCGATCACCTATCTAGGCTTGAAGGTGATGATAGAGGTACTCAAGAAATCAAGGAGAGATTCCTGCATGAAGATTTGTTAGCAATATCCGTAACGAATAATATAGTGCTTTTGCACTTAGTGCTCAAGCACTGGAGATTCTCGCACCATGGTATCTTGACATTGCTAACTATCCGTAAGTAATGTTGTACCCGCATTGCATGGATTATCGCAGAGAGAAGAAGGTTTTTCCATATAGTAAAACAATACCGTTGGGATGAACCTTACCTATACAAGATGTGTCCGCACTAAGTCATGAGAAAGTGTGTCCTCGAACAAGAACAACAAGCAGTTAGCTTGAGCACCGCCATGCAAAGACCATATGGAGGTCATTTTGGAGGACACAGAATGTTGAAAGAAAGGTACTACAAACAAAGTTATTTTTGGCCCTCTTTATTTAAAGATGCATTCTATATAGTAAAACTCGTGATAGATGCCAAAGAAGTGGTAATATATCCAAAAACATGAAATGCCAAGAACCAACATTCTTGAACTTGAACTTTTTGATGTATGGGGCATGGATTTCATGGGTCCTTTTCCTACTTCTTTTGGTAAAGAATACATCTTAGTTGCTTGAGATTATGTGTCTAAATGGGTTGAAGCAAAGAGCACTACCTAGTGCCGATGCTAGATCGTTGAGTAAATTTCTTCAAAAGAACATATTTACTAGATTTGGCACCCTAGTGGCAATCATAAATGATGAAGGATCTCATTTTTGTAATAAAATTATTGAAAATCTTCTTGCAAAATATGGGATTAAACACAAAATTTCTAATGCATATCATCCCCAAACTAGTGGCCAAGTCGAACTATCAAATAGGGAAATAAAAAGAATGCTAGAAAAATGGTTGGACCAACAAGGAAAGATTGGTCATTGCATTTAGATGAAGCATTATGGGCATATAGAACTGCATATAAAACTCCATTAGGTATGTCCCCCTATAGAATAGTTTATGGCAAAGCATGTCACCTGCCAATTGAGCTAGAAAATAAATCCTATCGGGCAATCAAAAGCTGAATTTTGATCTAGACCAAGCAGGCAAACAGAGGTTTTTAGAACTAAATGAATTAGAAGAATTCAGGCACTTCTCTTATGAGAATGCTAGAATTTACAAAGATAAAACCAAGGTGTGGCATGATAAAAGAATCCAACAAAGAGATCTTAAAGAAGGAGGATTGGTCCTATTGTACAATTCAAGGCTAAAATTATTCCCTGGAAAATTGAAATCCAGATGGACAGGACCATTCAAATTAGTCAAGATATATTCTCATGGTGCAGTTGACATATTTGATGCAAACTCAGGTAATACTTTCAAAGTAAATGGACAAAGAGTTAAAATGTATTATGGTGAGCAAATGGTGCAATCTGAAAGCACCATTCATTTTGAAAATCCTTGATCTAAAAAGGATAGTCAGGCAGTTAAGACATTAAAACAAGCGCTTGTGGGAGGCAACCCATCAATTTTTTGATAAATATTAACTATGTTTGTTACAGTTTGATGTTTTCAGTGTTTTTCAGGAAATGCACTTTAGTGCTCAAGCACCACGTGCTTAAGCACTAACAGAAGCCCCAATGTCTCAACTTCAGTGAAGTAAAAAAATCACAGAAAAATGTGTCAAACGGTTAGAAAGGACAAAAACAACACGTTGAATCATGGAAATTATCAACCAAAGAGCCACGTGTGGCATTGCATGCACACCAACACATTCTAACGGCTACAACACCTTTACCCAAGAAACAACCCCCCTCAGGCCCAAAAAGACCAATTATTTCCTGCTAACATTGTTTTTAAGACAGGTACAAAAGAGCAACAAAGTGAAGTCCCTACTCGTGAGATTGCTAAAGAGCGAGTGTTCTCGCAACCACCGGTGCTTGACAAAGTGCTTCAAAGACCAAGTGCTTCAAAGACCAACAAAGGAGCCAATCAGTAATCGAGATTCACCGAGGATATTGAGGATATTCTAGGATTAGTTGCTACGGAGCTTGCTATCAAGAAAAGGCAAGAATTGGGAAACACCCAAAAAAAATTTCAAGTCACCACCGCAAAGAACTATTCAACAAACAATAGCGCAAGGGGGAGGATCAAAAGAACCCAAGGAGAAAGAACCGTAAAAGAAATCACCAAGAAGAAGAGACAAGATCAAGGACATTGCTTGAGACCTTGAAGGACTTACTGTGATCAAGTTATGGAGCCATCTCACTGAAATTTCAAAGGAACCAGAGGTACAAATTGAGCTCAACCATCTCGATGCTCAAGCACTAACTCCCGCACAACCTTCAAAGACACTGTATGTGAAGGCCATCGGGCAAGTCTTCTACAACTCCAAAAGCACCAAAGCAAGCCCAAAGCAACACCAACAAGGAGCAAAGAATGATCGAGGAGTGGTGCAAAACCACAGTAAACTTTTTACATGCTTTCCTATATTAACTATGCAATATTTTGTTATATTATGCAGTATTTTGTTATATATTTTGCTACTTATAAACTAATGCTACTATGGATAAATCCCACATGTAATGTTAACCCCCCACCCCATTTTGCACACTATTCCCCTGTTTTCATCTCAACTTAAGAGCTAGTGAGGACACTGCTCAATTTTAAGTTGGGGGGGGAAGCACTTCAAATTCTGATGCATGTGGTATATATATAGTATTTTAAACCTACTAATGCTTGTTTTATTTAATATCCATTAAATATCTCATAGTATGTTAGATAAGTAGTTAAGTCTTTTGTAAATAGAGTTTATTTTCATTTTGTTTTAGATTTACTTAACAAAGCATTTTCAAAAAAAAAAAAAAAAAAAAAAATCAAATTCTGTTTTTGAACAGTTTTTAAGTAAATCAATAGTAGGAATGTACAGATTTTGAAGCATGATCAGCTTGCTATTTCACAAATGATTTTGATGCATCTCTTTAGACCAAAATCCTCAATGAAAAAGAAAAGAAAAAGAGTCCTTTTTACTTCAAAAACAACCATTGTTATTATCACTTTTACACTTTAAAGTTGATTTTTGAAAGGGGATCAAACTGAGTGAAAAGTTTTTCTGGAAACAAACAGGAATTTAAGAAAACCAAGGTCAAAAACAAAGTTTTATTAAAAACTTAGAAGAGTGTTGAGAAATAAGTTTGGGGGAGATTTTATGAAAACAAAGGCAAAAATGAGGAGCTTAGTACTCAATGCACATAAAGTTTCAAAAAGAAAATCAAAAGGTGTCAAAACTATGTTTGCTTAATATCTAAACTGAACCTGTTCCGAAAACAGAGTGCATTTGATTTGCAAACCAAGAAAAAAAAAGTATGCATAAGGAGGACAATGAATCCTGTTCCAAAGTGCATTTGGTTTGAAAAAGAAAAACAAAACAAATCAAGAAAAAAGTATGCACATGGAGGTCAGTGAAGAGGGTAACATAAGTTTTAAGAAGCATCTAGTGCTTATCTAGTAGATGCTTATTCAAAAAAAAAAAAAAAAAAAAAAAAAAGAAGCATTGAGTCAAAAAGTTTTAAACTACTCATGTCAAGCCCTTTGATATACTTAAAGCCCCCTGAGCTTAAGGATCTTGTGAGTCTACTCTATGTTTTGAAACACCTTTGTGTTGACCAAAAGTTTTTCTAAAGTTTCAAAAGTTTAAGAAAACCTTTTTTGCTTAGTTTGGAGCCAATCAAATTTCAATGGATCACACACGCACATAAAAGAGTTTTAATAGCTTTGGTTGTGATGAATTTCAAAGGCACAAAGACATAGAGATTTGAGGAAAGAAAGGTTCTTTTAAGAGAACATCACATTTTGAAAGATTGAAAGGAGTTGAGCTGATCTGATCTTCTTCATCAAAAGAATCCTACTTGTTATTTTGTTATTGCTTGAGGACAAGCAACAAGTTAAGTTTAGGGGTGTGATAACTCTATTTTATATAGAGTTATTCATAGTCTTTACTTAGATAAATGTTTGAAACCAATGCAATAAACTTGTAAATACAATAAAAAGAGATGAAAATCATAAAATACATTATCAAGGAGATAGAAGTTCAATTTATATACAAATTGGTATGTTTGATATGTTTGTTGAGTACTTTTGCAGATTTTGTGATTTTGCATTAAGTGCTTAAGCATCGAGTGTTTAAGCACCAAAGCATGCAGCTGAAGCAAGTAGCACAAGACCCCACATTGGAAGCACCTCAATTTGATTTCGTTCTAAAGAGCCTTGCGGCCTCCTACTAGCTCGATCACATGGAATCAATTATCAAGTTACCAAAGAAGTCATCTATAGGATGAAAACAACAAACATCATCATTACACCAAGCCAAATGTCATCAACTAATTGGACCCCTTCAAAAGGAATGTTTCCCACTCAAAGGAATGTTTCCCATTCAAAGTGACAACAATTGACACCTGCAAAATAACTAGGATAAGTCACATGATGGTCAAAGAATACTTCACAAGCAAGCAAGGAATCAAATACTTGAAGACAAAGAAAACCCTCCATGGAAGGAAATCTCCTACATCTATAAATAGGACTCTTTCATCTCTTGTAAAAAAAAAGAGGAGATATACGACCAATACCATATAGATACAATAGTAGTTTTAGATTAAAGTTCATCTTGTTCTTCATTTTATTTCCAAGTCTTTTTACTTCACTTTGATTACTCTAAACTTAAGAGGAAGGTAAGAAGGAATTGACATCTCTATTCTTCACTTCTTCCTAGTTGAGAATCAAGTGTTCTTCATTAATATTAAGTTCTTATTTCATGTTCTTCATCTTACTCTTTATTTACTTTCTTGTTATTTAATTTCCAGCAACTTATTCATTCAAGTCATTTACCTTCTTGCAATTTAAATTCTTGTCATTTACTTTCTTGCAAGACTTGTCCAATCAAGCAATTTACTTTCTTGCAAGACTTGTCCATTCAAGCAATTTACTTTTAAGCAATTTACATTTCCAAGTTATTTACAATGCTTTCTTTACTTGCTTTGTTTAATTACTTTATGTGGACGATGATGAGCTAAATTCCTTAGTTGGGATGCTCTAGTCATATGATGAACTCGTGAGAACTATTGTGTTGTCCAAAAGGGTGCCTCACTTACTAGTTCTTGTACTTGAATTAAACTTGTTTTAAGGTTAACTTAGAACAAGGGGGAGTTGTATTTACAAGAGATTGACTTACAACTAGATCTCAAGAACTAGAAGCAAAGGCAAGTGTTTATTTAAGTCTTTGATGAGAAATTTGTTTTCCACAAAGTCAGCTTTGTAATTCCATGCTAATTCAAAAGTAATTAGCATAGTCTTTGTTCATGTGTGGGGTTTTTACTAAGGGAAAGTATTTAGCAACTTGAACCACTTGAAAGGAGGCGAGGGGAGTTTGACACACTTGCCCTTTACTCGCAAAAAAACAAGGGTTTATTGAGCTTGTACAACACCCTTAACTCGATGTATCTACACTAAGTGATCACACCAGTGCTCAAGCACCGAAAGACAGCAAAGACAACATTCTCACAAGGAACTCATATGGTAAAAGCATCTCAACTCTCTCTTAAATTACATCCTCTACAGTATTTAAATTCTGCTTTTTCTATATTCCAAAACCAACCACAAATTTCTCGAATAGTTGTAGACACACTAGTTTACCTATGCTAAACAAACACATTAAAAATTAGTCAATCCTCGTGGGAACGATCTTTACTTACTCTTTATTACTTGTTTGTGACTGTGTATACTTGCACATGCTTATTTCACACACCAGCCACACAAAATCGCTTGTTGCTTACTTATAATTGGCTTCCATTTCCCTAATTTATGCTGCCCTTATTCTAGCCTATATTTCAATTTTTTTCTTGCAATGATGACAACTTTTTCATTGCATTTTAAGAACTGTGAGTGCATTCCATTTCAATCTTTCACAGAATTGCTGTTTACAAGGTGTTATACAAGGAGTTTGGAGGATTTGCTGGAAATGTTGTTCCGGCTATTGATCAGGTACATATCTAGATAGACAAATGATACATTGCTTGTACATGCCATTTATGTGCCATCGCCAAAGAATCCATGATAATATTTTGATTATTTGTTTACAGACAACTCCGGATAAGGTTCACATAATTTGTTTGTCAGTCACTCCTAATACGCGTCCTCCTGGTATCACGACTTTCTGGTAAGGCTTAATACTACTCCAACGGTTTTCAGAGAAACTAACCTCCTTCCTAATGCTGAAGTATCAAGTCACACAAGTGTTAATAATAAACACACTCAAGGTTAAGTCCTAGCACGCTCCATTTGATAGAAAATGGTGGATAATTGTGCTTTTAGAAACTAGCTTTCTTCTTGACTTATTCTCTTGGCTGTGATGCGTCACTCACTCCTTTTGAGTTTCCAATTTGAATACTTGCAGTCCATAACTTGGAATATTTACTATAGGATATTATTCATGATCTAGGATTTGCTTGGGCATTTATGGTTACCTCTGTTGCTCAAAGATTTGAGTGACTATGTGTTTGTTGTTTTTGGTTTATCTTTGAAAATCTGTGTTTGTATTTAACAAATCTCATAATATATAAGATAAGTTGTTTTCTAGGATTTGGGATCTGTTTTAGGGATTTTGTGCAAGTGTATGAATAGACTGAGTTTATGTTTTGCCATGAATTGGTTCTAGTTGAATGATTCTTTCATGCACTGAGTTTAATTTATGTTTTGCTGCATAGCTAGTTGGTTGAGGGATACTTGCTCTGTTTTATGGTTGAGGACTGATATTGTGAAGAAAACCTTAGAAGCAACATGTTTTATGTTGTGTTTTTTTGAAGTTCCATTTTGTCGTGTTCTAATTCTTGTCGTGTTCTAATTCTTATCATTGTAGAATTATTAGTCTCCTTTGAAGTTCCATTTTGTCGTGTTCTAATTCTTAACCCAAGAAGATATTACATGCTTCTTATTTGTGTTCTTTCTTTATTATTAGTCTCCTTTGAAGTATTTGTTCAAAAGCATCATGAATACATGTTTTGAATGCAAGGTTTTTATTGTCTAGTGCTTTCTTTATTTGTGTTCTTTCTTTATTATTAGTCTCCTTTGAAGTATTTGTTCAAAAGCATCATGAATACATGTTTTGAATGCAAGGTTTTTTATTGTCTAGTGCTTTCTTTATTTGTGTTCTTGACCCTAGCTTCCACAAGATTGTAATGCCATTAATCCCCATGATAATGAAAATAGGTTGGAGTGTTTGACCATTTTATAACTCTGTTTTGAATTGGTGTCATAAGAGCTTGCTTTTTACCTCCCTATAATAGTAGTAAAACCTCAAATATTTGATTTGTGATAATTTAAACCAGTAGATTATAGAGTTCTTACATTGATCGGGTTTTTCTTCTTCTTGTCTTCGTATATATCTTGGACTATTTGATAGCGAGTTAGAGGCTGCAAGGTTTTTACAATCATTTATTTATCAGAATATCTCAAGCCAAATGCCTAAAATATTTGTAATATTTACTTTTATACTTTGAGTTATTAATTAATCAAGTTGCTGTAATGATTCCAAAGCGTATGATAAGGCTGCTATAAAATGCAATGGAAGGGAAGCAGTTACAAACTTGGATGTGTGATTTCTTTTGATTCTGAGCTCTTTCTGCTAGCTTAGTTAATTATGTGTGTGTAATTTGGGATGAGCTTTTGATAAACATGATTCTGATTGGAATTGATTTTGTCAAATTGATTTGATTGTAATTGAGTTTGAAGTGAAGTAGTTTATGTTTTAAATGTTTTATTAGGACAATTAGTTTGATATAACACTCAATGTAATTTCTTCAACCAAACGCAAAACTTTGATCCCTTCTAGTCAAAAGTTATTTATTTTTTTTTAATATTTTTTAAAAAAAATTACGAGATTTTTGCGACGGAAGGTGTCAGAGTTTGCCACGACTTTGCGACGGAAAAAATTTGCCACGCATTTATGCGGCGGAAAAATTTGCCACGCATTTGCGACGGACAAATTTGCCCGCGGATTTGCGACGGAAACATTTGCCACGGAAATTCCGTGGCAAACGATTTATGATTTGACGGCTTTTTGCCACCAATTTTTGTCTGTGGCAAATCCGTGGCAAATGTTGTTTTGCCACGGAAATTTGTACATTTGCCACGAAAATGTCCGTGGCAAATCAGCGATTTTCTTGTAGTGAAAAACACAATCTCAAATGAAAAATATATTTATTACCTTACCAACTTAGAGACCAAAGGGGTCTCTAGCATCAAGTCCAATAGGTGTGGCAATAGATGCATTTTTCTCACCAGTGACATCTTCAGCAATGATAAGCAAGAGAGCTCTCGGTTGAGTGGTTTTCTCCAGTAGAGGAAGTATATCTTCTATTGCTGATGTGAAGGACTTGCGTCAATCAGTCAAATTTAAAATGGTATAACAAAGTTTGCTAATTTAAAAGCCATACTCAGATATATCACTCAAATTTATAGAGGTTACTTACCTGTGGTTGAGATTCTGATTGAAGCATCTCCCTCATTAACAAAGTCAACCAATTAAAATGTAGATACTTTTTCTTCATACTGCAGTGTATGGTTTCTGCAAATCGGACAAGCACACTTAGCTTATGAAGCAATTGCTAAGTGAAAATATTGTGAACATGCAGAACATCATCAATGTGAATAACAATGATGGTCGAACAGCTCTTTATGTAGCTGTGATTCATGACATAAAGCGTGATGTGGTGGAATCACTATTGTCTTTTCCATCAAATGATTTGAACAGTCGCGATGCGATCGAATGACACTTTTGGATCATTTGAAGCAAAGTGTGGAAACTGAACTCTCCCATGGAGAAACAGAGAACTCAGCACAGAGGAAAAGGAGAGCAAAACAGAATTTTAATCTGAAAATCTGATCTGATCTTTATTGCTTCACTTGATAACTAATATATACAATTGTAAGTGAGCTGATATGGCTACAGAACTAACAATAAGAGGCTAACAAACTACTTAACTTTCTAACTGAATGTAAACTAACTAATGACAGCTATTAAGTTAAGCTAAAGCTAGTTTTTACAAGTAACACAAAGACCAAGATCAGCATCTTTTAAATGCACGAATCAGATTAGAAATCTGTGAATTCTGGTATAGAACTCACACAAATAAACATAGAACAAAGTTTACTTTTAAAATAACCCTTGTAAAATTTTAAATTATTCATTTTGGTCCCTGCAAAAAGTTTTTTTATTTAAAATAGCCCTTCCAAAAATTAAAATTAATCATTTTGCAGGGACCAAAATGAATATTCACTATATTTGCAGGGACCAAAATGAATAATATTAAATTTTGCAAGGGCTAGTTTAATGGAAAACTTTTTGAAGGGACCAAAATGAATAATTTTAAATTTTGCAAGGACTATTTTAGAAAAAATAATTTTGCGGGGACCAAAATGGATATTTACCATATTTGCAAGGACCAAAATGATATTTAAACCTATTAAATATGCATAAAATAAAATTAAAAAAATAATTAATGTTTAGTTGAATGAGTTCGAGGCGGAGGCACAGAGGGTATCGACATCCCCAAATCCTCCCCCAGGCCAATACGAGTTTTCCCCGTGAAACTCAAGTCGTGGTAGAAAACCATTTTAGGCTTTTAGATAGGCAAGAGACACCTCCTCCCATTGGATAGTCAATGACTATATTATGCTTTTAGATAATAACCCAATGTCCTCATTTTTAATAGTTGTTTCTCCTTAATCGTTATTTCAATTTCTCTCATTTATAGAATTTATCGGAACATACTAAATACCCACAAGGGTATTTTCGAGATTATGGAATATACATATTTTAATCAAAAACCAATGTATATAATTGACTAAAATAATTATATTTAAATCTATATATGCAAAATATACGGGAGAATATATTATATAACATAATAATTTTATAAATAACGGTGTACAAAGAAATACAGATGCATCATATCACATAATACACGAAAGCGTACAACTGTATTTTTTTTAAGTCCTTAACAACGAATTCAAATGTTATGTTAAAAGAAAATGTATACCCGTACTGGCACGGGTGATACATACTAGTAAGTTACTAGACACTTGTTCATCCATATAAAATTGAGTGATATGGGACAACAATCTTACAATAAACTAAACTTAGGAGTCTAGGTACAGGCTTTAACACTAAGGGAATCAAAACAAAATATTATAAGGATATAAAGTCAGTTAGTTAATTATTTCCAGGGGTTCAATTGACACCATGAATAACATGTCCACCCAATTGCGGAATGCTGATAATTCTCTACATATGATGCACAATAATTAGAATTACCATGATTTACAATGGAGAATTGGCTCTTTCAAAATGTAATTAACACCGGTTTTTAACTTAAGGCTTGTAAATCTCACCGGCCCATCATTAAGGACAAGGTAATCTAATAGACAAAAGTGGAAAAAGCAAACAAAAAATAGAGTAGAAGCTCAGATTGAATTTTTGTTTCATCGATTGGATGACTAGATGATGGACCCACCATCACAATTCATTTCATCACAGCTCCCAAATTATACTGCACTAGCCGGGAATCGAACCCGGGTCTGTACCGTGGCAGGGTACTATTCTACCACTAGACCACTAGTGCTTGTCGGTTACAATCGTATATTTTAGTGTTATATTATATCTCTCCCTGCCATGCATCAACAAATTACAGATAAGACACCCATTGAATCGAACTTATCGCTGTTCCCTTTTTTTTTTTTAGATAAGCAATTATCGTTGTTCCCTAATAGGGAGTGCTTGTGATATTGCATATTGATTCTTTTTCTTTTTCATGTCGACTTATATAGGTATATACTTTGTGTAAAAGCCTTTTAAAACTAATGAAACCAGTATGCACATTTCTACATGGTATGATTAGCAGCCTCAAAGCTTCACACGAGATTGTATGTCTGATTCTGAAAATCTAGTAAAAATCTTTAAATGTTGAAACTAAACTTAGGAGAAGAATTGGCCATCCCTAAGCTGTCCAAGTAGCAACGGTTTCAGGTTCTGGTCACATGAATGGAGAAACATGGTACATGTTCTGAATCTGTGCTTGATCAACATGAGTACTTTGAAACAACTCTCAATCTCAAGCAAAAATTCAACCTCCTTCAAATCCTCAAGAAAGCAGGTTCACAAACACTTTCCCTAACTTCTAATCTATGAAGCGCTGATACATACAAAGACACCAAACATAATATTGACATGGAGATATAGACATCAGCTTTAATTTGAAAAATAAAAATAATTGAAGTGTCAATATCGATGTTGGTGTCCGACACGACACGTGTCAGACGCCAGAAACATCTTCAACCTAAAATATTGGTGCTAAAGAGCTTCTAATTATAAATCATATATAATTTTATTTGCAAAATTTCTAATCATTTTAAGGGCAATGACTTTTTTCAGGAATTGAACCAGATGATGAGTTTCGCAGCCTAGAGAGTTATTCAAAGGCTATAAAAGAGGCTACTGGTTTCACCCCAGGAATTGAGTGTAATAGAGATTCAACACGTAACAGCCAGCTTTATCAAATTTACATGTGTGTTGATACTTCTGGCAAAGAATTCATTGAGTGTCCTCTGCTTCCAAGGAGCAAATGTGGTGAACAAATACAATTTCCCAAGTTTTAAGAGAATTTAGTTGAGTATAACATTGATTTATGTTGTACTATCTTTTGATTTTTATTCACCATTGTATTTTGTCAGCAAAAAAAATCCACCATTTTATTTTTACGCTATCATGTGCAGAAAATTCATCTTCAATAAGAACATGTCATTAGAAGTTTTATTGGCCACATTTGTTTTTTCCAAATATTAAATAGTTTTTCCCTCTTTCATTACCAAAAAAATAGTTTTTTTACACCACTTACATGTTTTCAATCAGTAAAAGATATGCAGACACGTATGTTCGTGAGCGCGGTTTTGGCGAAAACAATTCACTGTAAATAGCAGTACTATATTGAATGTATCTCTCCTAATATAAGTTACTAGACACTTGTTCATCTATATAAAATTGAGTGATATGGTACAACAGTCTTACAATAAACTAAACATAGGAGTCTAGGTACGAACTTTAACACTAAGGGAGTCAAAACAAAATTTTATAAGGATATAGAGTCAGTCAGAGGCGGATGTAGGCTTTGGGGTATGGGGGCAAGTGCCCCCACAACAAAAAAATATTCATATACAATTACTTATTAATTTGTTCTTTGCCCCCATTAATATCTAAATACTCAAACGCACAAGTCCAACTCATTTTAATTCACAATCTCAATTTTAAAAAAAAGTTTTGTTTCTAGCAACTACAATGATTGAAAGATGTTTCTCTATATTGAGTTTTGTAAAGAATGAACTACACAATCATGGTAGATCAATAGTTTAATAATTCTCTTGTTACATATACTAATTAAGAAAGATATTTTTGATAGTATTGGCAATGAAAGTAGAATACAACATTTTTTGAATATGAAAATGCATAGATAACAATTGTAATTAGTAGAAATTTGAATATCTTTTTTGGAGTTTTTTGTCGCATACGTGATCGTGTATTTTCTGAAAACTTATAATATTTTTCTTTTGTGACATATTATAGACAAACTAGTTTCTTCAGAGGCGGATGTAGGCTTTGGGGGCACTTGCCCCCACCAACAAAAAAATATTCATATACAATTACTTATTAATCTTTTATTTGCCCCATTAAAAATTGACTTTGCCCCAATTAATATCTAAATACTCAAACACACAAGTCCAACTCATTTTAATTCACAATCTCAATTTTAAAAAAAAGTTTTGTTTCTAGCAACTACAATGATTGAAAGATGTTTCTCTATATTGAGTTTTGTAAAGAATGAACTACACAATCATGGTAGATCAATAGTTTAATAATTCTCTTGTTACATATACTAATAAAGAAAGATATTTTTGATAGTATTGGCAATGAAAGTAGAATACAACATTTTTTGAATATGAAAATGCATAGATAACAAGTGTAATTAGTAGAAGTTTAAATATATTTTTTGGAGGTTTTTTGTCGCATACGTGATCGTGTATTTTCTGAAAACTGATAATATTTTTCTTTTGTGACATATTATAGACAAACTATTTTTTTGCCCCCAACGATTGAATTTTCTGGATCCGCCACTGATTTTCTTGCCCCCAACGATTGAATTTTCTGGATCCGCCACTGGAGTCAGTTAATTAATTATTTCCGACTGGGGTCAATTGACACCCTGATTATCACACATGTCCACCCCTTCTCTCAATACTTGCAATTGCGAAATGCTGATAAATC